>OX637396.1:36606900-39044400 GCA_951799425.1 Ilex aquifolium
CAAAGTTATATTTTACATCCTTAAATTGTGATCTTGGATTTGTTTTACCCCTTAACTATTGATTTAAACGCATTACACCCTTAAGTATTCAAAATAGTATTGTGAACTGTCTTAATCCAAAATGTAACAATTTGAGCAAAATTAAAATTTAAAAATTCGTGCAAAAAGTTAGTGCACGGATGATTTCCTACAATGAATTGAGATAGCGATGCGCGGAGTCAAAAGCACTATATGTATTCTATTTTCAAATTGCGTACCTTAATCCAGCTTCTTAAGGGATATTTATACCTAAGTTTGCAATGATAATAGTGTCCTTCAGTCACATCTCAGAAATTAATGGCATTGCACTCATATCCTAGCATCATTAGTGTCATCCCATCAAATCATCTAATGACTAGTCTCCTCGGGCGAGTGAACCAATGCTCGGGAATCGCAGAGCATTCATGGCCCATCCCCCCGTCATTAAATACCTCTTCTCGGTGCTTGTCATCTACTCCCAAGTGTTCATTATTCGAGAGTAAAGTACCCTCGGGTTTACCGAAGACTTCAAGTCGGCGTAATAACCATTAATGTCTTGTAATGATGACTGTCTTCGCATTCTTCAAGGATCTGGACACTCATTAATGGCTCTGTTATAACCACTCAAGACCCCATTAATGAGCTGTCAGATCCCTTTAATGCTAAGCTTGGGGGGGCATATTCAGCCCTTCCTGACATAACTTCTCGGCGCCTTTCTCAGGTGCCCTTTACATTCCTTAACAGTTGTAATTGTCCACGTGTCAATTTATTACTGTCAAGCTGCCTAAAGTCCCGTCAGTTAGCAATTTGAATAATAAATGGTGAAACGTTTTCAATTTAATATGTATTTCAGAGATATGCACACACTATCTTATTTTGTTCAAATTTTCACACGTTGTGTCAGAAAAGTAAAATTTAATTGTACCAAGTGATTGTATAATGAAATTAAATTAAAAAAATTTATTTTTTATGAATGAATCTGAAATAGTCTTGCATATAATTGATTTGACAAATTTCAATTAATATTTTGCTTTTTTGAAAACTAACTAATACTGTAATTCATTGTGCGAAAGTTGTTTTCATCATTTCTATACAACTAAAATTTTGATCCTAACGATATCTCATTGAATGGTTCCATTAAAAAAAAATCTGTCTACAACAGTATTTGCTCCCCTAGGATAAAATGCTGGCGCTGCCCCTAGACATTCCTAATTGTAATGCTAAAAATAAAATTAAAAATAAATAAATAAACAAACGGTCACGGACAATGATTTTTTGGACTAATTAGCAGAACCCGTGGTTCGTCATGGGCTTCTGACTGACGGGCCAATAGGCCCGGCCTCCAACATCATTCTAGTAGAAGGTTTAATAACCCTCTGTCGTCTGTAGAGTGTAGACTCCTTTCTTTTATTTTATTTTTCTGGTTGAAAAAAGAGTAGAGAGAAAGGACGACGTCTACAGACTATCTCGACAAGTTGGTGGGATCATAAGACCTATAATCACACCCGTTAATCCTTAAAAAAGGGAATCGAACTAAGTTAATTTAACTGTCAATTACTGATCCCCAAACTCTGGTTGAGAATTTCAGTTCAGGTACGGCTGATACCCTAATGGACCACCTCCCTCGGTGGTGAGTGTAGACCTAGACCCTTTTCTGTCTACATTCAACAACTTTTTCTTCTCTCTCCTCAAATTGAGACCAAAAATGGCTGCCACAACAATCTCACTCAGACTTACCTCCAAGCTTCTCCGACCTTCTCTCTCCTCAACCTCCACGTATCTCAATTTCCAAAAGTCTCACCACCTGAACTCTAATCCCAGTCCCTCCTCACCCATCTTCACCCAATACTCCAATCCCACATCCCCATCACAAAACCCTTCAAACCCTAGTCTCAACCCCTCAAATTAACGCTATAATTAAGCCCCAATCACCACCATACCAAAAATCCTTTGTTTTTAATCAATATTTCCATTAGATCGTATACCAATTCGAGTCCCAAACTTAACAGCCCTCCACATTTTCTTGAGAAGAGCTTAAGAAACCCTGAAAATCCCAAACCCAATTGGCTCAAATACTTATCAACCTCGAATTCATCATCAGATTCTGAAAATTGTGAAAAACCCCAAAACCCAAATCAATACCCTAGTCAAAACCCTGAATTCAAGCACCAAGAAATAACCGGACAACGGTGAAGCACGACGTCTCAGCCCTAGCCAATGAGACCCGCCAAGTGCTCGAAACAATGATGAAGACGGTCTATAGTCTGAGCCAAGCACTTGCTGTTTTGGGTCTGGTTCACCTTGGCTTGGGAGCTTGGAATTCATACACTACTCGGTCATCGCCGATCATGGAGGTGTCGATTCACAGCTTCTTGGCATTTGGGTTTCCGTTCTCGGTGGCATTCCTGTTAAGGCGGTCTTTGTAGCCGATGAACTTCTGTAGGAAGATGGAGGAACAAGGTAGGTTGCAGATTTTGACTCTTACTCTTCAGGTTGTTAAGAATCTGAATATGTTTTTCGTGAGGGTGCGTGGGGTTTCGTATTTGTGTATTGATGGAGCCTCAATTGGTTTTGTTTTTGTTGCATTGTCTAGATGATGATCATGGCAGTTTTCCGCTACATTAGGAATGATATCATGTTTTTATGTTGGATTTTGGGTTAATTGCACTGGAGTCCCCAAAGTATAGAATTTGTCTCATTTTAGTCTCTAATATTTTAATTGCATCATTTTAATCCCTGAAGTATTGAATATATTTTTATGTAGTCCCTCATGCAGACATCATTTAGATTGGTAGTGATTTTTTATTATAAAATTGTTACGTAATACCTAAATATGAACAAACTTTGCAAGTTTTCACTTTCGTTCGGACCTCATAGTCAAGCCAAAAGGCAGTTTACCTGGAACGAATGCTTGCTGGTCAAACTAAGACGCTACAAGGGAAGACCAAAATAATTTGAATAACTCTTGATCAAATTTTTTATAGAGCTACCTAAATTATACAGTTTTGATATTAAACTATCCAAATTTTAGTCAAGAACTACCCAAGTTATTTTTTGCTCATATTTAGGTAACACATAATATGTTTATGATTAAAAACTGTTAGCAATTGAATGGTGTCTGTTTGAGAGATCGCATAGAAATATATTCAATACTTTAAGCATCAAAATGATGCAATTGAAATATTGGGGACCAAAATGAAATAAACTATATACTTTGATGATTTCTAGTGTAATTAACCCTTGAATTTTAAAAAAGTTTTTTGTTTTTGTTTTGAGTATGAACTATGAACTAAGGAGGGTTATGGAATACGGTACAATATGGATATAAATACAATGTTACGATAAAATCTCAAAAAATAGATTACGGATATGATCGGGATACATAAATAAATATATATTTTTGGAGTAATGCTATTGAGACATAATTTGATAACTTAATAATTGTGACCATTAAATGTCAGTGGGTCCTAACATTAAATTATCAGTGGGTCCTAACACTATCAATCCAATGATTATGATATGATATATTAAGTCTTCTAATTATGCCCCTAAATTATATCTCAATAGGATTATTGTATTTTTTATATTTTTTCTATGATATAATGACTTGATAACTAGTATTTTTAGTGATTTTTTAAGAATAATAAATAACATTAATAATTTTTATTGTTAAAAAGTTATTCATCGTTTCACTATGGTACATTTATAAAGTGAACGTGATAAATTAAAAGAATAAAAATTAACATTTAATTGTATTGTTTACTTAAAAATATTTATTCCTAACATTATGGAGTAATCAACTCGTTTAAATTCTTTAAACATGTAATAATGGATAATACTTGAAAAACACTCATGTGTCTCCTAAGTCATATGATTTTTTATTGATGTATTCCATTATATATGAAATCAAAAAGAAGGGATAAAGATTAAAATTAAAAACTATATATATTTGTGATACTTATCTGCATATAGAAGTATCCGTAAAATATTCATATATTTTATTTATCATCAGATACATTTGATGTGTATCTAATACAGATACATCGACCTTAAAAAAATATTCGTACTTCATAGAGTTTGAATGTAAAAAACATTAGAAAAAGTCAAGGAAAACTTAAACAATTCTAAGAAAAGACCCGCTCAAAACAAGAAGTTGAATCCTCTCTGTCCTCACAAACTCGATCGCTCTCTAACATACGAGTGAATAGTAACCACTAATCTAAATCTTTCAAGCTAAAAATAGAAATTTTTTTCTCAGATAATAAAAAACATAAAATGCTAAAATCTCAAAAATAGCACATACCACCCTATAAATACCCTCCCACCAACCCCCGTCCCTCCTCAAGGCTGCACACACACAAAGGCAGGATTCGGTAATTAATCTCTCGTTTCTTGAGTTTATTTGCCGATCACCGCCTTCGTTCGCCATGGAAATGAAGAAGATCGCATGTGCAGCCCTCGTCGTCGCCGCCGCCTCCATGAGCGCGGCAATGGCTGCTGACGCTCCAAGCCCGGCTCCCGCACAGTCCAGTGACGCTGCCGCCACCATGTCGGCAGCCGTGTCTTTGGTTGGGGCCTCTATCTTATCCTTCTTCGCTCTGTACAAGCACTGAACTTACACAGAGAAGAAGATGGTGGACGAGAGAGAATGTAGAAGAGGGAAATAAAGAAGTGTTAGTGGGTGTCTGCATGGAATTATGTCCAATCTTTCTATGCTTTTTTTGGTTTGATCTCTTTCTTGTTTTTTACATGTTAAGAGACTCATTTGTATCAATTTGATACAATGCAATAAAAAAAATTGTTCAATATACATAGTTTCAAAACATATTGTCTCAAGGTGCTAAGGGCAGCTTAAGGTAATTTGAGATCTAAAGTGATAAGATTGAAAGAGGTTTTTTTTATTTTTACTATCCAATTTTTTTATTTTAAATTAATTTATTTTAAATTTTTTATATGTGTGTGAGAGAGAGGGAGGATCATGGACTAAAATTATTGAAATTAAAATTTTTTATTGGAGCCCCTTGGTAGGGCTTAAAATTTTGATGTGGGTTAATTATATAAGTAAAATTATGAAGCCTAAAACTCAGACTTTAGCAGCTATAAAGTTGGACCGCCCTGAAGGGTGGGTCTTGATGAACATGATTTTATTCATGTTATTTTATAATTATCAGCCTTATTTGCATAGTAAATTATTGTTTGCTTGTCATCTACAATGTAATTTTTATATGGGAAGTCTATGATTTTAAATGTCAACTGATGCATATGTTACATTGGGAGGTGTAAATCGTGTCACACGGTGCGACCAATTCATAATGGGTAAAATAGAAACAGGTATAAAAATTTCAACTTAATTGAGTTAAACTATAATAAGGAAAGTTATTTGGGCAAAAGTGTATTTTTTAAGAAAATGACCAAAATGTCATTCATTAAAAAGAAAGAAGATCAAACCCCATTTAGATGTCAAACGACAATTTCGGCTCCAATAAAGAATCAAGCGGCTAAAAAAGAAACATTAAACTGAGTGTCCCTTTGTCTTCGGCATTTTTGAGATTCAAATGGATTTATGAACAAATTCTAATGATAGTATTGTGAAATAATCATTTTTATCTGACCTTATTGAAGATCAAAATGGGTTTTTTTTTTAAAGAAAGGAGAAAGAAGAAGAGATCATATTTTCTTTTAACTGTTCAATAGTTTGGTTTAGTGTAACTGTTCTCCGTAGTCGATCGAAATCCTCTTCTCCGGACATTGAAGTTTGCCTTCAAGGTTTCGACCCCGGTTTTTTATGGTTAGTTTTCAATTTTTTATTTTTTTTGGCAATTTCTGTTTTGGAGAACCCAAACTAAAATTAAAAAACACTAACAATTCTAAAAGAAAATAACAAAATAGAATTCTTTTATGTTGAATGAATATACAAAATATTTAAATTTTAAAAAACACTAATTTTTAACAGTTACACTAATTTTTTGTTTGTTGTAACTGTATGGAGTAACTCTATTTGATATTCAAGACATTTGATTCGTATATTTGTTTTAGGTAATTGTTTGGTGTTACAATCGGCATTTGAATTGTCTAAGGTATGAGTTTCTTTATTTTTTTTTTAATTCAGTTTTTTTGTTTGATAAAATTCAAATCCATGTTTTGTGAAATGAAAATAATAAAATCTAAAATATTTTATGATGAATGCATGTATGTAAAATAGAAAAATCTTTAAATTCGATTATTAAACAGTTACATTAATTATTGGTTTATCGTAATAGTTTGGAGTAACTCTATTGAGATTCACTACTTTTAAATTATATATCTATTTTGAACTTCTGATTCTTACAAGCGGCGAAATATTTTGATACAAAACGTCATCCCAACATACATTGATTAATTGGTGTCTCTGTATTGGTGTGATTTTCTTGGTTCACCAAATTTGGTATATATAATTGGTGTAACCATGTCGTGATACTAAATGGTATAACTGTTTGGTTTATATAAAAACTGAATGACAAATTGAGTTGGTATCGTAATTTCATGTAATTGTTTAGTGTATTATAAGGCAAGTGTAACTGATTAGTATAATTGTTTGTTGTAACGTTGATATCACATTTTGTCTAAGTAATTATTTGATGTAACTCGTTGTTGTATGGACTCTAGCATTAACATGGTATTTTGTAAGACTTACCAATACACAAAAGAGTTTACCATTACAAATCTTTTTTTTTTCTCCCCAATTGTAAAAAAAAAAAAAAAGATAATCTTTATGTTTTTTGTTTTACTGCAATGTTTTCACAGTCAATATGCTTCACTATGAAAAGAGTTACACCATATGGTATGGTTCCACAAATTATAAGTTCCACAGTAACATGTCCACATAGAATAACTAAAAATAATACACCACTACCCAAAAAATAACATGATATTAGTAAAAAAAAGTTAATGAAAATTTATTAATTTAAAATAGTAATCCAATCACATAGGCTCATTACAAGTTTTCTTGTGGCTCTCTAACCGTCCACAACGACCAAATTGAATTCGCCAAATAAATTCCCCCTTTACCTTATCTTACTTTTTTTGGGTTGGCCAAACTACTTCTTAGTTGATGGCGGCAAAATCTCAGTTTCGGGAAGTTTGGACAACCTAATTTGATGAATATAATTGGTATAACTATATCGTGATACTAAATGGTGTAACTCTTTAATTTATGTAAATAATTGAATGACAAAATTAGGTTGGTGTAGTAATTTTTTGTAATTATTTGATGTAACTATTTGGTTTATCAAAACACATGAGTAACTGTTTAGTATATTATAGACTAATTGTAACTGATTGATATAACTACTTGGTATAATTGTTTGTTGTAATGTTGATATAAGTAGAGAGAGTAACAATGAGAAAGAAAATAGGGAGAGAGGTAGAGAGAGAAAATAAGGGAGAAAGATATGAAAAATCAAATCAAATCTTTACATATTTGAAAAGAAATTATTTATGGATGATTAACTATTTGGTACAACTCTTTTGATACATATTTGCTGTAACTTTTTTGTAACTGTTTTTTTTGTAAATGGTTAATTATTTAGTGTAATTCTTTGGTAACTGTTTGATGTAACTATTTGGTAACTGATCAGTATAACTAATTGGTGTAATTGTTTGTTATAATGTTGATATAAGTAAAAAGAGAACAAGGAGAGAGAGAGTAGAAAAGAGAGACAAAAAATAGAGGAGAGAGAGAGATGAAAAATTAAATCAAATCTTTACATATTTGAAAAGAAACTAAATTATCAATGGGAGAGAGACAGAAAAAAAATAGGGGAGAGATAGAGAGAGTAACGGAGAGCGAGAGAGAAAGGGAAGAGTGAAAGAATAAGAATTACGCATAATTTAAGGAAATGGTAAATAAGTAAAATAGATAAAATGTTATTTGAATTTTGTACTTAATCAGAAGATATTTTATTAAAATTAAACTTACTAGGATAAACAAGTCACACCCAAAAATAAATTTAAAAAAATATACTCACACCCAAAAAGCGTATAAATGGACAAGTCATGGACCATGATTTTTTGGACTACCTGGCACGATCTGTGGTCCGTCATGGGCTGCTTACTGACGGGCCAATAGGCCCGGCCCCAACATCATTCTAGGAGAAGGCTTAATAACCCCTCTGTAGACCTCTTTCTCTTTCCATTCAACTACTTTTTCTTCTCTCTCCTCAAATTGAGACTAAAAATGGCTGCCACAATCTCCCGCAGACTGACCTCCAAGCTTCTCAGACCTTCTCTCTCTTCTTATTATCTCTCCTCAACCTTCATGTACCTCAATTCCCAAAAGTCTCACCACCTGAACTCTAATCCCTGTCCCTCACCCATCTTCACGCAATACTCCAATCCCACTTCCCCAGCACAAAACCCTTCAAACCCTAGTCTCAACCCCTCCAATTCCACCTTTTTCAACCCCCAATCGTCACCATATCATAAACCCTTTGATTTCAATCATATTTCCATCAGATCAGACACTTGTTCGAGTCCCAAACTCAATAATCCACCACATTTTCTTGAGAAAAACCCCAGACCCAATTGGTCCAGATTCTTATCAACCTCGAATTCATCATCAGGTTCTGAAAATGGTGGAAAACCCCAAAATCCAAATGAATACCCTAGTCAAAACCCTGAATTTAAGCACCAAGAAATTACCGGACCAACTGTGGAGCGCGACGTCTCAGCCCTAGCCAATGAGACCCGCCAAGTGCTGGAAACAATGATGAAGAAGGTCTATAGTCTGAGCCAAGCACTGGCTGTTTTGGGTCTGGTTAACCTTGGCTTGGGAGCTTGGATTTCATATACTACTCGGTCATCGCCGATCATGGAGGTGTCGATTCAGAGCTTCTTGGCATTTGGGTTTCCGATCTCGGTCGCATTTCTGTTGAGGCGGTCTTTGAAACCGATGAACTTCTTTAGGAAGATGGAGGAACAAGGTAGGTTGCAGATTTTGACTCTTACTCTTCAGGTTGTTAAGAATCTGAATATTTTTTTCGTGAGGGTGCGTGGGGTTTCGTATTTGTGTATTGCTGGAGCCTCAATTGGTTTGGTTTTTGTTGCATTGTCTAGATGATGAACATGGCAGTTTTCAGCTACATTGGGAATGATAATATGTTTTTATGTTGGATTTTCAAAAAGTTGTTTGTTTTTGTTTGAGTATGAATGTGAAAACAGGTCAGAACTCAGATTCAAAAAAGTTTGGAATCGATTATCTGAAATGTGAAGATCAATGCCAAATAATCTAATTTTCTCATAATCTCAGCAGATTAAGTTGTAATCTCACGCTTATTTTGCAGTAACTCTCCATCAGTATAGAAAAGTAGCTCTTCAGTACTGGAATATTATTCATGAAAAGGCAGTACAGTGAAGTTGGGTGCTTTTTTCTTCGATCTTAAAAAGGGTTTGCAAAATTTAAACTTTTTATGGTTCTCCCATTTCAAGAATTGCATAAACTTGTTGGAGCAAAACATGGTTAAACTAGGTGCATGGTGTTCATTGTTTCAGTTGAATAATTATGTTTCCAGTGATGAACTGCAAGACACAGCTTATCTTAATGCTAATTATCCTGTATGTGATGCTTTCTTTTCACCATGATTTGAAAAAGGATCGCTCTCTGTTCTGCATTGCAAATTGGCATCTCCTATGTCTCGTATGATTGAAGATTTTCTTTATGGTTATTGTTGTTATCCTAACCAATTTCATTAGTTGGAAACGTTTTTCTAATCACTTTTTTGGAGCAATGTTTGTTTTGCATTTTCCTTATTTTTTACTTTTTCCCTTGTCTGGGCTCAGTCCCTTCCTCTAACAATCACATGTATAATGATATTCATACATAAATGTATAATGATATTCATACATAAATGTATTAAGTATATACTAAGATGCACGAAAATCACTTTTGTAGGATAGTAGCTTGACATGATTATACTTTTTTTTTGAAAAAATGTTGCTTGAAAAATGATAGCACATTGTACACGACCTCCTCACAGAAGTGATTGTAGTTAGACATGGGTTGCATTAACTAGCATGGTTCGGTTATAGAGAGAGCAATGCTTTATATTCTGCATTCCTTGTTTTGTTATATGCTGATAACTTGCAGAGTCGATGAAGACCACACCATCGAAATTCGTAAGACCATTCATAACCAATGTCATGTATCTATTATCTGCTGCATGAATGATCTGTGAGAAGCACTATATATATGGGTTAGCTCTAGGGGAGACCCATATTCCATTTAGTATTGTAGGAGCATTATGAACAGCTTGGCTATTATTGAATGCGGGTGAGTATGTTGGATATGTGCTACTGCTGACAACAATCTAATTCCTCCACAAAAGATATTCCCAGAGAGAGTGAATTTTTCATTCCCAGTTCAAAAATTCGAACTCTTGATCCTCTGCTGCAATCGGTATTGTGAATTTGGGCACCAAAATACTATGAATTTGCTTGAATCTTTTTCCCCGACAAGTGGCTGCCACTTCCCCCCGCCCTCCCCCCTTCTTCTTCTCCTGCTACGGGTCTGGCCTGGCGGTTAGGGCGAATGGTTCCATATTATTGAATACATGGAAACTTGTTCTAAGATTAGGCCAAAAGAAAAAAAAAAAAATCTTGAACAGCAAAATGAAAGTCGTTTTTTAGGGTGAATTGTACTTTGTACCTGAAAAGTTTTTAAGATTTTTATTTTGTACCCTAACAAATTAATTTTTTTATATTACACCCTCAATATATCCAAAATGTTGCAATGCAACCATTATATTAATTTTTCATTAATTTTTTTGTTAGTATTAATGAGTTAATTTATGATAAAAAAAATTAATTTTTTCGTTAATGTTAATGAGTTGATTTTTGATTAAAAAAAATAACAAAAGTTAATAGAAAGGTTAAGTTACAACATTTTTAATATATTAAGAGTATAATGTAAAATTTTTAATTTTCAAATGTATAAAGAAAATTTTAAAATCTTTTAAGGTATAAAGTGCAAAAAATCTCATTTTTAAATGGCATAAAAACACGGATGGTATGCATCTGATTTTCAAACGTGCATGTCATTTTAAGGTTCAAAAACACATAAACAAGAGTAATAAAACTTTGTAGCAAGTCATTTTCGAAACAGCTGCTTTAAAACGTTGTTGCTACCTACAGATCCAAAAATTAAAATAAATCTTTTGTGCAATACCATTGCCTTCTCTCATTCCTGTACCGGTAAAACTGTCCTCTTAACAATATATCCTGCCATACTTTTCAATTGAAAATCTCCACAACAATGGTAAAAAAAATTTAGACCAATCAACCAACAAACAGAAGTAAAAACGCCTCTACCCATATAGCTATTCGATTTGAATTCCCTTTGATACACTTAATAATGCAGCATTGAAGCAGATTGTTAAAAGTATATAAAAGATAATAGCTAAGGATCCATAATTCACCAAGTATTGGGCAATATAAGGTAGGATATTATTAAAACAAGAAGCGTCACACAGACAGAAAAAATAAAACAATTTTAAATGCATATAGCAGATATGATAATAGTCTTTTTCTTTTCACCTTTTTCCTTATTTTTTTTTCAATTTTTTTTACTAATAATAAACCAATAGGAAAGACTGAACAAAAAAAGGAGCAATCCACATCCCCTATTCACAGATTTCAACTGCCAGTCTATTGTCCTGAATACTCAACCCCAGAAAAGAACCAACAAAACGGCATTTTACCTCCATTCCACGCACCTTTACCACCCCACCCCCTACACTATTTAGAAAGAGAATTAAAGAAGAAGAAAGTACGAACAGCAAAAATCCCGTTCCAATCATCCACTTGCATGCCTTCTCTCCTGATCGATGTCACCTCTAATCAATATGGTCATAAACACGATTCTTTGGGTCCAAGCTCTCCGTAAAATGAATAAAAATTTCACAGGGTTGTGATTGGAACACCGAATAAGATAATTTCATGAACTAGGCAGTACCAGGATTCCCATTTGCTTTAGGTTCCGGTCGGACATAAGTGAGACTACGGGCAGTAGGAGATGGAATGCTGTTAGCTGCCAGACCACTGCTCTCAGTTGGTGTGGACGGCGCATCACGCTTCCACTGCAAGCTCCTTGCCCCAGGTTTGATCGGGAGGCGTGCCCTATATACACTAGGGATACCTCTTGGGAAAGGAACCCTGGCAAATCTTGGAGCAGCAAATGGGGATCCCCGGGCAATGGGAGGCCACATCATAACAGAAGCAGCTTCTTGATGAGCTGAGCTTTTCCTCACAATCTGCAGAAAAACACAAGCCCATCAATCGACTAAGCACAGAGATTGTGTAAACAAGGAGCAATTAATTGAATGCATTGCCCTCACACTACCATAAATTCAGTTGCACAAAACAGGCTGTTGTCTGACACTTCAACTGACTTGCAAGAATGGAAGAGATGAGCCAAAAGATAGTTTTAACAATTCACTTGTTTCAAAACCAAGTCTGAAAGTAGGTTAAAACGTTGTCTTTCTGACAGCTTTGTGACAAATAACATGTTTCACATGACGTTGAAACGTTTCAAAGCTCACCCCGTTCCAGTATTCAATAGAGTTCCATTTTACACCAAACGCATAATGCATAATAAAGATAACTGGACAAGTTCAAACCCGCATAGTCACAAGAACAAAATGGTATACGTGATGGACTCACTTGGAACTGAAGTAGTAGACACACTCATCTAAAAGAAAAGGCTCATGAAACCTACGGTTTAACGAAAAATAAGGCATTCTCAGTCAGTATTGTTTCAAACACACCTGGTAACGGGTCAAGAGGAGTACTAGTGGGTACCACCAGTACAAATAAAGAAACGATTCACACCGCTTTATGAGAAGCTACCCTAAGGTATCTCCCAGGAAAAACAGAGACAGGTACAGGTACGATACGGATACGACGATACGGCAAAATTGTGAAAAATAAGATACGGGTATGGTTAGCTATGCCTATAAATATAAATATATATATATGATGCAACGACAATACCAGAGATATGAAGGATTAAGAGATAAAATACATCTCAAATTAAAAACAATTTATTTTGTTGATATAGGGACTACTTAATGGCATATTGAATCCAGTGTTCTATATAATTCTAAAATTGAACATGTGTTACCCTTTGAGAGTTCTCAACTTTTATTTAGAATTTAGTTTCCATTATTGCAATAGCTTCATTGAATTTTACATAAGCCATAAAAACTCTTTATTCATGTCAAACAAATTGTAAAGAACTAACAAATCTTGTAACATACATGATGCATGTCCAAATGAACATCTTTGGAATAAGGAATCCCCATTTGTATGATTCATTATTTCTACACAACCCACTTCACTAAGTTTAAGGCGAATGTATCCACCATGAAGATACATGTATCCAAGGTATATCCAACAAGTATCTAACAATGATAAGTATTTTATTAATTATCCAATACGGGCGAAAAGTATCTGATACACATCCACGAGTATCAATATCCAATACGTATCGGATACAGATACGTCACCCCAATCTAAATATATTTGCTTCATCTTCTCCCATTGAGATGACTAAGACCTGGAATATACAACTTCTTAGCAAGATCCTCTTGCAAATGAACATTCACAAAAAGGTTGTACTCTGTGCACAACGAGCCCACCTAATGCGGAGTCTAGAAAAAGTAAGTGGTAGACAGCCTTACCACAATTTTTAGAGAGATGGATTCGAGAACATGTCGCTTAATATCCTATTTTTTGGGGGGTGTAATTGTCACACAAGCAGTAAAGTCATGGTGCCTTAAGACCATGGCTCTTGTAACAGTCACTCTTCAATATGATAAACAACTCGAAATTCTTGACTGGCTCCCCATGACCCCAGAACACACCAATATCACATCTCAATCGTAAATGGCCTGACCATTCTAATATAAAATCAATATACCTTTTTTCCCAAAATGACAGTCCATAGTTTAATGTTTAGGACAAATTAAGCCACCTATTCAAGGTAAGGGAGATCGCAAAATACCAAAGAAAATTCAAACCAATAAATAACAGAAGACCTTCATGAAACATGCAATCAATGCAAAAACAGAATCCCAGAATTTCTAGTAAATTTCAACACCATTTATCCTTCAGTGACATACCTTGAGAATGCGCGACATAAAGGAGGTACCGTCCAGAGACAAAGCATGCTCTGCTGCTTCTTTTCTCATGAACTCTATATAAGCTGACCTGTTTAAACAGCATGATAAGCATGTTTAAATACCTTGAAGGTTCAGACATACATGATTGAGAAAGCAAATGAAAACATGCATCAGAAAAAGCTCACCCTTTTGGTTGCCCTGTTGCTGCATCAGTTATGATAACCACTTTCAGCACTTCTCCAAACTTGTTGAAGTGCCTAGAAAGGCTATCCTTGGTGGCGGCAAAATGAACCTGCGAAATACAAGAAACAATATCAGGACTGGAGAGTGATATGCTTCAAGATCCATTACGGTAAGAGTGGCAATTGGAGTATCAGCATTACATTGTTAACAAAGATGGTCCGAGAATCAGCATCGTCTGTAGGACGGCCGGTAGAATATGGACCTGCGCTAGACCACTCAAAAGCATTACTATGCAAGAAATGTTTTACAGACAAACAAAAGAATGAGGCGTAAAATTTATATTGATGAGGAGCTCATAGCATAAAAGACTTCGCAAATCAATGCAACACCCAGATAAACAATGATGAAACCAAAAATGTTAAAAAAAAATGGACAACAACCTAAAAAAGGGGTTTCTAAATTTTCAATTAAAGAAATGCATGACAGGCCAAGGATAACTCACCAGGAGCAGATTGCAGTGTCTTTTGTACCTTTTGCGCTTCTGCCAGAGGTTTTGCCTATCCAACACAGGAAATAAACAAAAAGATGAGAATAAACAAAAAAGATAAATGTGACAAAGCGGATGAAATCATGCAGAAGCACTTGTACACATATACAAGCAAACATGCATAACAAGTTTAAACAGATATCTTACATTTCCATTACCAGCCATCACATGGTTGCTATTCTCCTTCATCAGTTGCACACCAGATTTGCCAGCGGGTGCCTCACTCTCTTGTACAGATTTCCGATTATCCGTCTCTGCAACCTCCCTTGTCTGCTGAAAGTGAGGGGGTTTCCAAGTATTTACATTGACGGAAATATTCACTATCTTGCGAGAATTATTCGCAGCAGCAGGTGGATCCTGATCTTTCCGAAGTGTACGAGTACTTTCATCAGCATTATCAGTTACACTGTACTGCACCATCAGCGAGTCCTTGCCCTTGTTTCCATCGGATATGCCAGTCTGAGGAACACCCATAACCCTGCAATCCCTAGCTTCCATTTTGTCATATCCTTCATTATCAGATGCATAATCAGAAGCCATCGCAGTATCACTTCCCATCCCAGTAATATTGCTGACATATTGGCTACTATAGGGACTTCTCTGAAGATAAGTTGAGCGGGGCTCCTCCCGAATAATTTGGTTATAATCTTCACCTTCCCCAACTTCAACAGCAGCTTCTCTAAATTCAGCTAGTTGGCTGTTGGCATCTGACACATCCATACCACGACCAAGCCTATCAAACACATTACCAGACGATCTAACTTTTACTACATCTTTGGCAGCTTCTGCAACAGCTTTAATAGCAGTTGCCATGGCATGTGGCGCCCTCGTAACTGACCGAAGCCTCTGAGGACGGTCTTCAAGGGGCGATTCCCTAGTTGAAGTAGAAACTACAGAACGTAGCCGTTTCAATGAAGGCTCTGTAGGCGAATTGGATGGCCTTGAAGTGGTCACTGCATCTCGTACCGCAAATTGCAGCAGCCTTCGTGGGGCACCAATGGTTGCCCGAGAACCTTCCTTCTGTCAAGTTAATTCATGGATGAGTTGAAAGAAATAAAAACAGAATAAGCAAAACATATATGTCATGTAATCTCTACTAAAATGAACAAGGGCATAATTCTAACCTCCAAGATCATTTGCTCAATTCCTGCACATAAATTCCATAACTAGGAAAATTGTGCACCACCAAGGTTGTCAAAAGGTGTATCGAAATGCGTATAATTTTACAAAAATAGTATATCATATATCGTAAGATATACTCAATTTGAATATATATATATATATACACACACACATACATGATACACCTTTAAATACCTTTAATTTTAAATACGTAAATATATGGTCTCTCAAGTGATAAATATTAGTTCACCTCACTTATCATTTTGTACGATGTGCGTTTCTGTTGGAGATCAAAAGAGAGAGTCATTTGTCTTCACGTCAGAGATCGAAACGCAACTAGAGTTTTTGTCTTTTTGAAAGAGAAGAAGAAGAATAGGATTTAGGAGAAACAAAAGAGGGTCACAAGAGAAGAAGACGATCGAGAGCTTAGTTTGTTTGAGATCAAAACAAGAAAGAAAAAATAATGTATGAGTGTCACCGTTTAAAGTAACAAATAAAAATATTCTTGTGAAGCGACCTCGTTTCACTTGGTAGACTAAAAAATTAAGAAAAAAAATGATCTTATAAGTGTCGTTTTTCCATTGTATCAAAACATATCATAAGATATGGTCAAGAAACGATACGACTCATACATACGTATCATTGGGGTAATGTACTGAGAAAATTTGTAAAATACTAACAAATATAATTCCCACATCTTGAAATAAAATGATGCTAGTAGTAAAAAAAAATCACCCGACATGAAACATAACAAACTATTCCAAATGCTACCAAAAGCATATCATTGTCTTGTAATATTAAAATAATAATGGCAGGTCTTATGTCAATAGAAAAATTTATCGAATATAACACTGGGAAATCTATGTTTTGGTTAGCGTCAAATTTTGTAGGGATGCAGATACATATTAATCATGTGTCATGTGTTGAATCAGGAACAAAGATAATAATAATGTTTACAACCTGGGTGGGCCAACTCGAATAGAACCTGAACCCAACCCAAAAAATCAATATTTGGAGAAAATTTTGCAATTCTTGAGCATCCTTAACTACGTGAACTTGGTAAAGATGAAAAATAAAATCAATGAAGCATTCTTCCGTGCACTTTTCTTATAGAATTCAGTTAGCAGGAAGCTCCATTTCAATATTTTCCTAAAATGTAAAGATCATTTTCTTCACGAATATGTTCACCAACTCTAGCAATTACAAGTACACACATATGGATTAGGCAGGGCCAAGAAATGAACCCAATTTTCAAAGACATTAGCCCCCATATTTATAACTTTATTTCCTTGGACCTTTAAATGTGGATAACTGAAAATGAAAAACTATATTGGTGAATAAATAACATGAAAATAAAACTAATAAAAGATTGCTATAACAAATCAATGGATCAGAAGGTAGAAAGGACGACATCTTTAAAAAATCAGAACCAATTTGAGAAAGTATACACATTGTGCATACTCAAATTAGGGAAAAAGATGCTTCTAACTGGGTTCCAGGTTTACTGCAAAAATTTCAGAACAGTAGCAACTTTAAACTTATAATTGTTATCACATAGCAAGTGAAACGCAAGAAACAAAAAAGTATCATCATGCATTCAAGGAACAAGGTTTAAAGTGAAACTCCTAATCATTAAAGTGCCTGAAAATAAAAATAAGAGTTACCACATCCAAATTCATCAGAAAGCAAGAGGCACACTGCATTCTTATCAAAATTGAAATAAATAATTACCTTCACTTCTTGTAGTTCTTCTGGCCGACTTCTTTTCTTATACAAAGTTGGTCGTGGAGAAATAGATTGCTTAGCATGACCAACTTTTCTATCAATACTCTCCTCCTTAGGAATATTGTCAGTCTCAGAGCCTTTAAGAGGACGAAGATCATCTGCATCGCTCACTAGCCCTTTCCACTCTCTATTGTGACGGCTTTTTGATAACGTATTAGATTTTCCTATTTCAGATTCAAAATCAACATGGTGAGAATCTTGTCCACCAGCCTGCTCCCCAGGCATGGGTTTCAGTCTGGCCACGTCATCTGGATGAGATTCCCTAGGTTGCACATACAGGCCCAAATTTGATCCTAGATGATCCCACAACCTTTAGGACAATAACATTAATAGTTATGAGTATATCTAAAATTAAGAGGCTAACCACTATTTTTAACAAGCTGAATTAGAAAATTACCAAGATACGAAAGAATCACTGTCATCACCCAAAAAGACATTCAACTCATTTCTTGCTTCTTCTTTGCGCCGACCATTTTTAAGCAAGACAATCACATATTCCTGAAAGTGCATACAGGACGCTCAGTAAATAGGTGCAGCCAACTAACAATATTTGTTTATTTGATGCAAGGTCATTTCTCATGATCCTATATATAAAGTCAAACTTTACCCAGTTACATCCAAGGAATGCAAAACTCTCACCTCAAATAAGTAAAGACCAAGAAGCATTAAATCAAAACACAATCCACAACTCAACAAACTCAAGAAAGCCAACAATGGCAAGCAGAGGAAGATTTAAAGCACGTGTACAATGTTGAGATTAGCTCATATGTGTGTGTATGTGCCTGCTGCCAAAGCAACTATTTCAGTGGAAAATTGTCCCATCTTCTTTCAAGTTGAACATTGCAGGGAAAAAGTCAAAAGAAAATAGGTGATATGACCATCCAAAAAAGTGAAACTTAAACCCCTCAATGAATTGACATTATAATTCTGCTAGATTGAGGATCATCCTAGAAATAAAAACTTCAAAACACCATAAAAGTGTGTGCGTGTATAGAAGTACAAATTTCAAAACATTATAAGAGGGTATACATGCATAAAAAACTTAAAAACTGGCCAACATTAAGAGACTAGATCACTTGCATGAACTACGTTCCATTATTATGCCCTATCAAGGGTCATGTTTTTTTTTATAAACAGTAAGCTATATTATCCTTTTTACAATCTCACTTAAAGTTAATTCAATTCACCTTTACCCTTTGATGTTAGTTATCACTTCACTCTACCGAGACGGTGCAGTAAGAAATCTTACCAACATTAAAACACCAAGTCATAAATTATTCTGCAAGCTACAAAGACCACACGAAGTACAAAAGCTACATGCCTCGAGAATTGTTGGAATTATATCCTAATTGTCATAATCAAATACCATTAATTCCCTTAATTTCTTCCTTTCAAATACATATTCTTCCGAACTTTCTTCCAACCCCTTACCCTGACACTGCTATCATACAGTAATTTCCAAATCTATCTCCCATAATTTCATTAATCCTCAAATCGATGATTCATCATCTCAAAAATTAAGAATAGCTCTATTGCCAACCATCTGGCTATCTACCATAAAAATCCATCAAGCTGCCACCGAGAATAAAGCTACGTCCAGCACAACCCTTAATAACCACACTGTCTTCTAAGAGCAAAAACTTTCTTGATTTCATCGCAATAGCGATCATAGAGATAGTAATCTGAAAATTCCACACATGTCCAACTTACAGAGTTCCAATCTCTTTGCTATAAGTCACTGCAAAGTAATTGAGTATCCGTGCCAAACATGACACAGCATGTGATCAAGTATAACGTCTCCAGCCGACTTATAGTAGAAAAAGATATGCACAATTTAGACTAGTTCGCTGGACAACACTGGTATCTCAATAAATGAGTAAGTGATCACACTTGAAGACTTATGCCATGTAAACACTTTGTTTAACCATAACATAAAATAAGTAAAACCAGTAGAGGTATTTAACCTTTTGACTACATCACGTTGAGGTAACTCGAACAACCAATACACATCCCATGTTCGATGATGAGCATATTCAAGTTTTTGCAACCCATTGCCAAAGCTAAAGTGCGTAAATAAAATAGCTAATAAAAGTAGAAGTATATCATTTCTCAGTCAATATTCCCACTAATCAAGTACTTATGTAACAATAGCAATAATTAACAAACATGATCTCCCAACTCCCCCCCCCCCCCCCCCCTTCAAAAAAACACACACACACACACAAAACCCTCCCCAAAAAAACCTTCAAAAACACCATTACAAAAATTCAAAAGTCTCATTGATTTCACAAACAAGTTACAGTATTTTCTCTACCAAGTAAACTCTTTCATTTTGAAATGCCAACTATTCACCCAATAAACAAACATGCAATGCAACTTGGGTTTTCAGCCCCAATCTCAAGGCTTTAATATTCCTCAAAATCTATCCATTAATTGACATATACGAAACTTCCCATTGCACGCAAACACAAATTCTAGTCAAATCAAGTCACATACTCAGTAGAAGGCCACATTAGACACCTTCAATCACTTCAAATAAACCCCAAAATCTTCACTCCAGCAACTTATCAATAACACGATTTTTTTCCTATTTATTCATTTGCATATGCATACGATCAAACCCTACAAATTTATGCCCCCATGAAATCCTTCAGTTTTCCATTAATCGTATCATGTTATTGATCCGCTTTTTTCTCAATAAAAACTCAATTTTCCATCAGTTGAATTTCATATACATGCGATTAAACCCCATAAATTCTTACCACGAGAGTGTCGTCAGTGTATTCCCCCATAAAGTCCTTCAGTTTCTCTTTAACTCGCTCCCGCAACTTCGCCACTCCATCGCTCGTAAAATTAGCCCTAAATGTCTGATCATCAACTCGATTCCCCCCGTCCATCTCTCGCCGATAATCTACAAAACCGCTTGCCTTCACAAATGTAATTTCTGAACCACCACGAATCAAAATCTACCACCAAATAAGTATAATACAATTATCAACTATTTCATTCGACACAAAACCCTAGCTAGACTTTGTAGATACGATTGAATTGGTAAGTAGAGAGAAGATACAGGAAGAGGAAAGTTTTGTGGAATTTCTCGGGGTATTTTTCGAGATTTGATTGTGTTTTCCGCGAGAGTTTATGGTTTCATCGTGAAGAGCAAAGAAAAACCCCAGAAGGTTTATTCGTCTGGGGGAGAGAGAGAGGAGTGCAAATGACAACTATGAACCCTACGTCGGTATATATGTAGCAAGTATAGTAAGGAGAGAAATCAGATATATGGTTTAGTCGGACGGTTCTTTAATAGGAAAAATAGATAATTGATTTTTGGCTAAATATCATATAGCCCCCTGATATTTTGTTTAATTATACGGACACCCTTGTTATTGGAGAATGATTGTGAAATCCCTTGGCTTTTTTAAACTAACTACAACAAATGGACCCATCCCGGGAGTAAATATTCAATGTAATAGTAATATTAAATCATTGATATTACTATTTATAATAAAATATTATGAAAGATAAGTGAACTCTACTCTACGTTAATTATCATAATATTTTATAAACGGTTTTCATATATAACTCAATCAAGAGTTTTCATATATACTTCAATGATCTAACCTATGTGACTTTCCATAACTGGACAAAACTAACACCGTTTGGGGTAATTTTGAGATTTAAAAAATAAGTGGACTTAAGTACCTATATAAAAGTTTAAACATGGATTTACCCCAAATAAATTTTCTTCCAGGACTCAAGTTATTATAAGTCTATCTAAGGGGACTCACCCTCAATTTTCACAACTCTTTATGATCCAACTCATTATGACTCGTTTATAAAGCGGGGGTTTAAATTAAGGGTAATTTAGAAATCGGTACAAAAATTTAGACTTATTTGAGCTAAACTACATTAAAAAAACTTATTTTGCTCTAAGTGCATTTTTTTGAAAAAAGACTAAAAGAGTACTTATTACTCCATTACTCTCTCTCTTCTCTCTTCATTACTCTTTCACTCTCTCTTTCCTATTTTCTCTCTCTCTCTCTCTCTCTCTCTCTCTCATATTGATAAAAAAAATTTAAATATGTAAAGATTTGATTTAATTTTTTCATCTCTCTCTCCCCTTATTTTTTCTCTCTCTCTCTCTCACTCCTTCTCCCCTTATTTCCTTATTTTCTCCATTTTTCTCTCTTTTTATATCAATGTTACACAACACAATTATACTAATCAGTTACATCAATTAGTTACAATTACCCAATAATACATTAAACAGTTACTCGTGTGTTCTAATAAACTAAACAGTTATACTAAACAATTATACGAAATTACAACACCAACTAAATTTATCATTTTGTTATTTACATAAATCAAAGAATTACATCATTTAGTATCACGACATGATTACATCAATTATATACACCAAATTGGGTTTATCATTACACAAAATACTTTATCATTATACTAAATTTGATATATATGATTGGTGTAACGATGTCGCGATACTAAATAGTGCAACTATTAAGTTTATGTAAACAACTGAATTACAAATTGAGTTGATATTATAAATTTGTGTAATTGTTTGGTGTAACTGTTTGGTTTATTATAATGCATGAATAACTGTTTGGTGTATTATAAGACAATTGTAACTGATTGGTGTAACTGATTAGTATAATTATGTTGTTGTAATATTGATATAAATAAAGAGAAAAAATAGAGAGAGAGCGAAATGGTTATAGAAAATAAGGGGAGAGAGATGAAAAAATAAATCAAATATTTACATATTTGAAAATAAAATAAATTATCAATGATAGATATAAAGAGAAAATAGGGGAGAGATAGGGAAAGTAAAGGGGAAAGAGAGAGAGAGATGGAGAGAAAATAGGAGAGAGATAGTGAAATAATCTAATGAAATCTTTACATATTTGATTAGATATATAACTGCCAATTAAGAATGCATAAATTAAGGAAGGGTGTTTAGGTAAAAAAGATTTTAATTCATTTGAATTTTGTATCTAAACACAAAAAATTTTATAAAAATTGTACTTAATGGAATAAACAACTTATCCATACACTTTTACCTAAATAAGTCTAAAAAATTGTACCCACACCTAAAAAACCCTTAAATTAATTGTATTTGTTTTACACCCAACCCAATTTGAATAAGCCCATATCCAACTCAACTTGCCCATTTGCGACCACTATTGAGTAAATATTAGGTATAATGGTTACACCATGTCAGCAATGGCGACATGGTGTAACCATCCAATAAAAAAAACAAAATAAAATGAGACTCATTTTTTATCATGGAAGTAGTTATTTATTAAATGGGTGAGTAGTTATGAATTTGAGTGAGACTCACTTATAAATTTGTTTACTTATTAATAGACAGTTGCACTACGTGATACAACTGACATAGTGTAATAATTACACCCAATATTTTTTCCTATTTGTGGGGAGCTATTTAAAATAGTGGGACCCACTTAATCTATGTGATATTTCATAATTAGTTGGTAATATTATATGTTAGCAATTATGTGATCTCACAATTGGATAAAACTATGCTGCACAAATTATTGTTCAAATCTTGTATTCGAAATGATGTTTCAAAATTCCATGCCTTAAATATTTGATGCAGTTAATGGACCTCATTAATCCAACCACCTAAATTGATTTAGGATATAAAATTTGACCAATAATTTAGTCAGCATAGCATTGCTCCTCACAATTATATTGAATATTTTCTACTTCTAGACATTAGAAAAACCTAATGGGAAATGCTTATTTATTTTAGCCCAAAAAAATTAATATAATTCCTTTAATACCCTTTTGAAGTAATAACATCTATATCTATAGTACTAATAAAATTATCTTAGCATAAAAAAATTTTGATTCATTATTTTACCTTTATAAAGAATTTTAAATACCACATTATCCTTCCATAGTTAAATAGTTAAATTACCATCTTACCCTTAGTGTTTAAATCTCCAAATTATCCCTAACATCTCTTTTAATTATCTATTCTTTATGTATAAATATCAATATCTATGAAACTTTTTAATTGACTATGTTATCCTTAAAAATAAGCATTGCTTAGAATATTGACAATTATTGTTATTTTATTCAATGAATTATAAGTTGAAATCTAATCAAATAAATTTCAAAATGAATTATTTTTATATTTTTTTCTTATAGTTAGAATAACAAATCGTTGGGAACAAACAATTTTTTTTAAATGCTATAGTATAATACGAGCGATAAAAACATAATTTTTATAAAGTTGAAATGATATTTAATTTAGGTACACATATATCTAAATTTTTTTATTAAATTTTATTTATAAAAATTATTCACATGCAACGCATATGGTGCAGTGCTAATCATTTATAAAGTTTCATAAAAAATATTGGACAAACTTCACTTTAACTCGTTATAATTTCATTCCATTTGCACATCACCTCTCTTCATATAATTGCCTTCTACAAAGACAGTTTTGAGAGCTTCAATCAGAAATGAAAAGTCTAATGACAATTAGGCTTGTCAATATATTGAATTTTGGTTAGATTTTGGACTGATTTAAATTTAATATGAATTTTATTTTTATAATCAATATTTAAATCTGTCAATAATTCAAAATTCGAATAATTTACATAAACACACTCTTAAATTATAGGAAGAATTACACTAAGACCCCTTGAGATTTGTCACTAAATCACATGATATTTAAAATATTACACACAGACTTCTTAAGGTTTGTACGCGCATAATACTTGGATCCCTACCGACAATGTCTGTTAGTATATCTATCAATAAATATACCAAAATCCCTTAAAGTTTTTAGGTATATAATATTTTTACTCCTAAAGTTTAAAATGTTATATTTAGAAAAAAAATATTCAAATTAAAGATAGAATATCAAATATTTTAAATTTTACAATTAAAAATCATGTTCTATTGTATCATTTATTGAAATAAAATCAAAAGTAAAAATAAATTTTAAAAAATAAATAAATCATAATTAGTATATAATTATATTATCTATTTGAATAAAATTAAAAAATTAAACAAGGGTTTTAAGTCATTCATAATAAAACATGAATTTTACAACCAAAATTTATAAAAATAAAAATCTAATTTTTTCTTAAAAAATCATAATTAATATACAATTATACTATCAATTGGAATAAAATCAAAAATAAACAAGGCGTTAAACTGTAATGGACACAATGTCTTCTAATTTTAATTGAGATAATTTGGTCGTTTAAATGACCAAATTAAATTCCAATAGATAATATAATTATATACTAATTATATATATTTTTTAAAATTATATTTATATTTTTGATTTTATTTTAATAAATGTCATAATAGAACATGAATTTTGGTTATAAAATTTAAAATATTTGATATTATATTTTTGATTGAAATATTTTTAGTCTAAATATAATATTTTAAACTTGAGGGGCCTAAATATTATACGCATATAAACTTCAGAGAGTTTAAGTGTAATTTACTAACCAGACATTGACAAAAGGGTCTAAGTATTACGTGCGTATAAAACTCAAAAGGTTTGTATGTAATATTTGAAATATCAGAGGGTTTGAATGATTAAGTGACAATCCTCGAAGGGTCTGAGTGTAATTCTCCTAAATTATACTATCGCCCGGCGACGGCGGGCGATGGGTAGTCTCTCACGTAACTCGCCCTTTCTCATTCTCTCTTCCACTGTCATGTACGCCCCCCCCCCCCCCCCCCCTATTTTCATCCTCTCTATCTCTCCCTCTTTTTCTTCTATACACCATCAGCCACCAACCACGTTCCCACTACTTCCATCGTTCATCCTCTCCCCGCCCGAACTCATTCCCAAAACCCAGCGCCCAAGATGATCGGCGCGCACAACCAAATCCGGCCACACCACCGATTGCGAGAATCCACAGCCATGAAGCTTGGGACGATCTTGCAGATTGCTATGGACCCATCCCACAGACACCACCGCAGCCCCACCGTTCACCACTGCCACCGCCAGATCGTCAACCACTGCCCCACTCCCTTTGTTGATAATGCACATCAACTACTTGTTGAAATTCGTTACAGAACCAAATCATAAAAAATCCACCAACTGGCTAACATATTGTCATTATTTGAAGTTGTTGTCTTTGGTTTTTAAGTAATATTTTTTTATTGATTGGGTTTAATTTTTACAAGATCATTCAAAGAACGAGGACGTGCTGAACAATGGTATATAGTTGTAGTTACATTTGTATGGAAGGCGTGAAAATATTTTTTATTGCCTTGAAGCTCCTTTGTTATATTGGCTATTGGATTGTTGCCAATTTCAATCTACTGATAATTCCTTTATTTTGATCAAGTTATCAAGGCAGCCAAGCCCATGTGTTTATTATGTGTTGGTCATCTCGGTGTGATGTGTATGACTTTTCATGATGTATGCCTCTCCTTGCAGGATTGTATTCCAAACAATAGTCATTCAATCTCTATTTCTTTTTGTCTATCTATGTGAACACATACCTGAAGAGAACTATTAAATGCAGTGGTATAGTTTGAAACTCCTGGTATTTGCTTAAGTGTGGTCAGAGGTGGTGCTAGGTGGTTTTGAAAGAGTTGTGTGGTGGCCTTTGATTTTGAGAAAAGTTACAAATTTTGTTGGGGATGTTTGGTTGTTTTGGGGAGAAAAGTTTCGAATTTGGTTGTGTGGTGGCTGTAAGCTGTTTGAATTAATTCATTATGAGTCACAGCTCATTATTTGTGTATGCAAAATTCTGTGGAGAGACTTTAACTCTTGGGAAAATAAGTGGTGAACCATGAATGCGGATCCGATTCGACAAACACTTGGTGTGAATCTAAGGTTCGCGTGAACTTTTTACATGCCTTTTTTAATTAAGATGTAGCTGGTTTGTCTTTGGCGAATGGTCATATTGAGATCCAGCTTTTTGTGTGATGTCTAGAAAGGAAAAAGTCCAGATGTGTTTTGTAGGAGGATGCGAACAATTTGTACTTTGTACAAGATGAAAACTTCTAACAATTTGTGACTTGTATTGACATGAATTTGATTTTATTCAAGAAGAATGATATCATCTTTGAACATTTACATTTAGGCTGAACACCACTTTGGTGTGCCTGATTTCAGTTGGACGATTACATGGTGATGGATGCCTAGTGTTGCAGTTTTTGGTCATGATACTTCAGCATCGGAGTGTTATTTTCATCAAGTGCCAATAATTAAGTAATGTAACTTTAGTCTGTACACAAATAAAAAGACTGGTAGTGCATTTGAGTGCTATTCATTCTCATGGACCATGCTAGGTTATCGCTTGCATGGAATTATTAAGTAAGCACAGAGCACCTAACTGGTAATTTAGTGGCAGTTTTTTTAAAACTTCTCTACTATATTCCATCATTGTGGAGCATTTGCCTTCTTAAAATGCATAAGTGATATTTGCTGAAAATACATATTGGATTATGGCTCTACGGTCTACTGTGATTGTGAATTTTTCAGGTTGGAAATGTGTGATTTTGATGCTATTGATTTGTTACCCGACACATGTCTACTATAGCACTTTCAATGACTGCGCAACCTTTCTTGCTGACTATGGCAGTAGTTGATATGCAAATATCACATTATTGGGAATTCGTATTTCCTTCCAGCTTGGTCTATGAGAATTATTCCGGATTGTAAGAATGTCATTTTTTGAGAGTAAAATTATTTGTATGGTGACGATATTTAGTATCATTAGTGATAAAATCGGTTTGAAACCATTTGCTTTAGAATGTCTTGAATGTTATTATATTTTTCATATACGGCTATTCATTTAATGACGCAATCAATTGCAACATTTTGGTAAATGTTTGAATTATGATATTGTAGTAGTTGGTAAATAGTTGTATTAAGGCAGGGCTGTGGTACAATGGTTTGTTGGTCATTGGTTTGAGGCTTATTTTTTTAAATAAACGTTTGGACCAATTACTAAATTTGATTATATAAATGATGTACAAAAGGAGGATATTATTCTGGGGTTATGTTTTTAGAGGAATTTTGTTGATTTTTTTTAAAAAAAAAGTGGGTCTATATTGATTGGCGATCTTTTTCAGTTTTTTAATTGGTGATTTTTTTTTCCCATCATATGCCTTGCGATTTTGTTGTTGTTATATTGTGCTTTTAGGCACAGACAATTGGTAGTATATATATGATGGACCAACTCAATGTAAAAGAACCTTTTTGTGTTTGACTGATCTTCTTCTGAGACTTGCTTTGCATTTCCGTGATGCTTCGGTGCCAATATTCAGTCAATACCAACTGGGTTAGCTCTCTTTGGTTACTTTTTAACCATATCTAATTTTTTTTCCTGGTTTTTGGTTTTTGGTTTTGTATTTCTCATTTTTGTTGTAGAGATCACGAGCTTTACTTACAGTTATTTATGTTAAATCTAGTTTGATTTACATCTATAAGCTTATAACTGTTTTGCTATGGACAATATCTTTTGAGTAGTAGATCAATTGTTTGATGAAATGTCTCGTTGAAAATGAAAGTTATTAACGTTATTGAAAATCAATTTTCTTTTGCGTTGTGTGGTTTTTTTGGTGCTTGTTATGTGGTTTAGAGCTGAAGTGGTAGCTTGGTTATACAATGGAGAGTGAAGAGGATGCTGTGAAGAAGGCACAAGTGGTGGAAGCCAGGGCAAGGAACATCCGTCACAATGTGAGGTGCACCGAATGTGGTAGTCAGTCCATTGAAGACTCCCAAGCCGATGTTGCTATACTACTTCGGAAGCTGATTATTCTGATAATCTTCCCTTATATGATAGGGAACATTTTTGCATGCCTGTTTATGTGCGCGTGATTATGAGGGTGCAGAGTGGAGAGATCATAATCATACAACTATGCCTTGACATGATCATTGACATGCTGATTATAATCATATCTTAAATAACTTCTGTAATGCTAGTTGATGCCTAGGACGTGATATAATGCAACTTAAAAATCCTGCATTTTTTGTTTTGATTTGAGGGTGGGATGAACACCGGGAAATGGTAACAATTTCGATCTCTATTTTCTTGGAGACACGTGTTAATAAGTATATGACAGAGTTCCTCTCTCTTAGTTTACTTCTATTTTTGCTTTCTTGAAGTTAACTAAATATACTAATATAGGGAAAAGAAGGTGTGTTGAAATTAGTTCAGAGTCCTATCTGCTTGAAGTGGATTGAAACTTGAATAATCCTTTCATTTAAACTAGTTTTGGAAAATAAATGTTAATAATCAATGTGCATAGCCCACAATGCTGAAGACTGACAACTTCTACATAAAGGTTAGATGCTTGATTTATTTTCTGCCTTCTGCGTTTTCTAGCATTTGTTGTGCTCCTGAAATGAATTGTCCAAATTGTAGTATGGATTGTCTAAATTTGTTTATTTATTTTCTCAATTGCTGCTTTTGCCAATGTAGTATTAAATCTGATCTGCTTACTGATACTCTTGTATCATTGCTGAAGTTAATCCGGGATGAAATTCAAGCTGGGAAAACTGACAAATTTATCTATAAAAAACTTGAGGATGATTTTGGTGAGACAGTGCTTTATGCCCCAAAATTTGATTTGCAGACTGCAGCTCTGTGGCTATCTCTGTTAAGCATAAAGAAACCATTCTAAGGCTTGCTTTACTTTCCCTTTTTCTTTTTTAACTCTTAGTTAAAGTTCCGATTTGAAATGCTTGTACTTTGGAATAGGTTTTAGTTGCTAGTGTTGCTGGAGGAATATGGGCTTACAAAAAGCACAGGCAAAACACCAATGTTCATATAATGGCCTTGAACCTTGTCAGAGGTGTTACATTGACCCCAAAGGAGAAGGAAACAATGCTAGAGCTCGTCACGCCACCGCCTCCTGATGGAGGTACTCCTTCCTCTTCTTGGTGGAGAAGGTGGAATCCTCAATGGTGCGTCTCTGATTCACTGTCTCTTACTAGAAACACATGGATTTGAACTCTGCATTGAGAAGCTATAAATTATCTAGAAATTGCAATCTAGTCTGCAAAGAAAAGAATCAGCTTGTTCAAGAGTTCCATCTCAGTCGTGTGGACTAGGTGTTTATGATAAAGACCTTTTTTCTTACCTGCCCCTTTTTGGTAGATCAAGTAATCCAATGATTGTATTAAATTAGGTCTCCAAATTAAGCCATCAAATTAGGTCTATATAGCATTTTTCTGATTATAATAAATACTTCATGCTTGTTTCTTCCCCTCTCTCGTTCTCTCTTCAGTAAAAAAGCAGTTGGTTGAAAAAGTTAAAACAGAATTGTCTAATTATCATTCTCAAGAGTGATCTATATGCATTTACATATATAACTTGTGATGACCCACATTGGCGTGTATTGAATCCCACATTGAAAGTTTACACGGGAGACTTTGGGTATATATGTAGGACTAATGATCCAAAATGACAATTTTTTAACTAGCCATTTGGGGGAATTCTTGTGGTTATTACATGTGGCATTAGATCTGATCCGTGTACAGAAGTTACAAAATCATGTGGGTTAGGGGGCACTACAATTTAGGGTCAGTATTGCGATTGATTGCGAGTCCCTTGCGGAGACGCAAGGGAATAAAGGAGGGGAGATTGTGGCGATAAATATTGGCGTGTGTTGAATCTCACATCAAAAGTTTACATGAAATGACAATTTCTTAGTTAGTTTTTTGAGAGAATTCTGGTGGATATATAAACCGAAATTAAGTCAATATAAGTTTGTAGAAAGGGGGCAAATCCAACAAGAAACAAACAAAAAGGAAAAATGGAAAACAAATGCTACTAAAATTTTTGGTAAAATACACAAAAACATGTTTTCAAATGGTACCTTAGGTGGGTAGGCAAAAGTTTTCTGTTCTTAAAAGCAACCACAACTACTTGTTCCAACGCAGTGAACAAGCTCTTGGAGGCTTTCATTTTGACATAAAGGGGAGGAGAAGCAAGGGAGAACAATAGAGCCGAGAGAAGGACATAAGAATTGCAAGACATGAAAATTAATCTATCGACTTTTTCATCATTCTTGCTTTATTTTTTTACTATAGATGATGTTTTATCTATCTTTTTAATTTTTCATATTTTTTATTTTTTATCATTCTATTTTTTCATCGTACCAAACAAAGCATAAGAATAGTGTTATGCGAACAAAAACGATGGATTAAATAATGTGACATTATCATAATATGATAAATTTGAATTTCAAATTTCTTGAATTTACGTTACGTCCCATGTTGGTGTGCTAAAAATTATATTATTTGTAGATTGAATTTGCTTAAACTTTAAGAATAATATTCTTCTACGTTTAACATTTCCATATATTCCATTTTTTTTTTTGGAGTTAATTAGATTCCTTCAAAAGGTCATGCACGCATGCTTCACCAATTTTATCATTTAACCCTTGTATTCATTTCCAAAAATGATTTAGCATGACCTGAAAAACCTTTGAATATTACCATATTAAGAAATAACGTAAGGACTAATAATTCCTAATACTATATTATATAAGGACTAATAATTCCTAATATGGTACACCCACCAATTCACTATAAAATTGATGAGAAATAATGAGTATGAATCCTCGGTCACAACCGAATTCATCGACACAAATTCGTATCTTAAATATGGATTTATTGTGGGTGTTTTTATTATATTTATGATAACTATTTTTATTTCTTTTCTTCAATAAAAAAAATATAATTTTTATATGTGATTTATCATATTTATGAGTGCTTTTATCGTATTTGTAAATATTTTTATTACTGTTATGATAATTATTTTTATTATTTTTTAAGTACTACAACAATGATAAAAATACTTATAAATATAATACAAATAATCATAAATGTTATAAATTGAAGCATGGTACTAAAAAAAAAAAATTCGTAGTTAACTTCCTTAAATATACCCAGCTGTGCCGACTAATAATTGGTGATTTGGCAAAAAATTAGGTAATGTTGGGTTAAAAAGGGTAATTTTAGTACCACGTCAAAGGCTACGGTATCAAAGTTGAAAAAATTGAATAATTTATAATTATTAATTATAAAATAATAAAAGCTTGTACTCGTAGCACAGTTTTATAGATTAAAAAAATAAAAATACAATATTAAAAAAATATTTTTCGGTATTATAATGGGACCGTATAAAAATATCCTCAACTTTGTCGACTAAGTAATTAACACGTCAGACCTAATCTAGAAGAACCCCCCATTACCATCAGGACCACCACTGCCAAATTCTGTAATTGTGAAAAAGTTATAAGGTCATTTTCGTCAATAAAACACCCAAAATGTCTGATACGCGTCTCTCTGTCTATGACCCAATATTCCATCGCCATTACCGACCTTTTCCTCGCCCCCCCCACTCCCCCCACTCCCCCATCATAAAACTCCTCACCCGCGCCCTCTCTCAGCCGCCCAAATTCTCTTTCTCTCTCTCTCTCTCTCTCTCTCTCTCTCTCTCTCTCTCTCTCCCTCCACGCAAAAATATACATATACTTTTTCATATATCGAAATCTATGGCTCAGAAGACGGAAAAGGAAGAGGCTGAATTCAAAGTTGTACCTGAAACCTTGACGCTTTGTGTGAACAACTGCGGCGTCAGAGGTAACCCGGCGACCAACAACATGTGCCAAAAGTGCTTTAACTCCACCACCGCCACCACCTCTTCAGCTGTAGCTTCGGCTACGTTGAAATTCTCCGAGAAAAGTCCTAGATCTAGCTCGTCAGAATCGCCGGCAAGGTCGTTAGATCTGGTTGGGAGAGGTGAGGACCGAGCAACTTCGGATTGGGATGAAGAGGAGGCGAAGACGGTACCGGTGGCGAAGAGAGAGGTGAATCGGTGCTCAGGTTGCCGGAGGAAGGTAGGTTTGACAGGGTTCAGGTGCCGGTGTGGCGAGCTGTTCTGCTCGGAGCATCGGTACTCGGACCGACACGATTGCAGCTACGATTACAAGACGGCCGGTCGTGATCGGATTGCTAGGGAGAATCCGGTGGTCAAAGCCGCGAAGATCGTCAAAGTTTGATTTCGATATGTATATTTAAAAATGAAATTGAAAAATGGAATTTGGAGATCGAGGTCCGATCGATCGTCGATCTCTTTGTTGTGTTCTCTGTTCTCGAGAGAAAGATTTGTTGAAGATTAAGGGATTGAGATTTAAATTCTCTCTGGCTATTGTTGGTGAATTAATCTATTTTGTAATTTTTATCTTTTTTTTTCGGTTTGAATTACAAAAGGTTTTGTGGTTTTCGATAATCATGTTTAATATCAGTTCCGATTCTAATTTTCTTCCAGTTTCCTTTCTGTTGTTGTTTGGATGCTGAGAAAATGGAAAATGAATGAAAACCTGAAAATTTCTGATGTTTTTTCTTTTGCAGAAAATGGAGGGCGTGGACGAAGGGGAAGAGGGGGATGTTTATGTAATTTTGAAGGGAAATTGGGGATAAACTGTAATTGATGTTGTCTGAAAAGTTCAGAAGGTGCCAAGGTGGTGTCTAGTGGAGGTCGTGGGGTCTCAACTATAAATTATATTATTGGCAAATGGCAATTTATCGTGACAAAATGAAATAACACCAACCAAGACGGGTAATAGTATGTCTCACTCGGTTTACAGATAACAGACTGTTGAGTTGTTTTTCAATGGTTTGATAGAATTGAGGTATGTCTAAGACTCTAATGTTTAGGCTATGTCTCACTAGAATAATAATTGGATTATTTTATTAATCATGCCAGGCTGGCAAAAACCTAAATAAGACAAATATTATAATTCTTTTAATATAAAATTGTGCATAAATTTAACTATTTTTAATGCCTTAAGAGGTGTAAATATAGAATGTGATGGTGATAGTGTGACACTATGTAATTGTGATAATGTGGTATAAATAAAGAAAATATTACTGTTCCATCCTGTTCCACTGGGCTACCCATACATGTTACATGGGATAGTTATTAACTTTACATAAAAGAGTAGTTATTGAATTATGTGGGATCTATTTGTTTGATTGTTATTTTTTTATTGAATAGTGATATCATATGATAATGAAGACGTGGTGTCACGAACTAAACTTAACAAAATGAAAAATGTTACATAACCCAAATGAAACTCAAAAATTAAAACTCAGAATGTGGTACGAGTGGATTCCACTGAAAAAATTGATGAGACCCACTCATCCAAGGGATGATATGTATTTGAATTACAATTTTTTTGAATTTCATTTAAATTTTGTAGTATTGCTTTAACAAAATATTATTCCAATATTTTTGGGGTTAATTATATTAATCTTCTTTTGTCAATGATTTGATATCACTATTAGACCAATTATTTTCTCTTGAATAATGCTAAGGATTCTAAATTGCATCCCAAATGAGTCTAGATCAATGGATCAGTAAATCTCGTTAAAAAGAAATTAACAGAACTCTCTGATCCAAAAATCTACACTCATTTGTGATATAATTTGAAATCCCTAAGGAGTAAGGACCTTGACCTATTTGCTCCCATGGGAAAGGCTCATTCTATTTTTCAAAGTTGTATATGTTGTTTAATTAATTTGTATATGGATACTTAATTTGTCATGGAACATTGTCGTTCAGCACCATATAATTATTTGTAAGAAATTTCACCGTATTTACGTCGGGACAAAAGCTAAAGTCTCATTACGTACTTTAGTTGTTGAAACATAGGTTGAACCCCAATAAAATTATAATTATTGAGACTCAAATTTAAACATTGAGCGAAAAAATATGAATTCTCGTCCATCGGCCAACAGCTCATCGGTATAGTTTTATATGTTGGAGTAGCGAGCAAGACATATGAGAGAGAGAGAGAGAGAGAGCAAAAATATCACGAGACATTGGCAAAATTGAAATCCAAGGTGTGTGATAATAACTGTTGTCACGTGCGGATTGATGTAAAGGAGAGGAGGATAGCGCATGACAGAGAAAAAGCTGTAAAAAGACAGCAAAACATCTGCTGTTTTGTCAGACTCGTATTTTCACTTACGTTGTGATGACTTATGTCCTGACATAATAAAAAGCAATAGATATGATCCAACGGCTGATATTGTTCTGTCATGTACATTTCATATCCAGGGTGTCAGGCGTGAGTTTCCTCAATAAAGATGTCTGTGGTCCACTTGGATCTTGACGGTCCTTCCTAGTGCCCCATAAATTTTTATACCGTATCTTTCTTTTTTTAACCAATAATAATGACCATATTTCAAACTAGTTTAAATAGGTAAAAAAAAAAAATCAAATCCGTTTGAACCTTATAGTAACAGTTTTTTGGACTTAAAAAAGTTTATTTAAGCAAATTTATTAGCTTTTTTTTTTTTTGTTTTCTAGTTTTATCGTGGGTGCTACATAACTTTTTAGTTTATTATATTCAGAAAATATTATTAATCCCATAAAAAAATTTAAAATTCATATTTTAAAAATTATTATACATAATCTATATATATATGTAATTATTTTTTTATTTTGACATAAAAAACTAAAAAATTACTTCAAACAGATTTTTTTAACTTTTTCAGCTTTTTAACTAATACTTCAAACGATTTTAAGAGATTTTTTTACAAAGTTTTTTAAATTGCAACTTTTCGCTTAAAAACATGTCTAATATATCGTGTTGTTAAATTTATTTTTATATTATAATTTTTAAATTAATGATTATAAATAATTTAATTTAAAATCAATGTATCACAACTTTGATAGCATAACCTTAAATAGATAATAAAAAATAAAAAAAAATCTCTGTTGAATAAATAGGAAAAACATGAGTTTTGCAATAATACATCCCAAGTGTTTTTTTTTAATAAGTCTTTCATAAACAAACTAACAAGTAAAAATTATTATATTAGCTTTTTTTTGTTCTTTTCATATTACATTCTTTAAACGTGTTTATCATGTTAAAATTAAATTAATTTTATATAACACTAATATAATTGCTATATTATTTGTGTTAACGGGTTCTAACATTATAGAATTCACACATCAAATAGTAATAATTTTAACTCATTAATTTAATATCTCTTACATCTCAAAAAATTACCATATTTATCCAAATCCTTGTCAAAAACGCCAGCCATGACATCTAAAATTTGTACTAGGTACATGCCATTGCCGAGTCAATGAATGACAGAACTTGGCTGCAGTATTGAAAAATACAATTTGGTGTCATACTTTTAAATTGTTTTATTTTAATAATTTTTACGGGTAATTTTATAACTTAGAAATTTGTAACGTTTGTGGGTAATTTACCATTTTTTTTGAATATTTTTTATCATTTTGTGATAACTATTTTTATCATTTTTGTATACTTGTAATCGATCCTATAATGTTATAATTGATCACAATTGGAAAGTATTACAAAAGTGATAAAAAAATTATTACAAAAATAATAAAAATTTGACAAAGTGAGAATAGAGTAATGTTGTTTGGACCTAAAAATCTGACATAATTTGCTGATCTAATGATATGGTTTTATTGGAACCATTAGATTAACACCAAGTTCCAATATTTGATGGGGTTCACAATCAATTCAAAAATCATAATAATTAGGTCACAATAGCATTGCTCGTGAGAATAATGTAATGAGAGTATCACAAGCAAATCTAGAAATTCAATCCCACTCGAATATTATAATCTTCTATTAATTTATAATCAAGTACTAAATGAAAAAATATGGGTATCATATTGAAAAATAAATCTTATTTATACGTCTTGTATCGATTTATTTGTGATCTTTTATCCTAAAAATAATAAAATATAAAAAGATTTACACGTGTTATGTTTTAATTGATAAAAAGTAAAATATATGGTACTAAAATAAAATTTCGATACCATAATCTAACCATTTATAATTTACAGAATAGATCGATTCTCATCAGATAAATGTTTGATTCATGATTGGAAGGTGACAAAAGAAGGAATTGTATCACTAGCATGTTGGATTCATAATTGGACCTTGACAATGATAGAAATAGAATCAATTCATAGTCCATGAATTTACAAAAAGATCATAAACTTAATTTGAGGACTAATTAATTACACTTATTGTATTAAAGTATATTCCATCTAACGTTGAAAATAATAATTAATTCAATGACTAATAAATTAAGTCACTGGTTAGATTCCAAAATTAAGTTCCTATAACATTATTGTTAGTTTAATGAAAAAAAAAACCGTCTCAAAATATTATATTTTGATACCGTATTTAAAGTTACAACTCAACTAACCAGGTTGTTGATTCAACCCAAAGGGATTACGGCAAAATAAGAGTGCGTAGGGTCGACCTCAACTTTCTCATGAGTAATGCTATATGAACTTAAAATATTGACTTTGTTTGTTGACTTTTTAATCAATCATTGTCACCAATTTAACTGTGAGTCTCAATAACTATTGAGATCCACTACCTATTTAATGGTTATTATTGATTTTTTTAATTATAATTTATTCCAATTAATTGTAATTTTTTATGTAATACCCAAATTGGCATGGATAAGTTTGTTTATTAAGTTCCGCAAACAAAATTGGAAACCTCTGCTTTGTTTTCTAGTCCAAGTTCAATGAAAAGAATCCTCAAACAGTTTGCTTTCGTGTAAAAGTTGTATTTCTTTTTGTCCACCACACCTATTCGTCCCACATATTTTAAATATTCCAATGAGACCACGGAGGGTAGGGCTGGGTTTTTTTTTTTTGGAACCAAAAAAAAAAAGAGGTGTTGATTAACTTAAATTACCCTTTATTTGTCTGAATAATACTATTTAGATATAATTTATTAATTTAATTTGCTGACCTAATTAAATATCAAAATTTTGTTTCGAAATAGTCAAAACGTTGTCGTTTCTAGAAGACCTGATGAATTTGTGATGAAATCGAAACTCTAAAGGACTGTTTGGTAAGGGGTATGTGGAGGCTTAGCAAGATGGGTTTGAAAAAAATAATCTAAAGGACCCACAAATCCCATGTTTAGATTGACAATTCAATTTCGGGTTTCCAAACCCAGTCCGCAGCTGGCCTGAATATTTAACTCATGATCATAGATTTCGTCAAACTTAGGAGGAGGTGAGTTTGGGAAGACGAGTTAAGGGATTAAAGATACAAAAAACAATTGTACCCTTATTATGGATATGAATTGGATTGATTAAGGGTAAAATAATTATTAATACTTATGATGTATTTGTGGGTCCTACCTGTGTATGTGTTACATACCAAATATGAGTATAAACCGGATTTAATGTTGAATCCCATCTTGGTAAAGAGGGGTTTGAGTTTGGAATGATTTAGGGAAGCCAATCCAAACCTTCCCCAAAAATTAATCCAAACAAACCACTATGGTTCAAGATGTTTTGACATGTTTTTACTATTGTTTTGGACATATTTTAAGATATTTCAAGATGTTTTGATATATTTAGACTAATATTTTGAAATATTTTTATTCGTTTTCAATATGTTTCTAAAATATTGCCGAAACGTCTCCGTTTTTTAGGTAACCGAAACAATACACGAGAACAAAATTTTGATCCTTACTTAATACACTATATTCCTTTATTTGATTATGGGCCTCATAAAACATTAAAGCTTTATATTAATTTAATGGTTATAATAAAATCATATCATTAAGTCAATAGATTATATCAATCTCAATAACATTAATCTTATTTACCAAAAAATATAAAAACTTACCTACCCTTTTCGTTAAAAAGAAAAAAAAAAAATCAGATAGCCCAATGAGACAACAGAGAATGCTGGTAAAGGATGGAGAGAGGTGGCACGGTTGACATCAACAAGCCTTTTGTTCAATGGTATTTTTTATCTTGCGAAGACTTTATTTTTTTAAGGTTAAGGGTTCAAATCCCCCCTTTCCCTCTCTCTCTCCCCCCACCTCCCCCCCCCAAAATAAAAGTGGCACGGTTGACAATAAATTACGTCTTATTACATTCGTGTCATCTCAAAGTTTATCCCAAATCCGTTAATGTTATATCTTCTTGAGGTCTAACTTTCAATAATTCTTGAAATCATATAATATTTGCAAAGTGATTTTTACACAAATTTTCCACACTTTCTTGACTAAGCCTCCTTCCCTCCGTTTACCCTGGAGATTTATAATTCTTGAATCCGTCCCTAACATTTAGAAGCAGAGTCAGAAAGTGTTACACCATGCAACCGGGGCCAGCCGTAGACAAAAGCCATTAAGGCCGCCGCCTAGGGCGTCCATTTTTATTTTAAGATTTAATTAAAATAATTTTTGGGTCCCCAATTTTAACTAGTATTGTAATTTTAGGTACCATCTATGAACCTGTAAAAAATGGGCTGACATTAATGAGTTTGAGTTTAACTTTAGTAGATTTGAAAAATAAATGGATGAAATTATTCAGCCTATCAGGTCAACACGACCTCAACGAAACGCGACACAAACTCGTTGAACTGTACATTATATAAATAGGACGAACATATTAAGTAAATTTTAACACGATACGAACGAATGATTATTATTATATAACCTTTATTTTTTCAGTTTTACTTATGTATATGTAAATACTGAAAAAATAAGTTATCACCCCAATTTATGCTTTTAATTTATTACAATCAAAGTTAATTGGCTTATTAATTATTTATCATCTAATTTTCATAAATTATAATTTTTATTAACTTAAATTTGAGACTTTTTTTTTATATCTAGATCTATTTTTTACTCAATTATTTTTTAAAATACACAAGAAACATACACAGAATGACAGAGAAATATATTGAGTTTGAGTAGTTTATTATTTAAAATTATTACTGACATTCATTTTTTTGAAAAATAATTTAATTACATTAATAAATTTTAATTATCTTTCTCTATATTTTTATCTGATTGCAAATTAAATTATATTTTAGTCTCCAAATTCAACTCTAATTATGGATTTTTTATAACTAAAACTTGAATACAAAACTAATAGTTTTGCATCTCAAATACAAAAAAAATAATTTCTAAATGAATATATATATATTAATATTTTAAAATATATTTTATCGTATTTATATTATTATATTACATAGCACTGGGTCCACTTAATATTTTCGCCTAGGACCCATATTAGTTGGGCCCCCCATGCATGCAACAGCCGTTTTAATAATCTCACAGTGCCATGAAAATAAAGTCACCCCCGTTGTCTTCTCTACAGCCAGTTGGTCCTTATCATCCTTCGTGGTACTTGGCAGTCAAATGGTTCACCTTTATTTATTTATTTTCCCCTTTTTGGTCCAAGTATTGTGCAACAAAACAAGGGATAACCCTTCTCCTGCCTAATCTCTTTACAATGGTATTTGATTCTTTTTATTGGATATTGAATAATTTCTCAATCATGCATTCTTTGTACTCATAATTACAACACAAATCTTGAACGTACACAATCTCCCCCTAATCAAAAGCATTTGCTTAAATCCATATTCGGTATCACTATACAGACTCAAACTCATTATGTTCAAATTTATCACACCAATTACTCAACTATTTTGATCCAATCCATGGCCACTATAGGATTTCACATATATACAGTCTTATCCGCCCATGCAAAGAGAGAACTTACATGCCTCATAACACCCAGTGGAACAACTTCCCATTGGTTTGTTCTCTTCCTCTTCTTCACACTCTTCTGGTAATTGCAATCCACAAGTTCTATGCAAGCATTTACACACTTACAATACAAGGGGTTTTGGCACACCATGCCATACAAATTCCACCACTTCCCCCGCACGAGCGACCCCGACTCACACATGAAGAGATAAACATAAGAATCAGAGACATAACAAGTGCACTTACGACATGAACAAAGGAAGAATCAATTGTTGAATCGAGAAAGTTGATCAAGTCTTGCACAAAACCCCCCCAAGCATAATACCATGTACAACGTGCGACTCAAAGCCAATGACAATGATTGGAGAAGCCTACAAGACTTGTATACTAGTCTGGAAGATGTTATTCTATCGATATGGTACAACCTCTAACGAGAGGAGGACAATGGTGCTCGTCGGATGGCCAATAACTAACCACTAACATTAAATGAATTTGCCCAAGAAATTTTGGGTCAAAATTGTCGGGGGGACTTTATTGGCCATAATGTTTCTCTTCATTTAATAGGGAAACATCCGCCGAAGCACATCTATCAATAAGACAGCTTCGTCTTGGCACTGACCTGTCTTCCAAACCTTGAAGCCTGGGTGAAAATAGTTAGCATCACTCCATCTTTTTATTGAGGACATTGAGAATGGGCCCTGTTTGTCTCCTTGGGGATCAGCATAATACCATATCGAGCTTTCTGGGTGGCAATCAACAATCTGGTTTTGACCGCCTGGACCTTCAGCTTCGTTTTCGTCATCGCTCAGTTCGATAACCTCAGTGGCTGTTAACTGCTTTTCTGCCATTCCTTGAGATCTATTGTTCTCCCCCCAATTCCCAACCTGCATCCCTCCGCTACTTTCATTCCTGATCATAGTGGCAGGGGACTGCAAATCCTTTTTCCCCAGTTCAAATCCGGGTGTTGCTTGAACAAAACCAGCAGATTGATCTCCTGCATCAAATTTATCAAATATCAATGAGCACTAACTATCAAGAATCAGATATATAGCATTTTCTGTATGCAATAAGGAATCGAACAGATTCAATTTTAGGTGTAAAATGAATAAATCTGTTAGCCCTGATAAGACTAAGAGTCATCCCACTTGGTGTCATCAATGCCTCGTTGAATTTTTAAAGCCTGATATCTTTTGAGCAGACCACTCAGCATTTTGCAGGATAGATCGTCAAGTATGTATAAAACGACTAAGAAATGAAGTAAATTAGGAACAGCCACCTTTCTGGTGTATGCACTTACAGGAACCAGATGAAACATGACATAGTGAAATGAACCCTATTGAATGTGAATATACTTTCCGTCCCTGCCCAATAATGTGGATAAGATGCTTGTATTGGAAAGATAGCTGTATTTGGTTTATTATTCTAGCTATAAAATAAGCATTGAAATCTAACATATTTCTGCCAAATCTAGATGGTGACAAAGACTCACCCATTTTCCCGTCCTCTCTGGAAATCTCAAAGCCAGCTCGAATTTCTGTAAATTTTAAAAATAAATTATTCATGAATATGCAAAGAAAATGCTGTAATCAATCAAAGTTAGAACTCAATATCTAGACTGTAAAACAACCATCTCATCTAAAAGCTTAAGCTGCTAGAGAGTGTGTAACATAAATACTTATATAATTCAACATTCCCCTCACAAGTGGGCTAGATTTCGGGCTAAGCAAGTGGAAGTCTTATAATTATCAGTGTGGCGGCAACATTCGAAAGCAGGCTCCTTGCACCAATAGCATATTAAACAAAAGTGCAACATATATAAAGTAAATCCCAGAAAATACTTTTAGAGCCTTGACTACCCTCTTACTAGGAGCAGAAGACTATCGAATTACCTTTCCTCAATCATTCTAATCACGCTTACTGGAAATGAAATATCTCAGAAACAAAAGACAAAAAGAAAAGAAAAATGTTTCTTAATCCCAAATATAGGAAATTAGGAAAGTCTCACCACCTGGCTGTTGACTGAATGGGACTCCATTGATATCTCTCTTCCCTTCTCTTCCAACAGATGAATCTCTGAAAACAACTAGGGATGGGACGAAAGCGTCTTTCAACCCTGAAAATAAATTTGAGTTATGCAACAGATTTAGAAGCTTGAAGGGAAAAATTTCTTTTAGATCTTAGCCAAGATGAAGGAGCTTCTCTAAGCCAAGAAAGTTGCTACATAATAATATAAGAAATTTGACATAGATAATAGGAGAAACAAAATACTATTCAGCAATATCACCCTATCAGAATGTACATTATCTAATTCTTCAAACTCGAAACAACTTTACGAGCTAAATAAAACAATCTAATCTTAGAAGCCCCCTCTTGAAGGGAAATTATGTTTGTGCTCCAATTTTTTCTTTCAAAAAATTTGTGAAGGAAAAAAATCTTCATTTTATATAATTAATGTTATTATTTTTTTTGGGGGGGGGGATGAAAATATCATATAAGAGATCCAAAGTTCCACACACGCATCCATGCGCACAGGGCATACATGCATGCACGCTCACACACACATGGAGACTTTAATATCATAATAAATCATGGTCTAACAACTGATCTCCACAACTTTGGACCTACACTTCATGCAATGTTGAATACAAACCTGCAGCATCTGTACTACCAGAGTTCTGGGTTGACAAAGTCAGGTTTACTTCTGAATCATAAACAGGGATCTCTGAAGCCCCCTTAATAATTGGTTTTGGGGAACCACTATTTCCGTGTTTTTCATCTCCCAAAGGATCTTGTGGTGTATCTTTCGGCTCCAATTCCTCCGCGATTACCTTTGGAATCTCCAGCAACAGTCTTGACTGTTCAGATGGAGTCTGCAGCAGACGCTTTCTCTCTAGGTACTCAAATAGTGTAAAAGCAGGAGCAAGTCAAGGATACAATGATGCTTGGTACACAATTCTACAACTGGTTATCAATTTATAAATCTTAATTCTTAATCATACAGTGTATCATTCCAAAACTTGGTGGTTATGGTTGTGATTTCACTAAAGAAATAATGACGAAAGTGGTGTGCATATTGGGAGGAATGACAGGGAAATAGCTTCTTTGGAATCGGTCTCACTTTTCCTTCGAGTCTGTTTGCATTCCTTTGAAAGGAGACAGTACGCTTTCACTGTAACCAATGGCAACCAAATGAGCAGCAAAGATGGGTGCTGGAGGGGAGGACTTGTGTGAACATTTATAGATTGCATATGTACACACACGCGGACACACACACTAACTCTTGAAGTAATAAGTGACATTTTCACACTCCTCAATAATGTCTTTTCACAAAGCTTATCTTTCATGCTTCCAATGCTAAATATCAGAACCATAAAACTGAATTTCGTACATAAAAGTATATCATCAACCTTTACTTTAGAGTGCTACGTAAGCAGACTTCGAGATAAATTTGTGAACTTTTCTTTGGCACGTGACATGTAACATACATACAGGAGGTGCAAAATCAGAAAAAGATTCACAAATAGGGACGCAGAAATAGTCTTTCCACATGACGGGAGTCTGAATTGGCACCCCTATTAGGGACAAAGAAAAGGCATGGTATCCTAGTGATTAATAAAAACAAAAAAAAGTATGGTCCCCAACTAAAACTGCCAACGGCAAGCACCTTTGCAGAATGTTCTTCAACTTCAAAGATCTATTAATGGTCCATACTATGACCTTTCACGATGAACAATAAAATATGACATGAGACCAATAAAAGGATGCCATCCAACTTCGCATGCCATGTATATCCCACAAACTATTTCAACCGAATCTAGCAACCACTCCTCTCTTTAGAAAAAGGGCTTTTCCTCACTGAGAACGAGACAACTTGGTCATCGCTTAGTCTTGGCTGAGATTTTTAACTACAATTAGCATTAAAGACTTCCATAAATAACTATGCTATAAATTTCAAACACTTAAAATCAACTTTTACATTTTCAGTGATCTCCAGGACTTTTAATCATTGAGCCAACTGTGACTCTTTTTTGTTATCTTAAAGATCCATATTCCACTCCTCAGCTTTTAAAAACTGAAAATCGAAGCCCCAAAATATGTTTTTGGGATTCATTTTTGCATATAACTAAGTTGAATCTAAAGTTTTGGTTAGAATCGAATCGACATATCATATGCGGGCTTTAACAAAGGAAGAAGAGAATATAGCAGTATTAATCCCAAAAACATCAACCCACAATGCTTTATGAAAACAATTTCTAGGAAGAAAAATAAACATGTCAAACTGTGAAACAATAACACGACCTTGTTTTGAGATTTTGCAACTTAGAGGATGCACCATAACATGTTAAATAAGGAGAGGAAGAATAGAAACAGGTGTCTATCAATTATAATATTGTTCATGCTGTTGCCGCCATTGCTGCTGCTACGGCTGCAGCTGCTTTCATTCTTTTATTGATATTTTTCACTTTTTAGGTCATTAGCACCTGAAAATAACTGCATCCATATGACACACCCTACAGTCAACATAATAATATAAGTGCCGAATATACTTTACCTGTCAAGGGATAAATAAATTATCATATCATGATAGTCATATGCATTAAAAGCAAAATACCTAGCTACAACACATCCATTCGAGATAAATAACATTGAGACATCATCCAAAGGATATTCTCTCCGCCATCCCTTCTCATTGGCTCGATCAATGAGGTTTTGTAACAAAGCAATTTCTCTCACAAGCCACTATAATCAATGTAAACATGAAGCAACAATAGTTTAGAATAAGAAACTCAAAAAGAAATAATACAGGATCAACGAAAATTTGAAATTACAATGATAAACGCATAGCCAAATGAAGTTATGTGTGGGACTATGTATAAAGACAACTAACAACCTCATTTGAGAAGTCATTTATATAGTAGAATGGAACACTGGATAAGATAGCGAGCAAAATAAGAGTAAGATAATTTACAATTATTTCTATTTTGATTATAACAATCCATCCATCACTCATACATGATCTTAATACACAACCATTAGAATAATCTAAATTTTCTTTTGCTTGATTCTGTTTTTTTTATTATTTGGTAATAAATACGTAGAAGCCAATAGTAGATCATCTACAATCGGGCCAGCCAGCCAACTGGCATCAAACAACGAAAAACAGTAGTTAACAATCTGGAGTGATGGTTGAACCCAAGTTAGCCACAGAAACGAGCCGTCAACCACGACAACTACAATGACCTGGAAAATTCAACCCTGGAAAGGAGAAAGCATGCGGAGGGCTTTTGGGAAAGTAGGATGATTGGGTGTCTTCAGTCAAGTATTCAACAAACACATCGGAAGAACGAAATGAACTGAAAGGCCAAGGGGCAAGGAAAAAAGTGTGCTCGATCAGGCTCCAAAACCAGGAGAAGCAAACCGAAATCAAGATTTGTCCGAAAATAAGAAATGCTAGAAAACCCAAGTAAATCCTATGGCGACTCCCAGCTATCCGGCAGCCATTAGTAGCTGATCACCACGCCTCCCCCTCTTGCCTATTTCACCAGCATGACTCTTCTCTGTAGTCTCATTGAAGTCCTTAGTTCAACATAAAGAAAATTTTAGAGATTTTTGACAGAGAACAACTTCCTATTCAATTGCTTTAACAAAAACCCTCTTACTAAATCCATTTAATTTTCTTGTTTGACCACAACATCTCCATATGTTTCATTTTCCTTAAGCTTTCCTAAAAGGTGTCTTGATTCTGTTCATTAGAAAGTTTATGGCATTAATTTTTTAACACAATACTATGTTTATTAGTATAATACATTACAGTGTGATAGAATCTGAAACCTGCAAAATTCAGAAAATTAGGAAGAGCCAAATTTCAAGAAATACTGAAATACATTATTATCTTATGTAAGCACTAAGTTGTTTAAAGGTGATACCGAAATACATCATTAGATGTATACTGCCAATAAGTCGGTTAGATTCACTTAACATTACTCACATATTTAAGCAATAGCATTTTGTTGCTTTATATAATGCAGTTATAAGAGATACTTCTAAGGATTTCTAAAGTTCATCTAAATCATTTACCCAATTTTTTTTTAAAAAAATTTACTCAATCTAAATCGTCCACACCTAACAAAAGTTTTCCACAAATGCAAGATAATACTGCATTTTGGATTCCTAAACATAATGAAGTGGAGATTGGTGGGCAAAAGCAAGAAAATAAAAGCATTCTTAATCTTTGTTAAAGGTACAATTTCTTACTGAAACCAGGATTACGTACATGTTTTGTTATATCCTCATGCAGGATGCTGGCTTTTTGTTCAAGCTCCACCTATCAAGGAAGTCAATTTAGTCAAAAGTGTTATTTAAAGCTAGTTGGTTTGATACAAAAAGAGCACAGGGAAAGAAAAGACACACAGGGAACTTTTTTTTTTCCTAAAACACAGGGAACTTAACAGACTATTAAAAAGAAAAAAAGAGGAAGAACTGAAGAACTTCATAAAATGAACAAAGGGGCATAGTTTCTAACCAAGAATGGGACCACAATAGAGCAGCCATTTAGATGTGCTATTGACTGTGCCATGAAGAAATGATACATGCCAAAACACTATGCAGTAGAACTAATCAACTGTAATTTATGCAACTGAAAAGAATCAGTAAAAAGACAATGTAACTTATCAAAGATACAAAAATAAAAAGACCATGTAATGGGCTAAATGCTAAAAGCTGAATTTGTGGCAAGAAAGTTAGGCTTTTGCCACTACAGGGTCGGGGAAGGGTCAAAAGACCACAATCATTATAAAATTTGTAGGCTATCGTACCTTGGGTGAAATAGAATGGTCTTTCTAGTCTCTCCTTGGCTTTCTCGTGTTGGGTTAAGTGAAAGGAAATGGGAACACTCGTTTCAATAGAATTCATTCCCACTAAAGAATAAGATTTCCTTGCCATGAGATAAGGAAAGCCCTTTCCCTTCATTATTGAATTAAAACAAAATCCCAATCGCAAGACTAGTCCATCAAAAGAAAAACTGTTTTTCACGATCGTTAGCCATTCGTCGACATCGCACTCAACGTCTCTCCTCTCCCACTTGTGACCCCCACTCGCCACCAATAAATCACCTTATTGCAGCCAATCTACTTTGTTATGTTCCTCATCTCCACTAAATACTAAGGTTTTTAAAATCGAAATTCAATCTTGGATTGATGGGGGAAGTTAAAGGATCGGGATCTTAGGATCGGATTGAGAATCGTAAGATGAAGATCCTACTAAATGAAAAAATGAAACGAAAAACATATTTAACCATACAAATTCTCAAAAACAAGAATTAAACAAGTCTAGTATATATGCAAATTGAAATATTATGACAAACATAGATAGAGATATGATTGAAATTTAATAAACTACAATTTACGCATTGAAGAGGATTGAAAATCAAATGTGTACTATTAATCTTTTGGGATTTTGAGAAATAAATATGAGAATTGAAGTATTTTGATCTTAACTTTCGAAGAAGGACATATAGAGAGGATAAACTGGAAAGTTGAAAGGATGTTGAATAATAACATAGACTACTTCACATCCAAACAAAAAATACATACACAAAAAAAATATGAAAGACTATCTAGCTATGATCACTCGCCAAGAGAGAATAGATAATTGTCGCTTTCAACTCTTCAACGAGAGAGACGAATGAATAAAGAGATATTTTTATAAACGAAACAAACTTTATTGACAATTATACAAGACATTCACATTTGAATTGAGTATTTAATTATTAAAACGATAAATATAGATTGGATGTGCTCAATAACTAAATGCGCATAACAAACAAGCCTAACAGCTTGGATTGGTAAAATCACAATTTGGATCGGAATACTACGATCCTATAAGATCCGGATCACGATCTATTAAGATTCTATGAATTTGGAATTCTACAAGAGATTCGGATCGATTTGTTTATACCGGATTGTAAAATCATAAGATCCTAGATCCGACTCGGGATTTTGATAACCATACTAAATAACATATTTGTACATATACAATAACCTCAGATCTGTACAGATTTCTCTCTCTCTCTCTTCCCAGAATTAATGCTAATGAGCCCGTCCAACCAACCAGCAAAGCCTTTGAATATGTGTAGCCTTAATCAGCTCTCTAACTCCATTTGATTTCCGTTGCCTAAAATATAATTTGGTATAATAGTTTATAGGAGAGTGACCCTGCAATCATCCAGAATCAGTGTACAATATGTGTAGCATACAGGATAGATGGCCCCAACATACACATGGATGATTAAAATGGCAGCTTGCCCAAAATAACACATTAACTTATTATCGCCTACTATCTGCTGTTCTGCACTGATATAGCTAAAACTTTGAATTTTGCCCAACCACATAGAAATTGTGTGTGAGTGTATGTGTGCGTGCGTGTGCGTGTGTGTGTGTGTGTGTGAGAGAGAGAGTCAGAGAGAGAGAGAGATTCTAATTGCAATTCTTAATCAAATATTCAATGGCAAAAATAAATCACCCCATTACATATAAGGCCTACTTATCGCAACCCCAAAAGGATTTGAGTAAAAATTACCAAAAAAAATATTAACAAGCATACTTCTAAAATTTCTGAGCTACCTAAAAACTAATATAAATCCTAATATATAATGACATCAGTGATCTTAAAGGACAAGTCTGATTTCTAAAATACACCAGAAGTCCATCTGGCTCATGCACTTAGCAAAATAGAAGAGAACTTACTGAAGGGACCATCAAAAACTGAAAACGATAGGAAATAGATTATTATAATGATCCCAATTTGCACAACAACCACATTCTTCTATGTTCAATTGCTGACCAACCTAGAGAACACAGAAATGCTTAAAAGTGCTCAATTTATCTTGATGCACTGTTCACTTCTAGTTTTTTATTATAAACAAGAAACTACAACTGTATAACTAAGGGACGAATAAAGGGCAGAGGACACCTTGATTTCTTTGCAGATCCACAAACAAAAAAACAAAAAAGACTTATTTATGCCAAGTTAACCTGTAGCAAAGCTAAAAGGTTGATGCAACTGTAAAAAACTTAAGCAGTAAGCTTGAATGTGCAAAAGTTGTCACGCCAAGGGTTCAATGAAAACATCAGCCACTTATCCATCAAACTAAGAACTGAATGCTGTCCAAAATCAATCATCACCAGTAGTTGTACTCTTTCACAAAACGCTGTCACAATAGATACCAATTCAAGGAAGTCATCAAAGGGGTCTATCGCCAGACACTTCTCATAATCCACAAACATGTCATCACAGGGCAATTAAGTTCCTCAAATTTCCATAGCTATCTTGCAGCCAGATTCCCATGTTTAGCATGTTCCTCTAAGAAAGAGATACTCATTGGCACCAAGTATTTTATCCCAACAAGGAAGAAAGTGGTTTTCTATAGGAAAAGATTCGAGACAATATCATCTGTAAATTCTATTTCAAACACAGAAACAGAATGGACATGAAGTAGCAACTTATAACCATTTTGTCTTAGCTCAGATAGCAGAGTAAACATATGCTGTCCCTGTAAAAACATGGATGTGCCAAAACAAATCATTCTAAGTATCGGGAATTGTTATGGTAAGAACCACCAGGATCTTTAGCTCTAATGGCAAAGCGAACCTCTACAGTACAAACACGACTCAACATGGGTAATCCAGCACAAAAAACACTAGAGATTATGAATGGATACAATAAGCGCAAGTGATATAGTCCGTAAATATTAACAGGGGTATGTATTCCATGAGAAATGCTGTTATTTTGGAATCATTTAATTCAATTCTGCTGTAACAATTGCATAACTCATAAGTTTTTCGTTTTATATCATATACGCTATTAAGATGAAGCTCAACACTAATATACATATTATTGTCACTTATATTTGTAACACTGGACCCTTATATTACTTCCTATCAAGTTATCAACTATATTCTTTTATAAATTACGAAGTGTCTGAAACTGTTTGTTGCACGCTTAAGTTGTTTTAGCCATGTTTTATTAAAATATCATTTGGAATACTTTTTAGATGCATATGGCCTGTGTTTGAAAAGTTTCAGTAGTGAATGATTTAATCCAGCGTTCCACAGGGACACAGCTCCTAAGAAGTGATGGGAACAAAATTTGTTACATGACTAAGGATTCCATCCAAAAGGAGGGAGTTTTTTTAATTCCTCTTCCCAAATAAAACGGTGAAGGGACTTCAAATTCACTTTGAAAGGATTCTTAGTTGGGGACCTTGAGGTCTAATCTATAATATAAAACAGGACGGCTTCAACAAGTCCATTTTACGGTCTCAAATAAATTCATCCAACGGCCACCAACATCTCTCTCATTTCCCCCCAAATTCATCACTTTTTACTCACAATTTTTTTTTAAAATCGGACCTCTCAGTCACCTCACCGGTCAGAGATGCCGACTCTCCTGCATCGCTTTTTTTATTTTCCTCCCTTCTGTCAGACACGCCATCTCTTGTGTTTCTTCTTTTTTTTTCCTCCCTCTGTCACTCCTTACCCCTCTCTCTCTCTCTGTTACGCCCCAGCGACACCACCAGCAACACCGCCACCACCACCGCCACTACTAACCCCTCCCAGGTATCCCTCATCTCTCTCTCACACACACAAAAACACACACACTAACCCCCTATTCTACGCCCACCTCTTCTCTGCCCTTTCTACGCAACACCACTGCCACCCTACCCCCACCTCTTCTCTTTCTCTCTCTCTCACACACACATTTAACGACCTCCCCCAAAAAAAAAGCCTTCTGCCCCAACCCCCCTCCGCACAACCCATCCACGACACAACTGGCAACTACCCGGCGACACCATTGCCAAACCCACCCAGCGACACCACTGGCAAAGCATGACACCGAAACCACCAGCAAAACATGAGCTCTTTTGCTCTATTTCATTTTTTTCGATTTTTCAAATCTACACACATATTTTCACTGGTACACTGGGAGTCTTGCAATTGGTATATTTTGTTAGTTCAATTAGCCTTGCAGTTGGTTCAATTGTTCTTCTACTTATTCTTTTTTTCAAAAATTGTTGATATTTTTTTCATGGGTGTTTGGGTTTTAAGGGTTTGTTGGGGTGTTATTAGATTTTTGGACAAACATGTCAAAATTATGATATTTTCTTGAACCAAACAAACCATAACTGGATTTTAAAGAGAAAAAACATAGGAAATGGATCGGATGCAAGGATATGATCAAAAACTTCACGAACTCTGATAGTTATGAAGATGATATAAAATCAGAAGTGGGTGATTAATTTTGTGGGATTTGGTGGAGAAGAATAGGGGAATTGAAGAGGATTGCCTCTATTTTGAATTTCACCCTCTCCCCTACTCTGCTTGATCTGGGTCACCCTCCCCCTCCTTTCTCTCTGTCTCTCTCCTTCTTTGCTTGTTCTGTGTTCTATGCCCTCCCCCACCGCCACACTCTCTCTCTCCAATGCTCACACTTAATTTTTATGATGTTTAGAAAATAATTTTTCTTTTTCAAAATTATGGTTTCTAGTAAAGTTTTCATGAAAATATTATTTTAAATCGATCTCATGTTTTCTCATTATGTCATCGGCGCTAATGAAATTGATAGTTTGTGAAGTTGATATTTTGTGTTGGATTTGCCTTTGTCTTACATCGGTTGGTCTTTGTGTTTTTTTTTTGTTCACCATTGATTAAATATTTTCTTATTCCCTTGGGTTACAACTGGATTCCAATATAGCATAATTTGAAGGAGAGAATCTGGGGATGAATTTCATGGCTGCAATTAGGTTTGATTTGATGTAGTAATTCAGTTGCATTCTGTGTTTGGTGTCAGTGTTTTTTTTGGTTATTGGAATTAATGGGTAGTGTGTATGTGTTTATTTTTTGTTGATTTTTCAGGGGACAAGTTCTCTTGGGGCAATCCATACTTTATGGCACCAGAGGTTCTTAAGTTCATACTGAAGAGTTAGTTCACTATGCTGCATATATTGTTGGTATGGTTATTTCTTACCTTACCTCTTATGTTCTTTTTTTTATTATTTTTTTATTAGAACTATTTAATAGCTATGATGGCTTGCAGGTTGGCACCAATGGTGTTATATATAGTATTGTCTTTTGCTTTGCTGAATGTAACTAGTAGAGGTTCTGAATGTTTGCCCAAGTGTCATTTCTTTTGGAACCATACCTATTTTATACAGAAATTAAAATCAGCAAAAGAAAGATTCTAATGTTTATGTCCCCGTCGCAATGGTGTTAAGAAATTGTCTCTTGAATCTGATATTGTGCAGAACCTAACATTCTCAGTTCACCAAGCAAGAAAGAATATCCGAATTTGATATAGATAGTGGAACCCATTTCCATTTGATTGGCAAAGTTGTGAAGAACCGATTTTGTGTCTGGATTAAACTCTTATATCGATGTGTGTGTGCATTAGTGGATTAAAAAAAATGGGGTTTTTGACTATTGAGAACTTAAATGAAAGTTATGCACTAAAGTTGAGTTTGATTATATATAGTTCTAAAGCTTTACTGTTTCTAAGCGGCATTTTTAATAATTTTGGTTTCTTAATTGTCCTATTATGTGGAAATAGTTTGCAGAAACTTTTTATTACCATAAATCATGTGGTTTTACGAAGCAAGTTAGATTATTTGGGTAGAATGCTTTGAATCGATCAAGGTTTTGGTCATGTTGTTTCTCTTTGATCAACAATTGAATGTAATGATTGACAGTATATGCACTGAGTTTATCGAGTTTTGTCCAATTCTGTTCATTAATTTTCTGTTTGGCATTTGACAAGTTTAATGTGTTGTTTCATTGGTTTCATTATTATTGTGGGAATCTTTTGCATGTTCTACCTCCTCATAGATGTGCATGGTATAGGTTTATTGTTGTTACTACAATCTTTTTAGCTAATATTTCTCTGATTTAATATTTGTTTTCAACTATATCTTTCTAAGTGACATATTTCTTAGTTAACTGAAATTACAAAAGAGTGGTACTTGCAATTGCTACTTGATTAATAATTTCATATTAAAAATTTATTGATCTTAACATCACCAACTTGCCTTCGAAAATTTCTACACATAACAACTAAGCAAGTAGGAGCTATATGCAATGCTTTCCACTTTGACATAGTACAAAAGAGATTTTAGCTGAGTAAAAAAGCTTGAGAGTTTGTCCAATGGCTTTTTTTTACCTCATAAACAAGCTATGTTGGCAAGGGTGGTGTATGGCCATGGGATGCAATTAATTACCCATTTTAATTTTAAGCTCATTTTGATGAATGGGTTTTGCACATACATTGCACTTTCAAACATTATAACATGGGAATGAGATCACTTTGAAGTCTATTTTTTGTTTAATGTGCTTGAGAAGTTTTGGTCTTTCATGTGGCATATATGGCTAATTTTTGGCAGCTTCTGGTGTTGGCAAAGTGGTTCTCTGCGTTAGAACAATTGGTCATTCTTTTTGTTGCAGCTACTGGAGAGCAATGTTTCTCCGATCTTATTATTTAGGTTCTTTCGGAGAGATTCAAGTGGCTAACTTCAAAATCCCTTCCCCACCTTATTTCCGTTATATTCTTTTTTCCATTGCATCTTGTTCAGGTGTGTTTTAGTTTTACTAGACATTGTGTTGCGGGTATTTTTTCCTCCTCATTAGCTATGCTGGATCTTAAGGTTGGGGATTTGTCTTGCCTCCACAAAGATGCATGAGCTGCATGTATTTTTGGAGTTTTCATTGGGGTTGAGATTTGGTTTCCATTTACCCAATTTGGGTCATTTGAGTTTTCATTTATCATGGATATTTTGGGTATGATTTTGATCTACTAGTGTATTACTAAATGTGAATGATTTGCTCTAGGTACTCTGTGTATGTTTGTGCCTATTCAATTCATTTTAGTTCAATATTCAATTGTTACTCTTATATGCTATAAGTTGTTTGACGAAAATTCTGTAAGTGGCTGATCTCTTTCCTTGCGCACACAAGCACACTGACACATTATTTTAGAGGGCCAAAGATTTTAGATATGAACTGGAAGTTGAATATTACATGTTTTGCCCATTGCAAATGTAAGTTCCCACGTGCTTGTCTTAAGATTTTGTGAACTCCAACGTGATGCAGCCCATAACTTGGTAGTTCAAACTTCAAAGCCAGACCCATTTGAATTCTAGCTAACTGCCACTAGCTTATATTGTCTTTTGGTGGAGGCTGGAGTAATGGACCTCCAAATTAGTTCGCATGTGCAAATATTAGTTTTTATATCAAAGTTTAATCTTACCTTGTTATGTAATATGACAGATATAGAAAAAATGAGGGTACGTTCAGTTGTGTATATGTACAAAACACAAGTTTGGCAATAGTGGGGAAACTAGGTTGTGGGATTATTTCTTTGTCCATATTCTATTTTGAAAATAAATGGATGATGATTTTGTTGGACCAATTTAGCCATTAATTTTATTGATTATATTTTTCATTAAAAAATTTCATAACTTATTACTGCCTGTTTCAGATTTTGTTGCATAAGCATCAACATTCTTGTTCTTCTTTGTAAGATTTTTTTTTTTTTTTGTCTTTTTTATTCTGGATAACTTTCTATTACTTGATGGGGATAAAAATTGCTCACAACACTATTACTATTCATTATATCATGACCCTTTGTTTCGTGTCTTTTGAATCAGAAATATGGAATCAACGACATATAAGCTCCGTATTAAGCTTATAGCAAATGCTCTGCAGGTATAAGGATTTACATATCAACAGTGATGGGTTAGGTTGATTTTCATATCACTGAACACCTTATGTGTTCTACTAATTACAGGTATAAGAAAATTGTGTGCTTATAAGCCCGTGACTGTTTATGCATTTGTACAATTCTATGCCTTTTGATTAAGCATCTAAGTCTTATTCTATTGTTATTTTGCTAAATATGAGATTGCATAAATTAAGTTTAGTTTAAAATTGAAGCGAATGTACCTTTAACATATGTTGCTTGGTCTTGGAAAAAATTGAACAGGTTAATATATATTCATCTCGCCTTATGTTATACTTTTTAATATCTCATGTTTTTGCTCATATATAGTTGTCTGAATGTCTCATTATTCTTATTGTATTTCACATAGTTTAAGTAGGGAAGTTTTTTCAATCAAATTAACTTAACATTGGCAGAGAAGTTTGTGAATTTGATGTTTTCTAAATGTAGGACTCAAGGTTGCCAACTTCTAACTTTCCCATCACCATTAGAGTTGAGAAATCTTCAGTCTGGATTCAGTCAAGTGTTCTTCAAGACTCCTGTCATAAGAACAAAAAAAAAAAGTGCCAACAAAGAGGAGTTACTATTATCTGCATTTTTAATTTAGAGAGGAGGCTTAGATGTCAAGATGTGTTCCTTTCTTTAATAAACAAATAGTTGGAAAGGGGAAATGGATAACATGCAATGGCGCAGACAAGTTGCCAAATAATTGGTTTTGGCCCTTAAATGTTGGCGCACCAAAGGGGATGATATTATATATTGTACTTTGATTGTTGGAAAAGAAAGAAATGTTTTATTTGGTTATTCCTTGCACAACCTGGTTTTTAATGTTCTATGCTGTCAACATGCTCAATTTGAATATTCCATGCTTTTTTGGTTTTAATCAAATAGTTTGTACTAGAGTAGAGTGTCAAACTTAATCCATTGTCTTTAAGGTTTGAGAGGATTGGTGCTCGATATTTTTGTCATACAGTGTCTTTAGGCATGGGTTTTTACTAGAATGTTGGGAACCAAAAGGAGACCAAATGAATACTTTGGGGGACGGGACCACCAGTGTAATTAATCCTAACAACTATGCCAATGTGGATGCGTTGATGTGCCACTGTGGCTATGTCATTATGGGTGTTGTTGTTATGTCACTGTGACTGCACTATGGCTGTTATTGTTTGAGGATATTCCTATTACTGTATTGCTGTAAGTATAATATAAAACAAGGTAGATTTCAATAAGTCCACCCGACGGTCTCAAATAGACTCAATGGCCACCAACATTTCTCTCAAAACCATTCACATTTCATCGTGCCTTCACGCACGTGTTACTCCTAGTCCGTAGATATAAGGCTACAATATAACTTTTTTTCTCTTTTTTTCTCTATTTTGATCACCTACTACACACACCCCTCATGTCCACAGACTAGAACCCTGTGTATACCCTTGTAGAAGTGCTAAGAAATGTGGTTCGAGCCAAAAACTGGAGGCCCACCCTAAGATTCAGGCTTCAAATAAAAAAAACTTACAACAGTAGGCCTCTTCAGCAAACCAGCTTTCACTCTTTGACACAAATCCTCACACTCTTCCTGCAATAAATATGACAAAGCTAATATTCAAACAAATGCAAACAAATGCATACACAATCACAGCTTGTGTAAATATTTCTCTATTAGCAGTCTACAACTAAGTGGAATGAAAAGCTTTTATCCACAGCAGGTTAATGACCACCGTTGAGAGATATAAAATAATAATTGAAGGTCACTTGTATACCATATCATACGCTCAACCTTTAAAGTGGTCATTTAGAAATCGAAGTTCTCTACCCAAGGTAACATATCAATCAAAACAATTTTCAGTCAAGGTCACTGTGGTTAGTCCAGTAGTCACAAAATTTCAAGAGGAAAATAAAAAGGGTGAACATTATGTGCAATATGATCAAAACTTTTGCAAAACAGCCACAAAATTTCCTTCTGCTGACTCAATTGCAGCACCAATGAATGCCAAAGGAAGACAATTTCTTCAGCAAAAGAAGCTTAAGAATTGAATTCTGTGACCAAAATACACCACCTCATTTTATATAGAATCTGTTCCACTCACTGTCAATCTAAAATAACCATTAATCAACAAGACCATTAGCAGCAATTTCCTTTTTCTTTGTTAACAACAGATAAGCTTAGCTTTATCAGGACTGATGATACCTTGACATTACATCTCTAAAATTAGAGCTATTAATTTAAAAGTAATTTGGCATATTCACTAAAAGCTGCCTTCAGATAGTAGCACCATCCCATTGACTTGAAATGCACCGTCATTCCAGGTACAATCTACCCAGGCAGGCAGCAAATTCAAGAATTCATTCAAGTGAATTTACCATTTTTCGACTGAGCAAATTCCAAAATTTCATTCAGGTGAATTTATTACTTCAACCACCCTACTCACGATTTCTTGTGTGAGCAATGAAAGCATAAAAATTATATTCAGCCACAAGGCTTCCACAACCATGATTAAAAATCCTCAAGCCCACAAAAGGAGAACAAATCATTGCAAAAACTGCAGACCTCAAACACGAGGCATAAAAAATATTGTAACGAACTTGTAGAGATGTCTACAAACAAATGTAATCCCACAAGAATAACTACCCTGAACCCTTAAATGATAAACAAGAAGAATAATCTTGAACTCGGGTACTAAAAGCCCAAAAAGAAAGAGTAACATTGAGAAAACTCCCACATAGTGCCAAGGCTACGTTTTCTGTCTTCAAAATTTGATGCGTTTTATAACACCTCCATATGCACCAATAATAACCAAACTAAAGCATCTTTAGAAAAGCACTATACCCCTCTCACCACCAAAGCCCAAAACACTCAAAATGGAAATTAGATGAAAACAAACATCCCTTACAGAAAATAGAAAAGAAGTGACTGGTGTCTGTGGAATACACGCCAAATCAAACAACTTATGCAATTTCATTTCTAGCAAGCAAAGTAGAAAAAAAAATTTACTACATTCAGATTTTTTTCGAAATATATTATTAATTCCACATGTTCTAGAGAATGTTTCATACTGCCTCAATTTTTTGAAACCTGAGCTCATAAATTTTGCTCAGTTTTCAAAGCCAGAGTTGAAAGAGGAACAACTAACTAGCTCAAAGTTAATCTGTAAAACAAATTTGCAGGGGACTAGCTCATACTAAAAGACTCTAATCGAAGTTAGATTGATTTCTAACTGATCAATTTTCAAATGTGTTAGCATCGTTTTATGCATACTGATTACCTCAGAGAAAGTATCATCTGACAGCATGCAAATGTGAATGTCCTTCATCACATCTGAAACTTGAAGGAGAATTTCTGCACCAACATCACCAGTTCCAGCAGCCCTCTTTACACCTATAAAATAATCAGCTATGCCACATTAAGTTACCCATCCAATAAAAAGTAGCATGAAAGAACAGAACACGAGGAGATAGCAAAAGGGTACAGTTTTGACTTCTGCACATATGTTTAAACAGTGATGGCATTGGGTCCATTCGCAGGATTATGAAATGGGTGAACAAATGGAAAGCAAATGGGATCAGAATATTAAAAAAATGGAGATACAGACAAATATAATAGACTTCATAGCAAGTTAATGATTAGGATGTTCCCCATCTGATGTACCCAGTTGATGGGCATGTCCCCAGTTAACAGGCGGGCATGTTCCCAGTTAACATGCTCCAACACAGTAACAAGTTTCACAACAGTAACTCCTTGTCTTAAAACAGAGGGCATATCTCGGATGTCTGCCGATAAAATGTAGTTGGGAACATAGAGCAAAGGGCAGATAAGTTAGCCTGGGTGTGTCTCTCTAATTATTTGGAAGAAACAGAGAAAGTGGTCTTCCTCACTAAGTCTATATATAGTTGTCGATCTGTCAGATCAAAAACCAATACATTATGGGCCCTCAATATTTCTCCACAAGTTTATAACCAAGGACACACACTTGGTGCAGTTGCAAGCAAACATACAGCACACTCATTGTCAAACACATTTTCTTAAGAAAACAAAAACCAAACATTGCTTTGAATCAACATCCGAATGACTGAGTGTTTGAATGAACTTAAGAGTGGCTTAATTATCCCAAATCATATATCAAATGTCAGAACCTGGATATTACGGTGATGGACCAAATTTTAATTTCAAACAAAATCAATACTTAATAGTTAATACATAAATGAAGAGTTATACACAGGAAACTTTTTAAAAAAAACGTAACTTACATTTACCATAGTATTCAGAGAGTTGAGTGCCTGAATGAAATCGAGTAATTTAATTATGCCAGATAATATTTGCACACATTGTCTCAAACATATGCATATATAGTATAACAACGAGTAACCTGTAACTTGCAGAAGCTGGTGAGAGTTCTTCTGAAAGTAGTCATTTGGGTCAGATTTGACCCTCACGTAGCTACCCACAACTTTAATTTCAAAGCTTGCAGGGTCCTTCAGAAGATCCTGAACTAAACTCCTTTTCACGTAGACAAGCTTCATGTTCTCAGAATTTATAGCAGCAAAACAGCTTTTTGGAGTCTCAACCACATTTTTCTTTTGAAAGGGAGTTTTCTTGTCTGAATTTAAGGTTCTCTGTTCTTTGAATGCCACCATCAGATTCTCCTCTTCTGAATTGTACATTAGTTCATCCTCTGAGTCGTCATGGTTTTCAACAAAGTGTGCTTCCAGCAAGTCAAAGATTTTATTTCGAGCCACAGATTTCCTTCCAAAAAGAAAATGCAGCCTCTCATCACACAGAATTCTCTTCTTTTTTCCTGGGTGAAGAAGCTTATTTATATTGACATAATCTTTGATGATGGCTGTCACTTCATTTTGAGATAGTTGTTTGCTGGTATCTTTGCCAATTGATTCAAGAAATTCAACAAGAGATTTAGACCCCCACCCAATAAACTCTAGTTTCTTCGATCTAACCTTTCTTTTCCTTCTCATGTGAATGGACAGCTGCTCATTGGATTCTTCCACCCAATCCATATAATCACAATCAGATACGTACACTAGGACCGATCAGATATTAACACTTGGCCTTTAAAACATTGCTAAATTTGTTTATGGTGTCTTCTGTCCTTTTCTTCCAAATTCCACCTACTTTCCCCTTCTCTCCATTCCCAAGGGTGTTGAGCATGTTGTCATCTAAGGGGCACTTCCACATAGGAATGTAACAGACCTGCAACGAAACAAAACACTTTGATAATGCATGCTTTTGTTTTTCAGGGTTTCAACTAATTTCTTGACTAGAGGAGGTCACTACCAAATGGAACATTAAAGTGGCAAGGGCTAATTTTTGTTCCAACAAAGAACAACACTCATGTGGCACGATTTGGCTCAGTTCCATGTGTGTCACTGCACTGAAATAGACTGTAATTCCGATAACAAATGGGATTTTGTTCCACCAGCATCAAAAATGAAACCAATGTTTAGAACCATGCACACCCTAAGTTCTATAGTAATCTTATGGCTAACACATCGAAACAAAAAGAACTCATGAAATCTTACAACTCTTTCATTTATGTTTCATGCAGATAGGACGACTGCATTTTTTGTTTCTTGTCTTCACCCTTACGAACAAGCAGCTACATCCTTGGCAGCATAACAGAAGTTAAATCATGTGAAAGAAGGCCAATACACTACTAGGATTTCTTTTCTACATAAAGGATCTGTTTTTAGTTATTTTTCTTTCAAATCCCTGATATGATTTCATACTTCCTCATAAAAATATAAACATGCAACACAGTATGACATAGATCAGAGCTAAAAAGTCGTACTAATAAACCAGCTTTCGGTCTGTGATGCAAATCTTCTCAATCTTCCGGTGATAAATTTGCACAAACCTAAGACAGGAAAAAAAAAAAGCATCACAATTACAAAGAAACTACATGTATACATATTTCTACATACACAGTAATGAGCAGTCAATAACCAAGTCGAACAAAAAGCTTTATTCATTAGCACCATTTAAATCTTATGCTTTGTAATAACTTATTCCTGCACTTAGTGGATGGTCGGTCACTTCAAGGAAGCTTATCGATGAAAAATTGCATAGATCAAATGGTGATGGACCAGGAGTTTCAGATTACTTCATTAGAAGCCAGAAAAATCTAAATAAATTGAATTTTCATTAAGGCATTTTTAAATCAATTTTAGGAGGCACCAAAGGTCCAAGGATCTATCATATATCCATAGGCATGCTTATATGGGAAAACATTCACAAGTGTTCTTATACTTAGCAAGCAAAGGACCAGTCATCAACCCATAAACAGATAATTAATTGCCCCCCCCCCCCCTCCCCACAAAAAAAAAAAAAATCTTTTCTTGGGAAAAAAAACCAACAAAGCTGTCTACAAATGTTATCATAGAATTGCTAGGTTAATAAATCCATTCTAGACGAAAAACCAGAAAAGAAAAAAAAAAAAACGCAAGTGTTAATATTTACTGAAAAAGAGACCGATGCAATACCTATAAACAACAGCAGCAATTATACAAGAATCAAATCGGCCAAGAATATAGGATAAGTCTACGATACCGAAAAATATAACTTTTAAAGAATAAGTTATACCTGAATGAAAATATAACTAAATGAAATTGTCTGGGATATTTTAGGGCCGTCATCTTTAAAAGTTGTAACTTAACTTAAAAAAAAATCCTAATATTTTAAAATTTATCCCATTTTTTTAACTGCAAAAAAAGTTATAACTTCACCCTAAAAATTATAATTTGTATCACTTTCGGAAGTTATAACTTAAACCCTAAAAATTATAATTTGTATTACTTTCGTTACCGTAGTCTTGCCCTAGAAACAGAGACATGCATTCTTACAGAGAGAGAGAGAGAGAGTACCCCGCGCAGCAGTAGCAAACAGCACTGACAGCAACCACCAAAAAAAGCGAAAATTCAAAAATAAAACCAGAAAATGAACAAATTTCGGCAAAAAAAAATCCGAAAATCAAAAGGAAAGTAAAGAAACCAATAATTGCTTATCTAATAAGGATATAAAAACGAAAAATAATAAAAACAATTTTGTGTGTGTGTGTGTGTGTGTGTGAGAGAGAGAGAGAGAGAGAGAGAGAGAGAGAGAGAGAGAGAGAGAGAGACGAAGAGTGTCTTGTGGGTGTGTGTGTGTGTCAATGAATAAAACAGAAGAAATTTTCAACGACAAAGTTTCAAAGCTTCAATGGGTTTTGAGAAAATAAAATTAAAAAAGAAAAATTCGCCACTTGTTTTCTTGCGAAAGGAGTTTCAATGGTGGAGGGTCTGCAGTCCCAGAAAAGAGAGAAAGATGAAAGCTTCAATGGTTGAGGGCTTTATGGAAGAGAGAGAATTTATTGGTATCCGAGCTCGCCGGAATTCATGGCAAATTGCCGGAGACCAGAGAGTAGGTTTGGGTTTCGACACACCAGGTGTGATCTGCTTGCAATTTAGTGATTTAGTGGGTCTCACTTGAACACACGTCACAAAACTAGGAAATTAGGAAAAAAACATTATTGGCACTTTACTATCGCCTCAAATTTTAAATTGAATTCTCAACTTATGATAAGATAAATTTTTATTAATTATAAAAAAAAAATTAGTTACATCTCTTCTAATTTATCTTATTTTCAAAAAGACCTTCTTTATTATCAAAAAATCACTAACACCCCCTTCTAGTTTATATTTAAACATCATTGATACTCTCTACTATTAAAATTCTATTTATAACAAAAATAAATTATTCAAAATACTAAAATTGTCCCTATATAAATCCCAAATAATTTTTCTACATAAAATTCGATTAAAATTTATTTGTCTATATATTAAAATTTGAACTGATTAAAATTTTTTTTTACATATTAAAATTTGAGTCTATTAAAATTCGATTTGAACTGATTAAATTTTATTTTTTTTACGTATTAAAATTTGAGCCTATTAAAAAAAAATTACGTATCAAAATTCAAGCTAATTTGAGCTCTACCTGAGCTCTAAAGTCCGATTAAAATTCGTTTTGAATCGATTAAAATTTATATTTTATTTATTTATTAAAATTCGATTCAAGTTGATTAAAATTTATTTTTTACGTCTTAAAATTTGAGTCAATTAAAATTTATATTCTTTTATGTATCAAAAATCGAGCCAATTAAAGTTTAATGTGAGTTGATTAAAATTTGATTTGAGTATCGAATAGAATTTTAATCGACTCAAATTTTAATATGTAAAAAATATAATTTTTAATCGACTCAAATTTTAATTAGCTTAAATTGAATTTTAATCGACCCGAATTTTAATAAATAAATAAAATTAGAAAATAGAGGTTTCTTCATATCTATATAGATGTGAAGGAATCAATTGGGAGAGAGTGTTGGGTTTTAGAAAGTGATAATAAAAACATATCGATGCGTTTTTAATTATATAGTTAAAATATTTTGAGGATAGGTGTTAGCGCAAAAATAAAATGATTCATTAGAATCTCAACATCAAAAGTTTAAATTATAAAAATAATCTTTTCGCATACGACGATAAATATCTATATCTGATCTTTTTTCAAAGATCCTAATAGCAAAAATCCAAGCACTAAACTACCTTTTTTGTGGTAGCGGGGTTGGAGGGTGATCAATTTGTGTTCAAGGAGAGCACATGGTACCAATATGATATCGTACCAATATTTATTATAAATCTTGAATATGGTGTTAATTTGTTAGTGATCATTGATCTTAAATAAAATAAAATATTAAAAAATCTTACACGTGGCATCTTTTGGTTGGTGAAAAAGAAGAGTTAGGGAGACTCTGTGTCTTCTTGGAATTCATTCACGGGACACACCACATATGATGTTAATAGCAAACCATGCCAGACAATGCCCAGCCAGTAACAAGGCCACCAAATTCATATCACAAATAAAAGTACAATGGTTATGGTACATAGTAGTAGACCAAGTCCAAACAGTTGAAACATAAAATTTTGAAGTTAAGAGGGCTCCCTAGATCCTATGCCCCATCTGGCTGGAGAAACGGGTTGGCGATTTCATCGGTACCGTCAGTTGGTGATACAAGCATTACAGCAGTTCCCCTACAGACCTGCAGAAGAACAACACAGCAATGCAATATCAGAAATGAGCATGTCAAAATTTATAGGGTTTGTTGCCGTCATATAGTTGTTGTCCATAGCCAGATTTTTGGAGTGACAAAGTGGTATGGGAAAATGGAAATATCAACATCAAAACATCCTCAATTTAAGCTTAAGCAAGACGATGAATCACAGTTAAAGACTCCACACTTTGAATATTTACAGAATTTCACCAAAAAAGAAAAGAATAACTTGAGGAAAAAAAAGAGAAAAAGAAAACTAGCACGTGTATATGTGCTTGCGCCCTACTGTCAAGTAGGGTAAATAGTCGCAAAGAAAAAAGAGATGGAGTGTATTCATTCCAAATAAGAAAGAACAACTAGTCTCATTGTGATGAAATTAATATACCTCAAAACAACGAAGACAACTCATATTGACAAGATTCTAGTTTCAAAACTACCCATGATTTAACGGTACTGTTCATGCAAAACTACTCAAATAATGAAAGCGGTTGTTTAAAATTCAAGTAATTGAACTTCCACGACAACATGCCATGTCAAGTTGCTTTTCAATTAAATGTCATAGCTTATGACGATGCCCTAGTTATGCATGGTCTGATAGTCTGTTTTCATTAAACCGGGTTGACAATTTTTTGGAATTGTTATATGTATAAACCACCAAAAATATCAATGATGACGATCTACAGATTTACAAGTATTGTTTCCATCTCTTAAAATCCAACCCATGAATGTCGGTCTTAATGACAAATTCTGTTTCTGTTTACAAGGATATGTAAATGAAATTTTTACAGAAAGAAAACATACTATTAAGCCAAGACGCCTAGTCTGATCAGTAGTCTTGAGCGGATCATCCTGATCTGTAGCACAAAAACCCCAATCATTCTTCAATTGCTCTCACAGGATAGTATTTCTATCACAATAAAAACAAGAATACACATAATGGTAATGGCAACTTCAATTGCAAGTAAAGAAAGCAGTTCCACATGGAAACCTGCAAGAGTCCAATGAAATGGATACTGCTGAGTAGTAGTAAAATTGCAGTAGTTCTCAGAGAACAATACAGCATACACATAACAGATCATCTTTTCAAATGCTAACATCACTCTTTCTAATATAAAAGATTGTCTTCTAAAGGTCCACATGCAAAGAGATCCCTAAATCAAATGGCCTTTTTTGTTCTTCCTAATTTTCCCATAGCGTTGATGTCCGAACAACATGCTGTCTGTATTCTTTCTGCCAAGCGCCTATGCATAGGTTTGGCTGCAATTAAATAGCATTTTAGGTCTCTGAATTTCCACAATGGAAAAAGCCTTAGTATCTGAACTTACGAAGCCAAAGGATTTAAGGAAATGTAAAGAACATATAACACACTCACAAGTGCCATTCTAGGAAAACTTGGTATGAGATGTTGAATTTTCATTCTACACCTGTTCTTTGGAAAGCAAATGGAGCAGTGAAGTAACTAAAGTGGCATAAAGAACTGGCCACATAACGTGTATTATATGCCCATGGAGATCAACCACAGTTCTAAAGGGAATAAAAGATTGAGAAATGGGATGAATATTCATAAGTAGAAAGGAAAGATGCCTCATCTGAAGAGTTTGAGTTGGTAATGGTAGGTGAGAAGATTATGCAAAGTCGAATGAGATAGTTTGGTCAAGTTGAATTAAGACCCAGAGTTCAGGATATATGCAGTGGAGTTAGATCAAAAACAAGATGAAAGAAATCAGTGATTTGAGGTGCATCCTATCTTTTGGTGAAAAAATTGCTGGATTGGCAGAGGGAGCAAAACCATTGGTTACTTCAAAACTTCTTTCCAGCAACCATCTGCTTTTTGTGGTAGGAAAGAAACAAGAAACTGTAACAGGGCAGGGAGAAAGTAATGTTGTCTGTTTGGGGAATAGATATTTTGGCACAAAAGCAGCAAAAACAGGGCAATTGATAGCTGAGTAAAGTAGGGCCTCTCAACTTCTACTTGACAAAAACGAGTTTTCAATCCAAATTAAGATTAAGCCATGATTGTCGCCAACCAATCAATAATTTGAAATTAGTTATTGATCAAGCAAAAACCTTATTATTTCAGATCAAAGCTGAATTTAGAATGACAAGTCTGGGTCGGGAAAATTGAGTGTTTGTGCACAAATTTTACTGCTTGCATATGGTTAGGGTCTGCCTGTATGGTAGCTAGCCAAAGGTTAGGCATGCTTTTCCTAGACTTGAGTTTGTATTTTGGGCTAGATCCCTGCTTGTGCATACATTTCTAATTATGTGACTCCACTTCTCCTTGGCAAGAACAATAAAAGCTTACACACCAAGTTTCAGTAATAAGATATGCCAAGGCCTAGGTTGACAATCTAAGCCAAGACTTGTGTCGATTGGAAAACAGTGACAAAGAAGGTGCATGCTCTAAGATATTGATTCAGTAAGTAGCCACCCTCATTTCTGCCCTCACATAAGTCCAACATAAGAAGTATTGTGGAAAATAGGTGGAACATAGTCTAGATCAGATCTTTTGGAGTGATTTTAGTACATATCATTTGATTGCCTTAAGGTTGTTTTGGTTAGGCGGGACAACGGATGTGAATTTTTTAAAAGTATCAAGGTAAAGGCACAAACTAAACCATGGTCAATTAGAATTCTCCTTTTAAAACACTGTTAACCAGTATGATGTAAGCTAACAAAGTTGAAAATATAACAAAAGGGCAAATTTATTTCGCCACTATATACCTGGAGGGGGGGGGGGGGGGGGGGATAAAGCCATTGCAATCGATAATCTCTTCTTCTTTTTTGCTTGTTGTATTAAAGCCTCCGTACTAGAATGGTTCTGAGATTTGTTTAGTTACGGGAACATTGTATTTCAAAGGGCCGAGGCATTGCCCCATGAGTACATTGTATTTTGAGGCATGTACCTTAGCGACCTAATCCTTAAGTGCGTGCACCAAGGCCTGTTTGCATCTCACATTAAGGCTCTCAAAGCATAGCTTTCAAGATCATGGTTGGCATTGAAGAACAAAAGGCAAATTTCATGCGCATGTAATGTGACAGCACTGCCAAATATTTTTCTGTTAGAAAAACGATGTCATGTTTTTTTATAAGAGAAACAATGTCACACAATTAGAACTTCAATCCCATAAATTCCAAAATAATGTAAAAGAGATAGATTACATTCCCAGTAGAATACAGATACCTAAATGACAGCACAAACAAGGAATACAAAGAATAAAAAGGAAAAACAAAAGCAGAAATGCAAAAGACTGAAAAGAAAGAATTTCACAGAGAAATGCTGAAAATAACAAAGATTCAAAATTAGACTTGTGAATTTTTTGATGGCAAAACTGAGTACAAAATGACTCATCTATTCCTCTAAAGTAATTGGACAAAGCATCTCTTTAGCACTACTACAACTCAGCATGGAACATTGACTTTGTAAAGAATTAAAGACATATGAATGCCTGTATATGCACGCACAGTCATATACAAATGATTAGTGATAATACGTGAAGTGGTTACCTCTAAGAAACTCCACGGCTTCATCCAAGACAAGGTTTAGTAGTTGATCATATCCTTTCAGCGTCCCTGTGACTGTAACCGATAATATCACTCGGTAGGGATTCAAAATGAAGTAAGAGAGAGAGAGTATCTGATTTCAGTGGAAACCCCATAAGCAAAAAGTATAACAAATAGTTCACCATAAAGATAAAAGCTAGAGAGACGCACCATGAGACAGAAGAAATAGAGAAAGCATTGTTCTCCTATAAAGAGCAAAGAGCTATTGTCGCCATAGGAGAGACACACTTGGAGTAACTAATACCAAATGCCACTTCCACAAGCCATATCTATCTGAAACTCAATTTAACCAATGCTACTATCTCCATTTTTCATCTTTTCCATTTATACTACAGAATCGTCCAACAAAAGGGAAGGAAGGAAATAATGTGTCCCACTGATATGTTTTATATCTAAATATCACCTTTACTCTTGATAGCATTCTCGTGATAGGTTATTTCTGGTTAACAGAATTATTTTTTGGGTATTAACATTGACTGCTAATGATTTGAGTTGAGAACGGATAGAAGTTAATCAAGTCATTATAAACTTAAGTACTCTAAAAAAAATCTCATGGATTGATATTTCACATTACTAATAACAATATAGTATGAATACTTGTTTATAGTTGAAAAGAACGTATACATCAGCTGTCATAGTAATTTCCTAGTATGTGGCTAATGGACCCAAGGTCGTAAGTTTATTTTCAGCTTTAACAAAGGAGAAAGATATGTCTTCCCTTATGCCATAACCAATACTTAAGTAACCCAAATATACTAAAAGTCAGCAACAATTCATATACAATTCATTCACATCTAGGTTCCTCTTACATGTTACCACTTATTATCTAGATGTCTACAATCCCACTTTCCAATATCTTCAAATTTAAAATCAACATCCGAGAACGTTCTGGATACCTAATCAAGTATGACACATTAGAGACACTACAAACTCTCGACATACATGAACTTCTTTACAAACCCACTTAGACCTATGGGTGGCTTAAAAGAAAGATATACATACACAGATTGTCTCAAATTATACTAAGCATCCTCTAGATTTTGTTTATGTGTAGGTTGTACAATGTTGTACAGAGTGGTATATAATGGATACTAACCTTGTCTTCCACCGGTGAGCTTGACTTGGACACCCTTGTCAACAAATTTAGCCAAGTCCAACACTGTTTCTTTCCTGCCTGACTGAAATAGAGTCACATATCAGAACATGTAAGACAACAATCATACATAAACTAAGATATATTTGTCAAGCTCCGGCATTGAACCTAATTGGGTATTGCTTATGATATCTAAAAGCTCCAATTTCTAAAGACATGTATGTGTGTGCGTGTGGTGTGTGTATGAGCTTCTTTCTCTCTTCTCTTCTGGTTAATTGTGAGTGATCCATGTGTTTTTCCTTTCATTTTGTGCGCTGGAACCGCCATGGATCAAAATTAATGCAGTCCATAAACATCATTTTTCATTCTTTTTCCGATTTCACTCGGCAAGAATCCTTCCATTTCAATGCTGAAGTAGGACCTAGTGTGTGTATGTGTTTGTGCTTGTGCTGTGTGTGTTTGGAGAGATAGAGAGAGAGAGAGAGAGAGAGAGAGAGAAAAATATACCATTTTTATCAGGTTGGTGAGCTTCTCCCCCCCCAATATTTCAGAAGCTCTCAAAAATCAAAATCAAATTGATTCCCAGAGCCCTAGTTATACTACTCATATATATTTTCACGACTTTTTCAGGCCCAAACCCAACCCATAAGCCACGTTTTGGGCCTGGCCCATAAAATATGGAATGGGAATACTTAAATTTACGGGTAATTGGATGTGAGTACTTTTTGTATAACTTATTTGACTTTAAATATTACCTTCAAACTTATACTCCATTAAATCCTCTTTTCATCAAATAGTTGTCAATAAGTACACATTTTAAAACATTTCAAATTCTTTTTGAAATGTATTTCATAATTACTCTTACCATAAATATTGTCTAGCATTGTTAGTTTCAATGTTTTCAAATATAACAACTTCTAATTTGAAAATTGTGCTAACATTGTTAGTTTCAATATTTTCAAATATATATATACACACATAGTCGTATATATATATATATACACACACACACACATATATATAATAATATTAAACAGTAACACACTAAAAAAAAAAATAGTAACATCAAACAGTAACACGCTCAACAAAAAAATAGTAACATCAAACAGTAACACACTCAACAAAAAACTTAATTAAAAATTGAATCATTGTAATAGAGTGACACCATATGTGAGTATTTATTCTGTTGTGGGGGTATCACTCTATTACAATGATTAAATTTTTGTTGAGCATGGTACTGTTTGATATTACTATTTTTTTTTTAAACATGTTACTGTTTTGATGTTACTATTTTTTTATTGAGTGTATTATTGTTTGATGTTATTATTTTTTTATTGAGCGTGTTACTGTTTAATGTTACTATTTTTATGTTGAGCGTGTTACTGTTTAATATATATATATTGATAGGAACATAATTTTAATGCTATCACAATTTTCAAGATATTAGTTGTTAATACTAATACAATTCTCAATTTATAAGTTGTTAGTTTTTTCAAACAAGTTTTAATTAAATATAACTATTGAGGGTATTTTGGACAATGTAGATAAAATTGACTTATCCCCAAGTAAATTTTTTGAGTGTACTTAAACCCAAATAAATCTACAAAAAGGGACCAACCTCCCTAAACCCCTTAAATGTAACGGAATGATTGGACACGTCAACAATATTACATAATGTAATTGTTTTTAGGCTGTCTAATTCTAGGTGCATGTCGGAGAAAATGGCTCGACAACCGGGGATTGAATCCCACCTACACTACTACAACTACGAATGTGGAAAGAACATAGTGTAGCCAACAAGCTGCATACCCGGTCTTGAGGAGTGGGTTCATTCCCCTTAATATTGAGAGCCCTGACTTTCATTCAGTTGGAAGTAGGAAATCAATCCGGACACGACTGATGACTTAGCCTTATTTTCTTCTTCGAGTCAACCACCTACCTAACCACTTAGAAAAAGATCTGATAGATAGAAAGAAGCTACCTAAGGCCTAAGCCCAAAACGTGGCTTATGAGTTGGGTTTGTGCTTAAAAAAGTCGTGAAAATATAGGGTTAATTGCACTAATGGTCCCTTAAGTTTACAACTTATTAAACTTTAGTCCCTAAAGTACCAATTTAGTCAATTTAGTCCTCAAAATTTGGGTATTGAACCAAAGTTGTCCTTCTCCCTAACTGTCGTCCAAATGTTTGACGGAAAACAACACGTGCGCAGCACGTGTAGAAGACAGAAGGGCATCACTGTCTTTTCCCATTCTTTCCCGCCCATCCAACTGCCTTCAGGTCACGTACGATGCACGATTTGGAAATCGAATCGTCACTTCAGAGAATGGAAGAGAGACCATCCTATTTTGTCTAGGGTTCTAAGCAAAATTGGGGAACCTGGGGAAATTGGATTTTGCTTCGCTGAAGTGCATCGTATTCAGAGAATTGAAGGTTGACAACGATGGCTGGAAGGTTCAATGAGTATCAATTGGAGGACGACAGTTACGGTAAACATTTAGTGTGTTCAATTTGGGTTGAAGATGAGGTGTTGCAAATTTTTTTTCTTCAAAAAATCATATTATGGCAACTGGTTGCTTGCAAAGAACTATGGATTTGAGTGTGTTTCAAAAAAGTTGTTGCATGCATAGCCATAAAAAGGAACTGTGTTATGTTAGTGTAGTGGGTCATTTATGCACTTATATAAAACTCAGTGGTCCCCCATTTTTTTGTTTTGTGTTGCAGAGAAAGATTCCCACTATTTTACTTTAATATTGCACCATAATGGAGAATTCCGAAAGAACCCAAAGATGGTTTATGAGGGTGGTCAGGTTGAATACTTTCACCACAAGCACCCAGATTACATGTCATTGTTGGAGCTTGACGAAATGGCTAAGCAGTTAGGATACGAAGGGGAGATTCTGAGGTATCATTACTGTATACCAGGAAAGGACTTGGATTCTGGTTTGATTTGTTTGTTTTACGACTCACAAGTTTTCACTGTATTCAACACATTGTACCCCAACAATGTTGCTGACGTTTACATAGAACATCGAACAATCGAGGATGTTATTGATGGCCAAGACTTCACAGAAGATTATGTTGAAAAGAGACATTCAGTTGTAATTGAGGAGATTAATGAAGATGATGTAGAATATAGTCAGGTTTCTGAAGTCCTCAACATAGATTACTATAATAGAAAAAATTTGCTAGAGTATTATGAAGTCAATGCAAGTGGTGATGCTGGAGGAGAACAGAGGGTGAATGGAAAAGATCAACAGAGAGTGAATGGAGAAGATCAGAGGGTGAATGCAGGAGAAGAACAGAGAGTGAATGGAGAAGATCAGAGAGTGAATGGAGGAGAAGAACAGAGAGTCAATGGAGGAGATGACATGCCTGAGGAGAGAACCAGTGAGGCAATGGAAAATGACATGCCTCAGGAGAGAAACAGGGAGTCAAGCAGGGATAGTGACAGTTCTGATTATTCTGAGTTATATGATAGTGAATATGAGCTTGATGAGGATGACAGATTGTATGAGACAAACGTGGATAAAGATGTTGAATGGGATGGTGTAGGTGATAAGGGTAAGGGTGTGAAGGATGGTACTTCAGCTTTTCAAGGTACAGATGAAGATGATGTGCATTCCGACTATGCAGATTCAGATGAATTATGTAGTTTTGATGATTTATCTTCAGAGGATGATGGTGTCAATGTGAGGAAGCCAAAGTTCCCTGAGTTTAGAGCTGCCACTGACATGAAAAACCCATCTTTCAAGCTAGGAATGTTGTTTGGAACAGCTACTGAGTTCAAGGCAGCAGTAAGGGAATATGCAATTAAGCAGGGAAAACAAATAATATTCAAGAAAAATGACCATGGTAGGGTTAGGGCAGTGTGTAAAGGGAAATGTAAGTGGTTGTTATTTGCATCTGTCATGGAAGATGGGAAAACATTCCAGGTTAAAACATTCAATGACAAGCACACTTGTGGAAGATCATTTCACAACAAGAATGCAAACTCAACTTGGATTGCTAATACATATGTGGATGAGATTAGGGGGAATCCTGCATGCCCAGTGGATGCCTTCATAGAGAGGATAATGAAGGATCATCAAGTTACTGTAACACCTCATCAAATTTACAGGGCAAAAAGAAAGGCAAAGATAATGATTGAAGGTAGCCATGCAGAGCAGTACTCCAAATTATTTGAATATGTTGAGGAGTTGCGGAGGACTAATCCAAACAGTACAATAGCTATAAAATTGGATGAGTTGTCAGAGTTGGAAGGTGAGCCTAGGTTTGAAAGAATGTATATTTGTTTACATGCACTGAAGAAGGGTTTCAAAGAGGCATGCAGACCAATATTGTGTTTGGATGGTTACCATTTAAAGGGTCCTCATGGTGGCCAGCTTCTCTCAGCAGTGGGACTAGATGCCAACAACAATATGTTCCCAGTAGCATGGTGTGTGGTAGAGAATGAAGGAACAAGCACATGGTCATGGTTTCTAAACCTTCTGGTGCAAGACCTTCAAGTAAGCAACACAATTGGATGGACAATAATGTCTGATAAGCAAAAGGTACATTTACTGTTATATATATATATTTTTTTTTAATCTAGTCTACATCAAATACTATCACTGAACTGAATTATATATGATATTGTGTATATAGGGGCTAGAACGTGCAATTTATGAACTGCTCCCAAATGTTGAACATAGGCATTGTGTTAGACATTTATACAACAATTTCAACCAGAAGCACAAGGGTAAAACACTTAAGGATTTAGTTTGGGCTGCTGCAAGATCAAGTTATGTAAACTTGTTTAAAGTGAATATGGAAAAAATGAAAGTTGGAGATGCAGAGGCATGTGCATGGTTTGATGATAAACACTCAAGGAATTGGTCTAGGTCCCATTTTAGCACACATCCTAAATGTGACATATTACTTAACAATATGTGTGAGTGCTTTAATGCTTACATACTTGGGGCTAGAAACAAACCAATCATATCAATGTTGGAGACAATTAGAGGTCTCCTTATGAAGAGATTATATATGAAGAGAAATGCAATGGCAAAGTGGGAAGGTGAAATATGTCCCAAAATTCAAGAAATTTTAGAGAAAAACAAGAAAGAGGCTTCTTTTTGCATAGCATATTTTTCTAGGGGTTCTAAATTTGAAGTTAGACATTGTTATGGTGATCAGTTTGTTGTGGACTTGGACTCCCAAACATGTGCATGCAGAAAATGGGATTTGAGTGGCATTCCTTGTTCTCATGCCATTCAGGCTATTGTATACAAGGGAGATGAACCTGATAAATATGTTCATAAGTGGTATCACAAAGAGACATATATGAAGGCTTATGGGAACAATATTAATCCCATTAATGGGCAGAAGTTATGGCCTACATGCACTGAGACTCCCCCTTTACCTCCATTTTACCATAAACAACCTGGGAGGCCAAAGACAGTAAGAAGAAAAGAACTGGAGGAAAGAACCAATTCAAATCCAAATAAGCTGAGAAAGTTCTAGAATTCTTTAACGTGTGGAAAATGTGGTGTGAGGGGACATAATAAGAGAAGTTGTAGAGTTGCTGTGATAAATCCAGCCACAGGTTCTGGGACAGGTGTAGGGGCAAGTGTTGAGTCTGATACAGGGGCTGCTGCTGCAACTGTTGGAACAAGTGCAGGGGCTGCTGCTGTAACTGTTGGAACAAGTGCAGGGGCTGCTGCTGCAACTGTTGGAACAAGTGTAGGGCCTGTTGCTGCAACTGTTAATGTAAGAAGAAAGAGAGCCAACCAAGAAGGTGCAGGAACAGTGTCAAGTGGAGTGACTGCTGCAGGAGCAAACACAGATGAAGTGGTTTGTCCAGGAGCTGGTGCAACCAATGTTTCAAGTAGGAGAAGTAAGTTGGCTGTGAGGAAAAACAAAATGAATGCACAAGCCACAACACCAACCACAACACAAGACTCACATTCTGCAGGAGGACCTCAGTGACTACTGGTGGAAGCCAAGATACTTTTTGTTTAGGGTTTAATGTTCCCTATTTTGATAGTACTATCCTTCTAATATTGAACTTGTTGAATGTAATAGGTTCTTAATGTCCCCCTTATTTTATGTACTGGCTACTGATTGTAGCATCCTTTTGGAAGTGAACATGTTGGATGTAATATGTTCTTCATAAATATTATGGTGTTTGTTGGATCACTTGATAACAGAACAAAGTTAGGGGACAAAATCGATACCAATTGCACTGACATACAAAATATATATTAATTTACAACTTGCCAATAAGATACACTTTATACATTAACAAAGTACAAAACTGGCATCTTAGCAACTACAACACCCATAACCAGCAGCCTCATTTTACAATAGAGTACAACAGCTTCATTTTGTTAACAACCATAACCAAGTAAGTACAAGTAACAACCACACAACTTTCTCTCTCCGTTGAGATCTGGTAAGCTTCCCTTCTATCAGTGTGATTTTCCTGAGTAATCCCGGTATGATTTTCTTCGATCGCATACACATAGGAGGATCATGCCACACAAAATACCCACATCCGCCATTTCGCTGCATATTCCAACAAAAACAGGTTAAACAAAATACCCACATCCACCATTTCACTGCATATTTCATAAAATTTACCTCATTTCTCTCACATCCAAGGAATCTTCTTCCTGGATTTAAATATGTCCAAGATGTTACCATTCGAGTCTTTCTCCCACACTTGCAGTACGTCTGATCCATATGGACCTTGGGATAAAACTTGGCTTCGTTCTGTGATGATTCTTGGCTTCGATTGGAACTTGTCTTCGTTCTGTGATGAAGCTTGCCTTGGTTCGCCCCAACTGAAATATATTAGGGTTCCTCAGATATATAATGGGAGAGAAGGAGGTTGGATGGGCGGGAAAGAATGGGAAAAGACAGTGATGCCCTTCTGTCTTCTACACGTGCTGCGCACGTGTTGTTTTCCGTCAAACATTTGAACGACAGTTAGGGAGAAGGACAGCTTTGGTTCAATACCCAAATTTTGAGGACTAAATTGGTACTTTAGGGACTAAAGTTTAATAAGTTGTAAACTTAAGGGACCATTAGTGCAATTAACCCTGAAAATATATATGAATGGGAGTACTTAAATGTAACGTAACGGTTGGACATGATAGCAAAGTCACATAATGTTCAATAGAAAAACTAAAAACAATCCAATTTTTTTGGTAGTTATATACTACACGGATGAGTGATTATTAAATTTTATGAGGCTCACTTACCACTTGTTCACTTATTAATTGACGATTATACCATGTGATAATATTGACGTGATGTAATTTCAATATTTCAATTGTGTCTATTTGATCCCTAAAGTTCTTAATTTATATATATATAGTTCAATCACAAACGTCCGTCAAAAAATCATTAACGGCTCTGATCACACGTCAATCAAGTGGGACCAAATAGACATAGATTAAGAACTTTAGAGACCAAGTAAACATAAATTAGAAAATTTAGGAACTAAATAAATAAAAGATTATGAACCACGTAATTAGTACGTGACCAGAACCATCAACGATTTTATAACGAAAGTTTGAATTGTACCACATAAATACAAATTAGAAACCTTAAGACTAAACAGACGCAGTTGAAAGATTGAGAATCAAATAAACACTAAACGTGAAGACTAAAAATATATTTTACTCTTTTTTTTTTTTTACAAAAATTAAAAATAAAAACAAAAAACACAAAATAAAAACAGTCAGTAAATGAAGCCTACATGATGGAGATCACCGCGAGATTGAATATTTACTCAGAACGATTTTTATATCTTAAAAATATATATCCCGCGTGGGAAACGACTCAACTTCACTACTTCCCGTGCAAGCTTCAACTGGGTCCAGAGTTTTGGGTCCGCTACCGTCGGAATTGGCGTCTCTCCCTCTCTCTCTCTCGATCGCTGGTACTCTCTCTCTGTCCCTCTATCTACAGACATCTCTTAATGTACACACGAGTATTTGATGTTGATATTGGAACGAATTTCAACTTGGCCTTTAGCTTTCTACGATTTGTAGGTTATCGAAATGCTTTTAGAAATGTTGTTGATGCCAGTATATGCACTCTGTTTGATTGTTTTTATGTTGTAGTTTCAGTAAGAAAGCTGCATTTGTTTGAAGTTTCACCAATTTAGATGAACTCTGCAATTTGATGTCGCTAATGAATAATGATGAATGACTCATTGGAGGAGAAAATGCAGTAATGATCCTAGAGCATTCGTTGCTTCTCACGTTTGTCCTCATTTTGTCAGTTGTTGTGATTTAGTTACTGATATTTCCAATTTGATTCCAAATGATCCAATCCAAAATGTTTGTTTAGAGATTCATTTTTTATTGGATCATTTAGAGTCAAATTGGGAATTTTATGAAAATATGATACAATGGAAAGAATGAATGGGCTAAAGCAAGGGCAAGTTGTAAGGACTATTACTGTTTTTTACCCTTTTATTATGTTTTATTGTTTGAATTAGGGAGTTTTACATGCACAACAAGCTTATTCTACTTAATTATTATATGTTTAGTGTCAAGCATGATTTCTAATTCTTTATTTCATGCATATAATTTAGCATAAACTTGCATATAGACATACGTCACATACCCATACATACATATACAAATGCACATGTAGCTACCTATTGCATTTTTGAAGAATTAGTTAAGGTTTCTTTGAGAAGTTGCGCCTAGTGTCTTGGCTGTTCACATTTAAGAATTGAAGTTGAGGATTAGGATGTGTTTGATAGCAAGGAATTGAGGAGAGGACGTATTAGTTCAAATTTGATCTAAGTACCCCCCAAATCCATTTTCGAGGCCCAAATTCCAATTTTCCAATTCCCTGTCAGTTTCCTCTACCAATATATCTGACTTATCATTAAAAAAAAAAAAAAAAGATTAATATATTTGATTTCAATGACCTATGGGGTAACAAGATAAGTTCGAAGATTAATCCAGCTGGCTACCATGATGAGACAAGGTCTTGTCTCTAATCTCTATCCAATTCACCTGTAGGTGCAATAAACAGAATTTCGAGTGATTCCTGAATTTCACAGGTCTGTTGCTACTCCAAATATGTAGTAAATATAAAATATGTTTCTTCTGATTTTCCTCTAGTAGAACTATCAGACATTTTGTTCTCTCCCCCAAAGTTTATCCCTAGCAAATGCTTCTGCTGGAGCTGTCTAATATTTACAGTAGATCTACTGCTCTGCATTTCATTTTATGAACACGTACAGTGCCATGTGGGACTTATGGCTCCCTTTTGTAAAAAGAATAGATGAACCTTTTGAAGACATTTTTAGTATGTAATACCGAATTTGTATATGGTGACCTTATTACATATGGATTTGCGAGTAATATGGTGCAACCCAACAATAATCCCTACCTTAGGCAACTTTATGTTGAAAATTTAAAATCCGCTTGAGAAGTTTGATCTTGCATTACTTATTCTTTGTTTGAATGGTAAGAAATCTATTCAGTAAATGAAAAGTTCTTCACTTAAGAAGTGCACAAACTTTTGATCATGAATAGTTTTGGCAGTTGGCAATGAAGGCCTTAGAATTCGAGATCATAATTTAATCTAGAACTGAAGAATCAAAGTCTGGAGTTGGTGGACCAGTATGACAAAAGGACAGAATCTTTGTCCCAACACAAAATATAAGCTTTGTTCCCGAATATGAGATTCATGTGCAAACACTTTGTATAAGTGGGGTAGGATTTAGGGATGTTTTCCAGTGTATATACAGATATACGGATGCACCGATATATAAATACATGCATATTGACAAAAAATCGCTGAGACTGATGGATATTTCCCATGGGTGGATGGATTTTGTTTATTTCAGGGACATATATGATCTTACTACTTTAAACATGAAGCATACAGACTGGCTATTGATAAAATGGATATTTTGATGGTACATTATTAACTCTAACAGTGGAGTTTCATGTCTTAAAAAATTTCAGAGATGGATGGGGATCTGCAAAAATCTTGGCAACTGGGGTATCCTGTCAATGGTGGTGATGCAAAGTATGTCTCTGGGCTTAGTACTATATTGGTTGCCACCATTCAAGAAGCGAAAGACAGAATTTCTCAGATAGAGTATATTTTCTGCAGCCAGCTCTTCCCAACTTTCCAATCAAAATCAAAAAGCCTGCAGCAAATATATTCTGATGCCAGGAAAGCTGCAGAAGATAAATGGAAGGATAAGGAAAATGATCTCCTACGCCAAATAGAAAAGCTGCAGCTCGAAAAGGAGCAACTCCTTGTAGAAAACCAGTCTCTGAAATTAGAGAACGCAAAGTTTGTGAATTCTGAAGTGCAGGAGCTCCAACGAGAGGTCCTCCAGAAGTCCAAGGAAGTGGATGAGGGAATGGAAGTACAAAAGGAATTCCTTAAATTGTTACAGTCAAAGGAAGCTTTGATAGTTACATCAGAGAGACAATTGAAAGCGCAGGAAAAGAAGACAAATGAGCTTCTTGTCAAACTTGAAAGTTTAGAGAACAAACATGATAAGCTCCGGGAGCAGCTCTGTGAAAAGACTGAAGAAGTTGACAGAAGTAAGGAGTTGCAAGACAACCTGCTCAAAAAGATTGATTTACAGGCCTCAAATATGGCAAATACTGAACAACTCTTAAATGGTTATGAAAAGGAAAAAAATATACTCACTGCTAAATTACAAGGTTTGGAGGATAATGTTGATTTCCTTCAGAAGGAACTCAGGAAGAAAATTGAAGACGCAAAGGATGGAAGAAAAGTGCAAGAACAGTTACTCCAACAGATTGACTTGGATGGTTCAGAACTGTTGAAAGCTGGACAGGAGTTGGAAGAGATTGAGAAAGATAAAAAGTTGCTTGTGACGAAACTAAATGGCTTAGAGGAGCAAGTAAATAAGCTCCAAGAAGATCTCCGTGTAAGAAGCAATGAATTGGCTGAAGGAATGGAGTTGCATGGAAAATTACTCCATCAAATTGAAGCAAAAAACTCTGACTTACTATCTGAGAAGAACAAAAGAAGGAATGTGATTGATGCTTATAAGAAGCTAAAATCTCAGCATGATTTTCTTTGCAAAAAATTAGGTCTTACTGCAGAGAATATGCTCCCCCAAAGCAGAATAGAAGATAGAGATTCATTAACGCATAATCAGAATCCAGTGACTTCCCCTGGTATGCTGCACTGCTTTTATCCTATCCTTCTTGTTAAAAGGTATTTCTTGAGTTGTCCATTGTCGTAAGAAGAATTTGTGTTGCATTCACCCAAGTTATGCTACACTTAATATTGACTCTGATAACATATACATATAGAATTCATCTCGCACATTCTTGCCTTGCTATTCCCTTGGGATTGCAATGTGTTTATCATCAATGCTTACCAATCTACTTTCTGGTGTCATAGTTATTGAGAACAAAGTCGGAAAAACTTCTTCGATTGCTTGCAAGATGACGCAGCCAAATGAAGAGCAAGAAAGCTCCGAAGATGACAAAGGATTCAGATTAATTCAAAGATCAAACTCCGTATCTCCTTTTGGTTCCAGTTCCTCCATTGCAGAAAAACTCCCCACTAATGTGAAATCATGCTCACCAGGTGGCACTAAGCGTCCCGTTCCTTATTGGCGAGATACCAGGTCCCATAAGAACCGAGGTGGCCCTGATCCACATGATGATTTCCTTGATACTCCCTTGGAGAATATTAGGGGAAACATAAAGAAAACCATGAAGGAAGTAGTTCATGATCTTCCACAGCCAAATCCAAAAGACGTGAATTTTGACAACTCGGACGATGAAACACAGGACATGAATGTTGATCCTGGACCAGAAAAGCAGCAAATACCACCTCCACAGCCTGGAATAAGAGGTTTTAAGTATGTGGAACCTGTGAGGAAGAAATCTGATAGGGAAAATTTGAAGGGAATTGAATGCAAACAGTGCAAGAAATTCTATGATGCGGTTCTTCCTGATGGAGGTAAGGACACTGATGGTAATAAGCAGAACTTACGCTGTGAGCATCATGATGGAGTTTCAAGGCATCGGTATAGGTATGCACCTCCTTTGACTCCTGAAGGATTTTGGAATATTGGATTTGAATCTGAAATGTGACTTTCTTGTTTGAAGAGTAATTTCATTTTAACTTCAATCAGTTAGATGTTTTAATTCAATTGGTTACTGTTGTCTTCAATGTAACCAAAACCAATGGGCCTTTGCCCCAATGGTACTCCTTGTCTTGTAAAGACTTTGTCTTCTTGAGGTCAAGGGTTCAAGTCCCCCTTCCCTTAACCCCTCCCAAAAAATAATAAAAAAAAAAATGTAACCAAAGGGTTAACACAAAGGTAGAATGAAAGCAACATTTCGTTTGCTGAATGTTTAACCATGTTATTATTATTTAAGCCTCACTCAAGTTTATCACCACCCTTGCAAAGTTCTAACCATAGACAGGTACCAAGAAAACACTGAAATGCAAAATCCGACAAATAAAGGCTCAAAACTAATTTAGATCACTTTAATAGTTTGCAGTTTCTTGGTGGGGGCTTCCATTATTTCTGTCTTGGATATGCACGGCAAATAAAATTACAAAAGCAATCATGTTTTTCTTGAGAACATGTAGACGTCTGATTCAAAGACAATAATCGTAGGCTATTCTATAGTGTCAAGCCTTTCATAGTTAGATCCTATTGGCAATCACTTGTATAACATCATTTTGCGTCAAAGAAATGCTTTCAAATACGAAGAGGCTGAATACCTGTTCAAAAACAGAAACAGCAGCATTTAGTCGTTACTCTTTTGTTTTTAAGTCTTGAGGGCTTTGCTACAAGTCGTTAGTTTTTCCTTTGACTAAGTGCGAAGTTAATAAATTCTATATGGAAATTGGAAAAACTCAATATTGTGAGTAGTCCTAGTGGTTTTAAGTCAGCACTTGCCTTAGGTATCACCAGAAAGTTTGCTCCCACCACCACCTCCTCTTTTCTATGTTTGCATATGGTTTCATTTGCTTTTCTTATTGAGTAATTGTCAAGCTAGATTGAAACTAGAGTCAACAAAATAGAATCTAAGCTTGTGGATGGTACCCCTTTTTCATTGTAAATCTATAAGCTAGTCCCCCTTCGGTTTTCCGCCCCAGGAAGTATTTATTGATTGCTTATTGTGGTTTTACTCGAGCCTTATGTTCCCCCTGGACAGATTAAGAGAAATCCTGTGGCATGTGGATAACGTGGTAGGACTGTTTCTGGGTGAGATCACTTGGTTGAACGTTTTGAACATAAGCACCTTTGGTTGTAGATTAGTTTTCAACAGTAGACTCTGTTTTTTTCTTAGAACTTGTTCCAAATTGGCATAATAAAAACCAATTAAAACTAGTATAAGTGTGTTATAAGATTTTTTCCATTCATCGTCAATTGATTTTGAGTTGCGAGTAATTGGTTTCTATTTGTTCGTGTCGTAGTTGCACCTTGCTATGTATGTGCAGGGAATGGAGTTTATTCCACAAGGGTAATACATCGCAAATATGGGCATTTTCATTAGTATTAAGTTTTTTTGAATTGGGTGATTTAACACTTTTAAACACCCACTACAATAATGCTCAAGTAACATCTAATTTGGCTATCAAATTAAAAAAAAAAATAATGCTTAAGTTGGATGGATGAGACCTATAATACAAGGTTCTTTGGATCGTAAATGAGATTCAAAGCAAAAATAAAATCATACCGAAACTGTAAAATCTCCCATCAGGGAGTATGAATAACGATCAGGGAATACGAATAGTCCATGACAACCTAATATCATTAGTGATTCACATCTTTCTATTAATTCAAATAAGTCCCAAAAGGAATCTTCACCCATACATGTTGGGTAATGTACCACTGATCGTTATTTAGGAAAGTGTACCGAATGAAATCTAGTTCCATATTACTAGGGCTCATATCATTAATGAAAGCACCTGGATTGCAACACGAGAGTGGGCCATACTGAATATGAATAAGATTGTTTTATTGTGATCTAGACATGATAAGTTCGAGTCACACATAAATTACCCCTCGGCAGGTAATGCGAGAACATTGTGCAATGAGCACCATTTTTATTCCTGATTGAAATATCAAATGAGCATAATGCTACAATCTCAAATTCAGCTTCAATCAACTACTTCTTGCCTTTGCAAGTTCAATCTCCCAATGAATACATACAATAATTTTGAAACCATGAACTTTAAGCAAAAATATCTTCAGTAACAAGTGATATTTCGGTATCAATACAAGGTTCTGTTGGGCATTGAAGCTGCTCATAGTTTAGCTGTCTTGCAGCTTCATACAAAGCTATGCCAACACTAACAGAAAGATTCAGACATCTAACATAAGTTTCAACCATTGGAATTCTAATAGCACCACCACCCAATGATTCGTTCTTACAATCGAGAAGCACTTCGGGTGGTAGCCCAGAAGTTTCTGAACCGAATACGAGCCAATCACCTCTCTGGTAGGAAAAATCCTGCATAAAAAAAGTGCAAGTGATGGAAAATCCTAACTAAAATACTTATAAACATAGCCGGAAGCCAGAAAACAAGTAGATATTGAATGCAACAGTGATACACTGTTATCCTCAATACGTGGTATCGCCATCCAATTATAAACCACCATGAGTATAGTAAACCCCACATGTACAGGCATAGCAGTTATTGGATTATGTTACATGCGATAGTTATTGGAGCAAGAGGTGAAGGTGGTGTATTATAATTCATAATTGGATGGTAATCTCAGGTGTCAAATATGATGTGGTATCGGCGTTGCTAGAAAAAACCTACTTTTTGGGGCTTCCATGCAAACATTTTAGGTCAAACTTAAGAAGAGTGTTATCATACATTACGAGGTTCACATTATAATATCTTAAAGAAGATAAAGCGAAAGAAAGGCCAAAATTTCATAAGATGCTTGTGAAATCACTATACAACTCCTCCCATCAAGATTGCAAGAGTACCAAAATCAAGGCGGTCCTACCCCCAATATTTAAACACCCCACTTGTATTATGCTGGTCACTAGAACAAATGCCTCTCTCCAGTATTGACACTATTAAAAAAAACAATCTAAAAAGAGTACCAAAATCTGACCCATGTATGAGTCAAATCCTAAGAGAGGCAAAAGTGTAACAAGATTTCATGGTTAATATATGCAATGGTTTGTTTTGAGGAAGGATAATAAACAGAAAGAATGAAATGAGAAATTTTGGAGTTCCTTTGCATTTGATACCTTATTTATTTTTATCTTTCTTTCATGAACGTGACCTATAATACCTTGTAATATAAAAAAGATGAAATTCTTGTCTCAATCGATAAATTATACTTGGACAGAACGATTTCACACAGTATGGTGATAAAATGCAAGTATGAAAAATAGAGATTAAAAACAAGATGAAAATTGAAGTTCAGGAAACGAAAGCTAGTAAAAGCGCAATAGCAAGTGTCAATATGGCACCTAGAGGCCAACAACATATACTTGGAAGAGCAAAGAGTTAAGAAAAATGAAAAGGTGAGTAAAGGAGAATAAAAGTATATGTGAATTATTGGGTATTTTTGGAAGTCAAAAACTAAGCAACATGGATACGGACGCTAAAATGGATAAGACACAAAATGGACATTTTGAAAAGAATTTTAAAAAAAAATGCTACACAAACATGGCGAGATACGTAAATGTATATATACATGAATTCAAGTGCCGACAAAAGTATAAATTTTTCATGGACTATTGCACATGGTAAGATTAATATTGTTGATATGCTTCAAAAAATGAGACCTCAATCTTGACTTTGCCCATAATGGTATGTGTCATGTGTAAAGGGAATCATGAAAGCATTGATCATTTCTTGCATTGTCATTGTGGTATAAGTTGTTTAGATTGGTGGGTTCGAATTGGGTGATTCTTGCATCGGCTACATCTATGTTTGCTCAAGATTTGGTAGGTCTTAGGAGGAGTGATAAAGGGTTGACACTTTGGAATTGCACTATTATGGCTACTTTGTGGGTTATTTGGAGAGAGACAAATGCAAGAATCTTTGAAGATTGTGATAAGGGTGTAGAAGGTTTATGGGACCATATTCATTTCTTGACATCATTTTGGACTTCGGTTACAAAGGATTTCAAAGAAAACCAGCTCTTTACAATTTTAGCGGGATGAAAGCTTCATGTGATATATATGTTGTTTTATGTATTTCCTTATTGATTATGTTTTGCTTTTTATTAATTGGATTTCTTATCCAACAATTTTGATGTAAACTTTGTTTTTTGACATATATTGGTCATATAATTTAAGACTGACATTCTCAAGGATCAAAAAGCCATGTAAAGCTTCAAACATCAATAAACTCCACAACATTATAAAAAATTAAGAAAACTAAGTCTATAAGAACTTGGCATGAAGGATATCTCATCACGAAGTCTTACTGTTATAAGCATGTCCTCAAATGAGTCCATTACGCATGCGCGGATTTTTTTGAAAAAAGTTCCATATAATTTCTCCACTTCTTAGACATAGGTTTGTTTGTGTCCGAAGTCTCCGAACATGTCCCAATCCTAGATGTGTCAAACACTTACAAACATGCCTCATAAATGACTTCGTGCTTCCAATGTTTGAAGTTAAATTCATTCTAGTGCATAGGGCTGTTAATCAAACTGAGCTACTCGAGCTTGGCTTGAGCTCGGCTTGTTCAAGCTCGGTTCGTTTTCTAAACAAGCCCAAACTTGAACAAGTTTTTAGGCTCGTTTAGAAAACAAGTCCTACAAGCTCGGCTCAAACTCGACAGGCTCGGCTCGTTTATGTGCAAATACTCGGGCTCGGCTCGGGCTTGACTTGTTTTTAGCTCGTTCAGGCTCGGCTCGTTTCCTAAAAGAGCCGAGCTTGAACAATTTTTTAGGCTCGATTAAGAAACAAGCTTTTCAAGCTCGGCTCAAACTCGGCTCGGACTCGTTCGACTAACAGCCCTACTAGTGCATAGTCATTTTCCTTCATAAAAAAAGGAAAATAAAGACTAGTGAAACAGAGTTCTTTAAAAAAGTGATACCCATTAATGATCATTTTTATATTTTGTGAGCAAATATGGAAGAGCTAAAAACTACTCCGAAGAGATACCAAGAGACATGAAACTTTGCCGTCGTCGGTGTCACAATTACTATTCAAAACTAGAATGAAAATGGAACCAAATGGGTGGTATGAATAAGCAACTTACTGAATGAATACTTGTTCCCCTCTTAGTAAATGCTAACAGCCTTTTATCACCGTCCTGTATGAAACGAGAAGTAGGCATGGAGTTAAAAAGGGTGAAGATAGAAAAATTCCAATTCATGATATTCATCCCACCCACCTGTTGTCTGAAGAAGTCCCGAAACTCTGCCCACGACCTATGCACTTTGACAACTACATATCTAATGTAAGAGTTAAAAGAACAACCTTTGAACTGCTTAATTTGTAATTCTTCTGGACTGAAAGTTACTGCAGCAGTGCAGCTACAAAGTTGACAGTGCTAGTGGGAGAAATCCTAGGAAGTAGACCTCACCTCGTCATTTGGGAAAACAATTGAAAATAAGGATTAACCACGGTAGGCCACAAGTAAAAGCAGCAAATCAAACCCTCAACCACAACAAAAAAGGAAGAATGGGAAAAGAAGAGGTAGTTATAGATTATGCCACACATTCAAATGTATAGGCTGCAGAGATCCCCAAAATTTTAAAAACCCCACAATGATATGCCTTTAAAAGATGGAAACTCCAGACTTGAAGCTTTATATCCCATCAGAGGTCCACATGCATTTAATCAAGACACAGAATAGCCACATTCAAGAAATTTAGTGGAAGAAATCACTAACTCAAACAATCACAACATCTTCTGATAAGTAAGTATACACAGGATACGGCCAGTAATCCAGTCCAGCACGCTTTAGTTTGGTATCATCCACCTGAAACCCTAATGGCTGAAAAAAAAAAATGTTGACTAGTTAGGTTGCTGTTCGTATTCAGCTGGGTAAAGCTCAAAAGAAAAGATTATCTTACTCATCATTACTTGCTGACACTAACACTTGTTGCATTTAAAGGACCTGTTCTAATGCCTACCTCAACTAGGTGTAGTCCAACAGCTGATGCTGCACATGTTCTGGCAATGCATCCGGTGTTCCCAGGAATCTGCCAAGGACAAGAGAAACTTCAGAGCCAGCCTTTGGGATACTGAGGTGGTCTGCAACTCAAAAGAAAAAGTGTTGATGTAATATATTTTGTCGGGTCCCATTAGTACTAACAAAATATGTTAAATATTTCACATGCAACTAAAATTAAAAAATGGGAATAACAAAAAGTGTACCAAACAGTAACTCGCTTTAGAAATCTAACAGAGTAGCTGTTTAAGTCATGAAGCAGTCATTGATGTCATAGCACACTCTTACAGTTAGTTTTTTTAAAGCATTGCATCCTATATGCTTACATGATAGTTTTGTATTCACTCTATCTAGTCATTTTCCTACATGTTACCATTAATAATTTCTAGCTTATGCTATAGTAGTGTATTAACGTGTGTGTGTGCATATATATATAAAGAACTTGAGCAACAATCGATGGCAGAGCCACATTGTACACCCCCTCAATTGTGGATCTTCTTCGTTTATGTCATATTTTTTACCATAATTTTGTTCAATTTATTACATTGGCCCCCTAATATTTTAAATAATTGTATATTTAGTCATATTTTGTTTAGGCTAAATGAGAACTAGTTTTGTTGTTCCATATATTAATTTAGTCTTGAATTTTAATATATTTTTTCGTGTTTGAACTTAGATATTTTTTCTATTAACTGATGAATTATTTTAAGTTACATTTTAACCACCACCACCCCCCCCCCCCCCCCCCCGCGGGCGCAAGGCAAATTCTTGGCTCCGCCCCGGGCAACAATATACAGGCATAAGGGGTTAAATTAGGTCAAGTAATAACAGAAGTAACATTTCCATAGTGCTTTATTTTGCTGCACAACAAACATGGAACATATAGCACTATTTTGTGATGCTTTCTTTGAGCTTTTCTTTTTTGTATTTTATGCCAAAAAAAGTTATAAGAAAAAACAAATTTGTTTATCAGGATTCGCTCTCTTCGCCAAACATAACCTTATGTGTAATAGTTATTAAACCGGGCCAAAATAAAGGATAACAGCAAAGCCAAATAGGGTTTAGAACTTTCATTAGCCACTAGGGCCTCAACTTAGCTGATCTTAATTCAAATATTGCAGTTACTTGGGTGAGTAAGGCTTACACAATATTCCAAGCCACAACATAAGCTATGAGGATCAAAATTTCCACATTTTCTTTTCCTTCCCTCGATTTTCTTGAAAAACAAGTGGCTTATACCCAGGGCAATCGTCCCATTTGGTTAAAGGAAAAATTAAATCAACAACTTGTTACAAATAACAATTATCAACAATCAAAATAATAAAAATGCCAAAGTTTATGAGTTATACACTACCTGAGGAGAAACTAACACTACTTGAAGAAGTTTGTTTGTCAATACTTCACTAACTGCCTCTTCATCGCCGACTCCATTACGCAAAGCATTATTCTCATGGCCTCTTTTGGCTGCACAAAACAAAAACTTCACACACACATACACACACCCATCTACATATGCATATTCATATACATGTACAAATACAATCACATTCATATAAACTATAGGATTGGACCATATTTCCAATATTACTGATTGTATAGAGAGAGAGCACGTACAGATAGAGCAGAATGGGGAGAATCGTGAGGAGGAGGAGAGAGAGAAATAGAAATTCTTGGTAAATTGAGTCAGGTAATAAGGACGGAAGATCGAAGCTCGGCATCGGAAGTGAAGTGGTGTCGTTATGACGTTTAGGGTTTTCAGACCAGCTGAGTCCATTGAAGCTCCCCCACTTTATCTCTCTTACATGGGCTGCGTATGAAAATGCTATCTATATACATCCGTTTTCCCCATTTCTAATCTCGTGTTTTTTTGAAATTTTTTCACCTTCTCATTAACACTACGTTTCTTTTATTAATGACTAGCAATGAATAATTTTTGTAGATAAAAATTGATATAATATATTAAGACTAGTTAGTGTCTGTGCCTGAAGGCACAGAATAATAAAAAATGATAAACAATAAATACATTTGTATTCATATCCAAAATTAAATCACAAACGTAGAGGATAGATAAATAAATCTAAGTATCGGTTGTAGTGGAGTCTGAGAGGTGGTAGTGGTAGGAGACGGTGATGGTTGTGACGGGTGACAATAACCGTGGCAGCGGCGATGGCGATGACATCGGTGGCGGTGGTGATGGCAATGGCGGCGATGACGGCGGTGGTGGTGGCTAGGGCTGTCCATGGGCCGGGCCGGGCCGGGCTTGGCCTGTGAATTTTTTTTTCGGACCGGGCTTGGGTAGTGTAGGTCCAAGCCCGTACTCGGGCGAGTGGCGGGCCGGGCTCGAGTAGGGGTAAGCTACCCGCAGCCCATCCCGTCACCTATTGGACGGGCTTTGCGGGCGGGCTTTCTGGGCGGGCCCGTTTGGGCAGGCTTTGTTGGGCCTTTTGGAAGCGAACTATTTAAGTTGTGGTGGTCATTTAATTATAAAAATTGGTTGAGCAAATTTAAAAAGTTAAGTTGTAATAAGTAATTTAATGTAATATTGAACATATTCGTAGCATTGATAATTGATACAAATAAAATGGCTTTTAGTATTACCAATAAACATAACTAAAGATGATTTATTAAAACTAAAACATAGAAGAAAACAAAATAAAAAATAAGGGTTTGATAATATTATCCAAATTATATTAAAATAAATCTTATATTAAATAAAACTCTAGTGCATTTATGCAATTTCATTTGAAAATTCAGAAACTTGTCATCAATTAATGAAAATAGTTAGAAATAAATAATAATAAATTTAATTATTTTAACAATTCATTTTTATCTTTTAAAAGAAAGAATATGAAAGGCTTGACTATGTGTAATATTAATGAAGTTTTATTAATATAAATTTCATATTAATAATGTTAGTATTGTGACTTGTGTTAGTCAAGTTGTCCAATTAAAAGTTTAACATCAATCTAGTCTTATTAATATGAGTTCTAAATTAAATAAGACTAGTATTGTCTTTATATATTGTTTTAGAGTTAAAGTAGTCAATCAAAAGTTTTTCTTAATAGTGTACTTTTATTATTAGTATATATATATATATGGTATGTGGGCTTCGAGCGGGCTTCGGGTATGTGGGAGGGTTATTGGACCGGGCTTCGGGCCGGGTAGTGGGTTTAGGGGTAAACCCAAACCCTTTCTTAAAGGATATTGGGCTTGGACTCGGGCGGGCCAACTATCAGGCCTATTGGGCTTCGGGCCTATTTTTTTCGGGCCGGATAACGGGACCCGTGGGTAACCCGGCCCATGGACACCCCTAGTGGTGGCGATGACGATGGCGCTGGTGGCGACAACGGCGACAGTGGTGGTGGCAGTGGCGACGGTGGTGGTGATGGTGGCGATGGCGGCGGTGGTAGTGGTGGGACGGTTTCAAACACTATTTTTTTGTTTAAAATATTTATGAGAAATAATTTTTAAAAGTACTTTTAAAAAGTCACTCCAAACACACCCTTATGATCCTATTTTTTCTATTAAATTTAGGGTGTTAATATTAGCCGTTAGATTAACTTTAAAGTAAAATTTAAAACGATCTGAACAGCGAAAAACAAAAATCCATTTTTTTATCTTTTAAAATTTGAATTGTAAGCTATTTTATTTTATAAATACTAGTCACAACCGTATACTAGTCACCTAAAGGCACTATGAAACATAAAATTCAAATGCCCAAAAAAATCTATTCCACTATTTTAAATAATAATTTTTCTTTCTTTCATTTCTTTGATTACATCATTTAAAAGCTATGTTTATCCATTATTTTCTTAAAAATATCGACAATTTTTTTTCAAAATACGTAATCCGACAAAATTTTCTCAACATATGTATACGTGTATGGATAATGTTTGAAATAAAAAACATATTAAACTATAAATTAATCAAATATTAAAATAATTGGGCATGTGATAGAAATGGTGATATGATGTTTTTGGGAGGAAAATGTGTAGAAGATAAAATTTAACTTGTGAACTATCTTATTATATAGATATGCGTTTGAATTAAATATTATCTTAAATTTATCAAACTTAATTTTTCATTACTCATATTCTATTATAAGATTATGAAAATTTAGTATATTTCTAAAATTCGTTATTCTAATTATAAGAAAAAAGATAAAAAAAAAATAGTTAAAGTTCTATTTTTTTTTTATAATTTTGTGATTGAGGGTGATTTTTTAGTAATGTTTGAGAAATTAAATTTTTTGAAATTATTAGATTAGGATTTCACTTATAATTCCTTAAATAAAATAAGAGTAATAGTCAATATACTACTTAATTATATTGAAACTTTACTGTAATTAAGAATTAGTTAAATCATTAGAATAAGATTTAATATAATACTCTATAATATATATTTTAAAACATATCAAAATTTTAAAAAATTTAAGTTTTACTTAAGAATACACTACAAACTATTTTCACATAAAATTTTAATACAACTTAAAAAGTTTATCGTAAACTACAAAAATATATTGATGTAGCATAAATTAATTTTAAAAAATTATATATAATTATTTTTTATCTTAAAAATAAAAGGGTTAAACTTTTTAAATAAAAAAAATTAACATTTTTTTAAGCATGTTACTGTTTTGATGTTACTATTTTTTTGTTGAGTATATTACTGTTTGATGTTATTATTTTTTTGTTGAGCGTGTTACTGTTTGATGCTACTATTTTTATGTTGAGCGTGTTACTGTTTAATATATATATATATATTGATAGGAACATAATTTTAATGTTAGCACAATTTTCAAGATATTAGTTGTTAATACTAATACAATTCTCAATTTAGGAGTTGTTAGTTTTTTCAAACAAGTTTTAACTAAATATAACTATTAAGGGTATTTTGGACAATGTAGATAAAAATTGACTTATCCCCAAATAAATTTTTTGAGTGTACTTAAACCCAAATAAATCTACAAAAAAAGGACCGACCTCCTTAAACCCCTTAAATGTAACGGAATGATTGGACACGTCAACAATATTACATAATGTAATTGTTTTTAGGCTGTCTAATTCTAGGTGCATGTCGGAGAAAAGGGCTCGACAACGGGGGATTGAATCCCACCTACACTACTACAACTACGAATGTTGAAAGAACATAGTGTAGCCAACAAGCTGCATACCCGGTCTTGAGGAGTGGGTTCATTCCCCTTAATTTTGAGAGCCCTGACTCTCATTCAGTTGGAAGTAGGAAATCAATCCGGACACGACTGATGACTTAGCCTTATTTTCTTCTTCGAGTCAACCACCTACCTAACCACTTAGAAAAAGATCCGATAGATAGAAAGAAGCTACCTAAGGCCTAAGCCCAAAACGTGGCTTATGAGTTGGGTTTGTGCTTAGAAAAGTCGTGAAAATATATATGAATGGGAGTACTTAAATGTAACGTAACGGTTGGACATGATAACAAAGTCACATAATGTTCAATAGAAAAACTAAAAACAATCCCATTTTTTTGGTAGTTATATACTATACGAATGAGTGATTATTAAATTTTATGAGGCTCACTTACCGCTTGTTCACTTATTAATTGACGATTATACCATGTGATAATGTTGACGTGGTGAAATTCAAATCTTTCAATTGTGTCTATTTGATCCCTAAAATTCTTAATTTATATATATGTAGTTCAATCACAAACGTCCGTAAAAAAATCATTAACGGCTCTGATCACACGTCAATCAAGTGGGACCAAATAGACATAGATTAAGAACTTTAGAGACCAAGTAAACATAAATTAGAAAATTTAGGAACTAAATAAATAAAAAATTATGAACCACGTAATTAGTACGTGACCAGAACCATCAACGATTTTATAACAAAAGTTTGAATTGTACCACATAAATACAAATTAGAAACCTTAAGACTAAATAGACGCAGTTGAAAGATTGAGAATCAAATAAACACTAAACGTGAAGACTAAAAATATATTTTACTCTTTTTTTTTTTTTACAAAAATTAAAAATAAAAACAAAAAACAAAAAATAAAAACAGTCGGTAAATGAAGCCTACATGATGGAGATCACCGCGAGATTGAATATTTACTCGGAACGATTTTTATATCTTAAAAATATTTATCCCGCGTGGGAAACGACTCAACTTCACTACTTCCCGTGCAAGCTTCAACTGGGTCCAGAGTTTTGGGTCCGCTACCGACGGAATTGGCGTCTCTCCCTCTCTCTCTCTCTCTCGATCGCTGGTACTCTCTCTCTGTCCCTCTATCTACAGACATCTCTTAATGTACACACGAGTATTTGATGTTGATATTGGAACGAATTTAAACTTGGCCTTTAGCTTTCTACGATTTGTAGGTTATCGAAATGCTTTTAGAAATGTTGTTGATGCCAGTATATGCACTCTGTTTGATTGTTTTTATGTTGTAGTTTCAGTAATAAAGCTGCATTTGTTTGAAGTTTCACCAATTTAGATGAACTCTGCAATTTGATGTCGCTAATGAATAATGATGAATGACTCATTGGAGGAGAAAATGCAGTAATGATCATAGAGCATTCGTTGCTTCTCACGTTTGTCCTCATTTTGTCAGTTGTTGTGATTTAGTTACTGATATTTCCAATTTGATTCCAAATGATCCAATCCAAAATGTTTGTTTAGAGATTCATTTTTTATTGGATCATTTAGAGTCAAATTGGGAATTTTATGAAAATGTGATACAATGGAAAGAATGAATGGGCTAAAGCAAGGGCAAGTTGTAAGGACTATTACTGTTTTTTACCCTTTTATTATGTTTTATTGTTTGAATTAGGGAGTTTTACATGCACAACAAGCTTATTCTACTTAATTATTATATGTTTAGTGTCAAGCATGATTTCTAATTCTTTATTTCATGCATATAATTTAGCATAAACTTGCATATAGACATACCCATACATACATATACAAATGCACATGTAGCTACCTATTGCATTTTTGAAGAATTAGTTAAGGTTTCTTTGAGAAGTTGCGCCTAGTGTCTTGGCTGTTCACATTTAAGAATTGGAGTTGAGGATTAGGATGTGTTTGATAGCAAGGAATTGAGGAGAGGACGTATTAGTTCAAATTTGATCTAAGTACCCCCCAAATCCATTTTCGAGGCCCAAATTCCAATTTTCCAATTCCCTGTCAGTTTCCTCTACCAATATATCTGACTTATCATTAAAAAAAAAAAAAAAAAGATTAATATATTTGATTTCAATGACCTATGGGGTAACAAGATAAGTTCGAAGATTAATCCAGCTGGCTACCATGATGAGACAAGGTCTTGTCTCTAATCTCTATCCAATTCACCTGAAGGTGCAATAAACAGAATTTCGAGTGATTCCTGAATTTCACAGGTCTGTTGCTACTCCAAATATGTAGTAAATATAAAATATGTTTCTTCTGATTTTCCTCTAGTAGAACTATCAGACATTTTGTTCTCTCCCCCAAAGTTTATCCCTAGCAAATGCTTCTGCTGGAGCTGTCTAATATTTACAGTAGATCTACTGCTCTGCATTTCATTTTATGAACACGTACAGTGCCATGTGGGACTTATGGCTCCCTTTTGTAAAAAGAATAGATGAACCTTTTGAAGACATTTTTAGTATGTAATACCGAATTTGTATATGGTGACCTTATTACATATGGATTTTGCGAGTAATATGGTGCAACCCAACAATAATCCCTACCTTAGGCAACTTTATGTTGAAAATTTAAAATCCGCTTGAGAAGTTTGATCTTGCATTACTTATTCTTTGTTTGAATGGTAAGAAATCTATTCAGTAAATGAAAAGTTCTTCACTTAAGAAGTGCACAAACTTTTGATCATGAATAGTTTTGGCAGTTGGCAATGAAGGCCTTAGAATTCGAGATCATAATTTAATCTAGAACTGAAGAATCAAAGTCTGGAGTTGGTGGACCAGTATGACAAAAGGACAGAATCTTTGTCCCAACACAAAATATAAGCTTTGTTCCCGAATATGAGATTCATGTGCAAACACTTTGTATAAGTGGGGTAGGATTTAGGGATGTTTTCCAGTGTATATACAGATATACGGATGCACCGATATATAAATACATGCATATTGACAAAAAATCGCTGAGACTGATGGATATTTCCCATGGGTGGATGGATTTTGTTTATTTCAGGGACATATATGATCTTACTACTTTAAACATGAAGCATACAGACTGGCTATTGATAAAATGGATATTTTGATGGTACATTATTAACTCTAACAGTGGAGTTTCATGTCTTAAAAAATTTCAGAGATGGATGGGGATCTGCAAAAATCTTGGCAACTGGGGTATCCTGTCAATGGTGGTGATGCAAAGTATGTCTCTGGGCTTAGTACTATATTGGTTGCCACCATTCAAGAAGCGAAAGACAGAATTTCTCAGATAGAGTATATTTTCTGCAGCCAGCTCTTCCCAACTTTCCAATCAAAATCAAAAAGCCTGCAGCAAATATATTCTGATGCCAGGAAAGCTGCAGAAGATAAATGGAAGGATAAGGAAAATGATCTCCTACGCCAAATAGAAAAGCTGCAGCTCGAAAAGGAGCAACTCCTTGTAGAAAACCAGTCTCTGAAATTAGAGAACGCAAAGTTTGTGAATTCTGAAGTGCAGGAGCTCCAACGAGAGGTCCTCCAGAAGTCCAAGGAAGTGGATGAGGGAATGGAAGTACAAAAGGAATTCCTTAAATTGTTACAGTCAAAGGAAGCTTTGATAGTTACATCAGAGAGACAATTGAAAGCGCAGGAAAAGAAGACAAATGAGCTTCTTGTCAAACTTGAAAGTTTAGAGAACAAACATGATAAGCTCCGGGAGCAGCTCTGTGAAAAGACTGAAGAAGTTGACAGAAGTAAGGAGTTGCAAGACAACCTGCTCAAAAAGATTGATTTACAGGCCTCAAATATGGCAAATACTGAACAACTCTTAAATGGTTATGAAAAGGAAAAAAATATACTCACTGCTAAATTACAAGGTTTGGAGGATAATGTTGATTTCCTTCAGAAGGAACTCAGGAAGAAAATTGAAGACGCAAAGGATGGAAGAAAAGTGCAAGAACAGTTACTCCAACAGATTGACTTGGATGGTTCAGAACTGTTGAAAGCTGGACAGGAGTTGGAAGAGATTGAGAAAGATAAAAAGTTGCTTGTGACGAAACTAAATGGCTTAGAGGAGCAAGTAAATAAGCTCCAAGAAGATCTCCGTGTAAGAAGCAATGAATTGGCTGAAGGAATGGAGTTGCATGGAAAATTACTCCATCAAATTGAAGCAAAAAACTCTGACTTACTATCTGAGAAGAACAAAAGAAGGAATGTGATTGATGCTTATAAGAAGCTAAAATCTCAGCATGATTTTCTTTGCAAAAAATTAGGTCTTACTGCAGAGAATATGCTCCCCCAAAGCAGAATAGAAGATAGAGATTCATTAACGCATAATCAGAATCCAGTGACTTCCCCTGGTATGCTGCACTGCTTTTATCCTATCCTTCTTGTTAAAAGGTATTTCTTGAGTTGTCCATTGTCGTAAGAAGAATTTGTGTTGCATTCACCCAAGTTATGCTACACTTAATATTGACTCTGATAACATATACATATAGAATTCATTTCGCACATTCTTGCCTTGCTATTCCCTTGGGATTGCAATGTGTTTATCATCAATGCTTACCAATCTACTTTCTGGTGTCATAGTTATTGAGAACAAAGTCGGAAAAACTTCTTCGATTGCTTGCAAGATGACGCAGCCAAATGAAGAGCAAGAAAGCTCCGAAGATGACAAAGGATTCAGATTAATTCAAAGATCAAACTCCGTATCTCCTTTTGGTTCCAGTTCCTCCATTGCAGAAAAACTCCCCACTAATGTGAAATCATGCTCACCAGGTGGCACTAAGCGTCCCGTTCCTTATTGGCGAGATACCAGGTCCCATAAGAACCGAGGTGGCCCTGATCCACATGATGATTTCCTTGATACTCCCTTGGAGAATATTAGGGGAAACATAAAGAAAACCATGAAGGAAGTAGTTCATGATCTTCCACAGCCAAATCCAAAAGACGTGAATTTTGACAACTCGGACGATGAAACACAGGACATGAATGTTGATCCTGGACCAGAAAAGCAGCAAATACCACCTCCACAGCCTGGAATAAGAGGTTTTAAGTATGTGGAACCTGTGAGGAAGAAATCTGATAGGGAAAATTTGAAGGGAATTGAATGCAAACAGTGCAAGAAATTCTATGATGCGGTTCTTCCTGATGGAGGTAAGGACACTGATGGTAATAAGCAGAACTTACGCTGTGAGCATCATGATGGAGTTTCAAGGCATCGGTATAGGTATGCACCTCCTTTGACTCCTGAAGGATTTTGGAATATTGGATTTGAATCTGAAATGTGACTTTCTTGTTTGAAGAGTAATTTCATTTTAACTTCAATCAGTTAGATGTTTTAATTCAATTGGTTACTGTTGTCTTCAATGTAACCAAAACCAATGGGCCTTTGCCCCAATGGTACTCCTTGTCTTGTAAAGACTTTGTCTTCTTGAGGTCAAGGGTTCAAGTCCCCCTTCCCTTAACCCCTCCCAAAAAATAATAAAAAAAAAAATGTAACCAAAGGGTTAACACAAAGGTAGAATGAAAGCAACATTTCGTTTGCTGAATGTTTAACCATGTTATTATTATTTAAGCCTCACTCAAGTTTATCACCACCCTTGCAAAGTTCTAACCATAGACAGGTACCAAGAAAACACTGAAATGCAAAATCCGACAAATAAAGGCTCAAAACTAATTTAGATCACTTTAATAGTTTGCAGTTTCTTGGTGGGGGCTTCCATTATTTCTGTCTTGGATATGCACGGCAAATAAAATTACAAAAGCAATCATGTTTTTCTTGAGAACATGTAGACGTCTGATTCAAAGACAATAATCGTAGGCTATTCTATAGTGTCAAGCCTTTCATAGTTAGATCCTATTGGCAATCACTTGTATAACATCATTTTGCGTCAAAGAAATGCTTTCAAATACGAAGAGGCTGAATACCTGTTCAAAAACAGAAACAGCAGCATTTAGTCGTTACTCTTTTGTTTTTAAGTCTTGAGGGCTTTGCTACAAGTCGTTAGTTTTTCCTTTGACTAAGTGCGAAGTTAATAAATTCTATATGGAAATTGGAAAAACTCAATATTGTGAGTAGTCCTAGTGGTTTTAAGTCAGCACTTGCCTTAGGTATCACCAGAAAGTTTGCTCCCACCACCACCTCCTCTTTTCTATGTTTGCATATGGTTTCATTTGCTTTTCTTATTGAGTAATTGTCAAGCTAGATTGAAACTAGAGTCAACAAAATAGAATCTAAGCTTGTGGATGGTACCCCTTTTTCATTGTAAATCTATAAGCTAGTCCCCCTTCGGTTTTCCGCCCCAGGAAGTATTTATTGATTGCTTATTGTGGTTTTACTCGAGCCTTATGTTCCCCCTGGACAGATTAAGAGAAATCCTGTGGCATGTGGATAACGTGGTAGGACTGTTTCTGGGTGAGATCACTTGGTTGAACGTTTTGAACATAAGCACCTTTGGTTGTAGATTAGTTTTCAACAGTAGACTCTGTTTTTTTCTTAGAACTTGTTCCAAATTGGCATAATAAAAACCAATTAAAACTAGTATAAGTGTGTTATAAGATTTTTTCCATTCATCGTCAATTGATTTTGAGTTGCGAGTAATTGGTTTCTATTTGTTCGTGTCGTAGTTGCACCTTGCTATGTATGTGCAGGGAATGGAGTTTATTCCACAAGGGTAATACATCGCAAATATGGGCATTTTCATTAGTATTAAGTTTTTTTGAATTGGGTGATTTAACACTTTTAAACACCCACTACAATAATGCTCAAGTAACATCTAATTTGGCTATCAAATTAAAAAAAAAAATAATGCTTAAGTTGGATGGATGAGACCTATAATACAAGGTTCTTTGGATCGTAAATGAGATTCAAAGCAAAAATAAAATCATACCGAAACTGTAAAATCTCCCATCAGGGAGTATGAATAACGATCAGGGAATACGAATAGTCCATGACAACCTAATATCATTAGTGATTCACATCTTTCTATTAATTCAAATAAGTCCCAAAAGGAATCTTCACCCATACATGTTGGGTAATGTACCACTGATCGTTATTTAGGAAAGTGTACCGAATGAAATCTAGTTCCATATTACTAGGGCTCATATCATTAATGAAAGCACCTGGATTGCAACACGAGAGTGGGCCATACTGAATATGAATAAGATTGTTTTATTGTGATCTAGACATGATAAGTTCGAGTCACACATAAATTACCCCTCGGCAGGTAATGCGAGAACATTGTGCAATGAGCACCATTTTTATTCCTGATTGAAATATCAAATGAGCATAATGCTACAATCTCAAATTCAGCTTCAATCAACTACTTCTTGCCTTTGCAAGTTCAATCTCCCAATGAATACATACAATAATTTTGAAACCATGAACTTTAAGCAAAAATATCTTCAGTAACAAGTGATATTTCGGTATCAATACAAGGTTCTGTTGGGCATTGAAGCTGCTCATAGTTTAGCTGTCTTGCAGCTTCATACAAAGCTATGCCAACACTAACAGAAAGATTCAGACATCTAACATAAGTTTCAACCATTGGAATTCTAATAGCACCACCACCCAATGATTCGTTCTTACAATCGAGAAGCACTTCGGGTGGTAGCCCAGAAGTTTCTGAACCGAATACGAGCCAATCACCTCTCTGGTAGGAAAAATCCTGCATAAAAAAAGTGCAAGTGATGGAAAATCCTGACTAAAATACTTATAAACATAGCCGGAAGCCAGAAAACAAGTAGATATTGAATGCAACAGTGATACACTGTTATCCTCGATACGTGGTATCGCCATCCAATTATAAACCACCATGAATATAGTAAACCCCACATGTACAGGCATAGCAGTTATTGGATTATGTTACATGCGATAGTTATTGGAGCAAGAGGTGAACGTGGTGTATTATAATTCATAATTGGATGGTAATCTCAGGTCTCAAATATGATGTGGTATCGGCGTTGCTAGAAAAAACCTACTTTTTGGGGCTTCCATGCAAACATTTTAGGTCAAGCTTAAGAAGAGTGTTATCATACATTACGAGGTTCACATTATAATATCTTAAAGAAGATAAAGCGAAAGAAAGGCCAAAATTTCATAAGATGCTTGTGAAATCACTATACAACTCCTCCCATCAAGATTGCAAGAGTACCAAAATCAAGGCGGTCCTACCCCCAATATTTAAACACCCCACTTGTATTATGCTGGTCACTAGAACAAATGCCTCTCTCCAGTATTGACACTATTAAAAAAAAAAATCTAAAAAGAGTACCAAAATCTGACCCACGTATGAGTCAACTCCTAAGAGAGGCAAAAGTGTAACAAGATTTCATGGTTAATATATGCAATGGTTTGTTTTGAGGAAGGATAATAAACAGAAAGAATGAAATGAGAAATTTTGGAGTTCCTTTGCATTTGATACCTTATTTATTTTTATCTTTCTTTCATGAACGTGACCTATAATACCTTGTAATATAAAAAAGATGAAATTCTTGTCTCAATCGATAAATTATACTTGGACAGAACGATTTCACACAGTATGGTGATAAAATGCAAGGATGAAAAATAGCGATTAAAAACAAGATGAAAATTGAAGTTCAGGAAACGAAAGCTAGTAAAAGCGCAATAGCAAGTGTCAATATGGCACCTAGAGGCCAACAACATATACTTGGAAGAGCAAAGAGTTAAGGAAAATGAAAAGGTGAGTAAAGGAGAATAAAAGTATACGTGAATTATTGGGTATTTTTGGAAGTCAAAAACTAAGCAACATGGATACGGACGCTAAAATGGATAAGACACAAAATGGACATTTTGAAAAGAATTTTAAAAAAAAATGCTACACAAACATGGCGAGATACGTAAATGTATATACATGAATTAAAGTGCCGACAAAAGTATAAACTTTTCATGGACTATTGCACATGGTAAGATTAATATTGTTGATATGCTTCAAAAAATGAGACCTCAATCTTGACTTTGCCCATAATGGTATGTGTCATGTGTAAAGGGAATCATGAAAGCATTGATCATTTCTTGCATTGTCATTGTGGTATAAGTTGTTTAGATTGGTGGGTTCGAATTGGGTGATTCTTGCATCGGCTACATCTATGTTTGCTCAAGATTTGGTAGGTCTTAGGAGGAGTGATAAAGGGTTGACACTTTGGAATTGCACTATTATGGCTACTTTGTGGGTTATTTGGAGAGAGACAAATGCAAGAATCTTTGAAGATTGTGATAAGGGTGTAGAAGGTTTATGGGACCATATTCATTTCTTGACATCATTTTGGACTTCGGTTACAAAGGATTTCAAAGAAAACCTGCTCTTTACAATTTTAGCGGGATGAAAGCTTCATGTGATATATATGTTGTTTTATGTATTTCCTTATTGATTATGTTTTGCTTTTTATTAATTGGATTTCTTATCCAACAATTTTGATGTAAACTTTGTTTTTTGACATATATTGGTCATATAATTTAAGACTGACATTCTCAAGGATCAAAAAGCCATGTAAAGCTTCAAACATCAATAAACTCCACAACATTATAAAAAATTAAGAAAACTAAGTCTATAAGAACTTGGCATGAAGGATATCTCATCACGAAGTCTTACTGTTATAAGCATGTCCTCAAATGAGTCCATTACGCATGCGCGGATTTTTTTGAAAAAAGTTCCATATAATTTCTCCACTTCTTAGACATAGGTTTGTTTGTGTCCGAAGTCTCCGAACATGTCCCAATCCTAGATGTGTCAAACACTTACAAACATGCCTCATAAATGACTTCGTGCTTCCAATGTTTGAAGTTAAATTCATTCTAGTGCATAGTCATTTTCCTTCATAAAAAAAGGAAAATAAAGACTAGTGAAACAGAGTTCTTTAAAAAAGTGATACCCATTAATGATCATTTTTATATTTTGTGAGCAAATATGGAAGAGCTAAAAACTACTCCGAAGAGATACCAAGAGACATGAAACTTTGCCGTCGTCGGTGTCACAATTACTATTCAAAACTAGAACGAAAAATGGAACCAAATGGGGTGGTATGAATAAGCAACTTACTGAATGAATACTTGTTCCCCTCTTAGTAAATGCTAACAGCCTTTTATCACCTTCCTGTATGAAACGAGAAGTAGGCATGGAGTTAAAAAGGGTGAAGATAGAAAAATTCCAATTCATGATATTCATCCCACCCACCTGTTGTCTGAAGAAGTCCCGAAACTCTGCCCACGACCTATGCACTTTGACAACTACATATCTAATGTAAGAGTTAAAAGAACAACCGTTGAACTGCTTAATTTGTAATTCTTCTGGACTGAAAGTTACTGCAGCAGTGCAGCTACAAAGTTGACAGTGCTAGTGGGAGAAATCCTAGGAAGTAGACCTCACCTCGTCATTTGGGAAAACAATTGAAAATAAGGATTAACCACGGTAGGCCACAAGTAAAAGCAGCAAATCAAACCCTCAACCACAACAAAAAAGGAAGAATGGGAAAAGAAGAGGTAGTTATAGATTATGCCACACATTCAAATGGATAGGCTGCAGAGATCCCCAAAATTTTAAAAACCCCACAATGATCTGCCTTTAAAAGATGGAAACTCCAGACTTGAAGCTTTATATCCCATCAGAGGTCACACATGCATTTAATCAAGACACAGAATAGCCACATTCAAGAAATTTAGTGGAAGAAATCACTAACTCAAACAATCACAACATCTTCTGATAAGTAAGTATACACAGGATACGGCCAGTAATCCAGTCCAGCACGCTTTAGTTTGGTATCATCCACCTGAAACCCTAATGGCTGAAAAAAAAAAATGTTGACTAGTTAGGTTGCTGTTCGTATTCAGCTGGGTAAAGCTCAAAAGAAAAGATTATCTTACTCATCATTACTTGCTGACACTAACACTTGTTGCATTTAAAGGACCTGTTCTAATGCCTACCTCAACTAGGTGTAGTCCAACAGCTGATGCTGCACATGTTCTGGCAATGCATCCGGTGTTCCCAGGAATCTGCCAAGGACAAGAGAAACTTCAGAGCCAGCCTTTGGGATACTGAGGTGGTCTGCAACTCAAAAGAAAAAGTGTTGATGTAATATATTTTGTCGGGTCCCATTAGTACTAACAAAATATGTTAAATATTTCACATGCAACTAAAATTAAAAAATGGGAATAACAAAAAGTGTACCAAACAGTAACTCGCTTTAGAAATCTAACAGAGTAGCTGTTTAAGTCATGAAGCAGTCATTGATGTCATAGCACACTCTTACAGTTAGTTTTTTTAAAGCATTGCATCCTATATGCTTACATGATAGTTTTGTATTCACTCTATCTAGTCATTTTCCTACATGTTACCATTAATAATTTCTAGCTTATGCTATAGTAGTGTATTAACGTGTGTGTGTGCATATATATATCTATATAATAAAGTAGCTTACAATTCAAATCTCAAAAGATAAACAAAATGACTTTGGCTTTTCGCGGTTGAGATCGTTTCTAAATTTTTCTAAATCTGATCCAATGGTTGGCATTAACTCCATAAAATTTTTTTCCCGCCCAAATTTCTCTCTCATAGTCTACTTTAAATACCTGACTCTCTCTCTTACGTCATTAGGCAGAGCTCTCCCCTCTCTATCACGTGGACCAGCATCATGAGGCAGCTCCGGAGGCCGAGACTCCGACGATCCGACGACATCTTTAGGCAGCTCCAGAGACTCCGGTGAGTTCAATGTATGTTCTCTCACTCTCTCTGCTCCAAGCTTTTCATCTCTCTCTCTCTCCAGCTAAATTAGACAGATCCGACAACTCAACTCAGGCAATTTTATCCCTAAATCAACGAAACCTCTTCATTCTTCTCTTCTCCAGTGAAATCAGGCTAGGCAATCGAAGTCTCGAAGTTCAGCCCAAGGCAATCGGTCTCCCCCTTCTCCTTCCTTCTGTTAATCTGTAAGTCCTCTCTCTTTCTCTCTCTCTCTCTCTATCCTTTTTCACTACTCGATCTTGCTCTATTGATCTTATTTTTGGAAGCAATTTTAGACCTAAATCAATGACCACCGACTAGCGAGCAGGTATGCCTCCCTCTGTCTCTCTCTCCCCCTCACCGTGTTACTCTATTCACCCGACTCCACCGCCTCCTATGTCCACATCCCTGTTGTTCAGCTCGCTCTATCACATTACCAAGAGCCATTGACATGGAATCACCACACGGTCAATCAGGTAAGCCCATCAACTGCTCGATGAAAGTTCTCAGTTAAATGATACACATAAATGTTATGATTCTTTGTTTGGATTCGACTCAGTTGGATTTAATTGTGTTGTTGAGATTTTGATGGGGTTAAAATATTTTCAAGCTTGAATTGGATATGGATACTATCAATTTTGGGTTCAAATTTATGAGATTTTGATGCTTTATAATGTGTTTAGTTCTTTCACATTATGGTTTCAGTGGAGCTGCTTATGGTGGGTGGAGTTTCATGGGTCAAAGATTGGGTTCCAAAACCTTTTAATTTAAGAGGTGTGTGTTTTTTGTCCTTCCGAGGTTGCTTGGTGTTTAGGTTTATCATGGTGATTTTGGGGAAGATAAATTTGAGTTGGTGCGAATGGATATGTACATAATCACCCATTTTTATGCTATAACCCCAACACCTTCACCCTCTGTTTTTATGCGCACGCCGACTCACAAACTTCATACTGTTTTCACAAACATGCACACACTGACTCACAAACTTCATAAAGTGTTGTTTATTGTTTGGTTACTAATCCTAAATTGGGTTCACAGGAATGTGTAAGCCTGTGTTGGTGTCTTGAAAGTGTTCTATTTTTTTTTGGGTATTAAGATACCTTTTGAAAATATTATGCGCATCACCTCTTAAATATGGTTTATGCAAATTTTAGACCTTTTCTTTTGCCATGTATTTTTTGTTTGTTGATGCATGCTCTGCCTTTCCTTAATAAATACATCTTAATTCGAACGAATATTTTGTAGTTTGGACTGATTTATTACATTTGGGCTTTTGTATATTGTTTGTTTAAAGAGTTGAAGACCTCTTGAATCTTTAATGTATTTTACTAATGTTTACCATGATATGTTTGCGTTGAAATTCCATAAGGAGTACATTTTAACTTCTATCGATAATTTTTTTGTTAAGTCACCGAGCAAAAGATTTCTCCATTGTTGCTCAGAGCATGGTTTTGATTGATGCTGAAAATGAAGGTGATCTCCCTAGGAGATTATTAAAGCTAGGTTCTGGGTAGTTTATATTACTAATAAGTCATGTAGATCCTCTATTTGTTTTGGTGCATTGAAGGCTTCTTTAGATTATTGTTCGAAATTGAAATATTTGTGTATGATGTTTGATTCAACAATCTCTGATCTGTTGTGGCATATCGAGTGGGAAAATGAAACAATTTTATTGTTCGATTATTTTGGCGTATTGAGTGGTGCTTTTTTCTTTTTCTTTTTTTGGCAATACTCATTTTTTTACTTGATTTTTTTTCATCTCACAGTGCCTTCAGGCACGGGTAATAACTAGTATATATATAAAGAACTTGAGCAACAATCGATGGCAGAGCCACATTGTGCACCCCCTCAATTGTGGATCTTCTTCATCTATGTCATATTTTTTACCATAATTTTGTTCAATTTATTACATTGGCCCCCTAATATTTTAAATAATTGTATATTTAGTCATATTTTGTTTAGGCTAAATGAGAACTAGTTTTGTTGTTCCATATATTAATTTAGTCTTCAATTTTAATATATTTTTTCGTGTTTGAACTTGATATTTTTTGTATTAACTGATGAATTATTTTAAGTTACATTTTAACCACACACACCCCCCCCGGCGGGCGCAAGGCAAATTCTCCCCCCCGGCGGGCGCAAGGCAAATTCTTGGCTCCGCCCCGGGCAACAATATACAGGCATAAGGGGTTAAATTAGGTCAAGTAATAACAGAAGTAACATTTCCATAGTGCTTTATTTTGCTGCACAACAAACATGGAACATATGGCACTATTTTGTGATGCTTTCTTTGAGCTTTTCTTTTTTGTATTTTATGCCAAAAAAAGTTATAAGAAAAAACAAATATGTTTATCAGGATTCGCTCTCTTCGCCAAACATAACCTTATGTGTAATAGTTATTAAACCTGGCCAAAATAAAGGATAACAGCAAAGCCAAATAGGGTTTAGAACTTTCATTAGCCACTAGGGCCTCAACTTAGCTGATCTTAATTCAAATATTGCAGTTACTTGGGTGAGTAAGGCTTACACAATATTCCAAGCCACAACATAAGCTATGAGGATCAAAATTTCCACATTTTCTTTTCCTTCCCTCGATTTTCTTGAAAAACAAGTGGCTTATACCCAGGGCAATCGTCCCATTTGGTTAAAGGAAAAATTAAATCAACAACTTGTTACAAATAACAATTATCAACAATCAAAATAATAAAAATGCCAAAGTTTATGAGTTATACACTACCTGAGGAGAAACTAACACTACTTGAAGAAGTTTGTTTGTCAATACTTCACTAACTGCCTCTTCATCGCCGACTCCATTACGCAAAGCATTATTCTCATGGCCTCTTTTGGCTGCACAAAACAAAAACTTCACACACACCCATCTACATATGCATATTCATATACATGTACAAATACAATCACATTCATATAAACTATAGGATTGGACCATATTTCCAATATTACTGATTGTATAGAGAGAGAGCACGTACAGATAGAGCAGAATGGGGAGAATCGTGAGGAGGAGGAGAGAGAGAAATGGAAATTCTTGGTAAATTGAGTCAGGTAATAAGGACGGAAGATCGAAGCTCGGCATCGGAAGTGAAGTGGAGTCGTTATGACGTTTAGGGTTTTCAGACCAGCTGAGTCCATTAAAGCTCCCCCACTTTATCTCTCTTACATGGGCTGCGTATGAAAATGCTATCTATATACATCCGTTTTCCCCATTTCTAATCTCGTGTTTTTTTGAAATTTTTTCACCTTCTCATTAACACTACGTTTCTTTTATTAATGACTAGCAATGAATAATTTTTGTAGATAAAAATTGATATAATATATTAATACTAGTTAGTGTCACTAGTTAGTGTCTGTGCCTGAAGGTACAGAATAATAAAAAATGATAAACAATAAACATATTTGTATTCATATCCAAAATTAAATCAGAAACGTAGAGGAGAGATAAATGAATTTAAGTATCGGTTATAATGGAGTGTGAGATGAGGTAGTGGTAGGAGACGGTGATGGTTGTAGCGGGTGGCAATGACCGTGGCGACGGCGATGACATCGGTGGCGGTGGCGACGGCAATGGCGACGGTGGTGGTGGCGATGACGATGGCGCTGGTGGCGGCGACGGTGGTGGTGGTGGCGGCGATGACGATAGCGCTGGTGGCGGCGACGGCGACAGTGGTGGTGGCTGTGGCGACAATGGCGGGGGTGGTGGTGGTGGTGGTGGTGGTGGCGACGATAGCGGTGACAGCGGTTGTGGAGGCGGTGATGGTGGTGGTGGTGGCGACGGCGACAGTGGTGGTGATGGCGGCGGTGGTAGTAGTGGGACGGTTTCAAACACTATTTTTTTGTTTAAAGTACTTATAAGAAATAATTTTTAAAAATACTTTTAAAAAGTCACTTCAAACACACCCTTATGATCCTATTTTTCCTATTAAATTTAGGGTGTTAATATTAGCCGTTAGATTCACTTTAAAATAAAATTTAAAGCGATCTGAACAACGAAAAACAAAAGTCCTTTTTTTTATCTTTTAAAATTTGAATTGTAAGCTACTTTATTTTATAGATACTAGTCACAACCGTATACTAGTCACTTGAAGGCACTATGAAACATAAAATTCAAATGCCCAAAAAAATCTATTCCACTATTTTAAATAATAATTTTTCTTTCTTTCATTTCTTTGATTACATCATTTAAAATCTATGTTTATCCATTATTTTCTTAAAAATATCGACAATTTTTTTCAAAATACGTAATCCGACAAAATTTTCTCAACATATGTATACGTGTATGGATAATTTTTGAAATAAAAAACATATTAAACTATAAATTAATCAAATATTAAAATAATTGGGCATGTGATAGAAATAGTGATCTGATGTTTTTGGGAGGAAAATGTGTAGAAGATAAAATTCAACTTGTGAACTATCTTATTATATAGATATGCGTCTGAATTAAATATTATCTCAAATTTATCAAACTTAATTTTTCATTACTCATATTCTATTATAAGATTATGAAAATTTAGTATATTTCTAAAATTCGTTATTCTAATTATAAGAAAAATGATAAAAAAAAAATAGTTAAAGTTCTATTTTTTTTTATAATTTTGTGATTGAGGGTGATTTTTTAGTAATGTTTGAGAAATTAAATTTTTTGAAATTATTAGATTAGGATTTCACTTATAATTTCTTGAATAAAATAAGAGTAATAGTCAATATACTACTTAATTATATTGAAACTTTACTGTAATTAAGAATTAGTTAGATCATTAGAATAAGATTTAATATAATACTCTATAATATATATTTTAAAACATATCAAAAATTTAAAAAATTTAAGTTTTACTTAAGAATACACTACAAACTATTTTCACATAAAATTTTAATACAACTTAAAAATTTTATCGTAAACTACAAAAATATATTGATGTAGCATAAATTAATTTTAAAAAATTATATATAATTATTTTTTATCTTAAAAATAAAAGGGTTAAACTTTTTAAATAAAAAAAATAAACATATATGCGGATAATGTTATCTTTGCATATGAGATGAATAATATTAGATTGATGAAGTTTTTGAAAGTTTTTTGAACACTTTATTGAAAATATAATGATGCATATTTTTTAAAGATAATATAGTCAATCAAAAAGTTTCATAAAAATTGATATTTATATAGAGAGAATAGATAATTAAAAGAGAAGTTAGATGTAATTTAGAAATTTAAATACATAAAGACATAATAGATAATTTAGATATTTAATTATGAAATAATAGAGTGATCTTTATAATTTTTTATAAGGGTAAAATAGAGAATCAAAAAAATTTCATGTTAATGTATTTTTATTAGTAATATAGATATAGATATATTACACCCCATAAGAGTATCTGCAACCATGACTCAAATTTTTGTTCAAATTTGAGTAAAAAACTTGATTTGATATAAAAGGCTCTAATGGACAGATTAAAATTTAAGGAATGAAAAACTCAAATTTAAATGAGGACAAATTCAAATTTAAAAAAGAATAAATATGACTATTGGATTTTTGAGTCTTCATTAATTTGAGTAAAAAAATGAGTCTCCCTTGATTTGTTAAGTTTGAGTATGGAGCAAGTTTTTTATGCTTTTTTACTTAAATTTAAATTTGAGTCAGTGTTTGAAATGCTCTAAGTTTTATATCATTTTATTTTAGACTTTTTACCCAATACATAGTACTAAATTTCTTTTCCAAACTAATGTAGCTTTTAAAAACGGCATTCCAAATAACAATGTTTAACTGAACTTGTCATTTTGAATGGTGCCTTCGAGTTTTTTTTTTTGAGAAAATATTGCAAGATTAGTTCTTTTTTTTTTTTTTAGATTAGTTCAAGTGGTAAGAAAAAAAAGTAGCCCATAGATCACAAAGAACGTCATTTCAATTAATATTTTTATAATGTTCTACTATACATACACATCATCACTAAGGTTGTCTTATTTTCTTACACAATTTATGCTTCCCTTTTTTGTAACTCTCACATTCTTTATCTCCTAACGTCAATGACCGTCAAATACCACCACCCCCAACACTTTCCCCACCATCACCACACCTACAACCACTTCGTCCTTCCTTAGTTAGGATTTTGCCAACCCCCCTCCCCCCCCCCCCCCCCCCCCCAACCGCACTCTCACTCGTAGATCTCCAACCACCACTAGCCTTGGAGGAACCTAAAGTAGATAACCCTACAAAATAACATAATAAACACCCAAAAAATTGGTCTTTATAAACTTTCAGAGTACAAATCGTCAAGTCGCTGATAGCTCCTAAGCTTTACTAAAATAGAGGACTTCGTAAAAAGACTATTGAGTGACTTATTGACCTAGTTCGACACTAAATGTGGGTTGCACCTCTAAGGACTTAAACACCATATTTAGTATATGGCGCATGAAAATTATATATTATCCGTGCAATGTGACATCCAAATACAAAGTTAATGTAGGTTAGAGTTAAGAATTTCAAGTTCATTATACTAATGGTCAAAACCTAACTAACCTCCAGTTCCCATCCCCCACTACAACCAATCCCTAAGAACCCCAAAACCATACCCCTCCTCATCCTCCCAAGACAAGTCTCCCCACCTCCATTTTCTACTCTCACCACAAAAATATCTATGCAGAACCCCAACTACAGACCGAACTTGGGAACCCATGATTGAATTTTTAATTCAAATATGGGGTTTGGGGGTCTTTTGGACTATTTTTCTCAAACCCATCCTACCAAACCCCCCATGTCTCTTTACCAAACAACCCCTAAGGGATACGAGGATCATGGAGATATGATATGCATAGGGTGGGTCTACGAGGATATAGAAACATAAAGAAGAGAGACTTTATATGTTTATGTGCGGTTGTATTTTTCTGTATGCGTGAGAGAGATGGAGGATTAGGAGAAAGTGGGAGCAATGGAAATAGGTATGAGAGACAAAAAAAAGATTAGGTTCGAAGATTGATTGCCAACAATTTTAGAAGAATAATGTTATTGGGGGACCTAATTTATTTTGTCTTTTGGATTATTTGTGGGCCCTATTAAACATTAAAATTTAGTGTTGATTTAATGATTATAATAAAATTATATCATTAAATTAACAAATTAAATTAAAATTTTAAATTGAAAAAACATTGCTCATTTTAGAATGAAGCGCAAACAAGAGGGCTAACATATATTATAACGGGCAAACTGAACTTATTGTCACTACGGTCCCAAAATCATTATTAACAAACAAGGGGTTGTAATGTTATTTTTCATAGCGAGAGGTAGGGGTGTTCAAATTTCTGACTGACCGCAAGTTTTTACCCTACCCGACCCTACTGAACGGTTAGCCGCAAAAATCGAGTAGGAATGTGGAATAGCCATCCATTTTCGCATTCCTACCATACCCTACCCGTATTAATTAATATATATATATATATATATATATATATATATATATATATATATATATATATATATATATATATATATATATATATATATAAACTAAAAAAACCCTAATCCACTGAGTTCCAAGAGCGTCTGCGCCTCACACCTCACTCCACTGCTCCTCCTTCATCGTTCTAGATTTCCAGTCCCGATTCCCACCCAGGTACTCTATCTCTCTCTGCGCGATCTAGTGTGGTCTGACTTGGAAGGTCTGAATGCAGATCTGTGCGCGATCTAGTCATGAGTTGCAGATCAATGCGCAATTTGATCGTGTCTGATCTGAGCTGCAGATCCTATGTTGCAAATCCATGAGTTTTTATCCTATGTAGAAAACCTCATATGTTGCAGATCCGGTCACCTCCTCTTGAACTCCCACACTTCACCAAGATTCAAATGGATGAACACACTCCTCTACAATACTCTCATCAGAGCCTACCTCAACTTTGGTCTATCGCACAGAACCATACTCCTCTTCACACATATGCTTGTTCATCAAGCACCACCCAACAGCCACACCTTCCTTCCCTCATCAAAGCAACCTCTTCTTCACCTTATTTGGCTTCACTTATAGGCAAACCCCTTCATACCTATGTCATCAAACGGGGTGTATGAAACGACTCATTTGTGCAAACGTGCTTTGTTGTCTTGTATGCTGGATAGACTGACCTTAAACATGCACATATTATGTTTGATGAAATATCTGAACTATGTATTGTATCTAATAACGCGACGCTCGATGCGTTTGGGAAAAATGGGGACATGAGTTCTGCTGTTTTGCTCTTTGAACGTATGCATTTGGGAAAAATGGGGACATGGGTTCTGCTGTTACTTTTTGGGAGGTTTCAGAAAGCTATAAACTAGATTCAAGTTTCTATACTTTTATTGTTACTTTTTAATTATTTGTTGATGAGTTATTCGTATTTAATTTTTTTCCATACTCTTTTTTATCTCATAAATAACTGTAGAGACAATTGCAATTGCTCTTGAGTGAAGAGAGGTGAATGACTCTAACAAAAAATGTGTTATTTAACTTTTGTATATTTTTTTTAGTAATTATAAGAGTATTTGTGTGGTATAATATTATACCATTGTTATTGTTGTGGATGTTTGAGTTGCTAAAACATGGATTTATTTTTTGTGTAGGTTACATGATTTGTAGTGAACTGCCACAGGCGGAACAATTATGATTTTAATGTATTTCATATGGTTTAAACTTAAATTAATTGTTATTGTATTTGTGTAACAATTATGGTGGATTGATGTTCATACTTTTTTGTGTTTTATTATAGAAAAAATTTCAACCACACCCCCTCTAGTTTACCATATCTTCAAGGACACCCCCTCTAGTTTCTAAATCTTCAGTGACACCTCCTGTCAGATTAAAAATATTAATTATAATGCAATTTTACTAAATTGCCCATGATATATTTGAGGACAAACTTCATTCACACTCCCTCTAGGTAAGTATATCTTCAATAAGACCCCCTCTAGATAAGCATATCTTCAATGAGACCCCATCTGTTTTCTAATTTTTTTTACGTATTAAAATTCGATTCAAGCTAATTAAATTTTTTTTTTACATATTAAAATTTGAGCCAAAAAAAATTATATTTTTTACGTATTAAAATTTGGGCTAATTAAAATTCTATTTGAGTTAATTAAAAATTATTTATAATCGACTCAAATCAAATTTTAATCAACTCGAATTTTAATCAGCCTAAATTTTAATTGATTTCAATTTTAATAAATCGAATTTTAATTGACACGAATTTTAATAAGTAAAAAAATATAAATTTTGATCGATTCGAAAGCGAATTTTAATCGGCGCTAACAACTCGGGTAGAGTTCAAATCAACTCAAATTTTAATATGTAAAAAATAAATTTTAATAACCTCAAATTTTAATAAGTTAAAAAAAATAAAATTTATTCAGCTTCAATCGAATTTTAATTGTTTCAAATTTTAATATGTAGAAAAATAAATTTTAATTGACTCGAATTTTAATAAAATTTTATGTAGAAAAATTACTTGAGATTTATATAGGGGCATTTTTGGGATTTTAGATTTTTTTTTTTTTAGAAATGATAGTTTAATGGTAGGGGGTGTTAATGATGTTTAAATATAAATTAGAAGGGGTGTCACTAAAGATTTAGAAAATAGAGGGGGTGTCCTTGAAGATATGGTAAACTAGAGGGGGTGTGGTTGAAAATTTTCCTTTATTACAATTGTTGTTGCAGTTGTTTTAGATTTTAGTGTTATTGATTTATTGTGTGGTTAAATTGGTGCATGTTATTTAATTAAATTGTTAAAATGATTCAAAAATTAATAGTTACAAAAGTGTTTACTCGACTTCCTACCCAACTTCCTACCCGATTAATCGGGTAGGAATACCAGATATGTCGGGTAGGGTAGGCAAAAAAAAAATTCTTCCACAAAATATCGGATAAAAAGACAAAAAAATATATTTTCTACCCTACGATAAGAGCATCTCCAACCTTGACTCAAATGTAGACTCAAATTTGAGTCTAAATTTGAGTAAAAAACTTGATTTGGTATAGAGTACTCCAATGGGTAAACTCCAATATCTACTCAAATATTTTTAAAAATTCTCTTATTATCTCAAAACTCATTTTTTTATGACATTCATATCATAATATTTGATAAAATAAATGAAACTTTCATCTCTCTACAAATGGATAATTCAAAAATAAAAATAAAAATGAATATGTATACAACACTACATGAAAATAAAGAAACCACCCCAGAATTCTAAGATTATTTTAATCCCTTATCATTTTTTATAAATCCAGATAAAAAAAAAAAAAAGTTAATATGGGCATGGTCTGAAGAATACAAAAACATACTTTTTTTTTAACAAAAATGGAAGATTGAAGAAATAAAATGACAAATTTTCTAAATTTGTAAGTACCGAAGGCTTAAATTTTCAGGAAGAATCGGTGGTCTGAAATTATACTACCAATAGTATTTAACTCGAAAAAATCAAAGAAAAATTTGACGGATAGACTTAGGGTTTATATAGTATGAAATATGGGTGAAATTAGGGTTTTGAAAAATATAAGAAATTAAGAAGATGAAAGATGAAAAACAAAAAACTTACTTACTGGCCTTCAAATGATTTGTGAAAGTTTCGGTGGTGGTCGGCGATGGAAGCAGTGTAGTAAAGAAGAGGCAGAGAACAAGTAGTCAAAATAAGTCATTTAGTTTTGGATAGGTTAAAAAATTACCGTTAGAAATTTGGTATAGAATTTGAGTCTGTTTCAATTTGAGTCCAAAATAAGTTTTGCCTTGATTTGGTATAGGTTTGAGTCCAAGGTTAAAAATTTTTTTTATGTTATTTTGACTCAAATTTAAATTTGAGTTTACATTTGAGTCAAGGTTGGAGATGCTATAACGTGAACACCCTAGCGAGAGGCGACTAAAGTGTCCAGGTGCAATTAATAAGGTAGGCCATACCGACTATAACGTCTTCAAATGCCGTCGGTCCGTCATTATTTGAGTCTTCGATCTCTGTATTTAGGTTTTTTTTTAAATCTTTATCACGTCGATCAATCCGAAGACAGTTAACGAACGATTAGCAATCGGTTTGTTGTCAATCCGAAACACAATAAGGTAATAAACAATAGATTGTGGAAATCGAATTGAAGTTTGGGATTGTGCATAATTGATCTCTTGTGTTTTTTCAGTTTTGATTATTTTGTTCTCGGTGATCTTAGGGGTCTTGAATTTACTTATTTTGTTGAAAAAACGTGGTGAAATTTCGATGTGAATTTTGGGGTCTAGGGTTCTTAGTTTCAGTTTGGTTTTATGTTGAATGTATTGGATCGAGTATGATTTACCTTAACAGTTGTACCTGAATTACCCGAAGTTTGTGGGTTTGCCCCGCAAATTCCCGTGGAGCCCGTAGCTTTTTAAGAGATTGTCATGTTGTTGTTGTTGTTCTTTTTTTCCCCCTGCTTTCTCAGGAGCCAAATAGAATATAAGGCTCTATTTGGATCTTGGAAATAGTAACTAAAATAAAATCTGCATGCTGTAGAAGTTCAATGTGGGAAGAAGCTATTATGAATCAGTGCCAATCATTTCACTGAACAATGTTGCGATGTTTCTGAGATCTAAATAGAGCCTTAAGATTCTTTTTGGCTTATTGGGAATATATGTGGTGAAAAGGACTGGAATTTTTGTTCGATTTTGTGGCATGACTACGTAATTTAACTGCAATGGAATTAGATTGCATAGCAGTTGTAGTGGTTTCTGCACCTTACGGGTTTTGATTTAAGCAGACATGAACTTTAGTGTGGGGGCTTGGGAGCAACAAATTGATGGTTGAATGGTTTTTTTAAGTGTTTTAGCATTCTAGTGAAATACACTACTCCTATATTATTTTTAGAGATGCATGACATGAAATATGTTTATACCTTTTTTCCTGCACAGCGTCTTCATCTGCTTCATTTATTCAGTATTTAAAATTTTGTAAGCGGTGGAGTTTTGGGTTGAGGAAGTTATCTTGCTTTGTCAACAGCTCTTCTGGTGTTGACATGCGGCAACTTAATTTATGTATTATTTTTTTTTACCTATATTGAAGTAGGCTAGTGGAGATTGATGTCCTCTGATGGAGCATTCTGATGTTAAGGTTTTTATAGACCTGTTAATGCGGGAGTAATTTAGACCTTTCAATGCTATCTTGTCCGTTGTGGAACATTTCTACTAGCCTCAAATTATTGCATTTTATATATATTTTTTTAAAATTTCACTCCTTTTCTTATCTTTTATTGACCATATTGGCAAAGTTAATCATTTTAGTCTTTTACATGCTGTGAGTTTGTTTCGTTATTTTGATTAAAAAAAATAAGAATGCTGTTCAAATTAGCTACAATGAACAAATTTCCACTTCTATGTCTAAATAGCTTCTAAGCTTGCTTGTCAAGCAGAGCATTCTTGTAAACAGCTAAAAGACACTTGGGTTGTTGTCAATGGAGAAAGGAAAATCTTCTAGCCTATTTGTCAATGATGGTTCATTTATGGAGAGGTTCAAACAGCTTCAACAGGAGAAAGAGAAGGGTACTTTATTGGAGGAATCCAAATCTGTCCCAATTGTATCTGGGACTTCAATTCCTAAGCCTGTCATCCCTAAAAGCAGCTTGGAGTTGAAGGCTAATGATTCTCGCAAAATTACTGTAGCTGCTTCAGGTGGTAAACTTGCTTTCAGCTTGAAACAGAAATCAAAACTTGGGGCACCCCCTGTTAAGTTAGGTGAGGATGAGGATGAAGATGAAGATGAAGATGAGAAGGATGCTAGAAATCCGTCAAGTAACGGACCGACGAAACGTCAGAAGTTGGGTCAGCCTGATGCATCCAAGCAGTCATCCAAACAAGTTGATGTTGGTAATTACTTCTTTAATAAGCATCTACTCATCTGGTTGAGTTTTGAGTAAGTTGTGGTGGATCTTCCGGTCATGTCCTCACCTGGTGCACATGCAGCAGTTGCATTGCATTGGCAGAGACTTCCAAGCATAACACTATTGCACAATTGATTGATCTTGGTGTGGTTAAGCACTTAAGTAACTATTATTATTCATCTTTACACGATTATAAGAAAATAAAAAATAGGTTTGATAGTGTCCTGAAACTTTCTTTCTGTTGACGGTGTCCTTACTCTAGAGTCTAGAATAATGGGGTGGACTTATCTCCCTTAAGTTTATCTATTGTTGATTTGTCTAAATATATACATGATTGGCTATATGATTTTCTTTTCCACGTGATATAGTCCCCAATGGATAGAAGGATTTTGTTCCACAACCATTGTTCTTGCTATTACCCATGCTACCATCTTTTAACAAATTTGTTTCCAGTTGTTTGATAGAGAATTTTGCTGACAGTTTGGGCTAGTTTATAAACCTCTAATTTTTTGATATAGTGACTCTTTTGGTATTTCTCCCTATGTTCTATATTCTCCATTTTTTATCGGCTTGAATGACCTGATGACTAAATTCTGATTGAACTCTGTTTGGAACCATATTCTAAACCCTGTATCAATTAACCCAAGTCTTGATAAGTTTGGTGGTCGGAGGCCACTTCCCATTGTTAAAAGTGTTATTTCCTGGGTTCTTTCACAAATAGATCAATTAAGTACCATTCTTTATTCCCTTCATTGTTCACTTTGAAAAAATTATTAGCTATTTCGGATTGGTGGATGAAGAGGGCAAAACATTCGTGAATTACTCTTATCTGATGAATGCAGCTTATTATACCTTAAGTCCCTACCAACATTGGTTGAAGGAGATGTTCAGTAAAAGATTTGGGAAATATGGCACTCGTGCTACAAGAGTAGTTTGCATTCGCTTGTTCATACTCCTGGTATTAATCAGTTACTAAGTGACATGCAGCACCCCATTCCCCAATCGATCCTACAGTGAAGAAAGTTGCAGACAAATTAGCCAGTTTTGTTGCTAAACATGGAAGGCAGTTTGAGGATATCACTCGGCAAAAAAATCCTGGGAATACCCCTTTTAAGTATGTTCTCTTTATTTGCTAATTCCTCTTTAGTAGTTCAGAAACTGAATTATTTGTTTTCGACCTGAGTTCTATTAGTTTATTATATTTGCCCGTGTGGATGCATTTGAACTGTCACCAAATGAAATTGACAGCTCAAGCTTTGTTATTTTATTCTAAATTTACCCCATGGGAAGTTAGCCAATAAATTATAGAGGAAGTTGATAAAAAAAAATGTCACCTGAAAATTGCATAACAATTATGTTAAGAGTACATGAATATTTTCTTGAAAAGAAGCTCCTTCATTGCCCCTAGTTTTGCTGTTGAACATTTTTTTTATGAAATTGATTCTCTTGTTTAAATGAAAGAAACATCAAGAACTTGAATAATTATACTTTCATTTGTTAATAATGCTTAGGTTTTCGTAATAAAAAGAAAATAACACAGAGATATTTGCCCATATATGGTGGTCGTGTAATGCTGTATTTGGTGATGCTTAGACGTATTTGTATTGTGAGTTATTTCTATGTTGAAAGAGGGCTTTCTATTAGTCATTTCTTCAAAGCAGAAGAAGCCATGCTTGCATGGTTAAGGGGTGTCGGCTATGGCTATTATAGGTGTTTTAAGTTTTGTCATCCCTCTTACTCTCATGTCATGCAGTCATTTGTCTGTCTCTAATTTTGGAAAATTGATTTTCATAAAGAAACCTAGTGATTACAAGGACAAGGTCCTTGAATGAGTTCATAACTTTGGTCAGCTTTAGTTATGATTGCCACTCATTTTCTTGTGTTGGAATTTGAAAATGGGCGAGCATAATTGAACTCTTGTTGGGGCCCTTTATGCATTCATAAGGACCTGCTTGATTCTTTTACCTATTGGTTTCATGTGAGAGTGGAATAAAATATTTCTTGATGGGGCTTATAAGCAGTTTGTGATTTTTGTTTTCATACTTTTGATTTTTAAAGGGAAGTTCAATTTTTTTCCTTGGAGTTTGGAGATGGGAGAATGTAAATAGCTTAAAAGACACTACTTCATACATTTTAAATAAGGGGTATTGGGAGGGGTGGGAGTTCTAGACTCATTATAGACCTGATATTTGACATCTTTTGCCTCAATTGACTGCCATCAAAACCTTTAACCACGTGGTTGTCAGCTCGAGTTTTTACCGTTCTATGTAGCAACAGTCACCCAAAGATTTGAGAATCTCATTTGGGGAAGACTCTTGCAGCTATGTATTTGACTGGTTTTAGCAGTATCCATTTATTTCTTACAATTCCAAGTGATATGCGATATACTGTGGCAAGCTTCAGGCAATTTTCCTTCTTTTTTGTTTAAATTTATGTCAGTTTTTTTTTTGTAGAAGGATGGGGGTAAGTATAATGCGTGTCAGAAATTGGATTTTATTGAAGTTTTTCCTGTATGTTATGGAAGCACGTCTTACAATTTCGAATGATCTCAGTTTAGCTGATGTGTGGTTGATAATGTTCAAAATATGACTTATGTGGTTCTTCATATGACTTTGGAATTTCCTATTTTTAATTTTTAGTCATGGATTTTCTTTCACCTTTTTTATGTTATCGGTGTTTTATGTTATTTTTCCAGATTGTAATGGAACTGTTCTGTGCAGGTTTCTATTTGATGAAAGTTGCGCTGACTACAAGTATTATGAATATCAGCTTGGTCAAGAGGAAAAGGCTATGTCATTTGCCAGGGATTCCCAAACATCCCAAAGTGGTTAGTATACCCGCTTGGGACATGCCAATATCTCTAATTAGAGTATCTGTATGTGAAAATTATTTTGTGGAAATTGGGCTTTGGTTTGTAAAAATGGTGCAGAGTCGAATATTCCATCTTTGGTGTGGATAATTCTAATTGAAGTTGGACTAAAGTCTTGTTGTTGGTGGTGTTAGAACCATGGCAGTGAACATTAATTGCAGCTTTATAGATCATTCTGTGTGTAATATTAAGGCAAGACATGACTAGAATTATAACGTGAATTCTCTTCGTGCATTCTGATAAGTTATCAAGGGTGGACCTTAAATGGTCATCCTAAATAATTATGGATGTTGAGGACATAGCCCTAAGTAAAGTTCTCATTCATTAGTTTGAAAGTGATGGTTATTGGTCATGAGGTGTACTTACAATTTCTTGGTCAAATTGGCTGCAAGATTTTTCAGGCACTTGCTTTTCTGGTTATGTACTTATGTGTATCTGCCCTCCCATAATCATGGATTTCTCGAGGAAGAATCGGGGACATAAGTAATACTGCCTATTTTTATTTTTGTCAATGGTAGGTTTTACTGTTATATGTTTACTATATGAGCTCTTCGGTGTGATGAGCATTCAGTATATTTACAAATGATGGGACCTTTTAGGTCTCATTGTTAGACCAATTGTGCAACCATGGTATGAGTAGTGTCTTTTTTATGAATTTTTTCAAAAAATTAATGTGCATTCAAGAGGGATTTTTTTAGTTGATTGTAAACCTGGGTGTTTTTAAAAAGTTGGTATTTCTTTTATTTTTGGCACATTGGTGATATAAATCTCGGGCAACTTAGTTTCTGTAGGTGGTGTAAACAGTGCTACTCCTAATTCACCGAGTGATTCTCAAAGTTCAGATCAGCAGCACTCGAATTATCAAATTCCAGCCTCAGCTTTATATGAAGCTACTGAGAACGCAAGAGCTTCTCTGACATTAGTACAACCAGCAGCAACCGGAGGATCTGGTAATGGTTTAGAAAATTTTATTCCGCTTTTTATTTATACTCCTCTGGTTTGACGTTTTGGATAGGGGACTTATTTATCTCTCATTGTTTGTGTGACTTGATAGCAATGAAAAACTCATCATCTGTTAGATCTTATGGAAAAAATGAGAAAAAAGATGACCTGGTTGCCTTAGATTCGAACTGCTCATTTCTATTGTTTCTGTCCTTGAAAACACAAGGACGAAAGGTGATGAGCGTCTGACAAGTGAGCACATGATACAAAAGTAACGAGATGCCTGAAAATAATAAAAAGTGTTCAATTTCCGTTATAAAATTGATGGTTCCAAATTGACTTAGGCAGCCTAAAAAAATGTCCTTTAGCCTTTTTTAATAAATTACAGAGGAACTTGTTTGTTAACTATGTTTCTTGATTTTTTTTCCATCAAAAAGGCAAAGCCTTTTTTGTACTTCACTACATATGTGCAAAAGGAAATGAAAAGCATCTCCTGACAAATGAGAAGTACCAGAACATCATTGTTTAGTGCATTTGTTAGTCAATATACCTTGCGCCTGCTGAGCTAAGAGGCATATATACGGGGTGGTCCATGTAGTCAAACCCTCTATGACATTGCTCAATGTCATCCCTGGCAGGCTCAAGAGAAGCATGAGCATATCTTACTTCGTCTGTTAAGCATGCATGTGGCGTTGCCTGCGCATAAAGATGTGGCAGGCATCCCACTCCTCTCTAGGCTGGCCAATGAACAACCTTGATTACTTTGTTACAGTGAGCTCAGAAACAGAAACTTGCATAGAGTATCCTTTGCTTGCCAGAGGGATGTCCCAACCTATTTTGAGATACTCCAATAGTCAAGGCCAATTGATCTTGGGAGTGTCAAGCAACAGTATATTTTGATAAAAAAATCTTCCCATAATGTACTGCACCCTACAAGGCACCAAATTTTGGTCGTGGGTAGCTCTCATTCACACTGTAATCTTTATATAACCAAGCTATTCCAACAAGATGGCCCATATGCAGAATTTTGACCCAACTAACTGTGCCCAAAGGCAACTTGGTCTGAACCAACAACCAGCGATATTCGTAGCTTGTAAAATTTCCATGAAAGAGATTCTTGAATTCTGTCCTGTTTTACTTGGGACTTGCTTTTGGTTGCCTGGGTTGATCCCGATTCCCGAACTATGCTCTGAGAACTTGCTGTTTATCCTTTATATTATTCTTTCCAACCATTCTCTAGAAAGACCTCCTTACTTGCTTTCCTATTCACATACATTCTCTACTCTATCTGCGTCTTTTTTATTTAGGGGTTTTAAGGGAATTTATGTTACAAGGTGACTGCAGTAGCGAAGTACTACCCCTCATATTAGAAGCCAGCAGTAGCATCATTTTAATGGCCAATTAAGTGCATTTCCTCATTCAATGATTATTACTGACATTAATTAACCAAAGTTGAAATTTTTGGGATACCCAATGACCTTTTATCATGAATATTGTGTAGTGATGCCCATATCTGGGCTGGAGGTTAGGGAAAGGATATGTTATGAGCAATATGCGTTGCTTCCATAAGGGAAATTTTTTATTGGTTTTGTAACTTCTTTCGGATGTTAAACGTCAAGTGTCTTTTACTGTTTTCAACTTCTTCAAATGGAATATTTGATACAATTTACGTACATCAGTGTTCCTTTTCGATTGATGGATTTTCATAATTTTTCAACGGTCAAACATTCTAGTTGTGCAAGCTTCGTCTATGGCGTTAAAAAGATTTTATTTTCTTATCTGAATGGCATAGTTTAGTTTTTTCTCATATGTAATTAGCATCTAATGGAAAAGTCTCTTATGTTATTATTTTTTCATTTCCAGGTGAACCTAGCATGGCAGCAGGTGCAGATCCTATAACAATGATGGAATTTTACATGAAGAAGGCTGCACAAGAAGAAAGGAGGAGACAACCCAGACAGTCAAAAGATGAGATGCCTCCACCTGCTTCCCTCCAAGGTTTATATCTCCTATCCTGTTTGCGCTTAGACTCTGTTTCTGTGAGACATTTCTGCACGAACTTTATACATTTCTAATTGTTTCTACAACAAATCTTATTCAAGTAAAATTTTCTCTTGTATAACAAATATGCCTCACATTTTCTCATTCTATGGCATTACAGCAGGTCTTGCAAAAAAAGGTCATCACATGGGTGATTACATACCACCAGAAGAGCTCGAGAAGTTCTTGGCTACATGTAATGATGTGGCTGCACAGAAAGCTGCCATGGAGGCAGCGGAAAGGGCAAAAATCCAGGCTGATAATATTGGGCACAGACTTTTGTCCAAAATGGGTTGGAAAGAAGGTGCTCTCTCTCTCTCTCTTTCTCGATTTTCCTTGAATTATATTTCCTGAAGAATTATATTGTGTTCTAAATTTATTGGCGTCAATCATGTATTTTTTTTTTTTGATCAGAATCATGTAGTTCATTTATCAGCATTTCCATTATAACACTAACTTGGCATAGCAATCCTGTAGATTAATCCTTATGCGTTGTTGAAAATACTGTTCCCTCTCCACATCCTCCCATCTCTGCCCTTTCCTTTGGGGAGGAATCATGTCTTTTTAAAACTGATCGTTTGACAAGTAACACAAAGCAATATCTAATTCTAGTTTGTATCTGGTCTCACCGGTTTGTGACAATGCAGTTGACTACTTTTGCATGTTTTTGGTCAAGTGACCTTGGGGTTCCTTGCAAATATGCATGCACTCAGATAATGTCTACATAACGGGTTGAAGAGCCAACATTTTGAGTGAAGTATTGTAAGGTTTGGGATTTGTGATTCTTAAAGGATGGGTTTTACTTGCTGCCTGATGTGTGACCTAAACTTTTGCCTTAAATACCGTCCTCGAGTATAGAGACGTTCTAGGTGGCATAGCATGTGATTGTGCAACTTGTCTTTGGATATTGATGACCTGTGAACTGGATTGAGCTACACCTAGAAGTTTATAATGGTAGTGTTATAAAGCTAGCAAATAATTTAGATGCAAATAACTAATTTCAGAAAACAAATAGAGAGAATACTGAGAAAGAGATTTTCTATCTGTTTCTTGCGTATTCATTTCATTCAGCTGAGTATGCCTTCTATAGGCAAAGTTTTAAACTTTTCAACATTGTAAGTAGAGTAAGAAGATAATTGAGTAAATGTAAATAGGAGCAATGGACATCCACCCATATACCAATGTTTTTAACACTCTCCCTTAGATGACCACTATACTAAGATAGTGTTGGACTCATGAATGTTGTCTCATTAAAAACTTGCCAGCAAAACTTAGTGGGATAAAAGCTGGATGAACGAAAAGGGTATAGCGTGCAAATTGTCCAGGTGGGATCCTAAGCACTGTCTTGTTAAAAAAAACCTTGTTGAGTAAAACCCATTGGAAAAAAACCTTAGCGAAGGAAAAAAGTGTACATGTTTCTCCCTGTTGAATACATCCGATCAAAATGATAATTGTTCAGCTTAATAGATCTTTGAGACGATGCATTTCGATTTGATTCACCAATTTCTGGAATGTAGTCGGTGGGAGAGTTTTAGTGAACAAATTTGTCAGATTTTTAATCGAACGAATTTGCTGAACATTACTATCACCATTCTTCTCCAGCTCATGGTTGTAAAAGAACTTTAATGATATATGTTTTATTTTGTTGCCTTTGATATATCCTTCCTTGAGTTGTGTGATACGAGCTGTAATGTCCTTGTATAATATTGTTGGAATACCTTTGATTGAAGGTAGTCCACTTTGTTCTTGAATATATTTGATCATTGATCTTAGCCGTATACATTTTCGACTTGCTTCATGGATGATTAATATTTCAGAGTGATTGGATGATGTAACAATCATTGTTTGCTTAATCGATTTTCATGATATGACCGTACCACCATAAGTAAACACACATCCAGTTTGTGATTGAGTCTTGTGTGGATTATAAAGATAACGACATTTTCATATCCAATTAACTGCGTAATGTGGTCATTCGTATAGAATAACCTCATGTCCACTGTCCCACGGAGATACCACAATACATACTTAATCTCATTCCAATGCCTTCGAGTTGGTTAGAAGAATTGTTCAATGTAATTTGCAGATGGTCAGAGCACAGGAAGGTAGAAACAGAGCACGCTATGAGGGGCAAAAGGGTGGGAACTATGACCGAGGTTTAACAAATGAAAATGATCTAATTGTTGCAGGGGGTTGGAATCGAGCAGTGATGTGTTAGAGAGCATTTTTGATTCGTGGTATGATATAAGATGCTCTTTGACTTACAAGCTAGATTTTGATGTGAGTCTTCTTCCTTTCCAAGTTGATAGTGCAATTATGTTCTGTGAAACTACAGTTCATGTTGATGAGATTTGTGCGTGGGAGAGATGCCAATTAGAAGGTCATTTTCTTGTTAAATTTCGGAGGTGGAAATCAGATTCAAATTCGATCCAGACAAGAGTTTCGTTTTTAGGGGGGTGGATAGGGATTGCCTTTTCATCTTTTGGAAACATGAGATTTAAAAAAAAAATAGTGATTGTTGTGGTGGATTTGTTGAAGTTGATGCCTTCGGGAATTTATTCCAGTGTCTTTGGATATTGAATTTGAAGGCAAGATGTATCAGGTCAAGGTCACAATTCTATCAAGGCTATGATGGGGTAATGGCGGTTATGTTCAAAATAGAAGAACATCAGTAAAGTTTATAGAGATTTCATGCACTGAGCAAAAGGTTGAAGATGATAAATTAGATCCATAGGGTACATGTGTAATACATAACACTATGGGTGTACAGAAGGTTGGTGAACCAAAGGGCAATGAAAAAAGTCATGCAGTAGAATTAAATTGGCAATTGGAGTATTCTAGGCCAAGATTAATGGTAGCTAATCTTATCATTAATGCTGATTATTCCCAAGATAATGGAGTTTTTAGGAAGGGTTTTGAATTTCAAAAAAAAGATCACGGAGAGGTTAGTTCGGAAGTGCAATTAAGTTAGAAGATGGTTTTGGGGATGAAAACGAAAATGGGCATGGGCTGGACATTATTCAAGCCCAAAAATTGATTAGTAGTGATCTTGGGCCACAAAACAAAACTGACAGTATTACCAGCTGACTAGAATTGGGCCTTTTTAAAAAAAGCCCATGGAGCACTTTCAGCGTATAAGTATTTTGTGTTTGGATAAAAACCCAACTGCTTTCATTAGGCATCAGTTGCTATCCTCAAAACCTTTGTGCTTCAATGATCAGGATGCTAGGGCTTAGATGAAACTGGGGTTGGGAAAGGACTCCAAGTGTTCGACGGGCAAGATTTCACGGAGGGAATCCAAAAAAAGGCTTCGAGTACTCATCAGGATACAATTGCCCAAGAGTTCGATGCTGAAATGAAAGAGTTTGTGGAGGAAAATGAAGGTTTACTGACTTTTGAGTTTTGCAAGAAGAACGATCAGGTGGAAAGCTTTGATTATAATGTTGTCCTCTTCGCCTCAGAGGATAATTTTAGATAAGAGGAAGAGATGGATGGAAGTGCGAGTGATGCAATACAAGATTCTAAAGATGAGGTTAATGTGGTGGAGAATTTATTTGTGAAGTTTGAAGCTGGATCAGTTGCGACTTTGTCCTCTTCGCCTTAAAGGATAATTTTAGAGAAGAGGAAGAGATGGATGGAAGTGCGAGTGATGCAATACAAGATTCTGAAGATGAGGTTAATGTGGCAGAAACAATATTGATACGGGAATTTATTGTGTGGAGTGTGAAGGTGGATTAGTTGCGGTTTTTTCACATGTATTTACTGAACCCAATGCAACATTTCGTAAGCTTCTCCTTATATTTTTCATTTCTTGCCTAAAGAATCTTCTCATTGTGGGCCTCTCAATTCTAGGGGGAATGGGTTTCAGTATTCTGGTAGGAGGGAGTTTGGTTGTCATTCTTTTGTTAGCCCTACTTTAAAATCGAAAAATCTTGGTGGTCAATTTCTTTAGGGTGAGGATGGGGATCTTGAGGAATCTCAGAGGAGTGATCCCGATATAGGTATAGGGAAAGATGTAGTTATTTTTGATAATGGAATAGCTCTTGAGGAAAGGGTGGTGGATGGAAATCTGGAGTTCACGGGCTTTGATTGGTCTCCTGAAGACAGTAAGGCTATGATTTTGGAAAATGAGAGAACATTTAACACAAAGGAAGTGATTGAAGGGGACTATTTGGTTGATGAAGCAAGTTGGATTAGATTGAGATGTTTTTTGGCTAGAATGGATCTCTCTCTAGTCCCAACTAGAAAATAAGGAAGAAATAAAAAAATAGTAACTAGGGTGAGTTATGAGGGGAAGAATGTTAGGAGAGAGGTGAGGGGAGATTTAGTTGTTTTATAAAAATTGTGAGTTTGAATGTTCGAGGGGTAGGAAATAAATAGAAAAGAAGCTCCATTAAAGAAGTAGTGATCAACGCAAAGCCAGATATTGTAGTGTTACAAGAAGAGACTAAGAGGGAGGTAGTGGATAGAAAAATTGTGTCTAGATTTTGGAGAGTTAGATTTAAGGATTGAGCTTTTTAACCCTCATGTGGTAGGTGTCAGGGTTGTGTCTGCTTTAGAATTGTGGTGGGGGAGTTTACTCTCTCTATTCGCTTTAGAATGAAGGATGGACTTGAGTGGTGGTTTTCGGCGGTGTATGGTCCTGTTTGCTCTTGGATAGGAAGAAATTTCTGGGAAGAGTTGGCAGGTTTGTATGACTTATGTGGTCCTAGATGGTGTTTGGGGGGTGATTTTAATGTGAACATCAGGGGGAAGAAGAACCAGCAGTACTCGTGATTTTAATGAATTGATTAAGGAAACTAGGTTAGTGATCGACCTTTAGGTAATGCATCATATACCTGGACCCAATATGAAGAAAAATCTAGTTTGTTATAGGCTTAATAGATTTTTATTCTCTGAAGCCTGGGAGGAGTGTTTCCCTGATGTGAGACAAAAGGCTTTAGTTAGAGTAGTGTCGGATCACTTTTCCATTGTTCTAGATTTGAGTGCAGAGTGCTTTTAAGTGGGGTTCAGTTCTTTTTAGGTTTGAGAATATGTGGTTGGAGCATCATCGTTTTAAGCAGAAATTCAAGAGTTGGTGGTAAGAAGATGAGATCCAGGGATGGGAGGAGGATTTTAAGTTTATATAAAGAAATTAGAAAATGTGAAGCAAAAGTTCAAGGTTTGGAATAAAGAGGGGTTTGGTGATGTTAGGCTGGAAAAAAGTAATTATAATGCATCCTATTTCAGAGCTTGATAGGTTGGATGTGTTAGGGGAATTAAATGCTAGTTTACGAAAATAGAGGTTGGAGTTAAAAAATAAGTTTGAGCAGGTGGTGTTTAAAGAGGTGATAAGTTGGAGGCAAAAGGTTAAGGTAACATGGGTTAAGGAGAGGGTGATAACAACTCAAAAGTTTTTTCATAGAATTGCAAATGGCAGAAGGAAGAGGAACTTAATAAGTAAACTTAAGATTGACGATGGTATGATGCTGGAAGAGGAAAGGTCTATTGAGGAGGAATTCATAAAGTATTTTAAAGCTCTTTATTACTTTATACTGCTCAAGAAGGAATGAGGCCGATTTTGTTAGGGTTGGAGTAGAGTTGCATTGGGAGGGAGAAAACAAGTTGGTTAGAGAGACCGTTTGAGGAGATAGAAGTGAGAGAGGTTGTGTTTGAGTATAGTATAGATAAGTCTCTTAGACCCGATGATTTTTCGTTGGTTTTGTTTCAAGATTGTTGGTCTATGGTTAAAGATGATTTAATGAAGGTGTTTTGTGAATTTTTTAGGAATGATGTGGTGAATGTGAACATTGATGCTACTTTCATTTGCTTGATTTCCAAAAAACAGAATTCTTTGAAAATTGGTGATTTTAGACCTATTAGTTTAGTTACTACTTTGTACAAGATTCTAGCAGAAGTGTTGTCCATTAGATTAAGGGGGGTTATGGGGGGATATTGTTTCTAGAAGTCAGAGTGCTTTTGTTATGGGCAGACAAATTTTGGTAGTGTTTTGGTGGCCAATGAAGTGGTTGAAGAATATAGAGTCAAAGGTAAAGAAGGGTGGTTTTTGAAATCGACTTTGAAAAAACATATGTTCATGTGGATTGGGGGTTTTTGGATTTTATTCTTAAAAGTTAAAAGTCTTTGGGAATAGATGAAGAAGATGGGTTAGGGGATGCTTATCTTCCACAAACTTTTCGGTAATTGTAAATGGCAAACCAAGGGGAAGATTTAATGCATCTCGGGGCCTGAGACAGGGAGATCCACTTTCTCCTTTCTTTTTTACCTTAGTGGTCGATGGTTTAAGTTGATTGGTGGATAGAAGATTGGAGTATAATTTAGTGGAGCGTTTCATAGTAGGAAATGATAGGATTAATGTTTCTTATCTTCAGTTCGCGGATGACTCTATTTTTTTCTTATCAAGGGATGAGCTTAATTTTTGGATTTGGTGAGTAATGTTAGGACTTTTAGTTTGGTATCAAGTTTGCAGGTGAATGTGTCCAAGAGTCTTGTTGCAGGTATTAATGTTTCAAGGAACAAAATAGAGGGGGTTGTTTAGGGGATTAGGTTATGAAGTGGTTGAATGGCCTTTAAAGTATCTAGGTCTTCCATGGGGAGGTAGTCCTTTATCTCTTAATTTTTGGAATCCAGTGGTGGAACGAGTTTAAAAAAAGATTAGATAGTTGTAAGGAGGGTTGTTTGTCTAGGGGAGGGAGACTTACTTTGATCTAAGCAGTTTTGGGTAGTATTCCTATTTATTTTATGTCCATTTTTAAGATCCCTAAGAAAGTGGTTAAGATTCTGAAGAAGAAGATGAGAGATTTTTTATGGGAAGGTAGTGGGGAAGGGAAGAAAAATCATCTCATTATAAAAGTATTTCTTAAGGTTTGGATATTTTGGAAAGTATGTTAGAATGACGGTTGGGAATGGGAAAATAATTCATTTTTGGGAGGATTATTGGATTGGTAAGTCTTCTCTTGATTTTATGTTTTCTAGACTTTTTAGATTGACTAGGTTTCATAATAATCCGGTGGCTAGGGTTTATAGTTCGTCTTATTCCTTGTTTGGGGGTTGGGGTGGTTGGGGTAGAACTTCAATTTCTTTCGTAATCTAAATGATCAGGATATCTTGGAGTATTCTTCATCTCTTTTATTGCTTGATCCAGTCTCTTTGGTTCCGTCAGTTAGTGATAAAACGTTGTGGTCTCTAGATTCATCTGGACATTTCTCCGGTCGCTCTTGCTTTGAATGTTTAATGATGAGTCTAATGATGCTACTTTGAACCACACTTGTTGATTTGGAAGACAAGAGTGTCAGTTAAGGTGCAGGTGCTTACTTGGATTATTGCTTATGGTAAGGTAAATACTTGTGATTTGTTACAAAAGAAGAGGCCTAACACTTATATTCCCCACAATGATGTGTTTTGTGCAAGCAAAGTAGTGAAAGTGTTGACCATTTGTTCCTTCATTGTCTTATTACTATTTTCTTGTCGCACAAACTCTTGAAGGAAGCGGATTTGATATGGGTTATGCCTCACTATTGTGCTTTTCTTTTGGTAATGCAATTGGATGGTTTTGGTAAAGGGAAAAAAAGTTTAACATTATGAAACTATGTGGTTTTGGCCATTTTTTGGATGGTATGGATAAAAGGAATCATAAAATTTTTGAAGGACTGGAGGAGGGAAAAAAATTGTTGTAGGATAGAGTGAAGTTTCTGGCATCTTTATGAGCGATTATTACTAAAGAGTTTCGAGATATGTTTCTTTCATTTCTCCAACACAAACTACAAAGCTGCTTGTATTCCTTAATTTTGTTTGGTTTTATTTGTCTTATTTTACTCTTTAAGGTGGATTCCTTATCCACTATTTATGTACACTTACTATGTTTCTTTCAATGAAATGAAAGTGTTGTTTCTTATAAAAAAAAAATGTAAATAGTAGCAGTGGGCACCCATGTGCCAATGTTTTCAACACTCTCATTTGGATGACCATTATACTAAGATAGTGTTGGACTCATGAATGCTGTCTCATTACAAACAGATGGTACATAAGTTAAAGAAAGCCTGTTTTTTACATCTGTGTGAACTGCAGGTGAGGGTCTGGGGAGCTCCAGAAATGGTATTGCAGATCCAATAATGGCGGGTAATGTGAAAAAAGACCACTTGGGGGTTGGCGCTCACCAGCCTGGAGAGGTAACTCCTGATGATGATATATACGAGCAGTACAAGAAGCGGATGATGCTTGGCTACCGCTTCAGACCAAATCCTCTGGTATAAAGCTGTCCTTTGTTTTGTATATATCCATTTTGTCGTCATAATAAATCAACTAACATTCTTTAACATATTCCTCGAGTATAAAAATAATTTTGATCATTAAACATTATATTCATGGATCAAAATTTCGTTTCGAAACTCTCGAAATGTCTGAAATATTTTCGTTTTCAAAGAGACTGAAATGAATCAGTGATAGAATCAAAATTCTAATATTTCGAGGTGTTCCATAATGTTTCGAGATGTTTTGTAATATTTCAATGGGAAAATCCCATTTTGCTCCTTAAAAAATACAAAAAATTTCAGTTTGTCTCTCGAATGATTAATTATCCTACATTGTCCTCTCAAAGAAATAAAAATGTTGCAATGTGGTCCAAAATGTTTTTATTGCAACATTTTTGGAAGCGCAACGTTTTTGGACCACATTGTAACATTTTTATTTCTTTGAGGGGCAATATGGGAAAATTAAGCATTCGGGGGGAGAAAATTGAGAATTTTGTATCTTGTAAGGGGCAAAATGAAAATTTTCCTATTTCAATGCATTTGTATAATTGTTTTGAAATGTTTTAAGGTATTTCAAGATACTTTCGTATATTTCGACCAATGTTTAGGAAAAATAATTCTTACATTTTTTTTTTTTTTTTTTCATTCTGTTTTTAAAACGGATCAACACGTTTCCCTTTCTTATGTGACCGAAACAATGCACCTAACAAAATTTTGATCCTTGATTATAGTGAATATCGTTCCTAAGGTCTTATTCTCCTCCGTTGTTTTCTCTTCACAGAACAATCCTCGGAAATCATACTATTGAGGAATTTTTGGATGTTAGTCTTCTACTTCTCTGGTCTGCATCTTCTAAATAACTAGAGGTTGAACTTGCCAGTGTGTTGGAGCTACTGTAATCTTTTTTCTCGTGTTGCACAGAACACTTGTTTTTCGACACGTCCTTTTTCGGATTGATGTAATGCCACAATATTTCATTGCCCTACGTTTTATCTACTATTATAAATCCGATTTTGTGTAGAGTTTGCAAGAGGAATTTCCATGTTCCCAAGCAAAAAATTGTTTCCTTGATGCTTATACAGGTTCTTTTTTTTTTGTTGTTTAAGCTAATTAAATTTTGGGTGAAAATTTACGGTACTGTGCCTCGAAAATTTATAATTTTTGTGGGTGTTTTTACTACTTTTAAGGATTATTTTACAACAAAAATTTTTACTACTTTTGATGTCGTATTACAATTTTTATTATTCAAGTTATAACTTTTGTAGGTCATTTATAACTTTTATGGATTACTTGGGATCGATCCCAAAATTTTTAGGATCACAATCTCAAGTAGTCACAAAAGTTGTCAATAACTCATAAAAATTATAATGACCCTCAAACTTTATAAAAAATAACTACAAAATTTGTAATGGTGGTATGGGACTATTTTTTTTTTTGGGAAAATTTCAGCCACATTCCTCCTAGTTTACTATATCTTCAAGGACATCCCCTCTACGATCAAAAACATCACTGACACCCTGTATAGTTTATATTTAAACATCACTAACACCCCTTACCATTAAACTACCATTTCTAACAAAAAAAAATTAATCTAAAATATCAAAAATGCCCCTACATAAATCTCAAATAATTTTTCTACATAAAATTTTATTAAAATTCGAGCCGATTAAAATTTAGTTTTCTACATATTAAAATTTGAACAAATTAAAATTCGATTGAAGCTAAATAAATTTTAATTTTTTTAACGTATTAAAATTTATTTTTTACATATTAAAATTTGAGTCGATTTGAACTCTACCCGAATTGTTAGCGCCGATTAAAATTCACTCGATCAAAATTTATATTTTTTTTACTTATTAAAATTCGTGTCAATTAAAATTCGATTTATTAAAATTTGAGTCAATTAAAATTTATATTTTTTATGTATTTAATTTTGGGCTGATTAAAATTCAATACGAGTTGATTAAAATTTGATTTGAGTCAATTAAAAATATTTTTTAATTGGCTAAAATAGAATTTAATTAGCCCAAATTTTAATACATAAAAAATATAATTTTTAATTGGTTCAAATTTTAATATGTAAAAAAATAAATTTTAATTAGCTTGAATTGAATTTTAATTCACTCAAATTTTAATACGTAAAAAAAATTAGAAAATAGAGGAGGTCTCATTGAAGATATACTTATCTAGAGGGGGTCTCATTGAAGATATACTTACCTAGAGGGGGTGTGGATGAAGTTTGTCCTCAAATATATCATGGACAATTTAATAAAATTACATTCTAGTTAATATTTTTAATCTGACAGGGGTGTCACTGAAGATTCAGAAAATAGAGGGGGTGTCCTTGAAGATTTGGTAAACTAGAGAGGGTGTGGTTGAAATTTTTCTTTTTTTTTTTCGATACTATAAACTACTCCTTGATTTCGATACGAGGTAGACCACAAAACTTGTAAATGTTCCTCAAATTTTGGGAAAAAACCAACACACAACTTGTAATGGTTGTAAGGTACCATTCTTTGTTTGTTTTTTTTTGGTACGGTGGACTTTATTACTTAGGGCCCGTTTGGTAACAGACAGTTTTTGTTTTTTTTCGTTTTTGTTTTCATTTTATGGTTAAAAAAAAAACAAAAATACGTTTGGTGATTGTTTTTATTTTTTTTTTAATATCCCCGTTTTAAAAACAAGGCTAAAATATGGAAACATTCAAAATGATGTTTTTGAAAACATCCAAAAAAGAAACACGCGCAAAGTGTTAATGAGGTCTTGGCTTCGATCTTCCATAGCAACAAAAATCATCCCTTTTTTTGCTTGGGTATAAAAAGCCAATTTCTTCCACCTCTCTCTGTCGTCTCTTTCTTCCCTCTCTCTCTCTTTCTCTCTCTCTCTCTCGATGCCATCACCGAAGCCGAAGGATTGCTCCATCGCAGGTCTCTCGACTCACTCACTCACTCTCTCTCTCTCTCTCTCTCTCTCTCTCTTCTCTGATGATTTTGCTGGGGAGTTTCAAGGTTGGGTTTTGGGGGTGGTGGAGGGGTTGGGTGGTGGTGGGTTTTAGAGATGGGTAGTCGGTTTTGCTGGTTGGGGTTGGACTTCGCTGGTTGTGGTGGTGGGGGTGGGTTGTGGGTTTCGATGGTGGGGGTTGGGGATGGATTGTGGGTTTCGATTGTTGGGGTTGGGGGTTTCGATTGTTGGGGGTTGGATTGGGGGTGGGCTTCGGTGGTGGTGGGGGTGGGGGTGGGTTTCGGTGGCGGGATTGGGGTTGGGTTTCGGTAGTTGTGGTTTTGGATTTCGGTGGTTGTGGTGACTCTACCACAGTGGTGGGGTTTCGGTGGTGGTTTGGGGTGGTCAGTGGGGGTTGGGGGTGGTTTTGGTGATGGGTTTCAGTGGTGGGGATGGGTTTCGGTGGGTGGTTTTGGGTGGTCAGTGGGGGTTGGGGGTGGTCAGTGGGAGTTGGGTGGTGGTTTTGGGTGGTCAGTGGGGGTTGGGGTGGGTTTCGGTGGGTGGGGTTGGGTGGTCAGTGGCGTTGGGTGGTGGTTTTGGGTGGTCAGTGGGGGTTGGGTGGTGGTTTTGGGTGGTAAATTTTTGGTATAATACCAAATAAGTTTTTTATTTTTGTTTTCACAATTTTTTAAATATAAATGACTACCAAACATGTTTTATATTTTTAATTTTTAACACCAAAAAAACAAAATTTAGTTTAATTTTTTTTATAAAAAAAAATATAAAAACGAAAACGTTACCAAACGCACCCTTAGATTTGATGCCCTTTGTTTTTTAGAGTTCACTTGGAAAGTGGTACTGGTACTTGGTCCCTCCACACTGACATATCACACTAGTGATAACTGAAAAGGTTCCAACCTTATACATTGTATTTGGAAAGTGAGGTCTTGTTGGCCCTTTATAGATAATGCCTATGAGTTTGTCACGTAATTGAAGTGCCTAGTTGTCTCGCTCCCCACTAGGGGGGTGGGGTGGGGTGGGGTGGTTCCGTGGATGTACCCGTTTTGAGGGATCAAAATTTTCTTTCATTGCTTAGGCCACCTAAAAAATAGAAACGTTTGTAATAAAATGGAGATGTTTTAAAAACAGAATGGAGATGTTGGTCCAAATATAATAAAATATTTTGAAGAAATTTACCTTTTACAAAATATATCGAAACACCCTTGGTCGAAATACCGAAACATTTCGAAATGTCGTGAAACATTTTAAAGCACCTTAAACATTCAAATTTTGAATTAATTATCGATTTGTTTCGATTTTTTTGAAAATAATTTTTTTTTTATCTATTTTAATATGTTCTAAATGAAATTTTGATCCTTGCTTGTATCTAGAATGAAGGGAAATTATTCGTGGGGGCGTGTGGGAACCAAGACGACCTCACTAAACTTGGTAGTTATAAATGAACTAGGTATAAAACTTATTTTAGTCTAAATTAAAGAGTTATGGGGATGTGTAAATCTATATAATAAAGCAAGTAATTCTGCTTATACAAACTACAACGACGACCCAAATAATTTAAATTCGACGATTTATATTACGATTTTAATTTTAACTACAGTAATTCAATTCATCTATTTATATTACGATTTAAATTTTAATTTTTTAAGCACAGTAATTCAACCCATGTATTAAAAAAAAAAGAAAAATACTTGCTAAATAGGCTTAAAAAACTGACTTAAAATTTTGACTTAATGAATCACTATCATTAAATAAGTAATGAGTTCTAATAAGTAGTGAGACCCACAGTTAAATCAATGATAATGACAAATATAACAGCCACTTCATATTTTTAAGTTAGTTTTTTAAGTCTGTGTAACATTGTTCTAAAAAAAAGAGTAGTGCTATTTAGACCTAAAAATATGATCTTATTTTTTTGACATTATTGATGATGCACAAATTGGCTTTGCACACCACCTGTCAAGTATGAATAATAAAATGCAGTAATTAAAGTAGAGGGAGAGAGAAGACAAAGTTTATAGTGGTTCGGTCAACGTGACCCACGTCTACTTTAAATGGCAAGGGTCGCCGATATTTTATTAACTCCGGTGTGTAGGGAGAGTAGAGGGTACAAGTTTAGAGAGGGAGAGGAGATATGTGCTCCCTTGAGTGTCATGCCCCCCAAGTGTTGGTGGGGTTTACAATTTATAGTCGTTCCCCAATAGATTAGGGCTACTTAACAACAATTATCCAACTATTCTGGTGGGGCTTGCGGCTTCTCCTCAACGGGTGAGGCCGTTGAGGTGCTCTCCATGAGACTCGGTCAAGGTTGACCGCTTTCAAGGTGGTGGAGGAGGTGAGGGTCTTGAGTGCTCCCTTGATGTCGTAGTCAAACTGATGTAGCTCCATGATGAACCTGACTGAACTTGGACCTCTTTGAGCTTGACTAGCTGGACCTCTTGAAGTTGGGCCCTTGGACTTGTAACATGAGTTGGGCCCTCGGGCTTGGCCTATCAATTATGATATAGTTTCATTAGAATTATTGGATCAAGAGTCAGTTCCAATATTTTATTGACTCCACAATCAATCTAAAAATCATAATGAATCAAGTCAATAAGTCAAGTCAGATATTTAGTTTCAAATAACATTGCAAAAAAAAAAAACATGCAATGGAGCACCCTATTTCATAACAATACTGAAACTGAAAGGAAGGGTATAAGGGTAAAAGACATGCCAATTGGCAAGTTTATTCATCCCTGATCAAACATACTTGTACCCACAAAGTATCTTTAAACATTTTATCTTTCTAACCCATTGAAGCAAAATCTCACGTTCACGTGGCACTGTTCCCCTTCACACACAAACAACCTACTATCACCCATTCGTTCTTTAATCTCAAAGATTTCTCTACTTTCTCTCCATTTTTTTTTAAACAATGTTATTTAGACATAATTTAATATATCATAAAACTATTAAATTAATTATGGGTCCGAATAAATACTGAGACCCATTGTCAATTCAATATTTATGAATGATTAGATCAGTAAATTAGGTCAGTCAAAAATTTATCTGGTTTTTCTCCTACTTTTTTTTTTTTTGGGTAACTAAGCTGTCCCAGTGGATTACAACAATACGTTATCCAACTCACTTACTGTATTAGTACTGGATTTTGTACAAAATCGTCTCTCCACACAAGGGAATAAATTTATAGACGATGGCCCCAAAGGCCTGAATACTTCATGAGATATTCGAACCTCTGACATTGTCTGTGAAAACAATTATCAGGTGGTCAAGCTAACACCTCACACCATGCTTCCCGTGTGTGTGTGTGTGTGTTTATGAGCAATTATAAGTCATTGTCCAGTTTGGCATATTCAGAAAGTGGATAGTTGTATTGTATGTGACTGATGCAAGTTTCCCTTGTGATGTGAGTTTGCAATGAGTACTAGTATGTTCGAGCTTGGTCCGGGCTCGTGACGAGTTTCAAATATTTTTTCTTCAATCTCAACCTCAACTCATTAATTTTTTTTATAGCCACAAATTCGGGTTACTTGTTTATGAAGTATGTTCAGGCTCGTGACGAGCATCAAACTTTTTGCCAAGCTCGATTTGCCAATTAAATAAATAGAAGAGTAAATTATATTTTGCCCTCATGAATTATTATTTTTGTTTTACTTTGTACTCTCAATTATAAAATTTATCACATTACACCCTAAAGTATCAATTTCGTTTCATATTACTCCAATAGATAACAAAAAACTTGAAAGTTTGTCAAAGGAGGGGAGGAAAACCCCAAAGAGCTTCTCGCCAAGTACCTACTAGCTAACTGAAAAGCTTTACTGATAGGAGGTACAGGCCCAGCCCGGCGCACGAAGCAGGCGGAAATCGATACCCCGCGAGGCTGGCGAAGTTGGCACAAGAAATAGGAGGATTCAGAGCCGTAGGACAGCTTCCATGTGATTACCAATTTATTTTATCTCTTTTGCAACTAAATGGTTGTTGGGGAAAAAAAAAAAGGTCAGCTAAATGAAGAAAATTTGGAGTTTAGGAAGAGCATAGTCATGGATCGATATTTTTCTTGATTCTTGACCTACATATGTGCAATAGGCTACTGCTTATCGGCAATACAGACCACTCACATGCACATTTACCATAAAAAAATTGACAGTCGTTATCTATTGGAGTGATATGAAGTAAAATTTATATTTTAGGGTACAATGTGAAAAATTTATAGTTGAGAGTACAAAATAAAATAAAGGTAATAATTCATGATGATAAAATATAATTTACCCTAAATAGAACTCTAGCTTAAACTAGAGTTTAGGCTCATGTTCAAATTAAGCCCGACTCATTTATACACATATAATATTATTTATATAATTTAATAGTAATATGTAGATTTTATTATATATTAATATATATTGTGCACAAAACATAAAAAAATAGTCACATACAATTGCATATATATATATATATATATATCCATTGACCTTAAAGAGTCGAATAAGTCACTCCTTGTGCTTAGCTTATTTATCAAACAGATTTAAAAATCGAGCTTGCACACGTTTGGTTTTATAAATGAATGAATTTGAATGAACTTCTATTCAAGTTGATATGAAACTATTCATGAATAACTCAATTTTTTAGTAGTAGTTGCAATAGAAAATTTTATTGTGATTGATGGTGCTCAAAAATACTATATCCGAGTGCAGAACAAAGACTGTGCGTGAGGCCCAGTGGGGGGGCTTTGTGAATGTTGTGTCAATAGAAAAATAATTGTTGACGTTGGATCAAAGAACAAGATAAAAGTGGTTCATCTTAACCGAAAGACTAAGGTTACATCCACTGTATTTGAGGCTCTTGCTCCTTAAAATTTGTATTGTTTGAAGTAGAAGATAATGTTTACAGTGAGTTTCTTGGCTTAGAGCCTTTCTACACTATGCCTTCTAGGTAAAATTCTGGAACTCTCTCACATAGTGCTTTTGTCTTCTATTTATACATGTGGCCTTCTAGGATTTTCTGTGATTCCTTTTTTTTCTTAGCTGATTCTGTGGTCCCCTCTTCCTTTGTCCTATAGCGATGTCTGTCACTCTGACACATGTTGTGCCCACGATCCTCAAAACGGTATGTGTACAAATATTCCCTTTACCAGGGAATGTTTGTACGCTAGGGGCTCCAGAAGCTGTCCCTTTGTTTCCTGGACACGTGGTGCGATAAGAGCGGCTTATGATCTATCGCGTATCGAGCTCCTAGTTCTTGGGCTGGTCTATTTCGCCGAGCTTAAATTGACCAAGCAAGCACAAACCGATCTGGACGTCATTAGACTTTCTTCCTTGGGTTATGTTCCGCTCTTATGACGGAGTGGGTATGCTACGAATGAGCTGTTTAGATTGTCAGGTAACTAGGAGGCCCATCATATGTTTTGAACTTCGACTGGGCAGCCCAAGCCAAAATCCATCCTCATCAGTGATTATGTCGAGTAATCTACCAAAAAACAAAGTAAAAGAAACCATTCACATGTCGTGTCTTGAAAACAAGTGTTGTTTTCTCAAATTATATTGGATATGAGAGTAAGATTATGCAGTACCAAATCTCTATCAGTATCTGTAACCATTGATTAACAAATTGATAAAGAAATAATAAAGGATATTAAAATATGAAAACTCTACCCATATTATATTTTTATTTGATGGAAAGTGAAAGTACGTTATTAAAAAGTGATATTTCGATGCTGTAATAAGGGAAAATTCTACGAGAAAAAAAAAAATTGGTAACGTATTGTTGATTGTAATTTTTTATGGTAAAATTATACATTTGAAAGAAAAAGTTACAATTGCTCAATGGCAGACCATGGTCGATTACATACCCTTATGATCGATCATGCTCATTAGTTTTCCTTGAGCAGTTGTAACTTTTTTCTTATGAGTTGTAAATTGAGTTTTAAAAGTTGTAACATAACCTTTAAAAGTTATCATTTTGGTATCGATCGCAATCTTCCATGATTGATCATACCCCTTTAAAAGTTATAATTTACACCTTAAAAAAGTTATAATTGACCTGTAAAAAATTATAATTGTTGGTACGATACCGTTGACAGTATCGTAACCTTTCCCCTGTAATGAGGGGAAATTCTACGGTACCATTTTTTTTTTCTTTGGGTACCCTACCTCCGATTATCACTTTTTATGGGTAAAATTATAACTTTGAAAGGATAAGTTACATTTGCTTAAGTGGAAGGTCATGATGGACCACAAACACCAAAGATCAATCATGAAAATCTCGACATCGATCACAACCTCTCATAATTGATCATGCCTTTTAAAAATTGTAATTTACACCTCAAAAAAATTATAACTTAATTTCGATACCGCCAACAATACCGTAACCTTTTCCCGTAATGACACTCTAGATATAATAGTATTGAATTATACTGGATAAGGCAAGATATCCAGATATGGCACTCAGATCATGAGTCAGTTTTACCCACTACTGAGACTGGTGTCCCATTATAAGAACCTTGTGCCCAACTTAAAAGAGGCATAACAAATGTGCTTATCTACTATTCCTAGGGAAAGTTATTGTCCGATAAGGAGAATAATAATGTCTTGGTCAAAAGGGGTTAAAAAGATTAGGAGAATAGTTGAATTTTCCCTCCAAATATTCTTTAATTTAACAAAGAATATGGATTCTTAAGAATATATTGAATCTGTTTTAATGAAAGAGAATATGATCGACTTGAATTATTTAGAATACGAATATGAGTGTCAAGGCATATTCGTATTCTAAATATGTGAGTCGGGATAGATGACTGAGAGAGAGAGAGAGAGAGAGTTATGGCAAGCCGGCATAGATGAGTCAATGAAGATGAAGTTTTGAGTCCCCATATTACTAGCCTAGAACATGATCATCAAAGAAAACAACAATGTAGGGACGAAGGTGATGGATATGAGAGTAAGTAATTTTTGCGAATGGATAGATTATTAGTTGATCTTTTCTGTCTGAATGATCTTTGTCGATTTAATTCATTGTTATTATTGGATTAATGTTTCAAAATTAGCTTAATTGACGTCTTTATGCATTAAATTTGGACTCATTTAGCTTTCTCATCTCTCATTCCACAAAATTGTTTTGTCATCAACATTATGAAGACATTGTCATGGGTAAGATAAGATGCTCAAAAACCTTGTACACTCAAACTTATGATGAAGATATATAAAGGTTGACTTTTCTATGAAGTCAACTATTGAGCTATAACATTTTGAGAAATACTATGTATCTCAAATCTCTAACCCAAATCTTTATAACAAATGAAGGGAGACCATTGGATGAGTGGGTCATTTCAACTTTTTTAAATGGGATCCACTGATCCAATGGTCTCCCTTGATTTGGGATGAAAATTTGAGTTTGAGATTTTGGATACATAGCATTGCTCTAACATTTTACTTTTATGTTTAAGCTTTCACAACATATCTCCAAACCATAGGGTTAGCAATCTGCAGTGGTTGCCTTTCTATGAAGTCAACTATTCAAACTATGTCTTTTTATAATATAGAAAAATTGAAAAAAAAGTTCTACCTCATATATATATATATATGTGTGTGTGTGTGTGTGTGTGTGTGTGTGTGTGTAAGCCTTCACAACGTACGGAAATATTATGGTATCGAATACTAAAAAGTTGGTATAAATACTATAAAAAATGGTAAGTAATAAGGTAACAAGTAATCAAACCCTACAACATATCTGGCAATCAGAAGGTTAGCAATATGTGATGGTTGACTTTTTCTTAGGTCTACCAGCCTAAGTCTTTGTTTGATTTTTCTTTTCTTGTTTTTTTTAGGAGTTTATATAGATTATTGAAAGTCAACTTATCAATGGGTCAGATTGGAATTTGAATATATAGTTATTTGAATTAAATTTTTATTTTTAAAAAAATTTGACCCGATTATCCAATAGGATATTATTTTAGAATTCATATTTGAATCCGTAAATATTAGGTATCCACTCTCAATATCCGATCCAAGAAACTTACTCAAATTCGAATTCATGAAGCACACGATATAACGGATTTAGATTTATATTTGAATAATCAGTCGAAAACTCCATATCCGATTAATCTAAGTCGGACTCGGATCAAACTCGGATAAAGTTCAATCAATTGATAGTCCTAGTTGGACGTATTAATTTTTTCTAGTTTAATGATTTTGTTTTTTAAGGAGGTCCTTTCCGGTATGTTTTTTAATGTTCGCATTTTGTATAAATCATATGTCTCGAGTCTGAAAGTCAAACTGAGTATAATTTTTTTAGGACAAATTATATTTCACACCCTAAAAAAATTAAAAATGTTTACTTTATACCTTTAAAAATTAAAATTTTCACATTGTACTATTAATGTGTTAGAACTGTTATAAATTATAATGTGGCAATTTTGTTAGTTTCTGTTGTTCATTCCGTCGTCGTCAATGGATGGTTTTCAACATAATAACTTCTAATACGTTGAAGCTGCAATGTAAAGAATTTTGATCTTTGAAAGTACAAAGTAAATTTTTTTAAAACTTTCGAGATGTAAAGTGTGATTCTCTCCTTTTTTTTTTTTTTTTCAAATTTCTCGAGATGCAAAGTGATATTGAATTATTTTGTAAAAGAGAGTTTTGAGATCATTGACTAATTGGAGTTGACTAAAGAGGAAGTGTATCGCAAGCAAAAAAAAAAAAAACCAATGCTGAAAAGTTTTGTTTCAACAAACGAACAAATATTCAATGAATGAACTGAGTTCGCATGGCCAAAATTCAAGTCCATGGATGTGAGCGGTTCAATTGGGTTTTTTTTTTTTTTTTGGGGGGGGGGGGGTTGTTATGACTTATGTATTAAACAGGTATATGACTCATTTATTAAACAGGTAAAAATCGTAAAATTGAATACGATTTTGTTTATTTAAACGGTTTACCTGACATAACTTGTATTACTCATTAATTCTACAACACACAAAAATTCCTAATTAAAAGCACTAATTTTATAACAAATTCAGTCATTTATTAAACTAGTAATAGAGTGGTAAACCAATAGTAATCAAGTGGTAATGGATAATCGAGTGATATATCAATTTATTAAATGGATAATCGGGTGATAAACGGATTAAGAGACTCCATCTGAAAATGACTCATTTATTACGCAGATTTTGCAGATCCACCCTTTTTATCACCCTGAATCCGTTAAAATCAAACTTAAACCCCCTAATTTTATGTCGATTCATATTACGTAATCAGGTCGTGTTGAATTTTTGTCAGGCCTACCCATGATAGAGTAAAGTAAAACAACAATTTGTTGAAATTAAAACTAGAGGTGATGGATTGCAATTGGGCCATAAGTTGAAGGTGACAATATAATTTTCCTAATTGAAAAACTAAACATAATTAATCAGTATGTGGCCTCTTTAATGACCAAAAGGAAAAATAAATAAAACAATAATGCTATGTGCACCACTTTGTCTATTCCTCTTGATATAGTATGCTCTCAATCTTTAAATATCCAATGCATTTATTGAAATCCATTAATCTAAGAACAATGTTACAAAATTCAAAAAGTTGTAACTCAAATGCATATTATCTCTTAGATGAGTGGGTCCCATTAATTTTTTCAATGGGACCCATTTATCTCACACTTATTTAAGGAATGATATACATTTGAATTTTAATTTTTGAATTTTATTTGAATTATATAATATTTTCTTTAATCTAATTATTCATATTAAAAGGGTGTTAAAAAAGTGTGTGAAAAAGCAATGTGTGTAATATTGTTGTAAATAAGAATGTGGCCTCTTTTAGTCTTTGCCTCCTGCAGCTGTCAAAGAACACTCCATTCATACCCAGGAGTCCTCAAAGGTAGGGTCAACTTGACCCTTAAGCAAAGCAAACTTCTAAGCTTTAAATACCGTCAAGCAAAATAAAAAAAAATGATGGTGCCATGTAAGCATAGGCTTTAATATTGTAAAATAATTTTTTGATGATTATAAGCCAAGTATATATTACACGTGTAAATCTTATTATTTTTAAAAGTAATAACTATGAATAACTCAGATTTATTAGCACCGTCGAATCATTAAGCCATACTTTTGTCTATGCTCGACGAGTAAGTCTCAAAGTCAAGTTCTCTTTTGTCTTTGCACTAGAAGGTCAAACTCCATCTAACATGTATCTTTTGTGAGGCTTAAGCCCCATAAATTTAGTTTGTCGTGGGTGTGTTTGTTTTAGGTATTAAGAAAGACGTATTGAAAAAAATAATATCTGGATTTATCGTATTTCACTTTACACTCATGTTTGGATACATATTTTGAATTCGATATTATCACTTGTTTAAGGCTCAAATGAGTAATGATTTACAACCACATATTTGGTGGGTTTAAATAATCCGATTGAGGTATGTTTGAAAAAAAAAAAATTATCGTCAAGAATCTCTATAATATAAATATCATTCTTTATCTTGAGGGTTTGTTAGTAATTTAATGTTTATGTCATCATTCAGTATTTCGTTCAAACAAAACATTGAATAGGATAAATGTAGAACTCACTACTTCTTAATACCTGAACTAAACATGGGATGAGGAGACATAAGTTTTAAATTTATCTTTTTTCTCCATTTGGATGGGTATAGAATGGATAGGGTTATTCAATCCGATACATCCTAATATCTAATCTAAACACACTCACAATTAGGGGTGTCAAACGTGTCGGGTTAAACGGTTACGTGTCGGGTTAAACGGGTGACGGGTGAAAAATATACCAACCCGTACACGACACGTTTAATAAACGGGTGAAAATTTTCAACACGAACACAACCCGTTTAATAAACGGGTAACACGACACGAATCGTTTAACCCGTTTAATTTTAAAAAAATTATATCAACAAATTTTAGTACTCCACTTTTTTTTATTGTCAATTTTACTTACCTCAAAAAAGAGGAATTTTTAGCCAAATCTCATAAAAATCAGACTTGAAGGCTTAAAAAAAAATGAAAGAGGTCATTGTCTTTTATAGGCAACTCAACCCTCCCCATCTCCCCTCATTTTCCAATGTGGGACAAAAACAAAAGGCATTGGTTTGCCTTTGTCGTTGAAGTGCTCCCATCTCCCCTAATTTGTCTTTGAACTACTACTTTACTTTTTTTTTTTTTGTATTGATTTCTTTACTTCTTTTTTTCTTGCTAATTTTTTAAAATAATTATTAATTTATTATTATATTAATTTTATTTAAACGGGTAAACGTGTAATAAACGGTTTGACAGGTCTCACCCGAACACGACCAGTTTATTAAACGTGTTTGGCGTATCAACCCGTTTATCACCCAAACCCGTTAAGATCTTACCAAAATCTGTTTAATTCGTGTCGATTCGTGTCGGTTAATCGTGTCGTGTCGAATTTTGACAGGCCTACTCACAATGTCTTTTGACACAAGTTTAGAATTTTAACTCTTCCAATTAATGTCTCATTGATGACTCAAGCTCTACGAAGTTTCATAAGATCTTTTTATCCAATTGCAGGAGGTAGTTAATATTTTCACAGATATATCTATTTCACCGAGCACCTCTCTGAGATAGTACCCAAATCGTTCAGTCTTTTTGTACGGTTCAAAATTTAGTCAAAAGAAATTTTAATACCTATGGTCGTTGTTTTGGTAATAATATTGATAATTGGGGGTAATTCAGTGAATTCCAGTTATAGTCTATCCGTATCACGGACCTGTTTAAGTCACCATGGCAGTTCCCGTAATAACAAGGGACAAAGGAGGGTAGTTTGAAGAAATCCAGTCAATAATATACAAGCGGATTGAGTCGGTCACCGGAAATAGCTGGCTCACTCGTGCCATTTCTCGGATTCACAGAAGTGGAAATAAATAATCTCTCTCTGTCTTTCTTTGTCTCTCTCTCTTTCTCTTAGCTGAATAGTTGCTGTCCCTAAAGCTCCTTTCATGGCGGAGAAGCGAAAATCGATGGCGAGTTGAAGCTGTTCTCTGTCTGTGTTCTGCTGAAGATTTGCTGTCGTAGAGCTCCTTTCATGGCGAAGAACCGAAAATCAATGGCGATTTGAAGCTATTGATTATGTGTTAGTTTGCGTGGATAATTTATTTTGAAGCAGCTGAGCAAGAAATAACTCCAGAGTGGTGAAAGTGCAAGCAGTTTCGTCTTTTTTTTTTTTTAATAGAAATCTGGTTCTGTTTGATCCGAGTTGAGATTGTTGAACTTCTTTTTCTTCGATTATGTATAGCTCAGCCTCAGAGGCGGTTCCAAGAGATATGAAGAGTAGTTTTTTGTTTTCTTCTACTTTAAATCACTCATTGGCAGAAGGAGAGTTCGTGAAGAACAAAGAGGTGAGGAATTTGGATATTTATCATAATGATCAGCAGCAGCAACAGCAAAGCTCGGTGCTAATGCGGTATCGATCAGCTCCGAGCTCCTTCTTTGCTGCTCTTATGGACAATAGTAGTGGCGGTGATGGCGGTGGTCGTGGTGGTGAGGATTATTTCAACCATCAACTTGAGAGGAGTCCTGAATCTGAATCTATGTTCGCAACGCCACCACCGCCGATTCAGGGTAATGGTTCTGGAAATTGGGATTCAAATCTACACTTTTCCTCTTCTATGATGAAGCAGGAAGTTAAGGATTTATCTTGTCCACATCCGAATAATGAATATTCTTCAGCGGTTTCGCAGTTGATTTACGAAACAAGTCCTCCTCCTCCTCCGCCGCCGCCGCCGCCGGTGAACTCTGCCTCTGTCTCTGCCTCTGGTGTTGGATCTTACTCTGTTGTGGCCGTGGAAAATCCGATGCAACTGAGGACCAGTAATGCTAACTGCTCCAATCTTATCAGGCAGAGTAGCTCTCCAGCTGAATTTTTCTCTGGTACTATTTTGTTGTTGATTTAACTTGCAATTTACTGAAGATTACTTTCTTTTCAACTTTAATTAAAAAATTATTGGTTTATACTCGAATGGATCTACTTAAGAAGTCAATTATTTGGTGGAAAGTTGATTATTAAGCAAGCTGTACTCAGCCAGAAAGTGGGAGAGATCTCTGCAACTTGTGTATTGAAAATAGAGTGGACTTTTTGTCTCTGTTTGGATCTGATCACAAAAAGGTGAGGGAAAGAAAAGAAAATACTACTAAACAGTGATTTTTTTGTTTTTTCCTTTTTTTGGGTCTATATTAAATAGAAGGATATGACTAACCTTTTTTGAATTATTTGCATAAACGTCCGCCCCCAATGTCAATACCTGCACCACCTTGCTACAGTGTCTTAAGAATCGAAGCTTTAAAGTTACTCTTGAAACTTCAGACTCTAGAACTGATTTAATGGAGCTTTTGGAGCTGTCATGTTTTGCATCCATTAAATGTTTCGAGCAATTTGGAATTTTAAATTGATTATATTCTCAGTTCTGCAGTTATTTGTGATTGAGAAAGACTCGCTGAGAATTGCTTAATCAATTTCAGGATTTTCTGTATCTAGAGCTAGTAATGGAACCTATGGAGAAATGAATTCTTCAACTGGCATGTTGAATAATCATTTCAGCTTCCCATCTGGGCCATCTTCTTGCTCAAGGTTCATGCCTCAGATTGCTGAAAATGTGTCTGAACGGATAGGGACAGGTAGTCCTGAGAATGATAACACCACCAATGGATGCTATGTCCCCAGCTTTTCAAATGATTCTTGGAATGATTCGATGTTTACTAGCTTAAAAAGAAACAGGGATGGTGATGTGAAAATGTTTCCTAGCTTGAATGCATTGGAATCTCAGGTAGAATGCCTCGATCACTAGTAGATTTCATGTTTAGCTTATGCTTATTCAGCAGTCGCTAATGGTACTTTTTTTTTAATCAGAATGGGAGCTCTAGAAATTACACTCCTGGTTTAACTCACCATTTGAGCTTGCCAAAAACTTCTGGTGAGATGGCTGCCATTGAAAAGGTTTTGCAGTTCCAACAAGATTCTACACCTTGTAAGATCCGTGCCAAAAGGGGTTTCGCCACTCACCCACGAAGCATTGCAGAAAGGGTAAAGTTTTACCTATTATATCCCATCATCCCAATTGATTTTGTGTCACCCAAATCCAATAACCACCGGTTTTCTTATTACTCGAACATGTATTAAGCACTGGTCTGAACTTCATTTGGGCTCTACAAATTGCAGAATAGAAGAATACGGATCAGTGAAAGAATGAGAAGGCTACAAGAGCTTTTCCCAAACATGGACAAGGTAGTTTTTAGGTTCTCATTGTCACGTGTATTTCCTCTACTAGAAGTTGTTAGAAACTCTAGTTTTTTTTTTCCATTGGCAGCAAACAAATACAGCAGATATGTTAGATTTGGCAGTTGAGCACATCAAAGACCTTCAGGAACAAGTCCAGGTATACCAAAGAAATCACTTGCATTCGAACTCCCATGAATCTCCTACCAACTTTATCTTCCCTCACCAAAATATCTTAATTTTTCGCGTAGACATTGACAGATACTCGGGCAAAGTGCACATGTTCGAGTGAACAGAAATAAATTTCAAATCCTACGACAACTGGCTTTCTGTACAGAAAATAATACGCAGAGAAAGGAAGAATGGGAAAAGAAAGCAACGGTTAGTTTTCTATTTCAATTCACTGGATTACAGAATGTGGGCTTTGTGTAGCCACATTAGTTTTACTCTCACTGTAAAATCCATATTGGAGAGGTTAATTATCCTATTCATTACTCATATTTGAGCAACAGATGCTCAAATTTTCCTTGTACATTATGTAATTGACTGTTTATTTGTGCTGTCCAACCAATTATTCCAAATGAACCCCCTATTGGAGAGCCTGTGAGGTCATAAGGTCAAACCCATCCATGAGATTAATCCAAAAATTGTAACACTTGGGAGTATATCATGACAAGGGTTAGAAACTTCTGTTGATATAAAGATGATCTTGGTATAGTGGTGATGGATGGCTTCTTTGTTTTGGAAGCTTAGTTTCATCAAAATTTCACCAATGAAATGAAATAAATTCGATCCTCAATCACAGCTCTCCGAATCCAAATTCATTTTGTTTTCCGTACATCTTACAAGAAATTTCAACTAGATACTTATTTGATTGTGAGTCATGAAAGTTGTTGGAACATGTTTAAGATTCAAGTCTCTTTATATGGTTATTTAAAGACCTTCCTTTTTTGGCATTCTCCGTCTTATATTGGCGGAACCAACACTTCCCCTGTATTTAATTTTTCTATTACAATAGAATTACTTTGGTAGGTTATAGTGGTTGCAAGGATTTGAAAATTTGTTGCATTTTAATTTTTAAACCAAAATGTTGATGTCTTAGTGGTTAGGTGCAGTAGATTATGGGCCTGCCTTGATTCCGATGGGTAGGCCCGGGCCCTGGAAAATGGCTTTGTGGGCTGCCCCTCAAAATTCAAAATAATGATAACATCGAGAAATCTACGATACCCAAAAAAAATTGGTACCACACTGACCCTCATTTCGGGGTCGCTGGGGCATGAAGCCAGGAAAACGAGAAAAATAAGAAAGTGATATAGAACTTAAAAAACTTTCAACATGCCTGCCTGGTTGCCAGAGCTTCGCCTACCAAGGCAGATAGGCAGAAGAATTTTGAGATTTCCATAACAAGCACTTTCAATTAATCTCTGCACGGGAGATTTCCTGTAATAGATTGAGATAGCAATCTTTATGATAAATAACCTGAAACAACCAAGAGGTTAGAAAAGGGGCCGGGTGAACACTTGACTTATCCCCTCCGAAGCTTAAGTCAGTAAAGATTGAAGACTTGAGTACAGTGTATTCTTTTTCTCAGTCTAATTTGCGTGCCTTTGTTCATTTTTTTGAAGAGTATTTATACCTGGATTAGTAATGAGTGCCAAGGCTTGAAGTCACATTTCAACATTTAATGACTTGCACTATTATCCATGCGTAATGAGTGTTCTCCATTCAGATCTTCGTGCCTAGTTTACTCGGGAGATAGGGTGGCTGCTCGGGACATGCCGAGCACTTATGGCTCTACCCCTGGTCATTCAAGTCTTCTGATCGGCGCTTGACACCTACTCCCGAGCGTTCAATACCCGGGGAACCGTACCTCGGGATGCGCCGAGGAGATACACTCAGCGCGATAGCCGTTAATGCTTCGCAATCATGACTGATGCTTTGGATCTCGAGGATGCAGGGGCTTATTAATAGCCCTGTCTCAGTCACTCATATCTCCATTAATGAGTTGTTATGTCTTCTAAAATGCTGGTGTCAGTACGTGTACTTGGCTCCTCCGAGCTATTACTCCTTGGCGCCACTTCCCTGCACCTTTCAAGCTCCATAACGGCTACATCTTCACACGTGTCGATTTGGGGGTGCTGAGCCGCCTAAAGTTTCTCCCCTTTTGTACTCTTCCTTTTGCCTTTTGTTTGTATGCTCAAGGGACGCAAAGCCCCTTTCTTTTCGTTAATGAAATTTTCTTTTTCATTATGATTTTTTTTTTTTTTGTCGACTGTATTTCATTTCACTAATTTGTTCCTTGTAACCCAAGCTCATAAAATCATGAAAATGCACAAGTGTTTGGGCCTTGCACCCCTCGGGGCCGTGCCCCTAATGATCCGAGTGCAAGGCTCGTTAAACTTTTGAGGGCGTTGCTCCAAGTGTGGAGTCTAACACCCCTCAGGGTCGTGCCCCTAACGGCCGAGCGCAAGGCTCATGTTAAACTTTTGAGGGCGTTGCTCCAAGAGTGGAGTCTGATACCCCTCGAGGTCGTGCCCCTAACGACTGAGCGCAAGACTCGTGTTAAACTTTTAAGGGCGTTGCTCCAAAGGTGGAGTCTGGTACTCCTCGGGGTCGTGCCCCTAACGACTGAGCGCAAGACTCGTGTTAAACTTTTGAGGGCGTTGCTCCAAGGGTGAAATCTGATACCCCTTGTGGCCGTGGCCCTAACGACTGAGTGCAAGACTCGTGTTAAACATTCAACAAAAAGTAGAGCTTGGGATTCAGCTTAGTAGAAATATTTCTTCAAATTCGATATATTTCAAGGTCGGATTACATCATTGTCATCCATATCTCGTAGTCTATATGCCCATGTGCCCCCCACAACAATTACTTTGTAAGGGTCTTCCCAATTGAGGCTGAGTTTTCCATCAGTGGGTTCCCGAGTAGTGCCCACCATTTTGCGCAACACCAAGTCTCCTACTTGGAAATTCCTCGTCTGGACCTTCTTCTGGTGTTGTCTTGACAGCTCTCCCTGGTACTTTGCCAGCTTAATGGATGCCAGTTCCCTTCTTTCTTCGACCAAATCAAGATATTTGGCAAGCGTCTGATCATTGTTCCCTAACTCAAAGGCTTGGCTTCGTATCGTTGGGAGCCCTACTTCCAATGGGATGACAGCCTTGACCCTGTATGTCATGGCGTACGACATTTCTCTTGTTGACATCCTCGGCGTGGTCCTATAAGCCCATAGTACGTTGAGTAACTCATTGGTCCACTTTCCCTTTTCCTTTTCCAGTCTCTTTTTTATTCCAACTAACACTGTCTTGTTTGAGAATTCTGCTTGCCTATTACTTTGGGGGTAGGTTGGCGTGAAATAATAATTGCGTATTCCAAATTCTGAACATAATTCTCTAAAAGGACCACTATTAAATTGAATGTCGTTGTCCGAGATGATGGCTCGAGGGATTCCGAACCGAGTGATAATGTTCTACCATACAAATTTCTTCTCGACGTCCCGAGTACGGCTAAGGGGCTCGGCTTCGATCCACTTTGTGAAATAATCAGTAGCTACCAAGAGGAATTTCTTGTCCAAAGGGCCCCTCGGGAGGGGTCCTACAATATCCATGCCCCATTGAGAGAATGGCCAGAAATTTCTGACATTTGTCACATTTTCGAATGTAGCTCTTAGCATCCCTCTGCATATATGACCACCAATATCCTTGAGACATTGTTCGGTGTGCGAGAGATCTCCCTCCTGTATGACTCCCACATATACCCTCATGAACCTCATAGAGCAAAGGCTCTATCTTATCCTCGGGGACACAGGGCAAATACGGCCTCGAGAAGGACCTTCTGTATAACTGATGATCGGTCGATATCCAGAACCTGAGAGCCTTGAGTTTGATTTTCCTGACCTCTTTGATATCCTCAGGAAGCACTCCTTCCGTCAAGTATGCGATTATGGGGTGCATCCAACCCAGAGGCGTTTCTTGCATTTACGTCGGCAACACTTGCTCAGCCTTCGTTTCTTCAATACTCGGGCTTTCCGGCTTTCAATGACAATGCGCCGAGTTACCTCCAAAGCCAATGTCGAGCATAGACAAGCTAACGTATCGGCGTGGGTATTGTGATCCCTTGAAATCTAGGAAACTTCCACATTTTCTAGCTTCTCGATTCTGGATTTTGCCTTCTGATGGTATGTCTTCATCTTGTTGTCTCGAACCTCGAAGTCACCATTGATCTGATTCACTACCAGCTGGGAGTCGCAGAAAACATGGAGGTGCCTAATCCCGACCGAGTACGCAATATTGAATCCTACTAACAGTGTCTCGTACCCGGCCTCATTATTGGACACTTTGAACCCCAATCTAATAGCTTGCTCTATTATGAATCCTTCAGAACTAGCCAATACTACACTTATCCTGCTCCCCTTGCGTTCGAGGACCCATCAACATGAAGGTTCCAAACGTCATCATCAAAAGCTTTCACTCCTCGTGGGGGCTCGGACGCAGAGAACTCGGCAATAAAATCAGCAAGGACTTGCCCTTTAATTAAAGTACGGAGTTTGCACCTTATTTTGAACTCCCCGAGTTCCACAACCCACTTGGCAACCCTTCCAAACATGTCGGCCTTATGAAGAATGGGCTTGAGAGGCCGATCAGTCAAGACTTTTATGGCGTGCGCCTGGAAATAGTGTCTGAGTTTCCTTGCTGAAACTACTAATGCTAGAAAAAGTTTCTCCATCAGCAAGTATCGTGTTTCAGCGTCAAGCAAGGTCTTGCTCACGAAGTAGATGGGCCTTTGTGCCCCCTCGCTTTCCCTTACTAGGGCTCCACTAACGGCCCCTTCCGAGACAGACAAGTAGAGATTTAGCACTTCCCGCCGATGGGACAAACAAGGTCAGAGGCGACTTCAAGTACTCCTTAATACCATCAAGCGCCTGGCCACATTCCTCGTCTCAGGTTCCCTTCGCCGCCCCCTTAAGCATGGCGAAGAACGGCTTGCACCTATTGGAGGACTTGGAGATGAATCGGTTGAGGGCTGTTAGCATTCCAGTCAATTTCTGGATGTCTTTGGTAGTCCTCGGCGTCTGAATATTCTGCACGGCCTGTATCTGCTCGGGGTTGGCCTCAATGCCCCTGTGGGTGACTAAGTACCCCAAGAATTTGTCCGAGCTTACTCCGAAAGCACACTTCGAGGCATTAAGTTTCAGACCGTAGCTTCGGAGTATGGCGAACGTGGCCCCGAGGTCTCAGAGGTGATCGGAACCCTCCTTGTTTTTCACTACCATATCGTCAATGTAAACCTCCATAGTCACGTCGAGTTGCTGCTTGAAAATCTTGTTCATCAAGCGTTGATAATTGGCACCGACATTTTTCAACCCAAATGGCATCACCATGTAGCAATAGATCAATCGGGGCGTGATGAACGCCGTTTTCTCCTGATCTGATTCATGTAAGGGAATTTGGTGGTAACCTGCCCGAGCGTCCATAAAGAAGATACGTTTGTGACCCGCGGTCGCATCAACCAGCTGATCAACCTTTGACAATGGATACTCGTCTTTGGGGCATGCTTTGTTCAAGTCTGTGAAATTCATGCAAACTCGCCATTTTTCCTCTTTTTTCTTAGCACATACCGTGTTGGATAACCATTTGGGGAATTGCACCTCTCTGATAGAGCCAGCCCCCAACAATCTGTCCACTTCTTCATCTACGGCCTTCGCGTGGTGAGGTGTCATCCTTCGAGCTTTCTGCCTCACGGGTTTGAAGGATGGGTCCATATGGAGCCGATGAGTCATTACCTCGGCGCTTATACCCGTCATCTTTATCTGCGTCCATGCAAAGACGTCAGCGTTTTGGCGCAAGAACTTTATCATGTCAGACTTCTCGGTGCCGTCCAGTGATGTCCCTATTAGAAAGAATCTCTCCTCGTCCTCGAGATTTAGTAAAACTTTGACCAAGGCCTCCGTGGAACGGTCGACCAGTTCCGTAATAGGTTCATCCACTCCTGGCCGACCGGACTGTGATTGCTATTTATAGGTCTGTCAAAATCCGACACGACACGATTAACCGACATGAATCGACACGAATTAAACGGGTTTGAGTGATACCTTAACGGGTTCGGGTGATAAACGGGTGAACCCGCCAAACACGTTTAATAAACGGGTCGTGTTCGAGTGAGACCTGTTAACCCGTTTAAAAAAATTAATATAATAATAAATTAATAATTATTTTAAAAAATTAGTCAAAATTAAAATATTATATATATAAATATAAATATATGATAAATGAGTAAAGAAAAATCTTACTTCAGAAAATTTAACTACAGATTATTCACTTTTCCCCTTTGGAATGCTCGATGTGGGAACACATGTTTTATCACTATAGAGACACTTTGCCGTGCTCACTGTCCATGGCAAATTGTCATGAATCAGAGATATGGTGTGGATCATTTCGACGGCGCAAGCTGCAGGCATGGCTTGTGACTCATGGCCGCCGACGAGCTCGCAGGCGGCAATGCAGAGCATAGGATAATGGATCAGGAGGAAGAAGAGAAGGGTCTGTGTTGACATGTGACCAATCACCAAGGTGGAGGAGAACACACAGTGAAAACTGCACAGTGAACTCACAGTGAAAGTTTTTGGCTTGAATCCCACATCGACAAATTCAAATGGAGGAGACCTCCCATGCCTATAAAAAGTTGCAACTCTCATTCCTTTAGTCATTAAACCTTTTCATTTGCCTTTGCAAGTGGAAGCCAATTGAAAATCTTTTAATTAAGAGAGTACATTTGGTGTAGGTAATTAATGAAGTTTAAAATTTTAATAGGATAATTTTTTGTTGTGAGTTAAAATTTTTATAGAATAATTTTAATAAAATTAAATTAAATGGGTTAAACGAGTCGTATCGTGTTACCCGTTTATTAAATAGTTCGTGTTCGTGTTTAGAATTTTTACCCGTTTATTAAACGTGTCGTGTATGGGTTTATGTATTTTTCACCCGTCACCCGTTTAACCCGACACGTTTGATACCCCTAGCTATTTAGCCACCACCGCCTCGGGATCACGCTCTTGAGCTCAGCTACTGATCCCAGTCTTTACCGCGGCGTAAAAACAGCTTTTTGACGACGCCTAATCGCCACGAATATCCATAACACCTCTCAGAGTGGGAAACTTGATCTTCTGATGATAGGACGAGTGCACCTCTCTCATCGCATGTAACCAAGTCCTGCCCATGATAGTATTATACAGCGAGTCGGAGTCTATCACCACAAATTCCACCGGGACGACAACGATCCCGACGTGAACTGTAAGAGTGATTTTCTTGAGGGGAAGGACGCTGGAACCGTTGAAACCTATGAGGGGGGTCCTTACGGTTTCCAAGTCTTTCTGGGTGAACCCCATCTTGCGAAAGAGGTCATCATACATCACCTCAGACGAGCTACCTGAGTCCACCAAAATCCTCTTGACATCGTACTTGCCGACTCGCAGGGTGATTACCAAAGCGTCTTCATGCGGGAGTACCAATCCGCCCAGGTCGGCATCGGAAAATGAATGACCTCAGCGTCCAGTCGAGGCCTCTTGGATGACTGCTCCCCAAACCTACTTCTCTCCACTTTTACTGCTTGTGAGACCCTCTGAAGGTCGGCTCTGAGGGACTTATACGTCGATCTCTCGACGGTACAAGCATGTATGACTTCGATCACAGTTGTCGTTTCATGAGACGCGTTGGCTCCTTCCCCCACCGAGCTTCCGGGAGGTCTCCTATCAATGAACTCCCCCAAATGCCCGTCTCGGACCAATTGCTCGAGGAAGGACTTATACACCCTACAGTCTTCAGTCAGATGCCCTACACCCTATGATAAGAACACCGGGACGTCGAGTCCCTCATCGATGGGTCTCCTTGCATTTTGGGGGGCCACTTGAAGAAATGCTTCCCCTTTATCTTGTTCAACATTTTATAAATGGGTTCCTTGAAGATCGTGTTCACCCCTTGAAAAGACAAGCGATTTGGAGGCGATATGGGTGCCCCTCTCCTTGCAGACAGCTCATTCTCCCTCTTCCTCGGTGCTAGGGCTCTACTCTCGGGTACCATAGATTCTTCTTCCACCATGGTGTACTTGTTTATCCGAGCCATCAAGTCATTCATATCTTCCGGGGCTCTCTTAGTAAGAGATCTATAGAGGTCGGTGTCTCGGAACAATCCTAACCGAAATGTCGCAGCAGCCATTGCTTCCGAACTGGTCTCGACCTCATTGACTCCTTCCCAGTACCTGATTGCGTACTACCGAAGAGATTCTCCGCCCCTTCGTTTAAGTGTTAGCAACGCGCCGATGTCTTTCGGCCATTTGCTGTTGGTAATGAATCGAGCTGTAAAGAGCTCGGTCATTTGCTTCCAATATCTGATGCTCTCTGGGGCCAAGTTCTCGTACCACTTCATCGCAGTGTCTCCCAAGCTCATGGGGAAAACTCGGCACAGAAGCCTTTGGTCAGTGTCATGAATGGACATCAGTTACTTATACTGTCGCAGGTGGCCTTCGGGATCTGTTCTCCCATTATAAACCTTGAATCGGGGGACAGTGAACTTTTTCGGCATCTCGGTCTCCTGAATTGCTCGTACGAACAGGGAAATGATATGTCTGTCATCGTCTTCATCCCCCTCGGGTTTAGGTCTCTGGCACTTGGCATCTAGGCGCGCCCGGAGGTCCCCTCGGGGTCTCCCTTCTCTAGGCCCCCTCGCAGTGGACTCCGCATGGGACCCAGTTGCTGCGACACCTCCTAATAGTCGGAGATCCCACCGGGACAGGCCTACCCTGTGGTGATCCCTTTCCGATCCTTCTTTGGGAGCAAGTTTTCCCCAACTTTGTGGTTGCGCCTCCCTGCCGTGCACCTGCGCAAGCTCCTCCGAGAGGCGTCCAACGTCACGCCCCTGGAATTGACTCGGCTGACACTTCGGTCTTCACGTTTACTGCTTCGCCAACTAGCGCTCCCCGATTGCTCGAAATCATCGAGTCGATGTCATACCTGGGCGTTATCCTTCTCGAGTTGCTTGATATGCTTTCCCATCTGCTTTTCCATCAACTCAACGATCTCACGAGCCAAAAGGCCTGCCCCCCAAGGCCTTGATCCACGGGGAACGTTCGCTGCAAGGCATGCTCGCCTCTATCTGACTAGCTTAAGGGATCTGACTCCGTGACTGCTGGGAGTCGGGTAGCCTCCGCGTTTTTCACGCATAAACTCCCCCCTTACCTGGGATCGTGTGTTCACCATGGAGCAATCGCTACGGGGAAAAGTTCGTATAGTTCCCACATATGGCACCAAATTGCACGGGAGATTTCCTGCAATAGATTGAGATAGCGATCCTCACGATGAATAACCTGAAACAACCAAGAGGTCAGAAAAAGGGCTGGGCGAACACCCGGCTTATCCCCTCCGAAGCTTAAGTCAGTTAAGATTAGAGTCTTGAGCACAGTGTATTCTTTTTCTCAGTCTAGTTTGCGTACGTTTGTTCATTTTTTTGAGGAGTATTTATACCTGGATTAGTAATGAGTGTCAAGGCTTGGAGTCCCATCTCAACATTTAATGACTTGCACTCTTACTCATGCGTAATGAGTGTTCTCCACTCAGATCTTCATGCCTAGTTTACTCGGGAGATAGGGTGGCTACTCGGGACATGCCGAGCAATTATGGCTCTACCCCCGATCATTCAAGTCTTCTGATCGGTGCTTGACACCTACTCCCGAGCGTTCAATACCCGGGGAACCGTACCTCGGGGTGCGCCGAGGAGATACACTCGGCGCGATAGCCATTAATGCTTCACAATCATGACTGATGTTTTGGGTCTCAAGGATGCAGGGGCTCATTAATAGTCATGTCTCAGTCACTCATATCTCCATTAATGAGCTGTCGTGTCTTCTTAAATGCTGGTGTCAGTACGTGTATTTGGCTCCTCCGAGCCATTACTCCTCGGCGCCACTTCCCGACACCTTTCGAGCTCCATAACAGCTGCATCTTCACACGTGTCGATTTAGGGGTTGTTGAGCCGCCTAAAGTCCCGTCAATCTCTTAGGACTATCCTTAGTATACTTCTCTTGTTGAAGGTTCAAGCTTCAAAGGAAGAAGGATTTATTCGGGTATGACTAGTAATTTATCCATTTGGATGGCAATTGATAATCAATACGTAGTCGTAACGTTGTGCTATTTGTGATTTGGTGTTACAAGTCGAGTCAAACAAACAGATTTTTTGCATGTAGTGGTAAAACTGTATATTTCTGATCCTCCCATATCTTGCAGTGATGGGATTTTCCACTATATTGCCTATTTTTGGTTTGGTGTAACAGGTTCAATCATAATTTTATTGATCCTTTAGACTTGCTTTGAAAATGACTCGTGTATTAGTTTAACAAATCCAATTTCAGATGACAATTCTTCACACAACATGCCGATCGGATGAAAAAATACTAGGATTGAATTTAGTTTTTGAAGGGTTAAGATTATAACTGGATTGATCTCGTACACACGTGTAAAAACCGAATACTATTTGGATTGAGCCAATTTTCACATAACACAACTTGCACGACACTAATATGATACAATTGAACACGACTTGCCTAACCAACATAATGTTGACACAGAGTTAGGAGCATAGATTTAGTTTTAATACATGTTTGGGTTGACTTAGCAAGCTAACATAATAAATTAGTCGTGTAGAAGTTGGCTAAATTTTGACACAACCCGACTTGCATGAATTAGGCCCCTCATAACCTAATGGGGTAGAAAAGCATTGTATAGTTAACATGTATTACCAACTAATTTAGTTAACACCTTCCACGTATATTGAATAGGGGTGCAATTTGGGCTGAATGATTTGACAGATTAATCTAGACTCAATTTAAGTTATAAAACCTTGACTTGAATTCAACCTAAACTTTTCAATTTGACTCTTGTCTAAGATTAATTTTTTTGAATTCAAATTACGTAATTCAGATTGAAATTTAGGTTGAAATTAGACTTAATTTACAACTAATTATTCTTAACAAAAGTCGGGTCCAAATTGCAGGCCGAATTTGAGTTGTAAATTCGTTTCTCGGTTTACACAATTTGGGTTGGAATTCAAGTTGCAACTAGGATAAATTTGAGATTAACTTAGGTTGAACTTGAATTTACTAATTTAAATTGGATTTCGAAAAAGTAAAACTTCAGCCCCAGGACTATTTGAATTTAAATCGAATTGGAAACTTTTTATCCAAGCGCAATCCATGAAAAGAAAGCTATCCCCTTCATCTAATGAAGGAGATGGTGGGAATAACTTTCTTTCTAGTGAGTTGGACAATTCCATAGATGAATGTTCTATGGAATTGACTTATGGAAAAGGAGCAATAACAAAAATGCTTCAAAGATGTGAAACTAAAATGAGAACAAAATTTGGACAAAAGTCTTCTGCAAGACTCATCATTAGAAGCCACAAATGGAGGCAATGGAAATAAATAGGAATTTTTGCACCCTCCATTCCGAAAGATTTTAAGATTCTTATTTTGTATTTTTAAAGATTAAATTTTTTATATTATATCCTTAATATATCAAAAGTATTGCAATGTGTTCTTTTTGTTAACTTTCATTATTTTTTTGTCAAAAGTGAAAAGTAAAATTCACCCAAATAAATTAGTATGCATTGTGGTATTGCCTTTTTTTTTTTTTTTGTTAGTAGCACTTTTGATCTTTAAAGTATACATTTTTTATCAGTTTAGGTCTTAATGTATCAATTTTGTCAATTTTGTCTTTAAAGTATTCAATTTGTGTCATTTTAGTCCCCACATAGACGGACCGTTAAATTTTTGACAGAATAATTACGTGTTGGGCACGTGATACTGCCTAAAAAAATTACACGTGACATTCCAAATGGCATTCCAAATATGTCAATTGGTCAAATTCAAAGCAAGTGTCTTGTCTCATTTCAATGAATGCTCAAAAAAACCATTTTTATTTTAAGTAATGAATATTATTGATACGAAATAACTCTTTTTCTATCATTCTATCAAAATATACAATATTTCGCAAGCATTTCTGGGGATTCATCCTCATGATGTGCTTTTGAAGTCTCTTGAAGACTCTTCGTGGATCTGCGAGGTCATCCACGAAACACTCTATTATTTTATGTTGTTGATCTTAAAATATCTCCTTTATAGCTCTTTCTAGTAAAGTAGGTGACACCAACATTTTTTAGACCGAATGACATCACTGTATAGCAGTACATCTTGTATGGAGTTCTAAAAGGCGTGTGTGCCTTTTGTCGTTTGGAATTTTTTTTCATATCTTAGATTTTTTTTTGTTATTGATTATTCAGGTTTGTGGTGACTATTCCTTTGAGTTTGGATACTGGTTACTGTAGTCCAAGCGGGTTTAGAATATATTCCTTGAAGAATAAGAATGACTGACCTTTAAATAGTATGAGAAGTGTTGAGCCTAAAATCTTTAGGTTAGGAGAGATCAGTCTCGGCCATTGAATCGACCCCAAGGTGGTATCGTCATACCCAACAAATAAGGAGCTTAAAACTATCTAATTGATTTTGTAGTTTTGGCGCATCATTTTGACAGCATATTTGGTGTCAAAATTTAGACACTGATCTAGGATCTCTATAAAAGAAGTTAGTGATTGGCGTAAGGTCATAGTTTCAAAACTCGTTGTCTTTCTCTTTATAGTAATGCCTGACTAATAATCATAGCTCATTCCTGAACTTTGTTTTCGGTTTTAATTTAATCTCTGAATTTTTATTTGTTTTAATTTAGTCTCTCAATAATTAATTTTGTCTTAATTAAGTCTTTTTTTATCAATTTCTATCGTTAGATCAACTAGAGAATAGTCCAATCTGATTCATTTCAGCGTTGATCTAAAAATAAAAATGGACGGAATAACTCAATTGAGACAAAATTGATAATTGAGATAATTAAAAATTTATAAATCAAATGCAAAATTCAAGAAGCAACTATAATTTTTATCCTTTATTATTCAATTTCAATATTGGTAAAATAAACATGAGAACCAACTTAAGTCACGGTATTCAGCTGCTGAGCTTGAGAAGTAGTCGACAAAAGTTCGGCAAAAATAAATAAATAAATAGACATGAGAAAAATTGTACTACCCAAAATTCGATTATCGCCCCTTTTTTTTCTTCAATTTTCGCAGCAACCAAACACCACGGAGCGAAAAACATCAGTCGGTTGGACACATTGAAGCCGTTGGTCATTCTTTTTTAACGCGGCTCTCTCTCTCTCTCTCTCTCTCTCTCTCTGCGCACAACAAACACAGCTATACTTCATCATACATTATATAGTGGGAGACTCGGTCGCGATTACAAGAAGCACTTTCTCATCATTTTCCTCCGCTCTCTTTCCCCCCAAAACCCTAACCCTCTCTCTCTCTCCACATACGCACACGCATATATTTTAACTGTTTGACAATCTTTTGATCTTTCTTCTGCGTATTTTGAATTTTATTTTCTTCGTTATATTCACCACCCGATCTGTCTTGATCGATCGGGCGTCCGATTTCTTGAATTCAAGTCGCTGATCGGAATGGCGAATTTGTATGGGGGAGATTTGAATCAGAAGATTGACTACATATTCAAGATCGTATTGATCGGAGACTCAGCTGTCGGAAAATCGCAGCTCTTGGCTCGTTTTGCGAGGAACGAGTTCAGTTTGGATTCGAAGGCGACGATTGGGGTTGAGTTTCAGACGAGGACGCTCACGATTGATCACAAAACTATCAAGGCTCAGATTTGGGACACCGCTGGTCAAGAAAGGTCAGCTATGCTTTCTTTTCTTTATTTTCACTTTCTTTTTCATTTTTTGTTATATTTTGGGATCAACTGTTCTAAGGATGTCAGATGATGACTGTGAGTGCTCGATTGAAATATGCATTTCGCTGACTGGCCAAATTCCATTTGGTAATATCATTGCGTGCTTACTCAGTTGTATATGTAACGGGTTAGAAATATGGAAATATTCCTTGGTCGTGTTGACTGACCAAATTCCATTTTTGTAATATCATTGCGTGCTTACTTAGTTGTATATTTAACGAGTTAGCAATATGTGGGAATATTCCTTGGTCATGTTAAACTGGAAAAGGTTTTATGAATTACAGGTGACTTCATTTCTTTGAGGCTTTTTGCCAAACAGTTGTGAGCACATGGACGGAGTGAAAATTGAATGGACAAAATTGAAAGAAGAAAGTTTGAGTGATGGTCTTCTTGTTGTGCCTGAGATGGGATAGAGGCTGGCATCTGGATTGTATTCATTATTTAGGAGGTAGTGAGTTGGGATGTATAGGTGTTCTTTTATGGTCGAACATTGTTTGATATTTGCAGTTCATTTTTGATGTTGCTGTTTTAGGGTAAGGAGGATGGTGGAGTGAAGAGGTTGGTCCACAGGAGGTTGGTTCACGAGGAGGTGGAAATGGCGTGGCTAAGTTTGGGGACTGGTTATGGTGGAGTTTGAGGAGTTTAACGTGGCATGAAATCATTCAAGAACAAAGGAAGTTAGTATATATATTATCTAACACACTAGCTCAAGAGTCTAGCTATCAAGTGGCCCAATACTTAGGTGCAGTTCAGATACAAAACAAGTTTGAATAATTGATCAGCTTCGGTTCATACTATATTAAGATGATCACAAATGACTTGCTTTGTTTAACATCCTTATTTGCTACGAATGTTTGCAGACTTAAACTTAAATTAATTGACCAAAGGAAAGGGAAAAAGGAGAAGAAGCTGCAAACTCACGTAGACAGCCCAAGCACTTGATCATTGAACTAAGCAATGGAACCTATACTTAGAAAATATTTTGTTAGTTAAGATTGGCTTGAGCTAAGCCAATAGTCAAAATAGATTTTTTGGATTCTGATGGCAGTGAAGTTCTTTGCACTTCGTGATTGCAGATGTCTTGATAATGGAAACTACTGGAGTGTGGAACAATGGAGGGGGGGTGGCTACCAAATATTTTACCAGTCACGCTGCAAAAAATGTACGAGTTCGATATTAATTTTTGTGATCCTTGGCCTGGGGTTATATGATATCATTCCCATAATTTATAAGGAGGAAACATTTGCTATGTTTTGGTCTCCAACAAAGATGGAACAACAATTGGTATATATATTAATCAACTTGATGCTATAGAATTATAATTCTCAAGTGGTTGAAGATGACCTCATTCTTAGCCAAGTTTTGTAATGCGTGATTTATATTCCTAAGGTGAGGCGAACAATGTCTTTAGAATGCTACTACTCAAAACTCAATGGAATTTCCTTAAAGACACCATAAGTCTAGACATGATTTGTGGTCTGTAAAGTTGACTATCAAAATGAAGATGTTCATAAATAGTGTAGCTAAGATTTTGTAAGATGGTACACATGTGCTGTGGAAACAGATATTGCAGCAAGGAGAGGTAGTAATATAGTTGACATGGATGTTTGAAGCAAGGATGATGTGCCACCTGCACTTCTTATAGTGGATTAACTGATTAAATTTACAGAAATCCATAGAGTTTGGTTTCAAAAGGTGAAATTCAGAATTAATGTTACCAGAAGTTTTGGACTTGTAACTGTCTTTTTTCTATCTTTTATTTTAATTCCAAACTCCAAATTGTAGAGTTGTCTGGTAAAATCGAGGCTTAAAATTTAAGTTTGTGACAGCATGGTTTGGGAAGGTTTTGGAATACCAAAGAAGGATTTGAATCATTTGATAGCTGTTCAGGTACTCTTACATTGTTGTGAACAGTAACCTGTAAATACTATACTTCTCCTGTGAGTTTCAGGTCGCTGGGATGGAATATCAGAAAGGTGAGAATTGGGATAGTAAAATTTGGGTTTTTGGCTGATGAGAGGAGTTTTTTTTGCACAGAGATGAGAGGAGTCGGCGAGGTCTAATTGTAGTATAAAGGACAATGCGAAAGAGGACGAATATAAGAGTTTTACTTAAAGTTCTTTAGCTTTAGGCAATGTTGCCTCACACATCAAACAAAACTTCAAGAGCTTCTAACAAAATTCGAAAACATCCCTCTTTCATTAAACATCTAGATTAAGTATTGACTACTAAGGCTATCCTAGACCACTAAAGACTCCTTATAGAACCCATATAACATCCCTTGACCCAACAAGAGACTCAATGACCTAAGCAAATTTTTAAATTTCTTAATTACTTTAACTCCTAAAGATATGAAAAGATAAATTGATAATATCCCAGCAACTTATGAAATAACCTAAAACTAACAAACAATTAGAATTTACGTAAAAAGAAGACCCTAGTTTGCTTCCTTATTAATCGAGGGTGTTGGGAGGGATGGACTGTGAACAAACCTAGCATTCTTTTTATTATTTATTATTATTTTATTTTCTTGATATACCCCAAAGTGGGGGACATAAGAAATCAAGTCTTGCTTTTAAGTTTTAACAAGGATTAACCATTGACATATTAGTGCGCAGAATCTTGAGAGAAATCAAGGGTGGCCAAAACTTCTTTGTATTATTTACACAAAGTGGATACTTAGAGATACAAATCGGTAATCTCATTGTTGAGTGATCTTATATAGTTTGATTGCAGGGAAAATAACCAATAAGTACTACTCTACTGGCCAAAGAACCATTAAGTCCTATAAACTTTTAGTAGGACCAATAAGGCCTTCTTATATAAAGATAGTTCCAAACAAGTACACAATCTATTTTTTTTCCTGTTTTGTTCCTTATAACTACGAAACCTTTGTGTTTTTAACTGTAAATGTAACATGATTTATTAACACATAATTATCAACAACATAATTTATTAGATTAGAAATTACAGTCTTTAATTTTCAATAAGATTTTTTAATATTTTTAACTACCAATGTATTCACGACAAATTAAATAATTTTAATAGAATGATGTTGGCTCATGAAGGTGTCAGATAGCATAGTTGATTGAATTTCTTGGTGTTGTACCTGTGATAGGATCAATTCTTACCTTAATCTTGACTTAGGCTATCATTGTCCCTAATTACAAAGTGATAATGAAATAAAAGAAATAATGTTGGTCCATGCACATTTACTCCATAGAGTGAAGTAGGTGGTTTGACAACTGCTTTGACTTGTTACATTGTAAAGTTGGTATGAAACAAAAGACTTGATGTGGGTCCATGAGTTTGCAAAAATTGAAGTTTCTAAAGTGAAAGTTGAATAGGGCTATGATTTTGAATTGGATTAGATGGACTTCTTTTCCTAGAACTTATACTAGGGGTGTTAGAGGGAGAAGGAAGAGTATGGCAGCAATATTTTAAAGATACTCAACAGAGAGAGTAGTAGTATTAGTAGACGAAACAAGAGGAATATACAGGATCAAGATGAACTAAGGAGGAAAAGAGAGCATATTTTCTACACTTATTAAAGGAAGTACTAGGTTATGACAATTAATTTTATCCTTGCAATAATGCACTTGGCAATAGAAATTGAGGAGGAATTGTTCTTTACTGGTTCATTGCCTTAATATTCTTAAAGAGGAGGAGACTGAGAAGAGTCTTTCCTTAGGGTCGGAGGCTGATATTTTAACTGGACTTGTACCATCTTGGGTGTGTTACCATTTTGTAGCTTGATGTGGGTCCATGAGTTTGCAAAAATTGAAGTTTCTAAAGTGAAAGTTGAATAGGGCTATGATTTTGAATTGGATCAGATGGATTCTTTTTTCCTAGAACTTATACTAGACGAAACAAGAGGAATATACAAGATCAAGATGAACTAATGAGGAAAAGAGAGCATATTTTCTACACTTATTAAAGGAAGTACTAGGTTATGACGATTAATGTTATCCTTGCAATAATGCACTTGGCAATAGAAATTAAGGAGGAATTGTTCTTTACTGGTCCATTGCCTTAATAATATTCTTAAAGAGGAGGAGACAGAGAAGAGTATTTCCTTAGGGTTGGAGGCTGATTTCTTAACTGGACTTGTACCATCTTGGGTGTGTTACCATTTTGTAGTTTGTACAGTAAGATGGGCTACTGAGCTAATGTTGATGGAACAATGTATTGCTGATTGAGATGACTGGGTTCAAACTCGAGGTAAATAGAATAAGGTAGATTAGCACTGAGAATGACATGAGAGAAAAGTAAACTAGAGATATAGCCTAAATGCTTTAATTCGAGTTTAGGATTTCGGCGGGACTGAAATGAAGGAGAAGAGTGTCGTGCTGCGTTCGAATAGTCAAGACTCAGGAGAAGTGACCTATTCAAATTCAATACCTAGGCATACAGTCAAAACCTCAAGCAAGGATTTCTAAACTGAAAAATGCCAAAGCTGCTTCCAGTTTTTTGAATGAAGTGATTGATTAAGTCATTGTTAAGGTATTATTCCAATTTTCAACTTTTTGGTATGGGCTATTTGTCTGTTAGTTGGAAAAAGATTCACTGGTGAACTTACTAAGTCACATGGTGCAGTAAATAATGCCATACCCCTTTTTGGTTTTTGACTTGTGAAGTATTAAAGCTCTGAACCTAAAAATTACCAAAAACATTGAAGTATTGGTGCATTGGGAACCTTTGGAACCATAATGATGGAGAGACAGAGAGGGAGTGAAATAGAGAAAGAAAGAGTGTGTGTGTGTGTATATTATATATCTTTACTTGCTTTGTCCACCACTAAAATCAGATATGAATAATGTCTTTTGTTCTGTGCACACTTGATTATTTCAGATACAGAGCGGTGACAACGGCTTATTACAGAGGTGCAGTGGGGGCAATGCTGGTGTATGACATAACTAAGCGTCAATCATTTGATCATGTGACAAGGTGGTTAGAGGAATTGCGAAGCCATGCTGATAAGAATATTGTCATCATGCTTATAGGCAACAAATCTGACTTGGGGACCCTTCGAGCTGTACCCACTGAGGATGCCAAAGATTTTGCCCAAAGGGAGAACCTATTCTTCATGGAAACATCAGCCCTGGAGGCAACCAATGTTGAAACAGCTTTCGTTACAGTCCTAACGGAAATATATCGGATCGTTAGTAAGAAGGCCCTTGTTGCCAATGAGGAAATGGAATCCAGAGGGAATTCAGCACTTCTCAAGGGAACCAACATTATTGTTCCTGGACAGGAGCCGGTATCAGGAGGGAGCAAAACCGGCTGCTGCATGTCTTCATAGGACTCTTCTTCACCAGGTAAAGTTCAAGTAATGCCTTCTCTCAATTTTAATCATATTTGCTGTTTCTACATGCTTGACCTGACTCTAATTTTTTTTCCTTTCAGGAGATAATGGTGTGACACCTTTGGCATGAGGCACATGTCTTGTAGAAGTTAAATTGATGATTTGATCTACTGTGGTATATTTTGAGTGGGGCTCATACTTTCGAGATGTGACGATAAATTTACATGATATCATTTGCTTCTGATCTGTAACTTCCACCCTTAATATTTCGTCAAATTCGCCAGCTGACACGGGATTTTGCTATTTGTTATGGCTTTTCAATTCTGGCTACTTCTAATTCATGATGCTGGTCTTAGCCAAGCTGGATGTGTACCGATTGTGGCTGAAATGAGTTTTTTCTGTAGCAAGATGAAAACTACAACATGATGATAGTAATTTCAGTTGCTGCCACAATGTGTAATTGGTGATTTGTTGCTGATTCAAAACGTTATCTCCCGGTTGAAATTTAGCTTTACTAATTGTGTCTCTCTGTTGGCTATATTGAATTTTCTGTTTAAACTTTAAACTTAGCTGCCACGGCCCCGCCATTCTTGACATGAAACCATACCTTGTGGGGACCAAGGGCATAACGACCTAAACTTGATGATTTCTGAAGGAAAGATGTCCATCAATATTGGGGTTGGGGTGGAGAAACTAGGAGGAGCTTTGGGCTTTTGATGCTTTTGGATGAGTTCAAGCTTAGCTTGATTTGCAGGTAGACACTGACATGAATGCAGATTAACCCCAAGCTAGTTCAAGTTGTAATAGAGACGATCTGTAAATTCATATTTTTTTAGTTTGAATCTTAGCAATTAATTAAGATCAGATCATGAGAAATTTGTTCCTCATGAATACCTTAGTTTTGTTGTGGATGGCATGCCTTTGACCGGACTGGAGAGGGAAATAGTCGAGGTGCGCGTAAACTTATCCACACACTCTTGACAAGTTGAACAAAAAAAAAAAGGAATACAGATTCAACAGGTTTTTTCAATTTCCATGTACGATGGTGTGGATGAAAATTTCATGTCCCCAAGTCTGAAATGTGTAGAGTTGGGCCGACCCAGAGTTGAAGTTTGACTCGATGGCTGCGTACAATAAGAATCGAGTGGCTATGATTTTGTCATCTCACGTGATTGACGGTGCCTGGTAGTTTGCAAGGTGAGATGGGTCATGTTCCTCGAGTCTGGAATGTGAAGTTGTTCCGAACTCCAGAGTTTGAAGTTTGGTCTAATGCAATCGTAAATGAGAATCGTGCAGTCATAATTCACCCATTTTATCTTGTGATGAAAATGAACTCACATGACGTAAATGAATAAAACCCTAAAATTTTCATCTTTCCCATCGAATCAACTTATATTGCTTATTTTATATCATAACAATAGTCACGTAAGTTTCCTTTACATAATGTTTAACAAAATCTAATCAAGTAATTAGCTCCTTTGCAGGTAAAAGTGCTGGTGGCATCATCGTAGGCATAGCTGTAAGCTGTTGGACAAGCAGCCTTAAACACCTCCGAATAATTGGTCGGCTTGCATTTCTTGGGGTCATTATACTCGCCGGTGCAGCAATATTCCGGCTTGTTGAAAGCCATACACGCACTCTTACACGCCACGACACGACCCTTTGACTTCACTTGCAAGTCATCAGGACATTGCAAGTTTAAGTCCGAAACACAGTTCACCTTAGTACAATTGCCAGATCCACTAGAAGGGATTATTGAAATTGGCTTGTTGAATCCATCAACGAGGCTAATGTCATAGAAGTCAAGTGGGCTATCTAGGGTGAACTCAGCAAGCGAGGCGGGTGGTGCACCACCTGCCCCATTACATTGAAGGATGCCACCACAGTCACCAGTGGTGCAGCTTCCTCGGCCCGATTGATCAAAGGAACATTCGCTACGGGCCCAAAAGCGGCCCGACCAGCCGGTAGGTGCCTTGATATCTACTGATTCATTTGGTTTTAATTGAAGCCCACCGTTGGCTAGTTGAGGTATTCCACCATTTGCTAGGATCCCTGGCCATATAATCCCCTCGCATCTGTTCTGCAATGTAAAAACCGCGGCATCGGCACCTGGGAAAAAAAAAATTAGCATTAAAAAACCCGACCAAAAAAAAAAAAAAAAAGAATGCAACATAAAAATAGGTAAAGTCAATGGTAACTCAAGTAGTAATAGAGATGAGCCGTAAAACTAGACAACTTGAGTTCGAATCTTAACAATCTCTTGGGGTCAGGTCATGAGGGATTATCATGAATACACTAGTCTCAGCATGAATGATTTGTCTTTTGCTGAACATGAGAGAGAATTAATTGAAGTGCGCGTAAGCTGACCTGAACCGAATGGTTGAACTAAAAAAAACTAGGTATGAAACCAAAGGAAAATTATCCTTTGCAGTCTTGATTTCACTTCACTCCTCTATTATTGAGTTTTTCATTTTGATCCATCAACTACTAGAATTTTTTTCATTGACCCAAAACCACATCTCCGTTTTGTTTCAGATGAAAAATATGCCAATTTCATTAGATTTTTAGGATAAACAAAAACAAAAGCACCTTTTTTTTTTTTTTTGTGGGGGGGGGGAATTGACGCGACTATCCATCTAATTTGTATTTTTGTAACGAACATCTGCAATTAGGATAATTTGAAATCAAAATCCGTAGTTAAAAGTGCATTGTGGAAAACGCAACAATTGAGGGGATAACGTGAGACAGAGAACATAATTGAAAGGGTCAAAGTATAATTTACCCTAAAATTAAAATTAACAGGGAGAACGGACGTATATGTAAGTACCTAAGAAGGAGTAAACCAGGATGAGGGAAAGATGCCACAATGCCATGAGGATGAGGGTTTGAGGTGTGGGGATGTGGGGATGTGAAAGAGGTTATGGGTGGCTGTGGTTATGTTTGTCTCCAACAACCAAAGGAGTAGAGAGTTATATATAAGAAGGAGGTTCGGTTCCACACCCTTTCTGAGGTGTGATATTAAATGCAAGAAAAACAAGATTGAGTTGGCAAAAGTTGGTGTATACCCCCCACTTTTTGTGACGTGGAGGTCACGGGTTCAACTTTCATGTGCAACTTCCCGTCCCTTGTATTGATGTGTCTAAATTAAGAGGGAATCTCACTTTGTACCATGAAAAATTTAAGATTTTTTTTATTTTATACCTTCAAAGACGAGATTTTTTATATTGCACATTTAATGTATTAAAAATGTTGCATTATTGTCCTTCCGTTAGATTCCGTTGTTTACTCTGTTAAAACTCACTTCATTGACGTTGATGGAGTGAGTAATAAAATCTAACGGAAGGGTCACATTGTAACATTTTCAATACATTAAAAGTGTAATATAAAAAATCTAATTTTTGAAGGTACAAAATAAAATTTTTAAAATTTTTTAGGATGCAAAGTAAAATTCACCCAAAGAATATTGGGAAAAGTGATTGTAACACTTCTTAATAATTGACATGGTGCAAAATGAAGGCCCGTGAGGAAAAAATATTTAGTGCTTATCAAGCATCACATGACACTAATTTTTATGGTTCAGGGTGTGCAAGTGCCCCCTCAAATTTTTTTTTTTTTATTACCTATATGTATATATTATATATTTGAATAATATATCACTTGTGCCCACCTAAAACTAAAAACAAAAATGCTAGGCCCACCAACTCCACCCAAAAAAAATTAAAAAACCAAGCCCACATAAAACAAAAAAAAAACTATAGGTCCATATTGTTGAAATCTGAGTATTGTACAAAAAATTAAAACTTAATCATGTTAAGTTGCGACTAAAATAGATCGAGTTGCGACTCAATAGAATTGAGTTAGGATTGATCCCCAAAACTTGGGATGAATTCTAAATTGTTGAAATTTGGAATCGATCCAATTTTTTGACCGATTGAGTTGTCAGTTGATCATGGTATATCATATCTTCTCAGTTTTTCATGGGTATAGTATGAAGTTTTAGATTTTTCTGTAATACTTGTAGTCATATAGATAATGTTGAGCAGGATTATAAAGGCAAATAGAACAATGAGAGAAGTTTTTTATTTTATTAAGGCTTTCTCCAAATAACCTTAATTTTATTATTTATGAATTTTTGCAAGTGAAAGTTCATGTAATTGACCTTCATTTAACTTTTTTTCTTTTACGAGAAATTGCCACTATTTTTATTTAAGTATTGATTATAGTATTTGTTATATATGTGTTAATCGATTTTAAATTTTTTTACTATGTTTAGCTCTTAAATTTTAGTTTAATAATTTTACTAGATTAATATATCAGTGTGTTTGGAACATCATTTATTAGATAAATTTAATGGATTGTTAGTAAATAACTGATATTTTTTTTATACAAAAATAACAATTAGCTCTATTTTTTACAATGGTGATAATTAGTCATTTTTTGTACATACAATATGCATTATTTTTTTGGCATTTTTTATATTAAATGGAATTCATGTATCAAATGTGATATAATAAATATAAATATATTATATAGCGTGATTGGTTAAGAAGAAAAAAATTAGAATGTGTAATTAAATTGTCCACCCTGAACAAATTTTCTGGCTCCGCCCCTGGACACTAGCACATGGTATATATTATCTACAAAATATTGTACATTCTCGAGTTATTTGTAAGGTTGTCATAAATTTTTTTTAAAAAAATTAATGTGTATTCTACAAGTTAGGAGTGTGACAATTTCTCATTAAATGTAAACTTCACATGACGCTGTCACATATTACTTTATAAACACCGAATATTTTCTCGTGACTAAAGATTTAATATTTCTCGTGACTAATGACTTAATAATTCATTACTGTCAAGAGGCAAAAGTAAAGAAAAGTGATACAATTGAATTGTACGATTTATAGACCACACAAGAAAAAAAATTCCAGTTGATATGACTAAGAGATGACACAAGTCACATTTTTTCCCAGCAGTTTGAGCCGGGTACAAAAGAAAAAATCAAGTAACTTAGGGCTCGTTTGGTAACGTTTATAATTTTGGTTTTTTAAAAAGTGAAAAACAGAATCAGTTTTAGATTTTCGTTAACAAAAAATGAAAACATAAAACGTGTTTGATTGCTTTTATAGTTGTAAAAAAATTTGAAAACAAAAAAAAAAAACTTGTTTGGTTGTAAAAATTTGAAATAAAAAATCAGCAACTTTGGAGGGTATTTCTGAGTTGCTGGGGTCTCAGGATAGCAAAACAATCAGCAACATATGAGCAAAAAAAGCTACAGCTGAACAGATGAGCAAAAAATCAGCAACAGATGAGCAAAAAAATCAGCTGATGAGCAAAAAATCAACAACAGATGATGAGCTTTGCAGCTGATGAGCAAAGCAAAATATCAGCAACAGATGAGCAGAGGAAAAAAACTGATTTTACTGACTTTTTAGAGAGAAAAAAAAATTAGCTACAGAAGAGAAAAAAAAAATCAGCTACAGTTGAGCAAAGCTGCTATAGAGCAAAAAAAAATAGCAGCGTCAGACCAAAAAAACCCTTCAGCTAGATTCAAATATACAAATGCACAAAGTTGGCTTTTGGAAACATTTATACCATCTACAACTACCAACACATTCAAACCCTCATATACCATCTACAACCCCCCAAGCCATCTATCTGATCCTTGATCCACAACCCCCCAAACCCTCATATACCATCTACAACCCCCCAAGCCATATACCATCTGCACTGAAACCAGCAATTTCTCAAGCATTTATTTGATCCTTGGTCAAACGATTGTAGACCCATAACTCGTTAGATGGGTGATGCTAGTGGAGGATCTTGTTTCCAATCTGGCGACCTGGTAAAGGAGAACCCTTCACCGTAGCGACAGAAAGAGAAAAAAAAAAAAAAAAAAGAACAGAGGGGACGAAGAGGCGGGCAGAGAAAGAGAGAGAGAGAGAGGTTGGCGATGAAGAGCGGCGAGAGGTTTGAGGGGTTAGGGTTTGGGAGATATTGCTATTTATATGGGTGTCCAATAAATGTATCTTTTTGGTGCTAACAAGACTCGATTGCTTGACCTCATTAACACCAAACGCGCGTTAAACGTTTTTTGGTTTTTCAAAAACGTCTTTTTTTCGTTTTTGAAAATCGCCCCTCGTTTACAAAACGGTGGCAGAAAAAAAAAACAAAATCGATTACCAAACGAGTTTTTTTTTCTTGTTTACTCTAAAAATTGAAAAAAAAACGAAAAACGAAAACGTTACCAAACGAGGCCTTAGTGTGTAAACCTGCCATGATATTTTTTATAAAAAAGACTTCATGATTATTGGCTCGAGGTCGAAGAGAACTTTGCTTATTAGATGCACTTGGTTTGCGCATTATTGTGTGCATCTTAAGTTTGACGTTATAGTCACGAATCTAAAGAGCATGTAGTAGTTGCGGATCTCCATTAACCTAAAATTAGAACACTAATCATTGTTGTAGACAAACTTCTTTATATCTATCTTCTCTTTTTTTATTTTTCGGAATTCGGAGACTTATATTGTTTGACTTATTTTTCTGTTAGAAGAGATATGAATTTCAAATTTCATGACTATTATTTTCCCATTACAGGCACCTAGTTAAAAGTTGCAGGGTATGTTTAATGTTGAGAATAAAAAAAGTATTTGTTGAATTTTGAGGCATATTCTATATATTGCCTTCTGCTGACATTTTTTGACTCCTTAATCAATGGTCCTTGTAGGTTGATTGTCCAGCTACCCTCATCCCAATTTGTTAAAATATACAAATCATTTTTATTTTTTTTGTGTGCATATTTTTGTTGCATCCAAAGAGAATTATATGAGGGAAATAGTCATAATTGAAGAGAGATCGGAACTAGAGCGATGACAAGTACTCATCCGCCCAGAGGTTTTGGGTATGATAGTTTATCACTTATCTCTTAGACTTTATTATAGACGAGAATCTTGTGCACTGAGTGTAATCTTTAGTTATAAATACAACTCTTAAATGTAATGCTGCTAAAAATAATCCTCCAACTAGATATATTATGTAAACCTTCCACTAAATATATCATAAAAGATGAGAAATACATAAAGAGTAGAACAACTCAAATACAAACATAAAACTACTAAATTTAGTACATAATTTCAACATTCAACTACTTATTATTAGCAGCCTAAGAATCATGCCACAGAGAGGATCAGTGCAGCTCCCTGGGCGCTTTATTCATAACTTCTCCTGGTTCAAGGCTAATCTCTTACCTTTGCAAGTCCACCTGAGCCAAAGGAACAATGAAACAGCAATTTACTTCCCAGCTAATGAAAAAAAAACACACACACAAACTAATAAACAGATGGATAATTGAGATTGATTACATTCTTATTTTAAAGAAGATTAGAGGAAAATTGTTAATAAATATACAAAATTAGCAGGTTCCACCTGTGGAACCAGCCTCTCGGTACTTGGTAGTAAGGTTGTGTATTTTTAATCCTCCCCAACTTTGTCATAGTGAAAACATCATGTCTTTTTTTAACGATATTCGAACCATGTTAATACTCTAGAATTTTTGTTCTTTACTTATTTTATGGAGTCATGTGTTTTCTTGGTGAAACTTGCCGGAAACAATGGCTACATTAGGATTGATAATCAAACGAGCCTGAAGGAGCTAAATCTGAGCCAAGTCCGAGTATTTATACATAAACAAGTTGAGTCTATTGAGTTTGAACTGAGTCTGCCGAGCTTATTTTTTAAATGAGTCTAAAAAATTGTTCAAGTTCAGCTCGTTTTCTAAACGAGCCGAACTTTAATGAGCTCAAAACGAGCTGAACCTGAGCCGAGCTCGAGTAGCTCGGTTCGATTATCAGCCCTAACTACAGTATATTGTCAAGATTATTTTTCTTAAGTTATCTACCTTCCACCAAAGTCATTATAGCATAATTGATCAAGGGAGGAGAATGGTTAGGGATAAAACATGCTAACGATCGAAAAAAAATATACTGACCCTCCCGTAAACCAAGCAGCCATTGTGTGTATGTGTGTGTGTGTGTGTGTGTGTGTGAGAGAGTGAGAGAGAGAGAGAGAGATTTACAAGGTTCAAAGTTAGCAGCGCACTTGTCAGGAAGCTGCATGGCCATGTTCTGATCCACACCAGAGATCGGAGGGCCATTGACAAACACACACAAGCAAGGCTGCCCCAAAGTTTTGATTGCAGCACAACAAGCCTCACTTGGTGGGAAGGGGCTAAATGGAGCAACTGCGGGTCTACAAGGTATTAAGTGAACCATTGCAGAGAAGAAAGTACAAGGAAAGCCATTGCTTACCTGTGCCAAACCTGCTATAACCACCACAAAAACTAGCAATGGCACAGCTTTTTGATGCAAAATCTTCATGTTTTGGAATGAAATTTCTCTGAATCCGTAATCCCTTTCTCAGTACAAGGTATGATGAGTCGGATAATGGTTCATATATAGAGGGGATAAAGCTCATATGCCATATTGTGCCTCTGTCCTAACCCATGTAACAGTTGATTCATGTTGTTTGTAAGCATATTGTGCTGCTGAGTTACTGGTTCAGAAATGTGGCAATGGCACAATTTGTGTGCTTGTGAAACAGTTCTTGAGCTCAAATGTCATGACTTTTCATCTTTAGAACTTGATCAGCTCAATATTACTAACTCTTGCTATGCAACCATTATCACAACAAACCAAGGATTACCCGATCAGCTAATGATTTATTCCAACTCTTTTTTGAGGTCATGTAATACCCAAGGAAGAGAATAATCATCATTCAACTCCTGTTATAACCGGTTCCTTGTGCCAACAATCTGTTATAGTCAAGGCAGAAATATTAAGAACTTCCATCATATAGGGGTTGGTTAGCCTTATTTTGTAGCCTGTTATCAACCTTCTGACCAAAGGAAAGAAGGTAGAATGACTTGAAATCTTTATTTTGGAGGCCATGATTCTACACAGATTTTCCCCTTAAATCTCATTCGCTTATTCAAACAAATTATGCCTCCCTCCACACTTCGATGGGAAATATAATATTCTTGACCAAAAAAAATGCCCAAAGCTATTAGATTTAAGACGATATAAGGCGTTTATCAAGTACAATTTCACTAATAAGCATCCCAAAGCCATACAAGAATATCATGGTTGAATACAACAATACATGATGGCTCAATGAGGTTCCCTGCGTATTCATGCCAGTTTATCATATCATCACAACAAAGTTTAAAAGCTATTGGCAGCTTCAGAAGGAAAAAATCCATGCTTTCCTGGGGTGAAAATCATCAAAGCTCTCCTTTATTCCCTTTGAGATTAATTACAGCGAGCTCTTGTTCAACGAATTCTCCAGCAGAAGTAGCAGGATACTTGCTTGCAAGTGGAGACTTTGCAAAATGGCCTAAAGGCTTTAACACGGCATCTGATGCTATGTGTGCAAATAGCTAGATAAGACAGAGGAGAGACAAGTCAAAGATAGGAATATGGCTTCTTGAGAAATTAACGATTATTGAGTAATATCCATGGTGACTATGATGAATACAAAGGGGTCAGGTTTACCCACCGTAGAGGAGACTCTCCAGAGGCTGCGATTTTGCTGTATTGCTAGTTCAATTGCACTAATGGTCCTATTAGTTACAACAACTTCATGCATGCCAGCTATACAGTCTCCTGCAGTCAGCCACTCTATCTGCATACAATAGCAGTGCAAGGTAAACATTTAATTTCAGCTATTCAAAATGCATTACCACATCCAGGTAACATATAGCATGAGAAAATACTTAATGCACCAGAAATGAAATTCAAGCCACAAAAGTTGCAGATTCAGAGGGAGAAGATTCTTATTTTCTTTTTTTGGTGTCCTATTGATGAGTTTTGAACCCTAGCCCCTCTCCTCCCCTCCCCTAAGATGTCATCCAATCACTTAACCGAGACGGCTACAACGCCTTTGGCCGGACGGAGATGATTGTAGATCTCCAAAATAGAATCTATCAAAAGGAAACATCCACCTCTAGAAGAAAGAGGCATGCTCTTGATTCAACTTCGCAAAAAAAAATGAACAGTACATGATTTGTTTAATTGGTTGGTCTGTAGGAAATATTCAATAATCAGATCACCATTAACATCTAGGTGGCAAACAGAGTTGCCTGAGATTCATGATGATTGGAATTGGAACTGGAGACACAATGAACGCTGTCATGCTTAAGTACAACAACATTGGACATTTATAATTCAGTTCTCACCTTGCTGATAAACAATCAGACTCATGTCATCAATGAGCTCATATAAGTAAGGACATGACACAACTCCATGATATGCTCTTACCTGCTTTCCTGTCTGAATGAGGAGACACCCAATTGGAACCTTAACTTCCATTTTCTGCCCATTTCTTAGCCAAATATTTAGGCCAGGGAATCTACTTCTGCCATGGATAGTTAAGAAGTTAAGGTCATAATGATATCCTGCAAACACAATGCCCTCTTTTCCATGCCGTTGAAGGTTGCTCCCTGTTGGAGCAAGCAGATGTGGTCCCTGGTGTACAAAGCGAAAAGGACCTTATTAGACCATACATAAAATTGAAAGGCAGTAAGTTCCTTAAAAATGAGATTACAAGCGTCATCAGGCATCAGTTATACCAAATACAAGCCCAACACCAATAAACAGTTTTGGGAACAAAAAACAAAAGAAAATGCTAGATTGACATTTGAGACATTACTGAAAAGCATGCACATACACATACTACCATTTAACAATAGGCATTTTCCAATATCCTATAAGCTTAGGAACTAGAATTTTTTTTTATCTACCATTTTACAAGACCTACCACGATTCATTAAAAAAAAGGGAAAATTCCATTCAATTACATTCTAAAACCAGATTCCAAATATTCCTGTATTGTTTTCCTTCAATTTTGGGAGCCTTGGCAATACAAAATCACACATAGGAGATAATAATTAGGTTTTTTTAGCATATTTGGTGTTCAACATATTCTTACTGTCAAAATTCCTAATCCCATATGAACCATACATTATAAAACCAAAAGATGAAAAATTTAAGGAAAATAAAATCAGATAGTAAAAGGTCAAGACAAAGGACTCTATGTTTCAGTTTAGCTTGGATTTGTTATCACGAACCAGAATGCAAAATAAAGCATTAGAAGCACTTGTGCAATGCAGCAACAAAAAATATGGGATTCCTTTGAAAACATTCCACAAATGAGCCAGAACTGTGTTTGCATTTCACCAACCAAGAAACATATCTTAAGTGATAGGTTTAGCAGACATTCGATTTTGCATCAACAATATCTTTGATGCAATCTGACTAGACCATCCACACTCATTACTTATTTTTGTGTCTCATTTTATGCTTTTGATCTGAAACGTTTTACATTAGAATGAATTGTAGAAAGACATAATGACAGAATTGGTTTATCAAGAGACAGCAATCACCTGCTTCATGAGAGAAGTGAATGCATCCTTCGGCAGGCCAAATCCAGTGGCTGCCATTTCAGCAACAGCCTGAGCCACAAAGAAGGTTAAAATACATTATACTTAACAAGCACTATGAAACAAAAAAAAAACAGTGATGACTCACCTCAATAGCAGCTATCATCTTGTACCCCCATAAGTCCATGGTGTCTTTCCACTCGGGAAATCCCTTGGGTATAACGGGTTCGGAATTCAGTTCCTACACAAGAGAGATGCTCCTTAAAACTGGTAACAACACACATCAGAATTTTGCATGAAACAGTAGCATTTGTTAAACCATCTTGGCATTGAGAAAGGAAAGATGATGTCAAACCTTAAAGCGGGTGTTTGATGGCCTAGGACCAACTCTCCACATGTATCGCCACTTAGGATCTGGTCCCATGGGAGTGGAAGGTTGAAACTCCTTGGGCATTGCTCTTAGCTTCTCTTGCATTTCCTCATCAACTAGACTACGGGGTACTTCAACTCCTTCAGGTGTCACCCCAACCTGTTATTCAATTGACACAAAGAAAAACTTTTGACAATAACTCCTTTACACTAACAAACATGGCCCTGCACTATCATCAGCAGTAGCAGAAAAGACTAAATTTTCATTCAATTCTACATAAAAAAGAGATCATGTGTAACTCGACCAAACTATAAGAGATAAAATTTTATGTACCTGCGAAACAATAGCAAAACTATGATACAACCTAGTTGCTACCAAACACAATCTAATTGCTAATTTTCCAAAACATATCCTCATTGACCTGCATTAATGCTAAGTCATAAACAAACACAACAAAAAAAAAATTCTCAGTGAGCTTGAAGCAGAATTTTAGACTCTGCATAATGTTAGCAATACCATAGAAAAGCTATCGGCTACTTCTACTTTGAACCTCCATGATGGGCCAATTTGGCTGAAAATAACAAGAAAAATAGTACATCAAACTTGCATACATTGATGAAAAAAGTATTCCAGCAATAAATAAAATTTTAAACGATGAAAAAAGAGAATCCTCATTTTTCTCCAAATTCCCAATTCAGTGGTCGATATCTGATTTGTTCAGAAAATGAAAAAGACAAATAAACGATTAAATTCCCATCTTCAATTGATCACCAACAAGTGCACTTAATAATATATTGAATGGAATCAGTTGGCGGAGTACCTTTACAGATACGCATACGTACAAACACTCAATTATTAGTGTCCACAAAAAGGTGAATAAAAACCAAACCCACAGCTCTTTTCCACTTTTCACTTCACTGATCCATTTAAGGGCTCGAAAATTCAAGGAAAAAGAGGAAAACAAAAACCCATCAAAGTAATATACACAAAATTTAAAAACATTAGAGCCATTCAACACATATACGCATTCTTGTAGATATACATATTCACTCCCATATATGTACCTTAAATGGGTGTTAATAAAGCACTTTAACACAAAAAAATAGTTTAGATCTGTTGAATTTCAATTCTAAATACACCTATAGTTCAAAATGGACCTGGTAATGGAGGTGAGCGCGTTCTTGGAGGCGCTTGAACTCATCAGGCTGTTCGAAGTACTTTTCCATCATATCCAAAAACCGATCGTTGTCTTCGGCGGAGCATCTCGGATCCTTAACCAAAAGAGCTCCGGTTTCTCTCAGAATTCGACTAACCTCCGAGCACAAACCCTTCAGATACTGATCGAGCTCTAGTTCTCGATCTGGAGATTGATCGGTGCTGAGTTTACCGGAGTATGCCAAGTACGGAGCCAGATCGATCACCGGAAGCTCCATTTCGCTCTCTCTCTCTCTCTCTCTCTCTCTCTCTCTCTCAGCGTTGTGGGATTCAGAATGGCGGGACTGAGAATATTTCAGCTTTAAATTGAAGAGCCGCGCACGTTAGCGTTAATGCCGTTGATTGGTCACCAGATTCGCGAAAGTGGTTGTTTTTTGGGGGAGTTTCGGTTCGGGTTTTGATGCTGACTTTTGGAATCTCTGTTTATGAAGAAACGTGAAGAAACTCGAACCATTATCCTGAATTTATTTATAATATTTATATAATTTACTTTTAATTTATTTAGATATACACTTTTTTTTTCAAGTTATTTTGCATTGGGAGTATATGACGAAGACACTGCAATATCGGAGTAGTTCGGTGGGATATCGGCCAAATTTTTTATTTTGAGGTTAGAAGTTCGAGTTTTAAAGTCTACATTAGAGTTCGATGGTTTACCGCTATGCTGGACTAAGTAGGTTCGTTCCCAAGAAAAATAACAAGCACGGTCAGAGATTTCATGATCTCACTATCGACACCTCTGCATGTTCTCCTTTGACTCCACCCTTTTATTTATTTAGCAAAAAAAAAAAAAAACTTGATCACAAATGATAATTAGTCCTTATTTACTTTACATTCAATATAACATCTTTATCGATACCATAGCCTTTACTCTAAAAGGGGTAAAGAAAGATCGGTAGATAGTAATTTCTTGGAGGTGACCATGAGGGTCCTTACCCTTCTCTAAATATTAAAATTCATAAATATTATCTTTATGTAGCGATCAAATACGTTTTTAGTGCTACGACAAAACACGTTTTTGGTTCGAAAAATATTTTTTGTAGAAATAATTAGAGCTGGAAATTGGTCATATGTTTAGAGTACAATTTCGACAAAACCAACTATCTTACGGAAATTATATGTATTACTTGCCAAAACATCACGGTTTGTTGTATACTAAGTTTACAAGTTACATTTTCCCCAAACGTCAAGTTTTGTACCATGTTTTGGGGACTGATACATATCTTATAGTTATATCTCCCTTATACCAAAGACTAACTAGATAAGAACTAGTTACAATTCAGATGAATTGAGTTTTTCTTCATAGGGTCACATTATGATTTTTATGAACTACCGTAATAGTCTTTTATTTTTATTTTTATTTTTTTTATTGCAATCAAAGGGTGTCTAAGCTAGTTTATGCGCACCTTGACTCATTCTCTCTGTGGTCCGATCAGAGACAGATCATTCACATCGAGATTATGAAATTCATAAAGAATAAATCTCTCATGACCCGTTATCAAGTGTGGTCAAATTTTGAACTCCAAATATCGGTATTTACCTACCGTCCATCTATTGTGCTACCTTGGGGTTACTAATAGTCTTATTTTATTAGTAACTACTAACTTTATTGTTACTTCAATCTTATTTTTCAAATTATTTTGACACTATACTGAAAAATAAGATGAAGATACCATTGCCATGGTGAAATAATTATAATCATGACATCATGATGGAATCATATCTCAACTTCTTTCTCCATACTATTCTGCTTTTTTAACTTCTACCAGAATGGCAAATTTAAGCATCTTCACAAGCAAAAACATCATGGTTTGTTCTGCACCTTAACAAGTTTATAGTAAGCTAGATGATCCCAGAAAATGTCACTCGTTGAATGTTTTGGTATTACTAGACATTGGTAATAGAGGATTCATGTAGCCGACCCCAAAAACATTGTGTTTTTGCTCAAGGAAGCAGAAGCTTTCGGATTGATGATGGAACTCTAGAGAAAAACTCACCTAAAGCTCTCTATCATACAGAAGTTTTTGCTCTTTTCCCACAGCTAACTTCATACAGATCATGCATTAACCTGGTTTTGGAATTGAACCACGATCTCCTATTTCAAGAAGAACTGTGATTACTGCTAGGTTTCAAATGGATCATGATTAAATACCACAACAATCAGATATATCACAAGAATGTTTAATCATTTTCAGAACCATACCTTCAAGCATATTTAGAGACACCAATAGAATGATTTGCAGATAAATAAACGGAACATAAAGGCATAAAGCAAAATCCCCTTAAGAGGAATCCAAACCTACAGGACTATCTTGCATCGAGTCAATTAAAAGAACAAAACCAGGCATAGATGAACAATTCAAAATGGTATGTTGGTAGTGACATGGAAACTTTAGAATTGGTTCAGGTCATACTTGACATTGGTTTGTCCTCTTGGACCTAAGTTTGAACAGATTTTCAGCAGAGGTAATGATCTTAAAGTTACATTAATTCCAATGGCAAAAGAAATTATGGTGTTTATATAGCTTCCAGTCTCCACCGCAAGTAGATTGTTTTTGGTTAGACAATACATGGTGTGAAATTCTACAAGCAACAACACAATTACAGAAATTGTCATGAAAATGTGTCTATCAGAAGTCCATTCATTGTTATTACAATGAGCACTGCATTTTCTATACAAATTCCTACCTTATATGTTCTTATTATTGCAGAATAGCCACAGTTATCATTGTCAATATCTCAAGGATGGGATGGAGCAGAAGCAATTCAGCAATATAATGATGGTGAACAGGTGAAGTAATTTGACTGTTTGTGAGGTGGGAGTGCTGACTAAAAACTTTTAGGTAATTAGGATATAAAGTCCTCAGTAAGAATCTAGATTTATAAGGATCTAGAAAAGGGTCGTTAGGAAATAAATACCTAAAAAGATTGTCAAATATTGAGGATAATGACCGTTTATCCAAAGGCAATAATGATTAGGCGTCATCGAAAGATTTAGAATGTGGAGGAGAAAAGAGAAGACTAGAGAGCCTCTGCAAAAACATTTATTATCTTTTTGGGATGCAATAGAATATGAGGACTCAGATGAGACTCACCAGAGAACACAAAGCATTCATCCTACTACCAAACCAACGTAGCTCTTCATTTCTTGCTATTTCACTGTTAAGATATTGTGCTGATGCTGCAATCTAGAGCCATACTGCACAAGCACAGATTTGAGATTCGGTAAATAACTCAGTCAAATGCTTTCTAAGAAGGGCTTCGCTTGAAAGAAGAAAGTGAAATACGAACAACCGCGCAAATTGTAATAGATCGAGAGCAAACTGAAGAAGGACGTCACTCATGCAACTCTTATAGCACATATAAAAATAGAGATGCAGCAAGTCCTATGTCTTCAATATTATTAAAGAGAGTAGAAGAACAAAAACATCCATCTCAATCTTGCAATAAAAACTCCTCTGTGCTTCCAAATTGGTGTACCGGTTTAAACTTTGGTCTTTACACAAACAGGGACTATTAAAATGCTTCAAGCTAATCCAACTCTATTTCAAGTTAAACAGAAAAAACAAACAGGATTAATCATCATACAGGTTCACCGCCAAGCACAAACGAAAAAAACAATAAGGCTTGTTTGCCTCTAACTCCAAAGGGAGTTGCCATTTTGGGGTGCTAAATCACTCATTTGCAATCTTAAACAATATTTTGGCACCCCTGAATTATAAATATGTTCCAATGACAGGTGCCAAAATGAGGTGTCATTTTCATATTTTTACTCATCAATCTATATGAATCGTTGGATCTATATTCATCTAACGGATCTATATTCATCAACTCATTTGCAACCTCTCCCTTTCTCTCTCTAGAGTTGCCAAAAATGTCACCCAAGACCCTTGATGCCATTTTCCAACCCCATATGCCATCCCCTTTGGAGTGAAATTTTTTGAATTTGGGGTGGCATACACCCCCTTGAAGTTGCTCTAATGTTGAGTTTGGGTTAACATTAGAAATGCCCTTCCCCAATAAAATTTACCTGCCATTACAGGGAACCAATTTTTTCTGCAAGATGTGGCCCTATATACAATTGAGTACTAATTTACAATAATTTTCTATCATACAGAATTCATAGCAAAGAACATATATTTTATTTACCTACAAATAAAAGACAAATTATCAGCATTTTAGAAACACCACTCAAGGAAGTCCCAAACTCTTCCTGTTCAAAATAATTCATCATGAGCCATCTAGCCTTGCTTTGGTCTCTAGTTTGATGGTTGTACGTGCCAATAATCCAGTACATTCCCATGCACAAAGGCATATAGAATCCTTTTCACCTCAGCTGAAAGCTTCTGTCAAAGCAAAAAGATCTAATCCAACAAAAATCCCAAAGTAAAGAAAAGAATCAAAGAGATGTAAGGATATAGCATTACCTTCTACCACCATCTAGGAGAAAACAAGCCAGTAACCTCTGAATTTTCTCTGCCAATTCAACTGTATCAGACAAAAATTTGCAAATATGAAAAAAGAAAGCTCCCATAGCTTTGACATTCAACGTGTAAATTTACCATCATCAACACCATCAATGTAAACAATCCCATACCAACAAAGATATAAAGTGTAGCAAATCCAGTGAATGAACTTGTAATCAATTTAGACAGAGACAAAGATGATGTGGAGATAGAACTATGGATCACTGGATATAGCAAAAATAAAGATCAGGATTGAACAGAAACGAAATCTAACTTTTCATTGATTAAAACTAATAGCATTGATACACCATCCGTTGATTTTTGTTCTGCAACAACTAATCCTCAAGATTTACATCACTACCAATAGAACACATCCTAAAAGACCCACAAAAATACGAGACACAAATGCCCAGAAAGGCATTGCAACAAACAAAAACTACCACCCAATATCTAAGCCCTCTCGCCTCTAATCCTCCTTGCAAGCTGAATATCTTTGGGCATAATAGTGACTCGCTTGGCATGAATAGCACACAGATTCGTGTCCTCAAAGAGACCCACCAAGTACGCCTCAGCTGCCTCCTGAAGAGCCGCGACGGCAGAGCTCTGGAACCTCAGATCAGTCTTGAAGTCCTGAGCTATCTCCCTCACGAGCCTCTGGAACGGAAGCTTTCGGATCAGAAGCTCAGTGCTCTTCTGGTACTTTCTGATCTCTCTCAGCGCAACAGTTCCTGGACGGAATCTGTGTGGCTTCTTCACTCCTCCGGTGGCCGGAGCAGACTTCCTAGCGGCCTTGGTGGCGAGTTGCTTCCTTGGGGCCTTGCCACCGGTGGACTTGCGAGCTGTTTGCTTGGTACGAGCCATTGATGATGTCAGAGAAGGAGATGAAAATTCTGTGAATGTAGAGAGAGAAAGTGAATTGCTGTGAAGGATTTGGGGGCTCTGATGGGTATATATCAATGGTGAAGGAGCGGGAAGGTCTGAAAATTTGGGGGTGGTTTGAATTTTCGTGGGATGGGGTTTTGGGAAGATGAATGAGGGTCGTTGATCAAGGGATGTATGGACGGAACGGATGGGGTAACGGATTGCGATCCGCGTGTTGTGTTAAACAACCACTAGAGAGTTGCCACGTTGACATTTTTTGTTTTTATTTCCTTTTTGTTTCTTTTCCACGCTGGTGAATAAGGGACGTCGATTGGGAGAGGTGTGGACGGTGAGGATCAAATGAGCTACGGGGGAACGGGATTGCGATCCGTGTGTTGTGTTTGTGACCTATAACAAATTGACACGCGTACACTGGAACAAAAAAATGAAGAACTATGATCAAGAATATTAGAAAGAAAGAGAGGCAAAAAATTGATCAAGAAATAAACAGTTTTGGCGCGTGAGAAGAGAGAGGAGGGACCGAGCAGAGGAAGTGTCTACACACACGTGAAAGTGATTATGTTGTCAAAATTTTAGGGAGAAAAATAGAAATTCTGAATTCGTCTAGATCAATTCTGAATTAATATGAATTTTCTGGCGCGTGAAAGGAGAGAGGAGGGAGCGAGTAAAAGAAGTGTTTATATGCACGCAGAAGTGGTTGTGGTGTTGAAATTTTGAGAGAAAATTAAAACTCTGAACTTGTTTGGATCAATTTTCAATTAATCGAATCATTCTTATTGTTTTATAAATTCTACAATTCAAAAACCTTTCAATTTTAGCTTATAAAATTCATTTAAAAAATACACAAAATAATTGGAGCACGAGAAGTTAAAAAAGAGAGTGGAATTAGCTATTTCCCAATCCACTCCCTTTCCACACCATTGTGACCACTCCTACTCCACTCCCGTATCCGCCTTTAACCCATTTCAACCATTTCCAGCAACAAGTCATAGCCTACACTATAGACATCCATACCCCATAACCAATGGCGGAGCCACATAGGAAGGAGCATGGGCACTTGCCCCCCTGACTTTTTGAATCCTATTGTTAAGGATGATAGTTTTGGTTATTTTAATACATTTGTCTCCCTTGATTTTTGAAAATATTTACAATAGTACTAGTTTTTTTTTTCAATTTTTGATAAGTTAGTGACCCATTGCCCCCTCCAAAAAAAAATCAGTGTTTTAATTTATGGATCGAATACATCAACAAAGTAAATGATAATTTCAACTAGATTTCTCAACATAAAATGAATAATAATTTTATCACATATAATGTGGTTTTGTACATTGAAGAAAATTACTAAAAATTTAGTTTATCATCAATTCATTATGGACAAATTTTAAGATTTGAAATAACATCGTCTTCTATTTTAGTATGTGATTGAGTTGAAATGTACTAAACATAGGTTATTTTATAATTTTTTATTTATATTATGTTTAAGTTAAAAATTTAATGGTGCTTTCGGTAAACCGATGAATGAGCTAAAGCCCCCATGTCCGACCAAAAAAGTTGAATTCGAAAGTATTTTTTCCAGTGAAATTTTTTTTTATCATAGTTTGTCCCCTCTAATGTGAAATGTTGGCTCCGCCCATGTCCGACTCAAACAGTTGACATCCCTTGTAAATCGATTACCTAAACACAATCCGCTTAATGCATGTACACATTCGTATAACAAATAACAATGAAGATATATTTCACATGTCAACATTTTTTATCGGAATAAATAGATAATCATCATAAAGTCATCGTATACGAGCATTCATAAATCCGTTACTAAGGCTTACAACAAACATAAACTCGACATAATATCATCATCTCAACATAATAAATAAATATCCACCAAAGAAGCAAAAAAAAATATATTTATCAATACTAATATCATCTCATTAAAGTTAAATGAATAATCACTCATAAGTCATCATATATGTCATCCATATGTAATAATTATTAGTTATAACCCGTACCTAAAGACAAGATGAAACATAAGATTCACGCGTTTAAAAAATTGATCTCACTATACCAAATAACAATTTTTTATTTCTTCATTTATTTGATTACATCATTTAAAATTAATTTTTACTTATTATTTTTTTTAAAATAGTGTTAAAATTTTCTCAAAATGCATAACTCTACAAAATTGTTTCAACACGTGTACACTATCATGTATGGATAATGTATGAAATAAAAATTATATTAAAGTATAAATTAATCAAATATTAAATGATTGATCATGTGATATTGGGTGATGCGATATTTTTTGGCGGGAAAATATATATGGTATAAAAATTCAACTTCATTCCTATCTTATTGTATAGATATCTGCCACTAAGATCATATCCTCGCCTTTAAGATAATATTCGTCACTAAGACTATATCCTTGCCTTTAAGGAAATATCCGTCAATAAGGTCATATATCTGCTTTTAAGGCTTCACCCGTCACTAAGGCCAAACATTTGTCTTTAAGGTTATATTTTACCGATAAGGCTAATTAGCATAATCACAATGCATTCTCAAACCAATACTCCACACAGTATAAATTAATAATGGATAGACATATTATTGTCGTTATCAATTGTATAAAATAGCACACTCATATTTGATTCGCCTCTATCTCAAAATTAATCCCCATACGAGATTTTAGGTAGAACCGACATTGATGTTGTCGCCTCAGAACCTAACACACTTCATCACAAATTCATTTGAATATTCCCCATATATGCATTTGTCTTAAAGAACATGTATGAATGTTTGAATTGATACATTCCCAAAACCCTTTTCCAAATGATGTAACATAAACCCCTTAAACCTGACTTGATCATTATGTCTCACATAAGCTAGGTTCAAATTTAATCCATAATCATGTATTTGCAAACGTATAGGCCTTAAAGGAGTTGTTTTGAACCCATTTGGATGTCCCGAGTGTTTTGAAGATGACCGGATACAAGACCAAAACATCATATCGAAAACATCATTTTAACAAGGTTGTACCGGTACAACTTATACCGGTTATTCGTTGTAGTGGTACAACAGAGTTGTACTGGTTCTTTCTAGGGCAAAAAACCCTTATACCGGTACAACACAATGTTGTACCTGTTATACTATGAAAATAGGGCTTCAAACGTAGTTTTAACTCCTACATACATTATTTTCATCCCTAACACCACCTAATCATCTAACAAACCTTCCTTAAACACTTAGAAGCTTAAAAATCATATTAAATAAAATGAAACGTTTTACCTTCGATGCTGATGATGCACAAAATAGTCTCGTGCAAGATCAACAGTCGAGTGTGTGATAAAGTGTAATTAATGGACAATTAATAAGGCAATCAATGACAGTAATGTAAATATTGAGTCTACACACAGATATATAGTAGTTCGGTCTGGGTGACCTACTCCACTCTGAGAAATGACAACGGTGACTGGGGGCTCTTTATTGATCAAGCAAGGTGAACAAGAGAGAGATAAAACAATGGTTAGATCCGAGAGAGATACAATAGCTAGGAGAGAGAAAAATTATATGTGTGTAGAGAGGTATAGAGGCAAAGCTCAATGTGTAGTGAGATGCCCCCTCTCAATGGAGAGAGCTTACAATTTATAGGCATGGTGAAGCGGTGACGTGAATGCGATGACACTGATTCTTCGGGGAGGATAGTTACAAAAGGTTAGTACAATTAAGATAGCCTTGATCTTCGAGAGCGGGTATCCCGATAATCTCTCTCGCACTTGCTTTTATCTTCCTGAGCTCCTTGAATTATGGACTGGGTTGAATTTGCGAATTCGGGTCGACCTGCCTTTTAGTTGACTTGGGCTTGCTGGATTTATTGGGTCTGACCCAGTTAGATTTGAGCTCATCATTTGCCCCCATGCCCCAAGCCCCAATTGCTTGCGAAGGGGTTGAGGGCATGAGTGAGCTCCGAATAGGCAAGAGGTTTCTTGTTCTGCACGATGGCTTCTTCATTCCTTGAATCACGAAGCTCATCTTCTTCACTTGGTAACTCCATGGTTGGGCACCTATTGCAATAGCAGACAATCTCCTTCATTGAGTTTTCAATTAGTCAAAACCCTTTTTTTTTATCTAGGGTACTGCCTATTTGCCAGGGTTTACATAAACCCTTGAGAGAATTCATTATTCTTCCATCTTTCTCCCTCACCTCTTTCTCTTGAACAATTTTCCATTGTAAGGAACTTCACAAAAGAAGATGGAGATGGAAGCTTCATCGATGAAGCAAGCTGGCGCAGTAGGATCGATGTCAGAGGGTTGTCTGCCCACGTCTGGCGACGCCCTCTCACCCATATGGCGGTGCCCACAAAGGAGACCCCCAAGGTGACAACAGCTGGGGAAGAGGCATGCAAGTAGGTACGCCAAGCCAACCAAGAGGAGTGAATGCCTGGGGCATTGCATGAACCGTGTAAAAGGCGATGTCGATAGGATGAAGGGAGACGCCCTTAAGAACAGTAGTGCTAGAGGGAAGGAGGGCGACGCCTTGGGCAGGCTGGCAAGGTCCAGACGCAGGGCTCTGATCTTGGGCTAGGCCTAGGACATGTGGGCGACGCTGTTGTGGCGCCAGCAAGGTGGGCGATGCCTGCCTGGGCTGGGTGCTGGTTGGTGTTGTCTGGCATGGGTGTCTAGGCGCTGGGCATTGGCTTGGAGCGAAAGCTGGTCTTGGTGACACCATGGAGGCCTGCGGAGCAGGCCGAAGTATCAGAAAACCATGAAAAATGGTAAAACTTTGAACGACCATAGCTTTGCGCTCTGTCGTCCGTTTGAGGCAAAATTTTTTTTTTTTTAATTTGGGTATTTTTTTGAGATCTACGACATACAAATTTCCAAAGGTGGTTTGGGCAACAAATTTCTCCCAAAAATGTTTCTATCTCCCTAAATTTGAGTTTTAAACACAAATTAGTGAAACCGACGGCGGTGTGAAGTTGCGCTCTAGCAGGGAGCGTCAGGCATTCATGGGCGATAGGTTGACGTTCTGGGTTTTTTTTTCTAGAGAGGGAGACTATGATGGCTTTCGGCTATGCTGGTTCTTAACCTTGTCTCTGATTATAGTCGCTCGCATTGATAGAGCGACGATGGAAGTGGAGGTTCTCTATGCTTCTAGGGCAGCATCTTCCCCTCTTCTCAAGAGGGCGAGGTTTGATGCCCCCAGTGTTTTTTGATTAAGGTCCGATGGTCAGGTTGTTTCCTGGGAACGGGATCTGGTGGTGCCCTCACTCCTTCCTAGACTGGGACTTCTGTGTATACTAGAGCTAGCCCTTGTATCGCTGTAGGAGTTGAGACTCTAGTGCGGTCTTTTATGGGGACTGTAGCTCCATATAGCTACTGATTCAGGTCTAATAATTACATTTGTCAGAGGTAATATTGATCATTTTATTGTGAAAGTGTGATATTTATGTTGATTTAATTGAAGATTAAGGCGATGAGAATGAAAGATGAGTTGTGTTGTTTTGCAGGCTAATAGGGCAAAAATTGGAGTGAAGTTATGAGAAGAAAGAAAGCATAGCTCAGGAGGGATCACACTGGAACACGCGTCCGGACGGAAGAAGAGTACGCGTCCGGACGCGATTGGCAGAAAGTTGATAAACGGAGAAAGGACCATTCTGGAAGGCGCGTCCGGACGGTTGAGAAGGTTGCGTCCGGACGCGTGTCAAGTTTCTGTTGCCGAATTTAGAATCCTAATGGGATGCAATCTCTTTTAAATGTACTTTATAAATACAGACCTAGGATCTACAAGGGGGGGTCGTTTTTTTAGTCTATTTTCTGCATCCTTTTACCATGTCTGGCTAGAAGGCTAAGCTAGGGCTAGGGGAAAACCTCTCAACGGAGTACGGTATTCTTATTGACTCTTGTACTTAAGGATTTATGTTATCGTGTTAATTTAATCCCAAATCTTTTAGCAAAGTGTTTATGCTGTATAAACTCTTGAGTTGTTGTGCCACGTACATCAATTGCTTGATTTTCCCTGCGTGTAAATCACTGGTTATTCCATGCTGGAAGGATTAACATTATTTCATAAAATAATATGATTGAATGATTATTCAGGTTCCTGGTAGTCTTTTGATTATAACCATTGGATTTATCACTTGATTTGTTAATTGGGTTAACTGACATTTAATTCCTCTTTCAAGTCAAGCTTTGAGTCTTTAACTATTATTGTATGAAGTTGAGAGGGAGTACCTGATGCTCTAGTATTTTATTTATTACTGTTTTAATTACCAACAATCACTTTTCTCAAATCAACATCTTTCCAAACAAGTCCTTTTCCTTCCAAATTACTTTTATTGTGTGTGTGATTGTTTTTTGTTACAATTCCTCGTGGGATCGACCTCGGACTTCCGAGATTATATTACTTTGCTCAACCTGCGCTTGGGTTTACACTTTTAAAGTTGAAGCAGCTACCCTGCTTCTAGTAGTGGCTCGGTGTTCATGCTTCGACGTGACTTTGGCCAAGGAGCAACTTTGAAGGTTTGTGACTCCCAGGGATATCAGAGAGGTTGGATCTCGAGGTCCAGAGGGCATTATCAACTTTTAATTTTTTCTAGCCTCTTTTTCTTCATGTTCTACTTTTTGGATTAGTGTAGGTGACTGCTGCTTTTCACTGCATCTTTTTAAGAACGATCAAACTTGGAGAGGCATACAGGGATCTGGCGAAAGAGAGGCGAGCTTCGAGAGACTACTGAGGAGCAGTTTGGGCTTGCTAATGAGAGAGTCGCGCCTCTTGAGATCGAGCTCTTTGGCATCCCACGAGAGGGCCGGGAAGCTGGAGGCCGAGCTACGTATAGCTCGAAATAAGGCTGTCGTGACAAAAACTTATAAGGAGACTACCTGCACGAGAACAGAGTTAGAGCTGCAAACGTCCCATGAGAGGGCCGCTAAGCTGGAGGCCGAGCTACGTATAGTGGTTATCGTGGAAAAGGCTTACAAGGAAACTACTTGTGCGAGTGCAAAGTCAGAGTTGCGGACGTCCCGTGAGAGGGCCGCTAAGCTAGAGGCCGAGCTATATATAGCTCGGGAGAGAGCTGCCATGACAGAGGCTTATAAGGAGACTACATGCGCGATAGCAGAGTCAGAGGGCTGCTAAGTTGGAGGCCGAGCTACGTATAGCTCGGGAGAGGGCTGCCGTGTCAGAGACTCATTCCATTGAGATGGAGATGAGGAGGTAGGTTGCTGAGAGGGCCATTGCAGTCGCCTATATTAATGGTTATGAAGAATTTGATAGATTTTCCTGCTTGTTGATTTCTTTGGCTTCGTCCCATATGAGGCACCAGGGGTAGATGGTGACGGGGAAAGCCTTGATGATAGTGGTTCGGGGAACCGTGACTGATCGTCGGGAGTATGGCGACTTTTGTCTTTTTCTCTACCTTGTTGTTAGGTCATGTTCTGACTTTTATAAGTTGTTTACAAACTTTATGAAAACAAGACAGTTCTGGACACAATAATCTTCACAGAGTTTTGTTTCATAAAATAATAAATAACAGAATAAATCAACTGAAACAATAAAGGACAAATAAAATGAGAGCCACTGGATTGTACTCGCTATTGATAATAACTCTTCAGGTATTCGGTGTCCTATAGGTGGGCCAAGATTTTCCTGGCAGAGTTAGAGTCGTCTCCTCTTCCTAGCCCTCAGGAGATTGTCTGAATTTCTCCAAGGGGTTGTTGGCGTTTCTCTATCGTCCTGGTCCCGGCCAGGTGGCGGGGCATGTCCTCTGCCAACAACGTATTGCCTCAACTGGCCACACTGTATGAGCTCCTTGATCTGCCTTTTAAGATCAAAGCAGTCGTCAGTATCATGGTCGTGGTTGCAGTGGAAACGGCAGTACTTGTTAGGGCTCCTACAGTTCGGGGCGGTCTTCATCTTCTCTGGCCAGCGTACTGTAGGATCATCTTGTATTTTGAATAGGATATGCTCCACGGAAGCATTGAGCGGTGTGGCAGGCTTGTCACTCTCTCATAGGTGGGAGACCAAGGCAGTCCTTGACAGAGATTATCTCTGTCCTATTCCTTTTGTTCTCTGCTTCCCGCTTGTCCTCACGTGTGTCCTTCCTCTTCTCGCCCCCCGAGGGATGGCTCACCTCGTCTGGCCTTAGTGACATCCTCGACATTCATGTACTTTTGTGCCCTTGACAACAACTCGGGCATGCTAGATGATGGTTTTTTTAGGACAGAGAACATGAAACTGGAGGAGTGCAGACCTGCAATAAAGGCGGCCATGGTAACCTTGTCGTCTGGATCCTCGATCTGGAGAGCCTCCTCATTAAAATGAGTGAGGTAGCTCCTAAGGCTTTCATCCCAATCCTATTTGATGGTGAGCAGGTGGGTGACCGACTTCTGGTGTCGGCGTCCCCCAATGAAGTGGGAGACGAAAGACTTGCTTAACTCCGCAAAAAGAGTGGATAAAAAAGGGTTTGATCTTTTCGAACCATTGTCGAGCAGACCCTTTTAAGGTGGTGGGAAAGACTCTGCACATGATCCTCATCAGACACGTTGTGGAGTTGCATGAGAGACTTATATGTGTCAAGATGATCTAGAGGGTCCTTGGTACCGTCGAAGATCTCGATGACGGGTATCTTGAATTTCGAGGGTAGGAGGTAATTGACAACATCTGCAACGAACGAGATATTACTTTACCAAGTAATCCACCGTCTCGGGCGGCTGTGCTTTGATGGTGTTGAGGGCATCACCGAGTTGGTTTTGCACCTCCCTGATCTTCTCGTCCCATTGGTTGGGGACATCCTTCGCTGGGTCATTGTAATGACTTTCATGATCAGCATACTGGCCTTCTTTCTCGTCCTCTTGCACAGGTACATGAGGAGGGGGAACACGTGAGCTTCCTGTGTGCTAAGGAGGGACTCCTGGGCGAGGGGCACCCTGGCTTTGCCCGGGAGCGTTCTGGCACGAGGCCCCACTGTGGGGGGCGGCTTGGCGCCCAGAGTGGAGAGGTTGCGGTGCTTCTCCCGTCGGAGGGAGTGGTGTTCCTCCTACAGGCTGAGGGGCGATGCCTCCCGGGGCGAGCATCAACTGAATGATTTGCTGGTTCTAGTTTACCAGTAGCTGCATGATTTGTAAAAGTTGTTGCCCTACCATGGAAGTCGGTGTAGTGGATGGTTTCGTGGGTGCGGGGGGGAGGCGGGGTTGTTGTCTGCCGGTTGTTGACTCATCGACCTGGTCGTGATTGCCATGGATTTCAAGAGAGTAGCAAGGTAGTAGAAAACTTAGTCGTTTCCCACAGACGACGCTAAATTGATGATATACAAAATAGTCTCGTACAAGATCAACAGTTGAGTGCGTGATAAAATGTAATTAATTGACAATTAATAAGGCAATCAATGGCAGTAATGTAAATATTGAGTCAACATACATATATATAATGGTTCGGTCTGGGTGACTTACTCCACTCTGGGAAACGACAACGGTGACTGGGGGCTTTTTATTGATCAAGCAAGGTGAACAAGAGAAAGAACAATGATTAGCTCCGGGAAAGATACAATAGTTAGGAGAGAGAAAAACTATATGTGTGCAGAGAGGTATAGAGACAGAGCTCAATGTGTAGTAAGATGCCCCTCTCAATGTAGAGAGCTTACAATTTATAGGTATGGTGAGGCGGTGACGTGAGTGCAAGAGCACTAATTCTTCCGGGAGGATAGTTACAAAATGTTAGTACAATTAAGATAGCCTTGATCTTCGAGAGTGGGTATCCCGATAATCTCTCTCCCACGTGCTCTTATCTTCCTGGGCTCCTTGAATTATGGACTGAGTCGAATTTGCGAATTGGGCTCGACCTGCATTTTAGTTGACTTAGGCTTGCTGGATTTATTGGGTCTGGCCCAATTAGATTTGGGCTCATCATTTGCAACTCGCTCCTCCGAATTTGCCAAACCTCCATAAACAAAGAACCTAGAGTTCTTAAGTTCTTCAATCCAACACAACCAACCCAATCACTTGAATATAGGCTAGAATTATATGAGTAGTATCAAGAAAATATTTGCTAAAACTCATGGAGGCAAGAAAATCCTCCATTCGATGCTGATTTTCGGAACCGAAAGCTTAACATCTTCAAAAACCCACAAGCCTCTTATGAACCGGTACAAGGCTAGGAGAATTCCCCTCTTATCACCAAACCGTTTAGCCAGAAAAACACCAAGTGATTGTCAGGTATCCCATGGCTCACCCACCCTTTGACCAAATTACACTGAAAACCCCCTTTGTTTTCTCTATTTTCATAATTAACATTTAAATTTTCTAAAACATAAATGTTCACATTCAATCTCGTTACATTTTATAATTCAACCTTAGATACGTTTAATAACAATCATACCTTACTTTCCACAATTTCACTAACTACAATTAACCCATAGCTAACATTAACAAATTATATTTTAACCCATAATATTGTATAAAATGTTCTGAAATGCATGTTCAGGTTTCACATAGGGTTTGAAACCATATAGGACTCGTGTGTTTCTAGTGATGAAAGCTTGAAAACACACCACCACTATAGTTTGAAAATACTTGTGTGGTTCCAATTTTGAAAGCAGACTACCACTCAAGATATTTGCAAAACACCCCATCGATTTTGGTTACCATAGAAACACATAAGATGCATAAGTTCTAGTGTTGAGAGTTTGGTGATTTGTGGTTAAATGGGGTGGGTGTTTGTGGTTAGAGATGAGTGGTGCGGTGGTGTTTGTCTCAGATGAAGGTATTGGATGGTGGGGGGCGAATGTGGAGGTATTGGGCAGTGGTGGTGGAGGTGATGCGATTTGGTTAATTGAAAGAGAACATAATTAAACACTATAATTTATTAAACTTTGACTTAATTAGTGGAATTGATAGGGTTTGGTCTAAAATTTAAGAGTAATGCTATGTAACCCAATTTTACATTCCAAATGAAGGGGGATCATTGGATCAGTGAGTCCCATTTAAAAAAATTGATGAGATCCACTCATCCAATTAATTAACATAATTGAGCAGATTTAGCTTGATTTGGGAATAATTTTAACTTAAATATTGGAGCTGATTTGAATTCAGGATTAGGGGTGATAATCGAGCTGAATTCGAGCTTGATTCAAGCCTAATTTACATATAAACGAGCTGGCTCGTTTGACTATTTACACATAAAAAAGCCTAAAAAAATGTTCAAACTTGACTTGTTTAACAGCCCTATTCAGGATCATTGTTTATTGCGTAAGTTATTTAATTTTTAGAGGGGACATTACTGTCTTTTTATATAATAATTAGAAGCATAATTGTCTTAAAACAGTAGTCCTACTAATGGAGGAAATTTATGGAAGAGTAAATTATACTTTACTACCCTAAACTATTACCCATGTTTCACTTTGTATCATAAATTATCAAATTTCTCACATTATACTTTAAAATATTAATTTTGTTTCATATCACTCAAATAGATAACGACAAACTTAAAAATCTGTCAAATGAGGGAGGAAAATCTCAAAGAGCTTTCTGCTAAGTGCCTAGTACCACTTTATTTTACCTTTTTTGTAACCAAATGGTTGTTGGGAAGAAAAAGAAGGTGGTCAGAAGAAAAAAATTTGGAACTTAAGAATGACAAAGTTATGAATATGTATTTTTCTTAACTTTTGACCTACACATGTATATGACAGTATAGACTACTCACATGCGTATTTATAGTCAAAAAATTGATAATCGTGTTATTATTAAAGGATTAAGGGATCACCACGTTATTTATCTAAATCTTGCTGCTCCTGTATTAAATTGATCATTTTCTTTATGAAAAATACACATTTAATGTAATTTTCTTACAATGTTTAGATTTTTATGACAAATCATCACTACTAAAAATCATTTTGTAAGATGGTAAATCATGACTATTAGTTAAAAACCTTATGAGTACCCAAAACCCTATATAATACGTGGCCATCTAAAAGAATGGGTGAATGGATTTTTACAATGATGGTGTCTGAGAATAGCAATTTTTTTTTTATCAAAAGAATAGCAAAGTTGATTACCTCATTTTTTGTCAATAATTTTTTTTAAAAAAATAACATTTATTACCTCACTTTTCAATCATTTCATATTGAGTCAACTCAGCTGACATTGAGCAAAACAGAAGTCCCAATGCAAACCTAACAAAGCCCAAGCCCATCAAAGTTTGGGTTTACCAAACAACTCTTTCTCTCTCTCTCTGAACCGGCAACCACATATAAAAGGCCCGGATTCCGCCGTTCTCAGCCACTTCTCTGCTCTTCTCCCCTCCTTGCCAAAACCTCAGCCCCCAAACCTCTACTTCTCTGTCTCTCTTTCCTCTCTCCAAATCTTCCCTTACTAAATTATCTTTATCTATGTACACGTATATAGAAGTATATATGTGTTTTAGGTGTGTGCTTGTCTTTTGATCAAACAGTTGAGCTGCGATTCGAGTCTTAGTTCATTGGTATGCCACCATGTTACCCTCTTTTTGAATAATTATTATCCATTTTATGCTTATTCATGTATTCATGTATAATCTTTTTTTTGAGCTTTTATTCTGTTTTATTTCTTTTGTTTGGAAATTATTGTTGTGGGTAGTTAGTTTTCTGCAATGCTCCAGTCTTTATTTTTCTTTATAGCTCATATGTTAATGGGTGTTTTGCTTTATGGGTATTCACTTGATTAATAGTTGCCTTGGTTTTGAAATGGGTACACATATTTCTTGAATTTGGGTGTAAGCTCGAAAAGATGGTGTTTTTGTTTTCATGTCATCATCGGGTTCTTTAATCCGAAAATAAGAAAGTAATGACTTTAGTGGTGTCTTATATGTAAATTTGTCTGATAGATTTTCTCTTGTTTTGGTTATTAATTCAACTACTTGCTGGAACATCAGTTGTTAATCTTTGTCATTTTATGGGGGTGTATTGACAATATCAGGGGTAGAAATGGCGGGAAAATCGAACAAGGGAAGGAATCGGAGAGCGTCACAAAATTCAACTAATCTTTTGGAGCAGTCGGATGCTCCCTTGAAAGATAACCCGAGTCCTTCAGAGACTTCCAGTGCTGATGCCAATGGAAATGAAGCTGCAACCAAATCGGCTTGTGCCACGTCTGAGGCAGAGGAGCCACAGAATACAAATTTGGAGAACCAGCCAAAGCAAGGTGAAATTTGATTTGTTGGCATTCTATTGGTTATTTCATAGCAACAAATTGACATCATCACTTTGGCAACTATCTTTTTATTATTACTTTGGTTTTCGATATCATTATTTCGATTAGAGAACTGGAAAATTTGCAATTAATCAAATAGATGACACTATCAAATTCACAGTTAGCTTTTGATAGGCACAGACTGGAGCAGGTTGTATTCTTTATGCAAATTCTTCAGAGTTCCTCTCAATGTTGGGCATTTTATCAAGAAGTTGATGAATGGAACGATAAAGGTTCTATTTCAAAGTTGTAGATGTAGACTAGCAGCTTTAAGCATTAATCGTAATCTATTGTTACATAAGTATGCATATGTCACTATTTGAATTTCCCATGTTTTTTCTTCGTACTTTGCCCTGATCTTTGAGAAAAGTTGATCCCTTTGGTTAGTGTTTAATGCTCAAGATGTGCTTGAGGCGCCAAAGTCCCATATTGTCTAGGAGCGAGACACAAAATGAAGCTGCCTAAAAGAAAGCAACAAATGTATGTACAACAGCTTACATGAATATATTTTTGTGTGTGCACCTTGACAATCATAGACATGCAAATATGATTGTCAAGTATGCATTCATATATGCAGAGAAAAAAGTATACATAAGATACATGTCATTATTGTATGTTCTATTTAAAACAGCATTATAGATATAATAGTTTTTTACTCTAGTTTTGTTAAGAGATAGAAGACAAAAAGGACATGGAAAGAGTTTAATTTGGGTACTTACAGAGTAAATTAAAAATGCTGTTAGAATCTGTAGAGGTGGACCTTTTGTGGCAAACAACGAGCTTAGTGATTCCCTGCCAAAAGGAGCCTCCAAAGAAGGTTAGGAATCTTTTGCTGTCCCTTTCTTTATCTTGGTACCAGTGGGCCTTGACGTGATAACAATGACTCGTCACCCCATAGCTATCTATAATATTTGCACATTACAAAACCAGGATTAAAAAAATATCGAACTTTTAATTCTTATTCTTCTTGTCTTTATATGTCAGATGCTTTTTTGATCTGAGTTTCATTTTCTTCAGTTTCACTGTATTTTCTGCCGTGTGGTTGGAAATCCGACCATTTTGTACCACTGAATTATTCCAGATTTTATTTCTTTCACATGAGGGAGATATGACTTATTTTGCTTTTTCTAACAATTATTTTACATATTTATTTTTGGGAATCTCGGCTTAAACTCAAATCAACAAGGCCTTATTTCAATTATCTTTGCAATATTGAATGGATGCTGAGCCCACTCACACACACACACAAGTGCGTCTAACCTGTGAATTTGTTTTGGAGTGCAGGTGACATTCATCTTTATCCTGTTTCTGTCAAAACACAAGGTGGCGAGAAGCTTGAGTTACAAGTGAGCTAACTTTTTCGACGACTTCCTTCTTGTGAATTACCCTGTGGATTATTTTATTTCCTGCAAAATGAGGAGACATATCCTTTTTTTGCTTATTGGGTGTCTTTGATCCCCGCTGTTATTATATGTAGTTATGTACTGCATAATGTTTGATCTTTCTTTTCTTTGTTGGCTAAGAGTCATTAATGCCATCAGTTTTGGACTGCTTTACGTGGAAAGAACTGCCTTGACATTTATTTCCTATATGTGAAACAACTCCCACTGCTAATGAATTTTTTAACTGATTGCAGTTAAGCCCGGGAGATTCTGTAATGGATGTTAGGCAGTTTCTTCTTGATGCTCCTGAGACATGTTTCTTTACCTGCTATGATTTGTTACTGCACGCAAAGGACGGCTCTGTTCATCATCTGGAAGATTACAATGAAATCTCGGAAGTTGCTGATATTACTACTGGTGACTGCTCCGTGGAGATGGTTGCTGGTATGCTAATGCACTTTTAGTTGTTTGCTTTTGTAAGTAATGCACACAAAGAACTGAGTGATGTTTTTCACACTATAGTTGCTCATGGCATCCAACAACAGTATGAAGACTCTGAATATGGGTTACAAACAGCCTTGTTTGTGCTTTAACTTGAAAATATTTCTTGCAGCGTTATATGATGATAGATCAATCAGGGCTCATGTTCAGCGCACAAGAGAATTGCTTTCTCTTACCTCGCTGCATTCCTCATTATCAACTTCACTTGCGTTACAGCACGAGACAGAGCTAACCTCATCTGCGAACTCAGGAGGTTTGGGATTTCAAGCTTTCAATCTGTGTCTTTTATGGCTTTGCTTTGCTTATTTCGTTATTTGTTTTCTACTCTTATCAATCTAAAAACTGTTAGAAATGAGGAGGAGACTCATATTAAGCTTTTGGAATTTGATATGATCTAGATCCTGTAAAGGTTGAAGTACCCGAGCTCGATAGTTTGGGTTTCATGGATGATGTTTCTGGTTCACTGACTAATTTGCTGTCATTGCCTTCCAAAGAGATCAAATGTGTGGAGAGTGTTGTGTTCTCTTCATTTAATCCTCCTCCAAGCTACAGGAGGTTTGTTTTCTTCTGGACATCTTTATATGTTGGAAAAACTCGTTGCAATATTGTAAAGAAAATTTCATTTCTTCTGGGCATATTAATATGTTGTAAACCCTATATTGCAGCTTTGTAAATAAAGTAAATTAGGGCCTCCTCTCTGGAATATTAATGGATAACATACTGCATGCTGTTCTTATTACCTCCAGGCTTTCTGGGGATTTAATTTATCTGGATGTGGTAACACTAGAAGGAAACAAATATTGTATCACGGGAACCACAAGAACGTTCTATCTCAACTCGAGCACTGGGAATATCCTTGATCCAAAACCTAGTAAAGCTGCTGCTGAAGCAACCACCCTTATTGGACTCCTGCAGAAGATTAGCTCTAAGTTCAAGAAAAGTAATAATACGTGCTTTGAGCTGCCTTGATTCTCTTAATCTCAATTTGTCTGACTATCTTACTGTATATGATTTCATTACTTTACGTTTTAATACTGAAGGCTTTCGTGAAATTTTGGAACGGAAGGCCACTGCTCATCCTTTTGAGAATGTTCAATCGCTGTTACCGCCGAACTCATGGCTAGGGTTATATCCTGTTCCTGGTAAGTTCAATACTATGGAAGTTAATTTGATGCTTTGTGCTTTTCTAAGTATGCATGTTTGGGCTCATGGAGTTGCATTTTTCTTTTTACTTTTCTAGTTAATCATTTCACCTTCAAAAGCCCTCCTCCTGGGATTTTCTGAGACATGATCTCAGTTTTCTACTTCAGTCTTTTGTGCTCAACTCATCTTGTTAAAGATTATAACAGAAACGCCTAAAACATTCTTTATTTGCCATACCAATTTAGTTAAACCTCATTTTTGACTCAAAATCTGTATTTGAGCCCAGAGTTTGCGTCCGTGTTTGCATACATGAATCATGAATTTGATATTTTATTATTTTCAATACTTCAATGCCTCACAGTTTGAAAGTCCCGCAATTGTGAAGATTGATGGTTTTCCATTTCTTTTCCCTCTTTACCATGTTGTGCTACCATGCTAGCGTTGTTCAAGAGATTACATCCATTACCACTTTAATGTATTGCTCAATTTCCCATGCTGCTCCTGCATAGCTACATTACTTTCTTATGTCTTATGTTTCCTCGGATCTCAATTATGTAATTTACTATTAGTATGCATGGCTATTTTATGCCTTATTAATACCACCCTTTTTTAATTGTCACGTCAATGCACAGAGAAAGAGAAATAAGCATCACTAACTAGATGTGTTTGCTTCTTCTATGAAAACTGATATATGTTTCACCAATATATGCATATGCCTCGGGTTCACTCAATAATGTATCTATCTAAATTATTTTCTAACTGGTTCCTTCGTTTCAGATCACAAACGTGACGCAGCTAGAGCAGAGAATGCACTGACGCTCTCATTTGGAAGTGAGCTAATTGGCATGCAAAGAGATTGGAATGAAGAATTGCAGTCTTGCCGGGAGTTTCCGCATACAACGCCTCAGGAAAGGTGTAATTTTATATCTATCTATCAATCTATATCACTTTCCATGGCCTTTCATGTGCATTCCTAAGTCTCGATTTTTTCAGTTGCGTTGATGCAGTTCATGTTGTCGTGCCATTGATTACTTATGTATAAAATTTTATTGCAGGATCTTGCGTGATAGGGCTCTTTACAAGGTGACTACTGACTTTGTTGATGCAGCAATTAGTGGTGCTATTGGAGTCATCAGCAGATGTATCCCACCAATTAATCCAACTGATCCAGAGTGCTTTCACATGTTAGTATGATCTGAAAACTAAACCCAGATAATTTCTCTCAACTCATTTATGTTACTGAGTGATTGACCTTATTAAAAAAACCAGGAAAGAAGTTTATTAACTGCCTTAATGTAGTTTACCTAAGCAACTTACATGCCATTAACTTCTGCTTCAATTGTTTTTGTCTGGTTGAGGGCGATGTTTCTATGAGAAGACAGGAGGGTTTTTTTTTTTTTTTGGAGGGGGGGGGGGGGGGGGGGGGGGAATGGTGCTTTGGGGTTGGGGGTCCAATTTGCTTTCCATAATATTGACCATTGTGTTAATTTCTGATGCACTGACGTAGTATCAAGGTTTGCTTTAATTTTTTCAGAATTTTGGTGATGTGCTGATATCTGTACTCTGTAATCTTTCTCTTGGGCCTTGTGTCAGTAGTATTATGATTATTTAAATCACGACCATGGTCTTAAGTAAGGTGATAGTTGCCATAATGGTAACAGATGAGAGACATGACCGATGGTATGTGATAAGGGTGGAATTTTGGGTATGGGCTGCCATGGCCTCGGAGCCCAATACACCTTGAGAACCCAGAGGTTGGGCTTATTGGACCAAAAGAAGTGTCTCTAGTTGGCTCACGTTGAGAGAAGAAAGGGCCAAGAGACCAAGCCCAACGGCTTCGGAGGACCAACAGTCCAGTCCTGGCCCAATCCTATACCAGCCAAAGGGCAACCCGGGAAAGAGAAGTCACACCCTTGCCATCCCGCCGCGCTAGGTGTCCAAAAGACAAGGGGACCATTTCTAAAACCTATGATAGTTACACCCTCCCAAACGCAGAAGGTGGTGGTGCGTAACGATTCAGAGATCGTGGGCACAGTAGCGCCGGCTAGCAGAAGCTTTTGCAGGACAAGGACGGAAGGTCCCCACAGGATAGGAAGAAGGTAGAAGGAGCCACCAGGAACCCTAGGACGGACGACCCATATAAATGGAACAGTGCTATGCCTCTGGGGATCATCTTCATCTTCCCCATTGTGTTCTCTATTCCCGGATGTTCAACAAAACAAGGCATATGTATTTGTAAGGGCCCAGTGCCTATAACCCACTTGTACTCACCAAGAATCAATATACAACCTCAAGGAGTAGGAGACTCAATTGTAGTGGACGTAGTCTTAGTCCATCGACTAAGGTGAACCACTTATATTCTGTGCCTTCCACTTTCGATAGGTTAACTTCTCTTTCAAACAAACTCATAAAATCCGTTAGCACCTCATAGGCTGGGCTTGGGCCGTTATTTCCGAGACCCCATCAGTATGTAACAAAAACAGAAGCCGGACGTGAATTTTATTTTTGGATCACCCCACCCCAAATAAACAAAAGATATGCAGGTTTTAAGTCCAAAATCATGCAAGTTGGTAATTTTAGTGAGATATAATGAAATTTATTCTATCATGCACATTTTTTTCATATGTTCAGAAATTATCTTACTTTTAGAGTCGCTAATATAGGTGAACACTAAGTCACTAATGAATTCTTATTTTTCGCTACTTCATGAGCATAAATCCAATAAGGGATCCATAATCATAGAAGTCTTCTTGATTAAGCTAGATCTAGCATAAGTCTTGAAGATTGACATGGTTTAAGGAGATATGAAGATTAGAACGTAGTTTGGCTCTCAAGGAAGAGCTCCTGCTAAGAAGACTGAAAAACTTGACATTTGAGGGTCATTTTTATACCCATGCAATCCATGGCCGCAATGGCTTTTATGCATGTGAAATGTTTTAGGCTGTGAGCCTGTGACGCATTGTAACTACTGATTTTTAGAACCACAGTCATTACTGTCTTCTTAGCAAGATATCTATACTTCGGATTTTAACCGAGTCTTTCTGTTGTATAAGTTTTCTTTTGTTTTGCTTTAACATCCGAAAGGAAAATAAGTTCCAGCTCTGCTGAAGTTTATTTTCCTTTGACAGATCATTTAAGTGCTTCTCAAACGGAGTTTATTTGCTTTCTATTTATTGTATACAACCACCTTGCTATTAATCAGCAGGCCCAATTTGGCCCACTGGCAACAGAAAAAATGTTAACTTTACCATGAAGAGTTGTTGTAAGTGTCAAGCAGGGTATTGCCCTTCCACTGTGCCAGATGAAGAGCGGAATCAGAATCATGTTATTTTAAGCACGAGTGACTTTTTTTTTTTTTTTTGAATTTATCACTTGTTGCCTTTAGGCTTTAGTTTATCGCTCATGTTCTTCTCTTTGCTATCTTTTTAACCTCAGTTCTACAAATGGCTTGTGTGAAGCTTACAGAAGCCATCAGTGGTTGCTGCATCTAGATTTTTTTAAACCTTCAATGTTGTTTAATGGTCCTAATAAGTCTAGAATTTGACAGATTAACATAATGTTCTTTTTTGTGATTCTAGGTATGTTCACAACAATATATTCTTCAGTTTTGCTGTGGATGCGGAATGTGAGCAGCTGTCCAGGAAGCAGTCATTAGATGATTTAAAGATTGGGAAAGGCTTGTTACACAATTCATCTGAGTCTAGCACTAAATCATCTCATGAAGGTTTTGCAAATTCAAATGGGGATATATCTAATGGCTTAAATAGAGAGGATCTAGATGGAGTCATGGAGGTTTCTCCTGATGTGCCTGCTGAGACACAGTTGGCTGAAAGTGAGCAAGCCACATATGCGTCTGCAAATAATGATCTGAAAGGCACCAAAGCATACCAGGAAGCTGATGTTCCTGGACTATATAATCTTGCTATGGCTATCATAGATTACAGGGGTCATAGAGTGGTGGCACAGGTGTGTATTTAACTTGAGATGATCCTTAATCGTAACCAGAGACTGATTTTTTGGTGATTTATCGATTGCCATTAATGACAGAATCTACGATTAGATTTTGATCTCATAGTTGGTTGCATGTTTGATGGCTGCAATGTGTATGGAGTTTTATTGTTAAAACTGCATTCTTTAATTGATTGTCTATCAATTGTGATTTGACTAGTGTGTTGTTATGAAATGACACTATTACCTATTTTCCTTCTTTTGTGCAATATCATACTGTTCATTGCTGCCGTAGTTTTCAGAACTTCAGTAATGCTTGTACTTTCTGAATGGAAGTGGTTATTCTTTGCTTGCATCGTCTTACTCATATGCTTAAGCTCAGGGAAGATAAGTTTTTTTTCTTCTTATTTCTATCTTTTACTCCAATTGTATTTTCTTTCTCATTCACTTGCAGAGTGTTCTACCTGGCATCCTTCAAGGTGATAAATCAGACTCGCTTCTGTATGGTTCTGTGGACAACGGGAAGAAAATTTGCTGGAATTCAGATTTTCATTCAAAGGTAAGATTCTATATGTATTTTTGCTTATTTTTTTATGCTGTCAGTTTATTTACTACATGTTATTTATTTTTATATTGTCGAAACCCATTCCTGAACTCCTTCCATGGTATAATTCGGTTTTTTTAACTAAAAAACAATTAACTTGCATAATATATTGCAACTTGATGGGTTTGTTTCACGTCGGGCTCCTTCAGAATTCTAAAAGTACATAACCTTTACACTACTATGTGAGCTGGAGTTAATTCAATGTTTGTAGAAAGGTGTACCCTATCACTGCCTAGTGCTTTTCTAGCTTACTAATAAAAGTCTTGTTATGATGAAGAAATGTATTCTTATTAATTAGATTGAGACTTTCCTATGGTGTGAGGCAACAAACCTATTCAAACAAAGCAGTAATAGGTGACAAATGCAACCAAATTAAAATGCATGCAATATCAATAAAATTGATCGCTTGACACTCTATGATCAATATGTCAAGGATCTATCTCACTTAGCATGTTTAGAACAATCTCAGTAATTCGATCACAGAATTAATCAAGGTACACAATTTTTATGTGGAAACCCCAATTGGGAATCCAGCCTAAAACCATGCACTATGTGAATCAAGCAACTTACAAGACTCAAAACTTTCAGACACAATTCGAATCCATGACCCAGTGCAATTGTACTCGTCTCAAAATTCCATGATCAAACCTGCGACCATTTACTTCACGTGTGCTTCACATTGACTTCACAATGTTATAGATCACAAACCGAATCCACGATCCACTATCAATCGAATGTACGACCTGCCAATGGAACTAAACAATCTTCTAGGTTTGCCCGCACTCCACAAGTGCTTGGATTTTGAAAACTCTCATGGTGCTCTAAATTGCTAACCGAAGGTGTTAAAAACACTATATTTTGTGAGATATAAGGTCTTATATGGCTAGAACCCATGAGAAACCTGTCCGACAATAGTAAGAATTCTGCTCAAAATAGGAAGGTTTGTGTCCAAACATGGATGTCTTGTTTGTACAAGGTTGAGCAAGTATCGAACTAGCAATGAATGAGCTTGTTCAAACGATTATCCAATTAATTTCGAGGGAACTTTCCTGAAGTTCCTAGACCATAGCCTCCAAAGAGGGTTGATACCTTCCCTAACCAAGGATCTTGTCACGGGGCGATTGACTGGGAAATTGAGTTCCAGAATCTGCTTCTTCCCCTTATTACAATTCTTTGAGCGACCTATTGTGAATTATAATCAAACTCATCAAAGGGAGCTTGACACCTTGGACCTCGTTAGAGAGAGCTCCAATCTCTATACTTATGATTTAAATTCAGCTTAGGGTTTTTATTAATTCTAGAGTCCTTTAAATAGGACTAGTCTCCTTACAAATATAGGAAACCTATAAGTTAGGCTCCTTATAACTGAAATCACGGAAAAACCTAATTAGGAGATAAGTCTCCAACTAAGCAACAATAATGTTAAAACAAAATAACAAAACAAAACCTAAGCCATATAATTCCAGCTGCAACTTATTTGTCACGCCTTCTATAAGAGCGACCCACAAAGGAGTCTATAACAAGGGTCATCTCTGGCTAGCATCTCAATCTCAAGATCGATTAAATGAGCAGTTTTCTATAAGAAAATAAGATATCTCGTGTTTTGAGCAGATCATGTAAACTGCCATTATAACCACACATGCCTAAAAAAGACAGCTATACTTGGATTGGGCAATTTTAACCTCTCTTCTTTAAAGGAAGACTGTCCTTCTAGCGACCTGTCACAAGTATCTAACAAGATATTCAGAACTTCCTTAGCACATTGTTTGGACCACTTAGAACATATATCAATCGTTTCATGTAGAATCATCCATCATTAGAGTTGGACCCGTTGTTCGAATTGTAGGGATCTCGTCCAAACAAGATGCCTATACGACGCCGGAAATTGATGTTTTTGAGAAATAAGTTTTTCCAGCAAACATCTATGCCCGAGTATCTTCACATGAAATCAGACCCCTTTATTTTCAGGCCAAATTAACCTCCTATGGGCATTCTATGTATTTAGGTTAGCAGGGATGAAATATCTAGAATCTTCATCTCACTTGGATAATGGCATTCAATGCTTAACAACCACTGACCTAGACGTATACAACCTTGACTGTGTTTTGACTTGCAGAATTTGCCAACACAACCTAAACTAACAAAATGTTATACTTATTTAGCAAAAATGTATTCCTCTTTCGGATTGAGCAATGGACAATGTGCATTTGGTGTTTCGACCATGGTCTTCAATGCCAAACAACCATTGACCTAGACCTGTATAGACTTGACGGGGTTTTAAGGTACGGAATTTGCCAACACAGCCTAAAACTGACAAGGTGTCATATTCCTACTTCGGATTGAACAATAAACAGTACACATACGCTGTTGTACTCATCCATGCAAATGCGGCATGTGGTTACAAAGGCAAGTTGTAATGTGGTATGTTGTCACCTTCAGAAGAAATTTCCTTTTGTTGTGATAGTGTCATGAACCCTCAAATTTAATAATCTATTATTCCCATGGCTTTGTCATGGTTACTAATCCTTTGCTAACATAGGTACTAGAGGCTGCGAAACGCCTCCATTTGAAGGAACACATGGTGCTTGATGGATCTGGAAATGTTTGTAAATTAGCTGCACCTGTGGAATGCAAGGGCATTGTTGGCAGTGACGACAGGTGATAACTATCTTTTAGATGGCTTATTATTTTGGCTAAATCTCTTCTTTCCTTTTTCTTATGCTTTATTTTCTTCTGGGATACTTGTTCAACTGTTTTTTCAAGATAAAAATATTTATTTTGTAGAATCACTTTTCATTTTGATTTTGAACTTGGAAAGAAAGCAAGAAAATTCTTGATGACCTAGCTTTCCACTTCCTTCTTCTTGGTACGATTTGAAGGCTAGGTTTTGAAAGATTGACAGTTCTTATCAGCTACATTGTATTGGTTCGCATTTTAATGAGACCAAATTTTTTGTTCCAATTTTGCATAAGCAACAAACAGTATAAGCATTATCTTTGTTATGCTTAGGCACGTATTTTAACCCTCTTTCTATTGAACTTCAGACAGTATCTCTTGGACCTGATGAGAATCACTCCTCGTGATGCAAATTATACTGGCCCTGGGTCTAGATTTTGTATTTTGAGACCTGAATTAGTTAATGCTTTTTGCCAGGTAAGTTCTGCTTTATACTTCTATCCACAGTATCCTAATAAATTTGGGTGTTTTCTGTTCCTAACATCTGATTGACACGATGTGAGAAGACTGAGGCAGCAGAGAGGTCAAAATCTAGCTGTAAATTAGAGGGGGAGGCTCCTGTTGCAACCGATTCTCCTAAAGCTGATAGTATGGAAGAACGGGTGACAACGGAATCAAGTGCATCACCAGCAACTTCTGTCACGCAGGTAAAGGGTGCCCCCCTTGGCAAGATATTTTCACTGATACAGTGGATTGGGATTCTTCTTAAAGCGTTTCTGCAGTAAAAGATGATGTAAAAAGTGATCACCTGCTTGGCCATTATGAGTGCGTACTGACAGTCAATCAGTATGTGTCTTCACATGTTTAAGTACTGGTGTATGCATGTATGTGTCACATATATTTTGGGATACCTGTGTTCAAATATTTTGTGTATACAGACTATTTACATGCTACAATCATAAGCTCATTTTCTCAAACTTTGGCTGTCAAAAATAGGAAATGCTTGTGTTTGTGGTGGTATATGGTGTCTGGGATGGAGGAGTTTGGAAAGGAGGATCAGTCCCCTTGCACCCCAAAACCACAGCCACACCAACAGATACACATGAAAAATGGAAATGAGGATTGCTTCCTTAAATGAGCTTTTCCTTTTTTTTTCCTTCAAATTACTAAGCAAGTGTGAAATGCTTTGGTTGCAAAGAATAGCCCTTAATACCCTGTAATAGATATTCTCTGGGGATTGGCCTGTCTGGTGCAGTTGCATGAGAGGTGACTCTCACAGTCTCATGTAAATGGTATCTTTGGAATTCACTTCTTTCTTTGCATTATGCTATTCAAATACCATTTGCAGCTCTGCTAGCCCCTTTATCTCCCCAACTTCATTGTAATTTTCCTAACTGTAAGAAACACCGAGAAGGGACTTCTGCAGTTGTTAAACCCTCTCTATCTGTTCCTAACTCACGAATGAGTTAATATTGGTTAACAAAGGCACATTCAAACTTGGTTCCACTTATCATGCTATTTATATCTTTTAATCTATTCGTTATATAACTGATTGTAGTCCTTGTATCTTCAGGTTTACCAGTCACTTTGGTGTTCAATGTCACTTTATCCCGTGTTTAATAGTTATATTTATGGAAAAGTTTCCTACACTTGGATCTACTCATTATCTCTTGCTTCAAAAGTTCTATATTTTGGTTTGTCTAAAACCTTCATTTCTCATTGGGATGCATTTAGTAGGCTGCATACTTTGTAAAGTCACATGCCTCTGAGAAATGGTCAAAACAGTAAATCTTAATCTGACCTAAAGTGATTGAATTGATAATCCAAGTGTAATAGAATTGTTCTCCACCAGTTGTGAAAGGAAAAGTAAGAGAATATGAAAAATTATGGAACTTAGGGGAATGATGACTATGCTATTTTTATGGAACTGTGATAAGTGAAAATTCTCTTATTGAAGGGAAACATGTAATATGATATTTGTTTCTTTTCAAATATACTGTCCTTTTCAACAGGAACCAATAGTATAAATATTGCATAATAATCATGGTTTGTGATATATTTCTGATAATTATTTGTGCTCAATTGTTACCCCACTTGCTTCAAATTATATATGTTCTACTTCTGCTTTCTTAGGATACCACTAAAGAAGGTAAAAAGGACTCTATCGATAGGGAAATATGTGAGGAAATAGTTTTTAACCCTAACGTCTTCACCGAGTTCAAGTTAGCTGGGAGCAAAGAGGCAAGTCTTGTAACTTTGTGATGTTGGTTCTTTCTTTTTGGTCATGTATATGTTGATCTGGAAGTTCATATTATTTTGATCCTTTCTTGTATCACCAGGAGATAGCTGCAGATGAAGAAAATGTTAGGAAAGCAAGTTTGTATCTGAGAGATGTTGTGCTTCCAAAGTTTATACAAGATCTCTGCACACTTGAAGTTTCACCCATGGATGGGCAAACATTAACAGAAGCACTCCATGCTCAGGGAATTAATGTCCGCTACATTGGAAAGGTAAGTGTGAGCTAATGATGGGTTCCATTCTGCCGCCCATTTCTGATTAGATGTTGGCTTGTAAAGAAATTGTTTAAGAGATGACAATTTTGTTGCTTTTGTTGGGATCTATAACTGTCAAGTGACTCATTAGTGTTTGACATGTTCGAGTCCAGGTAGCTGATGGGACCAAGCACCTACCTCACTTAAGGGATCTGTGCTCCAATGAGATCGTGGTCAGGTCTGCGAAGCACATACTCAAGGTGATCAGCATATTTTTACACACTTCAGCATCTTTTTGCTTGCATGTTACCCTTTTCTTCCTTACACCATGCAAATAGCGGATTTTTTTATAAAATCTCACACCATAGCACGCTTTTGATTTTTTTTGACAAACTCTTGATGTTTTCCACCACATCATGAGTTTGAAAGAGGGGGGGGAGGGGGAGGGTGCCAGAGTATTAATATTAGGGGTAGTTTAGATGTTTACTTTATTCTGTGTTGGCCTACTATATAAGGGCCTACAATGTGTATTTTGAGTTAAGTTGTTTCAATCATACTATTAGCTATAGTAATGTATTCCTTTTTTCTTTCTCTCCTTCTCTCTTTACTTCAACGAAATTATCATCCTGGTCATGAGGAACACGTATTATTGTATTTATTTCTTGGATGCTGCATTGTCTTGAAACTATGAATTGTGCATGTTGCCTCCAATTTCATTCCAAGAGCCCTTGTTTCTTTGTTGTTTTTAATTGCCACCTCTGATATCTGATAATCTTAATCATACATTATATGGTAATTTCACCTTCAGAAACCATTGGATTAGTCTGACTGATGTTAGCATAGCATGGATGGACTGACACCTAAATCTCTCTTACACACATGTTAGCTTATAAAATTGTTGCATGGTATGTTGGTGGTTTATCTATTTATCATTACATTACTTTCTGTGGTCCTGCAGGATGTCTTGAGAGATTCAGAGGATCATGATCTTGGGCATGCAATTTCACATTTCTTCAATTGTTTCTTCGGAAATTCTCAAGGTGTATCTGTAAAAGGTCTCTCTAACAGTACACAATCCAGAACCCCAAAGAAGGTACAAAAATATGGACTAGACAACTGATTTTCTCCTGGTTCATTTGTATTGGTTTTTTAATTGTGATCTGGTCTTCTGTTATGAGCTTCATGCTCCTGTAATTTCATCTCCCTGCTCTGCATTTTAACAAAAAGACTTCTTGAATGCATCTACAGAACACCGAGATATGTGAAGTTTTTTGATGGTCCATAGATAAGGAACAACAGGCAAAATAAGATTCTTATGGCCAATTTTCAAAAAATTGGGACAAGACTTTGTTAAGTCGGGCTGAGTTTATAGCTAAGGAAGAAATGGTTTATCCTAAGATGGGTCAATTCTGTGACTAATTTGCCACCACATCTGATATTTTAATGGAACTTGCATCAAGTTTTAAATTTTGACGCTTAATACTGCTTACAAATTCTACAGGATCACCTTGGCCATCATGCTTCCAGCAAATCTCCAAGGGGGCAGGCAAGGTGGAAAAGTGGAGGGTCAGTAAGAAAGAAACCGTCCTCATATATGAGTATTACGTCTGATAGTTTGTGGTCTGACATTCAAGAATTTGCAAAACTGAAATACCAGGTATCATAAACTCGAGTCTGCATGGCTTATACTATGGATCTTTGATGATGTTGTTCATTAGTTTATTGTTTGAGCTTATTTTTCTTCGTAGTTTGAGTTGCCGGAGGATGCAAAGTCACGGGCAAAGACAATTTCAGTCATACGCAACTTTTGCCAAAAGGTGATTATGGAATGAGCTCTCTTCCAATACATTTCAGTTTCATGTTGTAAAACTACTTTTTAAAACCTGAATTTCTGTCTGAAGGGAATTTTTAAATTCTCATCATGCTATTCTTGCAAGTGTTTCATTTAATGCTCAATGTTTTGTTTAGTGTGTGGTTCCATTATTTACCTTGCTCGATAATTAGTTCCTCTGGGTGTTTTTTGGCCATTATGATAATGCATTCTCATGCTATCATAATACTTCCATTGATTTGCCTAATTAGTTGCCAGAAAGGCTGCATAATTTGTTTAGGATGATTTTGATTGCATTCTCTCAATATTATCATATGTAAGTCCTCACAAAGCTGCCTCTCTCTCTCTCTCTTTGACATACACACGCGCACATATACACACTAATCCCTGTCCTTTATTTTCGACCTGGATAAATAGCTGTTCTTTATGATACCTGAACACATTATTTATGCTTATGTTTTTCCCATCCTCCCTTTTCTTTCTTTTCTACTGTTACTATATTATAGAAAGGTGAAGCTTTGATCATGTGGGGTTCATGAGCAGAAAATCATGAAGGATGATATTTGCCATAAAAAATTCTCTCGTCATATTCAATAAATTCATCTGTCCAAACAATGTTAGAATTGGGCTTTATATAATTCCCTGGTAGTTTGCAACTTAGTGATGAGATTTTTTTGGTTAAATCACTTCTAGTTCTTAAATTACAAAACAAAACAATGTTTAGTAAAAGTATTTCTTTCTTTCTTTTGCACAAAAGAATTTTCTACGAAGTCCATTTCAGAGAACTTCCAAGCATCCCAAATTAATCTTTGATCCATAGTTGTCAAATCGTAATTCGTATCGTGAATTGGAATCCTAAATTTGAGAATCGTGAATCGTATCGAATCGTGAATCGTAAGATTCGACATAAAATTTGAACAAAAATAAAAAATTATACTACATATTTAAAATAAGTAAAATATTGAATATTGAACATTATTGTATTCTAAAAATAATCAATTGGCATAATCACGTCATCTAAATGAAAAAACGCTAGCCTTTTGCTTCATTTTCATCTTTTGTTGGAAATTTGACACCCAGTATTAAAGAATCATGGCTATTCAAGAACTAAAATAGTGACCCCCAATATAGATTAGGTTACAAACGTGAATGGAAAAAGAACAAATAAGAAATTGATTGGGAGAAAACAAACAGACCAAAATTTTGAAACAAAAAATTAGAACTTAACAAATTATCTATGAAAGAATTGAGAGCAAAAATCAATCGATGATGCGAGAGCGTTAGCCATGACTTTTAGTTTTAGACAACGCAAGGCGAGCTTTAGACAACGTCAGAGAGAGAACAAGCAAAGATGTTGAGTTTTTATTAGGGCGTGGGTTCCTCTGCAAATAAAACGACGTCGTTTTACTGTTTAGCGGACAAAACGACGTCGTTTTGCAAAAAAAGTTGGGTTTTTAAAAAAAGTGATTGAATCGTGTGATTCATGCAATACGAATCGAATCGTACGAATCGTATGATTCGGGTGTGATTCAACTCTAAAACGATTCTCATATAAGATACGAATCGTTTTGTACCTGTATCGAGTCGAATCGTACGAATCGAATCGCGAATCGTACGATTTTGATAACTATGCTTTGATCTCTGGAAACTCTTAATCCCCAGTTTATGCATTTTGAAATTAATCATTCGAAAAAGCGATATTCAATTAAGCTAATTAGAACTTGTTAGCTGATTGCTCGGTAAATAAATCTTCTCACAACCAATTGGAAATATATTTGATGTCTGGGGATGATGAAAGGTGCCCCAGTCACTGAGATTTTGCAAACGTTAGTTGGCCTAGCACAGGGTCAGTTATGGAAGGTGACTGTTGTTTTCTCCCTATTTATAGTCCATTGGAAAAGAAAAATCAAATGGTTGTTGGGACAGCAGCTGTCCACCTCTTCTTGTGGGTTGGACGACTTGTCCACCTTTTCTTTCTTTCTTTTTTATGTACTACTTTGTTTTCAGTTAAGGTTGTTTGGTTCTCACTTCTAAGAAAAAAATCGTAGTAATACTTAAAAGTTTACACAGTAGCTTTTAGGTTCTTGGTAGCCATTTTGGCTCTCAGAATGATGGCTTAGATTTGTTTGCTATTACGGTAGAACCTTCTCTCTTGAGTGCTTTGCATAATGTTTTGATTTGGTAATCTTAACAGGTTGGTGTAACCGTCGCAGCTCGTAAATATGATCTTAGTGCTGTGGCACCTTTTCAAACGTCAGATATTTTGAATGTACAACCAGTGGTGAAGCATTCCATTCCGATTTGTTCAGAAGCTAAGGACCTTGTGGAAACAGGAAAGGTTCAGTTGGCTGAGGTAGGCACTGTTCTTTTTAGTCAACCTGATTTAATACAAATATATAGTTTGTTGCTGCCATATTATCAAATCTCACAGCAAAAATATACAGAGCCTGAACTGTTTGTAATAATTGTGAGATTGCAGGAAAGTAGTAATGCCATGGTTTTAAAAATCAACCGGTGCGTAATGGCTGTTATGGAACGGTATCGGTGGCCTTTGATACCATTACACCCCGATTCAATGGATAAAAATTTTCAGCTTCCTTAACAACTGTCACCGTGGTCCATGGCGTGACGGGCATTACTTTATGCATATTGGGGTAGTCACTAGTTTCTCGCAAAAACCATCAGATCTTCATTTTACAACCAAAACAAAAAAGGAAAAGAAAATCAATAAGAAGAATCATGTAAAAGAAGCAGAAGAAAATATGAAGAGGATAGGTGTAGATCTGGTCTCTCTTCAAAATAGAGACCCGAATCTCTCTTTTCGGTATTGGATTCTTTTACAGTACATCTACATGTAATAAGTGTACTTTATTCCAATTGACAAAAATGGGGTCTAGAATTGCCCAATGGAATTAGCAGATTTTTTTATTTCTTTTGTTTTTGTTTACTTTTTCTTGTCTTTTAAGGATATATACCCATAGCCAGATAAATATCATGGTTTCCAAAATTTTCAAGGAATAGTAAGTAGATTGAGTATTATTGGACCAAATGCCCATTGGTAAAGTACAAGATAATTTTATTTCACATGTAAATATCATGTTATGATACAATAAATTATTGAACAAACCACTAAAAGTCCATATTTGCATATTTTGGGAGTTGAAACATTCATAAATTTGCTTTTTGAGAAAGGCATGAATGGAAGGAAAAAAAAAATATGCCTCTGCTTTCCATTGTCGTTACGTTACACTTGTTACATCCCGTCTATTAAACTGTTACCATTACGATATTACCGTTTTTTAAAACTATGTCATTCTGTTAAGATGAAAAGAAAATTTTAATACCAAATCAGGCTGGAACAACATATATTAGGAAACGGGACATGGATTACCCGAAATTCTCATTCCAACATTTCTTCGCCACTGATGACAGGGAATGCTTAGTGAGGCCTACGCGTTATTTTCTGAAGCATTTACGATGCTTCAGCAGGTATACTGTTTAAAATCTTTTTGAATTTAGCTATCCCTTGATTTTCCTGGCTTCATTAAGTTTAACGACCCGTCTGTGATGGATTTGCAGGTGACTGGTCCAATGCATCGGGAGGTTGCTAACTGTTGTCGGTAATTATCATCCAACTGCCCGGTTCCCTTGACACTTAAGGAATATATTATGAGATTCCTTATTCCCTCTTACTCCCGATTGCTAGAGTTTCCCGATACAGTACAGGAACTTCACTCATACTTCAACAACTGGCTTAACTGATTTACTGCTACTGCTTTTTTTGCTTCTTACCGCTTACACTTACCGATTTACAAATATTAACCACAGAATTTAGTGAGCGGCACCAAATCCTTCTATGGATTGCTTTTTTAACTCTGTTTTAACCAAAAATGCATACAGTTGTCAGTTCAGTGTTTCTATAGACAATTACTTTAGTTGGGCATTGTTTCATTTCGGATGGCAAATGCCTTTAGTATGTTCAAAATGTGGGGAGTCTTTAAAAAAAAATCAATTGCTGACTTTCTTTAACATAATTTTGTTGTTTTAAAATTGGATTCTCAAACTTCGAGGCGCATCTATTTCAGGAATCTGTGTTTTAATTTTTAAATGGAAGTATACTTGTTAAGACTTATCTTGTGAATAACTTTTTCCCTTTTCAGCTACCTTGCCATGGTTCTCTATCATGCTGGAGATATGGCTAGTGCCATAATGCAACAACACAAGGAACTTATTATAAACGAACGCTGCCTTGGTCTGGACCACCCTGATACTGCTCACAGGCACTAATTCTTTGCCTTTGTATTCTTTATTATATTGACTTCTTTATCAAGGTCATTTTTGACACACAATCAAGATGGTGTTGTCCTTTTTTAGTAGAGAGTGTTTGAAAGACCAAAAACCATACTTGGAATGGAGTGACAATCTAATTCAAAGATTGAAAACAATTACCATTAGACATGCGCAGACACTCGCTCTCTATGTGCACTTTTAACAGTTAATAATTATCTTCCATTTTTCCTTGGTTACCTTGGTCTGCTATGATTTATTGGTCTGCTGTGATTTATTGCAGCTATGGCAATATGGCTCTTTTCTACCATGGGCTGAACCAAACAGAACTCGCACTGCGTCACATGTCCCGGGCATTGCTACTACTAAGCTTGTCTTCTGGCCCAGATCACCCTGATGTGGCTGCAACTTTTATCAATGTTGCAATGATGTACCAAGATATTGGAAAGATGAACACAGCTCTTCGTTATCTGCAAGAAGCCTTGAAAAAGAACCAAACACTCCTAGGCGAGGAGCATATTCAAACTGCTGTGTGCTACCATGCCCTGGCCATTGCATTCAACTGTATGGGTGCCTTCAAGCTATCTCACCAGGCATGTGCTATGTTGGGATATTCGTTGTGTAAAATTCATGAATGGCTGCAGAATATATATATATATATATATATATTTTTTTTTTTGAAAGAGGCTGCAGAATATATGAAGTTGACCAAATTATGCTCTTTGGCATGACAGCATGAAAAGAAGACATATGATATACTTGTCAAACAACTTGGAGAGGAGGATTCTAGAACACGTGATTCACAGAACTGGATGAAGACATTTAAGATGCGTGAATTGCAGGTAAATGCATGCTCTCTTGTAGCCCCCCACCTCATTTCCAGTCTCAGTGCCCTCACTTTATTCTTCACTTTTAGATGTCCATTTAATTGTAAATCATACATTGACAGATGAATGCACAGAAGCAGAAAGGTCAAGCTTTAAACACTCAAAAAGCGATTGATTTTTTTAAGGTAGGTGCCTCTATGCCCTCATTCCCCACTTTCCCATTTCCTTCCTCTTGCTTCCCTTTTTGCTTTATATTTTGGAAAGGGAAAATGTAGCACAGTTTGTTTGGGAGTTGGTTGCCTTGTAGCAGAGCGGCAGTGAAATGTAAAGCATGAGATTTTAGTTAGTTGCGATAGCATATCCACTACGGGATAAAAACTTGCAAAAATGTTACTTTTTGTTACTTATTCTGTTTACTGTATCTTTGTGTTTCCCCTCTTTTGTACTTTCTACAAATCTTGCATGTATGATCCACTATTAGGTGATAAGAACCAATACCCTGGTTGTGCTACTTTTTACCATGCCTGGATTGTGCATTGCCATCTACAGATGCCGGACAGTCTGGTTTTTTGTCTCCAGCAACTTTTGGACACTTGTAAATAGTTTGGGTCCGTTTGGTTAGAAAGAGAAAAATGATGGAAAGTGAAAGTGATAGAATGTGAAATAAACGAAAGAAAATGTAAGAAAATATTTTCATGCATGTATTTAGTTAGTATGAAAAACTTGCACGAAAGTTTTAAAAAAATTTCATTGTATTGTTTGAAACAAAGGAAAGTTACAAGAAATTTTTTTCAGTTGTCTAAAATTACCCTTAATTATATTAAGGTGGTTTAAAGAATAAAAAAATATGTATTATAATTAAAAGTTAAAAATATAAAAAATGGCTCCTAACCTAATTCGGGACAAGGATCGGCCCGAACCTACATTTTGTGGCCAAGATTATATGGTTAACATAACCTGTACAAGCTTTTCCAAAATTAATAACCAATTGTATTTTTAATGAAAATAAGGGTAAAATGGAGAGTTAGATTATAGGTCACAACTATTTTTTTCCATTGCTTTCCATTTCATTTTAACCAAACACATTGAAAAAATTTTCTTGCATTTTCTACCATTATCCCACTAAACAAATGGACCATTTAAGAAATTGATAGAATACAATGGTTTGATTGTTTGTCCTACCAAGGATTTTCGTTCAATTTTTTTCCAAGCTGAAACAGTCATATTTGAAGTTGTTTGTCCTTGACAGGCCCATCCTGACCTGATACATGCGTTTCAAGCTGCTGCAGCTGGAGGATCTGGGAGTTCTAGTGCATCTTTGAACAAATCATTGAATTCAGCAATTATTGGTGAGGCCGTTCCTCGAGGGAGGGGAGTTGATGAAAGAGCTGCCCGTGCTGCAGCGGAAATGAGGAAGAAAGCTGCAGCAAGGGGCCTCTTGATACGGCCACATGGTGGTCCGGTCCAGGCTTTGCCTCCGCTTACACATCTCCTTGACATAATAAATTCAGGAATGACACCAGATGCTGTGAGCAATGAGGGAACTGATGGAATAAAGAAAGAAGTCAATGGTCATTCTTCAAGTGGAACTGAAGCTACCCCCGAGGACCAATCTCAACCAGAGCAACAAGATCAGACTCCTGTTGGATTGGGCACAGGATTAGCGGCTCTAGATGCCAAGAAGCAGAAAACAAAACCCAAAGCCACAGCTTGAAAATTGGATTGCAATATTTGACTTTGTCGGCGCACTGCCTTCAGATTTGGTCCTTGGACTCAAGGATGTTGTGTTGTGATCTAAGCGAGGAGACTTCTTCAACCGATTTGAGTTAATGAGGTATGCATGTTCACTCTATTCTCTTGAAGTTAGAAGAGTATTGAGACGTGCCCATGCTACTGTATTTCATTCTTTCAATAATTACACTCGCGGTTGTACTCTTTGGAAAGCAGAGTTTGACCAATTTTTTGTATGGAAGGACATATATAATTGTCGGGGCATTTTTCTCTAGAATAATGCCAGTCAGCATTTGTAATTTTCTTTGCAGCTGATGATTACGTATCATTTCATTACATATGTAGGACTGTTGCAACACATTTTTTTTTTTTTGGGCCTTGAAATGAGTTGAATACTGCCACCTTTTCTGGAGAACTAGTCTGATTTTTCCACACTTCCACCACCACGTTTTTACGATCATCACATTTTTGTTTTCATTATTTTTTGAGTTGCTGTCTAAATAAGTTTTACTGTTTTCTATTCCGTAGAACTACTTTTGGAATCATATAATTAAACAAGTTATGTGACGTAAACCAAATAGCGTGTTTTCCCTGTTTCTGATACTTCCCTATTGGGTGAATTTTATCCGATGCCAAACGGATGGGCTTCAGATTGTATCAGCAAAAGCAAGTTTTATTATTGCTCGAATAAAAGGTAAACACAGAGACAAAAACAGAGTTGTGTTTGATTTAGAGGAATGGAAGTGAAATGTAGGGGAATTTGCTTCCTTTTTTTCTGTTCAATGGGCTAATCATACAAGGATCGGATCAAGCGGTCAAAACTTTCCCCTTAATTTGGCCCCGTTCCAAAGCCATGTCCCAAGCAGGGCTTAACCGCACAGCAGAGATAAGAGTAAAGAGTAAAAAAAAAGTACATCTCAGATAAGAAAGTTATCTAATAATAAGTTGGGTGATGACCCAACTTAACATATAGACAACCAAAATTGAAAAAAGAAAACTCCGGCGACAAGTACATAGTCATGCACTAGTAAGGCGAGAGGTCCATCTTAAATACTTTTAAGACGAAAGGTCTATAAATTACACAATTGACAAAAATATTCTTAATGAAAGAAATTCTTGAAAAATCACCTCCACCTACACCCACCACCCACCTCTCATCAACCTCGTTCCCACTGACAGTGAACTAAAAAATTTAATGTGTTTTATTATATATTGTGGATGGAAGAAGAATTGAATTTTTTAACTCATTGTCATTGAGTTTACTGTCTTTTAGTTTATTGTCGTGTAGTTCACTGTCAAGGGAGGGTGATGATGAATTTCTATGGAACAAAAACTAAATTTACCCATAAAAAAAACAATGACTCTTAATTGGACAAAGTGTAAACACAAGGAGTGATATTGTCTTTTTAAAAAAATAATAATTTGGACTACATGACAAAAAAGTTCAGCTAAATTAAACCTCATACCTTAAAAAAGTACATGTCTGGAATTATTAACAAATTAATTACGAAATTTATAGTTTTTAACAATTCTCACAAAAAAAAAAAAATAATCTAACATTTTGGATCGGCAAAGAAAATGAGTACACATTCACTTGTCAACCTATAAGGCAAAACCGAATTAAATTAAGTTTCAGTGAGTTCTGGATTTATACCTATGAAGTGTGGACACTCTCAAGAAAGTGACATATCAATGTCAGACGTCGACACTCCTCAACAACGTGTCCAATATTCTTTTGTTTGTGTCCATAATTAAAAGAAAAAATATTAATTTTAACACGTGTCCGACACTTCTTTAGACGATGTCTACTATTAAACAATAAATGTGATTAACAAAATTTAAAAATTTGACTAAGAAATATCTTATACTATGAGAAAATATATAATTAAACTAGTTATAACCCGTACCTGAAGGCACGATAAAACATAAAATTTGATCGTTTAAAAAATTAATCCTACTATACTAAATAATAATTTTTTATTTCTTCATTTATTTGATTACATCATTTAAAATTAATTTCTATCTATTATTTTTTTTAAAATAACATCAAAATTTTCTCAAAATATATAATCCGACAATTTTTTCAACACGTGTACAATATCGTGTATAAACAATGTATGAAACAATAATTATGTTAAACTACAATTTAATCAAATATTAAATGATTAAACATGTGATAAAATTGAGTGATGAGATGATTTTGGAGGAAAAAAATGTGTGAAATAAAAATTCAGACTCCTATGTGTTTTATTATATAGATGTTAAAATTATACTCAAAATATAACAACAAACACAAAAGATACATAAAAGATTAAAAAAAATAATTTAAATTATATATATTTGGTACACGATGAAAAAAATTAATGATTATTAACTATTATAATGTTAGTGTAAAAATTCACACTAGATGACTATACATAACATTTACTTATTATAAAATACTAATTATTTATAAATAATATATCATTATCACTATATTTGTGATAAATTATATAATTTTATAATAAAACATAATTATCTGTAACATACTACCAACGTGTCCATATCCTATTTTTTTATTAGAAATGTCTACTTCTTAGGTTAAGAGTGTTGTGCTATACAAACCACTAAGATTAACTTTGTAGGATACAAAAAATGAATGAGTTGACCTGAGTGAGATTTTTCCACTACAAGGAGTGTCTTTATTCCCAAAACTGGCTTCTAGCAGAGGTAAGGGAGGTTCAAGAATTTTCAACAGTGCCAATCTAACAATAAACAAACTCTCATTCTCCCATGAAATTAACAGTACAAGCACTAAAAAATTCGACTTCTTACCATTTGACATGCAAAACATATGCTGCTTTTCTTATTAATGAATAACTTAGGAATATATTTACAACATCAGCTGGATGACAATGTGCTGGACATCTGGTCTCGAGCCGGATGGTAAAATATGATTTTGTTTCGAAGAACAACAATACTACTACATAACTCACCAAAATTGGGAGAAAAAATAAATCTAAATAATCGCTCAAGCAAAATCTGTGATTGAAGGTAACAACAGGTCGTAAAATTAATTTTCCCTTTCTGTCACCTTCTTTAACTAAGTATTACTTGAGACAGCCTCGGGATAGTTACCACATTAAGCAGTCACGACAACCTGCTGCTCACCCAGATGCTCCTGCAACAGCACCCTTGTCATATTCGCCTTGCTCTTCTTTAGCAAACTCTTCAATTAGTTCGCGCTGTCTCTGTGTCAAGTTCCTGCACAAATAGAAATTGCCCACCATCAGGCATTGTTTCTACCAAGGCTACAGTGGCACAAGTTATATCATTGGGTGCATATCCCTTCCATTGACAAATTTATTTACGTTCACAAGTGCTAAATGTTACAATGGAAGATATTTCTTCAATGCATCTCCTCGAAAAAAAATTCCCAAAGGAAGAGGTATACATACCTCCTTATTTCCATTAATGTGAAAAAAGAACACGAAAGAGGGAGAAACTAGAGGGCAATTTGCAAACAAGATCCAAGAACAAGGGAACCTACGCTGGGATGCTGACATTGAAATGAACATATTGATCTCCAAATGAGTAACTGGCCCTTGTTTTAATCCCTGCAAAAGAAAAATTAAGAAGAAAAATAAAGTCGAGCATATGAAAGAGTAGTAAAGGAAGTACATTAAATTCAAGGCACACAAATGAATATTTCTATGGGAGAGAATAACAGACAACGTTTCCTCAAAACCCAATTTGAAGTGTACAAAATAAATTCAAGTAGCATTAACACCTAAGATGGAAAAAACAGAAAAGAGCAGAGTTAACAACTAGATTTCACCCCACTATCAAAATACCCAGTTATCATGGCAGCAAGTATATAACACGAACCACTTAAAATATCATGATTAACTTCCTTCTTGTCTCTGATTAAAAAAAAAAAAAAAAAACCTCCTTCTTGCCTAATACATCTAGGATCTAGCCATGATGATTTTTGGACTCGTACATTTCATATTGACTATAAACCTCAAATTTGGACCATAAACTTCGGCATAAAGTGTCTCCGGCCATCAAATGCAATTATGACTTAGAAAATAATCATATCCATTAATTAACAGAATGGTCAAGTGAGCCACTATGGTGCAACTAAAACAAATTACAGTTGATTCCGAATACCAAGAATGTACAGAATTATTGGCCATTACTTCATTTCTCTGTTGAACAGATTTTAGCCAGTAAGGAATCAATAAAGATTTTCAGAACTAGAATATTTTAAAAACCCAAATACCATGCCAAATTATTATTATTTTTTGGATAAGAAAGAGAGCAAGTTGTCCAACTGGAAACAAGACAACATATAAACAGCGGTATGCTCTACTAGGAACTAACGACCATATTATATGCCACCGGACGCTTTCCGACTTCCTTGGTAACATCCTTTCTCTAACTTATCTTCCTCCAACTTCACTGAATAAAATCCCAAAATTACAAGGAAAACTAAACCCTTTATACAGGGGAGTGTATATTGTATAGTTGCAACCTAAATACAACCCTTTTCACCCAAAAGGGAAAAAAATCTGACATATCATAATCAGTCATTGCCCTTTCTTCACTTAATGTACCCTGGTCATATGTTTAACATCCTTTCCTGCAGAATGAGTAGGTGAACAAAACATGACTGGAGACCAAGGGAAAAGAGGGAAGATAGAAAAGGACGTATCACAACCACTAAAGTATGGATATGTGATGGATACACCGCACATGGAGATGACGCATATTTCAAAATAATGACCAATAGTTGCAGATTTTTATGAAATTGAAGAGCGAGTATATATAGCACAGCACGATATCTAGATAAAACATTGCAAATAAACTCTTATGTTCGACAAATTGTGATTTTCTATAACACGCATTTATCATATCACAACTTACAACATTTAATATATCAAGCAATATATCACGGCATACACATTTGGCTCATTGTTCATGTTTATGGACATGGAAAGATGTAAAAAAAAAAAAAAAAGAAAGGAAATATATGAAAAAGAGTTGCATATTTTAAAATATTATTCTACCTTTTTGCTTTAGAATAACCTTTTGACCAGGTTGGGTACCAGCGCGGACCTGCAAACCAAAAAAAAAATCAAGTATGCCAGACAAATAATACATCATGTAGACCCAATGATATAGAAGAAGAAAAGCATGCCATAGTCTCTAACAAACCTTAACAACAACATCTCCAGTTAGTGTTGGGACCTGAACTGTTCCTCCCAAAATTGCCTGCAAGAGAGTAAAAGCTCAACTAACCAACTCAAGATAGTTCTAAAAGTAAACTAGGCAAGTGAAATAGACAATAAAACGAACACCCAGTTTTGTCACCATTAATGGAGGTCTGGGAGAGGTAGACTGGGTACAAAGCTAATCTTTTCCATTATTTGCACAGGGTGGCTGCCCTCATGTTTAAACCCACAAAAAAAAAAATGTTTAAACCCACAACCTCAAAATTATTGGGCCAAATTATAATCACTGAACCAGTGGTCCCTATTGAAGTAGAATAATATAGGAAACTTGTAAGAGACAAAGACCCTGGACATGAAGCACAGCTAGTTCATTATTGGAAAGTATGAAGCACTACTAGTTACTTTAGAAAGCCTTACAAAGATACGGTTACAGGGATTTTCTTGCTCTGAAACTAATAACGGAAACAAAGTAAGCAAACAAAGTGAGCATTGTGATAATCTCACTATTGTATCATAATAGTTATACACTCAGAATAACTTGCACTTGCACATTAAGAACCCTAAGGTAATCAACTTACATCTCTGAAGTAAAAAAAAATGATATTTAACGGGGAATCCAAACGTGCTTGGTACATGTAGATGGGGAACTACATGTACTCCAGAAGATCACCCAGTGATCAGTGATCTATGAACCTCCTTGTTAGCCTCTCCCCAAATGGGAAAAAAAGGAAGGGGAAAAAAAGCAAAATGTCTTTACAGAATGTTTTTAGAGCTGTTATTATGATAGAGACGTATTACCTGAGGAATACTCAATACAGCATCAACATGAATGTTGGATCCTTCTCTTCGAAAAACAGGGTCTTCTCTGACCTGGAATAATATAGTTAGTTTAACTTCAAAGTGGGAACGAAGATACGTATACAACAAGAAGTATGAAGAAGCATATGAAAGTTACCTTGATAGTAACATAAAGATTTCCAGGTTGATTGCCATCAGGATCTGCTCCACCACTTCTTGGCACCTTCATAGTTTCATTATTGTCCACTCCTGCCAATGCCAACTAACTCGGTGAAATAATAAGCCAACCAGACTAACAAGAAACGTGGCATAAACAAAGTTGTGAACAGTATGGACTAATGCACTACACGTTGTTGCTGTTTTTTGTTTTTCAGTTCATTTTTCTTTTGAACTCATTGAAAAGAAACATCAAGGACATTGTGAATTTCTGAACCTTTCTCTAATCCTCAGGTTCAGGGTCTCAAATAAGCAAGAAAAAGGGTTAACAGCATGCACTCATAATTGGTTGGAAGACTGAAGGAAGTTCAAAGGGTTCATTAAGCTGGGGTATGATGAGCAGCTCGTCAAGTGAAAGGGTGTCCTATCATGTGGCAACAATAGGTCATAATATCACTGGAAAATTGAGGTTGGGAAAGTAATAAGCTTTATATGGGTGGAGAAAAGCATAATGCTATTTCCCAAAGAAGAGAAACTCTATCTTTTGGCAGGTGAACACAAGAGGTGCAACTTAACTGCACACAGCATATATAAAGGGCAAAACAACCCCCCCCCCCCCCCCCCCCCCCCCCCCAAAAAAAAAAAAAAAGGAAAAAACCTGAGCTATACATCATTTATAAGCACATATTTTCCAAAAATCATCTAGAATTTTTTGAAAGTAAATCTCTCCAATCCAAGAGGGGAGGGGGAGAAAAAGGAAAAGAAGGGTCTCAGAATTGACCATTTCAACTTCCAGGTTTGCCATATCTGATTCAAAAGAGTAATGCTCCCACTTCCTCCATCAACTTAACCTCTGCAGTCTGCACAACTAAAGCAGTCCTAACCCCGTGAATCTGGAAACATCAGTCATTCTCTCATACATAGATTAAGACTTTTTCCATCGCTCACAAATTAGTCCATAAAGAAAATCTCCAACAGCTGCCCAACAAAAAAGGTAGACGGCCATTCAAGCCACCAAAGGTCTTGTCAATCAGATATTACCATAATGGCCTACCGAAGCCTCCTTGGCAACAGCAGTAAATAGCACATCCAAAAATGCAGTAATGCCACGCAATGAATCAAACCTAAAACTCACCCTTTCCACTCATAACAGAGGTAACACGCTTAGGGAAATCATCTCAATCCATTCCAATAACATTACATGACTCTACTCCCAGGGGCGGAGCTAGATGTTCTTCAAAGTGGGGGCAAGGGCAACCATTATGTTAAAGAGAACAATCGGATGACCATCATCAATACTTGTTGCACCTCACAAATAAATAGTTCATAGGCCTGTCGATGATCAGATTTGTATAGAATTTCAATTGATCAGAATTCGAACAAATTCGATAGCTATCCAACGAACTTAAATTTTATAGAATCCTTTAGAAAAATAAAAGTTGATCTGATCCATATAATTAAAACAAAGCTGATTTTTTTTTTATGATACCAGAGCTGAATTTTAATAAATAACATTTTAATTTCAAAATCATATTGTTAAATAATCATTCAATTTATACTAGTATAATCTGTCTCCAAATTTTTTTTGTGAACTTTTTAATTGGGGCAAATTCTAAATAATTTTGAAATTTTATATAAGCCAAAAAAATTTTAAAATTGGAGTGGGTGCCGTTGCCCCCACCCTAAATCTACCACTGTCCACTCCATGAGGCATTCTAACCTCGTTAGACAGTCATTTCCAATCCCATGATATCCTTTGACCACTCTGTCATAAGTTCACTCAATTCAACTCAGGTCATTTTCTGTTGCATGATTCCCTTCAACCACTTTTCCATAGATTCACTTCACACAGGTCACTCAACAAAGCATTGACCCAACTATTTAGTCTTCCATGGATTCATTTACTTCTATATATTCCCAGAACCACCAAGTAGCACATACTTCTACTATCTCAACTATTCCTTGTCTGCAAAGATTAGAAACAAGCTCAAGACATAAGAAACCAGCACCGCATGCCTTTATGACGACATTAAAAATCTTGTAAGTGTAGGATCCAGACAAGCAAGACATGGCAGCAAAAATTATAGGGAAGCTTTCACTCCACATGATTTGGTTCAGTTTCATTTTATCCCCATCACCTTCGAAAATATCAGTCTTCATATTGTTTGTGGAACAAAATACATTACTAACTCTATAAAGATAAAATATTGTTAATACCTCCATGACCAATCGCCTCCCCGAGTTATGCTTAACACTTGAGCTCAAATTGGCATCAAGGTTGTGTTTTTGTATCCTACTTAGAGCTTAATTGGGCCCCTCTCTTCTCCCCACTCCCCAAAATCATGACTTCTTGATCTCCGATGTCGATTCAAAACAGGACAGAGATATAGATATTGTTAGATAATATGATTTATTTATAATTGTAACAAGTATGCCACTCATGGGTATACTAGTCTTTTGTAGTTTATTATGGTAGCTATATATATGAAGTAAGAGTGGAAGGTAGGGTTAAGATTCTCTCTTCTTACCTCAGATAGTTTTCTCTTGAATTCTTTTCTTTCTATTAGAAATTTTACATGGTATTAGAGCATCATCCTTAGGGTTTGTATCTGATATATTGTTATTCGCTTCTGTTCTTTCCTTTTCCTTGTTTTTCCCCTTCCTTTTCTCTATAGCAGCTTTACAGAAATGACCAGCAGTGGCAATCTTAGTCTGATTGCAGATTTCCCAAGTTCAGCATCTGTTGTTTTGTGTCAGAATGTGGTCTTGATAAATTCTGTAGTTGATTGTGATCTGAAACAATTATATCAAATATGTCGCATGGTGGGTTGAAGGTTGTTCGATGAGTGCCTTTGTAATCGTTGTTGGTAATTAGTGAAGATCCCAGTTGTCATCGTTATTGGACAGTCCTGATTTGCATCCCAGTTGTTCTTGATCATTGTGGGTTGAATTGGTCGCAATTGATTGGTCTTGTTCTGTTGATTGATTGGTTTGTTGAATCAAGTTGCAATCGTCGTTGTTCTCTCAGTTGGTGTACAGATCGTTCTAAAGGTTGAAGAAGGGAACCATTTGGAAATCAGGATCTTTGGGCTTGTGATCCAAGCCCATACCCAGTTGACATGCTAATGGCAGTTTAGTCCAAGCCAAGTCCAAGACCAGCTTGGAGTGCAGACCAAATCCAGTTTGAGGAAGTAACTTGAATTTGGGAGCCTAAATCCAGTAGTTTTAGCTCGGTCCGGTTCAATATTTTTTTGTCCAATTCATCAGGTTTTCTTCTATTTTCGGTCCAGTTCAGTAACTCTTTGGACCAGTTCAGTGGATTTTCTTTTGGTTTGTCCTGGTTCCAGTACAATTCAGTAACTCTTTGGACCGATTCGGTGGATTTTCTTTTGTTTTTGAACCCAGTTCAGCTTTTTTGGTTCACTTTCAGTCCGGTTCAGTGGGTTTTCTTTCGTTTCTGGGCCCTGTTCAGTATTTCACCAGTGCCGATGTTACCTTTTGTGAGTCTATACCATATTTTTCGGTTGTTCACTCTCCTCTTGATCTCAACTTTGGGATGCCTCCATCATTGCCTTCGTCTCCTGTCCCATTATTTTCCCATCCTCATCAACTCCTCTAGCTTCACTATCCCCATCTTCTACAGCTCCATTGAGAGTGTACTCTCGACGTCCGAGGCCAGCTACTAATATGCCATCGCCATCTTTCTTGCCATCTCGTGATCCGGGCCCCACTATTGTTTCAGATGCATTACCTATTGCTTTGCGTAAAGGTACCTGATCTTGTGTAACTAATCATCTTATTAGTCATTTTGTTTCTTATAATGTCTTATCCCCTACTTTTTCATATTTCATATCTCAATTATCTACTATCTCAATTCCTAAGACTTTACTGGAGTCATTATTTGATCCGGGATGGAGGAAAACTATGGGGGTGGAGATGGATGCCTTGCATCATAACAGAACTTGGGATCTCATTCCGTTACCCCATGGTAAAAAGCCTACCGGTTGTCACTGGGTTTATACGGTGAAATTTAATCTTGATGGTTCTATTGAACGTTTAAAAATCCCACTTTTTGTTAAAAGTTTTACTCAGGCTTATGGCATTGTTTATGAGGAGACATTTTCTTCCATTGTTAAGATTTCCTCTATACGTGTTTTGATTTATTTGGCTTCTAACTTTGATTGGCCTTTATTTCAGTGAGTGTTAAAAATATTTTTTTCGCACAGTGACTTAGCCGAATAGGTTTACATGGTGCAACCACCTGGATGTGTTATTCAAGGGGAGTATCGTAAAAATGTATGTCGGTTAAAGAAATCTCTATATAGTTTAAAACAGTCACCGCGAGCATGGTTTAGTAAGTTTTAAGAGACAGTCTTGGAATTTGGTCTCTCCAGGTGTCAGACAAACCACTCTGTATTCCACCGTCATATTGATGGAAGTTATATTATGCTTATCATTTATGTGAATGATATTTTGTGTACACATGATGATTCTGCTGGTATTGCAAAAATTAAAAGTTATTGTGCAGCATCGATTTTAGACTAAGAACTTGGGTAAATTTAGATAATTTTTGTGTATTGAAATTACTAGGTCTACACAGGGTATTAGCTTGTCTCACAGGAAATATGTACTTAATATGCTTGAAGAAGAAGGTTTGCTAGGTGATAAGCCAATTGATGTTCCTATGGATCTGAATTAGAAACTTTTGGTAGATGACGTTGCATTATTTGAAAATTTGGGAATGTACCGTAGGTTGGTTGGAAAGTTAAATTATCTCACTATTACTTGACCAGATATTACATATGCAATAAATGTTTTGAGCCAATTTATGGAGGCACCTAGAGTACAGGCTCTTGGACTAGGTTTGTTGTGTCGATGGAATAAAAAACTAAGAGTGGAAGGTTTTTCAAATAATGACTGGAGTCGATCGCATTTTGATCGTTGGTCGACTACCGGCTATTGCACTTTCTTGGGGGCAATTTGGTTTTTATAGAAAAGTAAGAAACAAACCGTAGGAGTATAATCCAATGCAGAAGTTTAGTACAGAGCAATGGCACACACTGATAGTGAGTTAATATGGTTACAACACATCATTCAGGATATTGACTTTCAAGTTCATCCACCAATTCAACTAGTTTGTGATAATCAGGCAGTGGTTCACACAGCTGCCAACCCAGTGTTTCATGAAAGGACCAAATATATCAAAGTTGACTGTCACTTCATTCGAGATAAGATACAAAATGGAAATATTTCTACACCAGTTATGAAATCGAATGATCAACTTGCAGATATATTCACTAAGGCATTGAGCCGGAGTCATCTTACAATAATACTCCAACTTGAGGGAGAGTGTTAGATAATATGATTTATTTATAATTGTAATAAGTATGTCACTCATAGGTATACTATTCTTTTGTAGTTTATTATGGTGTATATGAATTGAGAGTGGGAGGTAGGTTAAGATTTTCTCTTCCTACCTCACATAGTTTTCTCTTGAATTATGTTCTTTCAATTAGAAACTTTACAAATATAAACCACTAAAAGAGGAGAAAGACAAAGAGAGTTAATACACACACAGAGTATTAAAAAAATAAAAAATAAAGATACCCAATACATATACATCACACATATACTCAGATCCCCTGATTGCCCCATCACCAGAGCTAATCTTGACGATGATGAACTTGGCCATTATAATTGGATAGAGTGGCAACATTAACAGCGATGGAGAAAGCAATTGTGAAATGATGGTTGGGGAGAAGGGTTGTGCATTGAGAGATGACTTCATATAAAGTGTGTGATTGGGGGAGGGGGAGGGGGGAGGGGGGAGGGGGAGGGGTGGGGAGTGATGTGTGGGGAAGGGGCTCCGGGGCGGGGTGGGGTTGTACGATGACTATGGGGGTGAAGGGTAGAGGGTGGTTGGGGGTGCATATAGGATGAGGGTGGGAGGGAGGGTTCGATTTTTATTTGTTGGATACGAGTCCGGGTTTGGATGTCAGTTTGAACATGGATCCAAAGCTATTTTTATTTATTCAACTAGGACTAATTAAATGGAAGATAAAATAGTCTTTTTGTTGAGCACATTATTGTCGGTTAACTATTGAGGTCTCACTGTCATTTTAGAATGTGAGGAGAAGCCTATGTAATTACAAAAAAGACAAGGATCCATATCAAAATTTACCCCCATTTATAAAACTAAGAGAGAGGCTTGTATTAGGTCTCCTGTTAAGGGAGGTCTACCCTAGGGCCAGCCCTAGCCCCCCCCCCCCCCCAAAAAAAAAAAAAAAAAGAGATTTTACAAAGTTTTAAGGGCCTCCATGGAATTTTAGTTGATGGGCATTTTTGTAGTTTTGATGGATTGAACCCAAAAGGCCCCGGTTATACATGAAACCCAAACTTTAAAAAAAAGGCCAAAAAAGAGGCTGTACAACTAGGCACAATTGCCCATGTAAAATGTTTGGCCCTGCAATGGACCCAGGTTTATTAAAGTGTTTTGTAGCTTTGTTAAGACCTATAAGTACCTATATAATGTTTGTTCCTCTCTCTCCCTCAATCCCTCTCATACCATTAGCTCTTTTTCTCTCTCTCATAAAATTCATCCGCTTCTTATGTTAACAGACCATGCAGTTTCTTATGTGTGGGAAACTATATCAAAATAAAAATAATGACTTAGTCATATTATCTATCGATATAGAATTTTGATACAGACAATTAATTCTTAGTTTCACATATAAAAAAATAAAAGAATAACTTGACTATTGATAATTATCTAATAATACTTATATTGTTATAATTTCGCCTAGGGCCTCACTTGTTATAATATAATACTTATAGATGTTGGGCCGCCCCTGGTCTATACAATATTATAGGGGAAAAAAATCATAAACATGACAGTCAGTTCCTTAAAATCCACACATTACCTGGCATAATATCCAACCTGACTGTCTTTTTTCCTTTCATTACTCGCTTCCCCTTGCAAGACTTGCAGAAGCTCTGTACACAACCCATGGAACGTAGCAAATGATCATCAAACATATAATAAAGTCAATATTCAAAAAAACAAAAATGAAGAATGAAAATTTCATGGAAAAAATCCAACATTCTGCAAAAGAAAAAATAACATAAATGTATAATGCTGTTGCAATTCGTCTGCATCCACTGAAAGACATAATGATTTTTAGTTCAAGATTGTCCTCTCATTAGCATCCAATATTTTTACAGAAAAGTCATGTTATCAAGAGGCATCTAATTGTTAATCTTTAATTCATAGATTGTTCTGCGCCTAGCAGCCAGCACATCAAGTCATAAGAAAGAGGTGAGATAGTGAATAGGTAGAAACACTAACTATGCTTAACAACAAATATCAAACAAAGGTTTTGAATATTAATCTAGTAGAAATTTAAGAGGCTTTTACTTTTGACAAAAGCCAGAGCAAAATAATATGCTCATGCCTCAAACATAAAAAAAGACAAAGAAACACATGGAAAAGAGAGCACCAGTCAATTTTTTTTGCTGACAAGCATATGAGATACTGACATATAACATCAAAAAATATGCCATCAAGCATTTTAGGAATCTAGCTCGCTACCTAGATTCACAAGATACAAAACACAGAGTTAGATCTTCTGGAATTTACGTCTTTTTAACTTACATTAACCAATGAGAAATAACGAAGCAAAACAAAAACTTATGCAGAACTCTAATGAAATACTAGCAACTCCAATTCCAAGATGAACAACCCAACTCAAAGTTTTGCAATATTCAATAGGAGGACATAACTATCCTCATCTGATGTGAGGTTTTTGTTGCTTGTCGCATTAACTGACAATCTTTTTCTTCTTCTTTTGAACTTTACAACACGAGATAGAACAGAATCAATGTCACAATTCGTAACTCCTCAGAGGTTCATGTAATTAGCTTTTGGTTTTCAATGTTGTACAGATTTAAGGGTAAAAACCTCAAGGTTATAAATATTGATTCTGATCACACCTCATAATACCATTGGATATGTAGGACAGCAGCGAACAAAAAAAGAAAAGACAGCACTGTTTAAGGACGTGAACAGTAATTTGACTAGGAACAATCCTGTGAACGGTAGTCTTGGCTAGGAATCCCTCCTAGAGTTCTTTAGGCGCCTAGGGTTTGAATTGGACCACACAATCTTCAAAGCATTAATTGCTGAAAATTCTGGTAAATATTATCTCCCTCCTTTATTAAAAATATCACTAGCTATATATAGTTTCATGTAATTCCTAATCCTAAAAGATTAGGATTCCAAAGACTTAGTACAACTTATAGAATAGGAAACTAACATAAACTAAGATTTTAAACTCTATTAAACATCCAACACTATAATTTGATACAAAAGACGACCACGGGTCATGACTCGTTCCAACAAATCTAGAAACTATAAAGCTACCCTCGATTCTAAAAAATATAAGGACACATAAAATACTCATGCCCGCAAAGTGACTCAAACCAGCTCAAAATAAGACTCAAATATAATAACGTCTGGTTTCATATGGATCTTTGTCTTGATGACAACCCAATTCCATTGTTGTTCACATCTTTGAATTTGTGTTTTCTTGAGCATCTTACGGATTGCATCATTCTCCCTTGAGTGTAGAAAACTCAACCTTGTGTTTTGAAGTGTTGAAGTATGAAAGTCCACAAGACGTGAATTGCATATGTGGCTATTTCCAAGAAGTCTTAAGATGATGTCACATTTTCTTCTTGAATTGAGGAAATAAAGAAAAGATTTGGAGATCAATCTTTTCGATTGTATCGCCGTACTTCTTTGGAATGAAAAAATCAATTATCGAAACAAAGTGCACAACAAGCAATACCTATAATTGATATTGAACATGAAGCTTGGTAGTGTGCCCTTCCATTATAGTCTTCCCTTCATCTTGCTCATTCAAACTTGTAGTAATAATTTTTGATTCTATCTCTTTGTTCATGTGGATATCTGCTTTTATTGTAGATCTCCTTTTGAGCACTATTAGAATATAGTAGCATGGAATCGCTTGTTGATTTGGACGGCTTTTGATGAACCTTCTCTAGTTGCACATTAGAATGCAACTAAGTCTATGTTTTAGCTTATTTCCTCCATGAACACCTTTCAAGTACATCTTCGTATCAAGTGTCACTTGGAATGCATGCTCCACGCTGTATAGTTGTTCCCGAAGTAATTCTTGTCTTATATCCATCCTTAAACTAGCCTTGAATTGAACAATTGTTTGATAGGAGTCTTTTACAATTTGTCCTTACAACATTAGCTCTTCAAAACTTTGAATACTGTGTCACAAATAGGTTGTCTTGTTGTAGATTAGTCATTTATTTGCACAACATGCCATAATAATTTAAGGGCATATACTTCTCTTGAAACTTAGCTTTCATCTCTTGTAAGGTGTTAATTGATGACAATCTCAATCTTCTTAGATCTCTTTCAACACCAAACCACCAAATTTTTGCCAAGCACACAAATTTCATCTTGGTAAACCTCACTCACCGATCATCCGACATATTTTACCTAGCAAAAGTGTCCTCAATAGAAGCCAACTAGTGAACAAAATCTTGGATCTCCATCATCATATCTCAATATTCAACGCGCAAAGCATAGGATTTTACATATCAATAAAGCATAGGATTTTTCGACTTTGATACCAAAATTGATGTAGGACAGTAGCGAGCCAACAAAATGAACACTGTTTAAGGGCTGTGAATAGTTACTTGGCAAGGAACAATAGCGAGAACAGTAATCTTGACTAAGAATCACTGGTACGGCTCCTTAGGCATCACACCTAGGGTTTAAATTGCATCAAACAATCCTCAAACATATGATTGCTAAAAATTCTGGAAAATATTCTCTCCTTCCTTTATTAAAAATATCAATAGTTATATATAAAGTTCCAAGTAATTCCTTATCCTAAAAGATAAGGATTCCAAAATGTACTACTTATAGACTAGGAAACTAACATAAACTAGGACTTTAAACTCAAGAAACATCCAATACTAGAATTTGTCCCAAAAGATGACCATGGGTCATACTATGACCCGTTCCAACAAATCTACAAATTACAAAAATTCCTTGACTAAAAAATATAAGGACACATAAAATACTAATGCCAGCAAAGTGACTCAAACATACTCAAAATAAGACTCAAATATAAAAATGCAAGGTTCCATATGGATATTTGTCTTGATGGAAAGCCAATTTCTTTGTTCTTCACATCTTTGAATTAGTGTTTCCTAGAGCATCTTATGAATTGCATCAATTAGGCCCCCAATACAAGTATACAAATTGCTATGCGTCACCTCTAAAATTCAGTTTGATGCACTAGTACTACTTTATGCATACAAAACCACAAAATCATCAACCCCAAAAGAGTAGTGTCAACACAAATATGAGCAGCAAAAAAAGTATCTGCATAACTCAGAGCATGTCCACCCGAACTGAGCTATCAAACAACTAGATACATTTGGCTCCTAAATAGTAATACCACCCTGTAGGGATTCTTGACCAGTTTCATGAAGAAACAAGACATAATCTGTCTTTAAACTGTCTGAAGCTTATTGTTTCGTTTTGTCTGGTTTACTTTTGACCCCAAGACCAGATTGGTTTTGTCAAATAATTTCATTGCCTATTGCTTAATGATTTACTACAACTTAGCACTCAGATGAATAAGCAAAAACATTCAGAACAATAAGAATACAAAGTTCAACATAAAATCTTCTGGTAAAGGATTAAGTGAACCATACAGACACAATTTTTCCGGCTCCTCCACAATGAGGACAAGTGGTCTGCAATGTTAGTAGGCCTTTTTGCGAAATTACCTGGAAAATGATGTCAAATTGCAAGTGTATTTTGAAAGATATTAATTATGATTAAGTAAATTAAACAAGTCCTAGGTACTGACCATGCCAGAACCTCTACATCGCCTACAAGTTTCGGGCCTAGTCCCAGGAGGAACACCAGTTCCACCTGAAAAATCAAGACGCAATATGAATATTGGAATAAACTAAACTTGTTGGCCAACCGAAAAAAAAGGAGAAGACTATGTAGATTGGGAAACACTTTCTAAGAAGTATGAGCATGGGTATGGTGAAACCAGAAGAACTTTTCTTTTCTTTTCTTTTTTAACTTTCGTTAAGCACGGAGAGAGAGAGACATTGCCATACCACAATCTTCACAAGGCAAATCAGTTTGGAATGTCAGAGTTCTGGAGCATCCCTGAACAGCTTCCATAAAGGATACTTCGACTGAAACCTATGCAGGATCAACAAAAACTAGAAATAAATGAACTATTTCACCCTAATGCCATAAATGTTTAACAAAATAGATGGAAAGGATCAAACCTTGACATCTTCACCACCTAAGTCCCTATGAAAGAACTGACTGAAGATCTGAACACACAATCCACATAAACATTAGAAATTAGGTATTAAGGGTTGAAATAATTTGATGTAAAGAAATCCTCATATATAATATGGAACGCTAAGAACTTAGCAAATCCACTCAATTTTAAACCGTGTTTAGCACGTGTTAAATTTGAATAAGAATAGTCAACCAAGATCCATAGTCTGACAGAATGACCTCAGAAAGGGAACACCACGGGTCCAGGACACTAACAAAACTTTAGTTCTAACTTCTAAGTCAGCAGCTGAAATAAACAGCAGACACATTCTCTGATCATTGGCCCTATTGTGCAATGTAATCAACAGAACCAAAAGAATCCAACTGCAGTGATTTAGATCCAAACACCTTTTTTACAGACTTTTTCAAAACTAGATTCAGTACCTCTAGTGTAGCCATACTGTTCAGGATCTTAAATGGGTTTTAATAGGAGAAGGAAAAGAAATCCAAACCAGAAAGCAGTTAATTATAAATCGTAGGCAATCTATAAAGCACCAATTATGAAATTATATCTGCAAAAGAAATACCAGTTTGCAAATAGATCTGAGAAAACAATATAGAGGACCTGTATCATGGCTATATACTGTTTGAAGCAGTTCTATCAGACGAACATAATAATGAAATAGAAACGCTCGCAGGGTGGATCAAAGGTTCCGAGTTTTCCAACACATACAAGAGAACCCAAAAAAATTATAAAGGAGGAACCAATTTAAATTCCACTTAAAAATAAAGTCCTTACATTTTCAGAATTTTTGAAGATGTCTTCAAAGGGATTAAAGCCACCTTCAAATGGATTATTAAACCCCGCACCGCCATTAGCAGCTTGTTCGAAACCTTCATGGCCGAGCTATAAGATTGAGATGCCACCAACACAAGCATAGCAGTCAAAAACAGAAGAAAAAAGAACTTTACAGGACAAAAAGCATCAAAAATACAAAATACAAAAGGAAAAGAAACAGAATATAATTACTAAGTACAGAGATGAAAGCACTTCCGAAATTAATTGTATTTATAAGACGCGGTATTAGATATTTTAAATATGTGAGCAAATAAGTAGTGTCCCTGAGTGAAAGCCCTTTTGCTTAAAAATGCAAATAACTACTTTTATTCATACAACAGCTCTGTGCCAAAGAAACTACAGCACAACTGACCAGCCACTATCAGCAATGCAATCTTGCTCCACATTTTGGACTTAGTTATTCTTGGGCATAATTGCCCAAAAATATAGTTAAGGACTTATACTGATCTGCTGTTATTAAGTGCCAAATATAAGGCAATTCAGAACTCAACCTGATCTCATTAATCCACAAAAATCAAATGCACAAACCAAAGATATTTAAACAAAAACAAGCATATAAAAGCATAAAGTGTCACATATAATGCAGCAAGACAGAGAGTTGGACATTTATCTTCATTAGCTAATTATGTACAAATAAGCTTACATTGAAAAAACCGTTATTATAGTTAAACCCTCCAATCTATTTCAAAAATGAATCTTGGATAAAGTATCACAACCATTAAGACATACAACATAAGCGATTAGAGGGATAGATTTCAAGCATTCCATCAATGACAGGGTTCATAGTGTATTAAACAGGTTTGTGACATCAGTTTTCAAGGCAACTACACATTTTGGCTCTGCTCATTGAAGAGTTACCTAGAAGAAGACCACCAAGTGTGGCATGTAAGCCATCTTGACAAAGAGGAAGGTTCTTCGTCTTCTGTCTTTTTTTCCCTCTTCTCCAAAACTAACCTTCCACTAATGAGTTCCAAAAGACAGGTGCAATCCAAGTATGCACCAAATTTACAAAAGTGGTCACCTAAATATGTATGACAAAGAGTTGAATAACATATTCCCAAGAAGCTCTACAAAAGAAACTATTGAGAAAGGAAATGACTGAAAACACCAATATACAATGCACTCAGAGTCGCATCATTCATCTTCTAAAAAGGGAGTTGCGCTCCGTCAAAAGTATGTTATTTCTCCTTGTACATTCGAATAATAACTTCCTACGCCTTCCTCACCCTCCTTGACCAACGGCCTATACTCAACCAGTTATGACAAACCACTCACCAAGTTAGACATGAACAGAGCTAGTGCTAACAATCCAAAAAAAAGTTCTCTTTGCAGTTAGTACAACAAAAGCGGGATTTGTTACGTAAAATGTTATTTTTCAGAAACCAACTTTCTTATGCATTACAACTTTACTTAGTAAAACAGTCCCAGATATTTAGGATCGGGTCCATCAATCCTGATTTGTTGTTGTAATCTATTAAAGATCATATTTTTTGCAAAATCTTAAGCTACCATATCATTTTCTATTATTTCATCCAAAGTTAATTCCGATCTACCTTGGCACATCGCATTATCATCAATAGGTATCACATTACTTCTCTTCACATGTGCAATAATAGCTTTTCTACAAAAATGTTCACACCACCTAGGAAAATTCTTTTCTTTAAAGAAAATCACCTAAGTCGATTCTCAATTAATTTAAGTCCTAGTGATGCTACTACTATTGTTTCATAATACTATTTCTAATTCTATTTGGTTTTACCATGCATCCATTTTAACATCCACAATTCAACCACACTAATTCCTATGCATGTTATCCCTTAGTTGCCCAACAAATTTATTCTTTTTTTTAGCATTATGAACTTCAAAAATAATTCACTGTTGTGCAGTCGAGCATTCTTTCTAACTTAAATATTTACACAAGAAACTTTCTAACTATGATAATGTTTGACATAAAAAAAGGTTCTACAAAGGAGGAAGGGGATTCTAGCAACTTTTGTAAGAAGTAGGTAATCTAGCCCCAAGAGGTGAGAGTTTATCAAGTACCCAAACATTGAATTGATTATCTAAAACATACACTTTTCTAGAGTATTGGGAGGCCACAACCTCTGTATGTAAATCTGTTGCCCAGGTCCTATCACAATGGACACTAAGCCTCAAGTTCTACAGGTCCCTTAATCCACTTTCTATAACATTCGCTAAAGGAAAATTTCAAGTCCATCTCAAATGAAATCAAGCATCTCCATGGCTAGAGAATCATACACTTTCTTAAGTGAAAATTGTTCTTTAGCCAACTAATTATGCAATCTACCAAAATATACAAAACAACACTAAAATTTATTGATCAAACCTGGTCATATTGTTCGCGTTTCTCCTCGTCTTTCAATACCTAAGAAAAAAGAAACAAAAATGATATTTCCATATAAAAATTGGCCTTATTAGTTCTCTACCTTAGAAAATTTGTCCTGGCCAAAATACCTCATAAGCTTTTTGAACTTCTTGAAATTTTATTTCAGCTTCAGGATCATCTTTATTTGTATCTGGATGTAACTTCTTTGCAAGCTGCAGAATGATGGCAAAAAGCATGAAGCAGATATCAAACAAAACCAAAAACTTCGTAGGGAAAAAAGCTACGACCCAACAACACCATTTTAAAACAGTTAACTAAATCATACAGATATGTCATATATCCAAAAAATAAAAAATAAGAATCACGATGGCAAAAGACTAACTAGACACATACCCCATAATAAGATTTCTTAATTTCAGATGGAGCCGCATTCCTATTTACGCCGAGTACATCATAATAATCTCTTGCCATAGAAGCTGATCAAAATATAAAAAAGGCCAGCACAAACTCTATGAAGTTCACATTAAGAATTGGCTTTGACATTCTATACACAATCAACAAATAAGATAAACAAATAACTACATAAGAAAAATAACAAAATCAAAAGAATGTAAAGTGATAGTACATTACTAAGATGTCTATTTTTCAATTACCATCTCATGCTTTATGGTGAGTTATTTTGTGAGATTTAGAAAAACACACTTTAGCTAATTGAAAAGTCACCCAAATAATAAAAAAGTAATACCCAGAATTTAAATTCTTCAATTTCCTACATTTCTTCATAAACCAGAGGTTTGCCGGAGGGATTATACCAATTCAATATAAACATACCGTGAACAGTAAATAATGAAATTTTCTTTCTTGTCCACCATTTTCAGTATAAAGTAAACATAATACACCAAAAAAATAGACAATTAATAAAGCAAAAAGAGGAAGAAACGGAGAAGATAAAATCACCAGTGCCATGAATCGATCTCGTGGCGCCCAAATTGGCTTCAATTAAACAGATTCTCAACCAGTTCCTCTCATTAACTGCTGTATTTTAAAACAAAAGATCCAAGACAATTAAAAAGATTGCACCTTGGACACAAAAAAAAAAATCGGAGCTTTTCCAATTACTCAATCTATACACACGAGCTGAAAACAAGTAAATAAATAAAACCAAATACCTTTTCTTGAATTGGGGTTCATAAGAAGCTTGGGTTGATTATAAACTGCCGAACCGAACCTCCTATAACCCCCTTTCAACAGCGACTCATACACCTATAATCGGCAACAAAAAAATCAATATACATTACCAGAAGTATACACACGTATTTATATATGTGAATATATAGATAAGAAATTACGATTGGTGAATCATGGAGGAGGTCGGAAAGAGAGCGGCGAGAAAGCCAGTGGACGAGCCTGAGGCCGTTGGACCTGCCCATTTGCGGCTAATGGTGTGAAAACCAGAAAGAGAGACGTTGGGTTGGTATTCGTTTGTATTATTTGGGGTTCAATTAGGGTTTAAAGTTTAAACCCTAGAGAAACCCCACAAGAGGGGTTGGAACTTGAGGAGATGAGCCACTCAGCGTCCGAGTTATCGGTAAAATTTTCTATTTACTTATTTACTTATTGGAGGAGATGACTTTGTACTTATTAGATTTCAATTTTTTTACTTCATACCTTCAAAGATTAAGGGCCCGTTTGGTAACAATGTATTTGTGTTTTTTTCTGTTTTTGTTTTCATTTTTTGCTAAAAAAAAAAACAATAACGCGTTTAGAGGGTGTTTTTATTTTTTTTTTGGTTGATCAGTTTTGTAAACAACCCCAAATTTTAAAAACATCAAAAGAGGTGCTTTTGAAAACACGGCAAAATGGAAACACGCGTGCCCCTTTAAACCATTTAATGAGGTCTAGCCTTCGAACTCCATTAGCAGCAAAAAAAAGGATTTTTTTTTCATTCCCACTATAAAAGCATTTTTTTACCCCTTTTTGCTCTTCTGTCGTTCATCTCTCACACTCTCTCGTTCATCTCTCTCATGAGGCAGCGACAAAAGAGCTACGAAGGAGCGACAAAGAGCCAGCCAGCACACTCTCTCTTTCTCTCTCGCCCTTCTCTGATGAGTTCTGCTGGAGTCATGGTTGGGTTTTGTGGGTGGTGGTGGAGGTGGATTTTCGGTTGCTTTCAGTGGTGGGGGCGGGTTGGGGTTTCGGTGGTGGCGGGGGTAGATTGGGGGTGGGTTTCGGTGGGGGTAGGGGTGGGGTTTCGATGGGGGTGGGGCTGGATTGGGGGGGTGGGTTTCGGTGGTTGTGGCAGTGGATTGGGGGTGGGTTTTCGGTTGGTTTCAGTGGTGGAGGTGGGGGTAGGGGTGGGGGTGGGGTTTCGGTGGTGGTGGGGCTGGATTGGGGGGTGGGTTTCGGTGGTTGTGGTAGTGGATTAGGGGTGGGTTTCGGTTGGTTTCAGTGGTGGGGGTGGGGGTAGGGGTAAGGGTGGGGTTTCGGTGATGGTGGGGGTGGATTGGGGGTGGGTTTCAGTGATGGGGTGTAGTGGGGTTGGGTGGTGGGTTTCCATAGTGGGGTTGAGTGGTGGTTTTGGGTGGTCAGTGGTGCTGATTGGTGGGGTTTGGGTGGTGAATTTTGGTATAATACCAAACAAGTTTTTTATTTTTGATTTCACAATTTTTAAAATATAAATGACTACCAAATATGTTTTATATTTTTAATTTTTATCACACAAAAAACAAAATTTTGTTTTGTTTTTAAAAAAAAAATATATATAAAAACAAAAACGTTACCAAACGCACCCTAAATTTTCTATATTATACCCTCAATGTATCAAAATATTACAATATGACCCTTCTGTTACCTTTTTGTTAGTTTTTTCATCAGTGTCGTCAATGAGTTGACTTTTGATAGAAAAAAACAATGGAAGCTAATAGAAGGGTCACATTGTAATATTTTTAATACATTGAAGATAAAATATGAAAAATTTAATCTTTAAAAGTATAAAATAAAAAATTTAAAATCTTTCAAAGTACAAAGTGCGAAAAATCCAAATATATATATAAAAAAACTCTATCTCTGGTAGATTGGTATAAATAAAGACATAACCAAAATATGCAAATAAATTATTATTTTCCACCAAGTTTCAAACAATGTGATTAGCCAAAAAAAATAAAAAAATTTGTTTCAGAACTTCAACATTAAACACTAAACTTTGCAATTGAATTTTGTTATTTTGCGAAATATAAACTAAAGTTTAAATTTCGTCGATAGGATTATGCTGAATATTTGCAAAACATATTTATTAATATTAACACATTATCATTGGGTTTACTGAATTTAATTCAAACAACCTAAAATTTAAGAAATATCTTTTTTATGCTATTCAACTGAAATTTGATAAACCAATTTTTCATTATATTAGACTAATACTTTGTATTCTTTAATTTAAAATTTTAAAAAGATTTAAAAGGCCGAACCCCTTTCTTTGCCTAATAGCAATGAAAAAAGATCCAAGAAACAAATAAAATAATGGTGACAAAAACCTTAAGTGACTTTAAAATTAAAAATCAATATGAGAAAATCTGACCGCTTTCTCTCCAAAAAGATCTGTCGGACGAGGTCATAGCACCGCAACATTAGACTATGCATTTTCCTTTCAGGGTAAAACGGTGCATAAAAAATGACTAGCTTATCAAAAGTCTCGTTCTTTTACGATCGAAAGTTCCGAATAAGAGTAAAATGAATGTGTAAAAACTCAATTTTTTCAAACAATATAAGGAGAGAGAAGAACTCAAAAGTCCTATGTTGTAGCTATTAGTCCCAATTTTTAACTAGTTGTGACATGCTACTTTCTTCAAAAGTCCCCTACTAGACTAGAGGATTAGAGTATGCTTGAAATGGATTAAGATTGACTTCCATTTAATTCATCACGCGCTACAAATGAAAATTTTGTGTACTCAACATGACTATTTTAATATTATCATATCGTATCTTAAAAATGTCCATTACTGACTTAAGCATCGGAGTGTCTTCGATCGAAACACTTCGATCTTGAGCAGTTTGTTCATTTTGCAGGAAGGAAATACCGAGAGATCAAGTCCAGAGCACACTTACATCGAAGAAAACAATCATGCACTCCTGTAGGAGGTACATCTGTTTTTTGCCTCTTATATTTTGGGCGCCGTCAGTGGGAAGATTTTCATCAAGTGAAACAAAAAGCCAATGTCAAGACTGGGTTTGGAAATTGGAATGGCATGTTCACGATATTTTCATTGGGTTCTTGATCCATGTTACAAAGATTATGTACATTGAGGGGCACAATCTGTAACTCTCTTGATCATTAATTCTAGTAATAATTTCTATTAGACTTTTTATAGTTCGTTCTTTCTGGTTTATATTCGATTCCTTATGTACTCATTTATGTGTTGCAGAGGTACATGATGCTTTATGATGATGTTGAGCTCCCTGCTTTGGGAATGGGTATATATATTCTTGAATCCTTCTCTCTAACCCTAAACCTGCGTTTCTTATCACCCTATTGCATGTTTGAAGAGCCTCTCTCTCTCTCTCTCTCTCTCTCTCTCTCCATGTCTCAAGGATTCCTCCCTGTTTTGGTACAAATCCTTCAAAGTATGAATTGATATTAAGTAACCCTTTATGTTGTAGCTGAGTCTTTCCATTTTGTATGTTCTCTCATCCTCTATTCCTTAGACTGCAGTGAACATCAACTCTCTTAACTGCTCATTTTGCTCGCGTAATGTTTCTTGTAACTACTACTGTTCGGATATACATTTTGCAAAACCAAATTTTCAATTCGTATCACTTTAGTTCATTCGAAAGTGATGGTTTAAATTGACTAACGGACATATGGTGGCTGACTAATGTAGGTGGTGATGTGTGGCTCATGTAACCATGCTATAGAAGTCACTTTGGCAACTCAAGTTTGCGATTTATGTCACTTTGATCCGTCATTCTCAAAATTTTCAAATAAAGCTCCTCAATTGTGGTTATGGGAGACACAGTGACCACCTGCTAAGCAATCTAACTCTCACTTTCAATTGGACTAAAATGACACTAATTGAAAATATTGAGCAACTAAAGTGACACAAATGAAAGAACGAAGACCAAAATGACAAAAAATGTGTATTTGTAGGATCATTCCTATATTGTGACCTATTAGCTTTGAAGGGATGGTGCAGACCTACATTTAGATTAATTGATTCTTTTTTAAGTTTCATGTAAAAACTGATTTATGTTTCACCTAGAAATGTATTGAGAGCCACCATAATTTCCTGCATGCCAATTAAGATCTTTTTAAATTTAGACAGGGTTATGTCACATAAATATCAGTTTCACATCTTTAAACACTACATATTTCAAATTCACTCCTTGTTAGTCACTTACAAATGATAATCATACATGAAACAACATAGAGCAGGTAATAATGTGCAAAGCAAGCCCCATTAACCAGTTTGAGTTGTTAGAAACAGAGCTTCAACAAGAATTGTGGTACAGGTATCAGTGTAGGGACAACTTGGCAAGGGTCAGTGCTAATACCTTGACCCCATTTGCTATATCCTCAATGGAGGCAAATTCTTCAGGTTTATGGCTGTATCCTGCAAAACCAGTAGATGCATCAGTTGGGTGTTCCGAGAAACCAACTTTGCAAAGTTTCTAGCAATTTCCTATGCCCGTGCACATGAAACCGCTATTTCTAATGTCCATAGCAACAGATCATCAGTGTGGATAAAGGTATATTCCCATTTTGGCGAGCATTGTTCTTGCAGTTTTGAAACTACATTTTGAATAAAATAGTGGCATTATTTACTGCTGCACATGTTTTTTTTTCCCTCCAAAGAATGCTACTGTAATACCAGTACATGGATAAATGTGCCAGATAGAAATTGAGCCTATTCATCAGTAGTCAATTTGATCTATTTAGCACATTCATTAATATAAAGAGGTACGATGAAAGAAAATGCAATCAGTGTACACGAAATCAAAGAAAGTTGGAGGCAGTTGTAGAAGAAAGAAAAAAGTCCATACCTTTGTAACAAGGAATGAATATCATGCCCATTGGGGATATTCTGCAAGGATTTGAAATAGCAGGGGTAAGAGACACGATTGTGCAATTTTTCAAGCAATATAGTCCCATACCCCATGTAAATGACCACCCAAGTGAACAAAAATAGAAGAAAAGGTAGTTCCATGTAACACATAATAGACACAGAACATTAACATGTAGTTATGGCTATGGACAATTTGGCTGCAGAATTACGATAGACAAGGCTGGGACACAACGTTTAAATACTAATTTCATCGCAAATGCATTTACATGGGAGAAATATATAATCCCTATTTCTTCATTCAAATCTAAATATAAATGATTGCAATGTTTGAAGGATGAAGCTCCACGGTAACATGCTCAACTACCACTGCTGCCGTTGCAGTTTATTTTTTCTCTCTGACAACTACATTCTGTTATATTGAATATCCATGGCCTGGATTGGCCAGGTATGCCATGTAATTAGACAAAGTTTTAGAGATGATCTCATGGGATCTTAAGAGTAATTCAATTAATAATCTCAAGGGTGCTGCAGTTGTAGTTTTAAAGGCGAGGAGTTTTGAAAGACAGCAGCCAAATTGCGGGAGCATGCAATTTTTTTCAGGGAAAGAACTTGGTGACTCTCAGTCCCAAGCGAGGAATATTCAGCACCTGAATTGGGTCCATATCACGATTGTATAACCTAAGACCACCCACTGAAAGCCATTAGCATTGAAAATGAATATTATGTTAGCAAGGAAAGTCTACAAGAATCGAAGTGCCCCTGCCTCTATGGGTACAGGTACTAAGGATATAACATCCTCCTGCCTCCATCCATAACTGACCTATGATTGCTGGAACAAAGCTTCAATTTGCAAGCCATGTACAAATTTTACTTTGCTCATGCATGTTTAATATATAATTTAGGGATTCTTAATCACCTGGCCATGAACAGCGAATCATGATAAGCTCTGCTGATCATCTTCTTGTGAGTCGGGTTAAGCTCTTGTGATGCTGATTCCCGGGGGGGCTTAAAGATATTGATTAAGAGAAAGAAAGAGGCAACAAGGGAGAAGAAAGGGAGTCCTGTGGGTTTAAACCAGTCCAAGATAACAAAGGCCAAATGCTAGCCCATCTACGCATGAAGCCTTTTTGTATGAGAGGTTTGGGATAAAATCAATTTCTAGTGAGCCTGAGCCAGTCTAGTTCCAGAAAAATATTTAAGTTGTTTAGACAATCACATTGTTCAAAGCCACGTATCTTACGATATATTTATACTACTATAAAATATCAACATACGTGAAAAATATTATTTTTCCTATATTGTCTTTGATCAATCTTAGAAAGTCAATTGTATCCTAGCTGTAACTTGTTTAAAACTTTTAGACCCTACAAATTGTGCAATGAATATATCAACTAACTTTACCAAGCTAACGCAAAAGTATTCAATTTACAATTAATAGCAATTATGAATTAGAAGTTGAACCATTCATACCCCTCCAATTCCCACCTGTTTCACATACTGATATATGCATAAAGTTGAAAAGATGCTTCACCAATTAAAAGCTTCTGCCAGTCACTCCCTCTGCGGTGCAAAATCTTGAAGAGGTACTGATCCCTCACCGCTTGAATTGTATATCTTATCCATAGATTCTTTGTATTTATGCATTTTTTTCCTGTGGTAGACCATAATATTTTTTTTCTATTTGATTATAGGCTTATATGAAACTCCTATGTGGCATATTGGATAAGAACAATTGAAGTTGAAGAAAAACTAGGTCAATCTGTTTGCCAATTGTTTAGTTCTCTAAGAATTACATGTTTGTGAAATTACATGATAATATGAATTTAAGGATAGTCGGTGTATAAACCAAGCGTTATTTTGTATAGAGAATTGAAAGATTTATACAAAATTGACATGATTGCATGTGGAACGTCCACACCAACTATTGAGTAAAAATTTTCTAACTTTGTCTAAGTTAGACAAGTTAACTGTTCATGAAAGTAGAAAATAGGTATATAATAATTTTTTTACATAGCATTATTTGAGTTGTTTTAGAATTAACTAATTTTTATTGACATGAATATTGACACGAATACGACATAACCCAAAAATGACACGACACAACACCCCTAGAGCTTGAACCGAAAATGACATGGCACAAAAATCCTAGAGCTTGCACCATCTTGCCAAATATGAGAGAAGCTCCCAATGTTTTATGATCATCAACATTTTTATCGTCCTTTTTTTTAAATTTTTTTTGCATACACGCCACCATTCACTGTAAAACCCCTTTAAAGGATCTATATTAACTAATTGCTTTGGGTCTACTATTTTAGCATTTACCAGCTTGACCTTCTTCTACCACCATTCAAGATCGTATTAGGTGGGGTTTCTCTGTTCCATCTTGTACACTTCATATTCACATGTGATATTTGATATTTGTTCATTGTTTTAGGAGATTGGATTAACCACTAATGTTATTTGGATTTTTTTTATGAATCTTGAGTTTCTCTTCTACCTTTTAATTTTTTACAGATTGGCAATTAATTAATGTCTAAAGGATAGCTCGAAAAATAAAGATTTATGGAACTTGCCTATGAACATTTAATTTTTCCTTTTTCATTTTCTGTTGGAGGATTTCTTTTCTTTTTCTTTTTTCTTTTTTCCCTTTAGCCTTGGTGTCTCGAGACTAAAGGAAGTGTTATATAGTTTGAAGCTAAATTTTTTGCATGATAATTTTTACTGGACAACAGTTGTTGCTCATATGCGAACACGCATTTGCTGTATATTGATGATTTTTAATGTAGTGTGTTGTTTTACTGATAAGAGTTTACTATAGTGTTTGTCCTGCTTATAAGTTGTTGGCATGTTGCCTTCTAAGTTGTGCTTTATGTTTTTCTTACTGATGGTTATTTTCTTTTTTGCCCTACTGTTTCAAATGGAAAAATGTGAGGAACTTACCCAATTTATCTCGGAGGTTGCACATGAAGCCAATGAAAGCCATGGGACATCACATGTTGTTTGTAAGTTTCCAACAAATAAACCAGGTCATGCACCAATTTCTTTTGGAGGCTCAGTTTGCTTTACCTTAAATAGTTCAAGTTTCTTTAGCTAATTCCACATCTTTACCATAGCATTAGTGCATGAAGAGAGTACATCTCAAGTTGTACCTATTCAGTCAAAGAACCCATAAAATCACTTTCATGTTTTTGACGCATTAGCATTATAATTTGAGAAGTTGTGCCATGAGTTCTAGCATGCTTAGTTTTTACTTTTTAATCATCAATATTTGTTTTTCTTTTGAAGTATGTGTGGTTAATCCACATGATTTCTCCTCTTTGGGGAGGTTCCTTCATAGAAAAACTTTATTTGTTACTTATATTGATATGAATTCCGATATCGATTTCTCATCTATATAAATGTAAACTGATTGTGCATACCAGACATTAGTGTTTTAAATGTTAATCCTTGTTAAACTATACAAGCTTTGAGAAATTAGCACACCAAGAGTGATCTTTTTTTCATTAGAAGATCACCGTCCGTTTTTTCATCAAAAGATTACCTTTTACTTTGTTAGAGTCGTGGAGATTCACAAATGAGAAATTTCAACTCAAATTTGAAAAATAAAAACAACGAGTCCATATTTTTTAGAATGCATGATATACAAATTTTCGACTCTACCTTCACAAATGATATGCACTATAAGAATGATACAATGCCATTGTACTAAGATGAAGCATAAGGTTAGTTATGGTTTGTTTGTAACTTGATATGATCTCCATGAGAGTAGGCAGTCCTGCATCATTTCTACATCAAATGATTTATACAAGAAGTATGGAGTATGGATGATGGATCAAAGCACAACAAAGGAATAACTTGTATAGACAGTTATATATTAACAAGTGATGTATCATATACTTCGAAATGCATCCATGCTTCGACAGCAACAGGACCAGAATATTATAAAAGTGATATAGTAGGTATCGTAATATTATGAAACATCATCTCCAATTTTAATTCTCATCCACTTCCATAAAAAAATCACTAGCTGGGAAATTTTAATTGGTTCCATTCATGGTGGGTGATTGATTTAAGAGAATTGCATAACAATTGGAACTGGAAAGGACCCAAACTGTGAGCTAGTGATTCTTGAAATTTTTACCTATTCGGCATCAAGACAGCGCCTGCATGACCTCCATTGCCGTCAAAATCCACCTTAATGCTTGCAGGAGCAGCAATTGCAGTCACAATGCCAATAGAAATACCTGAATCGACAAATGAACGAGACTAACAAGTGAAAAGAAGAAAACATGGGTGTTCAGATAGTTGCACGCAACAAGAAAACGTGGAAGTAAGAAAAAGCAGCCTACCTTCTTCTTCCAGAATAGGACCTTGCTCTATGTGTAACTCTACAAAAGCCGAATAGCTTCCTTCCTTTAGAAAGACACTGGATAACTCTTCTTGATCATTTGCATAATCAGCTGACCTTGCTGCATGGAAGAATGTTACATTTTGATTATCAACTGTCCTATCGAGCAGCTGATCCCAAACCTTGTAGGCTCTTCTGAGGTGAACATGATCACCTCCAGCGACCTTCTGGGCTTAAAGCCAAACCTGTGAAATTCCAAGTCAATACAACCACCAGAAATTTGCAGCTAAATGAATATATGAAAGAACGGAAGTAGAACTGCATTTCACGTTCTGAAGGATGCAAATTCATGTTACGTGTGGCTACAGGCTAGTCTGCTTATTTCAGCATCTTGGTTAATTTAGCCCGAGTGCTTTTGCATTGGTACAACCCACGGAAGGGTTCCCGCGTTGCCACCCATGGGCGCAAGCCCTCCTAAATTTTTGAAAATTTCAATAATGGTTTGTCTTTTCTTTTTGAGTAATGTTACACTAACCAAATTTGGAGCCCAAATGACATGGCAGCTGATTTGGGTTTATTTATTTGGTGCTATGTCATTTGGGCTCCAATAAATACTCCAAATGACATGCTGTCATGTCATTTGGACTCCAAATTTGATCCCAAAATTTGGTCAGTGTAGCATTACTCTTTCTTTTTTCAATAAATTAGTGGACTACTAACCCTCTAAAATAAATATGTTAGTTTTGGATTGAGTCAATTATATATTTGTATATTGACGAAAATACAATATTTCTTTTTATCTAACACAATGTTCGTTACTCTTTAAGAACAATTTTTAGTTTTCATTTACCATTTTTTTAGTAATAGTAGTCTATAATCTAATAAAATACGATTATATATATAAAAGACAAAAAGTTGTAAACCAAAAATATTTCAAACTATTTCAAATAGGGAATGAATTTCTCTATAAGATTGATATTGATCTCGACTAAATTTTACAACTAAATAAAGAATAATTTTACGACGGACTTGTGATTGTGCGCATTGATAGAAAATTAGTGAAAAATTAATTTACATTTAATTCATATACAAAATTTTAGAGATTTTTAAAAAAAATTATATTTTATTGAAATATATAATTAGGTTAAAATGTACTAAAAAAATTATTTTGTGCCATTTTGTTAGGATTTTGTTTCAATTAAATAAAAATTGAATTTACTATTTCACAATAATTTTGTCTTGATTCTTATTTTTTTGTCATTTTTGAACTGAATTTTTTTGTATCAATTTCAGCTAAATATTTTTTTGTATCAGTTATATTTTGCTCCCCCTCATAAATATTTCTGGCTCCGCCCCTGACAATATACATTATTTTTTGGCATTTTTTATGTTAAATGGACTTCATGTATCAAATATGATATAATAAATAAAAATATTATATAGTGTGATTGGTTAGGAGAAAAAAAATTAGAGTGCGTAATTAAAGTACCCTCCCTGAATAAAATTCTTGGCTCCGCCCCAATTGCCACCTCAAATTCTAATGGTACAAGAGCATAAAATCAATCAAATTTTTTTTATAGAAAGCCTGGGCTAGCAACTAGAGAATTCTTGACAGCTAAATCAATCAAACTACAGCCTGACAACCGAATAGGTCTTTATTGATAGCAAGTAACAAACTAACTCAAATCACTAACACCCTCCCTTAAACTGAAGCTGCAGGCTATCAGTTTACTTGACTTTCGGAACAAACACCCAAAAGTTCTCGCTGCTTCACGAACACGCCCAGCTTCAAAGGTTTAGTCATAACATCGGCTAATTGCTCTTGAGTGCCACAATAAACTAACTTGACAGTCCCATCCTTAGATAAATCACAAAGGAAATGAAAGCGCACATCGATGTGTTTACTGCGCCCATGCATAACTGGATTTTTGCTGAGTTTAATGGCAGAGCTACTGTCACAGTTAATAGCAATGCACTTGGTATTCGAAATCTGAATTAACTTAGCTAATACACGCTGCAACCAAACTGCCTGACATGCACACAAGGCAGCTGCAATAAACTCAACTTCTATGGTAGATAAGCTGACCACCAGTTGCTTCTTTGAACACCACGAGACCGCACCTGAGTTAAGCATAAAAAATATATCCAGAGGTGCTTTTACGATCGTCTATATCACATGCATAGTCACTGTTTGTATAAGCTACAAGCTCATTTCCCCTTCCTTCCTATAAAGAATACCAAAATCAACAGTACTCTTCAAGTAACGCAGCACCCTTTTAGCTACTTGCATATGTACCTCAATAGGATTCTCCATAAATCAACTAATGAGACTTGTAACAAAAGTCATATCAGGCCGAGTGGCAGATGTGAGGTGCATAAGAGACCCAACAAGCTGTCTAAAGTAAGACTTGTCCACCCTTCCTTCGGTGCCACCTTCTTTTGTAACCTTGAATCCTGGTACTATAGGGTTGTGAACAGAGTTGCTATGGTCCATTCCCAAAAGTTTTAGCTCGTCCAAAGCATACTTCTTTTGATTAATGAAAACAACATTGGGCAACTGTAAAATCTCAAGACCAAGAAAGTACCTCATCTTGCCTAGGTCTATCATATCGAATTCTTGCTTCATGGAATTCATAAATGTAGTGAACAGTGAAGGATCATTGCCTGTGTAGATGAGATCATCCACGTACATGCTAACAATTAGGATCTTGCCTCATTGTTCAGTTTTGATGAACAAAGTGTGTTCATAGTCACACTTTTCAAAGCCCATCTTCAAGAAATAAGCTTCGATCCGACTATACCACACTCGTGGGGCTTGTTTGAGGCCGTAAAGTGCTCTCTTTAGTCGGTACACCTTCTCTTCATGTCCCTTTTTGACATACCCACATGGCTGTTCTACACAAACTTCTTCAGCTATCTCCCTATACAAAAATGCTGATTGGACGTCAAGTTGGTAGAGTGGCCAACCGTGATGTGCTGCTAGTGCCAACACCAAACGAATGGTTTTCATTCGTGCTACAGGTGCAAATACTTCGTTGTAGTCAACATACGAAGAAATTCATATTCCTTTCGAAGCGCTTGCAATTGAGCACGTTTGACTCGTGTCGTCCCTTGATATTTGATCTTCATGGAATCCTAAATGTTCTTTGTCGTGTCCTTGTTGAGAATCGTTTCCAAAATGGAACGATCTAATTCTTGAAATGTAGTTCTTAGCCTTCAAATCCTTGAGCTGCTGCTCGACATTCTGTTTCTTTTGTGCATCAGTGAGGATAGTTCCATCTACGACTTCACGAACACTGTCGGCCACCAGTCCCGAATATTCTTTCGATCAAAGAAAATTTTCCATGAGCATGGCCCAATGGTCATAGTGCCCATCAAACTTTGGTACTGCTGGTTGTACAAAAGAACTCTCTGAAGTCATAATTGCGAGTAAGACTCAAACAATCTGAATGTAATGTGTTATGGCTCTGATACCAAATGTCAGGAAACAATAAGAAAGCAGGATAAATTGAGGGAAAAAACCACATTATTAGATAAACATGGCTATTAAATAGCCTCATAAGAAACAGAATTTGAGAAAAATCATTCCACGTCTAAAAAGAATTCCTAATATCGTGGAATCCTAACTCAAAGGAAATGGTAAACATGCAAACCTATGGAATAGGTCTTTATTGACAGCAAGAAACAAAGGCCATGTTTGGTTTGCGTCTGCAAAACAGTTTTTTGTTCTCAAAATTTTAAAAACACCCAAATCCTGTTTGTTTAGCATTTTTGTTCTCAAAATTTTCGGAAAAAATGAGATTTGAGTCAAAGAAATAGAAAACAAGTTTAACTTGTTTTCAGAGTTTTCTTTGAAAATTTTGAAAACAAGGAGAACAATTTTGGACTTTAATGAGGTCTGCCCTTCGAATCTCCTTAGCAGCAAATTTTTTCATTCATTTTTTTTTTTACTTCTTCCTCTCTCTCCTAATATATATATATATATATATATATATATATATATATATATAATAGATATTATAATATAATATAATATAATATATAATATTCTATTATATTATATAATATTATTAAAATTCGTATATATATATATATATATATTTATTTATTTATAAATTCGTATATAAATATATATATATATATAAATTGGTATATATATGTATATATTTATCTACGAATTTATATATACGAATTAATAAATAAATATATATATATATATATATATATATATATATATATATATATATATATATGTGTGTGTGTGTGTGTGTATGTATAAATATATATATAAATTGGTATATATATGTATATATATATCTACGAATTTATATATAAGAATTTATAAATATATATTATATATGTATCTATATATTATATATATATATATATATTATATATGTATATATATATTATATATATGTATAAATAGGTATATATGTACATATATATACATACATATATATATATATATATATATATATATATATATATATATTATATATGTATAAATAGGTATATATGTACATATATATACATACATATATGTACATATATATACATATATATACCAATTTATATGTATAAATATATATATTATATTATATATATATTATATATGTATTAATATATTATATATATGTATAAATAGGTATATATATACATATATATGTACATATATATACATATATATACCAATTTATATGTATATATATATATATATATATATATATATATATATATATATATATATATGTGTGTGTGTGTGTGTGTAATTATATAATATAATATAATATATATATGTGTAAATATATTATATAATATAATAGAATATAATATATATAAATATTATATATTATATAATATATAATAGAATATTATAATATATTATATTATATTATATTATAAGATATATTATATTTTAAAGTTTGGTTTATTGAATTTTTTTTTTTATGAAATTATCAATTTAAAAATAACTTTCTTATATTTTTTTATTAATGTTTGAATTACTGTTCAAACATATATTTAGGCTGTCCAAACATGTTTTACTATTTTCTGTTCTGTAAAACTGTTTTTGAAATCATCTAACCAAACAAGTTTTTTATCTCAAAAAATATCAAAACCATTTTCTCAAAACTCTTCTCAAAAACTATTTTTGGATACCTGTTTTTGAAACGCAAACCAAACATGCCCAAACTAACTCAAATCACTAACAGTTATGTGTTGTCTTCTGGCCACAAAGTTATGTGCAACTCTGAACTCTGAAGTAGTGGATTGTTGAATTTGTTTCGCATTTATGCATATCGATGGTTCGTAACTTTTTATTTTTTAAAGTCTACTTTTCGTCAAAATTACATTAACATCCACTTAATTTTGACAAAACAACATGGATACTTTATAATATTTAATTCGTGGCACCATAACTTTTGTAGTGACTTTCGTTGTTAGTGCTAAAATGATCATCTCAATTTCAAATCTTAAAAAATTGATCCATTTGAGTCATCTATCATTAATTTATTTTTATTTTTTTTGGTAACAAAAAAAATCTGATCTGTCCTCAGCGAATAGAGACGTATTTATATTGCTCAAGTTCATGAGTTCGAGCAGAATTAAGGGCAAATCCCGAGTACATGAACAGGTCCTTCTGTCCCTTAACTTATACACCAGTTAAATCAGGATTTACATATTGGTAAGAATTTGAATCCATACTAAAGACTTGAATACAGTTCGTTCAAACAATTAAAGTTCGTCCAAACAATTAAAGTCCGTCCTACTAATCAACCACGTCTTTGTCGACCAAGAGACTTGAACCCTGACTTAAAAAAAACAAAGTCAAGGGTTAAAACTTATTTACATAACCACGATTTTTTTACAAAAAAAAATTTGGAGAATTTTTTATAAGTACCATATTTTAAGCTAAAAATCATTCATCGTCTGAGTTGGTGGTCTAGTGGTAAGCCGTATCCATTTAGGGTCGTCCTTGATTCTCATGTAGTTATTAATTAGGGTTCGATTTACGGGAGCAATGCAATTTGTTGCTTGACTTTGGTGGTGTTATGGTGATGGTTGGACATTCCACAGTGGGGGGTTCTCATAGTTTTGCGCGGGTGTTACTACCTACTAGTCGCCCTTTCCTTTTTTTTTCCTGATAAAAAAAAAAGAAGCTAAAAACCATTCAGTTGTATTATGTTTGTTTCAAAATTATTGAGTCCTATTTTCCAAACATAATTGGAAATAATCCCTAAACTTATTATATTCCTTTTGTGCCCTCTTGATTTTTATTCGAATAAATATTTGGAGAATATTTCAACATCTAATAAATTTAGCTAGAACAAATTGTCAAATGATTTGAATCATAATCTACTTCTTTTTATTATGATAGCTTGTAAAAAACCTTCCAAGGTTTATGTTCATTACGAATAATTCCCAAGAGCTATGTGTAATATCTCTTAAAAAGGTAATTTTTAAAAATTTTAACTTGTGAATGGGAATTTTTGTTACAATACACAAAAGCTAAGAGGGTTTATATAAGAGTTTTTACATTATAACTTAATATGGACGATGTTCTATATTGTTTATTTAAACACCAACATACTAAATTCGAATTCTCACTTTATATATCTCAATATAGATTTAAAATGACAAAAACCAAAATGAAACCAACATCACTATAAGTTTGGGTGTATCCAGATTTGTTATCCATATTCCAACAATTCTTGAATTCTTTCAAAGGTTTATGTTCATTATGAGTAATTTTTGAGAGTTCTCGTTAAAATTTAAATAAGAGTAAATATGGGGATTATCCTCAAAATTTGAAAACAAGTGTTCACAATTTGCCTTATTTCACAAATAAAAATTGAGTGTAACTGTTATATCATGTTAATTTTGTCACATAATGTAATCGTTCAATATTAAATAAACAAGTGGATAAAGTGCCCCCATTTGTTTTGAGCAATGTTATACAAATTTAAAAAATTGACTTGATCAATCATTATCAATTTGACATTTGATTTAATTGTGGGTTTCAATATTTATTGGAATCCACTACCTATTCAACGATTGTAATTTATCAAGTCAATAAATCATGTTAACTTTTTAAGTACAAATATCATTTTTTTTTACATGTATGGTTACTATATTACATTGAGTAGTAGTTATTTAAATGAGTGGGATCCATTATTCCTATTTGGCGAATTATTATTAAAACACTACTTAATAATGTTAACGTGATATAACTGTTAGAGCATCTTCAGCATTGTATCCAAATTTAAATTTGGATAAAAGTGGTCTAAAATATTTCTCTAATACTAGACTCATACTCATACTAAATGAAACGAAACCTTTTTTTAAACCCAAATTTTTAATGGTAAGATTACATCATCGTTTAAAATGGTCAAATTTTACCCTCTTTTAAATTTGAGTTTTTCTTCATTTAAATTTGACTTTCTCTTCTTTTAAATTTTGGGTTTCTCTATTGAAGAAGTTTATATCTAATCAAATTTTTTACCATTTTTTTACTCAAATTTGAGTAAGAGTTTTAATTTCTAGTCGATGGTCTTACACTCAATATTTATCTAATTTCACTAACAAAATGTACGTTCAACAAAAAACTTGAACTTATTCAAATTAGAGTAAATAGACAAAGAGCAATGTGACATGGACCTACCATTGGGTGGGGTGGTCCAGTGAGATATCGGTCGAACTTCTCACTCTAAGGTTGAAGGTTTGAATCTTAGAGTCTATATTGAGGCTTGATAGTTGACCGCTATGCTAGTCTAGCTAAATTCGTTCCGAAGAAAAGTAATGGGTACGGTTAGGGGCTTTCAGGATCCCACCAGTGAAGTTCTATCGAGATGGTCTCTAAGTTCTCTCTTTTGTCTCCATCCCTATTTTACTTGGCAAAAAAAAAAAATGTTACATGAACTGGATTTACTAACTTGATTAAGTATTATCATTAATTTAACTGTGGATCTCAATATTTTTAGTGAAATTTGAGGCCAAGTCCTCCTGGATGGACTTATAATGACTTGAGTCCGTCAAGGAAACTTATTTGGTAATAAATCCGTTTTTTATCTTACTAATAAGTATTTAAGTCCACTATTTTTTTAAATCCCAAAAATACCATTAACAGTGTTATTGTGTTCAATTATAGAAACCTTAAAGACCTTGAAAATAACTTTAAATTAATTTCTTAAATTAGAAATTATTATCCCTTAATTTACTCCTAAATTAAAATTCAAATTTATACTCTCTCTCTCTCTCTCTCTCGCGTGCACGCGTTAGAAGAAGATTCTCTCATTCAATAACAAATGCCTAACATTTATTTTTTTCTACATAGTAACATCAAATTTGTATGCACAGTAACACAACGACTTTAACAAAACTCAGGAGGATATATGTAACACCCCAATTCATTTAGCATTATTTAGAGTGCTAATTACCTTAAAAATGAATAAATAACCTCTCGATAACTGTTTAAATTACAACCAATCGAAATCTTTCATTCATTGATCAACCCGATTCTCCACCAAATTTTACTCTAAATTCAACCTGCAACTGAGAGGGTAAATGGGGGTGAGCTCAGGATCTCAATAAGTAATTTAAAACATAATATACGAAGTCAAAAGGCGAGACGATAATTTATCAATTAATCGATAAACAATTGATGACACAAGAATTAATACGATAATTTACGAAGTACAAATATGTTGAACAAGTCAACGAACTTGAACGTTTGAACAATCAAATCAACCATGATTGAACACTCGGTCAATCCCGACAACAAGCTAGGCATCATTCGGTGCATTTTAATTCAATCATGTCCACCCCCTTAGGGCCACAAACAGGAATCACAATCATAACCACGCCACCAAATATACCTTAGGCACGAGTCGAAAAATCTCCAGTATTCCACCAAAACTAACATCATAGCAATTAATGACAAGTCAACCGAAAACTATGACCGAACATTGAAATATCAACAATTGAAAGACATATTATATTGAAACTCAGACCCAAACAATATTACAATTCGAATACGAATAGAACGATATCAATAAAGTACTCTTTGCAAAGAGATTAAAGGAATACATATCATGTATAAATCACTTACCCGATCCTTAAACAATACCATTTATTCTTGACCTCATGCTTCCAAAAACACGATAGTAGAATTTTATTGTAAATAGATCAATAACCACATAATTGTACACCTTACAACTTTCACTTCTTGTTTGATCCCAAAGACCTTTTGCCTCAGTTTCGTACTTCTTCTTACTAATCATAAACATATAAACTCTATCTCTCTATTTTGAAAGTCTAGAATATACTAGATATGTCTTGAACTTCAAAACACCACAAAATGGACACGTATGCAATGAAAACGTGAGTCACCCATTTAGACCACCTTTAGCTGCCACCGCACACCCCTCTCCTTGGCTATTATATTTTGGGTTAATTGCATTGAAGGTCCTCAAAGTATGGAGTTTGTCTCATTTTGGTCCCCAATGTTTCAATTGCATCATTTTGGTCCCTAAAATATTGAATATGTTTTTATACGGTCCTTCAAGCAGACATCTAGATTGCTAACGATTTTTTTATCATAAACTTGTCACATAATATCTAAATATGGACAAAAAATAATTTTGATAGCTCTTAAATAAAATTTGGATAGCTCTTAACAAAAAATGTGTAATATGGGTAACTTTTGACCAAAATTTAGATAGCTCATTATCAAAACTGTATAATTTGGGTAGCTATTTAACCAAAATTTGAGTAAAAATTTGGTCAAAAATTATCTAAATTATTTTTTGTCTATATTTAAATATCACGTGACAAGTTTATGATAAAAAATCGTTAGCAAGCTCGACGCTGTCAGCTTGATGAACTATATAGAAACATATTCAATACTTTAGGGACCAAAATGATGCAATTGAAATATTGGGGACTAAAATGAGACAAACCTCATACTTTAGGGACCTCCGGTACAATTAATCCTTATATTTTTTTCTTTTCTTTTAGCCTACCTTTCCAAATCTTTAACGTTAATGATGGCCAGCCAACAAAAAGAGTAACTTCAATTATAGTTTGCAACCCCTTAGTTTCATTAATTATAGATATGTCACAATGTATAATATTAATTATGTTTTCCTCCACAAAATTTTATATTGTTTCTATTTACTTAAATTCAATACTTATATTAAAAAAATTCGGAATCTCACAATATATGTTACACAGTAATATTAACGATATGTTTTTTTACACAATAACATCAATGAAATATTTTTTCCTTCACAGTAACAATAATTTTCCCTTATTTTTCAAAAAATACGGTCCACAAATCAAAAAATTACATTATTTAGAGTAGTAACACATAATCGTCAGTTGAATTAGGACACTCATCACCACTTGTAAATGTCAAGACATCGAATATGTAAAAATGATTTTCCTCTTCCCTCATAGTAACATCAACATTTTCCCATAAGTAACAAAATCAAACATTTTTCGATTGTATTGCACAACAAAAGATCCAAAAAATTGAAACCTATATCATTTAATTTAGTAACAATGAATTGCATTTTGAAATTAGGAATACAAAAAACAATGAAAATTTTGAAAACTTGGAGGCTTCTTCCTCTGATTATGGGTTTGAATGCTATTACTTTTATTTTTAATTTTGTTCAATGTTCCATTTTGCTATTTTTTTTTTTGTTGAACATGTTACTGTTTTTATTAAGTATCTTACTATTTTTGTTGAACATGTTATTATTGTTATTTTTCTTAAAATATTAATATTGAATGAACATGTTATTATTGTTATTTTTTTAAAAATATTAATATTAAATGTTACTATTTTTTTATATTTAAATGTTACTATTTTTTTTTTATGTTTAAATGTTTTGTGTTTAAATTGTATTATTTTTTGTGTTTAAATGATAATTTTTTTTTTGTATTTGAATGTTACTATTTTTTATTTTCAATGTTACTATATATATAGTCTTAATCTATATATGGATATAAATAGATATGAGAGAGAAATTTTTTTAATGTTAGTCAAACTCAAACTCCTAAAATTTAAGAATTTTTAATTTTTAATTTTACTTCATTTCTAAAGGAAATGGATAGTCTGGTAAAATTAACAAAAAATAAATTTTATAACAAATAAATTTTCTTAGCGGATATAAGTCCAAACAAGTATATATAGGATGACCTGCATCCAAATTTCCCATATTTTTAATACAAGAAACATTTCTCACAGGAAATCTGGTTGACCGTTGACTTCTTGTAAAACGGAAGCCTACGGGCTTCTCTTTCTCTCTCAAAACTTCAAGAGAACACTACAACCTAACCACAGGGCTTCTCTCTCACTCTCTCACCATTTATGGACTCTCCAAGGCACACATGCTTGAAACTGGAAGTCCCCAACACCTCCGAACCCGAACAAACCGAATCCATCTTCGTTAAAGGCACATGGTTCGCCTCTCGCTTCCACCTCTCCATCACCAACGGCCTCGACGCTTGGACTTGCAACGGTGCCAGCATTTCTGATTCAAATTACCGATAAATTGTGTTTTCGGAAGATAAAATATTGATAAAATTTGTTTCTAAAGTGTTTGAAAATTTTTAGGATCGGAAGATGGTGTTAGAGAGAGATCGTCTCAGTGGGACCAACCCGTGTCGGAATACATTGAGTTGGCCGAGCGTTATCTAGGGTATCAACAGCCCGGTTCGGTTTATGGGTTCTCCGATGCTGGAAATGGGGATAGAAGAGTCAGTATTCCTTTATTTATCCTGTTATTTATTGGTATTTGTTCATTTGTATTTAGATAGGTTCATCACTCATGTATGTTGTTGTATGTGTGCACAAAGGGAATTTTGGAATAAAAGTTGTTACTTGGATCGATTTGGGTAAAATTGGGTGTTTCTTCTGACTTCAATTATTGTAATTGTACCATGGATGATAATATTGTTATGGAATACAGTAATGTTGTTGACTTTTCCTTATCAATTAACGTTGTGATCACAATTGTTCGATGTTAGTGGCTCACTAACCAATGATATACGTGAGTTCGTTAGAAAAGGTTGGGAAGAGTAGCATTACTCTTTGCAAGCTGGATTTCGTTCCATAGTTTTGATGTTCCTTTGAAGTTACAAAATTATGTATGTAGTAGTTTTTCTGGTGTAAACAGGTATATGTAGGAGACAAAGTTGATTAGACCTTGTGCTAATTTAATTAGGTGCAATTGATATGTAATTTTTGGTGATGCTAAATTTAGGAGGCCATTGTTAGTGTAGGTCCTAACAATTTATGGTGTCAGGGTTTTGGGGTGAGTGAAGAGGGAAATACGTAGAAACCTAACCTAACTTTTGGCATATTTGCTTGAGGTGCTTAGATTTATGCTCTCATGCTTGTTAACCCGAGGCTTCACTATCGCACCAAGCAATGACCCTAATGTTGGTAATTCCAAATTCCTAATCGAAATGTTGAATGCAATTACTACTTGATGCTTCATGCTTGTATTGGTATGCCTATAGGTTTTGTATAGGGTTGAAATTCCATGTATTTGTCACAAAGCTTAGTTCATTATGATGATTGCAAAGCAGCAAATGTAAATTTTCTTGCAATCAAATGTAAATTTTCTTTTCCTATTTTTTTGGGTTCTGATTTGTTCTTTTATTTTGTGGTGCAATGTTTTGCAGTTATCATGGACATTTCAGAAAGAAGGGACTAAGCTTGAGTGGCGATGGAAATGTCAACTGTCGCATAACAGGAAGGAAACTACAGCTGGAATTTTGGACTTTCTTATGGATGCAAATATCCGACTAAGTGTAAGATTATTAATTATCGTTTTGTTGTTGTAAGCAATGTAACTTAGATGCAATGCTCTCCAACTTGCCCCCGTTAATGTAACGGTAGTTGGGGAAAGAATATACCTGCTAACTCTAAGCTTCGAGTAAGCACATTCGCTAATGAACAAAGAAACTCCCAAGATATCATAGGGCATTAAGTGCTTGCATCCAGCATGTAGCTTCTCATTGACTTTAGTAGTTCTCAGTGTGATACCCAGTGTACCCATGGTTGAACTCCATGTATTTGTTCGTGGTCTCATACTGGCTTTGATAATTTAGCACCTAACTTGGGAGTGCATTGCTATGCCTGTGATGATATGATGCTGATTTATGGAAATTGTTGTTGCTATACTCAGTTTGAAGTTTCTTCCTGTTTATTGAGCTATATGAGTTAATATGATGTTGGAATTGGGTATGAGCTGACAATTTTCACTTTATGTAAATAGGAGGAAGTTGTAAGTAAAGCCCAATCATGTGAGAAGTTAAAAGTGGAGGCTGAAAAGTGTTTGGCACAAAGTGAAAGATTCAGCAACGAGAAGGCAGAATTTGAATCTGCAATCTATGCAAAGGCACGTGTCTTCTAACCCAATGCCTTTAATATTCTCATTGTTGATTTTGCAAGTGGTGCTTGGTGCATAACCATCATGTAAATCATCTTTCACCTCAATATTCTTGTTTTGGTAAAGTTGTCTGAAAAAGAATGTTCTTTACTCCCCGTTTCACCCTATCTGCATTTTTGTCACGCCTTTTGTCACCACAACCATGGCCTACCATCACCATGAGATAAGTAATTGCTGGGTTGTTATTTTCTTTTCTCCAAGAGCGAAAGAGGAAAATAGGATTATGAAGAGGATTTTGTGAGAAAAAATGGGTTTCTTTATGAGAATTTTTTTTTGAAAGAAGAGGGAGGTTGAGAGAGAGAGATTTTGAAAAGACAGTGAGATATGTTTTAAGTGTCGTTTTCAAAGAGAGATTTTCTATAGACAAATTTTTTTTTTCTCTTGAGATATTGGTTTTTGAATAGAAATATTTTCTTTGTTTTTTGTTGGCCAAGTTTGACCACCACGTATGCAATTTATATCGATTTCCAAATTTTCCGTTATGCATAAGGACATGCAGGTGACCGTTTTCGTCCAAAAACTTAACACATTAACAGGGAAGAGACACATTGCCCTACTCTGTGCAGTTTGAGGACAAAATAGAGAAATAAATGAAGTTTAGGGCTAATTTGGAATGAGTGCCAAAGCCTAGTGGCCACCATTATTTTTAAGACTTTTTTCCTCCCACATTAGGAAATAGAGTAGTTTGGCGAACTCTTTTAGATGTATGGTAATTGGGGATTTTGACTGGATGAGTTTCTGTTATATCTTATAATCTTGTCCTTATTCTTTGTTACATATGTTTTGAGATTCTGGGGATGACATGTCATCTTTCTGCTTCCAGTTTCTTGGAGTTTTGAATTCAAAAAAAGCAAAACTTAGAGAGCTTCGAGACAGGTTTTCAAAACAGGAAAGTTCTGAAAAATTGTCGGAAGAAGAGGAAGAAGAATCCACGGACAAAACTGAGATTTATGGAAGTGATTATGAAAAAAGTGAGGAAGAGCCTGCGAAGAATCTTATTGGCACTTCAAAGAATGTTCCAGCCAGCAGGCCTCATGGCCGCAAGGGGAAGTAAATGTCACTAGCTGATGTCCATATATCTTCATGTTAGGCTGTTGCCAGTTCCCTGTCCTCGCCTTCGAAAAGCTTCTATGTGAAGATTTTCTTACCAGTTCAAAGTTGCTTTGTAAGAATTTTGTGGAATAAATAAGTTAACAACAAATGTCTTCTTGTCAGTTTTCTATTTTTGGTCACATGCCGCTCATCCCAAGTTATAACAAGGCCCATGTAAAGAGCAAAGCTGTTCAAATTGCGTTTAATCGATTAATCATTATTATATCTGATTGTAAATAGTGTTGCATTGCAGTATTGATTGTTGTACACTCTTTAATCTGAGTTCTTGTTTTCAGCTAGTATTTCTTTGCAAAAATTCAGGAAGCCTTCTCAACAAAACCATAGATAACAGTGTCCCCTAACTCTTCAAACAATCCACTGGCTGGTGCATCCAATTGAAATCACTGTTTGTTCCATGAGATTTAAGTAGACAATATAGCAGATGTCGAAAGCATCGACCATCCAAAGATGAAAAACTTACAGCATTGCTTGCTGTACCCCACATTGTATAAGTTTCAGAGGAAACAATCACAAATCTTTCTGAAGAGAATTAGGAAGTGACTCGAGGGCTGTTCAACATTGTTCATTCACCAACACATGGTGTAGTAATGTCGAACTGACTGCTTCATTAGGCAAGAAATTTTTATTACGCATCTCTTTAAAGAACTGCATTGCTTTGGTGATCTCATTTTCTTGGAGAAAACCTCGAATGATGATGTTAAATGAAATGGCATCTGGGAAGCAACCCTCCTCTTCCATCCGCAAGAACAATTTACTGACCTCCGACAACATCCCATTCCTGCAGAGGCCATTGATCATTATGCTATATGTTACAACATTAGGCACCATACCTTTCTTCAAGATTTCATCAAACTGTTCCTTCGCTGCTGCTATTTTACCAACTCTGCACATCCCATCAATGAGTATGCTGAAAAATTCAATATTAGCTTCAAGCCCAGCACTCTTAATAGACCTAAATAGTAAATACATCCATTGCCTCTTCGAGCTGTACATTTTTGGAGAGCCCATTTAACAGTATAGAATATGAACACAAATCTGGAGATAACCCACAAGTTTGCATCTCATTGAATAGTCGCTTTGTGGTTTTAACTCTTCTTGCCTGGCAGAGTTCTCCTATTAGTGTGCTGTAAGTTACAGTGGCGGGCTTCAGCCCCTTCTCATGCATTTCCTGAAAGAGGCGCATAGCTCCATCAATTGCCCGACCTTTACAATACCCATTAATCAAATATACTGTAGCCAGTAACATTCTGTTCAAGACCTCTGTGTTCCATTGACTTAAACAGCTCTGCTGCATCATCCAAGCTACCTGTCAAACATAATCCATAGTGTGCTTTATTTTGATGTAACTCCCTATTTAATTTCATTTTTGGTTGGATATATTGTCCACCCACGATGTAAACCTTTATTTAATCAATGAAAGTTTGTTTTCTATAAAAAAAAAAAATTGACTGAATCTGATTAATTGGTTATTTGTTAGATATTTACTTGACACCTTCCTTTTGAGATTTCGTTACAGATTTACCAATAGTAAAAGCCTATTTCGTATTACTTGTCGTGGTGTCATATTTTAGTTCCCTGGGATGAATGGAGGATTCATGAATAATGATATCATACTGAACTCATTGACATTTCTGCTGTTTTCAGCCTGGTATGTTTCCAAAGTCCCTGCGGGGTTTTGTGGAAAGGGCTTTGGCTCGTTGTAAAGATGACACACAAATGGTGGCTTGCCAGGATGCCTTGAAGGAGGTATGCCCTATGGCTTTCTATTTTATTCTGGTTTCGTTCTATGCATTTCTAATTAAAGAGTTGTGATTTGAATGAATTGTCATGTTCTGATGCTGACAAGATATGCAAGGAAGTGTTTGAGGCCCTCTTTTGATTGCCTTCAGATAAAATGGGCTGTGTGCCTTACCTCACCTCTTCCTCACTCTCACAATTGCCCCTTCCCTCTGTCTATTATCAACGAATCAAACAAAGCATCACAATGTCATAGACAGCCTTCGGTAAAACTACTTTTCTCCATATGGCTTGACTTTGAAGTCTTAATATCATTGGATCACACATTTCATTTTCTGTAGTGGAAAACTATGTTTATTTGTTGCAGTTCTTGAACTACTTGTCTTATAAAACCTGAACAAATGAATGTAAAAAACTTTGATTTTAGGCAAACACATTTTTTTCTCAGAAAAAAGGGAGATAACATTGTATTTTACTCTATATGTTTCTTTGGTTTTGATTTCTGATACAAAAACATACTCTATGTATTGATATATGATAAACAAGTTACAGCTTCACCGACTATGGTTTTGTTATCAGAATAGCTGTACAACTACACCACCATGTGTAATGTTATAGTCTGGCCCAATTGTTTAGGGCGGATGAGACATTCTGATTTTTGTTTTGCATTTGCATTCATTTTGGTGATCTTTCCTTGCTGGTCTTGTACTGATTATCGGTTGCAGGATTTCCTTTATTGAAAGTCAAGAAAATAGGTTGCTCTGTGCAACAAATGTGGCTGCATGGTAGTAGGTTTTTTTGCTTATGAGTAAAACATCCTAGGTGACTTCTTCTATTTATTTTTTTATTTGTTCGTGCTCAGTAGTTTGTTTAATATATTCCTTGTAATGCTTCTGAATTTTCATACTTCACAATTTATTCCATATGTTATGTATTTAGTTTGTGAATTCCATAAGGAAATAATGCAGATGGTGCCAATAGGCCAATTGTCAATGAAGAAATCAGCAGCGGTGGGGCAAGGTGGGAAACTATGGAGGTGGAAGAGGAGCTATTGTCGGTGGATTTTGCAGTTTAAATGGAAGTGGCAAAAACCTTGGAGACTTTCAGAATTGATTAGGCACAGTGATGAAACAATCATGAGGGCAAGGCCTCGTCCACAGGCCCTGCCGAATGTGATACATAATAGCCGTTAGCTTAGATGTCACTATTGTATATAAGTTTTATCTCACCTTCAGCCCCAGCGCTTGGCACAGGGAAAAGATAGAAATAAGTGAAGGTAACATCAAATTAATATTAACCTTACATCCTCACTGAGTTACCATGTTTTGTTATTCACCTTTTGCATACCTGTGGTTCCTAACATATATGACATATCACTTTTTGTTTATGATAAACAATGCATATAATTTGACAATTACCCTTGAGAGTAAGCTCTTAATTTTATGTGGAGTCATGATAAGTCAAACTTGTCTTAGAAGGTAGCCAATTGAAACACTGTTTTCCCATGAAACGATAGTTCATTTCATTGTCAGGGGCGGAGCTAGGTTTCTAGTTGAGGGGGGCCAAAACAGGAACAAAAGATTTACCATGTCAAATAAAAGAAAAAATAATAGGGTCATTTATAAATTTTGAAAAAATAAGGGGGGGAGGGGGTAATGTGTCAAATTAGGTAAAATTATGTCTTTTTTACACTATATGTACAATGCCTACCAAAAGTCAGTGACTCAGTGCCTCCCCCCAACCAAGAGTGTAGCTCCACCACTGGACTCATTGTTATTCATAGTTTGATTGGATTACCAAAATCCTTTTTCTTGTCAAAATTAAGTAACTGCATCAAGTTTTTCAGCTTAGAATTTAATATACCCGGAAAAATTTAGATTCTCTTTATTTTGTTTTAGTTTAATTTTTTGTTCTTCTTCCTCTGTTTTATGCTTCATATTTTATAAAAATTTTATGATGCAGAATGTGGCATAAATGGCAGAAGGGGGATCTCTGCTTATCTTGGACATGATGGATGAATTGGTGATGGTAAATTTTGCACCTCGTGGTGGTCTCAAATACTGTGGTATACTTTTCTGCAATAGCCATTAATTCTTCTGAGCAAAGTCTTCCACCGAATCACAGCAGTCTGTGGAATGGTCCATCTGAATTGTTTTTATAATTGTTTGTTATTTTGGCTCGTCTGTTCTAGTGTATATAGTATCTGCAGCATATTTGTTTATAAGAACAGCAAAGGGTTGTTTCTTCTCTTATTGTTTTTTTTTGGCGCCAAGTGTGTCTGATAGGATAGATTATGATGTAAGAAACTGACCCTGTACCATTCTGTTTCATAACAAAGGAAATTTAATTGAAGAAAGTCTGTGTGTGTGTATCAACAAATGCTTTTTCTTCACTACAGTATACTGTATACCATCTTAGCTTGTAAATTTGTCCAGAGAATAATGTATCATGATACTTCTATGTTGAATACAATATTATGATCGTTCATTCTCTGCTTATGAAGAATCCAATTCTCATGCTCAGGTCCTTCTTCCTCCGCCCCTTCTTTTCTTCCATTCCTTTCCCTCTTCTAGTTCAAGGATTATTAATGTGGTATACTGTTGCACAGCTAAATGAACCTTTTCACCTTTATTTCATCAGGCAGGAAAATGGAAGTATCCTAAACCCTCCATTTGCATGTATTCCTTCACTCACCCCTAGGCCCCAGCTCCTTGCTTTTTTATATTTTTTTTCTGTACCAAAAACATTGCAAGGTATGACATATACAGAACCACCACCACGAGGCCGGTCCCATTGCCGAGTGCAATGGTAAAAGCTTGGGTTTGTCAGGCCTGAGGATGCAGCAGAGGAGGAGGAGAAAGGGAGGGAATTGTAATATGCTCCATCGTGCGATTAGCACTATCGTGTCCAACAGAAAGAATAATATGAATTCCAAACATACAGTACAAATGAAATTGCAGACGTCATTCTTTACAACTGTGCCCATACTGGACGGGTGGAGAGGTTCGAACGTACTTGGTTATTGAAATCCTGAAGCAATAACAGGTGCTTAGTCCAAGGGGCAATCTGAACTACAGGAAAAATGAAACTGGAATAAAAAAAATGGAAATATGAACTACACCAAAATATAGCATGTATTGCACAAATCATTACTGTGATTATACATTTTGACACACCAGTTTGGACCTCCACCAGCCACGCCGAAGTATTGCCCAGATCTGACGATTTAGTCGTGAATGATACATGAAGCTAAGATGAATATGTATCTCTAATCACCCTGTCCAGTGCATGAGATTTACCTCCTATAAGAGGCATTCAAACCATCTCCCAAAAGCAACCAAGTCTCATAAGATCAAGAAAGAGTTGAATGAAGCGCAAACAGGCTGTCAAGGACCATAGAAGTATGTTTATATGACGAAAACTGCCTATTATGCATCGCGAGGACAGAGGATTACATCAAACAAGATGAATCCATTCTATCAACTGGATCGGTCAGATTTTGCAACACCAGAATGCATAGTGTTCCTCTTTGCGATGATTGCTAACCAGATCCCCACACTTTAAACAGACAAAACTGCTTCCATCAGAAAAGGCATTCAGCACAATTTGCTACCTGCCAGTCTCCGCGAGTATTGAATTCCCTTGAGCGTCTGGTTCAATAGACTGGAACATAGAAGTTCCATGAGCATCTGGTCCAATAGACTGGGCCACCGTGTTATACCGATTCTGTTCACCTTCAGATGGCATGGCTTCAGCAATTGCACACTCAGCAAACAAAGAAGCCAGCTCATCAGCAGCAGCACTAGCCTGCAGTTTGTTTCTGTAAAGCTCCTGGGCACGGTTATGTGCTTCAAAGACAGCCCCATCTCCACCTTTTGTTCTCATTGCCACCACCACCTGTCACCAAGACTATCAGTACAGAGAATGGAAATGCTCTAATAATCTTGAGTAGTTGAAAATGTAATTCATTCCTCTTCTAGAAGCACCTTGATACTTCCACCCCTCAACAACTATAAATTTGTTCACTATAACCCCTCCACCCAAAATAAATGAAGCTCTGAATGTATAAAGATTGTACGATGTCAAACATTAACTATGGAGGTCTATTTGTGGTCATTAGGTAGACCACAGGAAAAGGCGGAATGAAAAACGTTACAGATACAGGTTCTGTTAAAATAATTCTTAAATTTTTGATTTTTTTTTTCATTCTATACATCGAAACGGATTGAAACGTTTCTGAAATACATCAAAACGTTTCCATTTCCTAGGTGACCGAAACAATGCACCAAAATAAAATTTTGATTCTTGCCTATGTGTGCGTGTATGTATAAAAAGAGAGAGGAGGCCGAGGGGGAGGAAAGGAGGGATGAGGGGGAGGTCAACTTTAATCATCTTAACTAGAATCTACATGCGTTAATCATCTTAATTAAATGCAGGTTTTGAATTTTTAAAGATGGTATGGGAAATGTAAGGCATAAGAGCCCTTTACTACAATTATCCAAACTCATCTTTTTAGCAAGCATGTCCTTCAACCTCCCAGGTGTAGCAACCACAATATGAACACCCTTCTTCAAGACTTCCAATTGTGACCGCATATCAACACCACCAATACAAAGCAATGGCCTCAATTCTGGGTATCCATGCTCCCTCATGGGTATTAAAAACTGCTCCACAACTTCATAGGTCTGCCTTGCAAGCTCTCTAGATGGGCAAATGATCAAGATTCTAAAGCCTTCACCTACAAATTCTAAGGCCTATCTACCAGAACAATATGCAACACCCAAAATAATAATAGATGAAAACAAACTAATTAAACAATAATTTCTGGAGAACAAATTAATAATAGATGATAGCCTTTAATTTGGGGAAGACAGCATATTCAGCAGCAGGATACATGCGGAATATTTCCACCACAGGAAAAAATGGAAAGAAATAATGTACATTTCTGATTAACAACCATGATACAGGAAAACACACATTATATGATTTGGCCAAAATATGGAACTTGAAATGCCAAATACAAAAGTACACAATAAATTGGATACAGTAAAAGGTCTACACAAAACAAAACATGAACTCTGATAACAAATAATTGAAGGGGCCAAACAAAAATAATCCTACCAGGAGCAGAAGCAATAAGGTAGCACATAAATGAAAGAAAAAACATTAATTGAGAAAATGCATACTGTAATCGAAAACAAAGTGTCTTATCCATAGTCTTGAGAATCATGCATTTTTATACTTATGTGAGTGTTTAAGAATCATGAGGAGTCTTCTAGTCTTTCTTTTGTATTAGAGATTTATATATAGTGTCTCCCATACCTAGTTTTTATAACTACGGAATATTAGAGCAGCAAACTTCTTTTCTCCTTCTCTTCTTCTACGTATATCTTTTCTTCTTTGCAACTTTGGTCTAAGCTTTCAGTCAGACTACAAATACTAAACACGTGTTTGATAAAGATTTGCATGGAGTGTGTTGAACTCACCAATGTCTTGAAATCTAGAAAATTAGACATGGCGATAAGAATCTAGTGTCTAAGACAAACAGAGCAAATTGAAAGTGAGTATAGGTTCAAGGTCAAGCCCAAAGGTCAATCGTGCCTAAGCATGAGCATAGACCCACCTTTAGTAATAATGTCCAAGAACTGAGATTACAGTGCACATAAATGAAAGGAAATGGATAGAACAATGAATTTTCCCAGTATTGCAAGTACAACAAAGAGGAGACCTCAAGGGTGGTTATATAGAGAAGGATTAAGCCATGATCATGTAATATTTCCAATCGTAGTCCTTTTGGAAACTTGGCTTTCCGATGGGAACCCATCCTTCATCCGCAATAAATATTACCTTGCCCAGTCCCACTTCTTCCTTTCTCCATAGGTTGGGACGGGTTTGGGGAAACAATTCAATTTGAGGTTGGCACCTATCACATACCAAACCGATTGCCATTCCCAATTATATGTATTTCTAAAAGTCTTTCAAGTGTTAAAAAGGAGTATAAATGTACAAATGGTTGGTTTGTTTTTTTGAACATAAATCATTAAATACAAAAAATTCCACATACCAAGCTTATCCATTGCAAACTCAACTTCATCCAAAGAGAAATTCATCCTTAATAAGGATGTTTTTTTGTCGTCACCAACGCCGCCAAGTACATTAGGTTCCTGCATGAGATTGAAAATTGAGCTAGAAAGCAAGCAACTTAAAGAATCCAAAAGTTGACTGAATGAACTTACCAAGAAAAAAATAAAATAAAATAAAAAAATAAACTTACCAAGACGGTGGTTATGGCCTAACAAATGGAAAATAACATTACTTCTTATTTTTCTTGCTCTTTCTTATAAGCAAAAGAAATCACTAAAGAATGACAAACTGGGGGTGCAACCCTTGTCTAGACTAGCATAGCAGACAAGAATACAAAGAAAAGAAAAAAGTTAAATACAAGCTAAAAGATTTTTTTTAAAACAAAAAAAAAAAAGAAAAAAGGCAAACCAACAAAAAAACCTATGACCATAATTTCATATGGAGTGAGGAAAAGAGTTATGAAATTATGATCAAACCAACGTATGACCAGGGTGACCGAGATGACCAGTGTGGTAGGAAAGACACATGGAGTGCTTTGAAGGGCTTGTGCTGCCAACCTCTGTAACTTCAAGTTTCAGGTGTTGAGTACAGATCTTTTGGTGAGTACCTGGCTTATAAATGCCACCTTCAAGGGGTTGCTTTTGCACCCCAGATGCCTCTACATGAGAACTCCAAACCAACGCCTCCCATCAAAATACAACACAAAAAGAAAATTTTGAACACCCCACTTTTATCGTTCTCCACCTCATTGTCTTCCTCTTGCACAGACTAGCCTCATAAAGCATACCAACACGTTTATTCCTGCTAAGCAGTTCATATCTCGAATTCACCCAACTCAACTAAAACTCAACTCAACAAAGCCTTATCCCCAAAAATAGTCTATCAAGCATAAGTATCAAATTTTGTGCACATGCCCTCAAAAGCAGAAAAACAACAGGAAAAATATGTGGCTTCTAGAGGCTAAGAATAATGCATTAGATTAGATATATAAGATAGCTTATTTTTCTATACATCCCTAAACCATTATTGCTAAGGCGAAAAACGTATTCGACTCATTGTCATATGTGCTAATGGACACATAGAGGCCAAGTAAGCCATATGGAAAAAATTAAGCTTAAGAAAAATATGTGCTAGATACAAAAAGTAATTGTAAAGAATAAATTCTTATCACCGCCAAACCCAGTCTTCCAATAGCTGAAGCCCCATTCTGAAATTTTGAAGATTGCCCTGAGATTGGAATGAACAGAACTTGAGCCTAGAACATGGCAGTAGCGAAGGTCCCAATATCCACTGGATGGCGTTAAAAGTTATAGGGAAGTTTTGTGGTCCTTGTAACAGATCAAGAAGCAAGAGCTGCTCTATACTATCTTGTCAAAGTAGCTGCAAAATTAAAACAATTTAGAAAAAGACAACTCAACAACCCTAACTATAGGAATTTCGTATCAATAAAGTATTAATACAATGTAACTAGTCCACCTACTGAACAGAGAAGGAAAAGCCTAGTACAGTATTGACAATACAAGTGAACTTGTGTGCGAGCTACATGAATGACTATTGGCCATGTTTATGTAACTGAAGCATTACATTCATAACATATTGGGCTACGAAAATGATATTAGAAATGTCTTGGGTGTTGCAATTGATCAGTTCACTGTGCTTCAAAATGCAGAGAAATATGGGAACAAAGCAAATCGAGTTTTCAACAGAAGACACTGGACATACACACAAAACTGATGAGCAAGTACAAACAAGTTCCTGAGTGGCGGTTTTGGTGCATCCTCGTGGCAAGCATCGACCATCCAAAGATGAAAAACTTACAGCATTGCTTGTTGTACCCCACATTGTGTAAGTTTCAGAGGAAACAATCACAAATCTTTCTGAAGAGAATAAGGAAGTGACTCGAGGGCTGTTTGACATTGTTCATTCACCAACACATGGTGTAGTAATGTCGAACTGATTGCTTCATCAGGCAAGAAATTTTTATTACGCATCTCTTTAAAGAACTGCATTGCTTTGGTGATCTCATTTTCTTGGAGAAAACCTCGAATGATGATGTTAAATGAAATGGCATCTGGGAAGCAACCCTCCTCTTCCATCCGCAAGAACAATTTACTGGCCTCCGACAACATCCCATTCCTGCAGAGGCCATTGATCATTATGTTATATGTTACAACATCAGGCACCATACCTTTCTTCAAGATTTCATCAAACTGATCCTTCGCTGCTGCTATTTTACCAACTCTGCACATCCCATCAATGAGTGTGCTGAAAACTTCAATATTAGCTTCAAGCCCAGCACTCTTAATAGACCTAAATACATCCATTGCCTCTTCGAGCAGTCCATTTTTGCAGAGCCCATTTAACAGTATAGAATATGAACGCAAATCTGGAGATAACCCACAAGTTTGCATCTCATTGAATAGTCCCTTTGCGGTTTTAACTCTTCCTGCCTTGCAGAGTGCACCTATTAGTGTGTTGTAAGTTACAGTGGTGGGCTTCAGCCCCTTCTCATGCATTTCCTGAAAGAGGCACATAGCTCCATCAATTGCCCGACCTTTACAATACCCATTAATCAATGTATTGTAGCTAGTAACATTCTGTTCAAGACCTCTGTGTTCCATTGACTTAAACAGCTCTGCTGCATCATCCAAGCTACCTGTCAAACATAATCCATAAATCAGCGAATTATACGTAAATTCATTAGGATTCTTGCCTAGCCGAATCATAATGCAAACACCATCCTAGCTTCTCCCACCATCCCCCTTTTACAGAGACAATCTATTAATATCGTAAATGTTACAACATTTGGTGAAATCCCTTGTCCAACCATTTTATCAAAAATTCTTGTAGCTTCCTTCCACAAATCCAGCTGACAAAAACCATGAATCAAAGAATTATATGTTACTGCATCGGCAGAAATCCCTTGGCCAACCATTTCATCAAAAAGTGTCACAGCTTCTTTCAACCGGCCTGAACTACACAAACCGTGAATTAAACAACAGTAAACAATGACATTTGGGGTAACACCTTCATGAATCATGTCGGAGAAAATATCAAATGCCTCATTCATCAACCCATCTTTGCAAAGAGAATCAATGATCAGGCTATAAGTGAGGACATCAGCTTCACAATTGCTTTGCACCATCTTCCTATGCAATTCAATAGCAAGACCAGTCTCTCGAATTTTACAGAGGCCATTTATAAGAATCCCATATGTGAGCACCTTTACTTCAACTTTCTCTTCAGTCATTTTATCAAGCAACTGAACTGCACTCAAAACCTTCCCCTCCTTACACATACCTTTAACCAAAGTACACAATGTAACTGAATCTGCTTTCAAACCCCTCCTCAACATTATGCCAAATACACAAAACCCAGCATTTATTTCACCCAAATGACAGCAACAATTAATTAAAATATTCAGAGTATACAATAAAAATACATCAAAATAGCATTTAAGTTTGGAGGTAGAGCCTAAAATATGATTAAATGTATCGATTGACGGTATGGGTTGCATTTGAACCATTTCGTCGAAGTACTTTACTGCATCTTTGAGCTTAATGTTACCTGATTTACACTGATCCCTCACGTAACATTCGAACCGGTTCGGAAGACCAGTAACATTCTTTCTTGAACCAGATTTTCTGGGTTCGGAATTTGAGGAAATCTGAGGTGGGTTTGTAAAGAAAGAAGAGAGAGAGTGTGGGAATTTATTAGTCTTTTGTATTGCAGTTCTTGAAATAGTAGTTGGCATTCTTTTGCAACGTCAAGTTTGTATAACAAATTTATATGAATGGATTGATCTGTGCATGTAAAGACATTTAGGAGTTGCAGAGATGGAGGGTGGTGGAGCAATGAACATGTCTATTGATGATAATTTTTAAAGTTTGAACCTTTCGAGTTTGAACATCTACACAAAGGTGTGCATGTGGGGTGGGTTTGGGTGGTTGGTTTTTTTGGGTTACTAGGTAAAAATCAGGCAATGTATAATTTTTCTTATTTGGATTTACTTTATTAGTATCATAGCATGTGGATGGTGTCGGGTGAGATCAGTTTGTGTCAATTTTTTTTTGAGTTCGTATCAAAAAATACTTCACTCATACTTGATTTGTTTATTAATTTGTGTCTAACGAATCATGTCATATTAGATTCGTGTCGTATATGAACCGTGTATAACTAATATACAAACTAGTCGTATCGTGTACTTCTTTGATTGGTTTCACTCATATCCGATTCATTTATTAATCGTCTCTTGTTGAGTTTACTCGTTTATTAAACAAGTGATTTAAGAAAGACTCAAACTCTCTAATTTTGTGTTGTGTTCGTGTCGTATTAATGAGTTGTGTCATATTTTGACATCCCTAAGTGTCACGATGAGTAGTCACAAATAATATAACTGAATTCTACCATGAAAAAATATTTTTTGATACGTTACTAAAAAAATATATTTCTGAATCATAGCCTTGTCTATATGAATTTTTGGATAATATTATTTGGTAATTTTAAAAGTTTGAACCGTTTCATAAAAGTATGCAAAAAAAAAAAATTGTTTGATAATTTCCGTAAAAAATTGGTTCGATTCACATTCTTTTTTTCTTTAATATAAGAACTTGGTATTTTTTATTATTTTAATGATTAGTAGTCACAAGTAAATTAAATCAAGATATACGCTTAAAAATTATTTTTTAATGGTGATAATGATAGGATTTTGATTTGGGCTGCCGATCCAAAACTCAGAGTATCCAATGGGCCCAATGGTTATACCACAACCCAAGTGGCCCATCCGCAGCCCATTTGCCTCGCAATAGGAATGGACCATAATACATAGAAGATAGTCCAACAAAGACCATATTGGTACGATCATGCTCGGCCATGTCAAGCTCAGTGGAAATGAGCCCGGAGATAAGGAGCTCGGTATTCGCCAGACCCTAAACACCTCCCATCACGCCACGTGTTCAGGGGACAACTTCTGGAGCCATTAACGAACGCGTACTCACTGGTAAAGGGAATATTTGCGCACATTCCATTGAAGGACCGTGGATACGATTTGTGTTAGGGTAACGATCACCACTACAAGACAAAAAGGAGGGAACCACAGAATCAGCCGAGGGAAGAAGAAGATCGCAGAAAACCCTAGATAACTACTTGTATATATATAACACCCACACACTTTAAGGGAGGAGGAGATTTGAAAAACCTATACTCACGAGACACCGTTCACACTAGCTCTAAGCTAAGAAACCTACTATAATATTCTTCTTCAAGCAATACAAACCCTATAGAGCAAGAGTCTCCATTATAGTGGATGTCGCCTTGGTCTTTCGGCTAGGGTGAACCACTTATATATTGTCATTGATCCCACTTCATCATACATTTTCTCTGTTAACTTAGAGATTTACACTATCCCCCCCCCACCAACATTCTATTAAGTGAAAATTGAGGGTGAGTCCTTCTAGATGGACTTATAATGACTTGAGTCCTGGAAGGAAACTTATTTGGGGGTAAGTCCATGTTTAAACTTATATGTAGGTACTTAAGTCCACTTATTTTTTAAATCTCAAAATTACCCCTAATGGTGTTAGTTTTGTCCAGTTATGGAAAGTCACATAAGTTAGATCATTGAGGTATATATGAAAATCCTTGATTGAGTTATATATGAAAATCGTTTATTAAATATTATAATAATTAATGGAAGTTTTATATGGAAGTTACATATTCTTATAGTTATATATGGAAGTTTGATGTACGAATAAATCAATGGTCTATTAAGTCAAAATAAGATCACAAAATTTTCTTAACAATTCAAAATTTCATTAACATTAGTGTTACTATAGTGACACGAATGAGATTGTTTTCCTTAAAATACTCAATACCCAAAATGAAGAATTCCACAATTTTAAATAGTAACACAAACTCAACCCCAATTTCGATTTTACTCTTCAAGTTTACTATGGAATCCATTGACAAAGTTACAGTTGATTCTTTGCATTCAAAACATCTTCACAACTTTGAGATTCAAAAATAGAGTTAACGTATGTGATTTTACATGAAAGTTGATGTTCATTGTAGGGTTTTAAAAAACTTCTACATAATCTTTAGTTCAAACTGTCCATTTTTTTTTTGCATTCCTAATTTAAAAATTGAGATTCATTATTACTAAATTAAAGTGTTATATAATTTGATTTTATTATTTTCTTTGTTGTGCAAGACATTCGAAATACCTTGGTTGTGTGTCTGTGAAATAGATCATGTTACTGTGTGATAACTGTAAAATAGATTTCAGAATTTCGATGTTTTGATGTTCTTGATTGGTGTTGAGTATCCTAAATCAACTGTCAACGGTGTGTTACTACTAGAAATTTTATAAATTTTCAATTTGTGGATCGTATTTTCACTATAATCTTTCGAAAATTGATGTTACTGTTAAAATCCTATTGTCTTGTATTTGTAAAAGTCGATGTGTTACTGAACACAAACCTTTGATGTTACTGTGAAAAATTAAATGTGTATATTACATAATATACATCTATAGGTTTGCAATTAGTAGTGTAAGTGAAAATTGGGGTTGAGTTTGTGTTACTATTTGAAATGGTGGAATTCTTCATTTTGGGTATTGAGTATTTTAAGGAAAACAATCACATTCGTGTCACTATAGTAATATTCGTGTCACTATAGTAAAATTAGTGTTACTATAATAATACTAATATTAAGAAAATTTTGAATTGTTAAAGAAATTTTGTGATTTGATTTTGACTTAATAAATCAACGATTTATTCGTACATCAAGCTTCTATATATAACTATCAGAATATATAACTTCCATATAAAACTTTCGTTAATTATCATAATATTTAATAAACGGTTTCCATATATAACTCAATCAAGAGTTTCCATATATACATCAATGATCTAATCTATGTGAATGAGACGGTAAGTCAGATGTCAGTTATTTCTTTTTCAAAGGGTAGAGGTACAACAGTAAACTTGACAAAAAGTGGACTTAAAACCAAATAGGTTTCCTTGCCGGGCTTATCTCCAAATAAGTCCATATAGGGGGACCGACCTCCAAATTTCCCTTTTATTAAACATTGTTCTGGATTTGGGCTGAGCATTTTCGAGCACTATCAGCTTGGCGCCGTTTGTGGGAAACGGTTTTCATCGTTTCTTTTGAGTTTTCTTTGTACATCTGTTAGTTTGATGATTTCGACTCGAAATATGAGTAAATCTCACGCAAACCCCCAAGTCCCACCGATTCTACTAGAGAGCTTCCCCGCCGCAACAACGGACTTTGAGAACTTTCCTCCAACGGTAGACCCTCCTCCTCTCAATGAGTTGGAGACATACCGTCGTACTACCATGCAACTAATGAAGCAAAATCAAGACTTAGTGGCGTGGATACAGGTGCACCATCTCCCACAGGCTTCACTTATGCAGCCACCATCTCTATCTCCAGTCCAGAATGATATTCTTCATCAGGACCGTCATATACCACCCAATGGAGTTACAAACTTCTACGAGCACAGCCATTCAAGGGAAAACCACCGGCAGAGGCAGCCAGATGAATGCACAGACGATGAGGCCCATAGTCGGGCTAGAGCCGTACCCAGAGAAGACCGACCCTTGCCTCCGCATGAAGCCATGGACCATTTTTTGGAGCAGAAATTCCGTGAGATCCAACTGGAACTCGGAAATATGAAAGAAGTGGTTAAAGGGAAAGCTCCTTTCACCATGGATGTTTTAGTTCAGCAAACCGAATCACCTTTCACCACTGAGATCCTCCATTTTCCCTTTTTTCAGAAGTTGAGGATGTCGCAGATAGAGGCATTCGATGGAACGAAGGATCCAGTGGACCACTTGAACTCGTACAAAAATCAAATGGAACTACACAGATATCCGGACCCTATTCGGTGCCGAGTTTTTGCCATAACCCTCAAAGGGTCGGCGATAGCTTGGTTTAACAGATTGCAGCCATCTTCGATCTCTTCTTTTCGGGAGCTATCCATATAGTTTGTTTCTCATTTCATAGGAGCTAGAACCTACAGGAAACCGTCTTACCATCTACTGAGCATTAGACTTAGGCCCAACGAGTCCCTTCGGAGTTATGTGCAACGCTTCAACCAGAAATCTTTGAAAGTAAAGAGTATCGATGATAAATTTGCCTTGACCACTTTTATGTCATGACTCGACCTCCAATCAAAGGACCTTCTCTTTTCGATTGCCAAGAACCCTCAGGCCACTATGACCGAGGTGCTCACAAAGGCTGAGAAGTACATCAATGGAGAGGAGGCCCTTCGCTTAAAGGGAGGATCATCGTCTACAGGCAAATGAGAGAAAAAGAAGAGAGAGCGTAGTCCGAGAAAAGAAAAGAGACGTGATCAATCCCCTCGGAGAGATTGGTCTCCCAGAAGAGATAGAGAGCCTTCCCCAAAGCGGAGGGGTAACGTCAAAGACCCTCTTGGACCTCCACCCCAGGAATTGCAACCCAGATATGTTCCAGCTCAGCTCCCGCCCCTGACTACCTCCATTTCTCAAGTCCTCCATGAAATCCAAAACGAGAGGTTTGTCAAGTGGCCACTACGGATGAAATCCGATCCCAGGAGACTAGACCCCACCAAATACTGTAATTTCCACAAAGATACTAGTCATGAGATCGATGATTGCATTCAGCTGAAGAAGGAGATAAAGTACCTGTTCCAGAGAGGCCATTTACGGCACTATGTAGTTGGAGAAAGAAGCGAACGGAATGATCAAGAGAGGGAAGATCGAGTGGTCATGCCACCCCCGCAACAACACCAATAGGCCCTTGGAGAAATCAGGGTCATCTCAGGTGGCTTTGCGGGTGGAGGTGAATTTAGCTCAGCCAGGAAGGCACACGCCAGAAGGGCGAGATCATATGACTTTCTTGAGGTGCAAGCGGTTAGGAAAGCTCCGCGCAGGGATGTAGAAATAACCTTCTCAGATGCCGACCTAGAGGAAGTCAACACCCTCATGACGATCCATTGGTGGTTAAGGCCATTATTGCGAACAAGGTTGTACACCGTGTGTTGGTGGACAATGGAAGCTCGACAGATATCATCTTCCTTTCCGCCTTTGATCAAATTGGTATAGATAGATCAAAACTTGAACTAGTGAGAACCCATCTCCTAGGCTTCTCGGGAGAAAGGGTCCTGCCCATTGGATCCATCCAGCTAGTCCTTACCCTAGGGGGACCACCCTTGCCAAGTTACCACTATAGTTCGTTTCTTGGTGGTGGACGCCCCTTTTGCTTACAATGTATTACTTGGGAGGCCCTCCCTCAACTCCATCAGAGTCATCTCGTCAGCGTACCACTTAGTCATGAAATTCCTCATGGAGAATGGGGTTGGAATGGTGAGAGGAGATCAATGCCTCGCCAGGGAGTGCTATGTAGCATCTATGAGACAGAGAGAAGTAGAATCTGTTCAACTGGAGGACTTAGATATGAGGGAAGAATTGAAAACCCGACCAACCCTCTCGGAGCAGCTGGAGCCCGTACAGATCGACGAGGATCCCGGGCATGTGGTCTTTGTAGGCTCGATGCTGCTTCGGGATATCAAAGACAAACTCATCATGTTCTTGAAAGAAAATGCTGACGTGTTCGCCTAGAAACAAGAGGATATGGAAGGAATTGACCCAGGAGTAATTGTACATCGGCTCAGCGTCAACCCGAACTGTATGTCGGTCAGGTAGAAGAGGAGAAGTTTTGCTCCAAAGAGGCAGAAAGCGATCAAGGAAGAGGTGGCTAAGTTACTGCGAGCAAAGGCAATCAGGGAGGTTGATTACCCGACCTGGTTAGCCAACGTGATACTAGTCAAGAAGGTGAACGGGAAATAATGACTCTATATTGACTTCACCTACCTCAACCGTGCATGCCCTAAGGATAGCTTTCTTTTACCCAGAATTGATTTGATAGTCGATGCCACAGACAAGCTATGCAAAATGTTCTTAATGGGTGGGAGAAGTGATAATTGCTATATCATCATAAAATTCACACACATTACTACAAGTAGGGTTGATAATCGAGCTGATCTTGTCGAACTCATTTTTCTATAAAATTCTTCAAGCTCGGCTAATTTAGAAAAGGAGCCGAGCTGAGCCCAAAACAAGCCGAGCGCGAGTAGCTAAACTATTTTACATATAAGCAAGTTGAACTTTGCGAGCTCGAACTGAGTCTTTTAGACTCATTTTTTAAATGAATCAAAAAATTATTCAAACTCAACTCATTTAGAACACAAATCGAGCTCGAGTCGAGTCCTATTCGAGCCGAATCTGAGTAAGCTCGACTCAATTATCAGCTGAAAAGACAATCACCATGAGAACTGCAACTATATCTTTTGATAGCAAACAATTGCATTAGATTTTTGATCAAAAAAAAAAAAACAATTGCATTATATTTCTTTAGCTACAAAAGCTTTATTGCCAAATACAAAAGCTTAATGTCACAGTTTACATGGATTCAATGGCACCCCACACAAACAACGGTTGTGAAAGAACGACGAATTATCGAAACCCTCCGACCAATACTTCAATTTCCATCTGGTAGGTATCTCTCCACACAATCTATTATAAGTAACATTCAACCGTTGCAAAAGAATTGCATCAGTAATTTGGGTCGGAATACTCCCATAAATCTTATTGTGTGATATATCCAACGTTACCAATGGGTCCATAAACTTCACTTTCGAGAAATCAAACTCGAAATTATTTCTCGATATCACAAGAGTACCAGTGGCCTTATTGGTGCCAAAAAACATCGACCCATCGCCCAAAAAATTATTTCTCAAAATATCAATTCCAGAAAAGTTTATGTTGGCAAATGATGCAGAAATTTCACGCATAGTTGTGACATAGAAAAAGTCCTAGTGGTGTGCCTCAATCATGAAAATGTCCGAAAGATTCAGGGATAGTCCCGGTGAGTTGGTTTCGGCTAAGTTCTATATATATGATATTAGGCATTGTTGCAAGTGATGGTGGGATTGAACCAGAAAGTTTATTGAATGAGAGCTCAAGAAATCTGAGTTTTTTTAGGTCTGCAAGAGAATTGGGTATGGAGCCTGAGATATTGCACCAACTGATTTCCATGGAATCAAGTTGTGATAATTTTCTGATGGCCGGAGGAATCTCGCCGACGAGAAATGGGATCTTGTGAAACCGGAGGATTTGGAGGTGGATCAGATTGGCGATGACCGGAGGAATGGTGCCGGAGAGATAATCAGAGATGATGGTAGTCTAGTGACAAAGTTGGTGGTCTCATCACATTCTACACCATACCAGTCACAGCAATCAAAATTAGGGTCCCATGTGGGCAATGGGTTAGGATTTGAGAAGCTGTATTTGAATTTTAGAAGGGCAGTTTTGTCATTTCCATCACAACGTTCCGCCGGAAAGACGCGGGCTGGAAACAAGAGGAAGAATAGAAGCAGAAGCATCATCAGAGCTGGTCAATGGGTATATAAAATTTGAGTTAGAACCATAGATTTATAAGTGTATGTGGATATGGTAGGATATAACATATGGTCAAAATTGGTGAACCCCATCATGCTATCTCTTTATTGCTTGCTTTGTTGTTGGCTGTTTTCTATATATGGTGGGTGATAGAAACCTTTGGATATGGTGAGATGCAGTTGTGACAAGTATGTGATTTCTCTTGTTTAACAGTTGTGACAAGTATTGGACAAAGCAAACAATATTTTGTACTATGGTTTGGTGTTTTCACACAAGCATGAGAACTATAAACCACAAGTACTCTTATTAAACTCGGCTCGGCGTGGCACATTGGATCAATCAGATGATCGAATAATTAGACCGAGTTGGATTAATATTTTGAATCGTATACAAAAAATTTTAAAATAAGATAATTTAGATAAATTTATATAAACCCGAACACGTATAACCCGAAAAGATAAAAGACCAAACCAAAAGGCCAAACCCTTTCTACTAGTACCCACTCTCAACGTGCAACTGTGACCTCCCAATAGTGCAGCCATCACTCACATCAGCAATTTCCAAGAATCTTCACCCTGTTTTTGAAAAGTTGTTTGATTGCATGAATTAATTTTCCAAAATAGCCCTATCTTGATCCCTCTATATTCTCATTCTCTCTCTTAATTTTGAATTGACATGTAGGATTAGAGTGTTAATTGCATGTATTGTGGAGATATTTGAAATTTTTTTACATGCATTTTTAGTTTAGGAAATGTTATTTGTACCTAATTTAGTGATTTTATTTGGTGAGATGATGGATCATAACCATTGAATTGATAGTGGGTCCCAACTAATAGTAGAGTCTACTTTCAATCTAATTATAGAGAATGATAAGGTTACCAAATAAGAACCCCGTAAACTCATTGAAGGAGATTGGAACTATCCAGAAAGACATATTACAGTATGCCCAACAGATCCCCCGAGTCCACTTTGAAGCTATAAGCAGAGAAGCAAATATGGTAGCTCATGTGGTGGCAACACAATTGAGGAAGGGTCTCTTACATGCACAGACACAGTGGAATGAACATCTACTACCATTTCTAAACCAAATACTTTGTAGTGAACCAAGAGCTGGAATTGGATGAAGTTTATTCAATGTAACTAAGAAGGTCGATGTAACATTACTCTTTTTAGTTAATGTGTTCTACACTAATGAACAGGTTTTAAGGGGCTTAGTGGGAGCTTCTGCCATTAATCTAGACTTGCACGATCTATTAATTTTTAATAAGACTCGTCAATTTAAATTGAAACAAACAAGAATAGTACAATACGAGGCTCGAATCATAATCAAATTAAGCCATCAAACCGATAATTACATATGATGAGATGTCGTTTTGCTACATAGCTTGATTGCCAAAAGTCACAGCATAATGTCATGGTTTACATGGATTCAGTGGCATCCCACACAAACAACGGTTGTGAAAGAACGACGAATTATCGAAACCCTCCGGCCGATACTTCAATTTCCAGCCGGTGGGTATCTCCCCACACAATCTGTTATAAGTAACATTTAATTCCTGCAAAAGAATGGATTCAATGATCTGGGTCGGAATCCTCCCATAAATCCTATTATGGGATATATCCAGCGTTACCAATGGCTTCATAAACCTCACTTTCGAGAAATCGAACTCGAAATTATTTCTCGATATCACAAGAACATCGGTGGGCTTATTCGTGCCAAAAAACATAGACCCATCGCCCGAAAAATTATTTCTCGAAAGATAGATTCTAGAAAAGTTTACGGTGGCTAAAGAAGGTGGAATTTCACCGGAGAGACTGTTATGTGATAGGTCAAGTGCTAGTCCTGAATCTGGAAAGTGTCCAAAAGATTCCGGTACCGTCCCGGTGAGCCGGTTCCGGCTAAGATCAATGGAGAAAATGATTGGCAGTGTGGAAAGCGATGGTGGGATTGAGCCGGAGAGTTTGTTGAAGGAGAGGTCGAGGAATCTAAGGGGATGTTTGGTAACTGCTTTTGTTTTGTGTCTTTGTTTTCAATTTTTGTCAAAAATGAAAACAAAAATATGTTTGGATACTTTTTTTGTTTTTGTTTTATATTAGTTGTCTTGGAAAAAATGGGAACAAAGACAAAAAAATAGGAACAAAAAAATTGTGTTTCAGGAAACACCCAAAACACAAGACACGCGCGCAAGTCAGCTAAAAGTTTTAATGAGGTCTCGGATTCGAGTCTCATTACCAACAAAAATGTGTTATTTTTTATGGAGCTATAAAAGAAGACTTCAGCCGCCTGCTCACCCATTCTCTCGCTCCCTCCTGCTCTCTCTCTCTCTATCTCTCTCTCTCTCTCTCTCTCTGTATACGAACGAAGAGAACTGTGGAAGAAGATGACGATCTCTGTCACTGTGGAACTGTGGATCGCGTGGAAGAAGACGATCTCTGTCACTGTGGAAGAAGATGATGCTCCCTCTCTCTCTCTCTCTCTCTCTTGCTCGCTATCTGTGAAACCCATAAACGAAGGCACGGATCTGTGCATATATGCACAGATTGAGGCGTGGGTGTGTGTGAGAGTGACGAATATGTGTGTGTTGTGTTGTGTGATGCACAGATCTGTGCATATATGTGTGTGTGTGCTGCGTGTGTGTGTGTGTGTGTGTGTGTGTGTGTGTTGTGTTGTGTTGTGTGTGTGTGTGTGTCTGTGTTGTGTTGTGTGTGTGTATTGCGTTAAGTGTGTGTGTGTTGTGTTTGGATTGACTGCCGATTGAATTGTGATTTGGAATTGTTGAATTGCCATTTAAGATTGATTGAATTACCATTTGGGAATAAATTATCATTTGAAAATTAATTGTTAATTGGGATTGATTGAATTGTAATTTAGGATTGATTGAATTGCTATTTAGGATTAAATTTTTATTTGAAATTGATTGAATTACCATTTGGGATTGTACGAAAACATTTGAAATTGAATTGCCATTTAGTCTCAAATTTTTTTTAAGGAATTTTTAGATTTGTATTTTATTATATGATATATTATACAACATATTTAGGATAAAACGTGAAGTAGTTACCAAACATGTTTTGTTTTTTAGTCTTATAATTTGATAGACAAAAATGACACCAAAACATGTTTTATGTTTCAGTGTTTATCACAAAACAGAGACAAAAATTGTCTCTGTTTTGGATTTTTTTGAAGACTCGAAAACGAAAACGTTACCAAACAACCCCTAAGTTTTTTGAGGTATGCTAGAAAATGGGGTATGGGGCCTGAGAGATTGCTCCAGCTAATTTCAAGGAAATCGAGCTGTGATAATTCTCCGATGGCCGGCGGAATTTCACCGACTAGGAGAGGGTTCTTGTGGAACCGGAGGAATTGGAGGTGGGTCACTTTGGCGATCGCCGGAGGAATGGTGCCGGAGAGAGAACCAAGGATTGTGAGGCTAGTGACAAAGTTGGTGGTTTCATCACATTCAACTACATACCAACCACAGCAATCACTGTCGGGGGTCCATGAAAGCAAAAGATCTGGATTTGAGAGGCTATTTTTGAATTCTAGAAGGGCAGCTTTGTCTTCTGGTTTGCAACGTTCTCCGGCCGGAAAATGGCCGGGAAACAAGAGGAAGAAGAGGAGTAGGAGCATCATCTGAGTTTAGTGAGTGGCAAATTAAATTTGACACAGAAAGATAACTATGTAGAGAGAGAGAGAGAGAGTATGGATAACTATGTAAAGATAACTATGTTCTCTCTCTTTCGTTATAGTGGGTTGTGGCTGTTCGTATTGGTTGACTGATTGATCTAGACGAGTACCATTCAGTGTATTGGAATGCAGTGGGGCTTCCTGTTAAGTGCACATCATTGTTAAACATTCCAAGAGTGGGCCGCCGAGAAGGAAGGGATGGCCTGTTGGACTGCGTGAGATGCAGTTGTTATCGATGTGTTTAAGACGTGGACTGGTACCACTGGTTTCCTATCTCCCATATCGATATGATTTAATTGAGTCATAGGGGAATTCCACGGTATCGATTTCGGTACCGTACTGTCGATTATTATTTTTTTGATAAAGTTACAATTTAAAAAAAAGAAGTTACAACTGTTCAGGTGAAGTCTATAATCGATCAAGGGTCTATGATCGATCACTGACAGACATCATCGATCATGGACTTCTGTTGAGCAATTGTAACTTCTCTATTTTGAGTTGTAACTTGACCTTTAAAAATTGTAACTTACACCTCAAAAAAATTATAACTTAGTCATTTTCAGTATGGTACCGCCTTTGGTACGGTAGACTTCCCCCATATCTAATTTATATATTTTGATCTAATGTAATTTTGCCTTTGATGTATACCGAACAAGTCTCAAATGATTTGACTGGTTGGTTCGAGAAATCTCTAAATTAATCCGAATCGTCCGAATTATTGTCATCGAAGCGGTCAATATCGACCTACAACCTCGAATTAATATAACCTAAATTTCTTTTGATGTTAGATTCTTTTTTCTATATAACATTTTGTATTTTTTTCTTGACACCGTTATGCAATATTGTGACTTATGCATTTTAGACCTTTCAGAGTCGATGATCGATGTCACTACCTTAAACCATGCAAGGATTGTATTAGTGATTTTTTTTCATTAATAATCAAAAACGCGTTTTAAAAATGTCAGCCCATCGCAAAAAAATATTTAATATCTTGTGGTGCGTTACACCAAGCATTAGAATCACATTCACAAAGACAAGAAACAAGACATCACACCAACCTGTTGTCTTGACAAGAACAGTGTCTTAGATTGGGTAGGCCCCAATGACCAAGTTGATTGTGCAATCCAGTCAACATTTGACCAAGAAATAATGCTGAGTACAGTACACATCTAAAAGGGGTAATGTTAAATTTACAAATCTCCGTCATTATGAAATTTGAATGATCTAAAAATAGTATGTAATCTTATCCTAGTTTAAAAAGATTGATTCTTGAAAACGAACTTGCAACAAATTAATTACACGAATGAATATTTGTCATTGTTGTTCTTACGGGTCTCACCACTATAATGTCCAAATAATTTGAGAAATATAAAGAAGCTAATCTTACAAAAAGAGAAAATTATATGCATTTCTAACAAGGAAATGTGCAACATGCTACTGTCATAACCGGATTTGAAAGAGGATAAAATTTTATTCTCATCTTGTAGAGATTGATTTTTGGACAAGAAGAACCAGTGGTTGGTTCAATGGCGTTGGTCTAATAGCGCTACCGCCCTGTAGTTGTTCGTGGGCTAGGGTTCAGCCCTGCCAAACCCCTATATAAAATTGTTCAAAAAAAAAAAAGATATGAATCTGTAACGAATCATTTGGATAAATGTATTTTTGTATGTTGCATGTCCAAATTATTTTTGTCACTATATTGCTCTACTCTACTACTGCATTTATTATAACTCATCTTACAGATGACGTACAAATTCAATTTATGCATTATCAAACACGAACATGTATAACCCGGAAACATAAAGACCAAACCAAAAGGCCAAACCCTTTTTTCTAGTACCCACTCTCAAAGTGCAACTGTGACCTCCCAGTAGTGCAGCCATCACTCACATCAGCAATTTCCAAGAATCTTCACCCTGATTTTTAAAAAGTTGTTTGATTGCCTGAATTTATGATATAAAATAGGGTGGTTTCAATAAGTTTATCGTACGGTCTCAAATTCATTCATCAAATGGTCAAAAAATTACATTGTTTTTCCTTAATATTTCCCCCCCCCACTAGTCAACAATTACGGCTGATTTTGGACACATCCTACGATCTCAAATTCATTCATCCAACGGTCAAGAAATTATAATTTTTTCCTTAATATTTCTCCCCCAATCAGTCAACGATTACGGCTGATTTTGAAACACAAGATTTTCTTTAACATAATTAAATGAGTCAAATTTGTCATTAATATCATTTGTGTAGTGTAACATTTTGAATTTTTATAAGACACAATAATAACATTTTGATTTAAAAAAACTCATCAATTTAAAAATGACGTTACTTAACACATTTATATTGAATATAATTGATTTTAATTTTATTTATTTAATTAATTATCTCAAACTAACATGTCTTACATATATTTTGAATCAAAAGTTCAAGACTAATTTTTTTTATCTCTTAAGAAAATTCAACGTTAATATATTCTTATAAATTAATAATTTTGTAATAACTTGTACTAATTAAAAAAATAATATTTGTATAACTTTTTTTGATAGAACATATTTGGCGATATGCTTTTTGATAAATTAGATTTTTAATTTATATTAGATTTGACTCGATTTTGATTACATGTATATAAATTAATGTTCGATTTTGATTTAATGTATATAAATTAATATTTTTTTAAGTCAATTCTATCATATTTCGTGGATTTATCTATAATATAAAACAGTAAAGACTTCAATAAGTTCATCCGACGGTCTCAAACAAACTCATCCAACGACCACCAACATCTCTCTGAAAACCATTAAGATTGAATTTTACATTCCTCTTCTCACTCTTCACTATCTCTCTATGTGGCAGTGACGGATAGATGAGAGGTCTAGGACCACCCTAATTTTTATTTTTTTTAGTTATATATGTTTTATATATTTTTTTTTGGATATTCTTAATTGGGCCCGCTGTAATGATTTATGAAAAAAAAAATTAATTGGGTCAAACAAGTTGGGTACTAGAACAAATTAAAAGAAAAAAGTCTATACCAAATTTCTTAAAATTAGCAAATTAAAAGAAAAAAGTCTATACCAAATTTCTTAAAATTAGCAAATTAAAATTGATTCCTTAGAATATTTGTATGATTTGTTGGAAGTTTCTTTGGTTCAAAAATTATAAAATATATACCAAAAAATGAGTAAAATATATAATTTGTAAGAAGATTAAATATTATAGAATATTATTTTTATTTGTGTCAAATCTATAATATTACATAGGGCAGACTTCAATAAGTCTATTCGACGGTCTCAAATAGACTCATATAACGGCCTCCAATATCCCTCTCAAAACCATTCAGATTAAATTTTTATCCTCCCAAATTCATTACTTCTCACTTACGTTGCACCGTGTCTTCAGGCACGGACTACCCCAATTTAATTTTCCAAAATAGCCCTATCTTGATCCCTCTATATTCTCACTCTCTCTTTTAATTTTGAATTGACATGTAGGATTAGAGTGTTAATTGCATGTATTGTGGAGATACTTGAAATTTTTTTACATGCATTTTTAGTTTGGGAAATATTATTTATACCTAATTTAGTAATTTTATTTGGTGACATAATAGATCATAGCCATTAAATTGATAGTGAGTTCTAACTAATAATAGAGTCTACTTTCAATCTAATGAGATAGAATAATAAGGTCACCATTTCTAAATCAACTACTTTGTAGTGAACCAAGAGCTGGAATTGGATGAAGTTTATTCAATGTAACTAAAATCAGTCTATTCATAGACTTTTCGAATAAAAATTGATTTTTTTTATCAAAAAAAAAAAGGGTGAATGTAACATTACTCTTTTACTTAAGGGATTGTTTGGTTGGTTTTTTGGGAGGAATTTGAATTGGCTTGTCTAAACCCAAAGATGAGATTCAAAATTCAATGCCGTCAATACCCATGATTAGTATGCGCACGAATATATGACTATTATGATAATATATTTGTATATAAATGACTATTGTGCCCCTTAACCATTTAATCCAAATTCATGTTTGTTTATGTATATAAGATATATGGGGGTATAAATATCATTTGTTAGCTTAAACATGTTAACCCACATATGAAACCCACGAACTTGGGTTTAATTCCCGGGCCTAATGCGGACTGAGTTTCAAACCCTGAACTAACTATGCATTTACCAAATATGAGATTGTTGGGTTTTATTCTCCAACTCATATTTCAAAACCCTCCAAACTCACATACCAAACAAGCTCTTAATATGTTAAACACTAAAGAACTGGTTTTAAGGGGCTTAGTGGGAGCTTTCACGATTAATCTAGACTTGCACAATCTATTAATTTTTAATAGTACAATACACGACTCGATTCATAATCAAATTGATCCGTCAAACCGATAATTACATATGATGAGATGTCTTTTTGCTACATAGCTTGATTGCCAAAAGTCACAGCATAATGTCACGGTTTACATGGATTCAGTGGCATCCCACACAAACAACGGTTGTGAAAGAACGACGAATTATCGAAACCCTCCGGCCGATACTTCAATTTCCAGCCGGTGGGTATCTCCCCACACAATCTGTTATAAGTAACATTCAATTCCAGCAAAAGAATGGATTCAGTGATCTGGGTCGGAATCCTCCCATAAATCCTATTATGGGATATATCCAGCGTTACCAATGGCTCCATAAACCTCACTTTCGAGAAATCAAACTCGAAATTATTTCTTGATTGTTAAGAAATATAGGATTATTTTATGTATTAAGGGTAGAATAGTCTTTTATTTGTTTAGGCTATATATAGTCTCTATGTATTTAGGTTAAACTACTTTCTTGTATTCAAAGAGAATTATGCAGTATCAATGAAACCCTAGCCTCTTCTGCCGTTTGGAGGTACTTCGTTTCAGACGACCTGTTTTTTTTTAAGAAGGTACTTCGTTTCGTTTTTGCAATCTGGTATTTTGTGATTGTACACTGGTATTTCGATCTGGTTTTGCGATCTGTTTTGCGATCTGGTTTTGCGATCTGGTTTTGCGATCTGTTTTTATTTGTTGTTTAATTATGGCTACTGAAAGAGATGACTCACTTCAGTCTGTGAGTGTGAGGTTGGATGGAAAGAACTATTCGTATTGGAGTTATGTGATGAGAAATTTTCTGAAGGGTAAAAAGATATGGGGATATGTTAGTGGAACATCTGTGAAACCTAAGAACACTGATGATGGTTATGCTGATTTGATAGATACCTGGGAAGCAAACAATGCGAAAATTATTACTTGGATTAACAATTTTGTTGAGCATTCTATTGGTACACAGTTGGCGAAGTATGAGACAGCAAAGGAGGTTTGGGATCATCTGCAAAGGTTATTCACTCAATCAAATTTTGCAAAGCAGTATCAATTGGAGAATGACATACGAGCTCTTCAGCAGCAGAATATGAGTATTCAGGAGTTTTATTCTGCTATGACAGATCTTTGGGATCAATTGGCTCTTACAGAATCGGCAGAATTAAAGGCATGTGGTGCCTATATTGATCGTAGAGAGCAGCAACGATTGGTACAATTTTTAACGGCACTTCGCAGTGATTTTGAAGGACTTAGAGGTTCAATTTTGCATCGTTCTCCACTTCCTTCTGTTGACTCAGTTGTCAGTGAGTTATTGGCTGAAGAAATACGTCTTAAGTCTTATTCTGAAAAGGGAATTATTTCTACTTCTAATCCTTCTGTGTTAGCAGTACCTTCTAAGCCATTCTCTAATAATCAGAATAAGCCTTACACAAGGGTTGCCTTCGACGAGTGCAGTTTCTGTAAGCAAAAAGGTCATTGGAAGGCTCAATGTCCTAAGAAGTTGAGACAGCAGAATCAATCGCAGCAGCAATCTCAAGCTTGGAAGCCTGGCAACCAGTCACAATCTAATGCTCATAGACCACCTCAGGGTTACAGACCACCACAGTCTAATACTGCAGCAGTAGTTTCATCAGATCCTTTCATCGATCCTAGTACTTTGGCTGAGCAATTTCAGAAGTTTCTCTCCTTACAACCACAAGCTATGTCTGCTTCCTCTTCCGTAGGTCAGTTGCCTCATAGTGCTTCAGGTATGTCACATTCTGTATGGGTCTTGGATTCTGGTGCTTCACATCATATGTCTCCAGATTTTTCATCTTTTGCTTCTGTTATGCCTTCCTCTTCTATTCCTGTTATGACTGCTGATGGAACTCTTATGCCTTTAGCAGGTGTTGGTTCTGTTGTCACACCGCACTTGTCTCTCCCTAATGTTTATCATATTCCGAAACTCACATTAAATCTTGCTTCTGTTGGTCAGTTGTGTGATTCTGGTAATTTAGTCACCTTTTCCTCTTCTTCTTGTTATGTGCAGGATCTGCAGTCTCAGAAGCTGATTGGGACAGGCCGTAGGAAGGGGGGATTATATATTTTGGATGAGTTAAAAGTGCCAGTTGCTGCTGCTGCTGCTGCTGCTCCTAGTGTTGATTTATCTTCTTTTCGTTTGAGTTCTTCTTCTTCTAGTTTTTATTTATGGCATTCTCGTCTAGGTCATGTTTCGTCTTCTCGTTTGAGATTTTTGGCATCCACAGGGGCCTTAGGAAATTTGCAAGCTTGTGATATTTCTGATTGTAGTGGATGTAAACTGGCAAAATTTTCTGCTTTACCTTTTAATCGAAGTATTTCCGTTTCTTCTTCTCCATTTGATTTGATTCATTCTGATGTATGGGGACCTTCTCCTGTTGCCACAAAAGGAGGGTCTCGATATTATGTTTCTTTTATTGATGATCATACTCGTTATTGTTGGATTTATTTAATGAAACATCGTTCTGAATTCTTTGGGATATATACAGCCTTTCGAGCTCTTGTCAAAACTCAACATTCTGCTGTTATCAAATGTTTTAGGTGTGATTTGGGTGGGGAATACACTTCTAATGAATTTTGTGAGTTGCTTGCCTTAGATGGAACTGTTTATCAAACTTCGTGTACAGATAATCCTGAGCAAAATGGTGTTGCTGAAAGAAAACATAGGCACATTGTTGAAACTGCTCGTTCTCTCTTGTTGTCTGCTGCTATTCCTAGTGTGTTTTGGGGTGAAGCTGTTCTTACTGCTGTAGCTTTGATTAATACAATTTCATCTTCTCATATTTCAGGTGTTTCTCCTTTCGAAAAGTTGTATGGGTATGCCCCTGATTATTCTTCTTTTAGAGTTTTTGGTTGTACTTGTTTCGTTCTTCGTCCTCATGTAGAACGCAACAAGCTGTCCTCTCGATCTGCTATTTGTGTTTTTCTTGGTTATGGTGAAGGTAAAAAGGGGTATCGTTGTTTTGATCCAATAACTCAGAAACTTTATGTGTCTCGCCATGTTGTTTTTCTTGAGCATATACCGTTTTTTTCTATTCCATCCACTACTCATAGCTTCACTATATCTGATCTTATTCGTATAGATCCTTTTTCTGATCATTCTGCAGGTACTGACACTCTACTCTCTAGCACACCTGAAGCTCCCTCTTCTTCTATGGTCCCTCAAGCTCCGTCTGAGATTATGGATCCACCTTTACGTCAATCTACACGCATTCGTAAGTCCACAAAGTTACCAGATTTTACTTATTCTTGTTATTCTTCATCTTTTACTTCATTTTTAGCTTCTATTCATTGTCTCTCTGAGCCCTCTTCCTATAAAGAGGCAATTCTTGATCCTCTTTGGCAGCAAGCTATGGATGAGGAACTTTCTGCTTTGCATAAGACAGGTACTTGGGATTTGGTTCCTCTACCTCCTGGTAAGAGTGTTGTTGGCTGTCGTTGGGTGTATAAGATCAAGACTAATTCTGATGGATCTGTTGAGCGATACAAAGCTAGGTTGGTTGCAAAAGGGTACTCTCAACAGTATGGTATGGATTATGAGGAGACATTTGCTCCTGTTGCAAAAATGACTACTATTCGTACTCTTATTGCAGTTGCTTCGGTTCGTCAGTGGCATATCTCTCAACTTGATGTTAAAAATGCCTTCTTGAATGGAGATCTTCAAGAAGAAGTTTATATGGCTCCCCCTCCTGGTGTTTCACATGATTATGGGTATGTTTGCAAGCTCAAGAAAGCATTATATGGTCTCAAACAAGCACCTCGTGCTTGGTTTGAGAAATTTTCTGTTGTGATCTCTTCTCTTGGATTTGCTTCTAGTAGTCATGATTCTGCTCTTTTTGTTAAGTGCACTGATGCAGGTCGTATCATTCTGTCTTTATATGTTGATGACATGATTATTACTGGTGATGATATTGATGGGATTTCAGTTTTGAAGACAGAGTTAGCTAGACAGTTTGAAATGAAGGATTTGGGTTCTCTACGATATTTCTTGGGTATTGAGGTAGCCCACTCACCCAGAGGTTATCTTCTTTCTCAGTCGAAATATGTTGCAGATATTCTTGAGCGGGCTAGACTTACTGATAATAAGACTGCAGATACTCCCATTGAGGTTAACGCAAAGTATTCTTCTTCTGATGGTTTACTTTTGCCAGATTCTATTTTATACCGTACTATTGTTGGGAGTTTGGTATATCTCACTATTACTCGTCCAGATATTGCATATGATGTTCATGTTGTTAGTCAGTTTGTTGCTTCTCCTACTACAGTTCATTGGGCAGCTGTTCTTCGTATTTTGCGGTATCTTCGGGGTACAGTCTTTCAGAGTCTTTTACTTCCATCCACCTCTTCCTTGGAGCTGCGTGCATACTCTGATGCTGATCATGGCAGTGATCCCACAGATCGCAAGTCTGTTACTGGTTTCTGTATCTTTTTGGGTGATTCTCTTATTTCTTGGAAGAACAAAAAACAATCTATTGTTTCTCAATCTTCAACCGAAGCAGAATATCGTGCTATGGCATCTACTACCAAAGAGATTGTTTGGTTACGTTGGTTACTTGCAGATATGGGAGTTTCCATTTCTCATCCCACTCCAATGTATTGTGACAACCAGAGTTCTATTCAGATTGCTCACAACTCGATTTTTCATGAACGAACTAAGCACATTGAGATCGATTGTCACCTTACTCGTCATCATCTCAAGCATGGCACCATTACTTTGCCATTTGTTTCTTCTTCTTTGCAGATTGCAGATTTCTTTACCAAGTCGCATTCTATTTCCCGTTTTCGTTTTCTAGTTGGCAAACTCTCGATGCTTGTAGCTGCCGCATCGTGAGTTTGAGGGGAGATGTTAAGAAATATAGGATTATTTTATGTATAAAGGGTAGAATAGTCTTTTATTTGTTTAGGCTATATATAGTCTCTATGTATTTAGGTTAAACTACTCTCTTGTATTCAAAGAGAATTATGCAGTATCAATGAAACCCTAGCCTCTTCTTCCACTTCTTCTTTCTTGTATTTTTTCTTGATTGTTTAACATTGATATCACAAGAATATCGGTGGCCTTATTCGTCCCAAAAAACATAGACCCATCGCCCGAAAAATTATTTCTCGAAAGATTGATTCTAGAAAAGTTTACGTTGGCTAAAGAAGGTGGAATTTCACCAGAGAGATTGTTATTTGATAGGTCAAGTGCTAGTGTTGTGCCTGAATCTGGAAAGTGTCCAAAAGATTCCGGGACCGGCCCGGTGAGCCGGTTCCGGCTAAGATTAATGGAGAAAATGATTGGCAGTGTGGAAAGCGATGGTGGGATTGAGCCGAAGAGTTTGTTGAAGGAGAGGTTGAGGAATCTAAGGTTTTTGAGGTATGCTAGAAAATGGGGTATGGGGCCTGAGAGATTGCTCCAGCTAATTTCAAGGAAATAGAGCTGTGATAATTCTCCGATGGCCGGCGGAATTTCTCCGACGAGGAGAGGGTTCTTGTGGAACCGGAGGAATTGGAGGTGGGTCAGTTTGGCGATCGCCGGAGGAATGGTGCCGGAGAGAGACCAGAGGATTGTGAGGCTAGTGACAAAGTTGGTGGTTTTATCACATTCAACTGCATACCAACCACAGCAATCACTGTCGGGGGTCCATGAAAGCAAAAGAGCTGGATTTGAGAACCTATTTTTGAATTCTAGAAGGGCAGCTTTGTCTTCTGGTTTGCAACGTTCCCCAGCCGGAAAGTGGCCGGGAAACAAGAGGAAGAAGAGGAGTAGGAGCATCATCTGAGTTTAGTGAGTGGCAAATTAAATTTGACACAGAAAGATAACCATGTAGAGAGAGAGAATGGATAACTATGTAAAGATAACTATGTTCTCTCTCTTTCGTTATAGTGGGTTGTGGCTTTTTGTATTGATTGACTTATTGATCTAGACGAGTACCATTCGGTGTATTGGAATGCAGTGCAGTCGATTCCAAGAGGGGGCCGCCGAGAAGGAAGGGACGGCCTGTTGGATTGCGTGGGATGCAGCTGTTCAAGACGTGGACCGGTACCGAGCTTTTGACTCAACCCATGCACTTTTCAGAAGTTATGCACAAAAGGGGGTCGGTTTAAAAATATTTCTCAAACCCATGTACTTTTAAAAACGTCAGATGGACTGACGCCTTTTGTTAAAAACGTCAGTCCATCTGACGTTTTTGAGCCAAAAACTCATCTTAAAAACGTCAGATGGACTAACGCCTTTTGTTAAAAACGTCAGTCCATCTGACGTGTTGAACACAACAGGGTTAAGAGACGTCAGATGAACTGACGCTTCTAAATGCCAAATTCACTTCCCTTCCCAGCAGATGGACTGACGCTTTCTAATTGCCAAATGCACTTCCCTTCCCAGCCACCAAATTATTTAATGCCTTAATATGAAAGTTCAAGCAAGACCAACCACAGACTAAATAAAAAAAATTTCAACCACCAATTATTTAATGCCTAAATATATTTTAATCCTTTACTCGATAATCCTTTATGTTGGCAGTGCACTCGATAATCCTTTATGTTGTTTTGAATATCAACCACGTTGTTAACATCCTTTTTTTACATGTATACTTTCTAAATAACTTATATTTTTTCACAACTTAATTAACATTAATGTCGACATGATCAACATTACAAATATTTTTTTTTTATGTATGCTTTTTTAATTTTATGATAAAATTAAATTTAATTATATGTATACATTTTCAATTTTTAAAGTTTTATATGCTAAAAAATATAAGTATTTTTAAATTTTTATTAAATAAACATTTAACATTTTACTCAGAAAAAAAAGGCAGAAAACCTATCACTAAAAGGAATATTCATTTTGTATCCGATTCACTGTTGTTCTTAATGACTAGTGTTTGCTTTTTTAAAATATTATTGTAAGTCGAAAAAAAATTTAGGATCATATTAAAATTGATTAGAAATTATATTTATTTTATGCATTTATAATATTTTAAAAAAAAATTAGGGTAAATATCATAGTTCGTCCTGAATTTTACCTCAAATTTGAATTTTATCCATGAACTTTCAGTTGTCTTATTTTAGTCCCTCAACTATTAATTTTGTTACAATTAAGTTTTTAAATTTATTTTCATCGTTAGATCAATGCTGAAATCAATCAAATTGGACTAATCTTCAGTTGATCTGACAATGAAAATTAATGAAATGATTTAATTGAAATAAAATTGATAGATTAAATTAAAACAATTAAAATTTATGGGACTAAATAAAAACCCGAGAGAAAATTTAGAGGGTAGTTATTATAATTACCCAAACTAATATTAACTTATAAATATATTTAGGCATTAAATAATTGGTGGTTGAAAATGATCAAATGCAGTGATGTCCTTATTTAGTCTGTGGTTGGTCTTGCTTGAACTTTCATATTAAGGCATTAAATAATTTGGTGGCTGGGAAGGGAAGTGCATTTGGCATTTAGGAAGCGTCAGTCCATTTGCTGGGAAAGGAAGTGTATTTGGGATTTAGAAGCGTCAGTCCATCTGACGTCTCTTAAGACCCTGTAGTGTTAAAAACGTCAGATGGACTGACGTTTTTAACAAAAGGCGTCAGTCCATCTGACGGTTTTAAGATGAATTTTTGGCTTAAAAACGTCAGATGGACTGACGTTTTTAACAAGAGGCGTCAGTCCATCTGACGTTTTTAAAAGTGCATGGGTTTGGGAAATATTTTCAAACCGACCTCCTTTTGTGCATAACTTTTGAAAAGTGCGTGGGTTGGGTCAAAAGCTCGACTGGTACCACTGGTTTCCTATCTCTAAATATCGATATGATTTAGTTGAGTCATATCTAATTTATATCTTTGGATCCAATGTAATTTTGTCTTTAATGTATGTAACACAAGTCTCAAATTATTTGACTGGTTGATCTGAGAAATCTCTGAATTAATCTAGGTCTTTGGATTTATTGTTATCGAAACATTCAATATCGGCCTGCACCTGCAACCTCGAATTAATATAACCTAAATTTCTTTTGATGTTAGATTATTTCTTCAATGTAATATTTCGTGTTTTTTTTTCTCGACACCGTCATGTAATATTGTAACTTATATGCATTTCAGATATTTCAGAGTCGATGACCGATGTCACTACCTTAAACACCTTAAACCATGCGTGAATTGTATTAGTGATTTTTTTTCAGTAATAATCAAAAACGCGATTTAAAAACGTTAGTCCATCGCAAAAAATATTTAATATCTTGTGGTGCGTTACGCCAAGCATTAGAATCACAGTCACAAAGACAGAAGCAAGACATCGACAAGAACAGTGTCTTAGAATGGGGTAGGCCCCAATGACCAAGTTGATTGTGCAATCCAGTCAACATTTGACCAAGAAAATAATGCTGAGTACAGTTCATATCTAAAAAGGGTAATGTTAAATTTACAGATCTCCCTCGTTCCGGAATTTGAATGATCTAAATAGTATGCAATCTTATCCTAGTTTAAAAAGACTGATCCTTGAAAACGAACTTGCAACAAATTAGATACACGAATGAGTATTTGTCATTGTCATCGTTACGGGTCTCACCACTATAATGTCCAACTAAATTGAGAAATATAAAGAAGCTATACTTCAAAAAAGAGGAAATTATATGCATTTCTAACAAGGAAATGTGCAACATGCTACTGTCATAATCGGATTTAAAGAGTATTAAATTTTATTCTCATTTTGCAGAGATTAATTTTTGGACAAGAAGAACCAGTGGTTGGTTCAATGGTGTTGGTCTAATGGCCCTATCGCCCTGTAATTGTTCGTGGGCTAGGGTTCAGCCCCGCCAAACCCTTATATAAAACTGTTCAAAAAAATAAAAAAAAATATGAATCTGTAACGGATCATTTGGATAAATGTATATTTGTATGTTGCACGACCAAACTCTATAACTTCCAAATTATTTGAGAAATATAAGGAAACTATCAAACTATACTTCCAAGAAAAAGAAAAAGAAATTATTTATATTTCTAGCAAAGGAAATATGCATTATACTTGCAATTATCCATACACTCTAAAAAGTTCCCAAACCATTATATATTAGCAAAAATCACTTTTCGCCCCCCAGTCCCAAATTTTCTCAAAGCAACCCTCCAAATTTATCTAATTAAATTTCAGCACAAGAAAATATCTCTCGAGCTCTAGAGAGTTCCCTACTTTCAATATTCTCTTGTGACCCATCCATGCAAATAATGATGATTAACTACAAGACCACAGCAGCAGTAAAGATTCCTTAATTCTCTCACCCATAGTTATTAAATCGTGTATTGAAAAGTGTATCATTTTTTAAAAATAGTGTATCGTATCGTATCGTGTATCTTAAGATACGGCGCAATTTTAAATAATTAATAATAAAATATATATACTTTCAAAAAAAAATCATAGACTCATAAAAACATAACATTTTATTAATATTCCACCTACTATTCAAGTCACCAATATAATTTACTAATATTAAAAAAATAATGAAGGGTATCAAATTAAATTAATGGTACTTATGTATATTTAAAAATAAAAAATTATAATGTAGTGGGATAGTAAATGTAATTCTTCATTCTTATAACAAAAAAACACAGTCGTGAGTCTCTTGACCCACGACCGAACATAACAGAGAGAGAGAGAGAGAAGCGGCAAGAGGCTAGAGGCGAGAGGCGATGGGCGATGCTGGTGTCGGTGCCGGAGAGAGAGAGAGAGAGAAAAAAAGAAAAAGAAGAATATACCTAGTGGCTGGTACCTCGTGGTCGCAGCTCACAGCGATGAAGAGAGAGATCGTGAGACACGAAGAGAGAGATCGTAGCCATTAAATTGATAGTGAATCTCAACTAATAGTAGAGTCTACTTTCTATCTAATAACAGAGAATAATAAGGTCACCATTTCTAAACCAACAACTTTGTAGTGAACCAAGAGCTGGAATTGGATGAAGTTTATTCAATGTAACTATAATCAGTCTATTCATAGACTTTTCTAATAAAAATTGACTATTTTGATCAAAAAAAAAAGGTCAATGTAACATTACTCTTTTATTTAAGGGGTTGTTTAGTTATTTTTTGGAAGGGGTTTGAATTGGCTTGTCGAAACCCTTCTAAACTTAAAGATGGGATTCAACATTTAATGCCGTCAATACCCATGTTTAGTATGCGCACGGATATATGACTATTATAATAATATATTTGTACATAAATGACTATTGTATCCTTTAACCATTTAATCCAAACTCATGTTTGTTTACGTATATGGGATATATGGGAGTATAAATGTCATTTGTTAACTTAAACCTATTAACCCACATATGAAACCCACCCCCGGTGGGTTTCATGAAACTCATAAACTTGGGTTTAATTCTCAGGCCTAATGCGGTCTGAGTTTCAAACCCTGAACTAATTATACATTTACCAAATATGAGGTTGTTGGGTTTTATTCCCTAACCTGTGTTCCAAAACCCTCAAACCCACATACCAAACAAGCCCTTAATATGTTCAACACTAAAGAACAGGTTTTAAGGGGCTTAGTGGGAGCTTTTGCCATTAATCTAGACTTGCACGGTCTATTAATTTTTAATATGACTCGAAACAAACAAGAATAGTACAAAACACGGCTCGATTCGTAATCAAATTGATCCGTCAAACCGATAATTGCATATGATGAGATGTCTTTTTACTACATAGTTTGATTGCCAAAAGTCACAGCATAATGTCACGGTTTACATGGATTCAGTGGCATCCCACACAAACAACGGTTGTGCAAAAACGACGAATTATCGAAACCCTCCTGCCGATACTTCAATTTCCAGCCGGTGGGTATCTCCCCACACAATCTGTTATAAGTAACATTCAATTCCTGCAAAAGAATGGATTCAGTGATCTGGGTCGGAATCCTCCCATAAATCCTATTATGGGATATATCCAGTGTTACCAATGGCTCCATAAACCTCGCTTTCGAGAAATCGAACTCGAAATTATTTCTTGATATCACAAGAATAACGGTGGCCTTATTCGTCCCAAAAAACATAGACCCGTCGCCTGAAAAATTATTTCTCGAAAGATTGATTCTAGAAAAGTTTACGTTGGCTAAAGAAGGTGGAATTTCACCGGAGAGATTGTTATGTGATAGGTCAAGTGCTAGTGTTGTGCCTGAATCTGGAAAGTGTCCATAAGATTCCGGGACTGGCCCGGTGAGTCGGTTCCGGCTAAGATCAATGGCGAAAATGATTGGCAGTGTGGAAAGCGATGGTGGGATTGAGCCGAAGAGTTTGTTGAAGGAGAGGTCGAGGAATCTAAGGTTTTTGAGGTATGCTAGAAAATGGGGTATGGGGCCTGCGAGATTGCTCCAGCTAATTTCAAGGAAATCGAGCTGTGATAATTCTCCGATGGCCGGCGGAATTTCTCCGACGAGGAGAGGGTTCTTGTGGAACCGGAGGAATTGGAGGTGGGTCAGTTTGGCGATCGCCGGAGGAATGGTGCCGGAGAGAGAACCGAGGATTGTGAGGCTAGTGACAAAGTTGGTGGTTTCATCACATTCAACTACATACCAACCACAGCAATCCCACTTAGGGTCCCATGAAGGCAAGAGATCTGGATTTGAGAGGCTATTTTTGAATTCTAGAAGGGCAGCTTTGTCTTCTGGTTTGCAACGTTCCCCAGCCGGAAAGTGGCCGGGAAACAAGAGGAAGAAGAGGAGTAGGAGCATCATCTGAGTTTAGTGAGTGGCAAATTAAATTTGACACCGAAAGATAACTATGTAGAGAGAGAGTATGGATAAGTATGTAAAGATAACTATGTTCTCTCTCTTTCGTTATAGTGGGTTGTGGCTGTTTGTATTGATTGACTTATTGATCTAGACGAGTACCATTCGGTGTATTGGAATGCAGTGCAGTCGGTTCCAAGAGGGGGCCGCCGAGAAGGAAGGGACGGCCTGTTGTATTGCGTGGTTAAAGTCAATCTCCCTCCATTAATCTTGTGGTGCGTTACACCAAGCATTAGAATCACATTCACAAAGACAGAAGCAAGACATCAGACCAACCTGTTGTCTTGACAAGAGCAGTGTCTTAAATGGGTAGGCCCCAATGACCAAGTTGATTGTGCAATCTAGTCAACATTTGACCAAGAAATAATGCTGAGTACAGTACATATCTAAAAAAAGTAATGTTAGACATGTTTGGTTTGCATCTCAAAAAATAGTATTCGAAAAGAATTTTTGAAAGGAATTTTAAGAAAGTGTTTTTGAAAATTTTAGATTGCAAAATCTGTTTAATTATATATTTTTAAAAATAGTTTTAAAGAACAAAAAATTATAAAATCTGTTTGAACAGTAATCCATAAAACCCACAATTCCCACATCTATCTTTATTTCCCCTCTTTGTGTCCCCACAAAACACACACACACACACGAATACACTTATACACATAGACGCATAAACACACAGACGCATACACACACAAACGCATACACACACACATAGAAGCACACACACACTCACATCTGCGTAGATTTGAAGCTTCAATTGTTGCGAGAGAAAAAGAGAGAGTGTTCGTTCAGATTTGGAGGGCAAAGTGGAGACAGAGTGGTCAGAGTGCACTCACCTGTGTGTGTGTGTGTTCAGATCTGGAAATGCAAAGTGCTCAAATTTGGAGAAGACGCTGGCTCTCTCTTTCTCTGTGTTTGTTCTGTTTGAGAGGCCAAGTGGAGAGAGAGAGAGAGAGTCAGGGAAAGAGGAAGGCAAAAAAAAAAAAAAGGAAGTCGGTATACTATGACTAGTTTTACTGCTAAGGGGATTCAAAAGGGAGACCTTATTAAAGAGTTTTATTCTCCATGTTTTCAAAATTTCCAGCATAAAGAGCTGAAAACAAGTTTGGTTTGTTTTCTATTTTTTTGTTCCAATTCTCACTTTTTATTGAAAAGTTTGAGAACAAAAACTCAAACCAAATGAGTTTTCATTGTTTTAAAGATTTTGAGAACAAAAAACAGGTTTCAAGAATCAAACTAAACACAGTCTTAAATTTTACAGATCTCCGTCATTACGGAATTTGAACGATCTAAATAGTATGTAATCTTATCCTAGTTTAAAAAAACTAATTCTTGAAAATGAACTTGCCACAAATTAATTACACGAATGAGTATTTGTCATCCTTACGGGTCTCACCACTATATTGTCCAAATAATTTGAGAAATATAAAGAGGCTATACTTAAAAAAAGAGGAAATTATATGCATTTCTAACAAGGAAATGTGCAACATGTTACTGTCATAACCGGATTGAAAGAAGATTAAATTTTATTCTCATTTTGCAGAGATTGATTTTTGGACATGAAAAATCAGTGGTTGGTTCAATGGCGTTGATCTAATGGTGTTACCGCCCTGCAGTTGTTCGTGGGTTCAGCCCTCCCAAACCTCTATACAAAACTGTTTAAAAAAAAAAAAGATATAAATTTGTAACGAATCATTTGAATAAATGTATATTTGTATGTTGCACGTCCAAACTCTACAACTTCCAAATTATTTGAGAAATATAAGGAAACTATCAAACTATACTTCTAAGAAAAAGAAATTATTTATATTTCCAGCAAAGAAAATATGCATTATAGTTGCAATTATCCATACACTCTAAAAAGTTCCTAAACCATTATATATGAGCAAAAATCACTTTTCTCCTCACCAGTCCCAAATTTTCTCAATGCAACCCTCCAAATTTATCTAATTAAATTTCAACACAAGAAAATATCTCGAGCACTAGAGAGTTCTCTAGTTTCAATATTCTCATGTGACCCATTAATGCAAATAATGATGATTAGCTACAAGACCACGGCAGCAGTAGAGATTCCTTAATTCTCTCACCACAATCTTCAAACTCTTTTGGGGTTCGATTTGCTTCCAAAAAGCAAAAGAATAGTGAAGTTAGTATCCTAAATAGAAAATAAAGCTTGCCTCTGATAACCTTTTTATACAAAACAGTCCATTAAAAGTTCAGATAACTTGTTCTGCATAAACCCCTTTACATATAATGACCCTGTCTCAAGTGGGTTATGTGAGAACTTGATCAATTCATTGAAACTAAGTTATTCGGTACAAGTTTAGTCTTCAAGGTTCGAATCACTATCGGATTGACCCTATATACCAACTTAATAGATGGATTGATATGATTCTAATTGTATATGAGTTGATCCAATTTTAACACGACATGACTCATTGCCGATCCTAATTGGACCAAAACTACATAACAGTTATATATAGTTCAAAGTCTGATTTTTTTTATTTCCCGTAACAAAGAACATCTCCAAAGTAGGATCATATTGGACCCACCCTTTACAAAGTAAACTCAGATATCCACGATCACCTGCTAACCGTAAGTATTAGTTAAACCTAAAAAACACCAGCAAGAATCAAATCAGAACGTCTAATTTTATGGTTCACCCCAAGCTTACCGCACAGGTTGTAGAACACCCTGCAACAGAAATTAGGAGTTACCAGGAGCCCTAACAAAGTGTTTCTACTTTGCATAAATAACGAGAAGGAAATTGAAAGTGCTAATAAAAGAGAGGAGATAGAAAGCAATTAGGGAGATTAATTAAGAGAATAAAGGAAAGGGATAGCATCTTTGGGGCAAAGTCACAAGCCTCTAAAAGCTAGGTTTGCTTCTCTTTACTTTAATCTCTATGTATAACTTCAACCCCTTGTATTATCACCTTGCTTTCTCTACCATTAGCATTGCTGCCTTAAGAAGAATAGAATGTCCTTAAAGCACAGAGGATCCAAGTAAAGCATTTCTACCTCTGTTTGCAAGCACACCAACGCTAAGAAAAGCATAATTCACCAGCACATCATGGTGCACTGTGAGCAGTAAGTTTTCAACTTTTACCCAGGCCCTTGTTAACTGTGAGATGGAGAAACTGGTTGGAACAATCCTACTAGTGTTGGGATCAATCCCAACTCTTTAGTTTAATCCTAATCGACCCTATTGAAACATAACTTGAACTGTTTGAGTCATAATCAGACCAATTTGGTCGTGACCCTCAGTATGATAACTTTTTGATATCATACAAAATTCCCTGTTTTCAGATATAACAAAACAACCACAAATAGTCGTTACTTGATATAGATAATGCCAGATTAATGAATGGAGGAGATGCAAAAAGAGAAGGAAATTAAAGAAGAAAAAAACAGATATATCAATAATATATTCAATGGAAGACCTTGAACCTACATTTGTGTGTTTTTCTGGCCTGTGAAACATCTTCATTATCAGAGATATTAAGCTTTAAGAAACAATGCAAGAAAAAGAAAAGCATAACAAACACAGAAGATCACCCTAATTCAATATAAAAGGCTATGTTTGTCAGCATCAGTGAGGCTTCAATCATTTTTAGCCAATTTTCTATATGTTTGCCTGGAAAAAAAGACATTAGTTTCTCCTTTTCATACCTCTCTCTTCACCATCAGATTGAACACAAATGTTAAGTCCACTACAGAAAACTAGGAATAGAATAGCCCTGTTTCTTGGTTCCCTTTATCACTTTTTGACAAAGTTTATACCTTCCCTCCATTCCCCTTGTCTGAACTTTGGTTTCTCTGGAACCTATCATCATATCGAGCTTCTTCTGCAAACCACTCTTTTCTCTCACCTTCAAAATGATACCATACACCTGTGCGTGTGTGCGTGCGTGTGTGTGTGTGTGTGTGTGTGAGAGAGAGAGAGAGGACTTAAAATTCCTTTCCTTGTCTTGCTGCATTCCCAAATAGAACTTCTTTGCTTCTGAAGTGGGTATCAGGTTTCTTGAGGGAAGTCACCTTCCTGGTAGCTTCCTGCAGGAGCAAAGCAAGAAGAAAAAGGAGCATGAAGCTGATAGTGGAAGTCATAGATGCTCATGATCTTATGCCCAAAGACGGAGAAGGATCAGCTAGTCCATTTGTGGAAGTTGATTTTGAAAATCAGTTGAGTCGAACCAAAACTGTTCCAAAGAATCTCAACCCCATTTGGAACCAAAAACTTCTCTTCAATTTTGACGAAACCAAAAATCACAATCACCAATCCATTGAAGTCTGCATTTACAACAAGAGAAGGCCGATTCCTGGGCGAAACTTTCTTGGAAGGGTGAGAATTCCTTGCTCAAATATTGTCAAGAAAGGCGAGGAGGCTTATCAATCATACCAACTGGAAAAGAAGTGGTTTTCATCATTTGTCAAAGGTGAGATTGGCCTCAAAGTTTATATTTCGCCAGAATCCGAGCCAAAGTCTGCTCCTCCATCGTCTGCACTACCACCTCAACCAGTACCTTCTGGTCCCCTTGACCCTTCCATTTCAGAAACTAAAAACCTTATCAGTAATACACCTGCAGCCCTTCCCGCACCAGAAAAATCTCTGCCTGAAACTACTAAAGCTATCGCTTATAAACCAGAAAACAACGGTCCCACAGCCTCGCTGACCAAGTCTTCTAGCTCTCCTTCTATAACAGTTAAGTGTAGTGACGGTGCTCTAGCTGAAGAGCCAAAGGAAGTCATCAAAGAGCCCTTCAGAGTAGAAACTACTCAACACGTGCACAAACACCAAGTCCTGCAACAACCAGGCATATCAGTGGGAAAAGAACCACAAGGTGTGCTGTTAGCCATGCATCACCAAGCCAATCCACAAGCTCATCAAAGCCATCAAGAAGACTACAATTTGAAGGACACAAACCCCCACCTTGGGGAGCGGTGGCCTAGTGGAGGAGCATATGGTGGAAGAGGGTGGATGAGCGGTGAGAGATTTACCAGCACATATGATCTCGTTGAGCAGATGTTTTACCTTTATGTTCGAGTTGTGAAGGCCAAAGATCTTCCACCCAGCTCAATTACCGGTAGCTTGGATCCTTATGTGGAAGTGAAGCTTGGGAACTACAAAGGAAGAACAAAGCATTTTGAGAAGAAGCTGAACCCTGAATGGAACCAGGTTTTTTCTTTCCCCAAAGAACGTGTCCAGTCTTCAATGCTAGAAGTTTTTCTTAAGGAAAAAGAGATGGTTGGAAGAGATGATTATCTTGGAAGAGTGGTTTTTGACTTGAATGAGGTTCCAACCAGGGTTCCACCAGATAGCCCTCTGGCTCCTCAGTGGTACAGATTGGAGGAACGCCGTGGGGAAGGAAAGGTGAGAGGAGAAATCATGCTTGCAGTTTGGATGGGAACACAAGCTGATGAAGCCTTTCCAGAGGCATGGCATGCAGATGCTACTCTTGTTCATGGAGAGGGTGTTTTCAACATCAGATCCAAGGTTTATGTCTCACCGAAACTTTGGTACCTCAGGGTAAATGTCATTGAAGCTCAGGACATCATTCCAAACGACAGAAGCCGTCTCCCCGAAGTTTTTGTGAAAGCCCAGGTGGGAAACCAAGTGCTCAAGACCAAGATATGCCCAACTCGCACAGCAAACCCACTTTGGAATGAAGATTTAGTTTTTGTAGCAGCCGAACCTTTTGAGGAACAGCTGGTCCTTACTGTTGAGGACCGAGTTCACCCTTCAAAAGATGATGTGATGGGGAGGACAAGCCTACCACTCACCACGTTTGAGAAGCGGCTTGATCACCGGCCAGTTCATTCTCGCTGGTTCAACCTAGAGAAGTTTGGCTTTGGTGTCTTGGAAGCTGACAGGAGAAAGGAACTCCAGTTTTCAAGCAGAATACACCTTCGAGTTTGTCTCGAAGGTGGATATCATGTACTGGATGAATCAACACATTACATCAGTGATCAACGACCAACAGCAAGACAGCTCTGGAAGCAGCCCGTTGGAATATTGGAAGTGGGCATATTAGGTGCACAAGGGCTTCTCCCGATGAAGATGAAAGACGGCCGAGGAAGTACAGATGCTTACACTGTGGCCAAGTATGGCCAGAAATGGGTTCGGACCAGAACAATTCTTGGCACTTTCAGTCCCAAATGGAATGAGCAATACACTTGGGAAGTATATGATCCTTGCACAGTGATAACATTGGGGGTTTTCGACAACTGCCACTTGGGAAGTGAAAAGCCCGGAACCAGTGCAGCACGAGACTCGCGGATTGGAAAGGTAAGGATTAGGCTATCAACTCTAGAAGCTCATCGCATTTACACAAATTCTTACCCACTTCTTGTTCTGCATCCAACTGGGGTAAAGAAAATGGGGGAACTCCAGCTAGCAGTTCGATTCACAAGCCTATCCCTGGCACACACTATATACATTTATGGGCACCCCCTGCTTCCCAAAATGCATTACTTACATCCTTTCACAGTCAACCAAGTCGACAATTTGAGATACCAAGCAATGAATATCGTAGCCGTGAGGCTTGGCCGAGCTGAACCACCTCTCAGAAAAGAGGTTGTGGAGTACATGTTGGATGTCGATTTCCACATGTGGAGTATGAGAAGAAGCAAAGCTTATTTCTTTCGGATCATGTCACTACTTTCAGGTATGTTCTCGGTGAGCCGATGGTTGGGTGATGTTTGCCACTGGAAGAACCCCGTCACCTCAGTTCTAGTTCATATACTGTTTCTGATACTGATCTGGTACCCCGAGCTGATACTTCCAACTCTGTTTCTCTATATGTTCCTCATTGGCCTGTGGAACTATAGGTTCCGACCAAGGCACCCACCTCATATGGATACTAAACTCTCATGGGCAGAGGCGGTGAACCCGGATGAACTCGACGAAGAGTTTGACACATTTCCATCCACTAAACCAAACGATGTCGTTCGAATGAGATACGATAGGCTAAGAAGTGTGGCGGGGAGGATTCAAATGGTGGTGGGAGACATAGCTACACAGGGTGAGAGATTTCAGTCACTACTCGGCTGGAGAGATCCTAGAGCAACCAGCCTGTTTATAGTGTTCTGTCTTTGTGCAGCTGTGGTGCTTTATGTGACTCCATTTAGAGTGGTGGTTTTGGTTGCAGGATTGTATATGCTACGACATCCTCGGTTCCGGAGCAAGCTACCTTCTGTTCCCGGCAATTTCTTCAAGAGATTACCAGCTCGAATAGATAGCTTGCTCTAATACTCTATGTTAAAAATCAAGCTTGTGTATTTCTTTTTCTTTCAATTCTTACCTTTTGTTTTATGAATTTTTCATGTGTCTTTATTGTGTGCTTTCCAATAAATGTTATGTTCGGATGTTTTTATAAGGCAGCTTCTTCCTAAAGAGGTTTGTTTAGTGTACCTACGTTCTTCACTAACGCTTGTGTAATCATACTCTCTAATAATAAGATCCAAAACCTTTGAAGCTCTTATGAATTTTGACATATATGCCAATTAATTTCCCATTCTAATGAATGGCAGATACAAGAGGATCTTTACTTATCTCCTATGGAACAAAATTGGTTCTTAATAGAGATTGAAAACAAACAAATAAAAATTTCAATCCAGAAGAAACACAATATATACTGCAAAAAAAAATTCACAAACAGGCATTCAGATTATTTTGGCATAGGCAGGGAACACAAGATTACTCAAGCATGAACCAAATAGGAAGTCTTTCTTACAGGAAAAGAACCAATTTGCCTCTTTACTTCACCTTAAGGGTACGGTCAAATCATGTGGAAGCAGCTTCCAGAATCACTAACTACATATGCCTTATGCTCAACATTAAGGTAAATCAGACAGAGAGAGAAGACATTGATCAAAGGTATTTGCATTGACAAGTACAGAGATACAATTGTATCCAAAATAAAAGGGTGAACAAAACATACGTTTAAGAAATATTGCAATAGCCTGACAACGTGGCTCAGTGGCAATGAGTATCAAAACATGAATGCAAACTTGGGTGGCAAAGCAAAAGGAATAAAAGACAGTCTACATTTAATTGGTCTATTGAATGCAAATGCCAGAGTAGTCCACTGATAACTTTTCATGCCAAATAGCACAATCAAGGATGCAGAAATCATAAGGACAATGTCAATCAAAACAAACCAACAGGATAAGAAACTAGGATCATAAAACGACAACCTGCTTCCTCAAAGAAAAATCACCCCTAAGATCCTGGAAAGGTAGGTACTACACCATATGCTCAACAACATTCTCAACTGGACAGCCTAAAGGCCCGCTTATGGAAAAATTCCAGGTGTCAAAAGTATAGTAGTCCCTCCTACTAGGAGAAAGAGATCACAAGAAAACCAATGGGTGCAACCTGGGTGCCAACGACTACAACTGCTCATGGCAACAACATAACTAGACTGTCTTTAGTTTTTTATCACTTACAGCAAACTAAGAAAAAGAAACAAACCAACAACAATGACAGATTGTTCCACCATCACAAGAGGAAATCTCACACAACAATTAAATGAAGATCAAGAATATTATATAGGGGAAAAATCATAGATCCAGAGTACTCGCAGAGAAGAAAGGATAGCAAGAATATCCTGTTCACATTGCATTGCCTAAAATGATATAAATCATATGATGTTTAGAAATCAAAAGAGTACAACTGCCACAACATTGTTCAAACAAAACAAAACTTCAAAACAGAAAACAAAATCAGGCCTAACAATATCCAAAGCGCTTCATCTAAAAGACAAGCTCATGAGGTTTCATGCCTGCCTTGAGTGAAAACCTTGCGGCCAAGTAAGTCTTCAGGTCTGGAACCCCCTCAATAGATTTGACCAATGATGCATCCACAGCTTTCTGATCATCCTTCTTCTCCGTTGGGAGTACATTCTTCTCCTACATTTGTAGAGCAAAGAAAATACTAAAAGCATGAACACATCGAAAAAGGATAGCAAAATGAAAAGAGAGGAAAAAATTATATATGGAAATGGAGAAACCTCTTTCTCTGCCTCAAAGAACTCCCCCTCTCCTTTCTTCTTTTTCTTCTCAACTTGCTTTGCAAAGTACTTGTCATCAAACTTGTCCACATTCACCCCCGAGATGTCAACCTTGGTAGAAGTACCAATCACATAAGATTGATTCACACGTCTTAAAGGAACACCATTAATCTTGAATGGTCCTGAAGTAGCAAAGACAAAAACGTCGATTACCAGAGCTTTATGTGCATGCAGTTTTCCGAAAAAATGAAAAAAAAAAAAGGGAAAAATAGTAAACCAAAGGAATAACTTCATTAGGAAGAATGCAGTTAAATGAGAAAGGAAAAGAGAAACAAAAAAATGGGGAGGGGGCAGTTGACAAAGGGTTCCTACTCCCTACAGCGTAATTCATAGGTCAAAGGCAAAATAGCCAGTGAAGTAAGACAAACTAAGTATTGAGGCAGCTATTTATCCAGACAGCATTGGTCTAATTCACTCCAAACTATACACGGAGGTGACAAGGTTCTTAATTGTCCTATCAATATCAATCATTACACGTAACGCTTGGATGTAGGACATTATAGATCAAGGCAGCTACAATGAGCAAAACAAAGCACGCAATAGCAAATATTTATTTTTTATAAGCAACTAAATTTTATTTGAGAAAGAGAGTACAAGAAAAAGATACAATGAAGGACAACACGTTCTACAAAAGACTATTTGCAAACATTATAGCATCCCAATGCATAGCACATCAGTTTATTAGTTCAAAAGAACCAAATGTTTGACAAAGTTTATTTTGGCTCACACTTATTATACTTTTGGCAAATAAAAATCAACTACACAAACTTAAAATTCTGTGAGAATGAAGGAATTAAGAAAACTATAGACCCATAATCAAATTAATGTCATTTTTGAATGTTGAGTTAATTCCGAACCAGGCAGCAAACAAATCCACTCCAGCCTTTCTTTGACGCACAATCCTGTTCACCTCATCCATCACATGTAAGTAGTCACAGAAGGATATATTGTTTAAGATTGGATATCTATATCTATATTTATCTATATCTATCTATACTACTAATAAAATAACCTTAACATAAAAAACTTTTGATTCATTATTATGCCCTTATAAAAAAATATAAAATCTAACATGTCCATTTGTACTTAAATATACAAATTACGATTATATCCCTTTATATTTAAATAACAAACTAATCTCTAACATATCGTGTAAATTTTTCTATTTTTGCAAAACTTTTAAATAGTCATGTTATGCTTAACATGATATATAAAAACATTATTTTTTCCCCAAAAACGCAATATTAATACACATCGACATCTCTATTGATATAATAATATCTCCAATGCCCAAAAACTGATATATTTATCTTTTCACTTCATGCACAATCAAAATAATTTGGTAAAAAATTGTTGAGCAACAAAGTAAAATTAAGAAAGACAAAAAGAAAAAGAAAAAAAACGAGAAAATAAATTCTACAACCCTTACTTCTTGATAGCTCGAATAAAAAAAATCATAGAAAATAAGTCTATTTGATGTCTATAGTTATGAAGAAAATACAAACAATTTAAGTATGATAAATATAAGATATTTAATTTAACTACGTAATTAGATTTTTTGTTGAAAACTTGAAATATTTATTTTATCAAACGTTCAACAAAAAATTCCACGTCACGTCTTACATTGCTAGTACTACTAAAAAAACAGGTATTCAGAAAACTTTCAATTACCTATTTTAACCATAATAAATTTTTTATGGTTCATTATATCCCATTCAGTTGAACAAGTCAAGATGTAACCATATCTTACTGTCGTTGTTCCCTCGAGAATTTAATTGGTCTCTTTTTCAGGTATCATCTTTTCTTCTTCTTAGATACAATTGCAGTTTATTGGTTTTTAATGGTATTTCCATTTAACAGACTTCCCCGCTTCCCTGAATAATAACTGCAGTTGTTTGTGGTTATTTAATAGTCTTCTCATTTAAGAGTTATTTCTTTTAGGAATTTTGCAGAGTACTAATATATATACAACAGGAAAGTCAAGGTTCTTTCTTAAAAGGCCTTCACCTCATACACTTCCCCACATCTTTTCCGTTAATGTTGATACCAAGCTCATAGTCTTAGATGCGGCCGAACCTCTCGGTTGATTTCTATTGTAAAGCCCATGAAGAACCAATGATCACTTAGAGACGCACCTTTTTTGAGATATTCCACAAATCATTTGAGGTAAAATTGTTGGAAGAAGATAAGATATTGGTGGAGTTTGGTAAGAGTCTTTAAAACTGGGGTCAAGGTTCTAAGTATGACTTTTCAAAGAATTTAAATGAAAGCCTGAGAGGCTTTTACACAATGTACTTTTGATCTCCCCCCCCCCCTTTTCTATCTCTCTCTCTCTCACACGAAAAAATGTAATTTTGGATTTATTAGAATAAATTTTGTTTTGCAAGAACCGGATTCGATTGCTAAGAACAACATTATACCTGATGTTAGCCTTGCCTTGTCCACGATGGATTCGTTCTCACAATTGTCAATTTGTATTCCTTCCAACTTCATGTTTGCCCATAATTTTACAATCATTAACTATTTGAGCGAGACAATTGCTATCTCTATTGAATAAGCTTTTATGCTAACAACGCTACTCACAGAAAAACAATTGCTTGCAGTGTGCACGAGACTATGCCGCTAATTATTTTTATATATTAGTATGGTATCAACCGTTTCAAGTTACTGGTTTATGAGTTTTCTTAGTGGAATGGACCACAAAGAGAATTGATTTTCTATTTGTGCTGGGCACAAAATCATGCTAATCTTTAGCATTGGTTTCTTACATATTTTGACCTATTTAGGTGTGTACGTTTAGTCATGTGTTAGGATCATGAAGACAACTTATGAATTTTGGACCTCACACCTAGAAACTTAGGACCTCTAGGCTTCTAACCATCTTGTTTATCATTTGGGACTAATCTAGCTTGATTACTCAGTTGATGATATGGGTGTACCCAAGTTGTTTGGAACCTTAATTTTTTTTGAAATCGTTTATTATTGTCAACACGAAGTAAAATAAAAAATATATCAACACTATTGTTTATTATAAGAGCAAAGCTACACGGACTTAATTTAGAGACCTAATCAGGATCTAATTCAATACAACCATTAGATTAGTTGTGAGATCCAATGTTAGATGGAGTCCACCTTTAATCCAATGGTTATATTGAATTAGGTCCCCAAATTAGATAAAAAATAGTATTTTTCTTATGATAATGCTATTTGATGGTAAACAAACTAATGTTTGTATGTCCTCACCTTAGTCAAATTCAAGTGGTCTAGACACGTTCAAATATGAAGTATTTTTTGTCTATGCATCACTATTTATTCGTGGTAATTGTTTTGCAACATGATTATTAAATATATACCTCCACTACACACGTAAATTATCAATATGTGCGTTAAAATACTAGAAATTATTTTTATAGTTGTAGCATAAAAAAAATCAAAATTGCAATTCAATTTTTTTACGTGCACATGTCAACTAGTTTCTATAAATGTATCATGCTCATCGAGCTCAGGCAAGTAGCAACACATAATAATTAAACAGACCAAAGATAAAACCTACAAGCAGTTGCAAGATTTCACACAGAATTTTTGCAGATGTTAATCGTTGAATACATACCTCCTACCATGGTATACACCATGGAGAGATCAACAAGCAATTTTGACTTGCTAACTTAAGATGTAAAACCAACACAGGCACATGTTTATATAATCACAGAAGTTCTAATGCATTCACATAACCACACTACCCAATGACCAGTACCCATCCAAAGATCGGCTCAAAGCAGCAAATACTAAGACCAAGCATATATTGCAATTAGTAAAACCGTACGTAAACAAGGGCAAGCACACACACACACGCAATTTGAACCAATTAGATTTATAACAAGTAAATATTATTTCTCATACAACAAACACATCACAAAATCTTACCTGTAACCAAAAGCAACCCGGAAGAAAGCTGCTTCAAGAACACCACTCTCTTCCCTTTGAACCGCCCAGCCAGTATAATCAGCACTGTCCCCGGAGTAATACTAGCTCTATACACAAAAACCCAATACATATATATTCACACACGACCATATACACAAAAAACGAAAAACCATATAACAAAAATACAATCACAAACAATAAACAAAGACACACATACAAATGCATATACAGATGTGATATATATACACCTGAGCTTGGTGGGTTTGGGTTTGCGCTTGTTGACTAGGGGTATCTTGACATCGTCGGCGGGGTAGAACTTCGGGGGCTTCTCGGCGGGGGTGGGCGCGGCGGGCTTCTTGTCGTGGCGAGGGAAGACCCCACCGTTTTTGGCCTTGATTGCCCACAGACCCCTCTTGTGGTACATCTTGGAGCGTGAGTACTTGCCCACGCCCCTGATCAGATCTGGGTTACGACTCACTCTGGGTTTCTCCGGCGCCATTGATGATGGTTGTTGTCTCTCTGTCTCAGCAAATGATACTGGGAGGCCACTAATTCTACCGAGGCTATGGGCACATACAGCGCGTTTGTGTCTATAAAACCCTAGAAACCCTAATTTGGAGAATGGGTTTACTGGGCTTGAGTTTTGATAAGTAATGGGCCGAAGTCGATGGCATCTTTTTAGACCTTGAGCTGGTCACAATGGCCCAGCCCATTTAATGATTTGTCCTCTAATTGCATCTCTATTTTAGGGAAATTGGAAGCGGTTACGAGTACGCATGTCAACGGATTGAATTTAAATCAGATTTTAATTTATCTGAATTTGAATCCGAGTTTAAAAGTTTAATTTAACAATTTGATAGATTTTATTTTCATGATTAATATCTAAATTCGTCAGTAATTCGAAATTCGATCAAATCTGATCCAAATAACTTAATTTAACTAAATTACATCTAAATTTTTTAAAACAATTACATAATTTCTTTTAATATTTAGACAAATATATATATATATAAATCCGAATCGTGAAAATATAAGATATCATATTCGGATCTGAATAATCGATAAAAAATATCAATATATATCTGACTTATTGAATTCGGATCAAAATCCGATCGATTGACAGACCTATTTACGAGGGCAAGAAGTTATATTCTACTAGTTCGTACCAAATTAGTTCGAAATTTCCTTAATCATATATTTATTTTCAACTTTATCAATTCTCATGAAAATATCAATTACATTATTTTTCAGATTTATGAATCAATTCTAATATGTCTCAAAAAGCATTAAAATAATTTATCGAAAGAATACCATCATATGGATAAGATTTCGTAGAATTAACTCAAGTTACCTTCACACAATCTTATACAACATATGATGTTATGTAATATTTGCCAAATTATCTAAATTAATCATTTTTTATTTAAATACTAATTATTATTTGTGCCCAAAAGCACAGGGTATTAAAAAAAATTGTTAATCATAAATGACTTGATCTAAAATATGTACACCCAAGTGCAGACGGTCAAATTGTAGTTTTAATCCAATTAAGTCCAAAGTTGATTCCACGGGGAATTTTCGTTGGTGTTTTAAAGTTAAGATCAATAGAGACAACGGTAAATGGAATCCTTGAAGTTTAAAAGCTGTGATGATGATGATGTTTTTTAGACACAATATAAGATTTTCTTAAACAGAAATAAAAATCACTCTTTAATTTGAGGATCCGAATATGAGCATATGTGTTCAGGTGTTATATTTGTGTAATGATTATTACTCAATTAACTCCTACGTCAATAGCAAGATAATTGGAGGATATAGATTGAATGTGTAAATTAAGAGCATAGTTCCGATTCTTTGTAGATGGTCATAAGAATTGTTTATGCCGACACTGAACCCATCTATATACAATCAAATAACACTACAAAGCATCCAACATTAGTTAAGCTATTCAACCATAAGTTAAACACAATGTAAATGAAAATTGAAAGATTGTCATAAAAACCTAACATGGGAAAATTAAAAAAGTGAGTGAATCTCGTCCCTCTAAGTAGAGGAAATTAGAATTACAAAGAGAAAATTACCTAAGAGTAATTATTCATAGTCATTTTTCTTAAGAAGCTCAGGCTTTTAACCAACAGGACCTACCTACCTGAGGCTCAATGGAGTCTTGGGGTCTCTGTCAAGTACCAATTAATAATAATCTAACCCACATAAATAATCGTATACAACATCTAACACTAATGGTATGTGTAATAGGAGAGATGAAAAGTTGGATGGATAAAAAATAAGAGGGTTAGACTTTTCATCATTTGAAGAAAAAAAAATATTTTCTCTCTTTTTTGTTTGGTATGATGGATAGAAAGTTGGAGAGATTAATTTTTTATTATTTGGTATTAGAGGAAAAATGAAAGGAAAAAAAAATGTATAAACTTAATTTACCATTATACCCTTACTTATGACAAACATATTTTCTACAACAAATAATTTTTTTTTAAAAGAACACGTTTCGTAAGATATAAACTGGCAAATAATTACACAACTCAATTTATTCCAATTGTGAGATAAAAAAAAAATTATTCCAACTGTGGCATGCAGCATTTCTAGAAGTTTTGACACGTGGCCTTTTTTTTTGAAGAAAAGACAGCCAAGTGGATAACAAGTAATAAGGGCATAAATGTAATTATGCCAACTTGACTCCTTAGATTCCTTTTTCCATCCCATTTTCTCTCCGATTTTGGGAGGAAACAAATTGACGGGCGGAGTGAAGTGTGTTTCTACCCATCTTTCCATTCCATCCCTTTGCCCATTGGAACCAAACAAAAGATACACTTTCTTTTCATTCTATTTTCCATCATTCATTTTCCTTCCATCCCATTTTTCATCAAATCAAATAGACCGTAATCCTCGACCATTTATTTTACGTGGGTCAACAGGCATAATCAGAAATCTAAAATTAAGACGCCCTATCAACCACCAAAAGTCTTTCAATAAACTGAAAATTCACTTGGTCTAGATGCTTGCAAAATCAAGAAAAAAAAATTTCAAATCTAAAAGAATTCATATTAATACAAAGTCCAAACATCAAAAAATATGGAAAACAAATCAAAAAAAAATTCGTACTACACTAACCAAATGAGTCTATCGAGTCAAAATTGGATGGCCCATATTTAATACTAATCTAACCCTTTCATTTTTGCATTAGCGGTTCATGTATTTTGAGTTTGCGTAGAGAACAAGTTAATTTTAACCTGCTAATCTCATACATATTAGCATGTGTTCTTAATTGCTACCTCTATCATATAGCTAGGCATTACCCTCAAATGGCTTTAATTTTGTAATAATTCTTGTATAACAAGAAAAGTTGAACCTATTACCATAGAAAGTTACTACTAATTACACACACACGTTTTACATAGAGTAATGTTATAGAAACCTAATCTGATATCTAATTCAATGCAACTATTAAATTAGTTGAAAGTACAACCTAGTCTCGGTTCAGACGAGCTTCTCTCTGAATCGATCCCAAACTATTTATCTACAACTTGATTCATTTATAACCCAAGACAAGAACACCTAGATTTGGAGTACAGAACTGCTTTATTGACACACGTTACTGTATCATATAGATAATGAGCAATGGGATATACAAAGCACCATTCCACAGAGCAGGGGTAAACAGTTCGAAAGAGCGATTGTCAGTAGTAACTTTCTGCTACCCCAGTACCAATGTCCATATTGGCCCAGCCAAAGAGCTAATCAAGCCAGGAAGCCCAACTTTATACAAGACCCTCCCACTGGATGAATATCTGAAGAGGTTTTTCAATTGGAAGCTTGATGCCATTCCATTTATCGATACTTTGAAAATCTAAAGTATGATCAAGTGCATGAGACTACTACCACTGCACAATTTGGATAGAATCATATCTATGCAGCCTTATACCACTGTGCGTACAGATTTTTACACAATATAAATGTTCGAGTAGAAGCAGGACTAGGGCGAACTCGTCTTGACCGTTGACGTCGAATCCTAGCGGTGAAGTGGATTGGCGTGACGTAGGCCAAAAGGAACTGGTTGGATTGACGGTGGCTCCTCCTTGTGGAACGGTTGAACTAAGCCTCACAAACGGTGTTGGACTCCGGCTTCCCCTGGACACGAAAAGAAGAGTTAGAAGGGCGCCGGAGTGTCTCCGGCGTTTCCCCTCCGACGGACAAGTCAGTAGTCGTTTTTTTAGAGGGAGAGTATTCGGAGCACACTTGTTTGCATGTGTTGCGTACCTTCGATTTGCCTCTCAGAGGGCTATTTATACCTTTGTTGGTAGTAATCATTGCAGGCTAGTGCACAGTAGGAGATGTCAGTCATGGGGAAGAGTTTTTCCCCTTTTGCAGAGATATTTGAAGGCTCTTAACTGCTCGGAGTCCCGACCAATCAATGCCCCTTCCCTCGGGCGCCCGAGCAATAAATGCTCTTATCCCTATGCAAATGTATTGAATGCTTGATCTTTGTAGCACTTAATGCGCCCCTTTCCGGGCTATCCCAGTCATCAAGGACATCCCATCATACTGAATGTTTATTAAATGATCCCCTGTATACCCGGACAATGACTGGGACCTTTGTGTAAAGCTATGTACTGCTCTGCTCACAGTACTACATGTCCTTACCCCCTTGGTTGCCAACTCTGCTTACCCTGCCTGCCTTACTGAGTTGACGGAAAGGACAAGCCAGTGACTCCTTCCTCACCTTAGTTTCCATAAGCCGGAGACGTCGGGGAGCTTTCGGAGCCGAGATGACGTGTACCGCGCCCTCATATCCCGAGAAGACATAGGCACCGAGGACACGTGTGAGATGAGGCAGCACCGAGGTTCATTGAGTGCCGAGATTACGTGTCATCAATCTAAACCACCAGTGGTATCCGGACGCCGAGGACACGTGTCACCATTCTAGTACCGGGATCACACGACGCCGAGGACGTGTGTCATGACATCAGTTGTCGGAGCACAGTGATCTCCCGAGAACACGTGTTACCATCTGCTGAACCCACAGAATGTCCCATCAACTGCCCCCCAGCCCTTGGCCTTCGTACGACAGAGGACACGTGTCGTGGAGAAGGTGAGAGGGCTCACCAACTCCATCACTTCTGCAGCCGCAATCCCCTCTTCGGAGATCGTGCGCATTAAATGCGCCCCTCATCGTGCTTCGTGCGCAATGATGGGGACAGGTACTATATAAACAATAGTTAGTTCATCCGTGCTTCGTTCTCGAAAGCTAACTCTGCAGAGCTATTCATCGCCGGGAAGTTCGCCGGAGAGTCGCTGCAACTGATTCACTTCGCCGCCTCGTTTGACGCTTTTTTCTGAAGACCACAGTCCTCTGCCGCCACCGCTTCCTTCTTCATTCCTCATTCCGGTGAGTCTCCTTACATTACTCGTTTTCTTTCCTCTATTTTCTTCGTTTTTCCGGCGACCAGTCGCCTTCTTCTCCTTCGTCTGTGTCAAGAGTGACCCTGCCTGTTCATACTCCGTCCACCGGTCTTCCTTCCGTTGAGCCCAGTGAGTGTACCAAGCAGAGAGAACACCCCCGAGGATCATCTTGTCCCCGAGGACATGACTAAACGTCGTCCCAAGAAGGTCCCCGAGGCAGACGAGGCTGGTTCCTCTCGGCCTCGCAAGTACACCGTAGAGGGCAAGCAGCAAATAGTAAATTTTAGGACCCACTACTCCATTCCCCCCGAGGTCACAATAGATAAGTTTGACCCAAAAAAACACAAGGTAGACGTCGGCACCGAGGCTGAGATGCCCTTCTATACGAAGGCCATAATGGAGGGCGGAGTTAGGTTCCCTCTCCACCCTATCCTCCTCCGTTTCCTCCACCGCTTTCGACTCTTCCCGGGGCAGTGTTGCCTTAACACCTTTAGGATCATCATGGGTGTCATTGCCTTGAACGAGCGTCATGACCTTCACCTCGGCTTGGACGACATTCTCTTCTGTTATGCCTTGGTGAGGGTCATGCCCCAACAAATGTACTACCTCAAGGCTCGGGATACCACCATGTACCTTGTCACCCACCTTCCAGATTCCGACAAAGGGTACAAGGATGACCTCCTCATCTTCGGTGGTCAATGGGAGAAAGGGCCTGGTCCAGAATACGCCGCTGACTTGTGGTGTCCCAAGCAGTGGAGGACTACGAGTACGTCGGCCCTTCTCTTGTCTACTTTTCTGCTTTTCCTCCAATGTCCTTCGGCTGATGATTGTTTTGTTTGCAGGGATCCCCGACTCCGAGACAGCTGCTCTTCCTCGGAACCAAGTGAACATCGGTGACATCAGCTTCGTCTGGAACTTCTTGGGGAACAAGGGCCTGGGTCGTGCTGCCCATCTCCTCCTTGACTACACCCCGGGGTACAAGAAGTTTAGCCAAACACCTCACAACTACGATCCCTTGGCAGAAGAGGAGCCCACTGAGGCGAACTTGGAGAACGACCCCGACAGGGCCACTGAAGCCGAGGTAGAGGGGGTCGCCGAGGGTACAGCTGCTGAGGAGGAAGACGAGGTCGTTGAGATAAGGGGTCCTGCTGCTACCACCGGTGCTGAGCCCAGCACGTCGGCGAGGGAGACTTGGCCAAATTTCGAAGTTCTTGAGAGCTTGAACACAGAGGACGCTCTTGAAGTTGTGATGTCTGGTTATCGCTTGGACTTGAACTTGATTAAGAAACGAGCCGCCCTCAAAGACAGTCGGGGCCGAGGAACTAGTTCCAATGAACCTCCCCCCCCACCGCCAAGAGGGACTCCACCAGTCGATCCTCCTCCACCACCGAGGGGGACTTCTCGTTCCAACCTTCCTCCTCCTCCTTCCCCTTCTGGACCTTCGGGGCGCGGACGGGGCCGAGAAAGAGACCCCCACCCAGAGGAGGAAAGGAGAGTGAAGCAGAAACATGATGTGGCCGGTCGGGGTAGGGGTACTCCCGCTCCTACTTCGTCATCATCAACTCCTGGCACAACTCCGCCTTCCCCTTCAGTGCCAATGACTCAAGCGGCGGAATGGCGTCCTCGGGTTCGGGATCGTGAAGGCAATCCGATCCGAGAGTCTGATTCAATCATCCATTCTCCTTACGTGGCCTATGCTGTGAGTGAGACCCTCCTCTTTCATGGCGACATGGAGGAGCACCGAGGCAGGCCACTGAATCAACTTCTTCGTAACATCATCCAGAATTCCTTGGTGGTGAGTGTCTAAGTCAATTTTCTCCTTTCACTTCCTTGTTTCATTAACTGTGCTGACTTCCCACCTTCTTTGCAGACTGCTCAGCAAGTCTCTGCTATTGCCGACCGCTTCTACTCCCAACGGGACGTGCTCCAGGACTCAGAGAAGCAAAAATCTGAGGCTCAGGCTGCTCTTGCAACGGCAAAGGAGGAAGTGGCAGCGAGAGACAAAACTTTGTCTTCTCAGTCTGCACAAATAGCTGCACTTCTGAAGGAGGCCGAGGGTGCCAAGGCCAAGCTTAAGAAAACCAATGCGTCCCTAGCCGATGCCGAGAAGAAAATCACGGAATCCACCAAGCAACTCTCGGCGGCGGAAGCCAAGGTGGCAGAGTCTGAGCAGACTTGTTCTGCACTCACCCAGGAGCTGGACAAGGTCCGGGCAGCATTGGAAGCTGCTAACAAGACCCAGCAGGAGATCGTTGACCAGTGCGCCGACGACATCCTGGTGGCCTTCGAGGAGCAGAAGAAAGAGTTTTTCAAACTGGGCTGGGATGCGGGTCTGAGAGCCGCCGAGGTGCCTGAGGACTCTCCACTTTTTCAGGAACACAAGTACGTTCCTTCTGAGGAAATAGCAGCCGCCTCGGGGGAAGTTTCTGCCGACGGTGCAAATGTGGAGCAGACGGCTGCTAATCCCCCGGCACCTATTTCTGCCTCTGTGCCCCCCGCCGACGCCCCTGCTGCGGACACTCTATCTGCCAGCATCGATGAGCTCTTTGGAGACATAGGGGGCAACATCGGTGGAGAAGTGACTGAGCCCCCAGCGCAGTAGTTTAGGCTTTTTCCCTCGTTTATGTAACTTTTTATTTTCAACCTGTAGCTCGGGGGACGCAAAGCCCCATTTTGGAAATGAAATTTGAACTTTGTTTTCCTACATACTTTTTCCAATGTACTCCTCTTGTGAACTCCAGGGATACACACACTAAGTACTTTATTTAAGCAAGAAGTGTCGGGTGTTTCTTCCCATCGGGGTTTGATTTTCTTCCATTGGGCACCTGCTCGGGTACCACCCCGACGCGTCTGTCACTCGGGGTAACGTTCCCCTCGGGGCCATGTCCCCCTCGGGAAACTTTTACTTGTTTGTTTGTTTGGAGACAGGGATTCGGGACTCCGTACCCTCGGGGTTATGCATTTTCCAGGAAAATGATTACTATAAGACTCGAACATCAAAAGAAATACTTTTTCAAATTCATTACATTCCATGGTCTTTTTACATTGTTTCCTTCCATGTCTTGCAACTCATACGAGCCGGAGCTTCCTGCTGACGTGACCTTGTATGGACCCTCCCAGTTTGGCCCCAGCTTGCCATCCGCCGGGTCTCGGGTGTTTGCCACCACCCTCCTGAGCACAAGGTCACCTACTTTGAATTCCCGAGTCTTGACCTTTCTATTATAGAGCCTGGACACCCCTTCCTGGTATTTGGCCAGCTTCAAGGCTGCCATTTCCCTCTTCTCCTCCACGAGGTCTACATCCAGGCCGAGTTGGCGGTCGTTGTCTCCTGTGTCAAAGGCCAATGTCCTTATAGTGGGAAGACCCACTTCAAGAGGGATGACTGCTTCAACCCCGTATGCGAGGGCATATGGCGTCTCCCCTGTTGACCTGCGAGGGGTGGTTCTGTACGTCCATAGGACGTTGAGGAGCTCCTCCACCCACTTTCCCTTGGCTTTTTCCAGCCTTTTCTTGATACTATTGACAATGGCTTTGTTCGAGGACTCGGCTTGTCCGTTTCCTTGAGGGTACGCGGGAGTAGAATAATAGTTTCGAATTTTGAGGTGCTCACAAAAGGACTTGAAAGGTCCGCTGTTGAATTGCGTTCCGTTGTCAGACACAAGGGCGCGGGGGATCCCGAATCTTGTAACTATGTTCTTCCACACAAACTTCTTGGTGTCCACATCCCTGATATGAGTCAGAGGCTCAGCCTTGACCCATTTTGTGAAGTAGTCAGTTCCCACTATCAGGAATCTTTTGTTGCCTGGGGCCTTAGGGAGGGGCCCAACCAAGTCAAGTCCCCACTGGGCGAACGGCCAGGGACAAGTCAATGGATGCAAGTCCCCGGCTGGCTGTCGAATAGCCGGGGCGAACCTCTGACATTGGTCACATTTTTGAACGTATGCCTGTGCATCCCTCTGCATTCGCGGCCACCAGTACCCCTGTGACATGATGCGGTGGGCCATGGTTCGTCCTCCTGAGTGCCCCCCACATATGCCTTCATGTACCTCATATAAGAGTGGTTCAACCTCGTCTTCACGGACACAGAGTAAATACGGCCCGGAAAGCGACTTTCGATACAGCCTCTGATCCGGAGAAGCCCAGAACCTTGGGGCCTTCATCTTTATCTTCCTGGCTTCTTTTGGACACTCAGGGAGTATCTCGGAGAGGAGGAACCCAAGCAATGGATCCATCCAGCTAGGAGGCTTTTCCCCCTGCTCAATGACAGTCACCAAAGGAACTGGATCTATGGCGGGACCCGGAAGGTACTCCACGGTGATTCTTCGCGTCGTGGTGGAGTCCAGGGCCGAGGCCAGACAAGCTAAGGCGTCGGCATGGGCATTCTCGGCCCGGGGTATCTGCTTGATTTCTCTTTTCTCAAATTTGTGGAACAAGGCCACGGCTTTGCGATAATAGGCCTTCATTCTAAAGTCCTTTGCTTCGAATTCTCCGCTGATCTGATTTACCACTAACATGGAGTCGCAATGGACTATCAGCCTTGCCGCCCCTGCAGCGTCGGCGAGTTTGAGCCCCGAAATTAGAGCCTCGTACTCCGCTTCATTATTGGATGCCTTGAATCCTAGCCGGACAGCTTGTTCCGTGACTACTCCCTCCGGGGAGACCAGCAATGCTCCTATGAAGGAACCTCTGTTGTTGGAGGATCCGTCCACGAAGAGATTCCAGGAGGGTTCCTGCGATGGAGATGTAAGTTGCCTGACCGTGCCGGGGAGTTCCCCTCGAGGGGAAAGGAGTCTTTCCTTGGAGAATTCTGCTATGAAATCCGCTAACACTTGCCCTTTTATGGCAGTACGAGGTTCATAGCGGATATCATGTTCCCCCATCTCTACTGCCCACTTGGCGAGCCTCCCTGAAAGGTCGGCTTTTCTCAGTATAGCCTTCAGAGGTTGGTCCGTGCGGACCATGATTGGATGGGCCTGGAAGTAATGCCTCAGCTTCCTCGCAGCTGTGATTAATGCTAAAGCCAACTTCTCCAGTGGTAGGTACCTTGTCTCAGCGTCCAACAAGGCCTTACTTACGTAGTACACTGGCTTTTGCTCGCGTTCATGCTCGTGTACTAACACTCCACTAACTGCGAATTCTGACACCGCCAGGTAGAGGAATAGTGTTTCCCCTGTTATCGGGACAGACAGGGTTGGGATGACCCTAAGGTACTCCTTGATCCCTTCGAGTGCTTCTCCACATTTATCGTTCCAAGTCCCCTTCCCGGACCTTTTGATAGCATCGAAGAAGGGCTTGCATTTGTCTGACGACCGAGACATGAATCGGTTTAGGGCTGCCAACATCCCCGTGAGTCTTTGGACTTCCCGAACCGTCCGGGGGCTTTGAACGTCTAGGACGGCTTGTATTTGTTCTGGGTTGGCTTCGACTCCTCGCCGGCTCACCAAGTACCCTAGGAACTTCCCAGATCCAACTCCAAAGACGCATTTTGCCGCGTTCAGCTTCAAACCATACTTCCGCAGGGTGGAGAAGGTATCCTCCAGGTCCCTGATGTGATCATCCTTCCTTCGACTCTTCACCAGCATGTCGTCGATGTAGACTTCCATCGTGTCCCCTATCTGCCTCTTGAACATCCGGTTCATAAGTCTCTGATAAGTGGTCCCAGCGTTCTTAAGGCCGAAAGGCATGACCTTGTAGCAATAAACTCCCATGGGAGTAATGAACGCGGTCTTCTCCTGGTCAGATAGATGGAGGGGGATCTGATGGTATCCTGCCCTGGCGTCCAGGAAAGCCATGCGCTGATGCCCTGCCGTGGCGTCCACCAGTTGATCCACCTTTAGGAGAGGGAAGTCGTCCTTGGGACAGGCTTTGTTCAGATCCGTGAAGTCTACGCACACGCGCCACTTCCCACCTTTCTTCTTAGCACACACGGTGTTGGACAGCCATTCCGGGAATTGAACTTCCCGGATGGTGTCGGCTTTCAGGAGCCTCTCCACCTCCTCGTTTACTGCTTGGGCATGATGCGGAGCCATGCGTCGTGGCTTCTGCTTTACCGGTTTGTGGGTGGGGTCAACATGGAGCTTGTGAGTGATAACGTCGGGGCTTATCCCCTTCATCTCCATGGAATCCCATGCAAACACGTCTGCATTCTTTCTCAAAAAATCCGTCATCTCCCTTTGCTCAACATGGGACATGGTGGATCCGATCAAAAAGCATCTTTCCCCGTCTCCTTCAACCAAAGGTATCTTCAGGAGATCCTCCATGGATCTGTCTGCCGGATCGATCCGCGGCTCGTCGACCCCGAGCCGCCCGGACTGTAATTGCTATTTGTTTAGCAGTTCTTCTGGGGGCCGCTCCTTTTCCTTGGAGGCGACTCCCGCCTTCACAGCGGAGTAAAAACATGTCTTGGCGGATGCCTGATCCCCACGGATTTCTTTTACCCCCTCTGGAGTTGGGAACTTTAACTTTTGGTGGTAGGTGGAATGCACCGCTCCTATTGCATGCAGCCAGGCGCGCCCCATGATTATGTTGTAAGGCGAATCAGAGTCTATCACCACAAATTCTGTGTTTATTGTAACTGGCCCTGTGACGACGGGTAGCGTAATCTTGCCCAAGGGCAGGGCGTAAGAGCCATTAAATCCGACAAGGGGTGTATCCACTTTGACGAGATCCTGGGGGCCAAGTCCCATGCGCTTTAGAACTTCGTAATACATCACTTCAGAGGAACTCCCAGAGTCCACCAGGATTCTCTTGACATCGAAGGTGCCGACCCTTAGGGTGAGGACCAAGGCGTCCTCATGGGGCAGCACGACGCCAGTCAGGTCGTCATTAGAGAATGTGATGTCCTTGTTGCTTTCCCGGACCCTCTTGCTGGGTCGTTCCCCCTTCTCCTCGTCTAGCTTCCTTGTGAAAGTCACTCTCTTAAGATCCGATCTGAGGGTATTTGACGTTGGGCGATCCGTGGGACATACGTGGATGACATCGATGACATTGTCCTGAACGTTTACCTGACCATCGGCGACACGGGTCTCCTTTGGTGCCGCTTCCTCAATGTACTCCTTCAGGTGCCCCTCCTGTACCAACTTTTCTAAGAAGGACTTGTAAACCCTACAGTCCTCGGTGAGGTGTCCCACATCCTGGTGGTATGAGCACCTTACTTTCTGATTCCTGGTGGACGGGTCACCTAGCATCTTAGGCGGCCACTTAAAGAAGGGCTCCCTCTTAATCTTGTTGAGCAGCCTGTAAATGGGCTACCTGAACACGGTTTGGACCCCTTTGAAGGAGCCACTAGATGAGGGCATCAATCCCTTTCGGGGGAGGTCCCCTTTCTCAACTTCTCTTCTCCTTGGGGCCAAGAGTTTTCCTTTGCCCCCCAGCATTTCGTCTTCCACTCTGGAGTACTTATTTATCCGGACCATCAACTCCCCCATGCCAGTAGGCGTCCTCTTTGTCAAGGATCTATAGAGGTCGGTGTCCCTCGAGAGGCCAAGTCTGAAGGAGGCAGCCGCCATGACTTCGGAGCACCCCTCTACCTCGTTGACTTCCTCCCAATAGCGGGTAGCATATTGGCGGAGAGTCTCTCCTTCCTTTCGTCTCAAAGTTAACAACGACCCGACATCTTTCGGGCGTTTACTCCCTGTAATGAACCGAGCCAAGAATTGCTTGGTTAACTCCTTCCAAGACCCTATACTGCCGGGTGGAAGGGTCTCAAACCACTTCATAGCAGAGTCGCCTAGACTCATCGAAAATACCCGACACAGCAATCGGTGGTCCGAATGGTAAAGAGACATCATTTGCTTGTACTGCCTTAAATGAGCTTCGGGGTCTGATCGCCCGTCATAAACTTTAAACCTTGGCACGACAAACTTCTTTGATACCTCCATATTCGCGATAGCCTCGGTGAAGGGCGACTGAATGACCTCGTCATCCGCGTCTTCTTCTATCATGGTGTTGCCCCTTCGGGTGGAGTTCAAATGTACCCGGAGATCCTCTTGGCACCGAGATCTTACTTCTTGCTCATCCCGGCGTCTGATGGGACGTCCTGACCTATTGTTCCTTACAGAGAGTGTAGACCCCTCCTCGGATTCCTCCACGCCTCCTCTCCCGGAGAGTCTCCGACGGAGGTCGTTCCACGCCAATGACTTTGTCTTCTTGGCTGGAACCTCCGGGAGCTCCCTCCTGGCCCTCGGGCGCTTAGAAGCCTTGGAGCTATTCGAACCACCGCTGAGGCGATCTCTGAGGTCTCGAGCCTTCATTCCCTTGACAGGGGGCTCGTGTGATTGCCTCTGGTCTCGAGATCCTCCGCCGGAAAGTGTGAACTCATTGAGCCGGTTCAGGACATTGACGTTGTCCTCTTCCAACTGTCTCAGGCGATCCCCGAACTGGTCCTCTATCACTTCAGCAAGTTGCCGTGCCAACGGGGCTGCCTTTCCAGAGCCAACACCCATGTTGGTCTGGTGGGTCGGTCCTTTGGAGTGAACAGAACACTCCCTATTCACGCTTTCCACGCGATCCTTCGTTCTTGACATGGATGGGGCTGTTAACTCAACGTTCCTTTGCTGAGTGCTCTTTCCCTTTTGACGAGTATTCACCATGGTCACTGATCTTCGGGAAATATGATCTTTCCCACAGACGGCGCCAGATTGTGCGTACAGATTTTTACACAATATAAATGTTCGAGTAGAAGCAGGACTAGGGCGAACTCGTCTTGACCGTTGACGTCGAATCCTAGCGGTGAAGTGGATTGGCGTGACGTAGGCCAAAAGGAACTGGTTGGATTGACGGTGGCTCCTCCTTGTGGAACGGTTGAACTAAGCCTCACAAACGGTGTTGGACTCCGGCTTCCCCTGGACACGAAAAGAAGAGTTAGAAGGGCGCCGGAGTGTCTCCGGCGTTTCCCCTCCGACGGACAAGTCAGTAGTCGTTTTTTTAGAGGGAGAGTATTCGGAGCACACTTGTTTGCATGTGTTGCGTACCTTCGATTTGCCTCTCAGAGGGCTATTTATACCTTTGTTGGTAGTAATCATTGCAGGCTAGTGCACAGTAGGAGATGTCAGTCATGGGGAAGAGTTTTTCCCCTTTTGCAGAGATATTTGAAGGCTCTTAACTGCTCGGAGTCCCGACCAATCAATGCCCCTTCCCTCGGGCGCCCGAGCAATAAATGCTCTTATCCCTATGCAAATGTATTGAATGCTTGATCTTTGTAGCACTTAATGCGCCCCTTTCCGGGCTATCCCAGTCATCAAGGACATCCCATCATACTGAATGTTTATTAAATGATCCCCTGTATACCCGGACAATGACTGGGACCTTTGTGTAAAGCTATGTACTGCTCTGCTCACAGTACTACATGTCCTTACCCCCTTGGTTGCCAACTCTGCTTACCCTGCCTGCCTTACTGAGTTGACGGAAAGGACAAGCCAGTGACTCCTTCCTCACCTTAGTTTCCATAAGCCGGAGACGTCGGGGAGCTTTCGGAGCCGAGATGACGTGTACCGCGCCCTCATATCCCGAGAAGACATAGGCACCGAGGACACGTGTGAGATGAGGCAGCACCGAGGTTCATTGAGTGCCGAGATTACGTGTCATCAATCTAAACCACCAGTGGTATCCGGACGCCGAGGACACGTGTCACCATTCTAGTACCGGGATCACACGACGCCGAGGACGTGTGTCATGACATCAGTTGTCGGAGCACAGTGATCTCCCGAGAACACGTGTTACCATCTGCTGAACCCACAGAATGTCCCATCAACCACGATTTTCAAAAGCTATAAATTATGCTTAGTAATGAAAAAAAAAAGATTGTCGCGAGACTAATTTCAGTGGCATAAATTTATTGAAGTTGGTACTATTTAATTATCTGGCTTTTTTATATTTCAGTTGGAGAAAAATACTTTTTTCTTCCCTTCTATGAACCATGTTTTAGTGTGCAATTTCACATCCTTCTTGTAAGTTTATTATGAGAATTATGTAGCTGCAAAGACATTAAACATTGTATTGTTTGTAATATAAAAAAAACTAACCATTATACCAAGTGATTCTCATACCAAAAACAGAAGGATGTGAATGATTGGAATACTACTCTAAAAGTTAAGGAACTAATGGCTACTTTCCAGTGATAAACAGTTTATTGGGTAAATGTATCCTACTCCTACACCTACCTTACAAGGGATAAAAAACTTGGGGAAAATGAAAGGCCCCCAAACCTACTCGCGGAACTGATGGAATTTATCGAAAGAAAGAAAAGTTGTGCAGAGGTGGTGGTGGTTGTGGCATAGATGGTGGTGGGGGGACGACAATGGTGGTGGTGGTGGTGAGATGGTGATGGTGGCGGCAGTGATGGTGGGACCGTGGTGGTGATGGTGAAATGTTTTATAGAGAAGTACACGTTATTTTTTTTTAGCTTTACTGACTTATTTAAATGGCAAAACTATTTTTGACTTATTTGAAAATAATTAAAATAAGTCGTTCTAAACATTATTAATGAGCCCAGATTTTACTGGGTTAGACCCAATTAATCGAGTAAGCCCAAATCAGTTAAATAGCAGGTCAAACCCAGTCTGTGGATTCGACCCAGTTCAAAGTCCAAGGGATCCAAGAAGATTAACACACGTGCGGAGTAATTATCGGGATACACACTCTCGAAAATCAAGACAATATCTAATTGTACTTACCTTTTGTAGTCATCCTCCCCGAAGGACTAGTGCCTTTACACTCACGTCACCGCCTCAACTAAGACTCTGTCTCTATAAATTGTAAGCTCTTTCTACACGAGATAGCTCATCTCTACACACTCTACACATAACTTTTCTCTCTCTTAAGCTATCATACCTCTCTCGAAGCTAACCTTTGCTTCTCTATCTCTCTCACATTACTTTATTAATAAAGGTTCTCCGGCCACCATTGTCGTTTCTCGGAGTTTAGTAGGTCACTCTGACCGAACCATTATATATTTGTGTGTGGACCCAATATTTACCTTTTTGCCATTGATTGCTTTATTAATTATTTCATTAACTCTCCTACATCATACACTCGACTGTTGATTGTACATAAGTCTATTTTGTGCATCATCAATTACTTTTTTTTTTTTAAAGTGTTTATGAGAAGTCATAAGTTTTAGAATAACTTTTGAAAAGTCACCCCAAACATGCCTATTTTCTCTATTAAATTTGGGAAGTTAATATTAGCAGTCAGATTAACATTAAAGTAAAATTTAAAACGATTTCAACCGTAAAAAGTAAAAGTCATTTTTTTATGTCTTCAATTTTTGTACTTTATAGATGAGTATAACAATCTTATCCTACAAAAGTTGATGGGCCAAGCCCAAGGGCCCAACTTCAAGAGATCCAAGTCCAGCTAGCCAAGCCCAAAGAGGTCTACACCCAGTCAAGCTCATCAGAGAGCTACATCAGTTTGGCTACGTCATCAGGAGAGCATTCAAGAGCCTCACCTTCACCACCTTGGAAACAGTCAACCTTCACCTCATCCTTTGATCGAGTCTCATGGAGAGCACCTCAATTGTCTCGCCCGTTGAGGAGAAGTCGTGAGCTCCCCCAGAATAGTTGCTTAGTTGCTATTAAGTCGCTCCAGTCTATTAGGAGACGACTATAAATTGTAAGCCCCATCAACACTTAGGGGGCAGATCAGAACACACTCAACGGAGCACATATCTCATCTCTCTCTCTAAGCTTGTACTCTCTACTCTCCCTACACACCGGAGTTAATAAAATACCGGCAACTCTAGCCATTCAAAAGTGGACGTAGGTCACGTTGACCGAACCACTATAATTCTCTCTCTACTTTAATTACTGTCTTTATTTCCAATTACTTGACAGGTGGTGTACAAAAACCAATTTATGTATCATCAATAGTCAACCTGATTTTTATTAGACATGTATTTGTAAAAATGAAGCATACTATAATTCAAGTAATTTTTACTAATTGTAAGGAAGTTGTTTGAGATATTAAACTTCTTTTTTCTATGCAAGAGAAAGATTTATTCTCGTCAAGACATGAATTGACTATGGTAGAGGTGTAAGAACAAATATTGAAAGAGCAATGTTATTGATATAAAATTAGCGGACTGTGTTACAAAATGTTTTAAATTGCATGCTCATTAAATTACATATGTATTGCGTGTACCGTAAAAAACTAGTTTAATTTCACTTGACAATATTGTCCCGGTATAAATTATTAAATTGGACTAAAATTGAAAGAATAAAAAGTTTATAAAAAACAAAAACATGAAAAGGCCGAATATGCCTGGCAAGGCCCAAGTAAATTTTCATCTCGAATTAGCCCAACAATGTATCAGCCCAACCAGAGCAGTTGGGCCCATTTCATCCAGACGGGTTGGTCCGAAACGAAACAACAGAACAGACTATAGCAAAAAAATGGTAAATTTTTAAGAGCACGAGGGCATTTTAGTAAGATTACTCAAACCCAATTTGGTAATTTCACATAACTTCTTTAGGACGCTTGTCAGCTGTCGCCTTCTCTCATTCCCGCGCTCCATTCACCCAAATTTATTTATAGCCCTCTCTCTCTATCTCTCTCTCTCTCTCTCTCTCTCTCTCTATATATATATATTCTCTCTCTGTATCGCTCTCTCTGTATATATCTGAGAACAGTGTAGCAGGAGGAGGAGGAGTGAGAAATGTTTTACTCGCATACGTTCTTGGCTCGGAAAGGGCCATTGGGAACAGTTTGGTGTGCGGCACATCTGCAACACAAACTCAAGAAGTCCCACTACACCTCCACCAATATCCCCTCCACCGTTGGTTCGTTTTCACTCTCTCAAACCCTTCCTGTTGTTTGATCTTTTATTTTATTTTATTTTTATGATTTTTTGAGTGGAATGGTGGCAAATCTGATATGTGCACATACCCATTTCTCATTTTCTAAAGCTTTGATTCAAGTCTTTTGTAGCTCTTTTGGGCGTGTTTATGGATGTATTGCACATAGAAAATTCATATAGGTTATTGTTTGTGGCGAAAATTTATAAAATTGGGTCCTTTTTGGATTAAATAAATTTGTTTTCCAATAATGTATGCTTAAATTGTCTGTGTCATACAAGTTTTGTACTACATGCGTGCATAAATCGTGGGTAAAGGATGATTCTTTGTTGTATTAACATTATTATTTGTTCACAAATATTATCTTTAAGTTGTCTTTTGCATAAATCGTGGGCTTGGGTTGAAACAGGTGAAATATGTGACGGTTCTGAAGGGTTCAGTCCGTCTTGTGAATCGTGAGTGGGTCATTTTTGGTTTTGATTGGGGTTTAGGAATTTCCTATAATTGAGGGTACTCAGCGGAAGCAGACTTTAAATTTCAATCGTATGCCAGAATAAAAAGTTAGAATTAAGTGGTTAATTTTTGGTCAAATCTTGCTACTCATCGGTCCATGAGAGATTTCCTATTTAAATTGTAACAGCTTCTTCTAAGACCAATCACATCATAAATTTTTTATGCTCTTCACAGAAATCATATGCTGTGTTAAATTTGTGACTTGAGAATAGGGAATGGTTCAAGTTGCTGTTGGTCCTTTGATTGGGGTTTAAAAATTCAGTCTTATTTTGCTCATGGGTGTTGGTTTTAACTTTTAAGTTATGAAATTGTCTTGTGAAAAAATCACTTTGCTTATTCACATAAGATAGGTTTCACTTATCAGCCAATATAGGGAACTAAAATAATAAGATGAATGGTTGGTTATTAAATTGTTAGATGTATCATTGATTGGTCTATTTGACCTGGAAAAGTAAAAGCCACCTCTAATGCGAAATTTGACAATATGAGTTCTCGGATAAATACTACTTCATTGTAGTAATTTAGTTTCAGTGGGTGCGTATATGCTGTCATGTTTGTGCATATATGCTGATAGATACGTTATGCTAATTGCTTATTGATTGGTAAATTGATTGAAAATTTCTGGTGGGAAATGAAACTCCCAACATGCAAAAGAAATCTCTGCATTACAACCGTCTGCATAGTTATCAAAATCGTACGATTCGCGATTCGATTTGTACGGTTTGGTTCGATACAGGTACAAAACGATTCGTATCTTATATGAAAATCATTTTAGAGTTGAATTGCACCTGAATCGTACGATTCATACGATTTGATTTGTATCTCACGAATCGCACAATTCAATCATTTTTTTTTGAAACCCAAATTTTTTGCAAAACGATGTCGTTTTGTCAGTTAAACAGTAAAACGACGTCGTTTTGTTTACCGAGGAACCCACGCCCTAAAAAATCTCAACCTCTTTGCTCGTTCTCTCTCTCTGACGTCGTCTAAAGCTCGTCTTGCGTTGTGTAAAGCTAAAAGTCACGGTTAACGTTCTCGCATCATCGGTTGATTTTTGCTCTCAATTCTTTCATGGGTAGTTTGTTAGGTTTTAATTTTTTGTTTCAAAATGTTGGTTAGTATGTTTTCTCCCAATCAATTTTTTTATTTGTTCTTTTTCCATTCATTTTTATAACCTAATTTATACTGGGTGTCACTATTTTGATTCTTGAATAACCATGGTTCTTTAATGAATTTTTTTTTCAAGTTGTTGAATTTGAAGATGGTTAAGCAAAAGATGAAAATGAAACAAAAGGTTAGCGTCTTTCTATTTAGACGATGTGATTATGTCAATTAATTTTTTTTAGAATGTAATAATGTTCAATATTCAATATTTTGTCTATTTTAAATATGTAGTATTATTTTTTATTTTTTTTCAAATTGTGTCGAATTTTACGATTTACAATTCGATACGATTCACGATTCTCAAATTTAGAATTCCGATTCACGATACGAATCGCGATTTAACAACTAAGAGTGTCTTATAGTTGCTCATAAAAAAAGTGTATGATAGTGTTGTGTCCACATTCAGTTAACAGATATCTCTCATTGTATCCTTAATATATATGCTCATTCTTCCTCTTCATCATCAGGTGTAAGTTGCTTAAATTCTTTGAATTGCATTTTATATTACCTTTTCACAATTTTGTTGACAATTGCTTCTTTTTCGAATATATCTTTTAGAGCGCATTATGTATCCAGAAGTTCCAATTGCACTGAGAATGTCCAGCCATCTTCTGCTTGGAGTTGTCCGGATATATTCAAAGCAAGTTGAATATCTATACCACGACTGCAATGTCGTACTGATAGGAATAAGAAAGGCCTTTACTTCTGTTGAAATTAATTTACCAGAAGATGCTACTCATGCACCATTTCACTCTATCACTTTGCCAAACACATTTGAACTTGATGCCTTGGATTTGGATGATGAGTATTATCATGATCGGTAAAATTTTTGGCAACCTATTCCTTGAGTGTCTTTTTTAAAGATCCATAGATGCAGATAACACATGGCGTTTGAATTTACAGGTTTCAGGATAATCATCTGAGGAGCCAGGAGGAGATAACCCTCACAGGTGGTCCCTCAAATTAAGATATATCATTTCTTGCCTTCATGTCTATGGTCTAATTTGTGCATAGTTTTTTTTTTTAACTTATAATTCATCGTATGGCAGATCAAATTCCAATTGGGAGAGATGCTTATATAGTCATCACATTTGATGAGGTAGCCATGGCTACTGAAGTTAATGAAAGGCCTAAAGAAGATAGCATTCCTCAAAATATTCCTGAAATTGAAGTTATGCGGGATGCTGTCCATGACGAAAATGTTCCAGTTTGGCCAGACCAGGGTAATGATGTACTTGTACCGGACAGAACTTCAGAACACCTGGTCATGGAAGAGGTGGAAATCATTCCCCAGGTTATGGAAGAAATCTTGGAATCTGGTGGTCATTCTCTCCCATCTCAGCAATGCCAAGAACCACCTTCTGCTGCTTCAAAACAGGCCTCTGAGATTTATGACACGCACATTTCATTTGGTGGGTTTCCTTTCTCATTGTTGGGTAAATGCATGCTACATAGAGATGATGTTTTACCTTTGAACATATCTGATTTATTCTGTTGCAGGGCATGTCTCACCTGAATTGGCAATTCGATCTACTCCTCCTGCTGAGCAGCCAAAAGCAAGACCAAGAAAGAGAAAGCACCACTATGATGAGTCCACAGTGTTGACTAATAAGTATGGATAACCATATGATTTACATGATTGTTCTTGTATCCTCTGCTACTTCTTTTGATAGAAGCATCTGTGTTTTCAGGTTTTTGAAAAGGGCATTAGTGGATTCTAGTGATATACAGCGGCTAAGGAAGGATTGCCCTTGCTCTGCTTTGGGTGTTTGGAAAGTAAACACTAGATTAAAAAAGGATAAAGTCTTCCTTGATCCTTTAACGTCTGGTTAGTGGTTTCCTTTGTTGCTTAACTTGCGTGTCTCTCTTGTTCTATGGAACTGATTATATTGGAGCATGGGTGCTGGTCTGTGTGCAGGGTTGTGTGTGGATCTGTCTAATACTTGTCATAAAGATTTTATTTCTTCGAAACTTCAGTTAGTTCACATAGAGGAAGCCCATCCAGAGCCTGATAGTGCACATTCTCCTATTCCCATGCCCGAAATTGATATGGAAATTGAACATCTTCGAGAGTATGCAAGCCCTGCTAGCATCAATCTTTTGTCAGAACTCCTTCCTTCTCCAAATAAATTCATGTCTTCTCCAACTCGAAGAGATGAGTTAACTCCTGCCTTCACTACCAACTTGGGGTCAGAGTCAAATCTGCTGGGAACAACTATTGGGACTGAAGTGCCACCCACATCAGACTTGGCAGCATCTACTGGACCTGCTGGTTCTGAAATGGAAACACCAGTGCTATTCTCAGGCGAGCAACTAAGTTTCGAAAACACTGGTCTTTCTGATATTCCTGAGCTGGTGAATTCTGCAGGAGTATGTTTTTAGTGCTTCAATACACATTTCAACTTGTGCTTTCTTTAAATTCTTGACTTAAATTGTTGGAAGATTCATACTTCTCATGCTTGATCTATCTTTTACCTTTGTCTCCCCATTTTTTATTTTACTTTATTTTTATGGTTGGTGTTAGTTGGATCTTATTGTAATGTCGGAATATGGAATATGCGTCTTGGAGACCTTTTTAGGCAAGGATGAATGAGATTTTTAGCAGGATTCCATCAAGAGGTTTCTACTTATGAAATGTTAGATGCATGAAGTTTGTGTTTTAGTTCACATTCTGCTTGGGGGTCAGATGTTATGCATCTAATTTTTTTCTCACTTATAGACTCAAATCTTTTCCTTTATGCACTGCCTATATTTATACTAACTTTTATTAGCGTCTGTACACTTTTTTTATTCACTAGCCATGCACCAGTTGCGTTGCACGTGAACAATTTTCGTATACAAAATATTAATAACAAATATTATATATATGTAGTTTATCAGATTTTGGAGGGGTATTTGAGGGGGGGGGGGGGGGGGGGAGAGGGAGAGAGAGAAGATAAAATGTTTTCAAACTGGATGGTAAGAGAGATAAGCTAAAAGATTTTTCAATTGGTTTGTATGGCGGTCGGAAGATTTTTGTCCCGTTTTCTGAGAGAGAGAACTTATTCAAAAACAATGTTAAACAAAAGAAGATTAACTGATTAAGAGACATAAATGATATCACAGTCTACTTAGTTTCCCTAACGGCAGACAATTATTTAATAGATGATAGAAAAAGGTAGAAAAGTGTATTACTATGATATAAATGATGTTATAAATCATAGTTAATACATAGTGGAAGAGTCATGACCCTATGTCTATCTAATTTTCTTAATTGTGAATAATAATTAATTTCAATGTACATATTATTCTGATTTTTTATCTAATCTGTACATATGATTTGTAGTTATCTTATTCTATAGTTTTTTGTCACTAAAATATTCAATTCTTATTTAAATGGTCCTTAACCAGACGGTGCATTAAGTTTTTTAATGGAAGTGATCATGTGTCATTTCGTTAGACAATATCACACGACCAGTACGTGATCATTTCTGTCAAAAACTTAACAGGTTGTCTGTGTATAGATCATTTAAACATTAATCAAATTCTTTAGGGAGCAAATTGACAAAATTGATACAATGAAAGATTAAACTGTCAAAATATGCATATTTCAGGGACTAAAAGTGCTATTCACCCTAAATTATTTACTCTATAGTGATTGAAGAATTTTGTTGATTTAACATAAATTATTTTAAAAAAATACATAAAAAATTATTTTTTATCTTAAAAATAAAATGGTTGAAATTTTGGATAAAAAAAATATACATATGTAAGTAAAGTGCTATCTTTATATTTGAAATGAGTAATATTATATTGATGAAATTTTTGAAATTTTTTTGAACGTTTTATTAAAAATTATAGTGATACATATATTTTTTAAAGATAACGTAGCCAATTAAAAAATTCATAGATATTGATATTTATACACAGTAAATAGAGCATTAAAAGAGATGTTAGGGATAATTTAGAGATTTAAACACATAATTATATGATGGTAATTTAGATATTCAACTACGGAAAGGATAGTGTGGTATTTAAAATTATTTATAAGAGTAAAAAAGAATCAAAAATTTTTTATGCTAAGGCAAAAGTTTCATTCTTTATTAGTAGTATAGATGAAAAAAAATACATATAGTTTCACTTAAGGTACTTTTATTAGTAGTATAGATTATGCGGCTTCGTTTCACTTGGAGGGCCAACTATACTTTCAACTAAAGACTTTAATATGCCAACTTAATTGGTTATAAATTTGGAATTCACATTCTTGTTTCCTATTATATGCGTTTAATAAACTTTTTATTGTGATGATTATGTATTCTAGTTTTCAGTAATTTGATAATTTTGTTTATCTACGACTGTAAAATAAGTACCGTGATGCATAAAATGAAACCTCAAGGATGGCACATACCTTAGTAGGTTCCGATGCTTTATCTTTGGTCTAGCAATTTGGAAGATGATGTAGGACACAATAAAGGTAGAATCTGACATGCCAACTCATTTATTTCATTACAGGACCTAAATTTTTTGGAAGAAGAGGACAATTCACCAGCTGGTAAGCTGAGAAACCCTTTAAATTGTTGATCAGTGGTATGGATGACACTAATTTGGGACGATGTTCTTCACTTTGCTCACTAATAGTGATAAAGTTATTATCCCCTGTAACATGAATACAATTACAAATTCTTTCTTGAGCAGGATCCCAAGGAACTCCTGAATTTGGGTACTTGTTGGGAAGACAAAAAGGGACTCCAGAAATTGATGCATTGTCTGCAAGAACAAGGTAGCATCTTGAAGAAATCATTGTTACTGATGAAGTTTGCTATAAGCAGTCTGATATAAATTGTGAAACTGGTATGCAGGGCTGTGGCTCAATATTTAAAAAGGCAGTTGTCAGCTGCCCCTATCTCAGAAGATTTGTCTGGGGATCTCAGTTTGAACAATATTCTAGAAGGGAAAAGGAAAAAAGTATGTGCTCGAATGTTCTTTGAGACACTAGTAAGCCCTCAAACCTTTTGGTTTAACTGCCTGGTTCGTGAGATATTTTTTCATTGATTAGTTGGTGGGAAAATAAATTGGGGAAATAAAGTGGTTTAGTATTGCAATTAAGGAATTTTATATGTATGGTTTGAATATTTGTGCATGACAAGAGTAATTCCAGGAATATTGCACACTAAAGTGTCTAATCCAACAATTGCACTCTACAGAGTTATAGTTATTTTAGTTGGGATAATTTAGCTTCAATATCTGATATATGATCATATATATTATTGCAAACTTGTGACAGAACCATTTCATGACTTTGTTTAATGGTTCATTTGCTGACTTTTTTTCAATGCATTTGCTGTTATGCTTCTTTCCCCTTATCTATGTCTTAGAACATTGCATATTTGGTGTTGGTGGTGCAATTGTATAGTCTGCATTCTTGACACTCAGATCTCTTTTTCGTCAGGCCTGAGTAGAGCACAGAATACTCCAAGGAGTCGTCAACTAAACTCTGTTAAACAAGCCCTAGGGTTACTACTTGGAGTCAGATTCATAAATGCTTCTTGAATAATTGAGTTGTGATCTCCTTTTAGTATATTTTGTACTCTACCAGGCCTGCAATGTAGTAGATGGTCAAAGTTAATTTGTTTAGCTAATATTGGTGTTATCTTAAAGTTGTTTGTGTCAACAATTTTGCTGAGCTCTAAACCGGATTGAGGCAATTGGTTCTTTTTAAGGCCCATTTGCATGTGTAACAGACACCTAGGCAAACAAATTTATAAAATCTCTAATGATATGAGGAAATCCTCAGGTCAAGATTCTACCTATATTCCAACTTGTGGCCATTTGCTGGCATGCAAATTTCGATTTTATCAATTTGCACTTTATTGGCACATGCTTTCCAGTGTGAATGGAATTTTTTCAGTTCCAGCTAGTAGGAATCTATTTGTGTCATTGTGAATACCATATAAGCACATAAGATTTATGTTGTTGGCTGGTTGTAAAAGTCAATTAAAGCATCATGTTTGGTAGTAATGTAAATATTTGATGTGATTCTTCATTTTGTAGGTTTTGAAGAATTGTGGACTTGTAGATGTACAGCAAGGACAAAGTTATGGTGATATTACTGTGAAGGTGACTCCAAAACTTTCAAAAGAACAATTTTCAAGTTAAATGTGCTTGGCAGTTCTTCATGTATACAGGTAAGAAGTAAGTGTTCATTTTGGGTTTGAATTTTGTGGAACAGTACTTAGCTCCCCACCCCTGTGCGAGGGCAGTACTTACACACTGGTTCTAATATTTTTTGTCGCTGCAATTGGACTCGATTGCTAGTCACAATGAGGGTGACCAAAATATATTCATGTTAAGCAAGTGCGCTTTGTGTAAAGTTCGAGTGTGTCTCTGCACATTTTGTTATTCAATCCAGATTCCAACCTATCCTCTCCAGTTCTATACAATACTAATTATTCTTCTCTCATGAAATGCAGATCGATTTGTACAGCAGCAGCAATTTATAAACTTATAAAGATGCATAGCCATTGTGTTATTTTAGCAAGATGTTGCTAAAGGTGATATGCTAAATTATTACCTACCAAAAAGACACAGAAGATGAATTATTGTGATCAACAGTGCTCCATGTCCATATTGTCCTCCTTGGTTTCTGTAACTACTTGTAATCTTTCCGGCTGTTGATAGGAGGCCTAAGAAAAATTTTGTATTCCCTTGTTCAAACAATGCAATGGAGCAGTATTTTGGATCACCCTGGCCATGTGCTTGAAGGTGTTGTTATGTGAATGCCTCTTGCCTACTAAGCTTCAATTCTAAGATGAGTCTGGAGTTCTATGTTGCCTGTTCCTCTCCTGCCATCTGCCACGATAAATGATGGGAAAGCTGATGGCTCGTTTGCTGGGTTAGGCTCCTCTCCATTTATCAAGTAATTGGGATTCTTCAATATTGAATATTGAGAATCATCGACATCGACAAATTCTGTATATTTTGAATTTCTAAAATTAAAGTTTGAGGTAAGATAAGAGTTAGTCACATGGTCAGATTCTTATTATTTACAAAGAACTGGAGGATTCTTCTTGGTTCTATGGTGCAAGAAAACGAGCTTATTGGCCTTGTTTTGTGGTGGCTACAGTCTGGAGTGCTGGAGGAGTGGATGGAATAGGAAGTGTCTCAGCAAGAAAATGAAGTGGAGACTTTGAAAACATACAAAATGTTGTTGTCTATGCATGATTAGACAACTCTTTCTAAGTAACTCGGCAAAATAGTTCTGCAACTTCGAGAAAGAAGTGCCTCCTCAACCAAGGGGACTGCAGTGATTTGCCTAATAGATGTGGGATTGGTTAATAGTAGTTTCGAGTGGTGTAATAATTGTAAGGAGACTATATCTATGATAAAGTTGTAAAGGCTAAATTCTAGAATGTTTCAAGGGATTTCTCCCGGAGTACCTAGTTACTACTGACTGGGCCATGGTTAGTGTCACTCTGGTTGTTAGAGTTAATAATCGAATTGAGCTTATCAAGCTCGTTTTTTAAATAAATCTAAAAAATTGTTTAAATTCGGATCGTTTAGAAAATGAACTGAATCCGAAACGAGTCAAAATCGAATAGTTCGATTATTTTATATATAAATGAGTTGAATTTTACGAGTTTAAATCTATCCTTATAAAAACAAACTTAAAAAATTGTTCAATTGCGATTCATTTAGATTATGAGCCGAACTTGAGTTGAGTCTTATACGAGCCAAACCCGAATGGTTTAACTCGATTATCAGCCCTGGTCGTTCAGGAAACTCCTCAATTGAGTAAGGTTGAGGTTCAAAAGAAGGGAAACAAAATCAGAGGATAAGCTTTTATTCCCAAGTGAAATAAGCTACTTGGTTTTAAAGCAGCATGTCAGTGCCAAGTATTTCATGGCTATCAAAGATACAAAGTCCTTCACTATGTTTTAACAGATGTAAACCATAGTAAGTTTGGAAAATATAGTTCCACGGCAAATTTATCTCTAAATCACCCTGGTAAGTCGAAACTAAAACCTAAGCTACGAGGGCATCGATTTTGTGTTCAATGTGCGCTTCGTGGTCCTCAAGGCGACCTTTGATCGCGTCATTTTCCCATCGGATGAGTGTTGGAACTCCTTTGAGCTTGAACCTTGAGTCGACTCTCCATGTATGCACGGGGTTCCTCCATGTTGGTCTATCTCCAACATAAGCTCTCAGGAGTGTGACATTGTCTGATGATGCTTCCAGCTTTTTGTATATCACCGGTTCAGCTCTCACACAATCTGAACGAACCAGAAAATGAAGACTGTATATTTGCATGTCAACCAAAGTAGAGAAAGAATAACAGATAAATGAAGTTCATGGCTCATTGTTTGTTTTTCTCCAACAAATTGGCCAAAATAGCTGTTTCAAATAAGTAGAGCAAAACTATATTTTTCCTATTTTTCCACAGGAAATCAACTACCAACCAATGGCAATCGATAACCTCATGCTTCTATAGTTTTCTCAAGTAAGAAAAGATGTTCACAGAGGTTAGAAAGACTCGGTCATAGGAACTTAGACCACCTACACGTGGGTGAATGAAAACCACTTCGACTGGATCAGAGTAAAAAACATTGCCGAATCAGGCCACCCCTTGCCCTTAAAAGAATTCACAAGCGAGCACCAGCTTTCCAAAAATAAGGGGAGATCTGCTGCTTATTGCTCACAGAAACATTTGATCTTGGAAATTCAGAGTTTTAGAAATTTGAGGAAGTAATGATAACTTACTTACATGGGCACTGGAATGATTTTCAATATCACGCACTAATGAACATATTCATAGTTTATTCTAAGAGCTATGTTTTGGACTTGACCGAAAAAGCTATTGTTATCACAACATGATTCAATGGAAATTTCTAATGTTTAGGCTAAAAACCCAAAAAATGTATGAAGAAAAAAAATATTTTATTAGACTTACTATAAATTAGGCATCTATTTGCCGCAAACATCACAAAATAGATACTCCAAATTATTGTTGTGTTATCCCCAAAGGGAAAAAAAAAACAAAAAAGGGGATTCTTTTGGGTTTTTTTGAGCTTAATGCATTTCACATATTTAACGATATATTAGCAAAACAAGAACCTTCTCTTATGTATTGCCCCAATCAATGCCGTCACAGACTAAAAAATTCAAAATACACCTGAAGTTCTGAAACTATTTCGAGAGATAGACACGAAAAGCAAATATTGTAGCTATTTGATTATTTTCAAAATCATATTGCGAGAAAGTCAATAGAATCAATACATAACATTAGACCACAGTAATTATAAAGCAAAAGAAAAAAAAAAGACCATTCTTGAAAACATATGTACACAACAATTCCACAAAGTATAACAATAGGAGCCAATCCCATGCGGCCATGCTTATACCTCAACGACACACATTGACGCTTACTCAAAAAGATTTATGCTGAGCTACACTATGCTGAAGAGTCACCTAAGACGCTCTCAAACAAAGACACTGTTTGCTCTGTTACAAGGGTGGCCGAAAGCTTCTTTTCACACTGTTGCAGGCACCCATTTTAGCAACTATAAAAACAAGATCTTGGGTTTCCCTTCCATGAAACTAGTTGGACGTACTCACATGTAGACGCCTAACAAAATTAAACATGATACCCAATTATCCGTTTAATAGATTGATATAGGACTCAATTACCTGCTTATCACGCAATTACGTTTAATAGATGACCCAAATTTGTTGCAAAATTCAGGTTTTTAATTAAAAAAAATTGTGTTGTAGAATAAGCGGATAATATGGGTCGCATCGTGTAGAACGAACCGTGTTCAATTTTACAATTTGTACTTGTTTAATAAACAAAATTTGGATCAGTTGAGTGGTTTTTGACACGACCAGACTGCCAGGCCTACATGTGAGTGTGAGGAACCACGTTGTTTATGCAGGACAGTGTTTTTAAAGAATACGGATTGTCTAGTTAAGAAAGGTAAAATGATAGATTGAGAAAAACATTTTCAGGATGATGTGAAGAAATGAGGAGAGAAAATTTTTAGCAGGTGTATTACACTGAAGATCCCAGATTGTAAACATATAATCTATATGTGAACATACTTATTTTTTTAGGTTTTAATGATTAAAAGACTTAACCCTCAACACACACGTTGTCAAACAGTCAGGAAAAGAACAAACACATACACAAACTCTCTCTCTCTCTCACACACACACACACAGAAACAAACAAACCCACACAAAGTAGACATATCAGAAAGGAATAAATGGCAAAGGACGACCAATAAAACACACAACAGGACTAACGAAATAACAAACACCCACAAAAAATTGCAACAATCAACAAAAAATTCTACAAAAACTGTAACATGAAAATTGGGTTTATTGCTAACATTATAAGAGATTGTGCTTTACCAGGGCACCAGCTGAGAGAGGTTGAAGGGTCTTTGTCAGCCAAGAACAGTATGAGATTGACTTTGTTCTCTGGTGTTTCCGATCTGAACTTTTCGAATACACCATCGAAGGTTGTTATGGTGGCATCCAAAACTCTCAACGGCATCTTTTCGAAATGGGTATGAAGTTCGGAGCTTCTGATTTGAAGAGTGGGGAATCGAGAACGAGTCTGAATTCTCAGGGTTTTGAGAAGACGATGATAAATGCCTCGGGAAGCGTGACGAATCTTTTGTATCCCTAGGGAAAATTACACTTTGACCCCACTTAATTACAGACTCAATTTTACTTTGCCCCTTAAATTATTACTTTTTCACATTGCACCCTAAGCCAATTGAATTATTTAAAATTATCCCAAATATAAATGTTTGTTATCTTTTTGAACAAAATTGCTAACGCATCACGATAAAATGAAAAAAAAAAGGGTTAATTGCACTAGAGGTCCCTAAAGTATGGAGTGTGTCTCATTCTGGTCCCCAATGTTTCAATTGCATCATTTTAGTCCCTGAATTATTGAATATCTATATAATAAAGTAGCTTACAATTCAAATTTCAAAAGATAAACAAAATAACTTTTGTTTTTCGCGGTTGAGATCGCTTTAAATTTTATTTTAAAGTTAATCTAACGGCTAATATTAACATTCTAAATTTAATAGAAAAAATAAGTCCTTAAGGGTGTGTTTGGAGTGACTTTTTAAAATTATTTCTAAAAATTATTTCTCATAAGTACTTTAAAAAAAAAAATAATGTTTGAAATCACTCTACCACTACCCCCACCACTACTACCTCTACCACCACCACCATCACCACTGCCGTCGTCGCCGTCACCACCACCACCGCCATCGCCGCCACCACCACCACCACTGTCGCCGCCACCACCACCACTGCCATCACCATCGCCGTAACCACCATCGCCGTCACCACCACGGTCATTGTCACGCACCACAACCATCACCGTCTCCTACCACCATCACCTCTTACCCCCACTACAATCAATGTTTAAATTCATTTATCTCTCCTCTATGTTTGTAATTGAATTTTAGATATGAATACAAATATGTTTATTATTTACCATTTTTTATTACTCTGTGTTTTCAGGCACAGACAATAACTAGTGTTTCTATATGGTACCTCAAGCAGATATTGTCCATATTGCTAACGATTTTTTATCATAAACTTGTCAAATGATACTTAAATATGGACAAAAAAATAATTTGGATTACTCTTGATCAAATTTTTACTCAAATTTTGGTTAAATACCTACATAAATTACACAATTTTGATCATGAACTATCCAAAATTTGGTCAAAAACTACCAATATTACACATTTTTTGGTCAAGAGTTACCCAAATTTTGTTTAAAAGCTATCAAAATTATTTTTTGTCCATATTTAGCTATTACGTGACAATTTTATGATAAAAAATCGTTAACAATCTGGATGTTGTCTGCTTGAAGGACCATATTGAAATATATTCAATACTTCAGAGACTAAAATGATGCAATTGAAATATTGAGAATCAAATTGAGACAGACCCCATACTTTGGGGACTTCTAATACAATTAACCCAAAAAAAAATCACGTAGTTTGAGGGACAAAATAAAATAAATTTTTATCAAATTTATGGTGAAAGTTAATAATATGAAAAATTTATACTTTGACTCTCAATTAAAATCATTTTTTTTTATTATCCCTCAACTATCATATTCTACATCCACAAACTGCCTTTTTTTTTTTTTGATCCAAAAACACAAAGATAGATATTTCATTAAGTAGGGAAATTTTAATTACAATCAGTCAAGATAAAAGCCTTAAGCTCTTGCGGGGGAGATCCAACCTAGCCCAGTAAGAGCGAGTTGTGCATTGAAGCGGTTGCCATCCAGTGAGCCGTCTTGTCACAGGCTCTCGGCTTGTGTAGAAAACAAATATTGTGTAACCTAGTAAAATGTCTAATATCTTCCATAAGAATACTAATTTCTTACGGAGGGACATCCTCAGTAGCACTCGGCTTAATAACATTGAGACAATCACTTGTGACTGTGACGTTTTCCAAAATTCATGCATTTACCAGAAGACATGCTTGTCTGACCACCTCTGCTTCCGAAACTAGACATGAAGATGTTGGGAAGCACTTTGCTACTCCATCAACCAGCCCTTCCTCTGAATTATAAAACAGAACACCACATGCTGCCCTGTTAGTTTGTGGTTTGTAACCCCCATCACAACAAAGAATTACTTCGGGCTGTGTCTGCTGCATTCTCTCCTCCTCATCCTCAGGTACCTGATACACCCTTTTACAGCAACTACCTCCCACGTTGGAAAACTCATTCCACATGCCTTTTGCTCTCATGACAGTTACGAAGACATTTGGGGTTTCATCGTTGAAAACTTTCTGATTTCTTGCCTGAACTACCCTTCAAGTCCACACCACAAGCTGTGTGCTTTGTTGCTATTTGAGAAATTACTTTGACATCCCCTCAGGTTTCTAAGAGTTAGAGATAATGCTCTTTTTGTTTATAAAATTATGCTGACACCCTTAATAAATCATCATTCCGTCAGTCAACTCTAAAATAACTCAAAAACTCATGGGTTCATACGAGCTAAGATGTTAACTACTTAGGACCGTACCCGGATATGGTTATTGGTCCGATTTCGTTTGTATGCAAACAAACCTTTCTTCGAACTTGTCTGAATAAAATAAGTTTTGCATATTTGTAATTGCTCATAAATCACGAATATCGAATGAGTTTAAAAATTACAGACAAGAATCAAAACTAAAACGCTTGTGTTAATAGCACAACAAGCCATAGAGTTAACTCCATCCCGCTAAACTACTCGTGACCTGTGATCTAAAAGGGTGTGTTTGTTTGCCAGGTATTGGTTAATATTTTTCGTAGTATTTCCTCTACTATGGAAAATTATAACCGATATTAATATATAATTCAATCTCATCCTCTGTTTGTTTAAATATTTGTTGGCATTGTGGGATCTACCAAAAAACAACGATTATGTCACATTTTTACTTGTAAAAAGACCTATTTGACCTTAGTATAATCCATTTCATTTAGTGAAGGAATATGTGTTCTAATTATTTGGGTAGTTTATGCCGTCGGTGGTCATTTACCATTGAATAACACCATACATCAGGGGGCATGTTTGTTTGCTGTATTAGATTTTGGTCGTATTAGAAATCATTTTTATTCCACTCCTATCTAATGGTAAATTATACCCGGTCTTAAACTTGTATCTCATCTTTCCCCTTGTTTGTTTGTTCAATAAGTACTATAGTGGGTCCCACAAACAACCATCTATTTTATCACATCTTATATAACAAATATATTATTTTATCCTTAACATCTTCCATTCAATTACTCCGTTTGTGTAACGCTTTTGCACAATGTTAGGTATAATAAATAATCTAATGTTATGAATCGGTGATACAGTAAAAAAAATTAAAAAAATTCAGTAATACCATACGCTTAAACATAATACAAGGAAAAAATTTAAAATAATTATTAAAAAAAAATTCCGGTGACACCGTACGCTTAAACATAATATAAGGAAAAATTTCAAAATAATTTTTTTTTTTTAAATTTTTAAAAAAATCGGTGACACCGTACGCTTCAAAATAATTTTAAAAAAAAAATCAGTGACACCGTACGCTTAAACATAATACAAAAAAAAATTCAAAATAATTTTTTTATGTGAACTCTTCAGATAGGAGGGCATTTGTGTCATTTTACTCGCTTATACCGTCATTTCACTTGTACCAGAAAGATAATACCAACTGGTAGGTGGTATTGTTTAGTACCATATAGAAGACATTTAAGTCACTGTCCACACCGGGTCGGTACTAAGACTCAAAAAATAATACTGATTGAAAAATACCAAACAAACAAGGTGTAAGGTGGACTCCACATACTATTTCCCTTATACCACCCTTATCCTTCAACCATACATGCCCAAGGTGTTATTGAATATAATCATCTACATGGGTGTATGTCCACTGTAGATGTCGGGTTAGTATAAAAATCCGAAAATTAGTATTAGACTATATTAGCTAAACAAACAGGATATTAAGTGGGTCCAAGTACTATTTTAAAATATTTTACAGTCAATTTTCGGTGCTTAATGTCAATGCAGCAACCCCTAGAGGCCCACATGGGAAGAATACTGCCAAGCAAATTTCAAAAAGAAAATCAGCAAGCTTGCCCTCCAAGTTTATGACAAACCTTCCTCCACAAGCTAATGCAAAAACATTCACAAAGCCGCTTCATGCTCAATATAAATATGCCAACATGTGAAAACCTCATTTCACACCTCATTTCAAGCTCTGCACATTTTCTAGTAAGCTGCCAACTCTGTTTAAACCTACAATGTCGTTGTTTTCCTCCATTTTTAGCTGCTTAATCCCTTGTTCGTCCCGGCCTGCCATCGATGACGAATCTAAGCCTGTCAAAATTCCATCGGAGAAGCCTCGAAGCAAATCGGTGTCGTCGGGTGCTCCGATTCCGGTTTCTTACTTCCCCATCAACTCAAATCTCTCTCGTTTGTGAAGTTGCAGCTCATTGATTTAGGAACGCCAATTACTTGGTTGATCTATTAATTCCGGTTTCGTTTTTGTATGGTGGTGGATTTGTAAATGCAAGAAGCCCAATTAGTGATTTCTATGTGTGAGGCTTAGCCACGTTGAGGCCCAGAGGGCCATGGGCCTTATGTCCTAAATATTATATTTTCCTTTTTTTTTTAATGAAGTAATATCGTATTTTCTAGAATTGAATGTTAAGTAATACTCGTGATGTTAGTATACTGGCTTCCTACAGTATTTACATTATTTATCTAGAGATAAGATAAATTCATACAACTCGAGGGTAGTTCAAATAGTAGCAGGGACGAGTAATAAATTCAAACATTCTGAGTTCAAATATTGGTAACTCTTTGTGACAAGGGATTTATACCATAGTCTCAGCGTGAATAGTCTGTATTTGACTAGACCGGAGATGGAATTTATCTCTCAGCGTAAGTTAATTTGGACACTCATAACCATTGAACAAAAAAAATAATAATAAATTCATACATAAAAGGATTAAAAAAATCCTTGTGGTTCGGTCCCAATCTGACCATACTCTAAGTTCAATATACTCGACTTCTTTTGCATGTAAACTTGAGAACAAAGCTGATAATCGAACCGAATTACTCGTATTCGGCTTGGGTTTAATTCGTTTAGGACTCGGTTCATTTAAAAAACGAACTGAGTTTGAACAATTTTTTAGACTCGTTTAGAAGGTTGAGCTCGAGCTTACAAAACTTGATTCATTTATATGTAAACTAGTCAAGTTACTCGGACTCAACTCGTTTTTTAATCGAGCTGACCTTGAATAATTTTGTAAGATCATTTAAAAAAAGAAACTCTACAGACACGATTCGAGCTCATTAAATTCGGGTCAATTATCGGTTCTAATTGAGAATCAGAATACCATACTTATAGTTTGTTCATTGAATTTAGTACACCAAATTGAAGTTTAAAGAGGCTTATGTTATGCACAGTCTGACCATTAGCCCAATGGCCTAACGGACCGTGACCCAATCCAATTTTCGAACAAGTTTTGGTTCTAACAAGCACCTTTTCGGCTTGTGGACCATTCTTTGGGCTGTTGACTCTTGACTGGTTCATCTCAATATGTTGTCTAATGGGTCAGGTTAACCCGACCCGACCCTTAAGTTAATATATGAAATTACGCTTTACAATCTATATATATACTACTTTTAAATATTAGTATTTTTGAAAAAAATTTAATTTCTATTTTATCTCTCACTATTATTATAAAATCAATGATACCTACATATTGCTTTCATCTAATTTTTATTTTCTATACTTATTTGACTTTTTTATTAACAGTATTTGACTTTTAAATTCTTTATTACTTGACTTCTAAGTTCTTTTGAACTATTTTATTAATAATATTTGGTTTCTAAATTCTTTTAAACTCATTTATTAGTAATACACTTACGTACGATTTTCTATATCTATGTCTATATTTATATGAATAAATAAAGTCTAATTTATATTTTATTACTATAGAATGTAGTTGTCGGATTGAATTCTACGATCAAATATGTGTCATATTTAATTTTTTGATATGTAAAAAATATAATATTATTATAACACAAACAATAATATTGAAATTTATTCAATTTCTTTGACAAAAAATGTTAATTATAATATAATTAAATGTACAAATACTTAATAATAACAAGCCGACAATGAAGTTTAATTATAAACCAAAGAGAAAATGTTTAATAGGTTGGAGAGACACCTAAACAAACGACAAATTAAATACTCAAAAAGGGATAGAATATATTAATAATTAGGTTTGACAATAATTAAAATAAAAAAAAATTGTTCTACACATAATTTATTATTCAATTTAATTACATATTTAATTTGAATTTTTATAAAAAATATTATTTGTTATGGAATTAGTGGGTTAACACGTGCATTGCTAATCCTAAAAAAATAGTCTATTAACATGACACAAAATTAATATATATGAAATTAATGAGTTTGAATCTAATCTTAGAGGGAATATTGCGTCATCCACCACGGGGGTGTCATCTTTTTCCAAGTTTTGTTAGTGCATGGTGTAGTCAAAAGCAACAATCATCTCATAGGAAACTACTGGGAGCCATCCCTTATTCAAAAGAAAAAGGGGAACGTGGTCTATACGCAAATTTATTCTTTCCTTGCTCTCCAACCAAATTGACCTGCTGCCAATTATAAATCACCCATTGTAAATAATCACCCACAAACTCCTTTGATCAGCCAAAAGAAAACATTCACCAGAGCTTCTTCACCAACCTATATCTAAGCAATGGCTTTCCTCCTCTCAGCCCTTTTCAGTTGCTTCATTTCATCGTCTTTGTTGCGAATATCCGATTCTAGCGTGCACAATCTGAAGGCGTCCGTGCCAACGCCTTCGTTGGAGAAGCGTAAAAGCAAACGGAAGTCGGGTGGAGCCCCAATTCCAGTTTCTTACTTTCCCGTTAACTCTCATCTCTCGTGCCTTTAGTCGAACAGTTCAAGTGCAGTAAGTGATTGATAAAATTAGATCATGGATGTTATACAGACGGTTCTCATCAGTTCATGTCATGGGTCTAGACTGGAGGGTGAAGCAACTTGTGCAACACTGTTTTTTTATCAGATTCTAAAGGGATCCATTTATATATAGTGGGTCTCATGTGAATTGATAGTAGGTGATTTACTAAAGAAAAAAAAATTTGTAGTGGATCTCATTTGCCATTCGGATCTAGCCAAGATCAATGAGTCAAAATGACAACTACAATTAAATTCTGATGACCCGAATCTCCTCCATCATATATATTTACATAAATATCATAATTGGTGTTTGAACTTTGTTTTCTATTTTAACATAGTTCCTGAATTTTTAGTTGTCTAAATTTAGTCCCTTAAGTATCAATTAAGTTCTTTCGTCCAATTTCACCCGCTAGAACAAAATAGAGGCACAAGTCGTGTGTCTATGAAGAACATCTTGTCACTTCCCACTTTCAAAAGAATCTAATAGAGCCGTGTAATGACTACAAAATTACAAAATTGATTATCTGGAAATTCATCGCTTAAACTAATTACAATGAGTATATTTTGTAGAGTCGTATTACTGGCACCCCATAAAAGAAAATAGTCATGAAAAGTGGGGTCAGCGTAATGACGTTGTCCCGCATTAACATAAATCCTATCATCAGCTATACAAGTAATCTGATTAGTCTTACACTATATGACCACCAAGTGTGCAGCCCCTGGTATTTAATATTCGCTTCCATATTTTTTATTACTAATGCTGTGTTTCGTACGTGATGATGTACAAATTAACTTTGCACACCACTTGTCAAGTAACTAGTAATTAAAACAATAAAATAAGTAGAGAGAGATAGAAATACAGGGATTTATAGTAGTTCGATCATGTGACCTACATCCATTTTAAATGGATAGGGTCGCCGGAGAGTTTTATTACTTCAAGTGTGTAAGGAAAGCAGAAAATTACAAGCTGAGGGATATAGAAGAGTTGTGCTCAATTAAGGGTGATCTGACCCCCAAGTGTTGGCAGAGTTTACAATTTATAGTCGCCTCATAACAAATTTGGGCGAGTTATTATTAACTAAGTGGCTGATCTGGTGGAGCTGACGCTCTCTTCTCAACTGATGAGGTAGTTACGGTGCTCTCCATAAAATTTGGTCAAAGGATGACATGGTGGTTGACTTCTTCCAAGGCGGCGTGGATAAGACTTTTGGGATAACCCTTACTCCAAGGTAGCTAGGATGAGCCTCTAGGATAACTCTTACTCCAAGGTGGGTAGGATGAGTCTCTTGGATGACACTTACTCTAAGGTGGCTAGGATGAGCCTCTTGGGATGACCTTTACTCCAAGGTGGCTAGGATGAGTCTCTTGGATGACCCTTACTCCAAGGTGGCTATGATGAGCCTCTTGGATGACCATGCATACTCCCCTGCTGATGTAGCTCCTCAAACCTGATGAGCTTGACCAGCTGTGAACCACTTTGGGCTGGACTTGCTGGATCTCTTAGAGTTGGGCTATTAATTTAGACTAGATTTATAACATGAGTTGGGTCTTTGGGCTTGACCCATCATTTGCCCCCCAATGCCCTGCGTTCAATGGAACTTGGAGAGGAGGGCATTCGGTTGAGTTTGAATTTCGATTGAACGCACAACTGAAAAAACTTCGGGAGGCCAAAACAGATGCTTCTAGGCCTTTTTTGGGATTTTAATAGCAGTCATCACAGCTAAAGGCAATAAGTCTTGTAGAGATTGCTGAGAGTTTCGATTTGATATATTATGGGCCCCGTTTGGAGGTGGGCGAGCTGGCTGTGCGTACAGGAGAGGCGGCTACGCTGGCTGGACGCGCAGGAGGGGCGCTTATGGCTCTGGGCGCTGCTGGAGGGGCGCCCATGGCTCTGGGCGCTGTTGAATGGGCGCAAAAAGATGAGGCCCGATTGTTGACATTCAATCTAATATAATCTCGCAGGTTGCCGACGACCTGAGTTTCAAAAGTGTGCCTGAAGATAGTAAAAATAATGTTATTTCAACATTAAAATATCTAACATGATTACCTGGAGAGAGAGACATACTGCTTGCGTGAGAGCAAAGACAGAGTCTGAGGATTGCTCATGAGAGAGCTACACCTTTGAGACCGAGCTTTTGACGACCCATGAGAGAGCCGTTAAACTGGAGATTTAGGCTGCCTGTTCTCAAGCAGAGCAGAGACCAAGCTTTTGGCGACTCATGAGAGAGCCGCTTAGCTGAAGATATAGGCTGCCTGTTTGAGAGCAGAATAGAGATAGACCAAGCTTTTGGCGACCTGCGAGAGAGTCGTTCAGCTGGAGATATAGGCTACCTGCTTGAGAGCAGAGCAGATACCAAATTTTTTGACGATCTGCGAGAAAGCCACTAAGCTGGAGATAGGATTTCATGGTCTGACAATGTTTTATTTTGTCTCTAGGCTGAATGAATCAGGCCTCGCAAAGTTGCACTTTTTTGCTATTTGGGTGGCTATACTCGACTCGACCCGACCCGTAACTTAATGTATAAAATTACATTTGACAATCTACATCTATATACATATTTATATTTATACAATTTATAAATATTAGCATCAGTGAAATTTTTTTAATTTTTAATTTTATCCCTTATTATTATTATAAAATCAATGATACCCATATAAATTACTTTCATCCAATTTTTATTTCCTATACGTATTTGATTTTTATGTTGTTTTGAACTCTTTTATTAACAGTATTTGACATATAAATTCTTTATTATTTGACTTTTAAGTTTTTTTGGACTCTTTTATTAATATTATTTGACTTTTAAATTTTTTTGAACTCATTTATTAGTACTACACTTACATACAATTTTCTATATCTATGTCTATATTTATACGAAAAAATAAAGTCTAATATATATTATATATTACTATAGACATGTAGTTGTCGAATTAGATTATACGATCAAATATATATCATATTTAATTTTTTGGTATGCAAAAATATCATATTATTATAATACAAACAATAATATTGGAATGTATTCATTTTCTTTGACAAAAAAATATAATAAATTTATAATATAATTAGATGTGTAAATACTCAATAATGACAATCTCACAATAAAAATTCATTATTAACAAAAGATGAAATATTTAATGGGTCGGAGAGATACTTAAACAAATGACAAATTAAATACTAAAAAAGGGGTATAATAGATCAATAATTAAGTTTAGCAACAATTAAAATAAAAATTAATTATTTCACTCATAATTTATTATTCAATTTAATTACATATTTAATTTAAATTTTTATAAAAAAATATTATTTAAATATATTTACGTGCAACACACATCATATATTATTAGTCCTAAAAAAATAGCCTGTTAACATGACACGAATTGATATATATAAAATTAGTGGGTTTAAATTTAATCTTAGACAAACATTGTATAATTATTAGGTAAGATTGCATCATCAACCATGGGTGTCATCTTTTTCCAAGTTTTGAAAGTGCAACGTGTAGTCAAAGCAACAATCATCTCACAGGAAACTAGTGAGAACTATCCCTTGGTCAAAAGAAAAAGGGAAACTTGGCCTATACACAAATTTATTCTTTCCTTGCTCTCCAAACATATTGACATACTGCCACTTGTAAATCACCCATTATAAATAATCACTCACAAACTCCTTTGATCAGCCAAAAGAAAACATTCATCAGAGCTTCTTCACCAACGTATATCTAAGCAATGGCTTTCCTCTCACCCCTTTTCAGTTGCTTCATTTCATCGTCTTCGTTGCGAATATCCGATTCTAGAGTGCACAATCTGAAGGCGTCCGTGCCAACGCCTTCGTCGGAGAAGCCTAAAAGCAAACGGAAGTCGGGTGGAGCCCCAATTCTAGTTTCTTACTTTCCCGTTAACTCATATCTCTCGCGCCTTTAGTCGAACAGTTCAAGTGCAGTAAGTGATTGATTAAGCTGGATTATGGAAAAGATTTCTTTAGCCTTTTCCCATAAAGCAATAGCATCACCCCAAGCCTGTTACTACTCCAGAAATAGAAACAGCTTGAATTTTCGTTCTCTTCAAGCTATCCAATGAGCTCCCAATAGTCCATTCATAGGAAACCAATGGCTCTCTTTTCGGCCATTTTAAGTTGCTTCATGCCATCATCATCATCAAGGGTCTCTAATGATGCCATCAGCCACCATGGGAAAGGACCTTCATCTGCTAAACCCAAAGCCAAAGGCAATTCAAGCTCATCTGGGCCTCCAATTCCAGTTTCTCACTTCCCCATCACCTCACATCTCTCTCGATTGTAATTTGGAAAGTATGTGCTTTATGGGCTGTTGCCTGTTTCTTCAGCACCCTGAGCTTATGGTTGGTAATATATAGTTCGTGTTATGATGAGTTCGTGTTGTATTTGTATGGTGTCTTGTAAAACTTTATTAAATAATACTCAACTCAACTTGTAGTGTATAATCAGGTTCTCCTTTCTTTGGGTTTATTTTTCATTTTATTAAGGTAAATGTTTGTGTTCTCAATTGACTTGGAAATCAAAGTAGAATTTTCATGCCCAAATGACATAAATAACGTGACACTTCCGAAAAAAAAAAAGTATTTTTTTTTTAATTTGCAATAAATTTTACTTTTTTTTATACCTTTTTTATATTTTTTTTTCTTGTTCGAATCTGCCTTTTCTTTTTTATAGGCTTAATTGCATAACTAGAAGTACCCACGTATACGAATTTATATACTAACTAACGGCACTCCATGCGATACACGGTATTTTTAATCTTTCCCATCACAATTTCACCACCCATATCGCTATCTTCACCCCAATATTTTTAGAAAATTATTCATTACTGTGCTAAATTAAGGAAGGTAAAATAAAGTAGTTTTGTGGGAGTAGTTACATAAGTAATATAAATAATTTAATTTGATGAGTTCAACGCATTGTTATTAAATAATTTAAAATTAAAAAAATGGTACTTGATAAGGAAAAGTTTCGTAAGCACCATATTTTCTAAATTGATTGCTACATTATGTAGTAAATATAGATTCATAGTAGATAGAGTATGTGTGTGAGAGAGAGACACGAATGGGAGAGATAATAGGTGAGAAACTTGGAACTGTTGAGAAATGAATTATTCTAATAGCTAGTAATTAATTTATTCAAAAAAGGGTTAATACCATAAAATCAAAAAAAAAAAATTCAAAAAAATTAGAATGAGATTTTGAAGCTCATCCAAGCCAACTACGTTGCTATATATTATTTATAGATATTAACACAGATTGTTTTGACAAAATAATAATAATCTAGCATGATTTCATTAATTGAGAAAATTACTTTATTACTTAAAAAAATTACTCGAAAAATATTACCTAAGGATAGATAAACTTATCTCCTGTGCCGACCGCAAATTTTTTTTTTTTTATCACATGAATGGGGGAAAGGGGCGACCAGTAAATAGTGATCCCTTCTAGGCGTGACCATAAGGGTCTCCCCCGAATAGTTACAGGCCCATTTGGAGTAGTCCGTCATCACACAATTACTGAAGCCTAAGCCACACGATTCTGGGCGTGACCATGTGAATCGAATCCTGCTTAATAATCACTTGAAAATTAAGAACAACTCTGAAACGAACATGTCTTACCACTAGACCACTAGCTCCGGTGGTACGTGTTGAACGCATCTAATAAAGCATTTATGCGAGGTCTAAACCCAGATAGAACTTGACGATATCCATGTCATTTTCAGATGTCTACAAATATACCCATGTCACTTTTCATTTTCCTATATTTTACTCCAATGTTTATGGATGGGATGATTCAGTTGTTGAATAAGAGATGAGATGTAAAACAAAATACATTTTTTGTGTTTTGAGTCAATTGACGGTATGAAATTCAGATTAAATTGATACGTGTATTTTGTAGCTGGTTGTGTGAATCTAATGTTTATATGTTATAGTCATGGGTCTAAAAATTATAATGAATTGCCGATATCAATAAAATTTTGATGATAAAACTGATCAAATCAGCCGTTACACTAGGAAGAATGCTACCATCTTAGAAACTTCAAGGGTTAAATGGTCCTTAACTAGACGGCCTGTTAAGTTCTTTCACGAAAATGATCACGTGTCATTATTTTAGATAGTATCATGTGACCAACATGTGATCACTTCCGTCAAAAGTTTAACAGACTGTCTGTGTATAGATCATTTAAACACGATTTCAATATTTGAAGGACCAAATTAACAAAATATTCATATTTTAGGGATGAAAAATATTATTATCCATCAGATACTCGAATCGAACTCGTATCGGAATTTCAAACCGAATTCGGATTTGAATACGTTAAAATTCAATTGTTCGTTAATAGACTTTGTCAAGCTTTGCGAGTCCTCTATTTATTATTAGGCATTTGAATGGACAACGTAAATGACCAAGTCTTTCAATCCAACGCATAACAACAAACTAGCAAAGGGATTATTATACACCAATTTTTAAGGGTGTTAACAAGTACATCCAAGGCATGTAAACCACAATTCTCAGGGTGGTGCATTGATTGAGTTTGACATCTTATAATTGAGAGGTCTCAAGTTCAATATTTTTTATATTTTTTAAAGGTTAATCACATTTATTATTCAGGGAACATGTTATAAACTTACTCGGGCTGTGGTGACCAATATTCGAGTTTGAGGGAATAGTCGGTAAGAGACTAGACACACGGTTAAAAAAAAAAAAATTCAGTCATACCCCTTTTAATTTACTATATCTTCAAGGACACCCTACTTTATTATCAAAAAATCACTGACACCCTCTTATGGTTTATATTTAAATATCACTGACACCTCCTACCATTAAACTACCATTTATTACAAAATAAATTATCTAAAATATCAAAATTGCTCTTACATAAACCTCAAACAATTTTTCTACAAAAAATTTGATTAAAATTCGAGCCTAATAAAATTTATTTTTCTACGTATTAAAATTTGAGCTGATTAAAATTCTTTTTTTTTTAAATATTAAAATTTGAGTCGATTAAAATTCGATTTGAGCTGATTAAATTTTATTTTTTTTAAGTATTAAAATTCGAGCCTATTAAAAGTCTTTTTTTACGTATTAAAATTCAAGCCAATTTGAGCTCTACTTGAGTTGTTAGGCCCGATTAAAATTCTCTTCGAGTTGATTAAAATTTATATTTTTTTATTTATTAAAATTTGTTTTTTACCTATTAAAAGTTGAGTCAACTAAAATTTATATTTTTTTTATGTATTAAAATTCAGACCGATTAAAATTTAATGCAAATTGGTTACAATTTGATTTGCGCCTCGAATAGAATTTTAGTCGGCTCAAATTTTAATTTATAAAAAAGTATAATTTTTAATTGACTCAAATTTTAATACATAAAAAATAAATTTTAACTAGTTCGAATTGAATTTTAATTGGCTTGAATTTTAATACGTAAAAAAATTTAAAAAATAGAGGAGGTCTCATTGAAGATATTCCTAACTAGAGGGGACATGGATGAAATTTTTCCTAAAATATATCATGAGTAATTCAGTAAAATTGCATTGTAAATAATACTTTTAATCTGACCGGGGATGTCAGTGAAGATTCAAAAAATAGAAGGAATGTCCTTAAAAATTTGATAAATTAGAAGATGTGTGACTGAAATTTGGGTGGGGCTATTCCCACCCCACAAATCTCCATTTCCACCCCATTTAATTTATTATTATCAAACTATTAAATTCACTCCTTCTATACCCACATCATTAGTAACTAATTTCACCCCATGCTACATACACCTCATTAATAATTAAGTTCACTCATTCTATGTACACTTCTTTAATGATAGAAATTATCGTAAAAAAAAAATAATGAAAGAAGATAATTAGTTTGAATGTATAAATATATTTACAAAAAAAAAAACCAACCAAACTAAAACAAGAAAAAAAAAAAAGCAATCAAAATCGAAACAAGTAAAAAAAACAAGCATGCCGAAAAAGAAAAAAGAAAAGAACGAAATAAGGAAAAAAAAGAAAGAAAGAATCAAATCGAAAACAAGAAGGAAAAAAAAAAATCAAGTAAAGATTAAAGGAACAAACAAAACTACAAAATACAAAATCGAATATAAAAAAAGAAAGTATAAAGCACATACACAAAATCAAACAAGAAAATTAAACCTTAACAAGATAAAAAATAAATAAATAATCTGAAAGCATATATATATACACACATATAAATTTTAAATAAGAAATTATTAAACTTGACAAAAATATCAAATATACCGAAAATAATGAAAATCCATATAACAAATATGAAATCAAACATAAAATTAAATTGAGAAGTAATAACATGTATCTTACTGGAAAAATTCATATCGAAAAAGTATTTTGTGAGTACATGAGATGAAATAGAGAATGAAACTCTAATTATAACAAAATATAAAGTGAGTTTACTTATTAAATGGGGTGTATGTAGTATGTGGTGGGTTTAGTTACTAATGAGTTGGATATAGAAGGGATGAATTTAATAGTTTGATAATGAAAAATTAAATGAGGTGAAAATGAAGATTTGTGAGGTGGGATTAGCACAAAAAAAAAAAAAAAAGGGCTGTAAACCACAGAGACTGTCTCACCAATCCATTATAAAAAATGCGCTGTTAGTATTGGACAAAGCGGCCGAACACTAGGAAGAATGGAATCAACTTACATATAATATGCATGGTACCATTTCATGGAGAGCATATTCAATAGGACAGTGATACCATGTCGGCATTACGACATTGTATTACAAATCAATAATAAAATTTTAAATGGGCGAAATGAACCATTTTGGGCTGGACTTGCTGGATCTCTTAGAGTTGGGCTATTAATTCAGACTAGGCTTATAACATGAGTTGAGCTCTTGGACTTGACCCATCTTTTGTCCTCCAATGCCCTGCGTCCAATGGAACTTGGAGAGGAGAGTCTTCGGTTGAGTTTGAATTTCGGCTGAACGCACAACTGAAAAAACTTCGGGAGGCCAAAATAGATGCTTCTAGGCCTTTTTTGGGATTTTAATAGCGTTCATCACAGCCAAGGGCAGTGAGTCTTGTAGAGATCGCTGAGAGCTTCGATTTGATATATATTATGGGCCCCGTTTGGAGGTGGGCGAGTTGGCTGTGCGCACAGGAGAGACGGCTGCGCTGGCTGGGCGCTTAGAAGGGGCTGCTGCGCTAGCTGGGCGCACAGGAGGGGCGCTTATGGCTCTAGGCGCTACTGGAGGGGCGCCCATGGCGCTGGGCGCTGTTGGATGGACGCAAAAAGATGAGACCCGATTGTTGACATTCAATCTAATATAGTCCTGAGGGTTGTCGACGGTCTGAGTTTCAAAAGTGTGTCTGGAGATAGTAAAAATAATGTTATTTCAACATTAAAATATTTAACATGATTACCTGAAGAGAGAAACAGACTGCTTGCGTGAGAGCAAAGACAGAGTCTGAGGATTGCTCATGAGAGAGCTACACCTTTGAGACCGAGCTTTTGACGACTCATGAGAGAGCCGTTAAGTTGGAGATATAGGCTACCTGCTTGAGAGCAGAGCAGATACCAAGTTTTTGGCGACTCACGAGAGAACCGCTTAGCTGGGGATATAGGCTGCCTATTTGAGAGCAGAGCAGAGATAGACCAAGCTTTTGGCGACCTGCGAGAGAGCCGCTCAGCTGGAGATATAAACTGCCTGCTTGAGAGCAGAGCAGAGACCAAGTTTTTTGACGAACTGCGAGAGAGCCACTAAACTGGAGATAGGATTTCATGGTCTGACGATGTCTTATTTTGTCTCTGGCTGAATGAATCAGACCTTGTAAAGTTGCAACTTTTTGCTATTTGGGTGGCTAGAGTAACCCGACCTGACCCTTAACTTAATGTATAAAATTACATTTGACAATCTATATCTATATACATATTTATATTTATACAATTTATAAATATCAGTATAAGTGAAATTTATTTAATTTTTAATTTTATCCCTTATTATTATTATAAAATCAATGATACCCATATATATTATTTTCATCCAATTTTTATTTCCTATACCTATTTGATTTTTATGTTGTTTTGAACTCTTTTATTAACAGTATTTGAAATCTAAATTCTTTATTATTTAACTTCTAAGTTCTTTTGGACTCTTTTACTAATATTATTTGACTTTTAAATTCTTTTGAACTCATTTATTAGTAGTACACTTACATATAATTTTCTATATCTATGTCTATATTTATACGAAAAAATAAAGTCTAATATATATTATATTACTACAGACATGTAGTTGTCGAATTAGATTATACGATCGAATATATATCATAATTAATTTTTTGGTATGCAAAAATATCATATTATTATAATACAAACAATAATATTGGAATGTATTCAATTTCTTTGACAAAAAAATGTAATAAATTTATAATATAATTAGATGTGCAAATACTTAATAATGACAATCTCACAATAAAAATTCATTATAAACAAAAGATGAAATATTTAATGGGTCAGAGAGATACTTAAACAAATGACAAATTAAATACTCAAAAAGGAGTATAATAGATCAATAATTACGTTTAGTAATAATTAAAATAAAAATTAATTATTTCATGCATAATTTATTATTCAATTTAATTACATATTTAATTTAAATTTTTTATAAAAAAAATATTTTTTAAATATATTTACGTGCAACACACATCATACATTATTAGTCCTAAAAAAATGGCCTGTTAACATGACACGAATTGATATATATGGAATTAGTGGGTTAGAATTTAATCTTAGACAAACATTGTATAATTATTAGGTAACATTGCATCATCAACCATGGGTGTCATCTTTTTCCAAAGTGCAAGGTGTGGTCAAAGCAACTATCATCTCACAGGAAACTAGTGAGAAGTGAGAACTATCCGTTGGTCAAAAGAAAAAGGGGAACTTGGTCTATACACAAATTTATTCTTTCCTTGCTCTACAAACATATTGACATACTGTGCCACTTGTCAATCACCCATTATAAATAATCACTCGCAAACTCCTTTGATCAGCCAAAAGAAAACATTCACCAGAGCTTCTTCACTGGCGTATATCTAAGCAATGACTTTCCTCTCACCCCTTTTCAGTTGCTTCTTATGATGCACAATTTTGACCTTGCACACCACTAGTCAAGTAATTTAGAATTGAGTAATAATTAATGTAGAAAGAGACTGGATTTATAGTGGTTCAGTCAGTTGACCTACGTCCACTTTGGAATGGCAGAGAGTTGCCGGTAGTTTATTGATTCCGATGAACGGAGTGTTACAGACTGGAGAGGAAAAGGAGATTTATGCTGTGTAGAAGGTGATGCCCCCCAAGTGTTGGTGGGGCTTACATTTTATATTCAGTCCTCAACCGAATGGAGCTACTAAGTGGCCATACTGAGCTATTCTAGTGGGTTTTGCGGATTCTCCTCAACGAGTGTGACCGTTGAGGAGCTCTCCACAAGACCGGGTCTCCCTTTGACTGCTTCCAATGTGGGTAAGGGAGGTAAGGGGTCTTGAATGCTCTCTGGATCTCGTAGCTAAGCTGGGGTAGCTCCATGGTGAATTTACTTGAACCTGGGAATCTCATTGGGCTTGCTGGGTCTTCATGGGTCTGAGCTTTTAATTGCAACTGGGCTTCTAGGCCTTTTGGGCTTGACCCATCATTTGCCCCCCAATGCCCCGTGTTCAAGGAAACTTGGAGAAGGGTGCATTAGTTTGCTCCTTGAGTTCTAGGTGACGGAGAATTCTTCTGCTTCATGACTCTTTCCCTCCACATTGCATTTTTGCTTTGCATGCCTCAAATTTTTTCCACTTTGGCTAGAGTTTTTTAGGAGAGCCCATTATTTTCAAATTGGGCTTTTTCCCTCTTTTAAAAACCCTAAATTATAAATGTAGTCTTCTTCTTCATTTTGCTCATTTCTTGAAAATCCATCTCTTGAAAGTCTTGAATGGCCATTCTTGAAAAACCTTGAAGACCCACTCTTGTAAGCTTGGTTCTTTCCATTCCATTGAGATTTTGGAAGAAGAGAGGTAAGGTTTGAGATCTTTCAAGCTCATTTTGTGGGTATTCTTTGTTTGGATTTTTTGAAGTGGGTATTGGAGATTTTGAAATAGGTAGGATAAGAAAACTCCATTGGTGCCATGGGGGATCGTAAAGTTGGGGCTGAAGAAGGTAGTTTTGGAGCTTTGGAGGTTGCAAGAGTTGAAGGAGGAGGAGGAGGAGAACACCCCAGTTCAGCCGCTGCTGCGCGCGCGCCACAGCAGTCCGCCCAAGGAGCTTCAGGCGCTGTTTTGGGCGCTGGTTCAGGCTCCTCTTCCATGGGTTTTGGTTCTTTTAGCAGGCTCTCCAACCTGGGTACGAATGGGGGAAAGATGGTGGACTACGTAGGCGAGATGGGCAGCGAAAAGGGGGCTATCCTGGGCAGTTTCTGCGCGCTGGGCAGCTGCCTGGGCGCCTGTTCTGCTGCTGTGGACAGTCCGAATGTGCTGGGCAGCAGCCTAGGCGCTGGGGTTGAGGTCCTGGACAGCTCAGGCACGCTGGGCAGCAACTTGGGGGCTGTCCCCGCTGTCCTGGACAGCTCAAACGCGCTGGGCAACGCTGATTTTGGTGTCGCGGACAGCTCAGGAGGGCTGGGCAGCCACTTTTCTGCAGCACAAAGTGCTAATTTTCGGTCCATGGAGCGTCAGGGAGAGTTGGGTAGCAGCCTGGGTACATGGGCAGCTATGGGCACCACTTCAGGCGCTAATTCGGACACCGTAGGCGCCTCTCCAACTGCTGGGCTGCTCCCTTTTGGCGAGCAGAGGGGATCAGGCATCTCTCCTACTACTGGGTTGCCTTATTTGAACGAGCAAAGACGGTCAGGCACTGGGGCTGTCTTGGGCGAGCCGGGGCTGCCTTGGGCAAACCTGGGGGGTCTGCTAATCTCTTTGGCTCATTTGGGTGAGCAAAGGGGGTCTGCACCTCTCTTTGGCTCATTTGGGTGAGCAGAGGGGGTCTGCACCTCTCCAAGTGGTTTGGCTCATTTGGGCAAGCAAAGGGGGTATGCACCTCTACATTTGGCTCATTTGGGCGAGCCTAGGGCTGCCTTCGGAGCTTTGGCGAGCATGAGGCCTTTTTGGGGAGCTTGGGTGAGTCTGGGACTTGGCGAGCTCCCTTGGTCGAGCTCCACTGAAGTAGGTGGCATTTTGGGGAGAGGAGGCCTTTTTGGGGAGCTTGGGTTAGCCTGGGACTTGGCGAGCTCCCTTGGTCGAGCTCCACTGAAGTAGGTGGCATTTTGGGGAGAGGAGGCCTACGTAGAGGGGAGTGCAAAGGTTGATCTGGGTGACCAGGGCAGCTGACAAAGGGGGCCAGACAGCTGGGTACGCTGATCTAATGTAGTCCCTTGGGTTACAGATGACCTAAGTTTCAAGATCCTGCCTAGAGATGACAAAAATAATGTTATTCTAAACATCAAAATATTTAACGTGATTACCTGGAGAGAGATAGGCTGTTTGCGCGAGAGCAAAGACAGAGTTTGAAGTTACTCATGAGAGAGTTGTGCCTCTTGAGACCGAGCTTTTGGCGACCCATGAGAGAGTCTTTAAGCTTGAGGTATAGGCTGCCTGTTTGAGAACAGTGCAGAGGTAGGTGGGCTGCATGCTTAAGAGCAGTGCAGAGGTAATAGACTGCCTGTTTGAGAACAGTGCAGGGGTAGGTGGGCTGCTTGCTTAAGAGCAGTGCAGAGGTAATAGGCTGCCTGTTTGAGAACAGTGCAGAGGCCAAGCTTTTTTGGCGACCCGCGAGAGAGCCGCTAAGCTGGAGTTAGGCTGCTTGTTTGAGAACAATGCAGAGGTAGACTGTCTGCTTAAGAGCAGTGCAGAGGCAGGTCAATCTTTTGACGATCCGCGAGATGATTCACCTCGCCTAGACTTGTTGATTTCCTCAGCATTCATATATTTTTGAGCTTTTGCCAATAGTTCTGGCATGCTCTTTGGTTGTCGCTTCATCACGGAGAAAAGGAAGCTCGATGATCGGAGGCCTCCCAGGAAGGCGGTCATCGTCACTTTGTCGTCGGGTTCATCAACCTGAAGTACCTCCTCGTTAAAACGAGTGAGGTAGCTCCTCAGGCTCTCATCTTGGTCCTGCTTTATGCTGAGCAGATGGGTGATAGGCTTCTGCTGGCGGCATCCACCAATGAATTGTGTCACAAAGGATCTGCTCAGTTCGGCGAAGGAGCCTATGGAGGCCGGGGTAAGATTGGTGAACCATTGTCGCGCTGATCCTTTCAAGGTAGTTGGGAACGCTCTGCACATGATTTCGTCGGGAACGTTGTGCAGCTGCATCAGAGTTTTATAGGTGTCGAGGTGGTCTAGTGGATCCTTCGTTCCGTCAAAGATTTCCACGGATGACATTTTGAACTTCTGAGGGAGGGGGTAGTTCACCACGTCAGGTTTGAAAGGCGTGTCTGTTCGCCGCACAAGATAGTCCACTGTTTCTGGTCCTTGTGCCTTCATGGCATTGAAGACGTCACCTAGTTGCTTTTGCACTTCCTTGATTTTCTCATCCCAAAGGTTGGGAGCTTCTCTGGGATGGTCATGAAAGTGACTCCCATGCTCCACGCTTTGGTTTTCGCCTTCGTCCTCTTGGAGAGGAGTGTCCTCTCCATGGGAAGCAAGAGAAGGAGGAGGTGGAGGTCCCTCATGATGAGCTTCCCTGTGTGGGGCGCCCAGGGGGACTCCAAAGGGGGCGCCCAGCCCTACGGGGGCTCCTAGATGTGGAGCAGCAGGGCGTGGAGCTCCTTGACCCCCAGGACGTGGAGCTCCTCCAAGCTGTGCTCCTCCGAGTTGTGCTTCGCCAAGTTGTGCCCCTCCTCGTCCGGCAAGCATAAGTTGTAGCATCTGCTGGTTTTGGGCCACCAGTTGCTGCATGGTCTCCAACATTTGTTGAGGATTTGGAGCTTGAGCATTTGGCACATAGTTGGCAGGCGGAGGAACCTCCTCCTCTCGTGGAGGATTGTCTTCATGCTGGTTCATGGATCTGGTAGTAATCGCCATTGTTTCAGTAAAAATGGAATGTGTTTAGGAATGAGAATTCTGTCGATTCCCACAGACGGCGCCAAACTGATGATGCACAATTTTGACCTTGCACACCACTAGTCAAGTAATTTAGAATTGAGTAATAATTAATGTAGAAAGAGACTGGATTTATAGTGGTTCAGTCAGTTGACCTACGTCCACTTTGGAATGGCAGAGAGTTGCCGGTAGTTTATTGATTCCGATGAACGGAGTGTTACAGACTGGAGAGGAAAAGGAGATTTATGCTGTGTAGAAGGTGATGCCCCCCAAGTGTTGGTGGGGCTTACATTTTATATTCAGTCCTCAACCGAATGGAGCTACTAAGTGGCCATACTGAGCTATTCTAGTGGGTTTTGCGGATTCTCCTCAACGGGTGTGACCGTTGAGGAGCTCTCCACAAGACCGGGTCTCCCTTTGACTGCTTCCAATGTGGGTAAGGGAGGTAAGGGGTCTTGAATGCTCTCTGGATCTCGTAGCTAAGCTGGGGTAGCTCCATGGTGAATTTACTTGAACCTGGGAATCTCATTGGGCTTGCTGGGTCTTCATGGGTCTGAGCTTTTAATTGCAACTGGGCTTCTAGGCCTTTTGGGCTTGACCCATCAGCTTCATTTCATCGTCTTCGTTGCGAATATCCGATTCTAGCGTGCACAATCTGAAGGCGTCCGTGCCAACGCCTTCGTCGGAGAAGCCTAAAAGTAAACGAAAGTCGGGTGGAGCCCCAATTCTAGTTTCTTACTTTCCCGTTAACTCATATCTCTCGCGCCTTTAGTCGAACAGTTCAAGTGCAGTAAGTGATTGATTAAGCTGGATAATGGAAAAGTTTTCTTTAGCCTTTTCCCATAAAGCAATAGCTTCACCCCAAGCCTGTTACTACTCCAGAAATAGAAACACCTCGAATTTTCGTTCTCTTCAAGCTATCCAATGAGCTCCCAATAGTCCATTCATAGGAAACCAATGGCTCTCTTTTCAGCCATTTTAAGTTGCTTCATGCCATCATCATCGTCAAGGGTCTCTGATGATGCCATCAGCCACCATGTGAAAGGACCTTCCTCTGCTGAACCCAAAGCCAAAGGCAATTCAAGCTCATCTGGGCCTCCAATTCCAGTTTCTCACTTCCCCATCACCTCACATCTCTCTCGATTGTAATTTGGAAAGTATGTGCTTTATGGGCTGTTGCCTGTTTCTTCAGCACCCTGAGCTTATGGTCTGTAATGAGTCGTGCTATGATGGGTTCGTGTTGTATTTGTATCGTGCCTTGTAAAAACTTTATTAAATAATACTCAACTCAACTTGTAGTGTATAATCAGGTTCTCCTTTCTTTGGGTTTATTTTTCATTTTATTAAGGTAAATGTTTGTGTTCTCAATTGACTTGGAAATCAAAGTAGAATTTTCATGCCCAAATGACATAAATAACGTGACACTTCCGAAAAAAAAGAAGTATTTTTTTAATTTGCAATAAATTTGACTTTTTTTATACCTTTTTTATATTTTGTTTTCTTGTTCGAATCTGTCTTTTCTTTTTTATTGGCTTAATTGCATAACTAGAAGTAACTAACGGCGCTCCATGCGATATACGGTATTTTTAATCTTTCCCATCACGGTATTTTTAAAAAATTACTCATTACTGTGCCAAATTAAGGAATGTGAAATAAAGTAGTTTTGTGGGAGTAGTTACATAAGTCATATGAAATAATTTAATTTAATGAGATCAACGCATTGTTATTAAATAAGGGTCTCCCCCGAAGAGCTACAGATCCTTTTGGAGTAGTCCGTCACTACACTACCACCGAAGTCTAAATAGCAAGACATGGAATCCTGTGAATCAAACCCTGCTTGATAATCACTAGAGAGTCAAAGATGACTCTGAAACGAGCTTGCTTTATCACTTAACCACCAACTCGGACGATATGTGCTGAGCGTATCTAATAAAGCATTTATGCGAAGTCTAAAGCCAGATAGAACTTGACGATATCCATGTCATTTTCAGATGTCTACAAATATACCCATGTCACTTTTCATTCTCCTATATTTTACTCCAATGTTTATGGATGGGTTGATTCAATTGTTGAATAAGAGATGAGATGTAAAACAAAATACATTTTTTTTGTGACGGTATGAAATTCAGATTAAATCGATACGTGTATTTATTAGTTGGTTGGGTGAATCTAATGTTTATATGTTATAGTCATGAGTTTAAAAAATTATAATAATTTGTCCATATCAATAAATTTTTAATGATAAAACTAATCAAATCAGCCGTTACACTAGGAAGAATGCTACCATCTTAGAAAGTTAAGGTTTAAATGGCCCTTAACTAGACGGTCTGTTAAGTTTTTTGATGAAAATGATCATGTGTCATTATTTTAAATAGTATCATGCGACCAATATGTGATCACTTCCGTCAAAAACTTAACAAACTGTCTGTGTATGAATCATTTAAACACGATTTCAATATTTTAATGTCCAAATTAACAAAATATTCATATTTTAAGGATCAAAAATATTATTAAAATTCAGTTGTTCGTTAATAGACCTTGTCGAGCTTTGTGAGTCCTCTAGTTTATTATTAGGCATTTGAATGGACAACGTAAATGACCAAGTCTTTCAATCCAACGCATAAACAACAAACTAGCTAAGGGATTATTATACACCAATTTTTAAGGATGTTAACAAGTACATCCAAGACATCAGCTAATTGAGAGCTTTCAAGTTTAACATTTTTTATATTTTCTAAGGGTTAATTACTTTTATTCTTCCGGGAACATGTTATAAACTTGTTCAGCTTGTGGTGACCAATATTCGAGTTTGAGGGAATAGTCAGTAAAAGCCTAGATACACGGTTAAAAAAAAAAAAAAAAGGAAAAATTTCAGCCATACCCTTTTTAATTTATTGTATATTCAAGGACGCCTCCTCTATTATAAAAAAATCACTGACACCCTCTTATGGTTTATATTTAAATATCACCGACACCTCCTACCATTAAACCACCATTTATTACAAAAATAAATTATCTAAAATATCAAAATTGTCCCTACATAAACCTCAAACAATTTTTTTACATAAAATTTGATTAAAATTCGAGTTGAATAAAATTTAGTTTTCTATATATTAAAATTTGAGCTGATTAAAATTCTTTTTTCTACATATTAAAATTTGAGTAGATTAAAATTCGATTTGAGCTGATTAAATTTTATTTTTTTTACGAATTAAAATTCGAGCCTATTAAAAGTCTTTTTTTACTAAAATTCGAGCTAATTTGAGCTCTACTTTAGTTGTTAGCCCCGATTAAAATTCTTTTCGAGTCGATTAAAATTTATATTTTTTTATTTATTAAAATTAGATTTAAGTTGATTAAAATTTGTTTTTTACGTATTAAAATTTGAGTCAACTAAAATTTATATTTTTTTATGTATTAAAATTCATACGGATTAAAATTTAATGCGAATTGGTTACAATTTGATTTGCGCCTCGAATAGAATTTTAGTCGGCTCAAATTTTAATATGTAAACAAATATAATTTTTAATTGACTCAAATTTTAATACATAAAAAATAAATTTTATCTAGCTCGAATTGAATTTTAATTAGCCTGAATTTTAATACGTAAAATTTTTTTAAAAATAGAGGGGTTTCATTGAAGATATTCCTATCTAGAGGGGTATGGATGAAATTTTTCCTAAAATATATCATGAGTAATTCAGTAAAATTGCATTGTAATTAACACCTTTAATCTGACAGGGGGTGTCAGTGAAGATTTAGAAAATAAAAGGAATGTCCATAAAAATTTGATAAATTAAAAGATGTGTGACTGAAATTAGGATGGGGCTATTCCCACCCCACAAATCTCCATTTTCATCTCATTTAATTTCTCATTATCAAATTACTAAACCCACTTCTTCTATACCCACCCCATTAGTAACTAATTCCACCACATGCTACATACATCTCATTAATAGTTAAGTTCACTCATTCTATGTACATTTCTTTAATGAAAGAAATCATCGTAAAAAAAACATAATGAAAGAAGATAATTAGTTTGAATGTATAAATATATATACGAAAAAAAAAGCCAACCAAACTGAAACAAGAAAAAAAAAGCAATCAAAATCGAAACAAGTAAAAAAAACAAGAATGCCGAAACAAGAAAAAAGAAAATAACGAAACAAAGAAAAAACAGAAAGAAAGAATCAAACCGAAAACAAGAAGGAAAAAAAAAAACCAAGTAAAAACTAAAGGAACAAACAAAACTACAAAACACAAAATCGAATATAAAAAAAAAAAGCATCAAGCACATACACAAAATCAAACAAGAAGAAAAAACAAGTATAGATGCAAAACCTAAACAAAATAAAAAATAAATCTGAAAGAATATATATATATATACACACACACATATAAGTTCTAAATAAAAAATTACTAAATTTGACAAAGATATCAAACATACCGAAAATAATGAAAATCCATATAACAAACATGAAATCAAACATATAATTAAATTGAGAAGTAATAACCTGTATCTCACTGAAAAAATTTATATTGAAAAAGTGTTTTGTGAGTACATGAGATAAGATAGAGAATGAAACTCTAATTACGACAAAATATAAAATGAGTTTACTTATTAAAGGGAGTGTATGTAGCATGTGGTGGGCTTAGTTACTAATGAAATGAGTATGAAATCGATGAATTTAATAATTTGATAATAAAAAATTAAATAGAATAAAAATAGAGATTTATAGGAGTGGGACTAGCGCAAAAAAAAAAAAAAAAACCCGTAAACCACAGAGACTACATGCGCTGTTAGTATTGGCAAAGCGGCCGAACACTAGGAAGAATGGAATCAACTTACATATAATATGCATGGTACCATTTCATGGAGAGCATATTCAATAGGTCGGTGATACCATGTCGGCATTGATGACATAATATTACCAATTAATAATAAAATTTTAAATGGGCAAAGTGAACCTCATTTAAGTAGTTATTGGTTTATATAGAAGAAGAATGAGTAGTTATCTATTTATATGGACGTGTATTTATTGATTTGTGTGGGGTCTACTTTTTTATTTGTTTTCATATTATTGGTTGGTGATATCACGTGACACTGCTGATTTTGGCATCACCATTGCAATTAATTTTTATTTTTTTTCCACTTCATGATACCAAGTCATAATGCTACGCCCTCTTTGCTCTGAAAGCTTATTGGTGAGGGTAAATTACATTTTACATCCCTAAGTTATGTCTCCAAACTCGCCCCATCTTCTTTATGGTTAATTGAAATGGAGGTTTCTAAAGTATGATGTTTGTCTCATTTTGATCTTTAATATTTTAATTGTATCATTTTGGTCCCTGAAATATTGAATACATTTCTATATGATCCCTCAAACAAACAGAGTGCAGATTATTAACAATTTTTTATCATAAACTTATCATGTTATACCAAAATATGTGAAAAAAAATAATTTAGATAACTCTTAACTAAATTTTTACCCAAATTTTGGTCGAAGAGCTACACAAATTACTCATTTTTAATCATAAACTATCCAAGTTTTAGTCAAAAACTAATTATATTACACATTTTTTTGTCCAGAGTTATCCAAATTTTAGTTATGAACGAAAAAGTTCACTTGTCACTAGATTTTTAGGACAAGGTGAGATAAAATCGGATAGTTCGAGGGTAAAGTGACTCGAATTTCTATCCAATTTGTATAATGACGCCTGCAATCGGTTAACAATATATGAGACAATGTGAAGGGGTCAAATGTAATTTTCATAATAAATAACAAAATTTCATATACCATAAGTCACTATAAATGTGCCACCATCTTAGTTCAACTCTCATATAACTCAACCAGTTCAAAACATTTTCCTCTGCTAAGCCTTCTCTAACTTAACAACCAATTCAAGTTACAGAAAAAGGAAGAGAATGACACTCTTTTCAGCTATTTTAAGTTGCTTCATGCCATCATCCTCCTCCTCCTCCTCAAGGGTCTCTGATGCAGCTAACAGCCACTGTGTGAAAGCAACTTCATCTGATAAACCCAAAGCCAAAGACAGTTCAAGATCATCTGGGGCTCCAATTCCAGTTGCTTACTTCCCTATCGTCTCGTATATGTCTCGCTTATAGTGTCTAAAGTGTTCGATAGGAATAAGACTGGGAAAGAATCGTGTCATATATCATCTTTATGTCGTGTCTAAGTTATTTTCTTTTGAATTTACTGGACTCATACTCGATCATAATCATGTAAAGTTGGGTATGTGTTATGTGTAAGTTTTTTCGTTATTGGGTTCGTGTCATTTGTAGCTGGATTTATATCGTAACCGGGTCTAACCAATAAACAAGATTATGGACCCGTATATAGTTATGGTAAATTCATATTAACTCGGTATTGATTTCGTGTCGGTTAAGAGTTGCTAGCCCTACCTAAGAATAGGTGATGGAGAGTTCAAACTTCATTTGGGTGAGAAACCTAGTTCCAGGGCACTTTTCTGTGTGGATTGATGGTGCCAGTGCAAAGCTGGAGTGGCAATATCAGTTGCACAAACTTTGTATGTACTTTTGATGTTATCATGGTGCATTGTGACTTCCATATTTTCATAATACATTCAACTAGAGTAATAATAAATAATGTCACTTACTCTTTGACACTATTTTGAATCTAAAACGCGCTCTAAATGTCAAATCTAAATCTCGAATGATATCTAACTCTAACATGATAATAATGATGTGGCTAACGTTAGTTTGGGTGTCATGATTCACAATTTCAAAAATCATACCTAATACAAAAAAAATTTGTCTAGCAGAGTTAGGGAGATGTTAAACGATAAATATTCTTACCTCTATCGTTAGCGATAACCTGTGAAAAGGAAAAAATCAAGGACTCCATGAAAGACTTGTTATTAAATTTGAATTCAAAATATATAACGAACAAACACTTTTCATAGTCTATGTCCGGCCTCCCTTAAATCATATAAACTTAACATAAAGAAATGGAAGAGAAAATATAAATATTAGGGGTGTTCAAATTTTCGATTGGCCGCAATTTTCAACCCTATCCGACCCTACTCTACCCTACTAAACGGCTAGCCGCAAAAATCGGGTAGAAATGCAGAAGAGTTTTTGGTTTTCCGATTAAATCGGGTAGGAATACGGAATACCCATCAATTTTCGCATTCCTACTCTACCCTACCCGCATTAATATATATATATATATATAAACCAACCTTATCGTCTACTTTATAAAAACCCTAATTGTTAACTAACCTTATCGTCTACTGACTAAACGAGCGCCTCACTCCACTCCTCTCATCTTGCCTCCATCGACTTTTATCGCTCAAGCCTCTATCTCCATAGCTCAGGCCTTCATCGTTCAGTCCCGACCTCCCCAAGTACTCTCTCTCTCTGTCTATCTCTCTCTGTGTCTCTATTTGGGCGAATTTGGTGGCCTTCATCTACATATCTGATTTTTTTTTTTTAAGCATCAAGTTAATGAACCTCAAAACCCTAGCTTTCAAGCATCGTTCAGGCCTTCTCTGGTTTTTTTTTTTTTTTTAAGCTTTCAAATCTTATCTAGTTAACATCAAACATGAAAAACAAAAATTCTTGTATTTTATATGGTTTTAATGTGTTTCATATGGTTTAAACCCTACAAAAATTATTGTATTTCATATAGTTTTAATGTGTTTTATATTGGAGTAGTTATGATTTTAATGTGTTTCATATTGTTTAAACTTAAAATAATTGTTATTTAATTTGTGTAACAATTATGATGAATTGATGTTCATGCTTTCTTGTGTTTTATTATAATTGTTGTTGTAGTTGTTTTATATTTTAGTGTTATTGATTTATTGTGTTGTTAAATTAGTGCATGTTATTTAATTGAATTGTTAAAATGATTTAAAAATTAATAGTTACAAAAGTATTTACCCGACTTCCTACCCAATTAATCGGGTAAGAATACCACACCTAATCGGGTAGGATAGGCCAAAATTTTTTTTCTTCCATAAAGTATCCGATAAGAATACGAAAGACTATATTTCTTATCCGTAGGATAGGGGAACCCCTCTAATAAATATACACAGTACACGATCGCTTTGGATATAGGCTATTGTTGGGTCGGCACTGGATACAGGCATAAGGGTCAACCGTCCGGGCCGACCAACCACCTATGGTATGATACCTAACACCTATCTATCAGGCCGGCTCAAAAGGCTTTTTTTTTTTAATTTAATGAAAAGGCTTTTTTTATCAGGCCTGCTCAATAATCCTTTTTTTTTATTATTATTTCGTATTTTAATTTCAGTAAATCACGTAAATCTTTTCAAAATTTTTCTCCCTTATTTAAATTTCTCTCTCCTCTCTCCTCTCTTTTTTTTTTTTTTAATTTCTCTCTCTTCTCTCCTTTATATTATATATCATTCTTTATCTCTCATCTCTCACCATCTTTGTTCAATTCATCACCAGAATAAAAACATTATAGAACGAAGAAATGGAACAGATTTTTATCATGATCAAGTCTGATGATGTCTAAAGAGGACTAGTTTGTTCGTTCCCATCCACATCAAGTTCATTTTCTTTTTATTTTTAGTTTTCGTTGTTCTTTTTATGTATGATTCTTTTTTTTTTTCGTTTGTTTGATTTTTGTTAGTGATTTGTTTCTGGGTAATTGTTCTTTTTTATGTGAATCTCATATTTGTCCTGTTTGGTTGGAGAGAAAGTGTGAGAAAAAAAAAATGAAATTCTTTCGTGGGACAGTAATAATGACATTGTTACTGTCTCAGAGATAATAATAGTGAAATATTTTCACTATCGTAGGACAGTAACAGATGTACTGTTATTGTCGTGGGATAGTAACAGTGACATTACCAACATCCCAGAAATATAAATATATATGTCCTAGTGTGAAGATGCATTCTTTATTTTTGTACATATATTTATGTATATATATATATATGTGTTTGTGTGTGTATATAAATAAAAGAGATTTGAATCTATTTTAAATTTTGAAATGTGAATTTTATTTGGATAATTTAATTACAAAAGATCTAAAATTAAGGAGATTTGATTTTGTTTGATTTTTGAATTTTGAGTTGTGTTTTAAAATAGATTTAGGTATTTTAGTCTTCGTACAAATACCTTGTTTTTCAAAAAATTCTCCTTGAATTTTGGTGTGCTAATGGTCCAGGCCAAGAAACTACTAATGAGCATCTTCATAGGCCATAATCGAGACTCAGGGCCAAAAATCACGGTCCACAATTTTCTCATGGGTTAGGCTATCCAAGTGTCAAGGATAGCTTCCCATTAATTATGGCAAACGATGCTTCAGATTGCATTGCACATGGGGGAGTCTACTGCTCTACGAAGATGTTCTCATTGAACCTCAACAAGTCTTCTATAGCCTTGTATATTTGATCTATCTTGCCCAAATGTTCAATTTCTAAATGTATTTTACTCACTCTAGCCCTCTATGACATACGGGAAGTGTTGATGAATTGGTAATGATAATCTAAGAGACAGAAAGTAATTAAGAAAATGTTTTCGTTCTTCCTAAAAAAACAAATTGGGTTGCCGTAAATACAGAATCATTAGATGTTATCATGGTTGTGAAGATGACTCCAAATTTTTTCACTCGCCCCTCCACAGATTCAGTCTGCAAACGTAAACAACTTGGAATTGTTGGAAAAATGGTGTTACAATAGTAGTAAACAACTTGGAATTGTTAGGAATAAGAACCTTAGAATTGCTGTACTATACGAGTATTCTGATTAATCTTTTGCCATGCTAAAAAACAAGCAAGTACAAACAATCATTTGTTTTAATATTCTTGATCAATGGAAAGACTTCTTTAACCTTTTCCCATAAACTTCAATAGCATGCTACAACCTCAATGTAGGGAAAATGCATGTCTTTCCCATCTTGTCGAGTTGAGATGTATGTAATTTGAATTCGATTCCTTTACAAAATAAACTTAAAAATCTAATCAAATTCAATTAATTTCATAGTTGAAATTTTTCTAAACAAGCTAAAACCAAGCCATATTTTAACTGCTCGGATTGTTTAACAGTTCTATCCTCGTTTGCAGCTTGATCAACTAAAAAACGGATGACACACAACATACCAGATCCACAAGGAACTGTTGATTTTTGGGAAATTGCCTCATGCCCTTTAAACAGTCACAAATATGAGTGTCAAAATATGACACGACACAGACACACAACACAAAATTAGAGAATTTGAGGGCCTGTTTGGTTTGCGTTTCAAAAACAGGTATCCGAAAACAGTTTTTGAGAAGAGTTTTAAGAAAATGGTTTTGATATTTTTGGAGATAAAAAACTTGTTTGGTTAGATGATTTCAAAAACAATTTTACAGAACAGAAAATAGTAAAACCTGTTTGGACAGCCTAAATATATGTTTGAACATTAATTCAAACATTAATAAAAAAATATAAGAAAGTTATTTTTAGATTGATAATTTCATAAAAAAAAAATTCAATAAACCAAACTTTAAAATATAATATTTATATATTATAATATTCTATTATATTATAGTTATATATATTTATAAATTCTTATATATAAATTCCTAGATATATATATACATATATATATATATATATATATATATATATATATATATATATATATATATTTATAAATTCTTATATATAAATTCGTAGATATATATATATATTTATTTATTTATAAATTTATAATATATATATAAATTGGTATATATATATATATTTATAAATTTATAATATATATATAAATTCGTAGATATATATATATATAATTCTTACATATAAATTCGTAGATATATATATATATATATATATATATATATATATATATATATATATATATATTTATAAATTCTTATATATATAAATTCGTAGATATATATATACATATATATAAGAATTATATATATATATATTTATAAATTCTTATATATATAAATTCGTAGATATATATATACATATATATAAGAATTTATAAATAAATATATATATATATATATATATATATATATATATATATATATATATACCAATTTATATATATATATTTATATACGAAATTTAATAATATTATATAATAGAATATTATATAATATATTATATTATAATATCTATTATATATATATATTATATATTATGAGAGAGAGGAAGAAGTAAAAAAAAAAAAAGAATGAAGAAATTTGCTCCTAAGGAGACTCGAAGGGCAGACCTCATTAAAGTCCCAAATTGTTCTCCTTGTTTTCAAAATTTTCAAAGAAAACTCCGAAAACAAGCTAGACTTGTTTTCTGTTTCTTTGACTCAATTCTCAAAATTTTCTAAAATTTGGAGAACAAAAAAGCTAAACAAACAGGTTTTGGGTGTTTTTGAAATTTTGAGAACAAAAAACAGTTTTCGAAACACAAACCAAACACGCCCTGAGTTTTCTTTAAATCACCAGTTTTATAAGGTGTGACTCGATATGACACGATTAATAAACTAATTGGGTATGGATGAACTCAATCAAAAGAAATGCACAACACTACTCGTTTATATATCGGTTATACACGATTCATATATAACACGAACTCAATATGACACGATTTATTGGAGATGAATTAATAAATGAATCGAGTATGAGTGAAATACTTTCTGACACGAACTCAATAAAACCCAACATAAACTCGCCTCACATTGACACGGCTAACATCCCTAATCACAAATACTACAAAGTAACGACAACAATGGTGGCATTTGAAGATGAACAAAGAAAAAAATATATGACATGAACCTTAATCAATTCTAAAATGACCAATTTTTCTACCCATCAAAATCTATATAACCAACCACTAAATCAAATTATCTTTAACTTTTAAATATATGACGGGATCCACATAAATTTATCAATATTTACGTAGCTCAGATGAGATAATGATAAACATGAACGATATATTTATACTAATTTTGTGTATTTCTCGGCCTAATGAATACAACCACATGTAATTATAATGTGCCAAACCATTCATGTGTTGGTGTTCTATTTTTCTTTTATTTTTTATCTCTTTGTTCCAAATTAATTACTTTATTTTCATTTAAACTTGAATAAAATTAGAAAAAAAAACCAACGGAAAAAGAGGGACACACATTTTTTATTTTGAAAATATGAATATAAATCATATAAAAAAACGTTAAATTTATAAATAATTTAAAGTAGCAATGCATAGAATCAAAATTTAAAAATCACTACGATATAGGAATTAATTTCCAATAGATATCTGGACGTACCATGGGCTGCATCGTAGGAGATAGAACCTCTCCTCCTAAAACCCATTGAGGTCACCAAAGGGAAGCTGTATACCTCTCAAAGCCCCAAAAGCCTAATTTGCCTTTTCATCCTCTCCAAAGCTCAGACAGACTTCAATTGCAACCCAACCTCTCTCTCTCTCTCACTCGCAGACACATATGTATGAATATATATTTCTTTCAAGGTCAAATACAACACACCCACTTTCTTTTTCTCTGAAGTGGAATGGCTCTTGTGAATAGACTTCCGTCTCTCACTTCTTCAACAACCCCACAGGGAAAACCCAATGCTTTTCGCTTCAACCCGGTTTTTTCCATACATTACACATCACATTCAGCCTCACCCTTCACCGAAAAACACTCGATTGAACGCTACCAAAGAGACCAGTGGCTATACCACAACCAGTTGGACCGAGTTTCTTCCTGTCCGGTCCCACCTGATCCCAACTTGATCAGAGACTATGACATCTCTCTGCAACTTCCAGAGCTGAAGAAACTGCTTCAGGTATTGAGAGAGAAGAGAGAGTGTGGGGGTGATGGAGATAGAGGAGGGAGAGGGCCTGGAAATGTGTTCTTGGTGGGTACAGGACCTGGGGACCCAGAGCTGTTGACACTCAAGGCCTTGCGAGTGATTGAAAGTGCTGATCTTTTATTGTATGATCGGTTGGTGTCCACTGAAGTGTTGAATTTGGTGGGTCCCGATGCTAGGCTTCTCTATGTTGGCAAAACTGCTGGGTATCATAGCCGAACCCAGGTTAGTATTTCGTGTGTGTGCTTATATTGAGTTGGGTCATTTCTGTCAATGGGGTATTCAGCATTCTTGACTTTTCAAATTGGATTTCAGACATAATTGAGAGATTTGATGAATTGGGTTGCTTGATTCACAGCTAGGTCTATGAATTTGCTCGTTATTTGGAAGATTCTAAGAGTTGGCTTTGTGTTTTTATTAGTATACAATTTGGTATGCATTAACTTTATGATTAGCCTATGATTTGGTTTTGTTATTTGGGAGACTTCAAGGTTGGATTTTTTGTTTCTTTGACATACAATTTGTGTCTTGTGTTGGGGTTTTCGTTGTTTATGAACGAAATAGTGAAAACTAATATGATAGCTTACGGTTTAACGATGAATATGGTGCTTGATAGAACACGATGGAGAAACAGGATTCATGTAGTCGATCCTAGATAAGGCTTTGTTGAGTTGAGTTTATGTGATGTATTGACCACACCAATATAGCCTAATTGAAAAGTTAAGACCAATTCATAGTTTTTTGGGATTTTGCAGGAGGAGATTCATGAATTGCTTTTGAGTTTTGCTGAAGCTGGGGCCACTGTTGTGAGACTGAAAGGAGGTGATCCACTGGTGAGTTTCTATTTGGAAATGATGAAATGCAAAGATCTTTAAACAATCATAGTAGAAATTTTATAGTACTGGTACATGTTTCCCAAGGGAAGCTTCGTGATACATATTTTAAAGCTATCAGGTATTTGGAAGGGGCGGAGAGGAGATGGATTTTCTGCAACAACAAGGGATTCAAGTGAAAGTGATTCCAGGTATGATGGTACAGAGTAGTCTTCCAAGGTTCACTATTTGAAGTAGGGCTTATGCTTTTGTTTTCTGTTTGACTATTAGAATTCCTTGAAAGAACTTATGATTTTCAGTTTGCTAGCATGCTGATATTGAGTTCTTTCCCTGGCAATCTAATTGTCAATACCACTGCTATCTAGTAGCATCACTAATTTGTTGGGAAATCCCAATAGGCCGAACAGCTTTCCATTCTCTGCGGATTCTTAAGAAATTTCTAGTATTAAGGCTATCAGTATTCAAAAGGACTTTCCTATAGGCTATCACAAGCAGGCAGAAGAGTGTGTGATGATAGAAAAATTCACAGCATGAGATAGACAAATTGAATTAAACTAGATGAAATCTGGGAAAAATTGTTCTTTGCGTGTAGTGCTGCCCCCACACCCTAGAGGGGAGGAGGCATTTATCCTGTCCATTTAATCTTGGAAACATTAAGTGACCCTAATAAGGAATGTTTATCCACGCTATATCATTTCCACCATTATACAACTTAATTTAAAGTGTGGAAGGGGTGCAAAGACAACTCCTCGCTTGGAGTGGGTGGAGCTGCCTCCTTTTTTCAATCTCAAGAATTCACTCTTTCAGCCTTGATTGGAGAATGTTCATGAGTGAGTTAGTATGATATTCATCCCAGTAGTTCTTTTGAAACAATTCCCCTACTTCTATATTGACAATGGACTAGCAATACTTCTACCGCACTATCACAATCTTTGTGTTAAATATTTCTCATTCTCTTGTCTGTGGCTTATGTGGTCTTGTTGTTTTTGCTCAGATGAGTTATTGACCAAGATTAGCCCTGGATTCTAAGTGGAATTAATATTCTATTTAGACGTATGTTAGTCCTAACCATTATATCTACTTCCATGCAGGTATAACTGCTGCTTCTGGAATAGCAGCAGAGCTGGGGATTCCATTGACTCACCGTGGTATCTCAAATAGTGTCAGATTTCTTACCGGACACTCCAGGAAAGGAGGAGCAGATCCTCTTTTCATAGCAGAGAATGCAGCTGACACCGATTCAACCTTGGTCGTATATATGGGCTTGTCAACACTGCCTTCTCTTGCTCTAAAGTTGATACATCATGGTTTGCCTCCCGATACACCAGCTGCTGCGGTTGAGCGAGGGACAACACCTCAACAACGCATGGTAAACCAAAGACAAATTTTCAGACTCCATTTAATTTTTGTTTTTCCTTTTTAATTTGGTTTGTCAAAGTCAAGTTCACAGGAGTAAATTTATATAGCTGAAACTATTTGATAATAGCATTCAAATAAAGATGCCATTCAAGAATTTCAACACAGCTGCACGAGCATACTTACAACTATTTAGGACACAACAATTCATTTAGGGGGAAATGCACCAATGGTCTCTAAAATATGCGCTCCCACTTACTTTCGTCCCTAATTCCAATTTTATCAATTGCATCCCTAAAGTTTTAAATTTGGAATTAAATGGTCTGTGGAAGTGACCACATGTGTTTCATGCGAGGACATATGAGGGCAGTCTTCTTAGGGAAAGAAGAGCCCAGTAGGGGTCAAAGCTTACTCATGTACTCTCTCGAATCAAATCGATTTCTCTCCCTCCCTCTCTCTCTTGTGGTGGAGGTGGTGGAGTTTGGAATTGGTGGATATGGTGGATTATGGTTGTGGGGATTAGGGCTTGGTTCTGGTTTGGGGGGAGGGTTTGAGACTAGTGGGGCTTTTAAAGGGAAAATCCAGAAACTATAGTCTGGGGAATTTGGTTTGGCCCTTCAAATGCAGTTTCACTCAAATTTGAGTCAAGGTTGGAGATGGCCCTTCAAATGCAGTTTTTGTGCTTGTGGGGACAATCTAAGTCTCCTTGATTAAGCCTCATTCCAGTTTTTCCATGATTTCTGATCTAGCCAGACCTTGATTGGTAATGTCATATGCTTTTAACTTCTAAAATTGTGGTGCCAGCAATTAATTGCCTTTTCATTGTAATCATGCAGGTGCTTGCGGAACTGAAGGATCTTGCTGATAGAATTACATCAGCCGAGTTAGTGTCACCAACTCTGATAATTATTGGGAAGGTTGTTGCTCTTTCACCATTGTGGCCTCATTCCTCTAAAGAGACATCAGCCTTAGTGGAGGCTCAATAGACATTTTCCAGTATGGGAGAACAGGATGACCAATCATCCATGGTTTTATCATTGGTGCTTTAGACCTTCCAGTTGTGACCCAACCGGTCATTTTTCATGAAGGGCAGTTATGTTAAGAGCATGGTTCTGCTGCTGCTGCTGCTGCTTTTGGATGGATGCGCATCAGAGTTGGCAATCATATCCTGCGGGCGTCTTGGATTGAGACCGCAAAGGATTTGGCTAATGGAGAGCATATGTATGCAACAATGTTATTGATGCTTCCCTGAATTGATCGCGGTCCATGATGAAACTAAGAATGGGAGAATTGTTCAATTACCCAAAAACATGAGCTCCAAACTGTACTTTCACTAGGAAAGGAAAGAAGCAAGCTTTGGGCTTTGATTAAATCTATTTAACCATTTGAGCAGGTCAAAATTTTTGGGTGTCTGGCTTTGTCATGTTTTAAACATTCAAGTTTGATCTAATCTCTCATTAAATATGTTGGATATTTGATGACTTCCATCTTCTAACCAGAATACTAACTGGTAGATGTTTTGGGTGGTTTCCACCTATTGTTTCTTTTGCTGCTGATATTTATGCAATTCTCACCATAATGAGAAACAGGGAGACTTAATTGTCTTCCGAAACAAGATGCACTATGTTGGAAAGACAATTTGCTCACCTGCAAACATGTATGGGCAGAATTAAATATATGGTGGGTTTACCTGATATTGTAATCATCCTTTGAATATACGGCCTTGGGGACTAGGGATATGGAAGTTAAATGAGAATTGTTGGGTTGTCTGTTGACACAAAAGATGTTTGTCTCATATAAAGTGACATACAAATTAGTTGTGGTCAAGTGGTATGTATTTATTTACTGAAAGTAATGATTATTACCAGTAACTTTTGCTTGGTATGTATAGTTTTGACACGAGGGCTGCAGATATGTAATGACTTTTGTTTCAGCAAAAACAGGGAAAAAGGAAAACAACTAAGTCCTCATCTAAAACTTCACCATATTCAAATGCTCTGTGAAGGAAAAATGCACTATACATTGTACCGTATATATATACTAGTAATTACCCGTGCCTGAAGGCACTAAATGACAAAAAAATGAAAATTATAAACTTGTGTATTAGCAAGAGGCTTGCTTTCCTCTTTTTATTTTAATCTAAAGATAAAACAATTCTAATCTAATCACATGAGAAACATGCAAAGAAAAATCCAACCATAGCCCTTAAATATATGCACATGCAAAAAGGATAAATACAACTGCTTTTACTTCGTAAATATGCTTAAAGCTACTTCATGGACAAATAAAACTTCATAAATTTTAAACTGATGTTAGTTAGTGGTTACAAAGATCACCTATTACAAATATTCATTTTCCTATAATATTACATAGTACATAACAAAGCACGTGATTTATATTTTGAGAATTATTTGGGAATCAACTCATTTAATTTGACTATAAGGCTCATGATTAAGAAAACATAAGACAACCCACTCAAATAACCTGATGAAAGAGATATAGTAGCTGATTTTGTTTTCTTTGCTAGTCCATATGCTGATCCCACAAAATAAAGGGGACATGAATTGCCAAAAAAAATCAGAAAACCTGTAACAAAATATGATGGACTGGTTAGCAAGCTCCACACCAATGTCACTGTCCCCAAAAAAAAAAAAAACCTAGCAGAATAGAATAAAATAGGCCAAGCAAGTTCTAGTTTATAGTAAGATTTGCAAAATACCCTACAAATTTCATAAGCAATTACATTCTCTTTTGTTAAGCAGGATTTGAAGAGAAAAAAATTCAATAAAGAGTCAGAAGAATCATATCAACAGCACCATAATACAATTGAAAATTCTAGAAAATGACAACCTTCACATTCAACCCAATTCAAAGATATCAAATTAGTCAAAACAATATGAATTCTTGAACTATTGAGATTGAAAGGTTAGAAAAAGAAAAAACAAAGAGCAATTGAACTTGGATTACCTCAAATGGCAAGAATTTATGAACTTTCAAACTTTTCTCTCCATTATCTCAGTTTCTATCCCAATGTAAACATGCACATAGACACTTCACATTTTTTTTTCAAAACATAATTGAACAAAAGATCTCCAATTTTTCCACCTTCAACTTTCCATATCCTTTTAAACTCATAATTCATTTTTGACCAATTAGAAAATTTTCTTTTCTCCAAAAAAAAAAAAAACACAGATTTCTACATCAAAAGAGACAACAAAAAAAATGAAAATCTACATATCCAAGTCATTGAAGTAATACTTCAAACACTTTGTCATCACTGTCGCATATCTGGTAGTTAAAAAATGGATATATTACTTTATTATATACACATATAATGTGCCTTACAACTATTTGATTATTTAGGATGTTTGCCTAGTCATTTATTGGAACCCCTACACTGATCGTGGCATAAACCATACCTAGATATACCCGAATAGGGCAGAAACTAGTACCAGCAGCGCTGAAAATCCAGTCATAAAGACCAATTTTGAGAGGTTTAATGGTAGATTGAAAGAGCTTAAAGGAATCATTGACAAGATGATCACAGATTTGAATACAAAATAGGACAATCCAGGTTCATCAAGACCAAAAAACCACATATGTTACCAAAATATTCAAGATGAAAATTTTAGAAGAAATGTAATCAGGCAATGAGCCAAATATAACAATTTCTTAATAAAAATACTCTTATATTTATATACATTTATTGGTCTGTTGTATAAAGAATGAATTGAATCAAAAATTATAAATCTACAATTGCTAAAAAAATATTCTTATCTCCCATTCCCTCCTTCCACACCTTCCCTTCTCTTTCATCTTCAATTTTTTTCTTAAATGATGAAGTATCAAGTGCTATTATTGCTGCACAAGAAATTCATCTTCCTCAGAGAGAGTGAACCCCCCAAAACTGTGAGCATTCTCAGAGGGAGTGAGCCTCCAAAAACTGTCCTGCCAAAACGGGCCACTGTGAAGAAGGCATATTTGCTTAAATACGTCGCTTCCTGGATGTTAATGGGTTCCAATTGAAGTGCGTTCTGAAATTGCTTCCGGCTTGGCAATCTGTTGAATTTGTGATCTCATGGGAAGATTGCAGAGGATATAGTTAGGAGGAGGAATGTGTATTTGTATTGTTGCACATACACTCTGGGACAGGATACTTTGTAACATCTCTTCCTGCTTTGCTAGTCCTGAGATCCGGCTGCCCCAAGGAATCCTGGTGCAAGTCCATAATAATCCTATTGAACTCTGTTTCAGGGAGAGAAGAATTTAGAAAGTATGGGAGCATATGTCTTTTGTCCGGCGTAATAGTCTTTCTGTGCCCTGCATAGGCCCTATGTCCCTGTATCAACAACAAATTTAAGTTGTTAGTCAGAATACTAGCTTAAAAAAAAGCTTAATTCTAAAACCACAGAGCAATCAATGATTCATTTGATTGACAATAAGCAAAGGAAAAGCTTAAATATAGTGATTTCAAGGTTTCACTTTCAGTGATTTTAAGGTTCACTATGTCTGATATTCTTGGGAAACAGAGACAGTAGAAATGACATCTTCAAGAACATCAATGTTCACACGAGGTAACCAATTTAGGTCAAAAACCGAGGAATTACAATGATAACAATAAGTTATGATGCATAAAAGTTGTGGCAACCAGGAAAAGTCAGGAAACAATTTCAGAAATAACTGTATTCCCATCACTTCCAGCAGAAGGTACTGCGATAATCTAAACTAATTATCGTCAGACTTATTTTCTATTCAATTTTAGACTCAACTGCTTAACTTCAATGTTATCTATACTACACACACATACGGATACACAAAAACACCAAGAAGATGAAATGCAAAGTTTATTACATTAATTGTGCATAATTTCAGTAATTCGCAGTTTTGGAGTAATGGTGATTGATGGGTGTCGAGAGAAAATCATCAAGGTACTGTCACCAGGAAATATTGTATAACGACCACAAAATACAACCACTTCAAGTAGATACTTCCTATTTAGTAATAGTACCAAGACAACAAACGACGACATAAAACAAGAACAAAGAAAGCAGAATTAACAACAACAAAAAAAAAGACGTTCCTCATGTGAAATTTCTGGAAAACATAAGGAACAAGGTTTCAGCCCTTTAAGTCACAACCCCTGTTTAATCAGATCAGTTCATCAATTGATTTTTCAATCTCACAAATTCATGTATTGTTTCCTCAACTATAATCACAGAAAACAAATCAAGGACAAGTATTTAGATTTGTTGACAATGATAGGCATAGTGACCATACCTGAAGAGCATGGCCCATATTTCCACCATGGGATGGCATGAAAACATCACTATTCTCTGAAACAATATAATCTATGGCAGCCATAATGGAGGCTTTCTTTGCAAATGGCTCAAGCTCCCCAGGCAAGGCAAGGTCATCCTTGTTGTAGAAATATCGAAATTCTCTGATTAATGGTAGCAAGGCTTCTTTCCCACCCAATGGATTCCCTCCAGCCCAATAAATTCTAGCATTTTTCGGAGCTCCAAGAGCTTTTAGAAGCCTAAACATAAAATCAATGAATCAAACTCAATTCCAACATGGTTTGTACCATGAGTTAGGAAACAACATTACAATCAGGAAAAATTATCCCAGAAAATGGCACCAAAGCTTACCGTGTGACCTCTAAGGCATTTAAGGGGCAGAGACCTGCAAGCTTTCGTTCAAGGTATGTCATGTTTGATCTTGAAGTCAAGAGCTCTGGCCGTAGCTTTCTCTCATTGTATACTATCTCATCAAACTCATGACTTAAACCAGGAAGACAGCCTGTCCTCACCCATACATCCTTCTCCATTCGCAGATGAAGAGCAAGATACGGTCCCTTGCCCTGCATCCTCTCTGTGAGCTTGTTACCAAGTTCTAAGATCGGTGGAGCAAATCTCAATGCCTGAAATGCCACCTACAAATTCAAACGACAATAATATGAAAAGGTCCCATATTAGAAAGTAATATCCAAAATTAGACATGAGTGGAGCAACAGCAAACCTAAAAAATTCAGTCAACCACAGAATGGAGATCAGGAGGTTGTGCTAATTCCTACTCAAGGACTATTCACACCAGCAGGTGAGTTATTGAATTATGATCACTACAATTGTATATAATTGGTGAAGGTGCTATACGTAGACTCCAAGTATTTGCCATGGTTCAATATTTCTCAACTATCTAGTTTAAGGCTAGCCAAAAAAGGAAAATCTCTTGAGTTAAAAACGAATGAAATATCAGAAAGATAAAATCTTAAGATACCTTGCACCGAAGCTTTTGAAGGTCATAAGGGAGATCCTTAGATAGCCTTGAGTCCAAACCACGTAAAAGCAATACACCATCCCTCCTAAGCTGCAGGAACCAGCAGAATGACATCAATAAGATTCTTTCCATCACCTGGAAGATGGAATCCACTTCACACTTGTTCTCATAAAAATTGTGGTCACAACTTTTAAAACAATAAAAACAAAAGGGGGGGTGAAAACCAGTGGACAAATTGATAATGACATCACTTCGAACATGCCTACCAGATGAATCTGTAGTAACATAGTCACAGTGAATCCAAGTTTATAGTAAAAACCAAAGGCCCCATCCATCAGGCTGTTAATATTAACCATTAATTTCAAGGTTTTAGTCAATAATCCAAATAGATGGCTTAGCTCTATTTACCCTGATATTAAGTTAAATTTGTTTCAACATTTCAAACTTTGTAGTCATCTCCGTAACACTGCAGCTTAAAAGCAGGCAAATAACCGACCACTTCGAACAAGGAATCTATCTCACCCTTCTCCGACTGCTAAAGATGAAATTTAAAATAAAGCCATCCAACCAAGTTCATAACAAGGCTGATGAAGTGCTGGCCATTTGTCTCTTTCCCACACTTTTTGTTATTCTTAGTACATAGACCAATTCTTTTAAGCAATGATGTCAAGCAAAAAAGCCAAATAACTAACTTCAGAGCACAGAAACAAAAAAAATTCTCACCCGTCGTAGGTAACGAGCACGGATCCATTGAGGAGTGACATGGAGTGGAGTTTGTTTCTCCTCCACCGGCCTTGACATCAAATGAGTAGACGGCAGCGATGAAACTATTCTTACATCATTTGCAAGAGCTTTCTTGAAATGGTCCAAATCAAATATATCAGAAAATTCACTGCATCCATTGGAAACCAAAAGCAGAACAATCAATTAGTATCCTTCACAATGCAGTCAATCAATCCAACTATTCCCTAAGTCCAGAAAGAAATTTATTCAAGTTGAACTACAATAAGCAAATGAGTATTCAGGAAATCTCATCTGAATGTTATCTGTCAAGAAACAGTATACCAAATCTGAATGACTTTAACTTGGGTAAAATTATATTGCAGCAATAACAAAAAATGAGTGTTTTGTATTCTGAATCAAGTGACATGAATGGGTATATTGGTCCAAGAAGTTCTTATCAGTCATGCTCTATCATCATGGGTAAATTTGTTAAACTGAATTAAAATTACCTGAGTTCTTACAGGGAGGGCAGCAAAACTGAAGTAATTAAGATTAACAAATATGGATCTTTGCTATATAAATGAAATGTAAATAAAACAAAGAAAAAGATTGAGCAACAAATCAAAGGCATTGTCTATTCCACAAACCTTTCATCGCCCCAAATGACATTGACTTGCAAGATGGGAACAACCAAAGCAGCCCCAAGAATTCTTGCAATCACCACAGCATCAACAATCTGGTTCCTCTGCTGATTCATCCCACCTGAAACCACCACCATCAAATACTTTCTCCTGTCCTTCACAATCTCCGCACTAACTTTCTTATACTCTCTAGTGAAATCCAGACATGACCTATAACCCAACCCATCAGGTTGCTTCCAAAACTCACTCTTCTCCTCATGTTTCTCCAAAATTTCCCCCCTTTTTTCTCCCTTAGGCCCAACACTGAGCTCTGAACTTGCATACTCATTTGAGATTGAAGACTTTTCTTCAAATATTGATGACTCTTGTTGCGAAATCGAACATGGGTTTTGCGAGGAAGGGACCAAAGGATCGAAGTTGAACGACATCTTCAACATTCCAAGAAACCCAAAAAGAAAAAGCAAGAAAAACCAGAACCTTGGATTGTTTAAAATCTTGGCCCTTGAGCTATTCTTCTTAGGAGAGAGAAGGAGAGATTGAAGTGAAGCTGATGAGACAGAGTTGATTATTTGAGATGGTACTGAAATGTAACATTGCTTCTTGTTCTTTGACATACCCATTGCACACATCGCCCACACTGAAATCACAAACACAGACCCTCTAAATGGCCTTTCTTAAGGTTTTTTTTCTTTTCTCTCTTGAGCTTTCTGGGAAAGTTAATCTACTGAGAGAAAATGTGGAGAGAGAAAATGTGGAATAAATGGTGAGGACGGCGGGAACGCGAAAACCGATTAATCCGCGTTTGGTAATTGGCAATTTGGCATTGAAAAAGAAGTAGTCAGAGGAGGTGTGCGTGTCAGATGGTTTTTGGGGTTTTGAAATGTCTTAATATATAGAGTTTGTGTCTAAGTGGGGACTATTTTAGTCCTAACGTTCTCGCTTTCAAATTGAAAACGCATTGATATGTGAATTGACAATTTTGACCTTGTGGCTCTTTCAATATTATTTAAAAAAAAAAGTCTATTAAATATTGGGTATAACGATTATACCAGATGTCATCATGCTGACATGACATAACTATCCCACATGAATAGTTATTGCATAATATATATGAGTAGTTATTTAATTATATGAGATTTACTTGTTTACATGTTATTTTATCATTAAAAAATTACACAATGTCACGATGATAACGTGGTGTAATCGTTATATCTAATATTTTCTTCTCATGAGAATACAAGAAATCTTACTTTTTTTGTTAAATTAAGTATGTTATGATGTTTTTGACATGTATTATTGAGTATTACTACGCTTATCAAAAATATTTATCAAATTGACGGTAGGCAGTTGAATGAATAATTTCCACATTTTTTTTTAAGGGGACCTAATAATTTAATTATCCACATTTATTTGCTAAACTTTTTGGTAAGCAATTTATTTTCCCACATTATCAAATCTTGGTTTTTGGTAAGCAAATTATATTCATTTTTATTATTCATATTGCATGCCTTTTATATAAAATCAAATCATGAATTTCTTAAAAAAATAATAATAAAATATTATAAGTCCAATACAATTCAAATCTCAAAAGATAAACAAAATGACTTTTGATTTTCGCGATTGAGATCCCTTTAAATTTTACATTAAAATTAATCCAACGGCTAATATTAACACCCCAAATTTAATAGAAAAATATATGTTTATAAGGGTGTGTTTGAAGTGACTTTTTAAAAGTATTTCTAGTAGTTAAAAAAAATTGTACTATAAAACTCGAGTTATTTGTGGTTCACACTAATTTATTTTGTTTATTATCTATGTTAATAATGTCGTATCATTTTTTTTATTTATGTCAATAACTAATCAAACTTAATTACTATTTTCGTGTTGTATTGACGCATTGTGTTAAATTTTGTTAAATAAGTTAATAAAAAAAAATGTGTTCCGCACTATTTACCATGAATCATGTTGAATTTAAGTTATATGATGTTAATATTTACTTAAATTATTCATAATAATATATAGTTAGATGCATTTAAGTTTGTATCTTGTACAAGACGTGTGTAGTTCGTCTTGTTCATATGACTACGCCATTTCGAATTGATGTCACTAATTCGAGTAATAAAAAAAAGAGTAATGTTAGGTTAACCCAAAAAATGAGATTAAAAAAAATTAAATAATGCTATATTAGCAAAATAAGAAAATTTTAAAATATATAAAATTAAGACCAATAATATCGTTATATTAATGTCGTATCATTTAAATTTTTTTTTTAGTATATATATTTTACTAAAAACAACACAAAAAAGATAGAAGTTAAATAGCATGGTACCCCACAGAATTGGAAAAATAGCATAGTAAAGGGTGATTTGGTCAACAAAAGGACCCCCCATAGAATTGGAAAACAAAACAGACCAAACCAATAGAAATGGAGAATTATTGTAACTTGTAAGGTTGTTTTGAACAAAAGTGGATGTGGATGTGGACTTGCCTCACATTTCCAAGTAGAAGGCGTGTCGTGTAGGAGAGATGCCAGCTGTACCAAATAATCAATAAACAAAATTATTATTTTTACTAAAAAAACGAATCATGTGACCTGCCGCCATTCCACCACACCCCTACGCCCTACGCGACAGCCTGGGTTCTTGTTGTATTTGCTTGGCTTGCCCCCAAACGGTTTTGATTATCGTACCTTTTTTTTTTTTTTTTTAATATCGTAACGTTTATCAATTTTTTAATTTTTTATATTATTATTTTAGGTAAAATTTATTAATTTGTAATGTGCATTTTTTTGGGGTGTACTTATTATTTTTTAAGCAGTTTTATTTATTTATTAAATTTTTAATTTTATTTATTTTTTAATAAAGTATCGAAATTTATTCCATCCCAAACATCGAATAATTCTTTTTTGAGAAATACTATGTATCTTAAATTTGCATCCCAAACGAAGGGGGACCGTTGGATAAGTGGGTACCATCAACTTTTTTAAATAAAACACACTGATCTAATGATCTCTCTTCATTTGAAATACAAATTTGAGTTACAAATTTAAGATAAATAGCATTACTCTTCTTTTTTTTCTCCCCCAAATAATACTCCAGTCTCTCCACACCCGAATGCCAGTTGGCAACATCAGTTGAGCAAGCTGGCGCTTTGGCCTACGTGGCATAAAGTGATTGATCAATACCTTATCAAGTTGGCACCTAGAGAGAGAGAGAGGTGGTTTTGTGTGCTGGACTGAGTGGTGGTGTTGGTGGTGGAGAGGAAGTGGCTGCGGTGGGCTGCGTGCGCAGGTTTTAACTAGGTGGGTGGTGCCACGATGGTGCGGATGGTATATATAATAAGAGAGGGAATGGTCGATCGAATAATTTTTTTTGATATCGTACCGTTATTAGGTTTATAACTTTCTTTTATAAAATTTAATGATTATTTTTATTTTTTATGAATTATTTATAATTTTTGAAGGTCACTTGATTGTAAAAATTTTAAAATCAATCACAAATAACCCTCCCAAGTTGTTAATAATCCCACAAAAATTATAATATGACTTCAAGATTATAAATTTTTTTATTATAAACAAATTCAAAATTTATAATTTTACTAATTTTTTTTAACGGTATCACTCATAGTCTTCCTCTAAGAAAGAGAGAGAGAGAGAGAGAATGACTTGTTGATGTATTAATAATGGTTTGAGCTTTTGATTTTTGTTTAGATATTAAAAAAAAACAAATAATTAAACATATTTAAATATATTTTTATGTAACAAAAATGGAGTTATGGTCTCAAATAATTGTTAGTGTGTTTTTCGGTAAGACGTGATTTTCAAGCCTAATTGACTAATTACTTCTTCAGAACTCTCATCCTTTCACCTAAACTACTCATAATTACGGATTAAGCTAGACTTAATCTCCTAATTATACCAAAAAAATAATATTATTGAGATTTAATTTATTGACCTAATTTAATATTATTTTTAAATTAACTATGAACCCTTTTAAATATTAGAATTTAATGTTGATCAAATAATTCAAATGAAATCACATTATTAATTCAATAAATTATATTAAATTATTTTTTTTTGGTTCAATTGTCAGGGGTGTTCTGACTAATTTACGTATACCTCGACTAATCTCATCCTTAGTTCACTCAAAACAGGTCATCCACGCTAGAATTAGAGTATTCATAAGAGATAAATTTTTCGTGACTTCACTTCAAGGAATTGTCAAAATTCAAATTTAAAACGTTTAAATTTACAGTTCGTTTTTGTATCACTTGAATTACCCCCTTGTAATTCTGAAGTCAAATTTTTAAATATAAATAACATTACTACAAAGAAAATATCCCACTTTTGTTTTGTCATCGACGCATGGGCAATTATTATGTAATAATCATGGAAAAGATTATTGTGATGTGGGGGTAGTGGCACTAACGTGCGCCGTTGAGCGTCTTCAGCACGCTACTCTACGCGTCAGGTACAAGCTTCCCCGCAGCTATCATGTGTGACCCCCCGACTTACATTCTATTCAAGTCTTCCACTCTTTCCTTGCGTAATTATTCAATCAATAATTGCCAGTACTAACACCACTTTGTTTGGAATGCAAGTTAAATAATTTGATTTTAATAAGATAAAATTTGTTTTTTTTAATCAATTGTTGTGAGTTGAAAATCGAGCACGGATTTAAAATTAGATTTTTTTCTTTTTTGATAAGAAATAACAACGTGATCTAACCCAAGAGATGAGAGAACTCCACCAACCGATCCACATATTTGAGGATTTTGATCAACCAAGGTCCCAATTTCAGAGAGATTTGAGCCCTTTTGCCCTACTGCATACATGATTGTCTTCAATTCCCTTCCAACACAATCTTCACACAACCAAACTCCACCACAAACTTGATCGTAGTAAATGTTGCCATAAATTGCACATGCTCTACACGTAAAAGACATAGATATACTAATATTGAATTCGACTTATATCGTGATTATGTATAAATACACTAAAATTGAGTCAAAATTCAGTTATATAATGTTAAAATTCAAGTCTAATCAAAAAATTTTTTTTTTTTGATTTTTATCCATTTGGGTTTTGATTCAAATCTTATCTCATCGGTTGGCAAATTGCAGATTGCAGTCATAGAATGGACTTGTTCGTGCAATCATCAAAGATGGTTAACTTGACAAAGAAACAAAGTAGACAGGTTAATGGGTTCCCACCATTAATCTTTGTTTCTAGTTGTGATTGCTCTGGTTGAAATCAAAGGGCAGTTAAGTTTGTGCTGATGATTCACATCCCTCTATTGCATTGTTATTCAATTTTACTCAACGATAAATCATCTATTAGTAACACATATGGGACCCGTCATTTATTAGTGGGTCTCTCATCCATACGCGGTAGATGATCTACCGTTAAGTGAAATTGAAGGAAAGTGTAATAAAGAGGATCTGAATTCCATTAATCTAGAGTAAACAAAGAACCTAGTTGGAGATCTTTCAAACTAGGTCATTATGCCTCTAATTCATCAAGATCCATGCACATGGTCCATGGCTTCATGCATTATACTAATTAGCGACGACTAAATTTATTTCTTATGTTTATATTTTGATTACAAAAATGTTTGAAATTTATATTTAAGTTACATTCTCTCTAACAGCGTAATGTTTAGCACGGTAGTTGCAGGCACATGATCATGCATACCAATCAAAAAGAATTGCTTAAAATCAGATTTGTACAAGTTTCAGAATTTATTTATTTTTTTTGGAAAAAAATTGGTAGTGTTGTTTAGTAAAAAACCACAACTCCTCTACTTTTATAAGTTAAGTTATTATTAAAAGCTTACGTTAGTTGCAATTCCTACATCATCTAACTCAATTGTCAAGTTGCAAGTAGGATTATTTTTTGCCTATAACACGTCAAGGAGAGATAAATAACAAACCGTCTTAAGATTATTTTAGAGATGTTGACTCCTAAACTCAAATCTATGGCGTATTGCTTGATGGATTTACACTTGTTATTTTTAGGGGCGCAAAAAAATAGAATTGAAGGGAGTACTAGACTGTTAGGGTTGGGCTCATTCATTCACAAACAGTGTTCAGACTCAATTCGGGTTTGTGATAAGCTTAAAAAATCATGTACAAGTTAGACTCGATAATTTTGTTTGAGCTCAAACTCGAGTCCAAAATCCTGTCCAAATGCATATAGTATAAAAATATATTGTTACCTGTTATGCTAATATGTATATCACAAGTCTAACGAGGTGAACGAATCATTAACTCGGGCTTGTCTCGTTTAACGATTTTTAGGATAAAATTTGAATTTACCCGTTTGATAAATGGACGGACTTAAATGAACTTTTACCCAAATCGATCCCAAACTAGTTATTAACAGCTCAATTCATTTATAATCCTAGTCATCGTTCTAAGTCCGACCTTTTTATATTGAGATTACATGATTGCCTTTGGAAATTACAAATGTGATATTCTGTTAGGTAGGATGAATCAAGTTGGATTATGTCAGACTAATTGTTTTTTTTTTATACGAAGCAGGTTCAAGTTGGTACAATAATTCCTTAACTACTTCAATTATTTATGTTGGCTTAGTTGTTTAATCCAATGTTTATATTTGATTAATGTGATAATAAGTTATAACAAACTCAGATTTTGAAATATGAACAGATCATTATTGAGTGTCTAGTAGACTCAAGGATCTTAATAGCTGGCCAGTGTACTGTTTTTCTATACCAAAGTCAATGAAATGGAGAATTAAATAATGTGAATTATTTTCTCTCACTTATTAGTAGACCAGTCAATTGTGTTAAGTGAGACGGGTTTGTGTCGGGTCTTAGTAAATTCGTGTCAAAAAGTACTTCACCTATACATGATTCGTTTGTTAATTCGTGTCTAACGAGTCGTGTCATATCAAGTTCGTGTCGTATATGAATCATGTATAAAAGATATATATACAAATCGTATTGTATATTTCTTTTAATTGGTTTCACTCAAACTCGATTAATTTATTAATCGTGTCGTATCGGATCTGCTCGTTTACGAAACAAGCACTCGAACTCTCTAATTTCGTATCGTGTTCGTGCCGTATTAACGAGTCGTATCATATTTTGACACCTCTATTTATTAGTCATACTATCGACAAGGGTAAAGCTGAAAATCCAAAAATTTGGCGAGGGGAGGGGGCGATTATGATTTTAATTGACTGATAATATATAATCAAGGAGGTCCAAATTGACAATTTTAACATTTTAGGGGGCCTTCAACTAGTGTCTAGAAAAATAACAGTAATTGGCATGGCTAAAAGCGTAATTCTAAAATTTGTAGTATACGTGCACACGCAAGCATGTTTGCAGGAACAGTTTTTATCAAGAAAAGACTTGTTTGACTATGGATTCGTCATACTATATACTATCACTGTTATTAGTTTTTTTACCCCTATTTTTTTAGCATTTTTAAGTAGTATTTTTTTGTGCTTCTATTTTATATTTTTATATTTTTTGTATTTTTTCTTTCTCCAACTTAATAACATATATATAGCAATACACTCTTGCTGCCACGATTCACTGAGATTTAACTATTTGTCGCTCCGATTCGTTCTTATATATATAACAGTACACATATGTACATTATAAATGTATCATCTATATTTATAATCGTATAGCAGTTGAGTAGATAACATCAGTGTAGTGAGGAATTGAAGATAAAGTATAGGAGGGCCGAGGGCAAGAAGTATATGGATATGCTCATTTTTCTCTCTTTGGTATATATAGGAATTGAGTCGGATATGGAGCTTTAAGACCAACTATCGTTGGACAAGCGATGTAAAATGCAAGTATTAGTAAGTTATGTCGTATAAAAATTATTTTCTCAGAAAATTTGTCCCTATAATGAAATCTTGAAAAAGTAAGTAGTAGATAGTATTAGTCGTATTTTAAAAAAGCCGATTCTCATACCTGATTTTGCAACATGTCATTTGGATGAATGAATATTTGTCCTTATTTTACACCCGATCCCATCTACAAATCTAATAATTTGTTACTGCATATGTTGAACATAAGTGATAAGGACTATCTTTCTTAAGTGAGTTAAAAATTGTACATCGCAATCGAGGATACTTTGCTTCGTCACATGATCACTTAGGTTCATTGAATGACAAAATCCCTTAACTTCACTTGAAGAGCAATTTATAAACAAAACGAACTCGACACGACGCAAACATACACAAATAATTTTGACACAACACGCTTTAGATACAACATAACTCATTGACAACCCAATTCTCATCGCAAGTACTTACAAATGTCATGATTGAGATACATACTGATTAATCCGACGTGCATGATTTGTTAATGATTACGTTCATTCCGAATTTATAATTTACTTCCAAATTCTAATGGTGCATGATTAGAGAAGTTCTCAAACATGGTAAAGATACATTGTGAAGTAGCGTAGATGATGCTGGTCAGAACAGGAGGATGGTCTACTAACCGAAGTGGGTGAGCTAATAAAGTAACTTATCCTGCCCCATTTGAACCTTGTTTGGGGGACACAAAGAAACCATAAATTTCTGCACACATCTGAGGTTTTTTAATGATTGATAATAATCCTGTACCTGGACATTTTGTTGTGTTGATAAGGTCACAACAAGGGCATCATTCAATGGGCCATACTGTCATTTATACTAGTGAAGGGCACCAGTTTTAGTCCAAAGACAATTACTTGTCATTATGAGATAGTCTGGAGGGTTGTTTACGTTTTAACCCCAAGTTCGTGAGGTTTGAATCTTGCCAGAGTCGAGATTCGTGTGTGATGGAAAACGATTGACTTTTACTTAGAGTTGCAAATGAATCGAGGTGTTCGCTTCATTTATAGGGTTGTAAATGAATCAAGCTACTCATGAAGTAGTTTGGAGTCACCTCGACTAAAAACTCGTTTTTGTTTGTTCATCATCGAGACAATCCCGGGCCCTATTTTGAAGCTCAATTAACGAACAAGTCAATCTACAACAATTACTCGTTTTGGTGAACACACACATAAAAATATACCTTTAGAATTAAATAGTAACACATGATATAGGTCATAGATTATATAAACAAGCTAAACTTCAACAAAATGTTTCAAAATCTATGCTGATCGCCATTTGATTCCAATCATTCTTTGCGAACGAATTAATCGAGACCAAAAGCTCTGGTGCTTGGCTCAATTAGATTCATTTGGACTCTTATCCTTACTAAAATTTGATTTCGATCCTTAAAAGCAGGTTAATGACTTTAACCCCATTTTCTTTTAAGAGTCAGTTAGACATAGAAATATATCTATAAATTTCTTTTTAGACTAAAATTGAATCATTCATAACAATAACATATTAGCAAGCACACCAAGTGCATCAATTATTTTATTTTATTTTTTAATAATAGAATTATTTCATATACATCATATCATGGAATTTAGATGATGACTCACATAATGAGGAACCAAACAGAGGGTGCTCTGAATTGAGGAGGCAAAGCAAAGAAAGGCCCATGTTTCTTCCATGTGGGTATTGTTCCCTTCCATGTGCATTTATGTCCTCTCTCACTACCTTCTCTCCCCCCCCCCCCCCGCCCCCCCCCCCCCCCCCCCCCCCCCCTACCCTTTAATCAGCATCCCCATCTTGCTTGGCTTTCAATGATTTTGGAGGAATTTTAGGTTGGGTCCCTTATTTATTGACTTTATTCTCAAAATATGAGGCTTTGGTCTATTACTTGGCACATATCCTATGTAGTGCTAGAAATAATAAAGTTTTTTTTTTTTGAATCTGAATCCTCTAGAGTTGGACCAAACTTTGGAGTGCAGAGATGGACTTAATACAAGTGCAAGATGAGAATTATGCTATTGAGATTTAATCGTATCTCTTGGTATCAATCGTGTGTGAAATGAGACATTGGAGTTTGTTTAGGTGGTGTGACTAAATTTTGATTGCGGGATTTTCCGCGCGAGTGTTGATAAAATAAAATGCCCCATTTAACCCTTAAGATGGGGGTGTTAATCTTTGAGTTTTGTGAGCTTAAGCTCGAGTTTGTTGAGTTCGTTTTTTTAAACGAGTCTAAAAAAATGTTTAAGTTCAGTTTTTTTAGAACTCGAGCTGAACCTGAGCCCGGGCCAAACCCGAGTAACTCGACTATTTTATATATAAATGAGTCGAACTTTGCAAGCTTAAGTTGAGCCTTTAAGGCTCGTTTTTTTAAACAAGCCTAAAAAATTGTTCAAGCTCAACTCGTTTAGAACACGAGTCAAGCTTGAGCCAAATCTTATCAGAACCGAGCCTGAGTAATTTGTCTCGATTAACACCCCTACCTTCAGATATGAAGCATAGAGTCTGTATTAGAGTTTTCATTCATGAAAGGAAAAATTATACTTTGACCTCCTAAACGATGAACTTGATTTTACTTTGTCCCTTAAACTAATGAATTTTTAACAGTGCCTCCTCAAGTACTTGGATTACTTCACATTAGCCCAAATATGTATGCCTCTTTTTTTGGACGGAAATTGTGGGGCAAAGTTAAAAAAAAATCACATAGTTCAGGTAACAAAATAAAATAAGTTTTCATTAAAATTGTAACGGACAATAATTATTGAGGTAAGTGAACTTAATCACATAGTTGAAGGTGAAATGTGAAAAACATGATAATTGAGAGGACAATTTGAAAAAGTGTCATAATTGAGGGGTCAATGTGTAATTTTTCCTTAATGAAATACTATTTTATTTTTATCCTTGTTTGATTCGGGTGAGATAAATTTTTAAAAAAGGTCAATGAAGAATAGAGATAAATATGAAAATTAAAACTTAATTTTTGTTGACATAGCCCCAAATTATCACGCACAATTCTCAAGGGGAGTCCTTGTAATTTCTAAAATGTGGTGGGGATCTTCATAATTTATTTTCTCAAAACTTAGGGGATGCTAGTATAATTTATTTGGTCATGCCACCTACCCAAATTTTCGAATATTATGTTTTTACAATAATAGTTATATTCCAAATTCCAAAAGAAAAAAACAAACGTTGTCTGATATTCGAACGATACAAATTCCCTCTAGTATATTTTACCCAAATATCTTTCAATGGTCCATCACAATTCATTACTTCAAGCGGAAACTAACGATACGAATGTTGGTCCCTTATGAATACATGATGAGTAGCTATCACTAAAAGAAAACGAAGTGAAAACATCTTCCAAGACATCTAACTACTTATTGGGGCTACTTAAAGAAAAGGGGATAATCACATTGATCTAACTTAAAAGAAGTAACTAGAGGCGGTCCCATGCAATGCACAAAATTGACACTCCCCAATTCTTGTACATTTCTTGACCCCATCATTTACACTGTGTTTGGTACATGGTATTAGACCTTAGGAATGGAATGGTCATTCCTTAGTAATACCAATTCCTTTGTTTGGTTTGTGGGATTAAAATTCCATTCCTATTCCTAAGGAATAACTAATCCCATAAATCATGGGATTGACCATTCCCAAATAAACCATGGTATTCTCCATTCCCAATCCCTGGGTAACAGCTCAATCTATCTGGAAAAAAAAAAAATCGATCGCTGTTTGCTCCCGCATCAGTCTCTCTCGTCTCTCGTCTCTCTCTCTCGCACACTCTCATCTGCATCTCTCTCTCACTCTCTCTCGCACACTCTCATCTGCATCTCTCTCTCACACACTCTCATCTGCATCTATGGCGTCCCCCTCATTCCCTCCCTATCACTCTCTTCGGTGAAGCAATGCACCAGATCCACGACCAAGACCAAGACCAGATCAAATTCGATTTTTGCAACAAATCTCAGGTAATTTCTCTCTCTTTTCACTACTGTTCTTTATTTTCAAGGTTTCGACACCACCTACGAAACTAATCCTCTGCACCGATACAAATGTAATTGGGTTGTGGTGATTTGGGTCTTGCTTTGAAAGTGTTTGAGAAAATGTCCGACAGAAGCATTTTCATTTTACTCACATAGATTGTGCTCGCAAATGGCTATTTTCAAATATTTGATTTCGTTTTCAACTGAATATGTGAGGAAACAGAAACATATGCAACATTAATATGCCAATATCAACACTAACGGTGATCTCCTTTTGTTGTCCTGTGCTTTCTTTTATCCAGGATCATCTCTTCCGAAAGCTGCTTGCTGCAATTTGGTATGTACAACGGCATCCATGGTTTGTTTGAATTGGGTTTGTGGAATGTTGTATCAAATTTCTCTTTGTGTTTAAGTATAATCATCGTTCAGCTTCTATTGATCTCTACTATTTAATTAACTGTGTAATTGCATTGAAAATGCTTGTTTTTCTTAGCAAACAGTGTGTATTGGCCTCCAGTAGTATATTTGCTTGCCGTTTGAAAGATGGTCTTGATATCTTTGATGATAGACTGCTTTCTACTTATTTTTTTGGAACCTCAAGGGTGAAAAACATTGTATAATAAGAGTATACAAGTACATATAGGTTGACAAGTTTGTTTGAAAATTCTAGTTGAGAAATTTCGATTTAGTAAGTAAATCGACTGTTGCTTCGGTAATCTCGGTCCACTTGATTCAGAGAAGCTCCATAGCTAGCCCACAATTTAGAGGCTCTGCATATCTTTTACAAGAAGGTTGTTATCATGAAATGCTAATGTAATCTCTGAAATGGACAATACAAGGCAATTATGAAGAAAACATTTTTCGGTCATTGGGAACATGGTAATAGGTAGGTATTCAGAAGATTGTTGTAATCAACAAGTAGAATGAACAGAAAGTTAGAACAATACAAACAGAGGCTACACATTTTGAGCATTAACTAAACAGGATATTCACCGTCTTCAACTGCTTATAAATAGACAAACCAAGTGTCCATCGGCGATCAGCCTCGTGAATGGACGTGCTCGAGTGATTGTTTCCATATTTGGTGTTCATTGTTTGCACTGATTGACTCTGCTTCAGGTTCTACATCCCAAATACTGATTTTTTCTTTGTATTTTTTTGTGACAGTTATGGCTCGTTTAAGTCTAGCAAGAAGGAAAATGATAAAGAAGAAGAAATTGATTGCATTATTTGTGTTGTGGACCAAAATTATGCATTTAGTCAATTATTTTTTTCATATGATGTCTACTGTCATCCTTTACTATATGAGAAAAAAATCATTAAGAGGTCAAAGGTATCACAATGACTTCTTTGCAAGGAGGACTATTATCTATGACTATGCTTATGCGAGTGATGACGCATGTGTTTCTCAACTTAGGATGAATAGACGAGCATTCATTAGGTTATGTTTCATGCTTGAGACAATAGGAAAGTTAAAACGTACCAAAAATATGGAGATTGATGAGCAAGTGGCTATTTTCTTGCATATCCTTGCACATCACGTGAAAAATCGAGTTATAAAACAACGATTTAAGAGATCTAGTGAGACTATTAGTAGGCACTTTCAGAATGTATTGAATGTTGTGATAAGATTGCAAGGCCATTTGCTCAAGACTCCCGAGCCAGTACTAGAAGATTCCACAGATGAGAAATGGAAGTGGTTCAAGGTACTTAACCTTGTCTAAATTAATTTCCACTTGATTTTTGAATTTTTATGTTCACGCATTTAAACCTATTTGGAAATATGATTTCTACTTGATTTTTGAATTTTTAGGGTTGTGTTGGAGCCTTAGATGGGACATATATAAGTGTTCATGTGCCAACTGAGGACAAGCCTAGGTATCGATTCCGGACAAGAGATATTGCTACTAATGTCTTAGGAGTATGCTCACAAGACATGGGCTTCATTTATGTATTACCTGGTTGGGAAGGGTCAGCGGCAGATGGTAGGGTGCTTAGAGATGCCATGATTAGAAGGAATGGGTTGGTGGTGAATCGTGGTACCTACTACCTTGTGGATGGGGGATATACCAACGGCGAGGGATTTCTTGCTCCATTTAGAGGTCAAAGGTATCACTTAAAAGAATGGAGAGATGGTCACCAACCTAGGACACCTGAAGAGTTCTTTAATATGAAGCATTCTTCTGCTAGAAATGTAATTGAAAGATGTTTTGGCCTGCTGAAGAAGCGTTGGGCTATTTTAAGAAGCCCGTCTTTCTATCCCATCAAAATACAGAACCGTATAATAATAGCTTGTTGTTTGTTTCACAACTACATTAGGGATCAGATGCCAATAGACCCAATCGAGGCGGAGGTAGATGCAGCAGGTCTCGTGGTGGAAAATGATGCACATGATGATCGTATTACGACGGTTGAAACATCCAACGAGTGGTCAACATTTAGATTGAATTTGGCAAATAAAATGTTTGATGAGTGGAGAGCAAGTAGACAAAGAGTGTAATTTTTTGTACCTATATTTGATAATGGTTTTGTTTCTTGGAATTCTACCTCCAATGTTATTGAGATGAAATGAATGGAATTTAAGAATTTCTGTTTTTATTCAACTTGTTTTTGTTTTCTATATACTGTTGATTATTTTTTAGACTTGTTTTTTATTGATTTATTTTTTGGTTCAACTTACATGTTCGGATGAGATTCTTAGTTGTCTTGATAGTTTTTTTTTTTTTTGGGTTCGCACACGTGCTCTATTGAATTCATAAAGAACTATAATTGTTTATTTGAAATGAATGACCAATTTTGAATAATTTTTTATTTTGATTTTTTTTTGTGAACCTATTTTTGAAGGAATTTGTTCTCTAATTTTTTAAAATTTATAGGAGTTTAATTTTTTTCAATGGATTCTCATTTTTTTAATTATAAAATGTTTTACACAACTTTTAAAGGCAATCGCAATCACAAAAAAAATTGTTATTAATTATTTTTAGTCACTTTGGATGTTTTGGTTAAATTTGATTCCATTCCAATGAAAAAATTGTTTTATCCAAACATAAGAATGGAATGAACATTCCATTCCAACCCTTAATCCTAAACAGCTGCCAAACATTGGAATGGTAATGCGCATTCCATTCCATTTCCAAGTTCATTCCATTCCCAAATTCATTCCATTCCTACTGAAAAGCATTACCGCGTACCAAACGCAACGTTAGAGTATTAGATAAGAATTATAGTGAATTATAGAGGGATACAAATAACTTTTTTTACATTTCATGATCCCTTCATTTTGAATATTAGATAAGAATTATAGTAAATTAGAGTGTGATACAAGTAAATTTTTAAAAATATTTTGAATGAGTAAGATCTCTTTTTTGGGTGTAAAACCAAGGTTTGAAAAGTTTTGTTGAAAAGTCAGAGTTAAAAAAGTTTTTAAAACCGTTTGAAATGTTCCTGAAAAAATCGATTTTTCGTGGATAAAGCCGATTTATCAGTTTTTCCTTAGTCCTTATAGAAGTTGACCTGACCCAATAAACTGATGAAAATGTCGTATAATAAGTCTGGATTCAAACGGACTAGACTTAGTTTCAATCTAACTTGTGCTAAGTTTTTTCAGCCCCCCAAACAAAGAAGAATGGCTTATGGGCTAGGCCTTTAAAAAAGGGGTTCACAAGCTTTGGGCTTAGCTATTTAGCATCGGCCACAAAAACTTTAGATTATGCATTTGGACTAAACGAGTGTTAGTCTCAAAACAAGTTTGGATTATTTAGGTTGTGAAGTCTAAGCATAAATATCTGTGAGAAGATAACATTTTAAATCAGAGTTAAAAATCAAATAAAAAAATAATTCAGAATTTTCGAACATTAACTCCATTGTAGAGGTTTGATTTAGAGCGATGATGGTAAATTTTCCTGATACATCATAGATTTGATTCGGGAATCAAAACCTCCTTAAATTCAGAATAAAATTCACAATACTCAAAACAACATTACAAACTAGAATGAAGCTTCTTTTCTACTTATAAATTTGCAATATTTCAAGGTTTCTTTTTACGTTTGTGAATTGATCGTATGCAGGGTACTTAGGTCACACAGCTTGAGACTAGAATGGGTCGAATTTAGATCCAAATTCAAGGTCGGATATCGGATAAGGTTCGCTGTTTTCTACTAACTAGGTGAATAAGAATTTGTCATATGATATGTCATTAATTTCAATTTCTATATATATACATATTTCCAATCCAATTGCGATTTGACCTGAATTTAATATAAATATATGATGATATGGATTTGAATTTCAAAAGTAATTGGGTAAAATTAAACTTTACTTAAATTATTTGAATCGAATCAAATAATTGTACATGATTCAATTTATAATAAATTTGGTGTTAGAAATTTGTTGGGTCATGGACCCGAACTGGAGAGCTCATGATGGGTCGACCCAATTAGAGAATGCCCATAGGACATGACTCTTGTAAGAGTCTTTTGCCGTCCAAAGTAGGGGTGTCAAACGTGTCGGGTTAAACGGGTGACGGATGAAAAATATGTAAACTCGTACCCGACACGTTTAATAAACGGGTGAAAAATCTCAACCCGAACACGACCCGTTTAATAAACGGGTGACAGGACTCGTTTAACCCGTTTAATTTTAAAAAAATTATATTAAAAAAATTTAATTCTCCACTTTTTTTTTATTGCCAATTATATTTACCTCAAAAAAGAGGAATTTTTAGCTAAATCTCATAAAAATCATACTTGAAGACTTAAAAAAAAATGAAAGAGGCAATTGCCTTTTATAGGCAACTCAATCCTCCCCATCTCCCCTCATTTTTCAATGTGAGACAAAAACAAAAGGCATTAGTTTGCCTTTATCTTTGAAGTGCTCCCCATCTCTCCTCTTTTGTCTTTGAACTACTACTTTACTTCTTTTTTTTGTATTAATTTATTTACTTCTTTTTTTCTTGCTAATTTTTTAAAATAATTATTAATTTATTATTATATTAATTATATTTAAACGGGTAAACGTGTGATAAACGGTTTGACAGGTCTCACCCGAACACGACCCATTTATTAAACATGTTTGGCGTGTCAACCCGTTTATCACCCAAACCCGTTAAGATCTCACCCAAACCCGTTTAATTCGTGTCGAATTTTGACAGCCCTAATCCAAAGGATGTATCAGTTAAACTACTAATAGACATGTCTCTCTCCAAGATACCTATATAAACCCTAAGGCAACCAATGAACATTATCAGAAAATTCTTAACGTTAAAGTATCATACTCTCTTTCTCTCTCCTTACATAACATTGAACAAAGACTTGTGCTGTGAACATCCAGTATTAATTTGTCTTGTGTAACAACATCATATTGCTCGAGCAATAAAAAAAAGACGATTTTTAGATTCCAAAGAATGTAAAACATACTCTAACGATTTCGGATCAGAAACGAAAAACGTATGTCTTTAATCATACGCTTCCGCTTATGTATATAATTCCAAACATTTGGATATAGGCCATGAAAATGGTATCCGTTTGCACAATTTAGATACGATTTTTTTCAATGGAATTTAGATTAGAATCGACCATATTACTCTAAATTTAATCCATTAACAAGCCTAGTTAAGACTGATCAAAAAATTATGAACAAAACAAGAAATGAAAGCAAGAAATATCATAAGCCAAACCCACAGTAGGATTATTTATTTAATAATAATAACCATTATTATTCTGATTATTTAGCTTGAGACACTCCACTGGAAAATAAATAAGCAAAAAAACATTTATTTCTGGAGGAACTTCTTAAACCAGTAAGCAGAGAGCTTGAAGTGTCTTTTCAATCCATCCTTGTAATCAACGTAGGTGAGACCAAATCGAACGGTGAAACCAGCGTCCCATTCATAGTCATCAAGGAATGACCACACAAAGTGTCCCTTTACATTTGCACCTTCCCTGCAAATATTTCAAATAATTTTATAAATACTAGGCATATCACTCATTCAAGAAGAAGTTTTTGCAAAGATTATATACAGAGCGATGCATTATCGGGAATCACGGACGGACTAATCGTTCGTAAGAAAACATGTACGAAAAATCAAGTTACGCCTTAAACAAGTCAATGATGTCAATTAAGATTGATCGTAAAACTTGGGGAATATCATATTTTAAAAATCGGTCTCAACTTTTTTGAATAGTATTGAGTTTTTGATTTTCATGTGTTTTAAGTCGTTACTTAATTTAAACGAGTGTTGTTTAACTCTTTTTATACGACACTGAACTTGGAATCATGTCTTTTTCATAAATTAAAGAATGATCTGCGTAGTTGAGATGCGCGTAAACTGGTCCGAACACTCTTGACCGTGGAATAAAAAAAGTTGATCTAGTGATATGACAGTAACATAATTCAATAGTCTTGTTGTGATTGTAATTATCGGGAGCACATTACATCAGCAAATTAAGTTAGTATTTAAAGTATCAATAGCACTAGTCATACTAGTATAGGGCATAAAATGTTTTAAAGAGCATTGCTAAGGGAAAAAAAAAAACACTTACTTGATAGCTTTTTGTAGATACCATAGATGACCTTCAAAATATTTTATCCTCACGTCGTCCTTGAGGGCTTCTTTAACAGGTAGTGTACTATTATTCATATCAGCCAAGCCTGCAAATCGACAATATATATGTAAATAAACCATCCAATGGGTGACCACTTTTTAGTATGGGAAAAGCCAAGATGGGATTTTTATGGATAATTTGATCTGAACTCGAGTTTGATCATACAGATGTTAGTTGATAAATTTTGATAGATAATTCGAATTTGAATCTGTTATTTAATATTGTTACCAATAACGATCTGATCTGATATGAGATATATACATACTTCTATACAACTATAATCACGAAATTAGTGATTATATGATCAAATTTAGTTGAAATGAAGGTTTAGTTTAATAGAATTTTGTTTAATTGAGTGATTTAGATGGGATAAATTTTTTGGATGGACTGTTTGATTTTTAAAAAGAATTCAAATACAAGTAATACAAAAAAATCATGTCGAATAATTAGATCAGATTTGCCTTGCAATTTTTAAATCAAAGTAGGAACAGTTGAAATCAAATTCAGACCAAGGCAGACCTAAATGGGAAGCTAGAACAGGGGCAAATGAGAGAGAAAGTGCATAGAATGAGAGTAAAAATGAAAGAAATAGAGAAGAGTTAGGAGTCGATGAGGAAAGGCGACAAAGGATTGGGCTTCTTGCAGAGGGAAAGGAGGTTGGGGTGTTAAGCAAAGGGGAGGGATTCTCCCTCCCCTCTCCGCTCCCCCTTGCCTCTCCTCCTCTCCCCAACCTGATTCCTGATAGACTGTGCTCACGAGGGAAAGGGGTTCCTTGACAACGACCTTGACTCCTTAGGCTCGGAGGGTGGAGGTCGTCGTAGGAAAGATGGAGGGGAAGAGGCGGAAAAGAGGAAGCAAATAAAAAAGGGTAAGGGGACTCCCTTTTTACTCTTCTCTCCCCATTTCTCTCAATCTTTAAATTTGAGCTATCTATTTAATATTATACGTAGGAAGTTGAATTCTCAATTTATAAACACACAACAACGGTCAAGATTGATCAAATCTTCATCTACTTTAATCCAATTATATAAAATTCATCCCAATTTTTTTTTTCCTCCCAAAATATCAATTTCTCTGCACGACTCACAATACTAGACAATTCAATCAATAGACCACAATGTCAAACAATCTTAACAATTCACAACTACCTTTCTATTCATATATGAGTTATTGCTAGTATTTATAAGATAGAAAATTTATAAAGCATAGTGTGACATTACCATTCTCAGTGATATAGATTGGTGGGTTATTGTACTTGGTCTTGATGTAAAGCATGAGCTCTCGTATTCCTTCTGGACAGATGAAAAGCCACTCCAATGCAGTCTACAAAAGTGTATATTCTATACAGTTAGTAAAAATACACATTTCATTGATTTCAACAATAGGGAAACTCTACGGTACCAAATTTTTTTTTAGTACTGGCATCGTTGGTTTTTATTTTTTATAGTAAAATTACAATTTTGAAAGGAAAAGTTACAATTGCTCAAGGGAACGTCATGATCGATCATAGACACCCATGATCGATCATAAAAAACGCAATATTGATCCAAACATTTCACGATCGATAATGTCCTTTAAAGTTATAACTTACACTTCAAAAAAATTATAATTTTTGATATTGATACCGCCAACGACACCGTAAAAGTTCCCTCAAGAATAAGGTAACTTGGGGGAACAAAGATGCTATTTTCTAGGATACATGCCTGCATGAGCCCATCAACACACATACAAACACGAATGCACACTTATAGGTACAATTTGAACGTGTCGATCCTAATTTGATTTAAAATATATATTCTTTTAAAGAAAAAAGATTGATGAAGAAATCTAATACTCGAGTTGATCAATAGCAAACACAAAAAATTAATAATAATACCCGAGTTGATTATGGATTAATAAAAAAATTAAACTTATTTACCAAAAAAACCCTCAACATGAATTCAGTTCAAGTACCATTCTAACTTGAGGGACAGTCAGGTTAAAGGGTTCTGAGTTGAAATTTGGACCATGCCACCGAACGAGAGTTGGTATGGAACCTTTTCTTTCTAGCGTAAGAGCGGTAGAACATTACAAAATATTACAGCCACCTAACATAAGGGCCGGAGGTACGGTAAACTCGTCCAACTCATACCGAACTCTAATTGTGCGAAATATAATTTGGTTTTGACTTTGGTTTTACACACATGCCCATGCATAAGGAGAGAGAGAGAGAGAGAGTACCGGGTGACCAATGTTGACTCCATCTTTCTCCGCTGAACCAAATAAGAAAATGATTTTGCAAGTTTTTGAGTAAATACTTACATAAAAATTATATAAAAAAAATTATAATACCAAAAAAAAAAAAAAAAAAGTAGCATATAAAGGATTATATAACATTGGTTCCTGATTAGACTTACTTGATAAATCAACATGATTGTCTGTGAGATAGCTGAGGTTAACTCTATTAGCTGAAAGCATAGGAGATGCATAATTTGATGTATAGTAATTTATGCCCAAGAAATCAATGGACCCTTTTAGCAACTTGGATTGTTCTGCAGTGAATGTAGGGAGTCTGTTCCTCACAAAAGCTCTCATGCTTGGTGGGTAGTCACCATAAGTAATTGGATGCAGAAACCTACACATATAAGAGGAAACAATATGGCATGAACCTTGCACACTTTTAAAAAATTAATCTCCTCGGATATTACGGAAAATTATACTTTACACTTTGAAAGATTTTTCGATTATCAATTTATACTCTTATTAGTGTCATGAAATTCTAGTACCATGGCCTAGAGCCAGAATGCCATTTAGTTCTTTGTCTAAAAACGAAGCAAGTGACTTGCAAGTGGTATCGACATGGGCTTAAGTTTAAAATCATTGTGATATACAATGTCACTTTCAAGTTGCTTGTTTTCGTTTATTAGACAGAGAACTTGTCGATATTTAGGTCTGGGTTATATTGCTACAATTTTATGATATTGAATGCGTAAATTGAGAATCAAAAAATCTCTCAGAGCACAAAGTGTGATTCGTCATTGATATTATATAAGCACTTCTGGTTTTAGGGGTAGTGTATTTTCGAAAATTTCTTGGAAGTGTTCTCACTACTCTGGATTCTCAGAATAACTTTGATTAGGAAATACTATAATACAATCCAAATAGAATCCAAAAATTAAAACTTAAATGTATATCATTTATTGGATGAGTGGGTCCCATTGAAAAAGTTAATAGGACCCACTCATCTAAGGGATAATATGTATTTGAATTATAATTTTTTAGATTTTATTTGAATTGTGTAGCATTTCTCTTTTGATAATAAAGTTTTATTGATTATTTTCATATGGTCCCACCTCTGAATTTAAGAGGAGGGACCAAAACTACTCAGCTACCAGTAACTACACACATCCTAATAATACATTGTGGCTATGTGTCTTAATAGCATCTGGTTGTTAGCGATTATTTTCATGAGGTCCCCACCTCTGACTTTAAGAAGAGGGACCAAAACTACTCGATACGAGTGATTACACACATCCTAAAAATACATTGTGGGATCATGTGTCCTCGGTCTCAACCAGGCACTCTTGTTACCACAACATAAGCTCGTGATGTACATAATTACTACCAATAATGCACATCCATTAGTTTACAAATTTCATCTCGAGATCGAAAGTTGGGAGTCGGGCAGTAACCCTTGAAGTCTTCCCATTTGACATAGCAACAATTTTTGTTAGTTTGTTCGGACAACCTTAACCGTTGAACGAAAAAAAAAAAAAAACTGTAATTTGAGATTAAGAAAGGTAACACTTACCATCCTAACATGAAGTCAAGGGCCCGGTAGGGAGCTTTGAGGCCTAATGGTGTTTTGATTTTCGGCAAAAACCAATGTGTTACTAATGTTATCCCAATCTCTCCCTTTTGAGACATCTGCATTTCAGTTAACTTGCAATATTTTTACATTTGTAATGCACAAAATCATCCTCATAAAACTATCGTAATTTGGGTTTTTCAATATAAGAATTAAAGTCTTTTGAGAAAATTTTTTTGTGGTAGCTATGTTCACCGTCACAAAAAATCGTGTTTTGAAGAAGAATTTTTTTTTTTTTTTAGTATTATTATAAAAAGGTAATTTGCTGCCGCAAATACTATTTGAGATGACTCGTTGCCGCCATAAAGACTTTTTGAGACTACTTATTATGGCGGCCAATGGCGGTACAATGGCCGCCATAATAAATGGAGTCTAAAAAATATTTATGACAGTAACTACCCGTTCCAAATAGTATTTGAGACAGTAAATAAATCTTTTGTGATAACACTACCGTCACAAAAACTTTTTTTTCTTCAAACATATGTTTTTTGTCACACTGAATACAGCTGCCACAAAAAATTTGTCTTAAAAGACTCTAATTCTTGTAGTGTTTTTTTTTTTTCCTTTTTAGTTTCCCATTTTAAGATAACCACGAACCTGATATTTCTCCCTATACAATTTTACGGCAACTGCGTGACCAAGAAGAAGGTGATGCGCTACGATGTACGGTTCAGTCGCGGAGTTACCATGCGTGCAATTTCCAATATAATTGGAACATCGACCTGGTGCAAAGGTCCCCTTCGCGTATGCGTTCATACTGACAGACAACGGTTCATTCATAGTGATCCAGTGCTTGACCCGATCCCCAAATTCCTTAAAGCAAAGGTCCACGAAGTCCTGAAAATCATTCCTAAGAACCAACATTAAAAATAAACAATTTCATCAGTCAGTAGTTTAAAATGTCTCAATTGCAAATGTCTATCACAAAACAGATAGAAAGTTATGTCGTTTTATTTATTCTTGTTTCACTTTATCCTAATTATAGATATATGTTTCACGTGAATATACTTACGTCGGAATATAACGAGCTTCTAGTTTTGAATAACTAAATCAAGTAATTGAGAGAACAATGTTAAATAATCGGCACGATGTCGGATAGATTAAGATTGAGACCATATTTAAGAATAAAAAATATAATTTGCACTATGAGTAGGGGTGATAATCGAGCTGAATTCGAGCCTAATTCAAGCTTAATTTACACATAAACGAGCTGACTCGTTTGACTATTTACACATAAACGAGCCTAAAAAAATGTTCAAGCTTGACTTATTTAACAGCCCTAACTATGAGAAGATGATCATATATTGCAACCAATAACTTACACTATGTTAGGGTGTAAAAGTCCACCATACTCATCTTCAAGAGCCTGAGGGACATCCCAATGGAGAATAGTGACAAATGGCTTCAAACCTGCACATTGAAAGCAACATAGTGTTAGATATATTCACACCCTCTCTTTTACATTTTTACTTTATTTCACTCAATTATAAATCATTCATCGCATATAGGTGAAGACCCTGTGTTGCTAGACCACCCAAACAATGCTTTTGAAAACGTATATATATTTTTTTCTAATATACGTTATCATCCGTATTTATAAATACTATGTCCTACTTGAATTCATAGAAAATGATCTATCACCGAGTGAAATTAAGTAAAAATACAATACAGTTGATCTCAGCCTGCATGGGATGGTGTGGTAGGGTGAAAATTAAAGGAGGGGAGGAGGTTGAATAGTCACCTTTAGCTATAAGCTCATTGATGACATCGTTGTAGAATTTCACACCTTCTTGATTTACTCCTCCACTGATTTTCCCACCTGAAATTATAAAAAAAAAAAAAAGAAAGAAAGAAATTTTCTCATCCATACCCGAATCTCGGGGAATTACTTTTCCCGAAAATAGTTAAAAAAAATCATTTTTGCACAATAAAAAAGAAAAAGGGGTGTTGCTTTATAAAGAAAATTCAATTTAGCACCAAAATGGATGTCATTTTAGAAAGACTTTATTAAAAAAAAAAAAGTTACCAATTAATAAAAATTATTTTAAAGAGAGAAGGGGGGGAGTACGTACGTGGTAAAACTCTTGACCAGGAGATGGAGAACCTAAAGGCATCCATTCCAAGTGCTTTAAGTAGATGTATATCCTCCTGCAATATTACTCAAAAAATCAAAATAATTTCCATTAAGCTAAAACCTTTTATTATTATTACCATATGATCTTCTTTTTATATATGTGTAAGAACAAAAAATGATATCTTTTTTTTTTGTGAAAAAAAAAAAAAAAGTCCCTTTAGCTCAACTCAATACAGTATTGTCCCAACATTTTTAGCATCAGCTATATGAATCTTGTTTCGTCATTGTACTCTATCATATCTTTCTTTAGTATTTTATTTAAAATTAATTTTAATTCTTCTTTTACCTCTATATTTACTGTTAATAACTATATCATACCATTATTTCTCACAAACATATCCCTTCGGCTACATCCAATAAAATTGAAAACGATATCGAGAAATAGATTTCTTTTTTAAATTCTCTCAATAATATAAACAGTGCACAAGTGGCCATACCTTATAACGATGATAAAAATCAACTGCAACGTCTCCATTAGACCCGTCCCAAATTTTTTCTGCCATGCACAAAACATATTTCCAGATTTATACTATGAAATAGTCAAATATGGTAATGACAGAAGATGAGTGGTCACTAAGAAGTTTGACAAGAATCAATGATAGGGTTTCAGATACCTAAAATATGTAACTCTGATTCTTTTCATTGTACGTTTTTTTTTTGAACCCGTGATCTTCTTCGTAGATAAGCATGGAAAAGTGAGTTGGTACCATTAATCGAAAAATCTTGTCATAGATATTTACTGTTGTTTGCAGCACGAACAACGAAAAACATGTCTTTATGTGACCTATACAGTCTGGAAGTTATTGTGACAGCAACCTCTCACGTAGAACTATTTTATAATTTTTTTTAAAAAAATTATGCCTATAATTTCTATAGTTATATTTATAATTTATTTTTTAAATCTGATGATATTAATTTTACCCCCATAAAATTGAGGGAGAGACTCGGAGAATTAAAGAGAACTCAGAAATTATTTTAACAAACTTGATGTGATTGGTCTTTATTCAAAAAAAAAAAAAAGACGACGAAAAAGAAGGAGATGTGATTGGTCAATCTGTAATATAAAATAAGACAGATTTTAATAAGTTCATCTGACGTTCTCAAATAGACTCATCCAACGACCACCAACATCCCTCTAAAATCATTCACATTGAATTTTTTCCTCCCCAGTCCATCACTTCTCACTTACCGTGTCTTCAGACACATGTTACTCTTAGTAACTCCACATTTAGTGGTTCTTGTTGTGTTAGATTTTTTTTGCCATTAACCTTGATTGGTATTATGGTTAAAAAATTTCTATTGGAGGAATCACACTTTACATCCCAAAATATTTAAAAATTATTACTTTAAACCCTCAAAGATTAAATTTTTTACATTATACTCTCAACGTATTAAAAATGTTGTAATGTAATTCTTCTGTTAACTTTCGTTGCTTATTCCGTAAACCCCCCCCCCCGGTTAACGTTGACGGAATGAGCAACGGAAGCTAATGGAAAGACCAAATTGTAATACTTTTAATACATTAAAAGTTTAATGTGAAAAATTTAACCTGATATAAAATAGAAATTCTTAAATATTTCAAGTTACAAAGTGCAATTTTCCCTTTTCTAGCTATTTGTATTCTTGATTTTAATGTGTGCAATTGAGTTACAATTAGTTTTTATTTTACTATGAGAGGCTTCTATGTAAATAAATACAAATCTGACATCTTATTTTTAGTCATTAAAAAAAATTTACTTTTAGTGACAGTAAACATTGAAATGTCATAACTAAATTATTTAGCCGCAGTACACATTGCCGCGACCGTGACAATAAAAAAAATTGTCACTAAATCTGTCCATGTCCAAGTTTGAATTTCTCCCTCCGTCCTTGGCTATTTTGAAGAATGTTAGGGTTATAATCTTTTCGTCCAGGATAATTGGGCTGAAAGGATGAGAGAGAGAGAGAGAGAGAGAGAGGACCTGGTTGTTTGTGAGCGAAAGTGTCCCATATGCTAGGGCCTTTTCCTCCTTCATTTGCTGCTCCTTCAATCTAATGTCTCAAGAAAAAATGAGCACACAAAAACATATACAGTGTAAAAATGCACACACGCACACACACACACGCATACGCATATATGCGTATAGATGTATATGACAGCTGATTAATTCACACCTGGTAAGCTGCTGATGCCGCCCCGAAAACGAAATCAGGTGGAAAACTACTCCGGTTAAACGGACCCGAGTAATGAGTGGGTGTTGCACCATTACAACGAGCCAGCAAGTTGACAAGGACAAGGAGGAGGAGCCCTGTAATACCCATATTCCTAGTTGGTGTTGCCAATATTGCACCATGCACCTCTCTTTATATAGAGAACAAGGGCAAATAGCCAACTCTAGACAGTACCCAGTGCTATCAACTGGTCGGGTCGGATTCTTGCTACAAAACCATGGTTAGCGAGTTTGTATTGTATATTAACCCGGGTTAGTGTGGTGCACGTTTATTTACAGGTTTAGTGCATATACATATTTGTCACTCGAATCTATTAAAACTAAATATAAACCTATTAATTTTATGTCGATTTATTGTCGAGTTTCGGGATGTATGAATTGTCTGGCCTATAGCTAGATATTTTATGTTGACACATATCAAAAAGGGTTAGATATTTCCAGAGTGTATGAAGGTGATGAGAAATTAATTTGGCAATTGATGTCACTTAACTATACATGTGGATGCTGAAATTAAATGAATGAAGGTTTTATAGATTGGGTTTTTCGCATTTTACATCTTGAAAGATTTCAAGTTTTTCATTTTCCACTCTTAAATATCTTAATCCATTCACAATTTGAGATCAAATTCGATCTGAATAATTTAATTTAATTTAAATTTAATAAATTTTAACTAAATTTCTTTAAATAATTACTTAATTTATTTAATATTTATATAAAAATATATACATATTTTGGATCGAATCATCATCGAATTCGGATCAGATATAGGTATATCCAAATCTGATTCCGTAAAATATAAGATAACGAATTCGGATTATCGGTAAAAAAATATCAATTTATATCTAGCTAATCGAATTCGGATCAAAATTCACTCCATTAAAAGACCTAATTTCTAAAAAACCAAAATTCAAGAACGTTTAACACGACACAATCTATTCATCTATTTCAATTATTGTAACGAAGAAGTGTATAATCTTATTTTTATATTTCTTGATCTAGTATTATACGGATTGTTTTTGAGTTAAATGACAGTGTATTAGCAAAAACAAAACCCTAATGACACGATTGATTTAGAACGACATTTTATGAAACACGGATACTTCGTTGAAGTCGACGTACTCGTATCAGATATTATATCGAATATGATATGATACTTAATTATCGGATACTCGAGAATATGTATCTGAGACACCTCTTACATTTCGATAATATTAAAAAAAAAATACTTTGCATATACTTTTGTAATTTGAGCAACATGTATAATTTTAAAATTTAATCATTAATATCTCCTTTCAAATTCACAAAATTTCATACTACTTTGAAGAAATATAAGTGTTTTTTGTAAGTATTATCACCTTTTATATTTCAAAAGAGCATAAAATGAATCTAATACATTATAATTTTAGCAATAAATACTTCTAAACAAATTAACCAACTAAATAAGTATTAGTTTTGATTGCTTTAATTAGTCACTTCACTTTGTAAATATACCATAATTATACGATATATACTTTTTTGAAACTAAAAAAATTGTTAATTTTTTTTATTATGTTAAACAATTATCAAAATATATAATTATTAAGTTAGTATATAATAGTTAAAAATATGAATTTTATTTTATTATAAACATATCTTAATTGCATCCTTATCTTATTTTTAAATTTTAATGTATTATTGTATTCGTATAGTATCGTATCTCAAAAAAGTTCAAGAAAATGTGACATGTCATTAATTTCTATTGTCTTATACAGGTATGATATAGGCCAACCACCTTAGTTTTCAGATAAGTAGGGTCACCTTAGTTTTCAGAGAAGTAGGGTCACCTTAGATTGCAGCATGTGAGTAAATATTGAATCCAACGGTGATATTATGTCACTGTTGATGATATGGTATTATCGATCAATAATAAAACTCCAAATGGGTAATTTGAATCCCACTAGGGTTTACATAGAAAAAGAGTGAGGAGTTATGTGTTTAGGTGGCAGGTTGATTATTAATTTTGGTAGGGTCCATTTATTTATGTAAAATTTTATTATTAGTTAGTGATATCACATCATATTGTCATGTGATATCATTGTTGTAATGAATATTTCTCGTAGAAGGGAGACTACAAGAGAAGAACATGCTCATCCCCAAAACCCCACTAACATCATGACCCAATTTGGAGGGTATTTATTAGGAGAAAAAACAAACAAACAATCAATGGACGCACAACAATTTACCATGCTGCTAGATTGAAAAGGAATAAAGTACAAGATACATACACCATTCAAACATCTTTGGTAAAAAAAGGGATAAGAAGAAACAAACATATAAAGAGAATCGCAAGTAACACGCATAGCAAAGAATTACATAACAGACCATGATTGTCAAAAGCGACGTTGGTTGAGGCAAATTTCAACTCCTGTGTCGGAAAATTCTCAGTGATTTCCACCCCGTTGAAGCACTTTTTTACTTTATTTCGCTTAGGGGTATAGATTAATCTTAATTTGGGGGGATTTGGTCACGGGTGATGTGGAAGTTTTGTAATTTTACATGTATTAAGCGTGGATTTTTAAGTAGTTTCGAACCATTAGGGTTCTTATTTTTATTGTGTTATGAAACTCAACAACTTTTGGCATTTAAAAAAGAGTAATAAAAAATTGAGTTAATTTGTTGACTTGATGATTTAATAATAATATGGTCTAATAGTATTGTTAAACTTCTTCATTAGAACTCTATCACTTGACATATCAGCGTGTCGGCAATTTAAATCAGAAAATCTTCTCTTCTTTTCCTTGGTTTTGTATTCGAAGAAACAACAAAGTTTGCACAAGCTTTTATCAATAATCTCTCTAGAGTGGAACTTTACTAGCTGATTGAATGGCCAACATTTTGCGAGAGGCTGAGTTGCCAGACAGAAAATGAAAGCCAATCTGCAATAATTTTAAATGTATTATTGGAAGATGTCTGGATGAGATTTGCATTTATGGTCATCACCTACTTCACCAGACTCCATCAAGAAGGTCCATATATAATAGGAGATAGAGAGTCAAGTTCATCCATCCGCGGAGCTACGGGCCAGAGTGATCTCTGGCCCACCCGCCAATTTTCTAGGAAATTGAACCTCTAATTAATATATTTATATTAAAATCTTTTAAATATATATTACTATGCCCACACTATCATTATTAGATAGGCCCATAATAAATAACTATGAACGTATTACAAACATACATAACACACGAAATTGATGGAGGAACTGAAAAAGTTAAAGAGGCCAATAGTTTTTTTTTTTTTTCCGATAATATGTGTTGCGATTGGCAAGTAATGATATTTTAAATGAAATCTTGCCTTGTATCTTTCGGTCTTATTTATAATAAACGATTCTTAGAAAATAGCGTAATGAAAGTAAAAAAATCACTAATAAACTTTGGATTTCAAAATTAATAACTAAACTACTAAAAGTGCCATGAAATTAAGGAAAATGGGATTTTGAGGGGTTTAAACAATGTAATGTTGGCTACCATTTAATAAATCTAAGTTTAGGATAAGATTCCAACGTTATCAATCAACCCTGATAATCTTTGGATTTTAGTCTTTGTTGGTCCAACCATTTTATGAACTTTGTCGGGAAAATGTATGGAGTAGCTCGAGTCTTGCTCAATTGAAACTCATTTATATTACAATATAATGAATTCAACTTGATGAAATTTTGATTGTTTCATATTCAAGTTGAACACAAGTAATATAACTCAGCTCGGTAGACTCAAGTTCAATTTACTTAAAATAGAAGTTTACTTTGTTTTTTATGTTGAAAATTTACAAAAATAGCAACCTTAGCCTAATGGTTTAACATTTGGTTTCTAACCATCAGATTGTGAATTCGAAATGAACTTGAAATTTGAGTCAAGCAAGCACTTCAAAATAATTTTATTTAGTTTTTCAAGTTGAAAAATTACAAAGTATGTAGCAACCTTAACCTATTGGATTAAACGTCCGTTTTTTTTACCAGGAAATTGTAGATTTGAAATGAACTAGGAATCGAGACGAGCTAGTATGTGAATCCAAGCTCAAGCCTGAAAATAGTCAATTTGTGTTGGGTAACCATACCATAACTCGAAAGACGATTTTATTAACACCCTTATTCAGGTATATTTGGTTAAACCATGGGAAAATTGAAATATGTCTACATTAAGAAGCTATGAGGTACAGACACTCTCGAGAAGGTAACGTATCTGTGTCGGATATCGACACTCTTCAGACACGTGTTCGATACTCTTTTATCCGTATTCATAATTAAATGATAAAATTTTAATTTTGGACATGTGTCCGACACTTCTTTAGAACTTGTCTACTACTAAACAATAAACATGTGTTGAAATGTAATTAACAAAGCTTAAAAATTTGAGAACATATAATTACTAATACTATACATGTTAAAATTAGACTCCAAATATAATAATAAAAATAAAAGATGCATAAAAATTTAAAAAAAAAAGAATTAAAAAAATGAGAGCAATTATTTAAATTATATATTAAGTACACATTGTCTACAAAAAAAATGATGATTATTGACTATTATAAAGATGCTTTAATCTTAAAATTCACAGAGTATGAGTAGACTTAAGATTTACTTATTATAAAATATTGAATCTTTTATGAATTGTATATTATTATCGCTATTTTTGTAATAAATTATATAATATTATATATAAAATATATTTTTTGTAACATGTTCTTAACTTACCCGTATTCTATTTTTTTCAAAAATATCATGTTAACGTGTCCATATCATATCATATCTGTCTACCGTATACATGTCCATATGTCTAGTCAAGAAGTGTCGGTTGGACAAATCAACATAGCAAACAATTATTGTAGATTGCATGGTCTTAGCATCTGAGATTTCGTTGTCTGAAGTTGGGAGGATTTTTCCAAAACGTTACCATGACTTTAAAGTGATATCAAATAACAGGTGACAACATTTCCGCATCTTCTATTGTTTCTTTTCTATATCTGTCCTTCGCAATTCAAAAACCCATCTGTTTTTTTTTTCTTGAGATAGTTTAACAACTGAAAACACTCTAAAATTAAAATATGGGTTAGTAAACATGAGGTCCAAAGTTTTTATCTCCAAAAAGATATTTTCGTTGACGTGATTTATAAGTGACTAGGGGTAATTAGTACCTGAAGACACGATATAATATGAATGATTTTGAGAGAGATATTGGTGGTCGTTGGATGAATCTATTTGAGACTGTTGGATTGACTTATTGAAACTTATCCTGTTTTATATTATAGATTATGCACGTTTCAAATTTATGTAATCGTAATTTCTCAATCTTTGCAGTCAAAAACTTTCATTGGAGCATATAGTAATCGAATAATGTTAGATTGATAAAAATATAGTGGTATATTGACTAAGCATCGTGTTAATTTGGCATTTTATTTTCCGACTGAAAACTCATTTTGAATTTGAACAAAACGAAATTTCAAAACTCGTATTAAATTTCAGTTTTACGCTCATTTCAAATTTTGATCCAAATTTTTTTTCCTAATCGTCAAATACTATATGAGACTTAAAAAATCGACATAATTTTTTGATTTAATGATGTGGTAGTGACATGGTCTATTAATATTGTTGTGACCGAAACTATTGAAATTCTACATTAGGACTCTATCACTTGACACATCTTTAAGTCAGCAAACTATGTTAATTTTTTAAGTTTTAATAACATTACTTATACCCTGTTAGCATCGCATCTCATGATCTCTCAATGTGGTCTCATTTTTGGCCAAGTCTAAAAACAAAGCTTTGTCCCACATCAGTTGCTTAGCACCACAGGTTTGAGTATACGTGTCTGCTCTCCTGCTCTCAAGTCAGTAATCACGTGGATGGTGTGGGCTTGTGGGTCTCCTCTGTCAAGTGTGATTGAATTTATGTGTGTTTTTTGTGTTTCTGACCAAAAAAATAAATATATAAAATTACTCACTATTATATGGAATAACTATAGAGTTAAAACCATAAAAAGAATTGCAATGGTTTCTTGAAATGGAAAAAGTGCGGAACTGAAACTGATTACTTACTTTAGGAGTTGACTATAATAATGAAAAGAAAAATTGTATCATATCTCTATTTATCACATTTATGATTATTTTTACCACATTTCTGAGTCGTTTAACTACCATTATAGTTGAAATATTGAGCTCACATGTTTTAGACATGTTTCTCACTTTATGTCATTTTCAATGTCATATCGAGTTATTTTTAGTGTTGTACATCTTTATGTCTTATTTATGGAGAGAGAAAAATTATGTGGATCAAATGTTTTAGACAAATCTCTTGTACCAAATGCCATAGTATAATTTAAGATTTTTTTTTTTTACTCGAAAACAATATTTTGGTAATTTATTGATCAAATATCGTAATTTTAAACTTATTTACTAAATTATCTTTCTCTTTACGAAAGACATCCTACTTTTGTGAATGAGAGAAGATCTAACTAGTTAAAAATAAAATTTACAATGCTTTAAATTGAAAACTTAGAATTGAAATTTTATTGGTAGATGATAAATATTACAATTAGAAATGGAAACAATACATTCATTGTACAGAGAATGCTAGAGATTATGCTTACAAACCTCACACTATACTCTCAAACTCATTATCCAACTCTACCTTTCATTCTTTTCTAGAGTTTCCTACATATTAAAGGAGGAAAGTCTTGTACATTCTTCAATTGATATTTCTTAAAATATATTCATTACATCTTTTATATCAATGTAATAAAATATATTCATTACATCTAATTACTTACCCTTTGTTTGGTCTGCAACAACATTAATCATTAAATTAAAAGGACAGACAAACTAATTATCAGAGTCACATATTTCTCATTTTTATGTCATTTTCAAGGTTATAGTTTTTTAACTGTTGTACGTTTTTTTATGTCTTATTTTTGGAGAGAGAAAAACTATGTGGGTCAAATGGTTACGACAAATCTCTTGTACTAAATGACGTAGTACAATCTAAGATTTTTTTTTTTACTCAAAAACGGTATTTTTGTAATTTATTGATCAAATATCCTAGTTTCAAACTTATTTACTAAATTATTGTTCTTTTTTTACAAAAGACATCCTGCTTTTGTGAATGAGAGAGAATCTAACTAGTCAAAAATAAATGGGAGAATTACACTCACACCCTCTGAGGTTTGTTACTTAATCACTCAGACCTCCTAATATTTGAAATATTACACACAAACACCCTGAATTTTGTACGGGCATAACACTTAGACCCCTGCTGTGAATATAGACGTTAATAAATTACACTCAGACCCCTTAAAATTTGTAAAAATATATTAATTAGATCCCTTAAGTTTAAAATGTTATATTTAAACCAAAAATATTTCAATCAAATACCCCCTAAAATTTGTAAATATATATTATTTAGACCCCTTATGTTCTATTATGAATGACTTAGACCCTTGTTTGATTTTTTAGTTTTATTCCAATAGATAATATAATTGTATACTAATTACGATTTTTTAAAACAAAATTTTAATTTTATTTCAATAAATGATACAATAAAACATGAATTTTGGTTGTAAAATTTAAAATATTTGATATTCTATATTTGATTAGAGTATTTTTTTGTCTAAGTATAATATTTTAAACTTAAGGAGTCTAAGTATTATATACCTACAAATTTCAAGGGAGTCGTAATTTATTAACGGATATATTTACAGTAGGAGTCTAAGTGTTATGCGCGTACAAACCTCACAGGGTCTGGGTGTAATTCTCCCAAAATAAATTTTACAATTCTTTGAATTAAAAACTTAAAATTGGAATTTTTTGGTAGCTGGTAATCATTACAATTAGAAATGGAAACAATACATTCATTGTACAAAGAATGCTAGAGATTATGCTTACAAACCTCACACTATACTCTCAAACTCACTATCCAACTCTGCCTTTTATTCTTCCCAGAGTTTCCTTTATATTGAAGGAGGAAATCATGGTACATTCTTCAATGCATTATTCAATTGATATTTCTTAAAATATATTTGTTACATCTTTTACATCGATATGATGAAACATATTCATAATTACATCGGATTACTTACTCTTTGTTTGGTCCGCCACAACATTAACCATTAAATTAACCGGACAGACAAACCAATTATCAGAACTCACATGTTTCTATATGCCTTATTTTTGGAGAGATAAAAACTACGTGGGTCAAATAGTTACGACAAATTTCTTGAACCAAATGACATAGTACAATCTAAGTTTTTTTTTTTTTACTCGAAAACAATATTTTTTGTAATTTATTGATCAAATGTCGTAGTTTCAAACTTATTTACTAAATTATCGTTCTTTTTTTACAATAGACATCCTACTTTTGTGAATGAGAGAGAATCTAACTAGTCAAGGTGGGTTTTGATCACACACGCCACGACTGGGTCGGGCTTGGTTAAATATAAATTTATATTTTTTGGTAAAATTTGTTTACCAAACATGAAATGGGCAAAATTTTACACGTCCGTTTGAGGTCCAAAGTTCACAACTCAAAAAAATATTTTTTCGTTGACTTTATATTGGTTGTTTGTAAGTCATTACGTAAATTCTAAATTTACGTAATTATAAAGATTACAAAGAAAGAGAAGATTGGGACGATTTTCAATTATAAATTAGCATATATATAATTTGATCTCTGCAGTCGAACACTTTCATAGGATCATATAGTTATAGAGTAATATAAATTGATAAATAAATAAAAAATGTTGCAAATTTTGAAATGTTGTACTCGTCTTGAATTTCAACCAAAATAAAATTTTGAAATTCGTACTAAATTTCATTTTAAATTTTAATTCAAAAATTTTACTTATTCAACAAAATAAAATTAGTGTCACATCTTTTGATCCCTCAATTAAATCCCATTTTCTAAGTAAATATAGCATTACTTATTGTTTTATAGATAATTATTATCTATTCATGCATCTAATAAAAAATTAGTTGAAACATGAAAAAGGCTGTCCATGAATGTAATTAAAAAATTAGTTAAAATATAAAAGGGCTTTGCTTGAAATGGAAACGGTTACTCTGTTGGGGACTGAAAATGATTAATTACTTTCTTTTTTTGGTCGGGCATAGGATTAATATCTAAAAAATAGTAAAAAGACATGGTAACATTGAAAATGACATCAAGTGTGGAACTATGTTGTTCAAATGGTTACGAAAATTTTTTATTATTATTTTTTTCATCTGTCAGGTGTGTTTGTACTAGCTTACGCGTACTTCAATTAATTTCCTCTCCAGTCTGGTCAAAGACAGGTCATCCACGTCGGGACTGTGATATTAGTGAGAGATAAATTCCTCCTGGCCTAAGCTCTAATAGTTGTCAAGATTCAAACTCAAGACGTCTGAGTTTACAGCTCGTCTCTACTACCACTTGAGTAACGACAAAGTTTTTGCGAAAAATGATATAACATAATGTTGGAGGTTTTTTAAGTATATAGTTGTTTTGTAATTTTTATTATTCAAATATCGTAGTTTTACACTTTTACTTGTCAAATTATTGTTCTTTTCGTTAAAGCGTGTTTCAAACTCAATTTTTTCTTTATAAAAGCGTATTTTCAAACACTTTTACAATGAAAAATTTTGAAACTTTGCTTTAAAAACGTGTTTTTATACTGAAAATTGTGAATTCAAAATAGGATTTCAGGGAAGGAAGTGTAGTTTGGCAAGTCAAACGAAAATATGATAATTGCATAAAAAAAAAAATTAGTGAGTGTATTCAATGTTTTCCCCTAGACTAGGCCATTATAATCTTTGCCTAGAACCAAAAGCAAGTGGGTTAGAGATGTACTAGGAATAACCCGTGCTTGAAGGCACGGTGCAACTAAAAAAAATTGAACATTGAATTTGAACACGAAATAATCAAACACTGAATTCAGACACGTACGAAACTAAAAGCCTAAACTTGTCCTATATCACGTGTCTAAAGGCACGATACATAGTTTGTAAACACAAAATTATCAATCAATGAATATAAACATGTAAAAGTGAAATAAAAATGGTCAAAATGTAAAAAACTTCCAAATTTTTGACAGAGTATCCTCTAAAAATATGATGCCACAAATATATCAACCTGTCTACAAAACTTATATATTTCATAATTATAATGAAATCATGTCATATGCACATTGAAATTCAACTATGTACCAATTACCACAACACCATTCTTCGGATCCAAACAATTATATCAATACTTGTAAAAGTGACAGATAAAACATAAAATTCTTAAAAAATTGAAATAAACCTATAAATTTTTTCAGTTACAGACTACTTTAATCACACAACAAAATGACATGAACTACATATAAATCAATCGTTATCTCAATGAATGAACAAAAACCTAGCAATTACTTGTGTCTAAAGGCACTACGTAATACAAAACTCCGCTAACTAATATGAATATTTCCAACAATGAGATCCATTTCCATGAGAGAAATAAAAGCGAGTTGAAAAATAGGTGGTAGCTAACTTCTTTGAATAATTTCAAGCTTGTGCTCAGCATTGGCCAAAGCATCTTGAATTCATCAACTAATGATTCATTTCTAGTAGCAACTGAGGTTTGAATGTCTTGACCTGCATGATAAACATGTTGATGATAAGCTTCCAAAATGGATACAAATTCATGAGTATTCTGATCATGGAAAGATGATTAGAAACAATAATCCCACTCTTGGAATATGAAAGCTGGTTTCTTTAATATATTATTCCACTGATAGGATATGTATTTTTTTTTTTTTTTTTTTTAAGAAAAGGGGAAATTTTATTCCAAAAATAAAAATTTACAAGAAGCAAAGAACAAAGTTCTAAAAGTATAAAAGTTGGCTTTAAACCTTCAGCGGTTTAAAGCTTTCCTAGTTACAGTATTAGATCTCTCAAAAATAAAGCTAGTCCTACACTTGTAATCATGCCTTCAGAACCAATGCAAAGAGATTTTGCAAAGCTTGCAAGCAGATTGCAATAAAAAACTTGGACCAATGCAGCAAGAGACCCTTCCAATCAGCTCCTGAGACTTGGACCAATGCAAATAGAAAGCCTGCAAAATCAAGCAGCTTTGCAACATAACTCCAGCCCCAAGATTCCAGAAAACATCCCAATGTAGTCCCAGTCCAATGCAACAGACAGACAGAAAATCTGCCAATCAATCCAGAACCAGACTGCAACAGAGAGAATCCCACATTGCATGAGCATTGGATCAGTCAGAGAAAGTCCACTGCCTGCACACCACACCCAATACTGGACCTGCTAACCCTCCAGCTGCCCCAGCAACCACTCCTTAGCTCACAAGAGCAAACCAGCAACCACAGTAGTGCAAAAAACAATCTCAGATTACAAGCAGACCAAGAAAGAGCACAATGCATGAGCAATGTCTCTGACCCTCCAAAGCTTATAGACCAGACCAATACTGATAGGATATGTATAGGTCCTTAAGATGCTCACATAATGTACAAATTAACTAAATCAACATCAGTTACTTTCAGCATAAATATTTATCAAACATCGCATAAATAGACATAGACAACCCATTGCAAGTATGATGGCAATTTCAAGATTCAGCTTAACATTTTGTCCAGTAACCAAGTAGCTGAAAAACTATTAGACCTTTTTTGGTCATACACAACATTGAAAATTTTACTGAATGATCACCTGGTTAGTAAGAAGAAAGACATTTGAACCTGCCGCAAGTGCCACAACTCTGAACTTGTCTGGATTCTCAGCTACTATGTCTAATGTCTGTGCAACACCAACATAAACTTGTAAGGCACAAAAGAAATACGTAGACACAAAGCAAATGCATGACATTAGTTTGACCGAAAAAACAAAGCAAGGGCCGAACAGTCACTAACTGAAGCAAAGAAGAAAGAAAAAAACAGAAGAATTGCAAAATAAATTTAGGTAAAAATGAGTTTTCATTATCCATCAAGTCCAAGCCATGAAAATTGACTCATTTGAACATCAATAGAAAATGTTAACCAATCAATAGATTGTAGAACAGTACGACCAAAGAAGAAAGTCAAACTTATTTCAAATCAAATTCATAGCATGAATTCTTCACCTAAGTTCCAACAGAGCCGGTGGATCCAAGAATTGAGATAGGATTTGGATAATACACAGGGAATTCAAATACAACAAAAGTATCATCCTAATTAAAACTTAATTTGCTAAATAGCAGGTAAAATTCAATGGAAACAGAATTCTCCATTCACCATAAGCACGCTAGCCATTCCACCTTAAGGTCCCCACCATAATGCCATACCAAAAAAAAACTAATACAACTTTAGATTCTGTCCAAAAGTTGCTAACAACGTGACCTGTCATGGCCCATTTTTTCCATAGTCTGCTCATGTTTCTGCTCTTCTTTTGGAAAAACCAAGTTCATTGAAATTCTACAAATCCTATCTTCTTCATTCTTCAATGTTGAGAGTTTGCAGTGGTGGTTAGTACACTATGATGGCTGCAAATATTATAGATTTGTGGGTGCTTATTTGCTTAGACATATATTTGCTTATGATTTTAAAAAGAATGCTTCATGGGTGCCTATTTTTAAAAAAAAATCATAAGCACAACATTTTTAGAATTTAATATTTTCAACCGGACACACATATACACAGACATATCCAGTACTTTATGCAATAATATGTTGAAAAAAAAATAAAAATAATCCATGATCTCGAAAGAGTAAAATAAATGGATAAAAAGTAATCCATCATTTCTATAGGAAAGAAGTAAATGAAATGGGGGTTATTGTAAGCCTGAGGCTTTAATGTCATTTAATTTCGAAAAACACGAACAACCTATGAATATTTCAAACCACAACAAACTCAATGAAATCTTTCTCATTTATAAGGTAAACGAATTTCAAAATTGTTCACAAAACAAAGAAAAAAGCTAGACAAAACTAACCTATGATAAACTACAAGGAAAATTCGTAGGCTAAACTAAACCAAGGAAAATTATGTACTTCACACTACAGGTCCAATTCGTTACTAACCATCATTATGCTCATGTACGGCAATAACATTTATCAATTCTTAATGTACACACGAAGAATATAGTGCATGTAGGAAAGGGACCCTGAGACCAAATCTCAAACTGGCACCTTGTCCTACAAGCCTAATGAAGCCATGAAGTATGTTGGTTGTCCTCAGCTCCTCACCATCCTCTCACCCTATGTTGTGTGCTCATGTATTTGTGTTTGGGTGAGGTTTGTGTGTGTGTTTGCGAGGGAGAGGGAGAGGGAGAGAGAGAGAGAGTGAGAGGGGGTGTACCTGGGAAATTAATACACCACCAAATGAGTATGGTTCTTGACCACTGAATTATGAGCACTGATCTGGTAATATCCACAGTAGTATTGGAATGGTAACTGATTTTAGAGTAAGGATACTGCAAAAAGTGATTAAAGTAATCAAAATATCTCGTGGAAGATTAGAATTTATCTGCCCTTGGAATAAATTAAAATTTTGTGAAAAATAATAATTAAAACTTCGCCTAATTATTCGGAATCAAAAGATACGCAACCAATAAGCTCCAAATGTTTGTCTACCAAATAATAAAAAAAACCCGAACCTGAAGGCACAGTCCAACATAAAAATCGAGCACCCCAAAAAATCGAGTTACTATATCAAATCGCGACAAACACTTTTTGAAAAAAAGTGCAATAGAACTCTAATAATGCAATATAACTTAAAAAAGTAGACAAAAAAATATAATTAAACCCAAACAGGTCAACTCAAGTATCTTGTTCTCAAGTTCTGCATGGTATCAAAAAAGATAAATCAGAAGTCAGAAATCTAATAATGCTCAAAGTTTCTATTTATTACAAGCAATCACTGAATGAGAAAAGAATAAAACCGTGCATTCACATTCCTAAGTATCTTGTTCTCAAGTTCTACATGGTATCGAAAAAAAAAATTAAAAGTCAAAAATCGAATAATGCTCTAAATACTAATTCACTGAATAAAGGACCCAAATTAAATCATAAAGAGCTGAAAGAAAATGAAAAGAGGAAACCACAACTTTTCTCAAATACGATTCGACTACTAAAGCGCTGTTGGAATACGATCAAACATGCTCACTACCAAAGCTCAGTATTTTGCCACGCTAGAGTATTTCGATATTCAAACACTAATTTGCTTCGAATTCTTTGGAACAGAAAATCCAGTTCCATTGAAGTCACAAAATTAAGAAGGACCAAGGATATACCAAAAATAAGAAAACCCACCTCTATGATCACGCAGAAACTTCAATTAATATTGATTTTATTTTCTAGGTTTATTAGTTATATAACCCAATGCATGCAACTGTGTCAAAAAAAAAAAAAAACAATATTATCCTCTTAAAAAGGGCAATAATTATTGTCAACGCTGATTTTGTTCATTTAAGAAGCAAGGATCAAAGTCCTATAAAAAACTTACCTGGAAAAATTCTGTAAAACTTGAAAATAAGATAACCAGAAGAGAAAGATATTAAAGTACTATAAAAACCCAATAAATAACTTGCTGCATGGCAACGAACAAAAAAAAGGTTAACCCATACCACAATATAAGGAGGAAAAAAAAAAGAGGAGAAGCAGTTCCACGCTAGAGTATTTTTCCAAAACATTCTTAGCATTATGAAAATGCACCAACTGAAGGTATAAAAAACTTAAAATACAAATGCACTGCACTTAGAATATGAGTTTAACAACAAACCCACGCAAAATTTAGTTTTGGGTTTCACTATAACATGTATCATGCAAAATTCAATCCAAACAATGTAAATCCAAAAGTAACCAAGTTTATTAGAACATCAAATTCATATACACAGGACAACTTGTTAAAAGAATGGAAAGGAAATCACTTACCAAGTGTATAACAATGATGCTAACATGGCCAACTCATGGACCTTTGTTACCAGCGAGACATTGCCCGGGACATCTCATGGACCTTTGTTGTTTGCAATTTCTCATCCAAATTGTACCAAGATCTGTCAACGCCCCAACTAAGATAAACGATAAAACTCACAAATAGATTCCAAATCCAAAAGCAACCAATTCTAAGTTAATAAACAATAGATTCCAAATCCAAAAGCAAGAATTGAGAATTTGAGTACAATAACACAAAAAATGATAATCACAAATCAAGTTAAGGTAAAAGAAATTCCATTATTGTCCCAAGCAAATCTTCATGTGACATTATAATTTTTCTACAAATTTTCGACATAATTTCTCCAAAAGCAGACCCTAAAAAATAATATCAACCTATGTATATGGTTTGTGTAATGATACCATCCAAGGCTAGTACTTGGTAAAAGTTTGTTTATTCTTAAGAAATCACATCCCAAACAAACTATTGGACTCACCATCGCGTCATAGTTCTACGTTAATACAATCATTTACCAACTAATGCAACATGTCCAAAATGTCATATTTGAACAATGTCCAGAATGAAAATCATAACTCAACGGCTCAACCACCAACCTAAGTAGTCATTTCATTTTATATTCCTATCACATTGCATAAGAAAGACACAAATACGTTATATTTTTTTTTTTTTTAAAAGCAAGCTATCAAGAACATTCAACCTGCGAGGTTATTAAATCTCATAGGAATAAGAAAGCAAACAACCAAGTCATACCTAAAATCTTGGCAATATTACTCCTTGAACAATTTCAATCGTGCAAACTAAGATGTCTTAACCACAAAAGATTCTCTTCCTCAATATTCTCCAAACTATAACAATTGTGTTCCTTACAATTTATATGACCCTTACAAAACTTTAAAGATCAACAAAATTTTTAAAAATTGAGAACTTGATCATTGAGGCATTGTACCCACTGCATCAATTATGTGAAGGACCAATCTATCATCTTGTCAACAAAAATTAAAAAAATTCAGAGTACTTTGACAGAGGAAGTGTGGTATTTCTTTCATATTTTTATTTCAATTTGCTACAATGTTTCTTTACTGTTAATCTACCCACATATGATTCAAATCTGACTGATTTCATTTGTGCCTAATATTTTCTCAACCCCCAATCTTCCTACAATATCAGGAATAGCAGATGAGGCTGAGATCCTATCATGCATTTTCAATTTTTTCCAACCAGATTACTCAATTCTTTTTTTCTTTTACATGTTAATAAATTCACGATGCTAATGGGGAGTATGGCCATGTGTTTCTTGGTACGTAAAAGAGAGTTAGTATCCCCATTCTCATCTTAGTATGTAGCGGAAAAAATAATTTTTCTTTTGTACCGCGATCAAAGACATTTGCCAATACTTAGGAAGGTAACCATTTGCCAAATCAAGTCTTTTAGGAAGGTAACCATTTGCCAAATCAAGTCTAGAACACACAAACTAAAGGTCACTCCAAATCTTCTCCACCTTTGAAAAAAGTCGTAACCAAAATTTTGTCAAATATTTGCACAAACTTCTCTTAGGAATTTAAACAAACACTTGGTGGGCCATTGTGCGGTGGTGTGGGTTTGATGAAGGGGGGTGGGTCTGTGGTGGTCGCCAAGGAAGATGAGGATGCAGGTGGAGTAGGTTTACGGTGGAGAGGGGTGCGGGTGTGTTATGGGTGTGAGTATTCTGTGTGGGTATGGGTGTTTTGCGTGTTGTGTTGTGTTGTGTGTGTGTGTGTGTGTGTGTGTGTGTGTGTGTGTGCGGTTGGGATTCACAGAAGGAGGAGGCTGGGGGGTGCTATCTGCGTGTGTGTGGAGGGAGAGAAGAGGGATACCTGGGAGAAGAGGGCGCTGTGGCGCGGTTTCTCTAGCTCTGGCGCGGTGGCTATGGTGGCTCTGCCTCTAGCTTTGGCGATGGTGAGAGAGAGAGACTCTGAGTGTCTGTGTGTTTGGGGAGAAAATTCGGGGGAGGGGCAGGGGAAGGGGAAGAAAGAGGAAGGGAGGGGGAAGTGACCGTGCCATGGATTTTGGGGAAGTGACCGCTGTCTCTCGCCGCCTGCTCTCTGACAGTGAAGAGACTGAGATGAGAGAGAGGACATGAGAGAGAAGAGATTTGGGGGAAGAGCCGTTGGGTTGAATATATGGACTTTTGAATTTGAGTGAGATGTATTGTGAGTTGTTGGATCAGAGACTTTTGAATTGATTTGAGACCGTCCGATCATCTTGTTGAAGTCGTCCTTTTTTATATTATAGATTAATTCAAGAGCCCTAGAATAGTTCATGTGATGTGACCCAACAAGAAAAAGCTCAATAGAATAGGATAATTAGGTCATTTTAAAATATAAATGAAAATACATTCTCTCCCTTCATTAATACCACAGCCAAGTGCCAACTATTGTCTAAAAGCAACCCCTCTCTCGAGGGGTCTTCATCCTTTCGTACGGATAGGAATCTGGTAAGAGATGTCTTTATTAGCACAATTAAATTGATTTGCGAGTAACATCTAAGCTTATGCAAAAACATAATTAGAGTAACATCTAGGGTGTTTGGCTGGTATGAGAGGATTGGGTTGGATTGGATATTGATTCCAATCTCATCTAATCCAATCCAAAGTAATCATCTAATCCAATCCAAAGTAATCCTGCCTAAGTTGAATCCAATCAACATTATCCAATTCAATAATTGATTTGGATAGAAATAATGAAAATTGTGAATCTCATGCACATGTCCAAATCAATCTAAATGAAATGTCCATTGCACCCTTTGCAAGAAAATATAATTCAATTCTATATCAAATTTAGATGGGTAGGATTCGTGAGTAAAATTAATTTGAATATATAATTTTTTGGAAATAATGAATAATAATAATTTTGAATGCCATTAATTAAGCTATACTTATGTGGTAGCAAAATTATGATTTAGTATATTAGATAAAGTTTAAAAAAAATTATAATATTTTAATATTATTTTATCTGTTGGTTTAACAACACAATATTGAACGAAGTTTTTTTTTTTTTTTTTTTGTTACACGCAACAACTGTATCACTTCAGATTCATAGATGCATTTGAACATACTTGTGGAAGAACACAAACAACCATCTAGAGTCAGATAAACATGGGGATGAGACAGAGATGGAAATGAAGGAAAACAAAGAATGAACAAAAAATATAAATATGTTGGTTGGGTATGAACCAACGGCGCGTAAATGGATACGACTTCGGAGAGAGACAGAGAGAGAGAGAGGGGGAGAGAAACAACGAATGTGGGAGAGACAGAGAGGGAGAGAAAAAAAATTCAATAAATAAATATATTTAACGGTGAAAAAAAATTTCCACTGTGACCATCGTCGGAAATAACCTACCCTTCGGAATTATAAAGTTCAGAGGGAGAAAGAGAGACATCGATTGGAGGAGAGAACAGAGGGGAAGAGAAAAAAAATTCAGTAAATAAATATATTTAACAACAAAATTATGATTTTCGATCGCCAGAAATGGCCTACCCGTTGGAATTACAAAATTTAGAGAGAGAGACAGACATACAACAAGAGTGAGAGATCCTCCAATGAGCGAGCTCCTCGAGTAATAGACAGAGAAATAGCTCATTCACTGACTGAAGAGAGAGACAGAAAGAGAATACCTGTTGAAATGTCTGGACTGGGTTGTTGGAGACGATGAAGGTGAGGAAGAGATGTAAAAATGAGTTAGCTTGTTGGAGGCGGTGAAGGTGAACTGAAGAAGACAAAAAAGGGGGTAAAAATTCTACATTGGTTACTGTACAAGGGCATTAATGCAAATACACACCCAATCCGATCTGTGGGCTTACTAATCCCAAAGTTCAGGTGGGATATATTTAGGTGGGTCAGATGGGATAAATGACCTAAAACACTACGGGCCGCGGAATTGAGCCTAACGTTTATCCCATTCACTAAATTGGATCCAAACTAAGATTTTGTGGGCCCCCGATATTTTTATCCAGTCCAATAGTTGTTATCCCCCTTTATCCCCTTATCCAAACACACCCTAGGGGTGTGTTTGGATAATCGGCATGGATAGGAATGGATTGAATTTTTTGTATCCTAACCCATCCCACCCAAACCCACTCAGGCATTTAAATGGATGGGTTATGTAAGCCATCCAACCCAAGCCATTGTTTGGCAAAGAACAATTGAATTGGATGGACTTCACCTTGACTTTTATAGACATTTACCATTATACCCACGAAGACCACCACCACCACCACCGCCACAACAAAAACGCCACCACCACCACCATAGAAACACCCACAACCATCACCACAAAATCAACCAGGCAGAGAGGAGAATTAGGGTTTCAAAATTAACCACCATCACATCAGATCTGAGAGAGAGAGAGAGAAATTAGGGTTCAAAATCATCCACCATCGTGGTGGTGCGGGTGACTGTGAACGATCGAGGTTAGGGGTGGTGCAGGTGAAGTTCTCTTTTTCATTTGGTCCACTCAGGCACCCAAACCCATCCCAACAGAAACGCTGGGCTTGGGCATCGTTGCCTTCACAAAGAGATTGATCTCTTGACCTTGATAATCCATCCCAACAGAGGCGATTGATCTCTTGACCTTGATAATCCAAAGGCAAGAGCTGGTACATCATCTGTAGGAAGCGAACATGGCGATCTCTGTCGAACAACTCTGAAGTTGAATCTGATGAGCTCCGGAGTGATTGATCCATTGAAGATGATTCGAATTCTATGAGAGAGAGAGACAGAGAGGAGACGAGACAGAGAACGAGAGATGGGATTCGATTCGTTGCCTTCACAAAGCGAGACAGAGAGCTGGTGGGTAAATATGTCATTACTCCACCTTAACCCGTCGGCTGGGATTGAAACCCATGGGGGAGGTGGGTTAATTTTAACCCATGTAGCAGGGTTAAAAATTACTGTAGCATCCGGGTCAAAGATAGACTCGAGATTTATATCCTGGCTCATTTTTTGCTTCCCAAACAAAGGATTTGTGGGACCTATTGCCTTATTATCCTATTCTTATGGTGTTAACCCACCTTAACCCACTTCCCAAACACACCCCTAAGGTTTACACTTTGTTCGGCCATGGTTTTTCGTTTGCTTGTTTAGGACTGGGCAGGATTGGCTGACATTAATATCACAATATAAGCCTATTAAAGCCCGGCCCATCCTGCGGGTTGTATTACCCATACAAGACAATTGTTCGTATCGGTCAGTGATTTCTTTTTAATTTTTCATACTTAAAAATAAAATAAATGTAGTTATATACATATAGTATATAGTGAAAATTGAAACCAACAACAATATGACGAACTCTTTTGAAAATAAGGATAGACGCAATCTTTTTAAATTATTAAGGACATGTATTATATTTTTTTTTTTGTAAGAAAGTTCAATAGTCCTTTTATTTTTTTTTATTTCTTATTTTGACCTTCAATCGATTACGCAAATCTTTTCAAAACTCCTTTCTTTTCCTTTAATTTATCTCTCTTCTATCCTCCTTTAATTTATCCGTCTAACTATTTCTCTCTCGGCTCTCTTCTTTAATTTCTCTCTTCTCTATATTCTATTCCACTACTCTCTCTCTCTCTCTCAACTTGAACGTTAATAGACTATTTTAGATCCTTATATATTTTGTATCTTGTCTCTGCCATTGCTGCTATACAAACACATAGGAGGAGAATCACTTGTAAGGAATGTCGTCGTAAGAAGTGTTCAATCATTTCACAAATTTCTTACTTTAGTCGCCCAATTTAAATTAATTGAAAATTGAAACCTAACAAATTTTTTCTGACGATGAAGAGGACTCTGCCCGTTAAATTCATTGAAAGATTCGTCTGGTACTTCTAATCTCTCTCTCTCTCTCCAAAGCTTGTGCTCCTTCCCTTGAGCTGTCATGTTAAAAAATTAAAATTATGCCTTTTAAAGTAGATATCTGCTACCTTTATTCCCTTCAGGTGTCATGGTGGTGATGTTCTTTGCCTTTTATCTTTTTTTTTTTTTTTTATTCACTTTTTGGTATTTGTTCTTCTTATGGGATATACGCTTGAGTAATAGTTACTGTCCTAGACAGTAACAGTAACATTGCCATTATCCCATGGACAGTAAGTGAGCACTACTGTTCATGATAATAACAGCAGTATTATCACTGTCCCCCGAGACAGTAATAGTGGAGTATTTTCATTATCCCCAAGACAGTAACAAAGACAATGTTACTATCCTGGACAATAATAATGTAGTATTTTCACTATCTCAAAAATAGTAAAAGAAACACTGTTACTATCCCGGAGACATCAACAGTGGAATATTTTCACTATTCCAGAACAATATCAGAGACATTATTGTTATTGTCATGGGACAGTAATAGAGACACTATTACTATCATGTGGACAATAACAGTGACATTGTCAATATCTCATATATATATATATATATGTGTGTGTGTGTGTGTGTGTGTGTGTGTGTGTGTGAATTTTATATGGATAGTCTAATTATGAAAGATCTAAAATTAAGGAGATTTGATTTTGTTTGATTTTTGAATTGTGTATTTGATTTTGTTTGAATTTTAAATTGTGTATTAAAAGAGAATAGGGTATTTTCATCTTTACACAAATAGATGTCTTTAAAATCCCAAATAGTATCTGTTTGGATATTACTCTAAAAAATCCCTAATATATATTCATATATTAAATTAATGAGATAATGGGATGTGAGTACCTTTTGCAAAACTTATTTGGCTTTAAGTACCACCTCAAAACTTATCCTCCTTTAAGTCATCTTTTTCATTAAATAGTTGTCAATAAGTACACATTTTAAAATATTTTTAAATTCTTTTTAAAATGTATTCTATAATTATCCCTACCATAAATAGTGTATATCTAATTGATAACTTTTATATTTCCAATATCTAAATATTAAAATTCAAATGATACACAAATATCAAAAGGAATCTTCAAAATCCCACATTCTAATATTTAGATATTGAAAATATAAAAGTTGTCAATTAGGTATGCACTAACTGTTGAATTAACACCAAGTCTCAAAGGTTGGTGGGACCTATAGTCAATCAATTAGATTCAAATAGCATTGCTCTTAATTTTTATGTCACCGGGTTCTATCACATTTTCTTTCAGACTTCTTTTTAACTCTTTGTGATTATTTTCTTTTTTATTATCAAAAGAGCAATGGTATATGAACCTAATTTGAGAACTTAATCAGGGACCTAATTCAATACAATCATTGAATTAGTTTGTGAGTTCTAATATTAAATGGACCCACCACCAACCCAAGATTATATCGTCGAGCAATGTTATGTCAATTGTCTCTCATTTATTATTTGCAGATGATAGCCTCTTATTTGCAAAAGCATCTAAAGACAATGAGTTGTCTATTAAAGGGGGGAAATAGTATGAACTCAAATTTGTAATCTAAATTTGCATCCTAAATGAAGGGGACCATTAAATGAGTGGGTCCAATCAACTTTTTTAAATGGAACCCACTGATCCTCTTTCATTTGAGATACAAATTTAAGTTGTAAATTTGGGTTACATAGCATTGCTCAGGAAGGGGTGCCTCCAAGCATTTGAACAGGCAGTAGGACAAACTATAAATCTGGCCAAGTCTGCTGTGGTGTTTGGTAGAAATTTGGGCAGTGCTGAGAAATAGGAAATTAAAGAGGTGTTATAGATACAAATGTTGGATAGTCATGAGAAATATATGGGTCTCTCATTGATTGCTAGCAAGTCTAAACGTGAAAATTTTAGTTCTTTAAGGGAGAGAGTTTGGAAATAGGTTCAAGGATGGCAGAGTAAGCTACTTTCATGGGCGGGGAAGGAGGTATTAGGATTCAATCAATCCCCACATATGCAATGTCGTGTTTTAAGATTCCTACTTCTCTTTGTAATAATCTTACTAACATGATGGTGCCTCCTTTTGGTGGGGTTCTTCGAATAGTAAAAAGAAGATACATTGGAAAGAATTGGATAAACTTTGTTTGCCGAAGTTTAAGGGTGGCATGGGATTTAGAAACCTAAAAGCCTTTAATTTAGCTCTTCTTGCTAAAAAAGCCTGGAGGTTAATTCAAAACCCAACCTATTTATTTACTCAAGTAATTGGTATGCATTGGCGGGTGGGTAATGGAAACAACATTAAGATTAAGGGGGATAAATGGATTCCAAGTCCCTCATCTTTTCGGGTCATTAGCCCTCTTTTTGAACTTCATGATGATGCTTTGGTTAGTTCATTTATAATGATACCTAGAAAAATTTCAAGTATGAGCTTAGATATGGAGGTTAGCTTGGGAGCTCAGCCAAGAAATTCTAAGCTCGCCAATCCAGGTTTGAGACCCCCTCGACCTGAACCCCGAGGTGAACTCACGAAAGACAGCTAGCAATCGAGAGGCATCTCCCAAGCAGAACAAGCTCCAATCAAGACACCAAACTCTCAATTAACCAAAATTCTCTCCCGAAATCAAGGGAGATCCTGCGAGTAAAAGGCTAATATCTCGCTGCAAATCCCATAAAGGTAGGAGGAAGACTATAAATATTATACAACACCTCCATTAAGAAAAAAACTGTGTCGGAAAGTTCTCAGTGATTTCCACCCCGTTGAAGCACTTTTTTACTTTATTTCGCTTAGGGGTATAGATTAATCTTAATTTGGGGGGATTTGGTCACGGGTGATGTGGAAGTTTTGTAATTTTACATGTACTAAGCTTGGATTTTTAAGTAGTTTCGAACCATTAGGGTTCTTATTTTTATTGTGTTGTGAAACTCAACAACTTTTGGTATTTAAAAAAGAGTAATAAAAAATTGAGTTAATTTGTTGACTTGATGATTTAATAATAGTATGGTCTAATAGTATTGTTAAACTTCTTCATTAGAACTCTATCACTTGACATATCAGCGTGTCGGCAATTTAAATCAGAAAATCTTCTCTTCTTTTCCTTGGTTTTGTATTCTAAGAAACAACAAAGTTTGCACAAGCTTTTATCAATAATCTCTCTAGAGTGGAACTTTACTAGCTGATTGAATGGCCAACATTTTGCGAGAGGCTGAGTTGCCAGACAGCCAATCTGCAATAATTTTAAATGTATTATTGGAAGATGTCTAGATGAGATTTGCATTTATGGTCATCACCTACTTCACCAGACTCCATCAAGAAGGTACATATATAATAGGAGAGAGAGAGAGAGTCAAGTTCATCCATCCGCAGAGCAACGGGCCAGAGTCATCTCTAGCCACTCGCCAATTTTCTAGGAAATTGAACCTCTAATTAATATATTTATATTAAAATCTTTTAAATATATATTACTATGCCCACACTATCATTATTATATAGGCCCATAATAAATAACTATGAACGTATTACAAACATACACAACACACGAAATTGATGGAGGAACTGAAAAAGTTAAAGAGGCCAATAGTTTTTTTTTTTTTTTTTTCCGATAATATGTGTTGCGATTGGCGAGTAATAATATTTTAAATGAAATCTTGCCTTGTATCTTTCGGTCTTATTTATAATAAACGATTCTTAGAAAATAGGGTAATGAAAGTAAAAAAATCACTAATAAACTTTGGATTTCAAAATTAATAACTAAACTACTAAAAGTGCCATGAAATTAAGGAAAATGGGATTTTGAGGGGTTTAAACAATGTAATGTTGGCTACCATTTAATAAATCTAAGTTTAGGATAAGATTCCAACGTTATCAATCAACCCTGATAATCTTTGGATTTTAGTCTTTGTTGGTCCAACCATTTTATGAACTTTGTCGGGAAAACGTATGGACTAGCTCGAGTCTTGCTCAATTGAAACTCATTTATATTACAATATAATGAATTCAACTTGATGAAATTTTGATTGTTTCATATTCAAGTTGAACACAAGCAATATAACTCAGCTCGGTAGATGCAAGTCCAATTTACTTAAAATAGAAGTTTACTTTGTTTTTTATGTTGAAAATTTACAAAAATAGCAAACTTAGCCTAATGGTTTAACATTTGGTTTCTAACCATGAGATTGTGAATTCGAAACGAACTTGAAATTTGAGTCAAGCTAGCACTTCAAAATAATTTTATTTAGTTTTTCCAGTTGAAAAATTCAAAGTATGTAGCAACCTTAACCTATTGGATTAAACGTCCGTTTTTTTTACCAGGAAATTGTAGATTTGAAATGAACTAGGAATCGAGACGAGCTAGTATGTGAATCCAAGCTCAAGCCTGAAAATAGTCAATTTGTGTTGAGTAACCATACCATAACTCGAAAGACGATTTTATTAACACCCTTATTAAGGTATATTTGGTTAAACCATGTAACAAAACCCTGGGAAAATTGAAATATGTCTACATTAAGAAGCTATGAAATATAGACACTCTCGAGAAGGTAACGTATCTGTGTCGGACATTGACACTTTTCAGACACGTGTTCGATACTCTTTTATCCGTGTCTATAATTAAATGATAAAATTTTAATTTTGGACATGTGTCCGACACTTCTTTAGAACTTGTCTACTACTAAACAATAAACATGTGTTGAAATGTAATTAACAAAATTTAAAATTTTGACAACATATAATTTCTAATACTATACATGTTAAAATTAGACTCCAAATATAATAATAAAAATAAAAGATGCATAAAAATTTAAAAAAAAAAAGAATTAAAAAAATGAGAGCAATTATTTAAATTATATATTAAGTACACATTGTCTACAAAAAAAAAATGATGATTATTGACTATTATAAAGATGCTTTAGTCTTAAAATTCACAGAGTATGAGTAGACATAAAATTTACTTATTATAAAATATTGAATCTTTTATGAATTGTATATTATTATCGCTATTTTTGTAATAAATTATATAATATTATATATAAAATATATTTTTTGTAACGTGTTCCTAACTTACCCGTATTCTATTTTTTTCAGAAATATCATGTTAACGTGTCCATATCATATCATATCTGTATCCCGTATACATGTCCATATGTCTAGTCAAGAAGTGTCGGTTGGACAAATCAACATAGCAAACAATTATTGTAGATTGCATGGTCTTAGCATCTGAGATTTCATTGTCTGAAGTTGGGAGGATTTTTCCAAAACGTTACCATGACTTTGAAGTGATATCAAATAACAGGTGACAACATTTCCGCATCTTCTATTGTTTCTTTTCTATGTCTGTCCTTCGCAATTCAAAAACCCATGTGTTTTTTTTTTCTTGAGATAGTTTAACAACTGAAAACACTCTATAATTAAAATATGGGTTAATAAACATGAGGTCCAAAGTTTTTATCTCCAAAAAGATATTTTCGTTGACGTGATTTATTAGTGACTAGAGGTAACTAGTGCCTGAAGACACGATATAATATGAATGATTTTGAGAGAGATATTGGTGACAGTTAGATGAATCTATTTGAGACTGTTGGATTGACTTATTGAAACTTATCATGTTTTATATTATAGATTATGCACGTTTCAAATTTATGTAATCGTAATTTCTCAATCATTGCAGTCAAAAACTTTCATTGGAGCATATAGTAATCGAATAATGTTAGATTGATAAAAATATAGTGGTATATTGACTAAGCATCGTGTTAATTTGGCATTTTATTTTCCGACTGAAAACTCATTTTGAATTTGAACAAAACGAAATTTCAAAACTCGTATTAAATTTCAGTTTTACGCTCATTTCAAATTTTGATCCAAATTTTTTTTCCTAATCGTCAAATACTATATGAGACTTAAAAAATCGACATAATTTTTTGATTTAATGATGTGGTAGTGACATGGTCTATTAATATTGTTGTGACCGAAACTATTGAAATTCTACATTAGGACTCTATCACTTGACACATCTTTAAGTCAGCAAACTATGTTAATTTTTTAAGTTTTAATAACATTACTTATACCCTGTTAGCATCACATCTCATGATCTCTCAATTTGGTCTCATTTTTGGCTAAGTCTAAAAACAAAGCTTTGTCCCACATCAGTTGCTTAGCACCACAGGTTTGAGTACAAGTGTCTGCTCTCCTGCCCTCAAGTCAGTAATCACGTGGATGGTGTGGGCTTGTGGATCTCCTCTGTCAAGTGTGATTGAATTTATGTGTGTTTTTTGTGTTTCTGACCAAAAAAATAAATATATAAAATTACTCACTATTATATGGAATAACTATAGAGTTAAAACCATAAAAAGAATTGCAATGGTTTCTTGAAATGGAAAAAGTGCGGAACTGAAACTGATTACTTACTTTAGGAGTTGACTATAATAATGAAAAGAAAAATTGTATCATATCTCTATTTATCGCATTTATGATTATTTTTACCACATTTCTGAGTCGTTTAACTACCATTGTAGTACCCCAAAAAATGGTAAAAATAATTACTACAATAATAGTAAAAATATTCACAAATGTGATAAAAACGATATTTATCCACAGCAGTAGTAAAAATACTCATAAAAATGATATTTTTTTTAGTTGTAAAATGACCCACAAAAATTATAAAAACACTAATTAAAATGATAAAAATTGGAGGTACGTACCGAATTTATTTTTTCAGTGCCATAGTCAAGTCCTTTGTTTAGTCTGCCACAACATTAATCATTAATTTAACGTGACAAACAAACAAATTATGGATGTGACTATAGTACCGTCAAAAAAATTTCAATATCATATCTCCAAAATTTACTATTTTAAATGATATTTTTCAAATTTGTAAATAAAAATATATTTTGGTATATTACTTTTGTGGGTGTTTTTACTATTGTTGCGGATATTTTTATTACTGTTGTGGTAACTATTTTTACCACTTTTCTTTCATAAACAATTATCACTTTTGTGGGTGATTTACTATTTTTGTGGGTTTTTTTATCACTGTTGTTAGTGTTTTTATCAATACTGTAGTAACTATTTTTATCAATTTTTTAGATACCACAACAATAATAAAAACACTCACAAATATAATGAATTTTGGTATGATATCGAAATTTTTTTTTTTTGTTAGTATCATACTCAGGTCCACAAATTATTGAGCTCATCTTTCTCACTTTATGTCATTTTCAATGTCATATCAAGTTATTTTTAGTGTTGTACATGTTTGTCTTATTTATGGAGAGAGAAAAATTATGTGGCTCAAATGTTTTAGACAAATCTCTTGTACCAAATGCCATAGTATAATTTAAGATTTTTTTTTTTTACTCAAAAACAATATTTTGGTAATTTATTGATCAAATATCGTAATTTTAAACTTATTTACTAAATTATCTCTCTCTTTACGAAATACATCCTACTTTTGTGAATGAGAGAGAATCTAACTAGTTAAAAATAAAATTTACAATGCTTTAAATTGAAAACTTAGAATTGAAATTTTATTGGTAGATGATAAATATTACAATTAGAAATGGAAACAATACATTCATTGTACAGAGAATGCTAGAGATTATGCTTACAAACCTCACACTATACTCTCAAACTCATTATCCAACTCTACCTTTCATTCTTTTCTAGAGTTTCCTACATATTAAAGGAGGAAAGTCTTGTACATTCTTCAATTGATATTTCTTAAAATATATTCATTACATCTTTTATATCAATGTAATAAAATATATTCATTACATCTAATTACTTACCCTTTGTTTGGTCTGCAACAACATTAATCATTAAATTAAAAGGACAGACAAACTAATTATCAGAGTCACATATTTCTCATTTTTATGTCATTTTCAAGGTTATAGTTTTTTAACTGTTGTACGTTTTTTTATGTCTTATTTTTGGAGAGAGAAAAACTATGTGGGTCAAATGGTTACGACAAATCTCTTGTACTAAATGACGTAGTACAATCTAAGATTTTTTTTTTTACTCAAAAACAGTATTTTTGTAATTTATTAATCAAATATCCTAGTTTCAAACTTATTTACTAAATTATTGTTCTTTTTTTACAAAAGACATCCTGCTTTTGTGAATGAGAGAGAATCTAACTAGTCAAAAATAAATGGGAGAATTACACTCACACCCTCTGAGGTTTGTCACTTAATCACTCAGATCTCCTAACATTTGAAATATTACACACAAACACCCTGAAGTTTGTACGGGCATAACACTTAGACCCCTGCTGTGAATATAGACGTTAATAAATTACACCCAGACCCCTTAAAATTTGTAAAAATATATTATTTAGACCCCTTAAGTTTAAAATGTTATATTTAAACCAAAAATATTTCAATCAAATACCCCCTAAAATTTGTAAATATATATTATTTAGACCCCTTATGTTCTATTATGAATGACTTAGACCCTTGTTTGATTTTTTAGCTTTATTCCAATAGATAATATAATTGTATACTAATTACGATTTTTTAAAACAAAATTTTAATTTTATTTCAATAAATGATACAATAAAACATGAATTTTGGTTGTAAAATTTAAAATATTTGATTAGAGTATTTTTTGTCTAAGTATAATATTTTAAACTTAAGGAGTCTAAGTATTATATACCTACAAATTTCAAGGGAGTCGTAATTTATTAACGGATATATTTACAGTAGGAGTCTAAGTGTTATGCGCGTACAAACCTCACAGGGTCTGGGTGTAATTCTCCCAAAATAAATTTTACAATTCTTTGAATTAAAAGCTTAAAATTGGAATTTTTTGGTAGCTGGTAATCATTACAATTAGAAATGGAAACAATACATTCATTGTACAAAGAATGCTAGAGATTATGCTTACAAACCTCACACTATACTCTCAAACTCACTATCCAACTCTGCCTTTTATTCTTCCCAGAGTTTCCTTTATATTGAAGGAGGAAATCATGGTACATTCTTCAATGCATTATTCAATTGATATTTCTTAAAATATATTTGTTACATCTTTTACATCGATATGATGAAACATATTCATAATTACATCGGATTACTTACTCTTTTTTTGGTCCGTCACAACATTAACCATTAAATTAACAAGACCGATAAATCAATTATCAGAACTCACATGTTTCTATATGCCTTATTTTTTGAGAGATAAAAACTATGTGGGTCAAATAGTTACGACAAATTTCTTGAACCAAATGACATAGTACAATCTAAGTTTTTTTTTACTCGAAAACAGTATTTTTTGTAATTTATTTATCATATATTGTAGTTTCAAACTTATTTACTAAATTATCGTTCTTTTTTTACAAAAGACATCCTACTTTTGCGAATGAGAGAGAATCTAACTAGTCAAGGTGGGTTTTGATCACACACGTCACGATTGGGTCGGGCTTGGTTAAATATAAATTTATTTTTTTTGGCAAAATTGGTTTACCAAACATGAAATGGGCATGGTTTTACACGTCCGTTTGAGGTCCAAAGTTCACAACTCAAAAAATATATTTTGTTTGACTTGATATTGGTTGTTTGTTAGTCATTACGTATATTCTAAATTTACGTAATTATAAAGATTACAAAGAAACAGGAGATTGCAACGATTTTCAATTACATATTAGTACATATATAATTTGATCTTTGCAGTCGAACACTTTCATAGGATCATATAGTTATAGAGTAATATAAATTGATAAATAAATAAAAAATGTTGCGAATTTTGAAATGTTGTACTCGTCTTGAATTTCAACCAAATAAAATTTTGAAATTCGTACTAAATTTCATTTTAAATTTTATTTTAAATTTTAATTCAAAAATTTTACTTATTCAACAAAATAAAATTAGTGTCACATCTTTTGATCCCTCAATTAAATCCCATTTTCTAAGTAAATATAGCATTACTTATTGTTTTATAGATAATTATTATCTATTCATGCATCTAATAAAAAATTAGTTGAAACATGAAAAGGCTGTCCATGAATGTAATTAAAAAATTAGTTAAATATATAAAAGAGCTTTGCTTGAAATGGAAACGGTTACTCTGTTGGGGACTGCAAATGATTAATTACTTTCTTTTTTTGGTCGGGCATAGGATTAATATCTTAAAAATAGTAAAAAGACATGGTAACATTGAAAATGACATCAAGTGTGGAACTATGTTGTACAAATGGTTACGAATTTTTTTTTTAATTATTTTTTCATCGGTCAGGTTTGTTTATACTAACTTACGCATACTTCGATTAATCTCCTCCCCAATCCGGTTAAAGATAGGTCATCCACGTCGGGACTGTGATATTAGTGAGAGATAAATTTCTCCTGGCCTAAACCTTAATAGTTGTCAAGATTCGAACTCAAAACGTCTGAGTTTACAGCTCGTTTTTACTACCACTTAAGTAACGACAAATGATATAACATAATGTAAGAGGTTTTTTTAGTATATAGTTGTTTTGTAATTTTTATTATTCAAATATCGTAGTTTCACATTTTTACTTGTCAAATTATTGTTCTTTTCGTTAAAGCGTGCTTCAAACTCAATTTTTTCTTTATAAAAGCGTATTTTCAAACACTTTTATAATGAAATTTTTTGAAACTTTGCTTTAAAAACGTGTTTTTATACTGAAAATTGTGAATTCAAAATAGGATTTCAGGGAAGGAAGTTTAGTTTGGCAAGTCAAACGAAAATATGATATTGCATAAAAAAAAATTAGTGAGTGTATTCAATGTTTTCCCCTAGACTAGGCCATTATAATCTTTGCCTAAAACCAAAGGCAAGTGGGTTAGAGATGTATTAATTCAACAGCCCTAGAATAGTTCATGTGATGTGACCCAACAAGAAAAAGCTCAATAGAATAGGATAATTAGGTCATTTTAAAATATAAATGAAAATACATTCTCTCCCTTCATTAATACCACTGCCAAGTGCCAACTATTGTCTAAAATCAACCCCTCTCTCTAGGTCTTTTATCTTATCGTACGGATAAGAATTATGATTTTTATTTTTTTTATTTGATATTTTGTGAATTTTTTTTTTTTTTTGTCTATCCTACCCGTTCAAGTGTAGTATTCTCTTGAATTCCGTCCGAATTCCAATATCCTACCAAAAAATATTGTAGAAAATCTCTTTTTATATAATAAGGTTTGCCTAGTCCAATGCACAAATTTTGATTTTTGGTCAAGTACTCGTATGGGTTTTGATGTCTTAATTTTTACCCTTTGTCGAGTCTGGTAAGAGTCGTCTTTAATAGCATAATTAAATTGATGGGTTCTTTAGAAGTCGGTATACCTAATTAAACTTAATTGTAAATTAATTTGCGAGTAACATCTAAGCTTTAGACTTTGTTCGGCCATGGTTACTATCCCCAAGACAGTAACAAATACAATGTTACTATCCTGGACAATAATAATGAAGTATTTTCACTATTTCCATAACAGTAAAAAAAAACCCCTATTACTATCCTGGAGACATCAACAGTGAAATATTTTCACTATTCCAGGGCAATAATAGAGACATTATTGTTATTGTCGTGGGACAGTAATAGAGACATTGTTACTATCGTGTGGACAGTAACAGTGACGTTGTCAATATCCCATATATATTTGTGTGTGTATAAAAAAATTTTAAAAAGTCTAAAATAAATGATATTTGAATCTATTTTAAATTTTAAAATGTGAATTTTATATGGATAGTTTAATTATGAAAGATGTAAAATTAAGAAAATTTGATTTTGTTTGAATTTTGAATTGTGTATTAAAAGAGAATAGAGTATTTCCATCTTTACACAAATAGATGTCCTTAAAATCCCAAAAAGTATCTGTTTGGATATTATTAAAGAGATAATGGGATGGGGGTACCTTTTTCAAAACTTAGTTGACTTTAAGTACCACCTCCAAACTTATCCTCCTTTAAGTCCTCTTTTTCATTAAATAGTTGTCAATAAGTACACATTTTAAAACATTTTCAAATTCTTTCTAAATTGTATTCCATAATTACCCCTATCATAAATAGTGCATACCTAATTGAATGTGAGACTTTCAAGATTAGAATGTGAGACTTTCAAAATTCAAATGATACACAAATATCAAAAGGAATCTTGAAAGTCTCACATTCTAATCTTGAAAGTCTTACATTCAATTAGGTATGCACTATTTATGATAGGGGTAAAAGGGTTTTTATGACTTTTTTTAAGCACATGTACTTCTATCCCAATTATTTTAAAAAATGTACTTTTATCCTATTAAGTTTTTTGGGAGGTACCGGCCTCCCAATGACCGATTATTAAATTAATATGGGTGTCTATTCAGGACAGGATTTGGAAAGTCCATAGCCCAATGTTTTGGCCAAACCCAGAAAAATGTCGGCTTAAGAATTGTGTCATAGACCCAACATATCTGTGGCCCAATGAATTTAGCCCATCCAAGAAAATTGTCCGATCCCACCCCTAGTTGGCCCAGCCCAAATAAGATAAGTTGGACCAGCCTATCATCAACATGGGGCTGTAGTCTAGTTGGGTATTCTTTAATTATACGAATTGTATTTTATATCTTGAAATTTTTTTAAATTTCTAATTCCCATTCTAAAAGATTTAAAATTCTAAATTACACTCTCAATCACATAAGAAGGTAGCAATGTGATTTGTTTTAAAAATTGAGTACAAAATTTATATGTAAAATACTTAAAATTAAGTAATATTGAAATAACTAAGCATATCGAAAATTATAATGATCGCAACACAATAAATTCTTAAATAAAGGGGCATATTTGTTATTTAGACTACATTGTTGTCTTTTTTTCGATTGGGAATGCAATTATTTTTTTAAAATAATTATCTTTTAATTTTGAATATCTTCGAGGGTAAAAATATAATTATCCTTGATGGGTTAAGCCCAAAGGCCCAATTCATGTTATAAACTCAGTCCGAATTTATAGTCCGACTCCAAGAGATCCAGCAAATTCAGCTCAATGTGGTCAATCCGGTCAAGCTCATCAAGCTCAAGGAGCTACATTAGCAGGGAGCACACAAAGTCAAGTTCAAGGAGCTACATCAGCAGGGAAGCATGCAAGGGTCATCCAAGAACCTCCTCCTAGTTGCCTTGGAGTAAGGGTCATTCCAAGAGTCAACCCCTCACCTCATCCTTTGACCGAATCTCATAGAGAGCACCGCAACTGTCTTGCCCGTTGAGAAGAAGTCGTCAGCTCCACCACAATAGCTATTTAGTCACTATTAAGTCGCTCCAGTCTGTTAAGAGACAACTATAAATTGTAAGCCTCACCAACACTTGGAGGGCAGATCAGATCGCACTCAACAGAATACATATCTTCTCTCCTTCTCTAAACTTGTACTCTCTGCTCTCTCTACATCCCTGAGCTAATAAAGTACCCGACAACTCTAGCCATTCAGAAGTGGACGTAGATCATATTGACCGAACCACTATAATTTTCGTCTTCTCTCTCTACTTAAATTACTGCATTTATTATTCATACTTGACAGGTGGTGTGCAAAGCCAATTTGTGCATCATCAATCCTAATTAATTTGTTGAACATTTGTCAAGAACCTAATGTAAAAAGTCAATTATAGTGTTTAATTTTTGAATAATATTATTTGAATATAATTCACTGACATAATTCATTATAACCGTTGAATTAACACAAAGTCTCAAAGGTTGGTGGGACCTATAGTCAATCAAATGACTATATTGAATTACGTCAATCAATTAGAATCAAATAGCATTGCTCTTAATTTTTATGTCACGGGTTCTATCACATTTTCTTTCAGACTTCTTTTTAACTCCTTGTGATTATTTTCTTTTTTATTATCAAAAGAGCAATGGTATATGAACCTAATTTTAGGACTTAATCAGGGACCTAATTCAATATAGTCATTGAATTAGTTTGTGAGTTCTAATATTAGATGAACCCACTACCAACCCAAGATTATATCGTCGAGCAATGCTATGTCATTTGTCTCTCAGTTATTATTTGCAGATGATAGTCTCTTATTTGCAAAAGCATCTAAAGACAATGGGTTGTCTATTAAAGGGAGGAAATAATATGTAACTCAAATTTGTAACCTAAATTTGCATCCTAATTGAAGGGAGACCATTAGATGAGTGGATTCCATCAATTTTTTTAAATGGAACCCACTGATCCTCCTTCATTTGATATGCAAATTTGAGTTACATAGTATTGTTCAGGAAGGGGTGCCTCCAAGCATTTGAACAGGCAATAGGACAAACTATAAATCTGGCCAAGTCTGCTGTGGTGTTTGGTAGAAATTTGGGCAGTGGTGAGAAATAGGAAATTAAAGAGGTGTTATAGATACAAATGGTGGATAGTCATGAGAAATATATGGGTCTCTCATTGATTGCTAGCAAAGTCTAAACGTGAAAATTTTAGTTCTTTAATGCTCCGTTTGGTAGGAATGATGAAAAGTAGGAAGGATAGAAAGTAGGAGAGATACATTTTCTATCCTTCAAGGAAGGAAAGTAGGATGGATACACTTTCATTCCTTCGTGTTTGGTTGGATGGATGAAAAATAAAAATGACTAATTTTTTTTTGTGCTGGATAAGATTAGGGGTGACAATCGAGTCGTATCGTGACAGATTCGTGTTGAGTCATTACGGATTTATGTCGAACATTAGTAAAATCTAACTCAACTCATTTAATTAATTGTGTCATGTCAAATTACGATTTGACCTGTTTATTATTATTATTATTATTTTTTAATTATTTAATTATTTAATTTTTAAATTTTTTAAAAATATATATATATATATATAAATACATATTTTATTATTGTATTTTTACATGAAATTAATGTATATATAATATATGTATATATTAAAAGATATATAGACAAATAAGATACATCTCAACACAAATAATTAACTTTTCATCTACTTTCCTTCCGATTTTGGAGGGATTGATTTTGGTGAGTTTGAAGGAAAGTTAATCCATCCACTTTTCCATCCTTCCTATTTTCCTTTCTTACCAAACATGATGTTTTATTTATCCATCCCACTTTCTATCCTTCCAACTTTCCATCTTTTTATTTTTTTATCGTACCAAACGGAGCATAAGAGAGAGAGTTTGGAAATAGGTTCAAGGATGGCCGAGTAAGCTACTTTCATGGGCGGGGAATGAGGTATTAGACTCCAATCAATCCCCACATCTGCAATGTCGTGTTTTAAGATTCCTACTTCTCTTTGTAATAATTTTAATAACATGATGGGGCCTCCTTTTGGTGGGGTTCTTCGGATAGTAAAAAGAAGATACATTGGAAAGAATTGGATAAACTTTGTTTGCCGAAGTTTAAGGGTGGCATGGGATTTAGAAACCTAGAAGCCTTTAATTTAGCTCTCCTTGCTAAACAGGCCTGGAGGTTAATTCAAAACCCAACCTATTTATTTACTCAAGTAATTGGTATTCATTGGCGGGTGGGTAATGGATTCATGATGATGCTTTGGTTAGTTCATTTATTAATTCAGATTGGAGGTGTCGGAATTTGGAGCTCCTTTGTAGGTATTTTTTGGATTTCAAAGCGAAGGAAATTCCGACAATTCCCATTTCTGATCGACTCTCTGCTAATCATTTGGTTTGACATTACAACAAATCTGAACATTTTGCGGTTAAAAGTGCTTATCGATTGATAATGGACCAAAATCTACACAACCCTAATGGTGGGAAATGTGTAGTGAGTACCAGTTCTGGAAGATGACAAGGGGATGATCAATGGAGCAAAATTTACATAAGCCCAAGGGGATGATCTATGTGGTGGCCCTAAAGAAACAATGAAGCATATATTTCAGATATTGGGATTGTTATTGATCTAATCCAAGAGTAAGCAATCTGTTTTTCTACACTTTCTCTCTCTTGGGTTCGTGGTTCTGGCAACAAACCAACCCATGTTTCAGATAGATTTGCAATTAATTGTAAGGATGTTATTGTATGAAGGCAGTCTGCTACTTTTTTTTTAGTTCTATCTCTTGACAATGTAACTCCAATTTCTAATTAATAGAATTGATCATTTCTTATAAAAAAAAAATGTTATATAAACTTAATTTAGGACTTAATTAAGTACTTACTTCAATGTAGTCATTGAATTAGTTGTAAAGTTTAATATTGGATGGATTCGACCATCAATCTAATAATTATATTAAATTAGGTACCAAGATTAGATCGTCAAATTTGGTTTAAATAATATTTTATTTTTATCAAAATAGTGATATATCAATTTATTTATATATTTTTTTTGTTTTAAAAAAGTAGAAGTAATATTTTAAGGGTTAATAAAAAATTATACCCTAAAAGATCTCTCGAATCTTAATTTATACTTTCAATGATAAAAAATTTTAATTTATACTCTCAAAGATATAATTGTATCAATGCGCATCTGAAACTAACTACCGGTCTAAAACTAATTGGGTAAGTTACACTTAAACCCCCTCAAGTTTGTCACTTAATCATTTAGACCCCTCACATTTAGAATATTACTTCTATACCTGCTGACGTTTGTGCACGTATAACACATAACTCATCGTCGGTGATATCTGTTACAATAACCGTTAAAAACCCTAATTTCATCATAATAAAAAAATATAATTTTTATATTACATTTTATTTTATGAGTTCATTATATTCTAAAGTTCAAAATCAATCTTACTATTTGAATGTCCAATATAATGCAGGTATTTATATAATATTTTTTATATCCAATATAATACATCAGTTAAATAGAATTATTTGGATGCCCAAATGAGAGAATATTTTTAGTTATATTTGGATTCTCAATGGATATAGGTGTAATATTTCAAATGTGAGGGGTCTAGGTGATTAAGTGACAAATATGAGAGGATTTATGTATAATTTATCTATTTAGTTTTAGACGATGATAGCGGTTAACTTCAGGTGTGCATTGATACAGATTTATATCTTTCAGGGTACAAATTAAATTTTTTGATCTTTAAGGATATAAATTAAATTTTTTGATCGAAGACTCGAATGATAGCAATTTATGATTAACCCATATTTTAATAATAACTTTTGATAATGCATCCCAAACAAGCCCATTATCCCCACTAGAGATGGCAGATCAACGTCTCCACCAGCGGCTAATTCACGTCGTGGTGGTAATATATCACCAAGCCGAAAGCAAATCTTCATAGAAACGCAATCAACTCTAACTCTCTCTCTCTCTCTCTCTCTCTCTCTTCACAGTGTCTTCCTCTCAAAGCGACTTATCAAAAGCTGAAAAATACTTTTCAGATCTCGTCAAACGTCAAGTCTCTCTCTTTCTCTCTCTCTGTCTCTTAGATCTTGAGCGCCGGAGCAGCTTCTATCGGCAGTTTTGAGCTTCTCTCTCTCCGCTTTTATTCACTGTGTGATTCATCGATCTGACGCATTCTATTACCAGGTACAATTGCATCAACAACTTTTACTTTTCTTTTACCCTTTTTTCCGATATCTTGCTTAGATTTTCAGGAAATTTCTTGGTCTATTGAGATAATCGGATTAGAGCTCTCAAGCTCTTGAATTCGTATCCCATTGGTGTATATATCAGTTCTTTAGAATAGATCCATGTGTTAATTTTCTGTTTTGTGTAAATGTGTTTCAAAGATTGGTGTTTGTGAATCTTTAAGTTCTTAATTTCATTGATCTATATAAAGTGGAGGTCTTGTTTATTGTATGTGATGATTTAGGGTTTAACTCTATAGATACGTTGAGTGTGTGTCTTTGGATACGTTTATGTCTGGATCTGCCACGTCTGGACAGTTTATTGTTGTAAAGGAACTGATTCTTAGATGAAATTTCTCCGAGGTTTAATTGCAATGTGTATGTTTTCTTATCGCTAATGGTGTAAATTGAGGGATTTTGGCACAAATTGCACTTTTTTTCCCATTCCCACATATAGGAATTGAAGTCTAGAATTGTATAAAAAGAAAGTAACAGAGAGAAAAAAGGTAGGGATACATACAGAAACATGGAGGAGTAGATGGATTTTGCCACGTAGGTTGAAGGCGATTAGATGTCTGTTAGTTGATGGACGATGGGTCCTTATGATGGAAATTTTAATCCTCACATAAAAAAACTTTCTTGGGAAAAAAAAAAGTTAGAGGTGAAGAAGATGATGCAGAATGAAATTAAACAATCCCAACAATTCTTTATATGTTTATTGCCTTGATAGTAGCTATTCTTCCTTTAAGAATTGAGGGTATATCTGATGTTGATCTGCTGTGAGAAGCAGCATACTTGGGTACTTTTGAGAATTGAGAATGTGGTTTCATATTATGTTATATTAGGCAAATGTCATTCAATTCCATGTTTCAATGCCATTGACACCTTGTCCAATTCTCTGCCTATTTTTGCAGGGCCTTTTATTTTTCCTGTATCATCGGCAGACATGTGGAGATTCAAACAGTTCATGCCCAAAGAACAAAATGGGCTTGAAGGTCGCACTATTGACATTGGCGATCTGAAAGTTCATGTTCGCAATGTCATTGCTGAGGGTGGATTCTCATGCGTTTACTTAGCTCGAGAAGCAATACATGGTTCAAAGCAATATGCTTTAAAGCACATCATATGTAATGATGAAGAATCTCTGGAACTGGTAATGAAAGAAATCAGGGTGATGAAATTGCTCAAGGGACACCCTAATGTTGTCACTCTTCATGCCCATACCATTTTTGACATGGGTCGTACAAAAGAAGCTCTTCTTGTTATGGAATACTGTGAAAAGTCTCTTGTTAGTGTGCTGGAGAGCAGAGGAGCTGGGTACTTTGAGGAGAAACAGATCCTTACAATCTTCAGAGATGTCTGCAATGCTGTCTTTGCTATGCACTGCCAGTCCCCACCCATTGCTCATCGGTAAAGATGAAAGAAATAAATATTTTTAATGTTTGTCACTATGCTTTCTGTAAAGATTCGGATGGTGAAGTCTAGTCCCTCCTCAAAAGAGGGACAAGTGGGAACGGCTTCGATATCTTGTCTTGTAAACCATGCTTGCACTGGCAACAGTAGTACAGTTGGATTAATTTGGATCCTCCCTTTTCCTACCTTTCACGGTTTCATCTTATTTTTGCATTGAGAAACATGGGTCATCTTTTTTATCTGTGGAAGGGAATGCTGTGGGTGAATCATATGTTTCAATTTTTAAGTTGCCAGAAATCTACCTTTCCAAAGTTGCTCGTTTTACTTCTTAGTTTCTCACCCACTAAAATATGTTATAAGACATCCTTTTTTCATGAGAAATCTTTTATGTTATTTTTCTGCTGCATGTTTCTGCATGTCATTCAATAGGGACTTGAAGGCTGAGAATCTTTTGCTGGGTTCCGATGGACTATGGAAGTTGTGTGATTTTGGTAGTACCTCTACCAATCACAAGCGCTTTGAGAAACCTGAAGAAATGGGCGTTGAGGAAGACAATATCAGGAAGCACACAACGCCTGCCTATAGAGCCCCTGAGGTTGAATGACGGACATCTTCTTGATAAGTAAATGTAATCGTTGTTGGTATAAATTTTGATTTAGTTTTTCCTTTCTTGACTTAGATGTGGGATTTATTCCGACGAGAACTTATAAACGAGAAGGTGGATATTTGGGTAAGTCAATCAGACGTCCTGTATCTGCATGATTCCTCTGGCAACAGTCTGAATTTTCCTATAATCCTTTCAGCATTATGCTATTTGAAACATACTGAGACTAAATTTCATTATTCTGCAGGCCCTTGGCTGTCTTCTCTTTCGCATATGCTACTTCAAGTCTGCATTTGATGGTGAATCGAAGTTACAGATTTTAAATGGGAATTATCGCATTCCAGACATGCCAAAGTACAGCACATCAGTTACAGACCTAATCAACGACACGCTTCAATCTTCACCGGATGCCAGGCCAGATATCACCCAGGCAAGCGTTTTGCTTGATAGGCCATTCATCTCCATGAACTTAGGTTAGTTGTAGATTATTTATGGCCATGGCAATCATAGGTGCTGGCCTTGTCTTTATGCTTACCGATGAACTTGGTTTAACTTCTTTGTGGCAGGCATGGTTTCGTGTTAATAATCTATTACCTGATGGTTTACAAAAGTCATTACCCGACAGGCCACCAGAAATGAAGCAACTGGGAACTGACATGCATGAAGGTAAGACATTATTCTTGCATTAGAGCTTTAGATGTTAGTATGTAGAACCAAATATATCTTACTGTCCATGTTTTGGTTGAAAACCAGGACAATGTTTCACTAGATAGATTGGACAAATTTACGGTAAAAATCAGCCTATTGGTGGTTGGTTTACTTTTCCTGAATTTCGATGTTAAGGGTTGAAATATTCAGAACTTACTACCTTACTTCAGTTCAGAAAATCTGATGCATGCTGCTGATTGGCAGGCATTCCAAAGCCTGCAAATAAGTCTAATCCGGTGCCTCGTAGAAGTCCGCCACCACCGCCTTTAGCTGCAGAACCAGCTAGGAATGTATCACCACCATCACTCAATTCTGGGGTAGGTGGAGGCGGGGGTCCTCTAGGTGCTTTCTGGAATACTCAGCATGCAAAGGATTCAGTTGCAGAGGACAACAGCAGGCCCAAATTTGATGATGAAGTGACCATCCATAGCTCCTCAAGACCAGATAGAAGTCGTACAGAGAGGCTTCCAGTTTCCCATAAAAGTAGCCCTCCAATAGAGGAAAATCTCCAAGCCCGACCTGTCCAAAGAAATGTGCATCGAAAATCTGTTAGCCGGTCTGATGATGGCCCTTCAAAAGACTTTGAAATCAAACTTTTTCAGGACGATTCAGACGACGGCAGTAGCGAAAGATCAAAAGGATCAAAATCAGAGAACACACCTGGCTTCCAAAGTGAGGCTTTCAATGCTTTTGTCACTGAATTTGGTACCAATAAACTTAACCCTGGAAGTAGTAGTAAAAAATCAGGGAAGGAGGATCTGTTGGAGGCTGAGATAGAAAGGCTGAAAGAACAGCTGAAGCAAGCTAACATGGAGAAGGCTGAAATAACCTCCAAATATGAGAAGCTATCTGCCATTTGCCGATCACAGCGGCAGGAGATACATGAGCTTAAGCAAACTCTTGGTGTTAGAAGAACCCCATCACCAAATAGAGATGCGTCCAAACATCAGACTTCTCCTGGAGTTCAACCACCAACTGCCCCACCGGTAGTTTTTCCTTAACATCTTGCAGTCGCTTTTTATTATATTCTTCTTGGTATCACATTTTGATAATCTGACCCTCCCATGCCCCCACGATGGTGGGAGCTTCATGCACTGGGCTGCACTCTTCTTGTCATTGCACTTTACACGTAGTTTTATTCATTTTCGTTGCAGCAGAGGGAGAAAGAAGGAACAGTTTGGGACCTCCAACACGGACCATTAGAGAAGAGATCCCCAAGTCCAGATCCTAAGTCATGGCAGGCCTTCGCTGAAGATCCTAAGCCACAGACAACGCTTATGAATAACACTTCCAAATCTGTTAGAACAAGAAATGGTCACCAGCACAAACAGGCAGCTGAAGTTACCTCAGGTGCCAGCTCATGGGGTTTTGGAACAGACAATTTTATGGCAGTTCCTGTCGCAAACTCTGAGATAAACATTCCCTTTACTGAATTGAATAATTCTCAGCGCATTGTTGAACCCAAGAGGGTTGAAAAAAAGTCGACCTCTCAACCTGCAGGATGGGCTGGTTTCTAATCTTTATGCTTTCTGCCATAGCCGAAGTTTCAAGTTTGAAAGTGACCGCTACAATGACTATCTTCTTTGTCTTGTGTGATTGAGAGGCTGAGGATAGGAATGACAAAAATGAAAGAGGGAAACAAAAAAATGGTGCCACAGGTTTTTTCGGTGTTGGTTGTGTATTGTGTAGATTTGGTTACAGAAAAGAACAAGAACATGGGACTTCCATGGCTTATTGCAGTTCCTATCCTTGGGTAAGATTATATTCAATATCCCATATATTCATCATGTTACCACTTTGTTTTTATGGTTAGAATATCCCATATATTCAATGGGTATCCTCGTAATGATTCTGTCAATGTTTTATGATAAGAGTATGGGTAGAAGAAATGTTTCTGGAAGTTTGAGCAAATGGGAATTGATGTTTCCTGCGTCAAAAGTTCTGCATTGGAAGACATTGTTGTGATTGTGAAGTCAATGGATGGTGTGTGATCCGATCGAATCCGAATTAGATTTATTGATTATTAGAATTCAAATTCAAATCCGTTATATGATATTCCATGACTTTGAATTTGATATACCGATCAAGGATAAAATTTTTGTTTCAGTGTATTATTTCAGTCACTTTGAAAACGGAAATGTTTTGACCTGTTTGAAAATGTTTTAACTTGTTTTGAAAACAAAATGAAAATGAATAAAAAATTTGAGTATTATTTTTTTAAAATATTAGTAGAAATATGCTAAAGAATCTTAAAGCGACTTAAAAAAAATTGTCAATGCGATGAAACATTACGAAACACTTTGAAATATTATGAAATACTTCGAAATATTAGAATTTTGATTATATTTTAATATAATAAATTTGATAAAATACAAAAAAAAAAAAAAAAAAGGAAAATCTAGCCATGAATTGCATTGCCGGAGCTTTGTCGGAGTAGCCATCGACTGAGAAGACAGAAGGAGTAGCCATCGACTGAGAAGAACTAGATCTGAACCCAGTTGCCCGAAAAAGGATTCTTTCGCCTGAAAAGATCTAGATCTGAAAAAAAATAAAATTCAAAGAGGATTTTGCCGCTGGCAACTCTTTCGCCGCTGTCAACTCTGTGGTCTGCCATATGCGCATGCTGTTGCTACACTCATTCCTTGTGGGCAGAAGTACAATGGGCATGCCACCAGCTAGATCTGTCAATTACTTGATGTGGGGATTTGTGGGACTCTTCTTCAAATTGTATATTTACAATAAGTTTAAGCGATGGTGGGCAACGCACACTTCCGTTTTGTCAGCTGCATTGGATGCTGGAATTGCCTTCATGGCTGTTGTTCTTTACTTCACCCTTCAAGCAAAGGATATCGCTGGTCCGGATTGGTGGGGTTTGACTACAGAAGACCATTGTCCATTGGCTAGGTGCCCTACAGCACCAGGGATATCAGTAAAAGGCTGTCCTGTTCTTTGATGTGCATGCTTGTCACGGGATGATATAGGCTGTTCTATGAATGTATAATTGTGGAAAACTGTGAATTCTGTTGCCTGGTTTCTGGAATGATGATGCTGATCAAGATGAGAATGATAAAATGAAGCTGTATAGTTTATTCAATATAGATGATGAAGAAACCAGTGAAGTAGGAACCATTGAAACCTGCATTATATGCTGGAGAAAGATCTTATCAAACTTTTATTGCATGAAATCAAATGATATACGAACTGGACCAAAAAGTGGACTCTGAATTGACTGAGCTTAAGGAGTCATATGAAGATGAACATGAATTCCATTATGGTATGTTAGAAGATAAGACCCACTACCAATAATCCCTGCATGAACAAGAACCATCTTTAAAGCAATGAAACCGGTTCCGATCACGGACAATTATCTGTCGGTTAACAATCTCTGATACAATTTTCAAAGCAGTGTGACAGTCTTCACAAACACGAAGATTCTTCATAATTCTGATTGGTTTTCCAGTAGGTATGTTCATTAGACCAAAAACCAATGCTAATTTCTCACTGTGCCGATACAGAACTTTTTCTTTCTCATTCTCTTCCATGTCCAGCAGAACCACCGAAGTGTTAGGTACATATCCTTTCAACCTCATTTCTTCCAATAATTTGTGCCACCTCTGAAATATCTCCTCAGTTTGAGGATGGGTCTCATCCCCAGCCACAAACTCATGGACCACTCCATCCACCGTAATTGAACTCCACCCTGGTGTCTTCTTCACCCCTAGATCTCTCATCAACTTCCTCACTCTTGTCACGTCTTCCCAACGCTTTGCTTCCGCATAAATGTTCGACAAAACTATGTAGTATCCATCATTTAGCGGGTCCAATTCAAGTAGGTGTTTGGTTACTTCTTCCGCCATTTCAATGTTCTTGTGGACCTTACATCCACCAAGGAGAGCTCCCCACACTACTCCATTCGGGTCAATAGGCATGTTCATAATAAGCTCATATGCCTCTTGAAAGAGGGCTGCACGGCTTAAAATATCAACCATACAACCATAATGTTCAATCTGTGGAGTTATCCCGTAATCTCTACTCATACTGGCAAAAAACCTACGACCCTCATTTATCAACCCCATATGGCTACAAGCATACAAGAGTCCGATGAACGTGACACCATTGGGCTTGATGCCTATCTGAATCATCTTAGAGAATAGTTGCAGAGCATCGTTTGCTTGTCCATGCATTGCCAGCCCTTGAATCATGGCTGACCACGAGACAATGGTTCGGTCCTCCATCTCCTCAAAAACATTATGAGCAGCTTCCAAACATCCACATTTTATGTACATATCGATAAGAGTATTACATATACGAATATTTCTACTATACCCACTTCGCTCAGAGTACTCATGAATCCTCCTCCCAAGATCAAGTGCACCCAAATCAGCACATGCTGCGAGAACAGCCACAACCGTTACCTCATTAGGTCTCAACCCTGCCTCTTCCATCTGCGTAAAAAGACTAATAGCCTCCTTTGGCTTCCCACACCGAACGAATCCGGCAATCATAGTCGTCCATGACCTCAAATTTCTCACTGGCATTTGTGAAAATAAAGCATATGCCCCGTCAACATCTTCCCTCTTGACCGATTGGGTCATCATTATATTCCAAGTCACAACATCCCGTTGCGACATTTTCTCAAACAACAACCGCGCATCATTAATAGCTCCACAAGACGCATATAAATGAACAATAGTGTTTTGCAAAAACAAATTTGATTGAAACCCAAGTTTTTCAATGAACCCGTGAACAATTTTACCGTGTAAAAGATCCAACAACTTTGTGCAAGCTTTAATAATAAAAGAACAAGAAAAAATATCGAGACAAACATTATGGTGACGCAGCTGATAAAATAGCACAATTGCATCATTTGGAGAATCACTTTCGGCAAAAGCTCTCAAACAGGAGTTCCACACTACAATCTCGGGCGTATCAGCACATTCGAAGATTTGCTGAGCGTAGGGAAAACAATGAGTGAAAGCACAAACGGAGCCAACTCGGGGAAGTGGGAGGACTGAATGAGGAGTGTTGGTTTTGATGACGTGGGCATGCACTTGTTTGAGCTCAAATAGAGAGTTGAAGTTGTAGAAAAGATCGGCTGTGAGGGTTTCTGAAATGGGATTATGAGAATTTCCTGATTGATTGGTTCGGTTGGGTTTTGAGGAGGGGAGTGTGTACAGGGAAGAAACGAAGGGCATAGACTGAACCATTTCGGTTAGTGAATAACCGTTTTTGTTTACCTGCCAGAGCTTAATCTCCAAACTTCGATCATTGGGCATAAAAACTGGAAAAAAAAAAAATTTACAAAAATCATGTCACACAAATAAACCAAGTTTTGCTTCGAAAAACTCACTAGCTGAACTGCTGATATCTATCAGGGTTTGCATAGTTCAAACTCCTATAAATACAAACATAAGCATTTGTTATGAATTCTTGGATTCCATAACCACAATCCAGAATTACTAACAGGTTGATGCAAAACCCACTTTGCCACCACTACAAAAATTGAAGGATCCTTTAATCATCAAAACAATTATCCAGAAACCCTAGCACCATTCCATAAAATCATGCATAAGAGAGTCGAAGATTAGTAAGTCTCAATTGATTGCATGTCCCATTCTGCATACAAAGGTGCCAAAAATTATACTATCAACAAATTAACCAATCCGACCTCAGATTAAAAAACCTTCAAGCAATCAAATACACGACACCAAATTGATTTTGCTTTAGGATTATCAGGATTCTTGAGGTTGTTTCCTTCAAGTTAAAGTCTTAGAGATTCTTCCATTATTTACTATTAGTTCATCAGTCAAATCTTTTACACACATCCGAAAAGTAACAATAACCCATTGAGTTTATCAGAGTTTCCTGAACTGGGTATGCCATATTTGATTGAAGTTCTGAAGAATCAACATTTTCAGGTAAGACTGGGTTAACTACGATTTACAAAAATTAGAATATTTGCTTCGGGAATTTTGAGCAATCAAGTTACCAGGAATCATAGCCAAACATTAAGAGCCAGGAAAATAACGAATCAAAGAATTTAGAGAGATAGAGAGAGTCACCTTTCTTTTCTAGAGATTTTCGGGTAAAAACATCATCGTACCGACAGAAATTACGACCACGATACTTCTACGGAAACAAAGAATCGATTAGACTGGTGAGAGCATTTGTTGAAGACAAAGCATTTTCATTTCAAGGCTTGACAATGTGGTTGGTTGGGCCCATCTTAATAATAGATGGGCTTATCCATCGACTAAAGCCTGGTTGGGTTTTGGGTTTAAGCCCAACTAATTAAAATGGCTTCTACATAGAAATTGGGCTGCCAGGTAGAGCGAAATAAAACGAAAATGACCTTTTCACACCCTTAATTATGTCTCGTGTCTCATATTGCACTGCTAACTATAATTAGTAGTTTCACATTGCCCCGATTATAAACATGCAAATAACATATTTAGCTACATATTTTGTCCAAAACATATCGAACATTTGGTCTTTAGGTTATGTAAATCAAATCCGAGTAGTTAAAATAATAATTGAGTCGACAAAATGAGATTAGGATCGTAATATGAGATCAAAATATCATTTACGTACAACACATAGTTTTTTGTTATTTGACCATCGATTTTGTGGATTACTTCTTTACTTTCTTACTTCAGTTTGAATGGTCATATTATAACGATAAATATATATATTGATAACAGAAGATAGCACGTAATTGTCAAATTCTTAGGGACGATTCAGTAGTCAAGCTTATCATCTTGCAAGTAAAAGATCTCAGGTTTGATCATTTCTACACCGTCTAAGGGTCAGACACCTTTGTTACACAGGGAACGTGTCCTTAAACTAGCTTCAAGTTATTGTAGCTGAGAGTAGTCGGCGCAAGTCTGAACACCTGTAACAAAAAAAAAAATTGTAATTGCCAAAACTGGTAGTATAGTGACCAAAATGAATATTTTTCTCAAACTTTAGAAATCAAAAGAAAACCAGAAGAAAAGAGTTGGCAGAATGTGATTATTATCCCCAGGGATAAGATTTTTTAAGAAAACAAAGTAAAGAATGCTGGGCCCCTGGCTGCCAATTCCTCATTAGGGGTTGTGTCTTGGTCTTGACATTGAACTGGACAACACTGTCCAAGTTGCTCTGAAGTGAAATATATAGCTGAGCCAATCCCTTCAGGTGCAACTAACCTCTCTCTCTCTCTCTCTCTCTCTCTCTCTCTCTCTCTCTCTCTATATATATATATATAAAATGCTGCATCAAGGAAGGGCCTATACTGTTTGAGAGAGAGAGAGGTGTTGGATGTAATGTAACAATGATAAGGTTGCTATGTCTCCAATACATCTGTTAAGGTTTGCCACAAATGTAAACTTCTTTTTGATTATTTGGGAGAAGTATAACACCATTGAATTGATTTTTTGGTCTTCTAATAATTGATAACTGAGGATTAATTGAACACGTATCGAAGGAGACGAGACTATATGTGATCGGGAAAATTAGTTGGGTGTTCTAAAATACCAAAATACCTCTTAGTTTTTCCTTTAAAATTAGAAGGTGTGAGGCCCTTGGTGCTTCCTTTGCAAATCCTCCACAATAAAACCAAAAACAATGTTGTTGTTTGTCTACCTGTCTTTCAATATCCTGTGTTAAAGTTTGCCTACTTATGGAAACTACATGTCAAGTTATATACAATTCTAAATGAACTGAATATAAATCAAACACGACCAATAGGATATACAAAACCAATACAGATATTGTCCTTTGATTGAGACCTTAAGCTCATATATCAGCATTGAAAAGGACTGGTTTTGTAATAAGGTATGATAAGAAACGTTTCTAATTGTTACAAGGAACTGCATTTTTCTTGTTAATGGAGAATGGATGGAAAGCCAGACAAAAGCAAATGCCAAAAGTCATTGTCAATTAAATTGGGAAAAGGTGCACTTGTTTTGTCATCAAGAAAGGTGCCTTATCTTCTAAACAATGATCATGCGGAATAAACATAGTTCTAAAAAATGGGACAGAATTAGGGACTAAATGATGTGAAGACGGTGACTAATTATATTTTGACTTTAGAGTTTTTCGAAGCAAAACCTAATAATTTTTGTGGTCAAACTTAAAGTTTGGTCACTAAACGAGTCATGTCCAAACAACAGTTTATTCGGCTCTTGGGTGTGTATTTGCATCCCCGGGTGCAGGTTTCTAAAATTTGGAACCCATAACGAGACTTGACAAATGAGTTGAGTCTGAAGAACACTTGTTTCATGAGTCTGTATGACAAGAAGTGGCCACTGTTCGCCCACAGGATAGGCCAATTCATCATCACAAAGATTGCATAGAATTGGGCATCGTCATTTAATTGGCAACCAATGACAGAAAAACAACTTGTATGAATCGATTCATTTGATTTCCAACATAAACAGTCATCATAAAAGAGTTTTTTCTTCCCCACTTCAACGGAAAGATGGTGCAAAACATGTGAAAAGAACAGTGTTTCAATCTCCTACAGATCCTGGAAACTTTCATAAAGAAAATATCAAGTTCCTTTCTAAAGCAACTGTAATACCTAACAACAGAAAGCAACCCTTTAAATAATACATCATGTCACCCCCACAAAGTACAACCTCGTGATCACATGGATAATGTTCTATCACATGTTAGCTTCGTTTGTGGGCAGTTTGTCTTCCAAAATCTCAGCATTAGCAACTGAGAAAAGAATAAGCAGCCACCACCACCACTTGTTAACAGCAGCAGAATTGCTTACAACCACGGTGAATATTACTTGAAGAGTTCTGAGTTTAACCAGTCCCTACCAAGAGAAAAGCAAATTGCAAAATATTATCCATAATTTTTTATGACCAGCAGCATGACTACAGAAAAAAGCACATATCAATTATTGGACAGGGATGTACGGCTATTACTTGCTAATGTCATCAAGGTGGTCATCAAAATCTATGATATCCTTCCACTTCTCAGAAGAAACATAATCCAACAGGAGAACATTTGCAGATGGCTCCTTGATGCTCAGCTGGTTGCTCCCCTCTGATCCAACTAGCTTCCAAATCCTAGTTGCATCCTTTGTGTAAAGCTGTGTGACAAAGAGACAAACAAATAAACAAACTTTAGTTGAAGAACAGTGATTTAAAAGGTGCTCTGTTATTTAACTTATTTTAGAACTTCACAGTGGTTTATAAAATAGACAAGACAGAGAAACGTGGAAAAATGTAGCTCGCAGGAGTCAAGGGGTGACTTCCAGAGAGAATTACGGCGAGGAGAGCTTATGGACAAAAAATGAGCATTCCGAAATCTAATGCAAGGGTATCCTACATGGCTGACTCGGCATACAATGCAGATTTTGCTTGTATCAAATATATAGACCCGCCAAAATGATGAAACAGAATCTGCAAAGTGCATAGCCAACATCCTTTCCATAGGGTGGAGTTCAACAGTTCAAATAAAACACATGGCAATAATACAAGAAACTATTCAGTGTCTCCCAACGAACCAATAATAAATACACATTTTCGAACCAAAAGATACTTGATCTGGGAACTTTGTTCAACAGTACCTACAATGTTGGAACTACAATTTTTAAAGAACTATGAATAACAGATTAATATGACAGATAAGGTGCATAGTGGTGAAGGAAGCAACAATGACAAGCTGGCAATGAGACATAAGCAACATCTCTATGTTGAATATTCTTAAAGGCTTTCCAATTATTTGGCAGAAAAAGGTGAGCTACTCAATCCAAGTCAGACCCTTATCCATGATTCTTCATGTTGCAACATGAAGATCATCAATTGACCATACTAATTTATATCAGTGAATGTATGAATGCCAACAGCATGTCCTGTTGATGGGGGCAACACAGCTTGCAGTCTCTTTATCATCTGGTCAAGCTGTTTCAATTTGTCTACCTCTCCTCCCTGCAACAAACACCTCTCCAACATACAAAACACTGCTTCACTCATATGCCTCCCTCTTTCCAGCATTTGTTTGGAGCATTCAAAAGCTTCTCGTACCCTGCCACGAGAACACAAACCTGTCACCAAGAGATCCAACGCATGACCATGGGGACAATACCCTCTCTCCAGTAGGTAACTCCACAAATTCAAAGCCAAATCAAGCTGGCGATTTTCACAAAAGAATTTCATTAACATCACCACAGTCCGTGTCTCAGGCACAAAATCTCTCTTAATCATCTTGTGGTAGATCTTAGAAACACCATCAATGCCCTCTGCCCTCATCAACCCTAAAAACATAGTATGGTAAGTGACATTGTCGTGTCCAATACCTTTTGTTTCCATCTCATTCATTAAGCTAGCAGCAGACTTCATCTCTCTAGATCTGATGAGAGAACTCATGAGGGCATTGTATGCCCCAATATCTGGCAGTAAATTTCTCATGCAGATTTCATTGAACAACTCTTTTGCCTTGGTTGTATTCCGAGCAACCCCTGCTCCATGAATCAAAGTAGTTATTGTTTCCAATGTAGGCAAGCAATTTATCTGTTTCATTTCTTCAAATAGTCTGAGTCCATCACCAAAACAGCCCTTCTTGCAGTAGGCATCAATTCTGATATTATAGGTTACATTGTTAGGCTTAAAACCTCTTCGAACCATCTCATGGTAGAACAGCTCCACTGCAGTAACATCACCCGATTCCTTGAAACCCAAGAGCAAAATATTCATTGTCTTGGCATTGGGGGAAAATTGAGAATGCAGCTGGTTGAACACTGATCGTGCTTCCTTCATCTGCCGTTGTGTGCAAAATGCTCGAAGAATTATGTTGAACTCATCAGTACCAAATTTTTTCCCAGCAAATATTTCCTTCTCCATCCTCTCGAATGCTTCAAGGGTATCTTCATATGATTGGAATCTTGCAATTCTTGATAACATGATGCTCATTGACTTAAGGGTAAGCAATGAGGGGTGTGATCGCCTGATTTCTTCCATCAGTTCCCAAGCTTTATCAAAATAGTGCATTCGCGTAAGTATGTGGAGGGTCTTTTCAAAAGCATCTGAACTTGGACAGAACTCGGAGTGGAGGAGGGAGTATTTGAAAAATTCGAAGGCTTTGAGGCCATTAGAGTGGGCTGCGAAGAGGCGACCAAGAACATTTTCCACGAAGGTAGGGGAAAGGACAGCTGGAGGAATCTGGTGACAAAGGGTAAGGTGAAGTGGGTGATCAGGAAATGGATGGTCATTGATAATTTTGGTAATCCTCTCACTTTCAATTTCTCTCTCTGAAGAAGAATGAGGTCGGCAGGTCGATTTGAAAGCAATGCTGATAAACAGTGAGAGCTTCCGAGAAACTTGGAGATGTATATTTGTTTTCCCTGATTTGATTCGAAGAAGCATGACCTTTTCTTCAAAAGATGTGGCTGAACATCTGAAGTTCCATCTACAGTCACGATGCTCAACAAGTCGTACATTAACCAAATGGGCACCTAGTTTAGTATTGTTTTTAATAAATCAGATACAGCAAGATTCAAGATTTAAAAATGTGCATGACCATTTGCTTAATTAACAGTATGGTAGGATCAAGGATGTCTTCTATTTTCTAACAAAAGTTTCGTTACTTATCAAAAACAATTATAAAGGAACCAAACTATTCACACATAAATTGTTAAGCCACCACCAAGACGATTAAACTAGTTAATATGACCGCACCAGTTTAGTGAATCATGAGCAACACAAAATTAACAGGGCTGTAAGGGCTAGCAGTTATAAATCCACACATACACACAAAGCATAAATCAGAATGATGTCGTTTTAACAGTCTTGAAATATAGCAGAGCAGTCGATCACATTAATCTTGAGAGGGGAGTATACACAACAAGCAAAGACATGTTCAAAGCTCCAAAAAGGGCAATAGCAACAATCTTATCCCAAATGATCTAGAGTTGAAGATTGATCTTTTGACCTCCTACATGGTCTCCAGAAAAGATTCTTAATTCATCAATTCCAGCTATTTAAACAGAAAATCAGCTCAAATGCAACACAATTACAGCAAATTAAATGAAATTCTGCTCATTGCACCACAGTAAGACCATCATTATTCAGCAACTAGCTAAATAAAATAGCATTTTCACAACTACAGCGAATTTCACACCAGAATTTCACTAAATGTGCCATCCAATTTCAACTTCTAAGAATTTCAAAGGCATTTAAAAAAGAATTTCATCACTTAATTTATTAATTCCAGCTATTATGCATCAATTTTTTTGGGGGGGAAAAAATAAAGAACAGTCATGATTCACCGAAAAATCAAAAAATAAAAAATCACTACCTTGTGCCTTACTTGAAATAAGCCGGAGAAGGAGTCGAACACAGTTCGACGGCCGAGAGGGAGCCGGAGAGAGTATAGAGGGTGGGGGGACTGGGAAGAGTGGTGCTTGCCGCAGCGTTGTTTTTGTCTTAAAATTTTTGGACAATTAACAAATAACAAGGACTTGAAGGGAGGTTTGGTAATATGCTAAACCCACACGTTTGGTGATTACTGGGCTGGGCTAGAAATTGCCCCTTACTTGATACTGGTGGTGAAAGCCCATTACCATCTACCAAAAGGGAACCCTGGCGGGGCGGGGCAGGGCGGTCATAGGATCTGAGTAGTTCGGGTTCAGTTAGAATTTTGGATGTTTTAATTCGTTTAGACTTGTTCATTCGAGCCTCAAATCATTACAGGACTCACCACATAAAACACAATATAGATCTCTAACTAAGACAACAATAAAATCAAAAATATGCTACCATATAAAAAAGGAAGAACAATTAAAGTAATCAACATAATAAAAAAAACCGACTCAATCACCATGTAACATATTATAGTTTGGCAAATTAAGATCTCTAAACAAATACAATCTAGGCCAAAGATTTCTCAATTCTAATGGTGATGGGAAAGTTAGCTCTTGGAAACCTTGAGTCTTACATTTACAAGAAATCAAAGTCACATTTCTTGGCCAATGTTAGTTAATTTGATTGAAAAAAACAACCCTTAAACAGCCCCTGTTTTCAGTATTTTTACCTTCCTTAGTCCCCTTTCAATTCCGTCCTACATCAGGCTTCATGTACTTACACGAGGAGTGTAGCACACAGGTCATCCATTGTGACATTAAGCCACAAAATATTCTACTGGATGATTCATTCACAGTGAGGATTTCCCACTTCGGATTGGCAAAGCTTCTGATGAATGATCAGACTCGGACTAATATAGGCATCAGAGGGACCAAAGGGTATGTTGCACCAGAGTGGTTCAGGAACATTCCAATTACAGCAAAAGTGGATGTTTATAGTTATGGGGTCATGTTACTAGAGATCATTTGTTGCAGGAGGAAACTTGAAATGGAAAGGGAGAATGAAGAGGAAGCAATACTGATTGATTGGGCTTATGACTGCTATAAGGCTCAAAGATTAGATAAGCTGGCTGATGATGAAGAGGCAAGAAATCACATGAACAGGTTGGAGAAGCTAGTGATGGTGGCAATTTGGTGCATCCAAGATGATCCATCTTTGAGGCCATCCATGAAGAAGGTAATTCTGATGTTTGAAGGTGTTGTCGAAGTTCCTGCTCCCCCTGTCCTTTCCGTTTCTCATCAATATGGTGACAATTGAAACTACCAGTCATCAGACGTTTTATACCCTTGCTCCTTATCTTAGGAATTTTCAAGATATTATATGTTCTTGACAGTTTACACAGATAATTTAGTATTTATTCCAAGAATGTGCGACCTCTGGGGATGGTAGGCGTTACAAATAGATGTATTCCAAGATTGTCTCTAAGCTACCACTTTGGAGTTTGGTCAGGCATGTGCTGACGCATGTATCAATTGGTGTCATTCAAGCTTGTCTCCAGGCTGGCACCTCTAGGCCTGCCATTACAAATAGCCAAACACCTCCTTCTAGCTTTGATCCTTCTATGTTTAGACGTTCTAGGACTTCTCTACCAGTGGATCTTTCCCAAGTCTGTCTCTAGGTTGCTGCTTGTAGGGCCTGATCAGGAAACATCTTTTTGTGGTGTATTTACCTCACGCTCTAATCCCATGTGGTAAACATGGTTATGGGATGGGCATAGGTTCAGTGTCAGGCTGCAGCCTGGCCTGACCTGACCTTTCCATGGGATGAGCTTGGCCGAGATCAGACATGGCTAGCTCAAGCTCAGCTGGAGATTGAGCTTGGATTTTTATTCAAGCTTGGCTCCACTCTCGGACCATATGTTCAAATTCAGCTCAGCTCGGCTGGTTGGGAACCACAAGCTCAAATTCAAGATCAACCTCAAGCTTAGGTTTGGCTCGAACACAGAAAACCTTATCACAAACAATTCCTAATCTCCACTAAACATCTCTCGAACTTCCAGATACAACAGAAATCGTCCCAAATCAAACATTTGAAAAAAATTGCTATCAAATTGAAAGGAAAAGCAACACAATTGTAGATACCCCCAAATCAAATATTGAAGAATATCAACGAATTGAGCGGATAATCAATCAAGCAAATTAGTCAACGAATTGAATCAAACATCCCAGAAATTGAGGAATAATCAACACAGCTTTCAGACCATCATCAATTAAGATTTCAAAAAAGATACAAAAACAAGGGTTTTCGAAACTACCTAGCGGCATGCATCTCTGTCGTTTCTAAGTTGCTGATGATGACTGTTAAGCGATTGATACAAAACACATTAAGCCATACGAACAATAATTCGATTTTCTCGATTGAATTCAACGTCGTCTCTCTGATGCATAATTAACAGAGCTCTTCTTCTAACCTGTCAAATGTTACAATTAAATCAATATGATGCAGTAGAATATCATTATTGAGATTTCCAAAAATAAAAGATAAAAACCTAGGGTTTTCTCCATGATAGACGACGATGATCGAAGTCGGCATAAGTGTTGTTTCTCCGATTGGAGTTGCCATTCCAGATTCATAAAAGCCAAAAGAGGATTTCATATCTACTGCTCGCTTCCTTAGACTATGATCCCAACAAAACTGATGGACCGGGCCCAAATGGCCCAATGTTAAAAGCCCAATCTTAATTAAGAGCCCAATCTTGTAAAGACCCAGCAAGCTCAATGTGGTCTATGCCCGGTCAAGCTCATTTGGTTCGAGGGGCTACATCACCGAGAAGTGTGCAGAGTCATCCAAGAGCCTCATCCTCGCCGCCTTGGAAAGAGTCAACCCTCACCTCATCCTTTGACCGAATCTCATGGAGAGCACCGCAATTGTCTCTCCCATTGCGAAGAGGTCGCCAGCTCCACCAGAATAGCTATTTAGTTACTATTAAGTCGTCTCAATCTGTTAGGGGACGACTATAAATTGTAAGCCCCACCAATACTTGGGGGGCAGATCACACTCAGTCGAGTACAACTCTCTCCTATCTCTCTAAGCTTATAACTATATGTTCTCCCTACTCACTTGAAGTAATAAAATATCCGGCGACCCTAATCATTCAAAATGGACGTAGGTCACGTTGACCGAACCACTATAATCCTTGTGTTGTTCTTGTCTCCATCTCTTACTTATTAATTACAACATTTATTATTACTCACTTAACAGGTGGTGTGTAAAACTAATTTGTGCATCATCAAAAACAATATCGGGTAGAGAGGGAGGGTGGATCATCGGAGTTTACAGAATGAAAAAGATAGATTGAACGAAGACAAACTCTTTGGGAAATTACATCCAGACCCTGAGAAAAGTTTGCCACTTACTCACCTATTTAAAATATTACATAAAGACCCCTTATATTCTGTGCGCGTGTAACATATAGGTTTCGGCCGTTAATGTTTGTTACTAATTGTTAATTAAATTACATTTAGATCCCTAAAATTTGAAGTATGTAATATTTATATCCTTCAAATTTAAAATATTACATTTAAATAAAAAATACTCCAATTAAAGATAAAATAGCAAATATTTAAAATTTTATAACCAAAATTTATGTTTTATTATGTTATTTATTGAAATAAAATTTAATTTTTTCTTAACAAATTATAATTAGTACTGTTAATGCCAAAATTTAGATGACCTCTACGTCAGTTTGTTGGACTTTGATCACCTGAAAAAGAAGTCAGAGACCGAAGAAGAGCTCAAGGGGTCGATTATCCGATACCTAAGTTAGTAAATGACTCAAAAGTATGAATTGTGTTTAGAAGCTAGAGATGGCATAACTAGAGTATCTTGGACTAAATGAACTTTTCACCATTAGTCAATTTTTTCATTATCAAGTATGAACATATGAAACAAATCTAATCAACACATTTGTATGTTCTATTATATCATCAATTGATATAAAATCTAAACAAAATCCTAATTTTTTTAGAAAAAAATAGTAATCAGTATAAATATATCAAATAACTCAATTCAACACTCATTTGCATACGATTATACTGTCTATTAGAATAAGACTAAAAACTCAAACAAGAAGTTGAACTATAATGGACACAATATCTTCTATCTTTAATTGTGGTAATTTAGTGATTTAATAGATTTCGTTAGTTTCATAACTAATAAGAGATCTAAGTATAATATTCTAAACTTGAGAGGGTTAAGTGTTATACACCTACAAATTTTAGGGGGATCTGAGTGTAATTTATTAATAGATATTGATGGCGTAAACCCGCGCGTACGAGCTATGGGATTGGATTGTGTGTTATGTACGATCGACGTAGAGCTTGGTATGATATCTGAGCTATAAGGCTCGTGAATTGGTGGATGAATGTTCTAATCAATCGATCTGTAGTGTGTGAAATGCAGTAGATATATAGTGGTTCACCGGCTAATGAGCTCAGCTAATCCACTCTCTAATGGAGACTCTTACTCCTTTCTCTTTATTGATAAAAAGTGGAATATGTTCCAGCAGAATACTCAGGGTATCAGGGTTTTTTATTCTCTCCCTCTCCGTGGAGGCTGTCCTTCCCTTTTATAGCCTCATGCTTACCTCTAATCCGGAGTTATCTCCTATATTGAAGGGATTATGCCCTATCTTCATCTACAATCTCGGAGTGGCCTTACATTTCCATAGCTGGCTTCAAACGACGAGATCTTCGCCCTTCATCGTGGGATTCTTCCCTTGGTTTAAGGAGAGGATCTTGGCGGGTTACGGGTTTTGTGCCTTGGATTGGCTCAGTTCCTGTTATGGATGTGTCTGCTGTCATCTTGCTGCCTTCTGGTCATTTCTCAGTTCGTGTGTTCAGCTAGGAGCTCTAGTGCTAGTTGGAAGAGCCCAGACCCTTGCTGGATGAGCTCTGCTTACTCTACCTGAGCTCCCGAGCTGAGCTTACCATCTGAGCTCGTGCCTGGGTTTATTTTAGGCATCATCAGTTGCCCCCCAGCCCTTGCCTTAGGTTAGCTTAGGTAAGGGCTGACCTACACAGACTGAGTTAGACCAGCACGTGGCTAGCACGTGGCTCGAGGATTTTTGACGGTTTGCAGCAATTATTTCTTTCCTCGATTCCCGCGCACGTCTCAGCCCACGTCCCTCAGGCTTTAAATATTCAAAACGGCTACCTGAACCGTTTCTTCACACTATTCATCTTCCTCGCTGCCCTTCGTCTCTGTTCTCTCTGTGATTTCGGACCTTCTTACTCGAACCTTTCTATTTTCTTGCCTGAAATCGAATTCCCAGCCCTCGTTTCGAAGATTCGCATCGCCTCCTTCCTCCGATAGTGCTCCAGGCTTCCGTTCGCTGTTATTTCTGAGTTAGGTACGTCCTTTGCCCTTTTCTCTTCCTCATTTTGCTCTGGATCCCTCGAATTCGAGGTGGTTGCTGCATTTCTGGGCTTTTCGATTCTTTTACTTTTGGAATCGTGATCATTGCTTAGCCCCCCTTCCTCATTTCGTCGATTGGAGCTCCATAGTTCATATCCTTGCCGTCGGGAGTTACTGTGCTGACCCAAGGGTTATTGCAGAGTGCCTGACCCGTGCCCCTCTGCTTTATCGTTCCTTTAATCTTCCTTTTTCTCTTCCTATCATGTCTGCCTCTTCTGGAGCCACTCGCTCCTCTGTTTCACTTTTAGGGTCTAGGTCAGCCGAAAAGGATACTGAATTAGAGGAAATAGGTGACGAAATTGATAACTTTCCTGGTGTGGAGGCTGGGGAAACCGAGGTGGGTACCGAAGAGCCTCCCTCTATTTCCTCTCCCGTGCCCCCCAGACCTGATAAAGGCAAAGTCAAGGTGAGTGGAGTCGGGGTTGAAGAGAGGATTTCGTATTTGGGGTCTGCCTTCCGGCATGCCGAGTCTGTGGGCTACAGCAGAGAGGCCCCTGAGCTAATGAAAGCTTATAAGATTCGGTATGGTTTTCCTCCTGGGGTTGAACCCTGGTGCCCAGGCAGCTCTGTCTACTACGTAGAACCAGTACGCAATAGGGTCTGCTTCTTTCTTGCCGCCTTTGATAACGGTCTTCGCTTTCCTCTGCACCCCTTCATCAAGGCTATTCTGCAACACTTCCGTGTGTGTCCCTCCCAGATTTCTCCCAACTTCTATGGCGTCATGGTTGGTTTTTTAGTCATCTTCAAGAAGCATAAGCTCGGGGTTCCTAGCATTTCTCTGTTTCAAGAGTTTTTTAACGTCAAACCGACCTCTGAAGGCTTCTTGTACGCCTCTAAGCGTGCCAACGTTAGACAGCTTATCTCTAACATTCCTTCCTCTCATAAGCACTGGAAGGAGCATTTCTTTTTTGTCGGGGGCATCAATTGGGAGTATAATCCTGCTGATAAGACAGATACACTCGGTATCCCTACGGCTTGGACTGAACCAGACAACTTGCGTGAGTCTTTACTCGAGTCGGCTGAGCTCTGATCTGGAACTTATAGGCCTTTTGCCTTTCTCTTACTTGTACCTTTTCTTCTTTTCAGGTGGTCGTCTTGAGCTCAGCCCTGAAGACAATAAAGTGCTGGCAAAGTTGGCGAAGATTAAACCGGAAAAGTACGCTGACCTGATTGGGTTGAAAAATTTGGTGCAGCTAGGTCTGAGCCCTCCTGCGGTGACTTTAGCGATTCCATTATCTGTTTTAGGGGCTGACGAAGGTAATTTCATCGTCCCTTGCTCTCCTCTCTTCATAATCTTTCATTCTCTTTTTCTCTTTTTTTTTTTTTCTTTTTTACATTTTCCTGCTTCATCCAGACCTTCCAGGTCCTTCTACCATGAAGTCTACTCCAGAAGAGCTTCAGGCCAAAATTGCAGAGCTGATGGAAGGTGGCAGGTCTGGGAAGCGTAAAGCTCGGGTCGGCTCAGGGAGTGGTCCAACCACTCGAGCTAAGATCCCCAGAGTGGAAGTGCCTCCTCCCTCCTCTGCTACTACAAAATTGGTTCCCATCAAGGCACCGCCCTCCTCATCCGGCATCCCTCAAGACGTAGTCATCTCTCCTCCTCCAGTGGCCCATCCTGGGTCGGGGGCTGCTCAAAAGGGAGATCAGGCTTCCCCTTCCTCCTCTGAGGTCAAAGAAGCTTTGGGAGTGATCCCTGACCTCCAACCCAGAAAGGTCTCATATACTGCCTCTGGGAAAACCGAGAGAAAATCCGAAGAAGATGAGGATTCCTTTTTTGACAACATGGACCTTGCTGCAGGGGCTCTTTCTTCTATTTTCACTGAGTCTGATGTTCTGAAGGCGGCTTCTATGCCTCTTGAGGAATCCATTTCTTCAGCTCTTCAGGGAGCAGCTGCTGTAAGCACTACCACTTCTCCTTCTTCAGTTATTTTTGTTTCGTGGACTCATGCGTTCTTTCGCATTTTCAGGCTGTCCTTCATGTGAATGGTCTACTGCATCGGGTTCGGTCCCAAGAGAGCTCTTTTCAGGTCTTAAAAAAATATAAGACCAAGGTTTCTGAACTGTCTCTTGAGAACGAAGACCTTAGAGCCCGGGTGGAGAGCCTCACAACGCAGATGGAGAGCCTCAACGAGCAGACGGTGAAGCAAGCCTCCGACCTCAAACACACACTGACAGTCAAGGTCAGAGCTGAGGAGGGGGAAAAGAAGGCTCGGGATGAGCTGAAGTTGGTTAAGGAAGACCTGCAGCTTAAAGTTGAGGCGTGGTCCAAGGCTAATCAGGAGGCGTTTGACGCCAAGAAGGAGCTCATCCAGGCCAATCAAGATTATCTTGCCCTCAGTGAGGCTAACGGCAAACTCTGTGAGGAGCTCGAGGAGCAGAAACGTTTGGTCCAGCAGAGGGACGAAGGGATCGCTGAGCTGAGGGATGAGGCCACCACCTTGTGGGCTACTGGATGGCTTGCCTTTAGGCGCAAGGCTATCAAAGCTTTCCCAGACCTTGACTTCAATTTCTCTATCCCTACCGCAGAAGAAATGGAGGAGTCTAGCTCTGATAACGAGGAGGATGCCTCGGTTCTCTCAGCGGCAGTCTTAAGTCAAGACACAGCTGCCCCTGGGACCTCTGGGGCTTCTATCGTGCTTCCTGAGCCTCCAGTGGTGACTTCTGAGCTTCCTGCAGCTGCCCCCGCTGTTCTTGCCTCTACACCATTTTCAGCTGACTTGATGGTTGAAGCCCTTGCTCAAGATTCGGGATCGACAGAAGCGGGGGCCCCAGGCATTTCTGTTACTTCTGTTGCTGAGGGCCCCTCAGCCGAGTTGCAAGATCCTGCAATTACTCCCTCTTAGAACTTTTTCCATACTCATGTAACTCTTATTTTCCATTGTACATCAACCTTGTGTTTTGAAATACGAACTTCATGGGGCAGTTTCTAATTTTTCTGAATTTTGTTTTGAATTGATGTGTGATTGAGTTGAACTGTGATTTGAGACATAAGCCAGTTTTGCCTCTATTCTCCTGCGCTTTTTGATCTTTCTTCTTCTTGTATTCCCCTTGCCCCCTTTTGTTTTAAGGGGTGCTGTGCACTTCTTGAAACAAAATTACTAGACCTGAGGAGTATAGAAGACTTGGTGTTGAGTCCAAATGACCTCCCCTGAGTCGTTGAGTTCGGTAGTTGGTATACTAGGGATCCACTCCCTATTCTTCTTTATTCTGGGCCACATAACTCGGTATTGTGAACTAGCGAGCTCTTTCTGCGCTGCATAGCTCAGATTTTTGAGCTTAAGAATTCTTGCCGAGCTACACAGCCCTTTTCACAAATTTGAATTTTGTTTCATTTGGCTTTTTGTCTGAACTTTAAAAGTTCTAGCTGAGCTTCATGGCTCTTCTAATGGTCTCCTGCTTCGAGAAGAGCTAGGGCCTTGTGCTATTTTGTGGTCTTCATCTTGTTTCTCCATTGCTGATTCACATATTCACGTACATCTTTGACTTGCACTTGCACACTTACTTATTTTGCTTTATGCTTGAGATGTAACTTCTTTCCCCCTTTTTCTTTGAGGGGTGCTGTGCACTTCTTGAAGCAGAATTACTAGATTTGAAGAGTACAGGAGACTTGGTGTTATGCTCAACTGCTACTCCTGGGCTTTTGAGCTCGGCAGTTGGTCTCTTAGGGATCCAGTCCCTATTTTTCTTTATTCTGAGCTGCTCAGCTTGATATTCCGAACTGATGTGCTCCTTCTGAGCAACATAGCTCGAGTTTGCGAGCTTATGAGCTCTTGCTGAGCTATACAGTTCGTCTTCTGAACCTGAAAGTTCTTACTGAGCTTTTTTGGCTCTTTTGTCTGAACTAGACAGCAAATTTCAATAATCCATCAGGAACTCTTCCTTTCTAACGTGGGCAGGGCTCTTAGAATTGCAGGCTTTCAAGATTTGCTATTCAAGCGCTCTGAGTTTAAATATGGAGGATATGTTGCTTGGTGGGGTCACAATTCTTTGTAGGTTGTTTTGAGTGCAAAATAGGAGGGGTAGTCTCTTTCCCCGCCTTTTTCTCCAATCGTTTTCCATAACCGCAACCACTTTCCATAACCGCATCCACTTTCCATAACCGCAACTATCTTTATTATTCAAGAAACTAAACAGGCAACTGATTCCCCCTTATTTGACTCTTGGTTTCCTGGAAAGTTCCCAATTTTTCTTAAGCTTCTTACCATCTGTTGGATTCCTCTTTCCCTCTCTTGCATGAAATATTCTTGACTTTCTTCCTGTTTTGTTGCATCTTTTTCCTTACCAACACTTCCGATGGCTGCTTCTGTTTCTTCTCTGTTCCAGGAACGTGCCTCCTTTGGAATTGAATGGGAGTGGCACTGTCGCCACCTGTCTCCTTCAATACTTGAATCTTCTGATTTGGTGGATATCAAGAAATGGTTTTTTCCTGATCTTGACTTGCCTTTGCGAGTTCCTACCTCCGACGAGCCCTGCAACTACCTTCCCCGAGGGGAAGTCTGCCTTTTTGAAGGTGCCATGGACATGGGGCTTCGCCTTCCCATTCACCCGGCCATAGGGCGAGTCCTTGCCTACTATGGCCTATGTCCTTCTCGCCTTTCCCCACGAGGGTGGGCCGTTATGGTAAGCTTCTTCCTGTTCTGCCGCCTACATGGCCTCGGCAGGTTCCCTTATGTCTCTGAGTTTTTGTACTTCTTCGAGATCGAGGAAGACGATGCCCCCTGCTTCAGCTTCTTCCGTTTGAGGAATTCTGAGTTACGTCCTTTGGTTCTAGGCCTTCCCTTCAATCCTGAAGGATGGTTTAAACGTTTCTTTTTCGTTTCTGGGGAGTCTTGGAGATCTCCTGAGGACCGCTGTCGTGAAGCTAGGGTCCCGCGGTCCTGGAAGAGCTTCTCTCATACTGGTAAGCTCGAGCTGAGCTCTTTTGAATATTTCTTTTTGGAGAAGCGTTCTTACTATGTGATTGTCTGTGCAGGTCCACCTGATCTGGATGTACCAGGGATGGTGAATATCAATGAGTTGCTGCTTGCGGAGTCTAGGACTTATTCCAGGCTGATGACGAGTGCAAACCTCTATTTGCTTGGGGCTGAGGCTACTGAGTTTGAGTTTTCCTCTGTTCCTTATCCCTCATGGACCTCTTTCTCTGATTCTGATGAGGATGAGGACTCTGACGAGGGTGAAAACACCGGCACGAGTTCAAGGAAGCGTAAGAGGGATGGTTCCTCTTCTCCTGGCTCTCTGTCCACCATCTTCCTTACCCCCATTGGTCAGAAGCTTCTTGATTCACTTCACAGGGCTGAGCGGGATAGGGACGAGCTGAAGAAGGAGAATGCTAGCCTGAAGGAAGAGGTTGTTGAGCTGAGGTCTCAACTTAAAAAAGACTAGGATCTTTATTTCCTTGTATCTTTATTTCTTTTCTTGAATGATACCAGACTATGAATCTTTTCGCACTTTTCCGAATGTTTATATTCTTAGATATTCTGAATTCTAGGTTTCTCATTCTTGAGTATGCATGTCCATATATGAGCTCTTGGTGTTCAGAATACGGACGTAGACGGAGAACAGAAGATCATGTTTGCACTGACCTTAGTTCCAGTCTAGTTCCAAAGATCTGACCGCGAACATCGATGGAAAACAGAAGATCATGTGCGTACAGATCTTAGTCCCTGAATGGTTCCACAGGTCGGACCCCGAACATTGAGGGAAAAGATCAGGTGTGTACAGACCTTAATCTTTCCCCATGACTAGTGGTCCTGGCGCCCTTCCTACACACTCGCGGACTCCAATGTGTTCAGAACAGCGGATATAAAGATTGTTGGTGTTTCCAGGAAGAGACCAGCTTTGGATTCGACTGTTGGTGTCTCCAAGAAGAGACCAGCTTTGTATTCGACTGTTGGTGTCTCCAAGAAGAGACCAGCTTTGTATTCGACTGTTGGTGTCTCCAAGAAGAGACCAGCTTTGTATTCGACTGTTGGTGTCTCCAAGAAGAGACCAGTCTTGAATTTTATGAGCCTTGAAGCTTGTATGAGCTGAAGAGCTCACATTTCTTATATAAGCTTTGAAGCTTATCTTTATTTATGAGCTGAAGAGCTCATCTTTCATTTATAAGCTTTGAAGCTTATCGTATATTTATGAGCTGAAGAGCTCATCTTTCATTTATAAGCTTTGAAGCTTATCGTGTATTTATGAGCTGAAGGGCTCATCTTTCATTTATAAGCTTTGAAGCTTATCGTGTATTTATGAGCTGAAGAGCTCATCTTTCATTTATAAGCTTTGAAGCTTATCGTGTATTTATGAGCTGAAGAGCTCATCTTTCTTATATAAGCTTTGAAGCTTATCTTTATTTATGAGCTGAAGAGCTCATCTTTCATTTATAAGCTTTGAAGCTTATCGTATATTTATGAGCTGAAGAGCTCATCTTTCATTTATAAGCTTTGAAGCTTATCGTGTATTTATGAGCTGAAGAGCTCATCTTTCATTTATAAGCTTTGAAGCTTATCTTTATTTATGAGCTGAAGAGCTCATCTTTCTTATATAAGCTTTGAAGCTTATCTTTATTTATGAGCTGAAGAGCTCATCTTTCATTTATAAGCTTTGAAGCTTATCGTATATTTATGAGCTGAAGAGCTCATCTAGTTTGGAAATCATATTGATGGTGAATAAAGGACTGGTTTATTCTTAAAAAATGGCTCTATTACAAGTGATACTTACTGAAAAAATTTCTTAAGGTGCTCGGCATTCCATGAATGAGGTAGAACCTTCCCTTCCTCTGTTTGCAACTCGTAATTCCCCGGTCTGATTATCCTTGACACGATATAGGGCCCTTCCCAGTTGGGTCCCAATTTCCCATGCGTGGGATCCTTTCTTGCAAGCAGGAGCCTCCTAAGTACCAGGTCTCCAGCCTTGAAACTTCTGTGCCTCACCTTCCTGTCGTAATACCTCGCAGTTTTCCTTTGGTAAATGCGGATACGGTGAAGAGCTCTGCCTCTCTTTTCATCCAAGAGATCGAGGTTTAGTAAGAGAGATTCTTCGTTGTGCTCGGCATCTGCAAATTCCACCCTTGGAGATTGGAGCCCTATCTCTACTGGGGCCACCGCCTCGGTTCCAAAGGCCAATGCAAAAGGGGTTTCCTGAGTTGCAGATTTGACGGTTGTCCTGTAGGCCCACAATACCTCAGGGATGTATTCCACCCACTTCCCTTTCAGGTTTTCCAGTTTGGTCTTCAAAGCCGACTTTATGGTTCTGATTGTGACCTCTGCCTGTCCATTGGATTGGGGATGTGCAGGAGCCGAGAAATAGTTATTGATTCCGAGCTCAGCACAAAAACTTTTAAATTTTGAGTTATCAAACTGCTTTCCGTTGTCAGATACGAGCGCTCTAGGAACTCCAAACCTGCAAACTATCGACTTCCACACGAAGTTTTGAACTTTTTGCTCTGTGATTGTCGCCAAAGGTTCGACCTCCGCCCACTTGGTGAAGTAATCCACTCCTATGATGGCAAACTTGCACTGCCCCACACCAGTGGGAAGGGGGCCCAGAATGTCCAAACCCCACTGCTGAAAAGGCCATGGGCTTACCACCGAGGTTAGGAGCTCGGGAGGACAGTGGGACACATTGGCATGCTCCTGGCAGGTTTTGCATTTTCTTACTAAGTCGGTGGCATTTTTGAGCATAGTGGGCCAATAATACCCTTGTCTTAGTACTTTTCCCGCCAAGGCTCGGGCTCCTACGTGATTGCCACATATTCCTTCATGTACCTCTCTGAGTATGTAGTTGGCATCCTCATCTCCTACGCACTTAAGGAGAGGCGTTGAAAATCCACGTTTGTACAGCTTTCCTTGCATCAAGGAAAATCTGGCCGACCTGGTCCTCAGCTTGGATGCCTCCTTAGCATCATTCGGCAAAGTTCCATTCTGCAGGTATTCTATGATGGGGTCCATCCAGCTTGGCTGAGCTTCAATTGATAGAATTTCCTCTTCTTCGATGCTTACCGAAGGCTTTGGAAGGTGCTCCACTGGAATTAGCCTATCCAAATCCTCTTGCGAGGCAGTTGCTAACCTTGCCAGAGCGTCTGCCCGTGAATTCTCCGTTCTGGGCACGTATCTGACCTTAACCTGCACAAACTTTTTCATTAGTTCTCGTACCTTTTTGAGGTAAATGACCATCTTTTCGCCTTTTGCCTCGTAACACTCTTCTATCTGCTTTACCACCAGTTGAGAGTCACTGCAGATCTCCAGCTGCTCTGCTTCAATAGAGTAAGCAAGATTAAGCCTAGCGACGACAGCTTCATATTCCGCCTCATTATTGGAGGCTTTGAACCCAAATCTAAGGGCATACTCGACGTCTACTCCTTCTGGGGAGGTCAGGATTATTCCTGCGCCGCTTCCCTGAGCATTGGCAGCTCCATCCACTGAAAGCTTCCACATGGGGAGGTCTGGTATTAAATCCGTGGTTTCCATAGGCGCTGCTGCTGTGAATTCTGCAATAAAATCTGCCAAAATTTGCCATTTGATGGCAGTTCTTGGCTTATATCTGATATCAAACTCACTGAGCTCTATGACCCATTTAACCAACCTCCCCGAGGATTCTGGCTTGTGTAGCACTTGTTTCATTGGCTGATCTGTTGGAACCTCGATAGTATGGGCCTGGAAATAAGGTCTGAGTCTTCTAGCTGTTGTAACCAGAGCTAGAACGAGCTTTTCCATCTTTGTATATCTCTCCTCTGCCCCCCTCAGAGCTCTGCTACAGTAGTAGACTGGTTGCTGGGCTCTGTCTCGCTCCCTAACTAGCGCCGCACTTGTTGAAAAATCCGAAACTGCTAGATAGAGGGTGATGACTTCTCCTTCTAAAGGGCTTACCAATACTGGAGGGGAGCTCATGTAATCTTTTAGGGATTTGAATGCTTCTTCACACTCGGCATCCCACTGGAATGCCTTCTTCAAAATTTGAAAGAAAGGCTGGTATTTATCGCTTGACCTAGACACGAAACGGCTCAGTGCAGCTATTCTGCCTGTCAAGTGTTGCACCTCTTTTGTGTTGGATGGCGACTGCATTTCCACTATTGCTCTAACCTTCTCTGGATTAGCTTCGATCCCTCTGCTGCTAACTATAAAACCCAGAAATTTTCCCGCTGAGACCCCAAATGCGCATTTCGCAGGGTTGAGCTTCATTCTGTACTCCTTTAGAATTCGAAATGACTCAGCTAAGTGCTTGATGTGGAGCTCTGCTTTCAGTGACTTTACTAGCATATCATCAATGTAAACTTCCATGGACGCTCCTATTTGTTTCTGGAACATCCTATTCACTAGCCGCTGGTAAGTGGCTCCAGCGTTCTTCAATCCGAAGGGCATGACCTGATAACAATATGTTCCCTGTTCAGTTACAAAGGAGGTTTTCTCTTGATTGCTGGGATCCATCCTGATCTGGTTGTAGCCTGAGAAGGCGTCCATGAAACTGAGGAGCTCGTGCCCTGCAGTGGCATCCACTATTAGGTCAATCCGAGGTAAAGGAAAACTGTCTTTGGGGCATGCTCGGTTGAGATCAGTGAAGTCGATGCACAGCCGCCACTTTCCATTGGTCTTCTTTACAAGGACTCGGTTTGCTAACCAGGTGGGGTAATCAACCTCCCTAATAGCCTTGGCACGAAGGAGTTTGCCGACCTCCTCATTGATTGCCCTTTGTCTTTCAGAGGCAAAGCTCCTCCTCTTCTGTTTGATGGGTTTGCAAGTTGGGTTCACGCATAGCTTATGGGTAATAACCGAAGGGTCAATTCCTTCCATGTCTTCTTGCTTCCAAGCAAACACTCCTACATTCTCTTTTAAGAACCGGATGAGGAGTTCTTTGAGTTCAGCGTTTAGTTTGGAACCCACATAAACGAGGTGTTCTGGCTTCTCATCAAGTTGAACTGGTTCCAGCTCTTCCGATGGCATTGGTCTTGTCTCCATCTCGTCTCTCATGTCGAGTTCATCCAGTTGGATGTTCTCAACCTCCTTCCTTTTTACTGAAGCCATATAGCACTCCCTTGCTATACGCTGGTCTCCTCGGACTACTCCGATTCCATTTTCTGTAGGGAATTTTACAACTAAATGATAGGCAGATGGGATTGCCTTCATAGAATTAAGGGATGGCCTTCCAAGCAAGATGTTGTATGCAGAGGGTGCATCGACTACTAGGAATTTCACGGTGGTGGTGGCTTGGCAAGGTGGGTCCCCTAGGGTGAGCACGAGTTGGATTGAGCCTAAGGGGAGCACCCTTTCCCCGGAGAATCCCAGCAAGTGAGTGCTTACTGATTCAAGTCTCTCCCTTCCTATGTCCATCTTGTCAAACGCAGGCGCGAAAATGATATCTGCTGAGCTCCCATTATCGATTAGAACCCGATGAACAGTTCTATTAGCCACCACAGCTCGTACCACCAATGGATCATCATGGGGATATTGGTATCCCTCCAAATCAGCGTCTGAGAAAGTGATTGTCGTATCCAAGCGTGGTGCCTTGGACACAGCGTGCACTTCGAGAGCTTCTTCGGCTCTGATTCGTCGAAGGTGTGCTTTCCTGGCTGAGCTGGACTCCCCTCCTCCTGCGAATCCTCCTGATATTACTCTGATCTCCCCTAGAGGCTGCTGGTGTGGTGCCGGTGCCTGCTGCCGAGGTGGCGGAGGCGGAAGGGCTCGGTTCTGATTGTCATTGGCTACAAAGCGACGTAGCTGACCTCGCTGAATCAAGAATTCTATTTCCTTCTTTAGTTGAATGCATTCATCAGTATGGTGGCCATGATCTCTGTGATAGTCACAGTACTTAGTGGGGTCTCTCTTGGCTGGGTCTGCCTTCATCCGAGGTGGCCATCTCAAGAATTTCTCGTTCTGAACCTCATACAGAACCTGTGACACATCGGCAGTGAGGGGGGTGAATCGCTGAGGTCCGTATCGGGGCTATAGCTCGGGCTGCGGGGGGCCCAGGCGATCTCTGACATTTCCTCTTCTTTTGGGCGAGCGGTCCCTTTCCCTTCTTGGAGACCTCTCCCGCCCTTTTTCCTTTCTGGGGCTCCTGTCTCTTCTCTTTTCTTCTTTTTCTTTTTCCTTACGTGAGGATGTACCCCCTACTTTGGAAAGGAGTGCCTCTTCGCCATTTATATACTTCTCTGCCTTGGCTAATACCTCAGCCATACTTGCCTGCGGATTCTTCGATATGGAGAACATTAAATCCTTGGACTGCACTCCCAACCCTGCAATGAAGGCAGTTATGACGAATTTCTCGTCTGGAACGTCTACTTTTAGGGTCTCCGAATTGAACCTTTGGACATAAGACCTCAGGTTTTCTTGAGGCCCCTGTCTCACATTCAGCAGGTGGTAGCTAGGTTTTCTGTATATCCGGGCTCCTATAAAATGAGATACGAATGCTATGGAGAGTTCTTTGAAGGATGAGATCGAGGCTGGTGGGAGCCTGTGAAACCAGGCTAGGGCGGAGCCTTTCAGGGTGATGGCAAAAGCTCTGCAACGTACAGGATCCTGGTATCCATGTAGCTCCATCTGGTTCTTGTAAGTGTTGAGATGATCAACAGGATCCTTCGTTCCATCAAAGACCTCTATCTGTGGCGTCCTAAACTTCGATGGGAGTGGAAAGTGTAGCACTCCGGTGGTGAATGGAGACTCGGTTTGCTGCACCAAGACATCCATTGTAACCGGGGCCTTGCTCTTTACCGCCTCCTTCATGTGGCTGAGCTCTTGTTGGATGTCTTTGAAGCGTTGTTCCCAGCGCTGCTCTTTCCTGTCCGGCGGATAAGGGAAAAAATCATCCCTGTCACCCCCGTCGTTCTGACTTTGCACCTCGTCGTTATGGCCATTCCTAGGAGGTACATAAGGGGCGTGCCCCCTGGTTTGGCTGCTTTCTCCTCCTTCGTCGACCTCTCTGATGGGGTCCCAGTGTCGCCGCTCCCTGTAAGGGGGGTTATTCTGGCCTTCTTGGGCCGGTTGTGCCTCTTGCGGGCGTTGTACGAGCTTTGATAGCTCGACATTTTCCTTTAGCAGTCGTTGGTTGACGAGGCGAAGGGCCTCCAACTCGTTATTAATGGGGGAATTCGCTTCCTGGATGTTCCCGGGTTGTCTGTCGTTGGTGGCTTCCTGCTGATCTTGCATTCGGGGCGGGTTTGTTTGACTTCTGCTCATATTTCGAGTTGTTACCATCAGTCACTGAGGAATCAGCTTACTTGTAACAGGAACAGTCGTTCCCACAGACGGCGCCAAACTGATGGCGTAAACCCGCGCGTACGAGCTATGGGATTGGATTGTGTGTTATGTACGATCGGCGTAGAGCTTGGTATGATATCTGAGCTACAAGGCTCGTGAATTGGTGGATGAATGTTCTAATCAATCGATCTGTAGTGTGTGAAATGCAGTAGATATATAGTGGTTCACTGGCTAATGAGCTCGGCTAATCCACTCTCTAATGGAGACTCTTACTCCTTTCTCTTTATTGATAAAAAGTGGAATATGTTCCAGCAGAATACTCAGGGTATCAGGGTTTTTTATTCTCTCCCTTTCCGTGGAGGCTGTCCTTCCCTTTTATAGCCTCATGCTTACCTCTAATCCGGAGTTATCTCCTATATTGAAGGGATTATGCCCTATCTTCATCTACAATCTCGGAGTGGCCTTACCTTCCCATAGCTGGCTTCAAACGACGAGATCTTCGCCCTTCATCGTGGGATTCTTCCCTTGGTTTAAGGAGAGGATCTTGGCGGGTTACGGGTTTTGTGTCTTGGATTGGCTCAGTTCCTGTTATGGATGTGTCTGCTGTCATCTTGCTGCCTTCTGGTCATTTCTCAGTTCGTGTGTTCAGCTAGGAGCTCTAGTGCTAGTTGGAAGAGCCCAGACCCTTGCTGGATGAGCTCTGCTTACTCTACCTGAGCTCCCGAGCTGAGCTTACCATCTGAGCTCGTGCCTGGGTTTATTTTAGGCATCATCAGATATATTAACGGAAATTCATGGCAGGGCTTAAGTGTCATGCGTGCAAATTTTAGGGGATTTGTATATAAAATTTTAAATATTAAAGGATTTAAGTGATTAAGTGATAAAACTAAGGGGTCAAAGTGTAATTTTCCCTAACTATTTTCGTCGAGGACCGGAGAAGTTTGCACTGAAATCTTTGGGTAAATCTTACAAAGACCCTGAACTATGACATTTATTTTAAATTGTCCCCTAAATTTATAATTATCTCAATTTATCCTCTAAATTATATAATTTTGACCAATAATTTATTCTCTAAATTACATAATTTATTATAATCAATCCATTCTTGTACATAGAAAATGGACTCAATTTTTTTATTCAAATTTACAAGTCATCTGGTTTAATTCATCAGCCTGAATGATGAACAAAAAAAAATAAAAATAGATATTCAATCTATTTAACTAGCGTTTATACTGTAAAATTGATTTTTGACGGAATAAAAAAAACATATATAATATAATCGTAATCATAGAATACGACCCTAATTAAAATATATATAATAAAATCGTAATCATATATGGCGACGATGAAGTCTTAACAAGTTCTTTCTATTAATAAAAGGAACTAATACTTAAGCAAGAGGGGTGTAGCGATGGTGGATAGGAACCTAGGGATTTAAGATTAAGTGATTCAACATTTTTATGATATTTTTAACTTTAGTGTATATATTAACTTATATTTTTTTTCGATGGTTTTAATTGTAATTACAATTCATTTGATAACTTTATTTTTTTTTTTTTATGAAAACGTAAAACTATTAAATTATTTATGTATGAATTCTATTTATACAGTCTCATAACGAATCATTTATGATTAGCCAAATTATTGATACATATAATATTCAAATGCCAAATTTACCTACATTTTTCATTATTGTGGTCAGGGGTGTTCGGAACAGTTTACGTATATTTTGATTGGTTCGATCAAAGGCAGGTCATCTACGTGCGAGACTAGAAAATTCATGAGGGATAAATCTAATATGGAAGTTGCTAAGTTTCGACCTCAGGACGTTTGAATTTATAACTTGTCCTTATCTACTAGGTTACGCTTTGGGGTTGAATCTGTCTTCTATATAACTGCAATTAGTGAATTTTTAATTTTCAAAAACCCATTATAAAATCTTAAGTGGATGAATAAAAATCTTGAGAAAGTCTTTCATTTGTCTATAATTATAGATCATCCATATTATCTATGTAATATGATTAATCTTAATGAAGTCTATCTTATTTATCGATTAATCTTAACGACAGAGATCGGTTGTTATAAATTACATAATTTAGAGGACAAACTAAAATAATTAAAAATTTAAGAAGTAATTTAAAATAAAAGTGATAGTTCATGAGTTATTTATGAAATTTATCCATATCATTTTGTTAAGATCTAATAGTTTATCTTATAATTTATATTTTAATTTTTTAACTATAATAATTTTTTTTGTTTAAATATAATTTGTTAACCACTATAAATATTTTAAAACCAAAAAAAATCTTTATTTTTCTAAGTTTTCAATCTTTTCATTAATTCCTGGAAGACCCTTATTCCCCTAATTCTTTCCTTTATACTAATGAATAATTTATAAATAATTCGTAAATCTAGATCAATTAGTTATTCTCAAATAGCCATGATAAACAGTTTAACCACACAAGTTTTAAACACCCTAAAAAAAATGCTTTAAATCGGTTCATCCTACTTCAAGATAGTGTAAAGTTGGGCTTGACTTTGGTATGAAGAAAAATTTTGGTATTGTACCACTTCGTATTTTTTATATATTTATACTAAATTTTAGGTGAAGTTTATCAACTTTTGCAATGCACTCACTTGAATTATGTTTTGTGACAATTTAGTCTCCAAATTATACTATCTGACTCAATACATCCCTTTCGTCCAAATTCGCTATTAACTTCGATAAAAATTCTTACGTGCACATCACGTAAGACTGGGATTAAGGTATAGTTTAATGGAAACGTGATGCTACCAGAATTTAATAAATTCATAAATGTTATCAGAAGACTTTGATTCTTTCAAAGTAAACCCTTCCAACTACCCAACCCTTCGACCTCATCAGTTCAAAAGCCATAGAATTTGGTGATTGGAGCAATGAAATAAATACAAGTGTCGTCAGAATAGTCAACAAGTCATAGATGAAGATGAACCAGATGGTCAAGTAATTGTCATTGTGATTGCTATGGTTATTATGATTATTCAATTACCCAAAAATCTCAAAATCATTTTAATCACAGCGTTTTTTAAATTCAGATATAAGAAGTCACTCGTTTATCACCTCCATCCGCCTAACTTGGATTTTATGTAGGGAAAATTGGAAGGGGATATATCAAATTAGATTTAATTATAAAAAAATACAAAAAAAAATAAAAATTGAGTGATTAAGTCCTTAATTTTGATACTTATTTGTATCTAGTACATTATTTGAATTTTACTGATTTTTTTGTGACATTTTTGTTCTTCATTGATCTATGTGTATTTTCTTTGGAAAGTGGTGCATTAAACATCTCCTAGTTTTATGGGAGAACTTTAATATTTCATATTTGTATGTCCTTACTTGATTTATGCGTATTTTTTTTAGAAAGTGATTTTGTTTTTAAATTATATTTAATGCACATTGATTCATGCGTTTTTTTTTTTTAAAGTGGTTTTGTTTTCAAATTATATTAATATCCGAATAGTGTAACAATGTAACAATAACAGTGTAACAAACCATTTACATAAAATATTGTACTATTATATTTTGTCAAATATGTATTTTCATATAATTTCATTTAAAATAGTCCATCTCCGTTTTGAATTTGTTACCACATGCACAAAACTATTGAATACTGTTTTTGTTACAGTATATTGTTACACTATCTTTGTTACAGTGTATTTGTTACACTGTTTTTGTTACACTATTATGGAGTTCGGATATTAACAAATTTTGAAATTCAAACAAGTGATATATTCTAAAATAAACGGAATATTAAGATTCTCCTATAAAATTAGTAGTAGTAAATATTTAATGTATAAATATAATTTGAAAATAAAACCACTTTCCCAAAAAAAATACGCATGAATCAAGGTGTATTAAAGATAAGAGATTTTAAATTAGACTTAACCTTAATTTCAGCGCTTAATAAATGTCTTGTTAAAGTTTTTAGGAAAGAAAATTTTATAAAATGGGTATTTACGTCTTTGTATCTCAGCTGTGTACTTTTTTTCAAAATATTTTGTTCTATGTATTTTTTTACAATTATGTCTAATTTAGTGTACTGACTTTCAAAAGACGTTTTTATGTATGTGAAAATGTAATTCAATTATTCAAGTGTTCCTCTTTGCTCAACCACAGAACCACATGCATCCATTAAACTTGGGCTTTTAGTTTGGAGTAAGTAGTTCAAGTTGTGCTCTTTCCTCAACTACTTCAAAATAATAATAATAATAATAAAGGTTGATTGTATTGAAGGTCCACAAAGTATGAGATTTATCTTATTTTGAGTCTTAATATTATTTTTTTTTGTTGAAAAAGTCTCTAATATTTCAATTACATTATTTTAGTCCATGAAACATTGAATATATTTTCATGTGGTCCCTCAAACAGATATCGTTTAGATTACTAATGATTTTGATTATAAACTTATCACGTAATACTTAAATATGAGCAAAAAAAATAATTTGGATAACTTCTGACCAAATTTTTATCCAAAATTTTGTCAAAGAGTTACTCAAATTATACAGTTTTGATCATGAACTATCCAAATATTGGTCAAGAGTTATCCATATTACAAATTTTTTTATCAAGAGTTACCCAAATTTTAGTCAAGAGCTACCTAAATTATTTTTTTGACCATATTTAAATATCACTTGAGAAGTTTATGATAAAAAATCGTTTGTAATTTGGATGTTGTCTGTTTGAGGGATCACATAAAAATATATTCAATATTTCAGGGATCAAAATAATACAATTAAAATATTAGAGATTAAAATAAAATAAACTCAATACTTTGAGACCCTCCCGTTCGATTAACCAAAAAAAAAATAATAATTTTGCTTTTTTCAAGTCCTTTAAGTCAATAACATGTGCAATGACAAGGTTCGATGAGAAACTTCCTTTACTTTACACAAGAAAAGTCGGAACACGCGTTTAGTTGAATAAGTAAAACCTGCCAAGATAACCAACCAACTTCAAGCTCTATTTATTTTCCACCTTCAAGCAAGCACAGATTGACCATCAATGGCTTCTTCATCTCTTTCCCATCTCCTCTCTCTCCTTCTTCTTCTTCTTCATGTCCTTCCAGCAGTGTTAGCACTCAGTAAATCTGATTGTGACATTAGACTGGACTCATCTCTATCAGCAGGAGACAACAAATTTCTTTGGAAATCTCGATCAGGTGAATTTGCCTTTGGATTTCTTCGTCTTGGAGGACCACAAGCTGATAAAGATCTCTTCCTTCTAGCCATCTGGTTTGCTAAAATACCTGAGCTGACTGTAGTTTGGTCAAGGAATGAAAATCCAGTGCCCCGAGGATCAAAAGTCATGCTAACCAATGATGGGGAGCTTATACTCTATGATAGCAAAAACACACAGATTTGGAAGGCTTTTTCAAGTTCAACCACTAATAACAAACCCACTTGTGCTGCTATGCTTGACTCAGGTATGTATGATTTTCATTCTAAACACCCATCTTTATTTTTATTTTATTTTTTTTTTTTTTCAACGATTAAAAGTGTTCCAATGAACTTATTTATATAAATATTTATTTTTTGACACCTTTTACTTTCCAAAAAAGAACTTTTTGGCACATTTCGGACACGGATGAGTTAAAAGGGGCCAATGAACATATTGGTTAGTTAAAGTGTCCAAGGGCGATATGCGGGCTCGAGTAATGCTACATTGATCAAATATTGGGATTAAATTTAGAGCCCAAATGACATGGCAGCTAATTTGGGTTTCTTTATTTGGTGTCATGTCATTTGGGCCCCAATAAAGACTCCAAACAATATGTTATCATGTCATTTAGGTTCTAAATTTGGTCCCAAAATTTGGTCAGCCTAACATTACTGATTCTGGCTCTAACCTCCGTGACCATCTGTCTTCAATTTTCTCTCTTCAATCCATTCTTATATCAAATTTAGGATTAATTGCACTGCAAATCCACAAAGTATAGAATTTATTTCATTTTGATCCCAATATTTTAATTGTATTATTTTAGTCCATGAAATTTTAAATATGTTTTTATGTGATTCTTCAAACAAACAACAACCAAATTTTTAACGGTTTTTGATCATTAACTTATTACATAATATCTAAATATGATCAAAAAATAATTTGAATAGTTCTTGACAAAAATTTAGATAGCACTTAACAAAAAATGTATAATATGTCAAGCTTTTGACCAAAATTTGGATAATTTATAATCAAAATTGTATAATTTGAATAGCTCTTTGACAAAAATTTGGATAGTTTATAATCAAAACTGTGTAATTTGAGTAACTCTTTGACTAAAATTTGGGTACAAATTTGGTCGAGAGTTATCCAAATTATTATTTTTTTTCCCATATTTAGGTATTTAGTGATAAGTTTATAATAAAAAATCGTTAGCAATCTGAATGTTGTCTATTTGATGGACCATATAAAAATATATTCAATATTTTAAAGACAAAAATAATGTAATTAAAATATTAGGGTCAATTAATTAAATTTATGGCAGGAAACTTTGTGTCAGTTTTGTGTGGTGGATGGATGTAGGTCTTTCTCTCATTCATTGTCTTGTTTCTATAATATTTATGGCAGGCAACTTTGTGCTTATAAACGAGGATTCTACTCCAGCGTGGGAGAGCTTTAATGAGCCTACTGATACAATCTTGCCAGGCCAGACATTAAAAATGGACAACCCCCTCAAATCTCGCCAATCAGACACAAATTACACCAACGGGCGGTTCCAGCTCCATATGCAGGGTGATGGCAATCTTGTGCTTTACACTGTCTCTCTCCCAACAGAAGTCACCTATGGTGCTTATTGGGCTACTGGAACTGTGAAACCCAAATCCAAATCCGAATTCCAATTGATCTTTAATCAGGCTGGATACATTTATATTGAACAAGGGAATCAAAATGTATTCAATGTCACACGAAAAGACGAGGGTTCGAGCCATGATAATTATCTGATAGCCAGGATTGATTATGATGGTGCATTTAGACAATATTATCATCCGAAAAATAGCTACACCACGGGCATTGGAAGCTGCAGTTCCTCCTGGTCTGTCAGTGAAACGTTTCCACGAGACGTGTGCATGATCACGGGAAGTCTAGGCAGTGGGGTTTGTGGATTCAATAGTTATTGTGTCAATAATAATGGGAGGACAAATTGTTCGTGCCCCGAAGGGTACTCTTTCTTGGATCCATTTAACCATCAGATAGGCTGCAAACCAAATTTTCAATTGCCTAGCTGCCAGAAAGATGGATGGGAAACAAAGATTGATCTCATAGAATTCAAAGAATTGAATAACACAGATTGGCCCTTGACAGATTATGAACTTCAGACCGGGGCAGAAGTTGATAAGGAGACATGTAAACAGTATTGCCTCAGTGACTGTTTCTGTGCAGCTGTGATACATAATGGGAATAATTGCTGGAAGAAAAAATTTCCGCTTTCCAATGGAAGACAATCTTCAAGTGTTAATAGAACTGCTCTGATCAAGGTACCTATAGGAGATGCTGCAAATCAGTGGCAATATAAAAAAGACAAGTCCACATTGATCCTTGTCGGGTCACTACTACTTGGCAGCTCTGTGTTTCTTAATTTCCTTCTGTTGTTAGCTGTATTAGTGGTGGTTTTCATCTCGTATCATAAGAAAATGCAGGATTTGCAGTCTGGTATGAACACGTTTGGGATGAATGTAAGAAGGTACACATACAAAGAGCTTGAAGGGGCAACTGGTGGGTTCAACTCCAAGCAACAACTGGGGAAAGGTGGTTTTGGAACGGTTTACAAAGGTGTTTTGCCATCAGATCCAAAGAGGTTTGTAGCTGTGAAGAAATTGAATAAGATAGCACAAGAAGGCGAGAAGGAATTCAGAACAGAAGTAAATGTAATTGGTCAAACTCACCACAAGAATTTAGTCCGTTTGCTTGGTTACTGCGATGAGGGGGAGAACCGTCTCTTAGTATACGAGTACATGAACAATGGGTCCTTAGCAAGCCTTCTGTTTGGGATCTCCAGGCCAGATTGGAACCACAGAGTTCAAATTGCATTCGGAGTTGCAAGAGGGCTAATGTACTTACACGAAGAGTGCAGCACACAGATCATCCATTGTGATATAAAGCCTCAGAACATACTCTTAGATGAGAACTTTACTCCTAGAATTTCAGATTTTGGACTAGCAAAGCTCTTGTTGGTTGAGCAAAGTCGAGCTGCACGGACAGCCATAAGAGGGACAATCGGTTACTTTGCACCCGAATGGTTTACGAAAGTGTCTATCACAGTTAAAGTTGATGTTTATAGTTTCGGGGCGATGTTACTAGAGATCATTTGTTGCAAGTCAAGCGTTCAATTTGCAATGGGGCAAGAAGAGGAAGCACTAATTGATTGGGCCTATGATTGCTACTACAAAAAGAAGCTCGATAAGTTGGTTGAAAACGATGAAGAAGCAAGGAATGACATGAAGAGGCTAGAGAGGCTGGTGATGGTGGCAATTTGGTGCATTCAAGAGGATCCTTCACTAAGGCCCTCAATGAGAAAGGTTACACAAATGCTTGAGGGAGTGGTTGAAGTTTCTGTTCCTCCACGTCCCTCGGGTTTTAGTTCTTCTTGAACTATTAGCCTTTCATTTTATCAGACCATTTGTGTAAACATATGCAATTCTTATGGTTCCCCAATTAAGAATTGATTCTTGAAAGCTTTTCTTTTATTTATACATGTAAGTTTTATTAAAGAAATCCTTTGTTAATTTTCAATAATTTCAGAAGAGTTTTCTCTCTCTGTGTGTGTGACTATCGATTTTTCCTTTTATTTTTCGTAATCAGGCAAATTAACTATTCAATTAAGCTGAACTTTGATTACAATCTAGATAGAAGTATGTATCTGTAAGTTGTATTGTAGAATCTACTATCCAAAAAAAATTCTAATGAATTGTGTGCGTGTGTAACCGTCTGTTTTTTTTTAAACTATGGTTACAATCAAGCCAAAAGTATGATCTCTAATTCATGAGGTCGACAGCAAAGAGAATTCATAGATGAGTATTGATCAATGACTCGATAAGCAGCCTCATTGGAGGACCTATGCCTGTACTTAAACTGATCTACATCTTATTATAGCTTCATTGATGACCTCAATCTCTTTGAGGGACACCTCCTGGAGCCTATATGCGCAAAACAGATTGGCCCAGGATCGTAAACATGGTAACCGTTACAAGTAGAAGTATTTTGTATTGAGTATGACTTTGACAAAAGGTCCAAATGATTTCAAATAGTAGTGAAGTTTCTCATATCGAGGTTTTGGGAAAAGAATGATTCTTCAGCCATAGTACCTTATAGACCTACACTTTGTATAGCTTCAAGCATGCCTAAGGCTCCTAGTGACAGTTAAGCATAAACAAACTGTATAAAACTCTATCGTGGGGTTGATGCTTGTGGTCTAATTAAACAAATTATCACCACCACAAGAACGCTACAAAATGCCATAACTAAATTGATAAAGGGAGAGAATCTTGACTTAGCATAACCTTAGGGGGTTGGTACGACCACCCTCCAAGGTTTAGAAAATTTCTTACAAGTTTAGAGTATTTGCTGATTGATTCTAACAATTAGAAAAACTTTTCCCCATCCACCCTCCTCCTCTAAATGTTTTAGTCCTAACATTCTGCACATTGAAATCCATGTCTCGACTCTGTAACACCTCTGCATTACATATTGTCCATAAATTACAACTCGGAAGCTTGGAGTCCAAGGACAGAACCATGGACCATCAAGGAGTTCTTCTTATGGATTGCCAAAATTTTGTACTAGAAGCTTTTCCTCTCAGCAGCCTCAATTGCTTGCTTTACAATGAGGCGCGGCCACACACCCAACCCTCAGGAATTTGATCCATCTGGTACTATTTCGAGCCATTTTCAACCCCAAGTTTCCAAAATTTATGCCACAGAGGGCTGCATTGAAGATATGTCAATCTACAAGGCTCATGGATGGGACTTTCCCTATAGCCCAATGTAACAATCCGATTTCAAAGATTTGGAGCATACAACAACATGACAAGTCTAATGCCTTTGCAGCAATACATGAAGTTCCTCACTTTTTCTTCTCTAGGCAATCTGGACTCCTAAATGAAACTTTGGCTTCATCTCAGTAGTAGTAGGGGGCCACTTGGGTGCCAATTATCGTGCCATAGGTTGGTGAGTTCGCCATTCCCAGCTATTATGAACTACTAGTAGTCTCGTAAATTTTCTTTCTTTCTATAAATTCCATCAGTTCCATGAGCAGGTTTGGGGGTCTTCATTTCCCATAAGCTTTTTATTCCTTGTAAGGTAGGTGTAGGATCCATTTACCCAATAAACTGTTTATCACTGGAAAGTAGCCATTAGTTCCTTAACTTTTAGAGTAGTATTCCAATCTTTCACATCCTTCTGTTTTTGGTATGAGAGTCACTTGGTATAATGGTTAGCTTTTTTTATATTGCAAACAATACAATGTTTAATGTCTTTGCAGCTACATAATTCTCACAGTAAACTTACAAGAAGGATGTGAAATTGCACACTAAAACATGGTTCATAGAAGGAAAAAAAAAAAAGTATTTTTCTCCAACTGAAATATAAAAAAGCCAGATTATTAAATAGTACCAACTTCAATAAGTTTCTGCCACTGAAATTAGTCTCACAACAATCTTGTCTTTTTCATTACTAAACAGAACTTCTTAAAGCTTCAGATTTTCAAGGTCGTAGACACGGCCCCTTTCTGTCTCTCTCTCTCTCTGCACGTGATATAAGGCTGCGTAGATATGATCCTATCCAAACCATGGCAGTCTCGTGCACCGGGTCGTGCTTTAGATTTTCAAGGTATCGATAAATGGAATGGCATCACGCTTCCAATCGAAAAATCTCTGGATGTAGTCATCCATTGTGAGGGTCATGTATAGAGCTGGAGTTCCTGGCTTGATCAGCTCTTTGGCTGGGCCAATATGGACATTCCAGATTCATAAAAGCCAAAAGGGAATTTCATATCTACTGCTCGCTTCCTTAGACTATGATCCCAACAAAACAATCTCGGGTAGAGAGAGAGGATGGATCGTCGGAGTTTACAGAATGAAAGAGATAGATTGAACGGACACAAACTCTTTGGGAAATTTTACATCCAGACCCTGCGAAAAGTTTGCCACTTAACCTATTACATACAGACCCTGTTGTACGCGCAGAGGTTTCGGCCGTTAATGTCTGTTACTAACTGTTAATTAAATTACATTTAGGTCCCTAAAATTTGAAGTATATAATATTTAGATCTCTCAAGTTTAAAATATTACATTTAAATAAAAAATACTCCAATTAAAGATAAAATATTAAATATTTTAAACTTTATAACCAAAATTCATGTTGTATTATGTTATTTATTGAAATAAAATTCAATTTTTTCTTAACAAATTATAATTAGTACTGTTAATGCCAAAATTTGGATGACCTCCATGTCAATTTGTTGGACTTTGATCACCTGAAAAAGAAGTCAGAGACCGAATGAGAGCTCTAGGGATCGACTCTTCGATACCTAAGTCAATAAGTGACTCAAAAATATAAACTGTGTTTAGAAGCTAGAGGTGATATACCTAGAGTATCTTGGACTAAATGAACTTTTCACCATGGGTCAATTTTTTCATTATCAAGTACGAGCATATGAAATAAAGCTAATCAACACATTTGTATGTTCTATTATATCATTCATTGATATAAAATCCAAACAAAATCCCAATTTTTTTTTAGGAAAAGATAGTAATCAGTATAAATATATCAAAGAATTCAATTCAACACTCATTTGCATACGATTATACTGTCTATTAGAATAAAACTAAAAACTCAAACAAGAAGTCGAACTATGATGGACACAATATATTCTATCTTTAATTGTGGTAATTTAGTGATTTAATAGATTTTGTTAGTTCCATAACTAATAAGAGGTCTAAGTATAATATTCTAAATTTGAGAGGTTTTACACACGTCTAAATTTTAAGGGATTTAAGTGTAATTTACTAATAGATATATTAACGGAAATTGACGACAGGGTTTAAGTATTACGCATGTACAAATTTTAGGAGGTCTGTATATAAAATTTCAAATATTAAAGAATTTAAGTGATTAAGTGATAAATCCAAGGGGTCAAAGTGTAATTTCCCCAAACTATTTTCGTCAAGGACTGAGAGAAGTTTGCACTGAAATCATTTGGGTAAATCTTACAAGACCCTGAACTATGACATTTATTTTAAATTGTCCCCTAAATTTATAATTATCTCAATTTATCCTCTAAATTATATAATTTTGACCAATAATTTATTCTCTAAATTACATAATTTATTATAATCAATCCATTATTGTACATAGAAAATGGACTCAATTTTTTTATTCAAATTTATAAGTCATCTGGTTTAATTCATCAACCTGAATGATGAACAAAAAAAATGAAAATAGATATTCAATCTATTTAACTAGCATTTATACTGTAAATTTATTTTTGGCGGAATAAAAAACATATATAATATAATCGTAATCATAGAATACGACCCTAATTAAAATATATATATTTGTCACATACACTATATGGCGACGATAAAGTCTTAACAAGTTATTTCTATTAATAAAAGGAACTAATACTTAAGCAAGAGGGGCAGCGATGGTGGATAGGAACCTAGGGATTTAAGACTAAGTGATTCAACATTTTTATGATATTTTTAACTTTAGAGCATATATTAACTTATATTTTTTTTCGATGGTTTTAATTGTAATTACAATTCATTTGATAACTTTATTTTTTTTTATGAAAACGTAAAACTATTAAATTATTTATGTATGAATTCTATTTATACAGTCTCATAACGAATCATTTATGATTAGCCAAATTATTGATACAAATAATATCTAAATACATTTTTCATTATTGTGGTCAGGGGTATTCGGACCAGCTTACGCATACTTTGATTAATTGTCTCTCTGGTTCGGTCAAATGCAGGTCATCTACGTGCGAAACTAGGGAATTCATGAGAGATAAATCCAATATGAAAGTTGTTAAGTTTCAACCTCAGAACGTTTGGATTTATAGCTTATCCTTATTTACTAGGTTACCCTTTGTGGTTAAATCTGTCTTCTATATAACTGCAATTAGTGAATTTTTAATTTTCAATAACCCATTTTAAAATCTTAAGTGGATGAATAAAAATTTTGAGAAAGTCATTCATTTGTCTATTATTATAGATCATCCATATTATCTATGTAATATGATTAATCTTAATCAAATCTATCTTATTTATCGATTAATCTTAACGACAGAGATCGGTTGAAATAAATTACATAATTTAGAGGACAAATTAAAATAATTAAAAATTTAAGAAGTAATTTAAAATTAAAGTGATAGTTCATGAGTTATTTATGAAATTTATCGAAATCATTTTGTTTAGATCTAATAGTTTATCTTATAATTTATATTTTAATTTTTTAACTATAATAATTTTTTTATTTAAATCTAATTTGTTAACCACTATAAATATTTTAAAACCAAAAAAATTCTTCCTTCTTCTAAGTTGTCAATCTTTTCATTCATTCCTGGAAGACCCTTATTCCCCTAATTCTTTCCATATACTAATAAATAATCTATAAATAATTCATAATCAGTTAGTTGTTCTCAAATAGCCACGATAAACAGTTTGACCACTCAAGTTTTAAACACCCTAAAAAAAATTGCTTTAAATCGGTTCATCCTAGCTCAAGATAGTGTAAAGTTGGGCTTGACTACGGTATGAAGAAAATTTTTGGTATTGTATCACTTCTTATTTTTTATATATTTATATTAATTTTTAGGTGAAGTTTATCAACTTTTGCGATGCATTAACTTGAATTATGTTTTGTGATAATTTAGTCTCTAAATTGTACAATCTGACCCAATATAACCATTCCGTCCAAATTTATCATTAATTTTGACGAAAATTCTTGCGCGTATGCCAAGGATTAAGATATAATTTATTGAAAACGTGACGTCCCCGTATTTAGAATTTTTTAATGTTATCAGAAGACTTTGACACATTCAAAGTAAACCCTTCCAAGTGATCAACATATTACCTCATCAGTTCAAAACCCAGAGAATTTGGTGATTGGAGCAATGAAATAAATACAAGTGTCGTCAGAGTAGTCAACAAGTCATAGATGATTTTGATTACTGAAGGTATCGTCAAGCAGCTATCGTCCAGAGTACTGATAATTTTAATTATAAATTTATTACGTAATACATAAATATGATCAAAAAATAATTTGAATAATTTCTTATCAAATTTTTACCCAAATTTTGGTCAAATAATTACCCAAATTATACAATTTTGATCATGAACTATTTAAATATTGGTCAAGAGCTACATATATTATATATTTTTTTGGTCAAGAGTTATCCAAATTATTTTTTGACCATATTTAAATATTACTAAACAAGTTTATGATAAAAAATCTTTAGCAATTTTGATGTTGTCTGCTTGAGAGACCACATAAAAATATATTCAATACTTCAGGAATCAAAATAATGTAATTAAAATATTAGAGATTAAAATAAAATAAACTCTATACTTTGAACACCTCTCGTGCAATTAAACAAAAAAAAATTAATTTTGTTTTTTCCAAGCCCTTTAAGTCAATAACATGTACAATGACAAGGCTTGAAGAGAAACTTCCTTGACTTTACACAAGAAAATTCGGAACACGCGTTTAGTTGAAAAAGTAAAACCTGCCGAGATAACCAACCAACTTCAAGCTCTATTTATTTTCCACTTTCAAGCACAGATTGACCATCAATGGCTTCTTCATCTCTTTCCCATCTCCTCTCTCTGCTTCTCCTTCTTCTTCATCTTCATGTCCTTCCAGCAGTGTTAGCACTCAGTAAATCTGATTGTGACATTAGTCTGGACTCATCTCTATCAGCAGGAGACAACAAATTTCTTTGGAAATCTCGATCAGGTGAATTTGCCTTTGGATTTCTTAGTCTTGGAGGACCACAAGCTGATGAAGATCTCTTCCTTCTAGCCATCTGGTTTGCTAAAATACCTGAGCTGACTGTAGTTTGGTCAAGGAATGAAAATCCAGTGCCCCGAGGATCAAAAGTCATTCTAACCAATGATGGGGAGCTTATCCTCTATGATAGCAAAAACACAGAGATTTGGAAGGCAAATTCAAGTTCAACCAATAATAACAAACCCACTTGTGCTGCTATGCTTGACTCAGGTATGTATATATAGATGTACAATTAAGTATGAATCATTAAAAAAAAAAAATGTATGATTTTATATTGTGGATGTGAGTCTTAGAATCAAACCACGTTGTATAAGACTCTATTTAGTAATGTATCAGAACTGGACCGATAATCGAACCGTTAGGAAGATCGGGTCAATAATTCATTGATTTAATCGTTGAGTTAATCAGTTGAATCGGTCATATAACAAAAAATAAAAAAATATATAAAAATTATAAAACGTAATATTTTAACTAAAAAAATAATATATAATTGCTCAAATAAAATACATTAAATGCATTTTCTATGGAATTCAAACATGCAAAAACAAAAGAGAGTAAGAGAATCGTCTTTGTGTGTGTGTGTGAGAGTGAGAGAGTGAGATACAGAGGGGGGTTACAGTTACAGGCACTCAGGCAGCAAAGGAGAAGGGAGGAGGAGGAGACTCAGAAGTTAGCTAGATTGCTGAGTGAGAGGAGACTGAGTCAGATCGACTGCTTGATCTAGAACAGAGGAGGAGCTGGTCTGGTCGCCTGAGTTGTTCGTTGTTGCCTGAGTTTCATCGTTTGTCGTCGTATTTCGTCGCCTGCGAGTGAAGATTGAAGGAAGCACGTGGGATGGAATTGCAGATTTAGGGCAAAATTGCCAAAAAAAAGAGGATTTTTTTTTAATATTATTTAAAATCTAACCATCTGATTTACCGGTTTGATCAAAAAATTGGCCGATTTAACGGTTTTCTTCCGGTTCGACTGTTTATACTGTTCAACTCAAGAATCGAACCAACTTAGGTCCTGGTTCATGGTTGGACTGGTCTGACCGGTCAATCTGGCCCGATTCTGAAAACAATATTTTTAGTTTGTGTCTAAAAAAACAATATTAAAATTTTTTTTTGGGGAAGAATTTTAGGAAAGTATATTTTGGTATTTTTTGTGTAGCAAAACTTGTTTAGTTATATAATTCTAAAAACAGTTCTACAAAATAGAAAACAATAAAACTTGTTTAAACAGTAACTCAAAAAACAATGAAAACAAAAATGTGGTAGTGGTAGACGTCGTGGTGGTGGTGGAAGTATGGTGGTGGGATGGAAGTACGATGCTTTCTAAATTCTAAAAATATTATTTTAAAAAATACATAAAACAACCCTAACTTGTTATATAAATTTACCTTTTTTTATTCTCAGTTTTCAAAAAACAAAAACAAAAAATGGTTAGTCAAATAATTTTTCTCCCCGAAACTATTTTCAAAAGCTGTTTTTTAAAATGCAAATCAAACATAACCTTTTATTTTTCAATTTCATTTTCTCTTTTTCATTCTCTTAGTTAAATTTCATCATGGTATCAAAGTAAGCCGATCAAACTTTGCTAGATCATACAAATATAGAAATGACTTATGTGCAATCAATAACGAATAGTGAAATCTAGCCTTTTCATGTTCGGTGTGTTGTGAATATAGGTCTTAAAAACGAACCACTAGGGACTAGGGTGGGCACACATGCCCACAGTCATTTCTTAACAGTATTGATATAAATCTGGTTTTTTAATATTTTTAATTATGCCTATCGTATGCGTACCATATATTTTATTATTATGGACCCTTATATATATACTAGTTATTGCCTGTGCATGAAGGCACAGAGTAATAAAAAATGATAAATAATAAACATATTTGTATTCATATCCAAAATCAAATCACAAACATAGAGGGGAGATAAATGAATTTAAGCATCGGTTGTAGTGGGTGTGAGAGGTGGTGGTGGTAGGAGACGGTGATGGTTGTGGTGGTGGTGGCAACGGCGGCGGTGATGTCGGTGGTGGTGGTGGTGGCGACGGTGGTGGTGGTGGCGGCGACGACGTCGGTGGTGGTGGAGGCGGTGGTGGCGATGGTGGTGGTAATGGCGGCGGCGGTGGTGGTAGAGGTAGTGGTGGTGGGGGTAGAGGTAATGGTGGAGCGGTTTCAAACACTATTTTTTTTTTTAAAGTACTTATGAGAAATAATTTTTAGAAGTACTTTTAGAAAGTCATTCCAAACACACTCTCAGGGGTCTATTTTTCCTATTAAATTTATGGAGTTAATATTAGCCGTTAGATTAACTTTAAAGTAAAATTTAAAGCGATCAGAACCGCGAAAAGTAAAAGTCATTTTATTTATCTTTTGAAATTTGAATTGTAAGCTAGTTATTGCCTGTGCCTGAAGGCTAAGAGTAATAAAAAATTGTAAACAATAAATATATTTGTATTCATATCTAAAATTAAATCACAAAATAGAGGAGAGATAAATTAATTTAAGCATCGGTTGTAGTGGGGGTGAGAGGTGGTGATGGTAGGAGATTGTGATGATTGTGGTGGGTGGCAATGATCGTGGTGGCGTCGACGGCGGTAGTGGTGGCGATGGTGGTGGTGGCGGCGATGGCGATGGTGATGGCGATGGCGGTGGCGGTGGTGGTGACGGCGACAGCGGTAGTGGTGGTGGCGACGACAGCTATGCTGGTGGTGGCGGCGGCGGTGACTGCGGTGGTAATGGTGGTGGTGGTGGTGGTGGTGGCGGCGATGGCGATGGCAATGACGATGGCGGTGGCGGTGGTGGTGGTGGCAACGATGGTGGTGGCGATGCCGATGACGATAGCGGTGGTGATGGTGATGGCAACGACGGCGACAGTGGTGGTGGTGGCGGCGGCGACGACGATGATAGGGGTGGCGGCGGCGGCGGCGGTGGTGGCGACGACGACGGTGGTGATGGTGACGACGACGGTGGTGATGGTGACGACGACGGTGGTGGTGGTGGCGGCGACCGGGGGGTGGTGGTGGTGGTGGTAGTGGTGGTGGTAGAGGTAGTAAAAAATGGTAAACAATAAACATATTTGTATTCATGTCCAAAATTAAATCACAAACATAGATGAGAGATAAATGAATTTAAGCATCGATTGTAGTGAAGGTGAGAGGTGGTGGTGGTAGGAGACGGTGATGGTTGTGGTGGGTGGCAATGACCGTGGTGGCAGTGGTGGTGGTGGTGGTGGTGATGGTGGTGGTGGCAGTGGTGGTGGCGGCGGCGATGACATCGGTGACGGCGACAGTGGTCGCGGCGGCGACGGTGGTGGTGGCGGCGATGGTGGCGGCGGGGGTGGCCGCTACGACGGCAGTAGCGGTGGTGGCGGTGGTGGCGGCGGGGGGTGGCGGCGGCGATGGTGGCCGTGGTGGTGGCGATGGTGGCCGTGGGGGCGGCGACGGCGGTGGTGGTGGCAGTGACGGCGGTGATGGTGGTGGTAGTGGCGGCGACGGCGGTGGTGGCGGTGGCGGCAGCGGCGGTGGCAACGGCAATGGTGGTGGCGGCGACGGCAGTGGCAGCGGCAGCGGTGGCGGCGGTGATGGTGATGGTGGCAGCGGTGGTGGCAGCAGTGGCGGCGATGGCGATGGCGGTGAAGGCGATGGCGATGGTGGTGGTGGTGGTGGTGGTGGCGACGACGGCGGTGGTGGTGGTGGGGGTGGTGGTGGTGGCGATAATGGTGGTGGCGGTAGTGGTAGCGGCGGCGACGGTGGTGGTGGCGGCGGTGGTGGTGGTAGAGGTAGTGGTGAGACTGTTTCAAACACTACTTTTTTTTTTTAAAGTACTTATGAGAAATAGTTTCTATAAGTACTTTTAAAAAGTCAGTTCAAAGTCTAAACACACCCTTAGGGGTCTATTTTTCCTATTAAATTTAGGGTGTTAATATTAGCCGTTAGATTAATTTTAAAGTAAAATTTAAAATGATCTGAACCGCGAAAACCAAAAGTTATTTTGTTTATCTTTTAAAATTTGAATTGTAAATTACTTTATTATATAGACTAGTTATTGCTTGTGCCTGAAGGCACAGAGTAAAAAAAAATGGTAAATAATAAACACATTTGTATTCATATCCAAAATCAAATCACAAACATAGATGAGAGATGAATGAATTTAAACATCAATTGTAGTGGAGGTGAGAGGTGGTGGTGGTAGGAGACGGTGATGGTTGTGGTGGGTGGCAATGACCGTGGTAGCGGTGGTTGCGGTGGAGGCGGGGGTGGTGGTGGCGACGGCGATGGCATCGTTTGGCGGCGACGGTGGTGATAGTGGTGGTGGTGGCGGCGGCGACGACGGTGATAGTGGTGGCGGTGTTGGCGGTGGTGGGGGTAGCGACGACGGTGGCGGCGACGATGGTGGTAGTGGTGGCGGTAGGGGCAGCGGCGGTGGTGGCGGTGGTGGCGGCGGTGGCGATAGCAGCTACGGCGACGATGGTGGTGGTGGTGACGGTAGTGGGGGTGATGGCGGTGGCGGTGGTGACGACGACGACGACGGTAGTGGTGGTGGCGGTGGCAACGGTGATGGTGGTGGTGGTGGCGGTGGTGGCAGTGGTGGCGGTGGTGGTGTTAGAGGTAGTGGTGGTGGCGGTGATGGTGGTAGAGGTAGTGGTGGGGTAGTTTCAAATACTATTTTTTTTTTTAAAAAAAATAGTTATGAGAAATAATTTATAGAAGTATTTTTAAAAAGTATTTCCAAACACACCCTTAGGGCCCTATTTTTCTTATTAAATTTAGGGTGTTAATATTAGCCGTTAGATTAACTTTAAAGTAAAATTTAAAACGATATCAATCGCGAAAAGTAAAAGTCATTTTGTTTATCTTTTGAGATTTGAATTGTAAATTACTTTATTATATAGATATATTAATTTTTTTGCACATTTCAGACACGGATGAGTTAAAACAGGCCAATGAACATATTGGTTGGTTATAGTGCTCACCCAAGAGCGAAATGCTGGCTCCGTCCTTGACTATCTGTCTTCAATTTTCTCTCTTCAATCCATTCTTATATACTTTTCAAAAAATCCATTCTTATATCAAATTTATGGCAGGAAACTTGGTGCAGTTTTGAGTGTGGTGGATGTAGGTCTTTCTCTCATTCATTGTCTTGTTTATAATATTTATGGCAGGCAACTTTGTGCTTATAAACGAGGATTCTACTCCAGCGTGGGAGAGCTTCAATGAGCCTACTGATACAATCTTGCCAGGCCAGACATTAAAAATGTACAGTTCCCTCAAATCTCGCCAGTCAGACACAAGTTACACCAACGGGCGGTTCCAGCTCCGTATGCAGGGTGATGGCAATCTTGTGCTTTACACTGTCTCTCTCCCAACAGAAGTCATCTATGATGCTTATTGGGCTACTGATACTTGGAAGCCCAATTCCGAAACCCAATTGATCTTTAATACGGCTGGATACATTTATGTTGAACAAGGGAAACAAAATGTATTCAATCTCACACGAAAAGACGAGGGTTCGAGCCATGATAATTATCTGATAGCCAGGATTGATTATGATGGTGCATTTAGACAATATAAGCATCCGAGAAATAGCTACACCACGGGCGTTGGAAGCTATAGTTCATCCTGGTCTGTCATTGAAACGTATCCACAAGACGTGTGCATGATCATGGAAAATCTAGGCAGTGGGGCTTGTGGATTCAATAGTTATTGTGTCAACAATAATGGGAGGCCAAATTGTTCGTGCCCTGAAGGGTACTCTTTCTTGGATCCATTTAACCATCACATAGGTTGCAAACCAAATTTTCAATTGCCTAGCTGTCAGAAAGATGGATGGGAAACAAAGATTGATCTCATAGAATTCAAAGAATTGAGTAACACAGATTGGCCCTTGAGAGATTATGAACTTCAGATCGGGGCAAAAGTTGATAAGGAGACATGTAAACAGTATTGCCTCAGTGACTGTTTATGTGCAGTTGTGATACATAATGGGAATAAATGCTGGAAGAAAAAATTTCCTCTTTCCAATGGAAGACAATCTTTAAGTGTTAATAGAACTGCTCTGATCAAGGTACCTATAGGAGATGCAAATCAAAGGCAACATAAAAAAGACAAGTCCACATTGATCCTTGTAGGGTCACTACTACTTGGCAGCTCTGTGTTTCTTAATTTCCTTCTGTTGTTAGCTGTATATGTGGTGGTTTTCATCTCGTATCATAAGAAAATGCAGGATTTGCAGTCTAGTATGAACACGTTTGGGATGAATGTAAGAAGGTACACATACAAAGAGTTGGAAGGGGCAACTGGTGGGTTCAACTCCAAGCAACAACTGGGGAAAGGTGGTTTTGGAACGGTTTACAAAGGTGTTTTGCCATCAGATCCAAAGAGGTTTGTAGCTGTGAAGAAATTGGATAAGATAGCACAAGAAGGCGAGAAGGAATTCAGAACAGAAGTAAATGTAATTGGTCAAACTCACCACAAGAATTTAGTCCGTTTGCTTGGTTACTGCGATGAGGGGGAGAACCGTCTCTTAGTATACGAGTACATGAACAATGGGTCCTTAGCAAGCCTTCTGTTTGGGATCTCCAGGCCAGATTGGAACCACAGAGTTCAAATTGCATTCGGAGTTGCAAGAGGGTTAATGTACTTACACGAAGAGTGCAGCACACAGATCATCCATTGTGATATAAAGCCTCAGAACATACTCTTAGATGAGAACTTTACTCCTAGAATTTCAGATTTTGGACTAGCAAAGCCCTTGTTGGTTGACCAAAGTCGAGCAGCACGGACAGCCATAAAAGGGACAATCGGTTACTTTGCACCCGAATGGTTTACGAAAGTGTCTATCACAGTTAAAGTTGATGTCTACAGTTTCGGGGCAATGTTACTAGAGATCATTTGTTGCAAGTCAAGCGTTCAATTTGCAATGGGGCAAGAAGAGGAAGCACTAATAGATTGGGCCTATGATTGCTACTACAAAAAGAAGCTCGATAAGTTGGTTGAAAACGATGAAGAAGCAAGGAATGACATGAAGAGGCTAGAGAGGCTGGTGATGGTGGCAATTTGGTGCATTCAAGAGGATCCTTCACTAAGGCCCTCAATGAGAAAGGTTACACAAATGCTTGAGGGAGTGGTTGAAGTTTCTGTTCCTCCACGTCCCTCTGGGTTTAGTTCTTCTTGAACTATTAGCCTTTCATTTTATCAGACCATTTGTGTAAACATATGCAATTTTTATGGTTCCCCAATTAAGAATTGATTCTTGAAAGCTTTTCTTTTATTTATACATGTAAGTTTTATTGAAGAAATCCTTTGTTAATTTTCAATAATTTCAGAAGAGTTTTTTTTCTGTGTGTGTGACTATCGATTTTTTCTTTTCTTTTTCGTAATCTGGAAAATTAACTATTCTGATGGGACACTTCTGAGACAGAGGCAGATCGTGACACTAGACCTTGGAATCGAGGACATCTTTCCCTCTGACAAAGCCACGTGTCCCCGACACCAAGGGTTTTTAGCCTCCTTAATAAAGGGCAGGTGCCCTTGGCCATAAGGTGTCCTCAGAGTTGAGGAAAGTAGCTCTCAGACGGCGAGGTTCCCTCGGCATCAAGGAAATCCCCATTCTCTCGCAAACTACGAAACCTCGGCTTCGAGAGTACCTCCACTCCAAGGCATCCACGTGCCCTCGGCGCCGAGGGATCCTAGCTGGGACTGTGGCCCTACCACATGGCTCTACCGCTTGACAGCTAGTCAATCTCAATTAGACTAGGAATCATGAGGGTACTCTGTACAAGGGGGTCAGAATGACAAGTACTCTACACAAGGGGGAACAGGACGAGTGGCATAAAGTACACGATGAGAGGCGAACAGATGAAAATGGCCCTACTGGCATGCAGCTATTATAGGCAAGCATTTAATGAATCCTCAACTGATGAGACATCTACAATGACGCGAGAAGCCAAAAAGAGATGAGATATTAAATGCTCCAGCATCAGGACATTTAATGATTCATCCTTGAAGAAAGAGCATTAAATGCTCTGGGATCCGAGCATTTAATGTCCTTGCATAGAAGGAGCAGCATTGATTGCTTGGGGATCCGAGCAATTAATAATAGGGTCTTCCCCACACAAAATAGGGGGCACACTGCCCCATCTCTGAATGCTACCTACTATCTAGGCTATCAACAATGATGAGTCCGGATGGGTATAAATAGCTCCCAAAAATACATATCAAAGGTACGCAAAATCATCTCTTAAGAATACAAAATAGTGCTTTTCTTCTTCCCCTTTCTCAAAGAACTGACTTGATCGTCGGAGGGGATACGCCGAAAAACACTCCGGCGCCCTTTCTAACCTGTTTTCTGTGTGCCAGGAAACCATTGTCGACCCATCCGAAAGGATCGAGCGACCCATAGAAACAATTCATCACCACTCCGTAGGCCCCTTTGGCCCTTTCAACCATTTCCTTGCTACGGAACCTTCGACGCTCGAAGCCAGTACGAGTTCACCAAGGGAGAGATTTGTCATTTACAACTATTGTGCGAAAATCACTGCGCACATATTCAATTAAGCTGAACTTTGATTACAATCAAGATAGAAGTATATATTTGTAAGTTGTATTGTAGAATCTACTATCCAAAAAAAATTCTAATGAATTGTGTGCGTGTGTAACCGTCTGGCTTTTTTTTAAACTATGGTTACAATCATGCCAAAAGTATGATCTCTAATTCATGAGGTCGACAGCAAAGAAAATTCATAGATGAGTACTGATCAATGACTCAATAAGTAGCCTCATTGGAGGACCTATGCCTGTACTTAAACTGATCTACATCTTATTATAGCTTCATTGATGACCTCAATCTCTCTGAGGGACACCTCCTGGAGCCTATATGTGCAAAACAGATTGGCCCAGGATCGTAAACATGGTAACCGTTACAAGCAGAAGTATTATGTACTGAGTACGACTTTGACAAAAGGTCCAAATGATTTCAAATAGTAGTGAAGTTTCTCATGTTAGAATATTTTAACTAAAAGAGTGTTTTGTCTTGTGTGGGAACTCAATCCCACATCGACTAAAAGACCAAAGATACTTGAGTATATATATAGACTAGTGTTATCTAGCCTTTGAATCAAAGAGAGGTCTTGGGACTCTCACGTGCGCAGGGGGGGGACTAGCGGAGGAGATACGGATTTCTAAAATCTACGAAACACATGGTCGTCTTAAGAGAGCGACCTAGTCCGCGCCTCACCCTGCCGTTCACTTTATTTGGATCCACTTTTTCCAACAATTTAAGACGATTCAATCCCGATGGAGAATTCTGCGATAGCCGCTTCTACTGTTTCATCTGCTGGAGCAAACGATCTTAACAAACCGTTTCGATTCAGTGGACAGTTCTTCAAAAGATGGGCAAAGAAAGTTATGTTCTATCTCAAACTGATGAAGGTCGCTTGGATTCTCACTTCAAAAAATCCAAACAAGGTGAACAAGGAAGGTATGACTGCAGAAGAGTTAGCAGAGCATCAAAAGAATTTAGCTCTATAGGAGACTGACGAAGATAATTGTCGCAATTATTTGCTCAATTGTCTTTCCGATGAGCTATATGATTACTATTCCAATTCCTATTCTTCTGCCAAGAAGATTTGGAAAGCTTTGGAGGCGAAGTATGACACAGAAGAAGCAGGGACGAAAAAATATGCTTGTAGCCGCTATTTTAAATTTCAGATGGTGGAAAATAAATCTGTAATTGCTCAAACACATGAGTTACAGATGATTGTTCATGAAATTGTGTCCGAAGGAATCAAGGTAGATGAACAAATGCAAGTCGCAGCGGTGATCGACAAACTGCCGGGTTCATGGAAGGAGTATCAAAAGGGACTTCATCACAAGCAATCAGAATTAAGCATGGTGAATCTAATGGCTCGACTTCGAATTGAGGAAGAGGCCAGAAAACAAGACAATACAAACGACACTAACGGGAATCTCAATGGCAATGGTAATGGAAACAACAATAAGGTACATTTTATCACATCTAATGATAACATCTCTAAGGGTCAAAATAATAGAAACAGTGCCTATTTGAAGCCTAGAGGTAATAACATGAAAAGGTTTAATAAGGCTTCAAATAAAAATTATTTTCAAAAGAAATGGAACCAAGCACCAAACCAAGGACCCCTTTCCAAACAAGTACCATATAATAAAAATAATCAGTCAAATAGTGGTGCTTGTTTTGTGTGTGGGAAGTCTGGCCATTTTGCAAAAGATTGTCGTTTTAAAAAACGAGGTTATGCTCCTCAAGCTAATGTGACCGAGGAACCTCTTGTGGCCATGATTTCTGAGGTTAATTTTATTGAGAATAGTGAAGGGTGGTGGGCAGATTCTGGAGCTTCCAGGCATGTCTGTCATGATAAACAAATTTGAAATGTAAAATGGAGTGATCAACAAATATGTAATTGGCAGCATAACTTGAAAGATGACCATATACTGCAATTGTGCTTGATCTGGTTTTGAGGATGTTGGAGGGCAGATAAGCTCCTTGTTGATGATGTGACGTAGTAATTTTATATACTTGAAAATTTGAAATGTTTTGGAAAGCAAATTGAAAGTACTAATATCTTTCCAAATGCCTCACTCTTCATGTGAAATTTAGCTCTGTGATATCATGTTTTTCCTTTGTGCTGCACATATGACTCAGTTTGTGGTAGAGTGATTTGATATCATGATTCTAAGGCTTCACTTTACTATATTGACAAGAACTTTTGTTCTTTTTGATGGCAGAACAGGTTGACCATCCTGTCCTTATTACTGAATGTGCATGCAACCCAGTGCAGTCTCGCAGTAAGATGGCAGAACTGCTTTTTGAGTCTTATGGAGTGCCTTCAGTAGGTATGAACACTTGCTGTTGGTTTCGTTAAAGCCATTTGCATCTCTAACCAGAACAAATCAATCCAGACAACAAAACAAAGCCTTTGTCCCAGCAATTTGGGGTGGGCTACGTGAATATTTCACCATTCTGTTTGTCAAGGACTATTTGCTTAGCCATTCCATGTCTCTGTGGACCAAGTTATTACGTGATATGCTTGGTCTGTTATATAAAAAGTAGGATCTGCCAAGTTTTAGTATCTTTAAGCTGTCTGTAGCATTGGCATGTGTGTGATTAGCTGAAGTTGATGTATGCTTGGTTATCACTTCAGATATGTTTGTACCCAGAGATATTTTCCTTTATTTTATTTAACTCGCATAGGTACACAGGCATTGTTAAATTTATTATGTCTGATTCGTGTATCTAATATTAGAATGATCACAGCATTCGGTGTAGATGCGGCATTCAGCTATAAGTATAATCAACGACTTGGGATTTGTGATAATGATGGCCTTGCCATCTGCTCAGGATTTTCCACAAGTCATGCTATTCCAGTATGCTTTGCTAAACTCAGTTTCTGCATATGGTACTAATCATACTGATTTTTTCCAGAATAGAGTTGGTTATTTTTTTATTATTTACACTGCAATTTTATTGTCAAAATTGTAATTTATAAGCGAGTGGACAAGCTAATATATTATATGCTTGTAACTATTTTTCCTAAAAGATAATTGGGTGATAAATGTCTACTGGCAGGTTGGATGGATAAGAATTCTTGTGTATAGTTCTTCGAATGATGCTATTATACCTACGCGTTTATTGATTTTTTCCTTTATTTCTTCTTATTTGGCTATGTAGGATATATAAGAATTCTAATGAATTGCATTGCCTTTGTCATAATGCTTTTCTAAAAAAAAAAAAAAGCTTTTTCCATGTCTCTATTTTATTAGGTGAGAATCTATGTTTATGAGGTTTATGGATTTTGATTGTTGTAGTAGTTGAAGTTGTATTTTTGAATGACTAAATATGTGATTTTAGCTTTGTTTGTGATGCCTTGGATGGTTGGTTTGCCCACAAATTCAATCAAGGTATGGATTTGTTTGGTGTCATTGTGATGAATGATAGGTTACTTTGACAGCTCATTTGCATATTATATTCAATTATTCTGTTAGTGATGTAATTTATAGATTGGGTTTTCTGATTGCGATAGCATGTGGGTTTGAATAAAAACATGTAATAATGAATAGGATAGCTACAAAACAAAGCAGCATAGATCCTGAAATTCTAAATAAATTCTATTTTTAAGACGAACAATCAAGTCTTTGAGCCTCTCTGAGTGAGTCTTCTGATCTCTCACATACAGGAATCCATGTTAAAGAAAGGGTTTGCATGGCATTTTAAAGCTTATGACCAATGTCCAGAACTAGAAAAGGTAAGCAGTTTTGAGATAATTCTTGTATTCCCTTGTGTTGAATCTCTCTTTTGTTTCTTTTTTCTTTTAATAAAAGATTAAACACGAATATTGAATTCAATCACAGTTTTATTTGACACCGGCACCCTTTTGAGTGTGCTTGCTATATAAGTCTGCACCTATTAGTTGGTGGCCCCGGACCTATGAACTTCTCAAATGTTGGATCTTTTTTGCTTTCATGTACGTTTAAATGTAAAGAAAGTATAATATAAGAATGTGATCTTCACAGTGTGGGATGTGGGTGGACAATAAAAATTGAGGCCACTGTGGAGGCATTATTTTAATAATACGGATGGATTGGTAATGATTGGTCATTGTAGTCATATATTCCTAGATGTTGTTTTTGACGTTCATTTTTACCTTATTGATTGCATTGTTTCTATTTTCATTTAAGTTGTTTACCTGGATAGCCCTTTTAGCTTTTAGTATTTATCAGTGGCCGTGTCAATGTAAAGTAACACAAAACTATAATTGATGCTCATAATGCGGTTTCTAAACTCTGTCAGTCCATGTCTTTTTGTTTTTTATCATTCCAGATTTATGTTGTTACCCTTTTGGATCGAGAGAGGATTGGAAAACCAAAGGCAAAGTTTCACGTTGTATTTTCTAGATGGAAACTCCCATTAACTCGAGCACTACAGTTGGGGGCATTGTTTTGGTTTAACTAATTAATTTTTTTTCAGCCCATTATCAGAGATCCATTTATGCTTAACAGTGTCATCTTCATGTCTGCATTAAAATCTCAATAAAAACTCAGTAGTCTTAATCTCAACTATTTTGTGTGATTTGTCCTGCCGTTAAACAAAAATTGCCACTAGGCAGTGTTATAGAACTTTTCATGAACAAACTACATGAGAAAAAAAAGTAGTAATCTTCAGTGGAGGATTATTTCAATGGATTACACAACAAAATCATAGTGTTTTATTATACATCGGAAACCTTGAACATACAAATTTATGGTGCTACCATCTATAAGTAATCTTTTTATAGCATTGTTTTCTAGGGAAATGAATGAATGGATTCTTATCTTATTAGAATGACTGGATATCACATGGAAATAAAAGAATGGAATATTCCCAATATTTATAAGGTGCGTTTCTTTTTTTGCAATTATTTTTCAAAAAAGTGGAGACTCCAACCTTGTAATTTCTAAACATTAATTTTTTGTTATCATAGATGGCATTTCACTCTATTCCTTTAAATGGAATACCTCATTCTAATGGAGTCCATGTACTCTCATTCTAATGGAGTCCATGTACCTCATTCTAATGATGTTCATGTACTCTCTAAAATAGGTTGTTTGGATACTACTTTTTCTCTGAACTTGTTATCAGTGTCTGTTTCTACATAGGGATATGTGAGAAACAAATCAGCTTGCCTATGATGTGGATCCGATTAAAACAATACAATTCTCAAACCACACTGGAAAGACGCTTATTTCATTTTACTGTAACAGTCTACCTAAATGGACAACAACTGTGGCAGTTCGTAGAAGGTCTTGAAGCAAATTATTCATTGTTCTATACTCACTTATTGATAGGTACACTGCAGCAATCTCTGCAAACTTCATGCCAAATCTTATGATCTTCTTTTTCAGTATAGGGAGTGTGAGAATTGAAACCCATACAATCGAAGTTAAGAATAGCAAGACACATAAATGTTGAAGACCTAGAATTTACAGAAAACTAGCAAACATGTTATTCCATTTGGTTCTGGAAAAGGTAAAATGTGACTACTCACATATAATTAATGCTTGAAGATCCTTTGCCAAAAGAAAATCATCGAATGCAGTTATGTTTCTTGATGCTTCTCCAATTATGTTGAGAGACACAAAATATAAGGATGGAATCAAGAATGATGATTTTGATCCAACTTTAAATATTAATTTCTTTATTATTTTTATTGGGTTTAGTGGTTCTTCGCTAATTATTTATGAATGTTTACCAGTGAATTTATAGAATTGTGGTTCACGAATTTAATATATATGATTTTTTTTATAAATTACAGTTCACGTGCAAAGCACGTGTGCATCCACTAGTAAAAGCCAAAAGAGGATTTCAAATCTACTGCTCGCTTCCTTAGACTATGATCCCAACAAAACTGATGGACCAGGCCCAATGGCCAATGTTGAAAGCCCAATCTTAATTAAGAGCCCAATCTTGTAAAGACTCAGCAAGGCCACTGTGGTCTATGCCCGGTCAAGCTCATTTGGTTCGAGGGGCTACATCACCGAGAAATGTGCAGGGTCATTCAAGAGTCTCATCCTCGTCGTCTTGGAAAGAGTCAACCCTCACCTCATCCTTTGACCGAATCTCATGGAGAGCACCGCAATTGTCTCTCCCGTTGCGAAGAGGTCGCCAGCTCCACCAGAATAGCTATTTAGTTACTATTAAGTCGCCTCAATCTGTTGGGGGGGCGACTATAAATTGTAAGCCCCACCAATACTTGGGGGGCAGATCACACTCAGTCGAGTACAACTCTTTCCTATCTCTTTAAGCTTGTAACTCTATGTTCTCCCTACTCACTTGAAGTAATAAAGTACCCGGCGACCCTAATCATTCAAAGTGGACGTAGGTCACGTTGACCGAACCACTATAATCCTTGTGTTGTTCTTGTCTCCATCTCTGACTTCTTAATTACAGCATTTATTATTACTCACTTGACAAGTGGTGTGTAAAACTAATTTATGCATCATCAAAAATAATATCGGGTAGAGAGGGAGGGTGGATCATCGGGGTTTACAAAATGAAAGAGATAGATTGGACGGAGACAAACTCTTTGGGAAATTACATCCAGACCCTAAGAAAAGTTTGCCACTTACTCACCTATTTAAAATATTACATACAGACCCCTTATATTCTGTGCGCGCGTAACATATAGGTTTCTCCCGTTAATGTCTGTTACTAATTGTTAATTAAATTACATTTAGATCCCTAAAATTTGAAATATGTAATATTTATGTCCTTCAAATTTAAAAATTACATTTAAATAAAAAATACTTCAATTAAAGATAAAATATCAAATATTTAAAATTTTATAACCAAAATTTATGTTTTATTATGTTATTTATTGAAATAAAATTTAATTTTTTCTTAACAAATTATAATTAGTATTGTTAATGCCAAAATTTAGATGACCTCTACGTCAATTTGTTGGACTTTGATTACCTGAAAAAGAAGTCAGAGACCGAAGAAGAGCTCCAGGGGTCGATTATCCGATACCTAAGTCAGTAAATGATTCAAACGTATGAATTGTGTTTAGAAGCTAGAGATGGCATAACTAGAGTATCTTGGACTAAATGAACTTTTCACCATGAGTCAATTTTTTCATTATCAAGTACGAACATATGAAACAAATCTAAACAACACATTTGTATGTTCTATTATATCATCCATTGATATAAAATCTAAACAAAATCCTAATTTTTTTAGAAAAAAATAGTAATCAGTATAAATATATCAAAGAACTCAATTCAACACTCATTTGCATACGATTATACTGTCTATTAGAATAAGACTAAAAACTCAAACAAGAAGTCGAACTATAATTGACACAATATCTTCTATCTTTAATTGTGGTAATTTAGTGATTTAATAGATTTCGTTAGTTTCATAACTAATAAGAGATATAAGTATAATATTCTAAACTTGAGAGGGTTAAGTGTTATACACCTATAAATTTTAGGAGGATCTGAGTGTAATTTATTAATAGATATATTAACGGAAATTCATGGCAGGGTTTAAGTGTCATGCGTGCAAATTTTAGGGGATTTGTATATAAAATTTTAAATATTAAAGGATTTAAGTGATTAAGTGATAAAACTAAGGGGTCAAAGTGTAATTTCCCCAAACTATTTTCGTCGAGGACTGGAGAAGTTTGCACTGAAATCTTTGGGTAAATCTTACAAAGACCCTGAACTATGACATTTATTTTAAATTGTCCCCTAAATTTATAATTATCTCAATTTATCCTCTAAATTATATAATTTTGACCAATAATTTATTCTCTAAATTACATAATTTATTATAATCAATCCATTATTGTACATAGAAAATGGACTCAATTTTTTTATTCAAATTTATAAGTCATCTGGTTTAATTCATCAGCCTGAATGATGAACAAAATAAAAATAAAAATAGATATTCAATCTATTTAACTAGCGTTTATACTGTAAAATTGATTTTTGACGGAATAAAAAAAATATATATAATATAATCGTAATCATAGAATACGACCCTAATTAAAAAATATATATAATAAAATCGTAATCATATATGGCGACAATGAAGTCTTAACAAGTTCTTTCTATTAATAAAAGGAACTAATACTTAAGCAAGAGGGGTGTAGCGATGGTGGATAGGAACCTAGGGATTTAAGATTAAGTGATTCAACATTTTTATGATATTTTTAACTTTAGTGCATATATTAACTTATATTTTTTTTCGATAGTTTTAATTGTAATTACAATTCATTTGATAACTTTATTTTTTTTTTATGAAAACGTAAAACTATTAAATTATTTATGTATGAATTCTATTTATACAGTCTCATAACGATTCATTTATGATTAGCCAAATTATTGATACATATAATATTCAAATGCCAAATTTACCTACATTTTTCATTATTGTGGTCAGGGGTGTTCAGAACAGTTTACGTATATTTTGATTGGTTCGATCAAATGCAGATCATCTACGTGCGAGACTAGGAAATTCATGAGGGATAAATCTAATATGGAAGTTGCTAAGTTTCGACCTCAGGACGTTTGAATTTATAGCTTGTCCTTATCTACTAAGTTACCCTTTGGGGTTGAATCTGTCTTCTATATAACTGCAATTAGTGAATTTTTAATTTTTAATTTTCAATAACCCATTATAAAATCTTAAGTGGATGAATAAAAATCTTGAAAAAGTCTTTCATTTGTCTATAATTATAGATCATCCATATTATCTATGTAACATGATTAATCTTAATGAAATCTATTTTATTTATCAATTAATCTTAACAACAGAGATCGATTGAAATAAATTACATAATTTAGAGGACAAATTAAATAATTAAAAATTTAAGAAGTAATTTAAAATAAAAGTGATAGTTCATGAGTTATTTATGAAATTTATCGAAATCATTTTGTTTAGATCTAATAGTTTATCTTATAATTTATATTTTAATTTTTTAACTATAATAATTTTTTTATTTAAATCTAATTTGTTAACCACTATAAATATTTTAAAACCTAAAAAATTCTTCCTTCTTCTAAGTTGTCAATCTTTTCATTCATTCCCGGAAGACCCTTATTCCCCTAATTCTTTCCATATACTAATAAATAATCTATAAATAATTCATAATCAGTTAGTTGTTCTCAAATAGCCACGATAAACAGTTTGACCACTCAAGTTTTAAACACCTTAAAAAAAATTGCTTTAAATCGGTTCATCCTAGCTCAAGATAGTGTAAAGTTGGGCTTGACTACGGTATGAAGAAAATTTTTGGTATTGTACCACTTCTTATTTTTTATATATTTCTATTAATTTTTAGGTGAAGTTTATCAACTTTTGCGATGCATTAACTTGAATTATGTTTTGTGATAATTTAGTCTCTAAATTGTACACTTTGACCCAATATAACCATTCCGTCCAAATTTATCATTAATTTTGACGAAAATTCTTGCGCGTACGCCAAGGATTAAGATATAATTTATTGAAAACGTGACGTCCAGAGTACTGATAATTTTAATTATAAATTTATTACGTAATACATAAATATGATCAAAAAATAATTTGAATAATTTCTTATCAAATTTTTACCCAAATTTTGGTCAAATAATTACCAAATTATACAATTTTGATCATGAACTATTTAAATATTGGTCAAGAGCTACATATATTACATATTTTTTTGGTCAAGAGTTATCCAAATTATTTTTTAACCATATTTAAATATTACTAGACAAGTTTATGATAAAAAATCTTTAACAATTTTGATGTTGTCTGCTTGAGAGACCACATAAAAATATATTCAATACTTCAGGAATCAAAATAATGCAATTAAAATATTAGAGATTAAAATAAAATAAACTCTATACTTTGAACACCTCTCGTGCAATTAAACAAAAAAAAATTAATTTTGTTTTTTCCAAGCCCTTTAAGTCAATCACAGATTGACCATCAATGGCTTCTTCATCTCTTTCCCATCTCCTCTCTCTGCTTCTCCTTCTTCTTCATCTTCATGTCCTTCCAGCAGTGTTAGCACTCAGTAAATCTGATTGTGACATTAGTCTGGACTCATCTCTATCAGCAGGAGACAACAAATTTCTTTGGAAATCTCGATCAGGTGAATTTGCCTTTGGATTTCTTAGTCTTGGAGGACCACAAGCTGATGAAGATCTCTTCCTTCTAGCCATCTGGTTTGCTAAAATACCTGAGCTGACTGTAGTTTGGTCAAGGAATGAAAATCCAGTGCCCCGAGGATCAAAAGTCATTCTAACCAATGATGAGGAGCTTATCCTCTATGATAGCAAAAACACAGAGATTTGGAAGGCAAATTCAAGTTCAACCAATAATAACAAACCCACTTGTGCTGCTATGCTTGACTCAGGTATGTATATATAGATGTACAATTAAGTATGAATCATTAAAAAAAAAAATGTATGATTTTATATTGTGGATGTGAGTCTTAGAATCAAACCACGTTGTATAAGACTCTATTTAGTAATGTAATCAGAACTGGACCGATAATCGAACCGTTAGGAAGATCGGGTCAATAATTCATTGATTTAATCGTTGAGTTAATCAGTTGAATCGGTCATATAACAAAAAATAAAAAAATATATAAAAATTATAAAACGTAATATTTTAACTAAAACATATGAAAAATAATATATAATTGCTCAAATAAAATACATTAAATGCATTTTCTATGGAATTCAAACATGCAAAAACAAAAGAGAGTAAGAGAATCGTCTTTGTGTGTGTGTGTGTGAGAGTGAGAGAGTGAGATACAGAGGGGGGTTACAGTTACAGGCACTCAGGCAGCAAAGGAGAAGGGAGGAGGAGGAGACTCAGAAGTTAGCTAGATTGCTGAGTGAGAGGAGACTGAGTCAAATCGACTGCTTGATCTAGAACAGAGGAGGAGCTGGTCTGGTCGCCTGAGTTGTTCGTTGTTGCCTGAGTTTCATCGTTTGTCGTCGTATTTCGTCGCCTGCGAGTCAAGATTGAAGGAAGCACGTGGGATGGAATTGCAGATTTAGGGCAAAATTGCCAAAAAAAAGAGGATTTTTTTTTAATATTATTTAAAATCTAACCATCTGATTTACCGGTTTGATCAAAAAATTGGCCGATTTAACGGTTTTCTTCCTGTTCGACTGTTTATACGGTTCAACTCAAGAATCGAACCAACTTAGGTCCTGGTTCATGGTTGGACTGGTCTGACCGGTCAATCTGGCCCGATTCTGAAAACAATATTTTTAGTTTGTGTCTAAAAAAACAATATTAAAATTTTTTTTTGGGGAAGAATTTTAGGAAAGTATATTTTGGTATTTTTTGTGTAGCAAAACTTGTTTAGTTATATAATTCTAAAAACAGTTCTACAAAATAGAAAACAATAAAACTTGTTTAAACAGTAACTCAAAAAACAATGAAAACAAAAATGTGGTAGTGGTAGACGTCGTGGTGGTGGTGGAAGTATGGTGGTGGGATGGAAGTACGATGCTTTCTAAATTCTAAAAATATTATTTTAAAAAATACATAAAACAACCCTAACTTGTTATATAAATTTACCTTTTTTTATTCTCAGTTTTCAAAAAACAAAAACAAAAAATGGTTAGTCAAATAATTTTTCTCCCCGAAACTATTTTCAAAAGCTGTTTTTTAAAATGCAAATCAAACATAACCTTTTATTTTTCAATTTCATTTTCTCTTTTTCATTCTCTTAGTTAAATTTCATCATGGTATCAAAGTAAGCCGATCAAACTTTGCTAGATCATACAAATATAGAAATGACATATGTGCAATCAATAATGAATAGTGAAATCTAGCCTTTTCATGTTCGGTGTGTTGTGAATATAGGTCTTAAAAACGAACCACAAGGGACTAGGGTGGGCACACATGCCCACAGTCATTTCTTAACAGTATTGATATAAATCTGGTTTTTTAATATTTTTAATTATGCCTATCGTATGCGTACCATATATTTTATTATTATGGACCCTTATATATATACTAGTTATTGTCTGTGCATGAAGACACAGAATAATAAAAAATTATAAATAATAAACATATTTGTATTCATATCCAAAATCAAATCACAAATATAGAGGAGAGATAAATGAATTTAAACATCGGTTGTAGTGGGTGTGAGAGGTGGTGGTGGTAAGAGACGGTGATGGTTGTGGTGGTGGCGGCGGCGGCGGTGATGTCGGTGGTGGTGGCGGTGGTGATGGTGGTGGCGGTGGTGGTGGTGGCGACGGTGGTGGCGACGGTGGTGGCGGTGGAGGCGGTGATGGTGGCGACGATGGTGGTGGTGGCGGCGGCGACGGTGGTGGTGGTGGCGACGGTGGTGGCGGTGGCGATGGTGGTTTAGTTGTGGCGACGATGGCGATGGCGATGACGATGTCGGTGGTGGTGACGGCGATGGCGGCAGTGGTGGTGGTGACGACGATGGTGGCGGCGACGACGGTGGTGGTGGAGGCGGTGGTGGCGATGGTGGTGGTAATGGCGGCGGCGACTGTGGTGGTGGCGGCGACGGTGATGGTAGAGGTAGTGGTGGTGGGGGTAGAGGTAATGGTGGGGCGGTTTCAAACACTATTTTTTTTTTTAAAGTACTTATGAGAAATAATTTTTAGAAGTACTTTTAGAAAGTCACTCCAAACACACTCTTAGGGGTCTATTTTTCCTATTAAATTTAGGGAGTTAATATTAGCCGTTAGATTAACTTTAAAGTAAAATTTAAAGCGACCAGAACCGCGAAAAACAAAAGTCATTTTATTTATCTTTTGAAATTTGAATTGTAAGCTAGTTATTGCCTGTGCCTAAAGGCTAAGAGTAATAAAAAATTGTAAACAATAAATATATTTGTATTCATATCCAAAATTAAATCACAGAATAGAGGAGAGATAAATGAATTTAAGTATCGGTTGTAGTGGGGGTGAGAGGTGGTGGTGGTAGGAGATTGTGATGGTTGTGGTGGGTGGCAATGATCGTGGTGGCGTTGACGACGGTGGTGGTGGTGGTGGTGGCGGCGATGGCGATGGCGATGGCGATGGCGATGGCGATGGCGATGGCGGTGGTGGTGACGACGACGGCGGTAGTGGTGGTGGCTGCGGCAGCTATGGTGGTCGTGGTGGCGGCGATGCGGTGGTAATGGTGGTGGTGGTGGCGACGATGATGGTGGTGGTGGCGGCGATTCCGATGACGATAGCGGTGGTGATGGTGATGGCAACGACGGCGACAGTGGTGGTGGTGGCGGCTGCGACGGCGATGGTGGGGGTGGCGGCAGCGGTGGTGGCTACGACGACGATGGTGATGGTGACGACGACGGTAGTGGTGGCGACGACGACGGTGGTGATGGTGACGACGGTGGTGGTGGTGGTGGCGGCGACCGGGGGGTGGTGGTAGTGGTGGTAAAAAATGGTAAATAATAAACATATTTGTATTCATGTCTAAAATCAAATCACAAACATAGATGAGAGATAAATGAATTTAAGCATCGATTGTAGTGGGGGTGAGAGGTGGTGGTGGTAGGAGACGGTGATGGTTGTGGTGGGTGGCAATGACCGTGGTGGCAGTGGTGGTGGTGGTGGTAGTGATGGTGGTGGTGATGGTGGTGGTGGCAGTGGTGGTGGCGGCGGCGATGACATCGGTGACGGCGAAAGTGGTGGCGGCGGCGACGGCGACGGCGACGGTGGTGGTGGCGGCGATGGTGGCTGTGGGGGTGGCGGCTACGACGGCGGCGGCGGGTAGCGGTTACGACGGCAGCGGCGGCGGTGGTGGTGGTGGTGGCGGCGGTGGGGGTGGCGATGGTGGCCGTGGTGGTGGTGATAGTGGCCGTGGTGGCGGCGACGGCGGTGGTGGTGGCGGCGACGGCGGTGATGGTGGTGGTAGTGGCGGCGACGGCGGTTGCAGCGACGTTGGTGGTGGTGGCGGCGACGGCGGTGGCAGCAGCGACGGCGGTGGCAGCAGCAGCGGCGGTGATGGTGGTGGTGGCAGCGGTGGTGGTGGCGGTGGCGGCGATGGCGATGACGGCGAAGGCGATGGCGGCGGCGGTGGTGGTGGTGGCGATGACGGCGGTGGTGGTGGTGTGGGCAATGGGGTGGTGGTGGTGGCGATAGTGGTGGTGGCAGTAGTGGTAGTGGCGGCGATGGTGGTGGTGGCGGCGGTGGTGGTGGTAGAGGTAGTGGTGAGACTGTTTCAAACACTATTTTTTTTTTTTAAAGTACTTATGAGAAATAGTTTCTATAAGTACTTTTAAAAAATCACTTCAAAGTCCAAACACACCCTTAGGGGCCTATTTTTCCTATTAAATTTAGGGTGTTAATTTAGCCGTTAGATTAATTTTAAAGAAAAATTTAAAACAATCTGAACCGCGAAAACCAAAAGTCATTTTGTTTATCTTTTAAAATTTGAATTGTAAACTACTTTATTTTATAGAATAGTTATTGTCTGTGCCTGAAGGCACAGAGTAAAAAAAAATGGTAAATAATAAACATATTTGTATTCATATCCAAAATCAAATCACAAACATAGATGAGAGATAAATGAATTTAAACATCAGTTGTAGTGGAGGTGAGAGGTGGTGGTGGTAGGAGACGGTGATGGTTGTGGTAGGTGACAATGACCGTGGTGGCGGCGGAGGCGGGGGTGGTGATGGTGGCGACGGCGATGGCATCGTTGGCGGCGACGGTGGTGATAGTGGTGGTGGTGGCGGCGGCGACGACGGTGATAGTGGTGGCGGTGTTGGCGGCGGTGGGGGCAGCGATGACGGTGGCGGCGACGATGGTGGTAGTGGTGGCTGCGGTAGGGGCAGCGGCGGTGGTGGCGGCGGTGGTGGTGGTGGTGGCGGTGGCGATGGCGATGGCAGCGACGGCGGCGATGGTGGTGGTGGTGACGGTAGTGGTGGTGACGGTAGTGGGGGTGATGGCGGTGGCGGTGGCGACGACGACGACGACGGTGGTGGTGGTGGCGGTGGCAACGGTGATGGTAGTGGCGGTGGTGGCAGTGGTGGCGGTGGTGGTGGTAGAGGTAGTGGTGGTGGCGGTGATGGTGGTAGAGGTAGTGGTGGGGTAGTTTCAAACACTATTTTTTTTTTTTTTAAAAGTAGTTATGAGAAATAATTTATAGAAGTATTTTTAAAAAGTATTTCCAAACACACCCTTAGGGCTCTATTTTTCTAATTAAATTTAGGGTGTTAATATTAGCCGTTAGATTAACTTTAAAGTAAAATTTAAAACGATATCAATCGCGAAAAGTAAAAGTCATTTTGTTTATCTTTTGAGATTTGAATTGTAAATTACTTTATTATATAAATATATTAATTTTTTGGCACATTTCAGACACGGATGAGTTAAAACAGGCCAATGAACATATTGGTTGGTTATAGTGCTCACCCAAGAGCGAAATGTTGGCTCCGTCCCTGACTATCTGTCTTCAATTTTCTCTCTTCAATCCATTCTTATATACTTTTCAAAAAATCCATTCTTATATCAAATTTATGGCAGGAAACTTGGTGCAGTTTTGAGTGTGGTGGATGTAGGTCTTTCTCTCATTCATTGTCTTGTTTATAATATTTATGGCAGGCAACTTTGTGCTTATAAACGAGGATTCTACTCCAGCATGGGAGAGCTTCAATGAGCCTACTGATACAATCTTGCCAGGCCAGACATTAAAAATGTACAGTTCCCTCAAATCTCGCCAGTCAAACACAAGTTACACCAACGGGCGCTTCCAGCTCCGTATGCAGGGTGATGGCAATCTTGTGCTTTACACTGTCTCTCTCCCAACAGAAGTCATCTATGATGCTTATTGGGCTACTGATACATGGAAGCCCAATTCCGAAACCCAATTGATCTTTAATACGGCTGGATACATTTATGTTGAACAAGGGAAACAAAATGTATTCAATCTCACACAAAAAGACGAGGGTTTGAGCCATGATAATTATCTGATAGCCAGGATTGATTATGATGGTGCATTTAGACAATATAAGCATCTGAGAAATAGCTACACCATGGGCGTTGGAAGCTGTAGTTCATCCTGGTCTGTCATTGAAACGTATCCACAAGACGTGTGCATGATCATGGAAAATCTAGGCAGTGGGGCTTGTGGATTCAATAGTTATTGTGTCAATAATAATGGGAGGCCAAATTGTTCGTGCCCTGAAGGGTACTCTTTCTTGGATCCATTTAACCATCACATAGGCTGCAAACCAAATTTTCAATTGCCTAGCTGTCAGAAAGATGGATGGGAAACAAAGATTGATCTCATAGAATTCAAAGAATTGAGTAACACAGATTGGCCCTTGACTGATTATGAACTTCAGACCGGGGCAAAAGTTGATAAGGAGACATGTAAACAGTATTGCCTCAGTGACTGTTTCTGTGCAGCTGTGATACATAATGGGAATAATTGCTGGAAGAAAAAATTTCCTCTTTCCAATGGAAGACAATCTTTAAGTGTTAATAGAACTGCTCTGATCAAGGTACCTATAGGAGATGCAAATCAAAGGCAACATAAAAAAGACAAGTCCACATTGATCCTTGTCGGGTCACTACTACTTGGCAGCTCTGTGTTTCTTAATTTCCTTCTGTTGTTAGTTGTATCTGTGGTGGTTTTCATCTCGTATCGTAAGAAAATGCAGGATTTGCAGTCTAGTATGAACACGTTTGGGATGAATGTAAGAAGGTACACATACAAAGAGCTGGAAGGGGCAACTGGTGGGTTCAACTCCAAGCAACAACTGGGGAAAGGTGGTTTTGGAACGGTTTACAAAGGTGTTTTGCCATCAGATTCAAAGAGGTTTGTAGCTGTGAAGAAATTGGATAAGATAGCACAAGAAGGCGAGAAGGAATTCAGAACAGAAGTAAATGTAATTGGTCAAACTCACCACAAGAATTTAGTCCGTTTGCTTGGTTACTGCGATGAGGGGGAGAACCGTCTCTTAGTATACGAGTACATGAACAATGGGTCCTTAGCAAGCCTTCTGTTTGGGATCTCCAGGCCAGATTGGAACCACAGAGTTCAAATTGCATTCGGAGTTGCAAGAGGGTTAATGTACTTACACGAAGAGTGCAGCACACAGATCATCCATTGTGATATAAAGCCTCAGAACATACTCTTAGATGAGAACTTTACTCCTAGAATTTCAGATTTTGGACTAGCAAAGCCCTTGTTGGTTGACCAAAGTCGAGCAGCACGGACAGCCATAAAAGGGACAATCGGTTACTTTGCACCCGAATGGTTTACGAAAGTGTTTATCACAGTTAAAGTTGATGTCTACAGTTTCGGGGCAATGTTACTAGAGATCATTTGTTGCAAGTCAAGCATTCAATTTGCAATGGCGCAAGAAGAGGAAGCACTAATAGATTGGGCCTATGATTGCTACTACAAAAAGAAGCTTGATAAGTTGGTTGAAAACGATGAAGAAGCAAGGAATGACATGAAGAGGCTAGAGAGGCTGGTGATGGTGGCAATTTGGTGCATTCAAGAGGATCCTTCACTAAGGCCCTCAATGAGAAAGGTTACACAAATGCTTGAGGGAGTGGTTGAAGTTTCTGTTCCTCCACGTCCCTCTGGTTTTAGTTCTTCTTGAACTATTAGCCTTTCATTTTATCAGACCATTTGTGTAAACATATGCAATTTTTATGGTTCCCCAATTAAGAATTGATTCTTGAAAGCTTTTCTTTTATTTATACATGTAAGTTTTATTGAAGAAATCCTTTGTTAATTCTCAATAATTCCAGAAGAGCTTTATCTCTGTGTGTGTGACTATCGATTTTTTCTTTTCTTTTTCGTAATCTGGCAAACTATTCTGATGGGACACTTCTGAGACAGAGGCAGATCGTGACACTAGACCTCGAAACCGAGGACATCCTTCCCTCTGACAAAGCCACATGTCCCCGGCACCAAGGGTTTTTAGCCTCCTTAATAAAGGGCACGTGTCCGTGGCCATAAGGTGTCCTCAGAGCTGAGGAAAGTTGCTCTCAGACGGCGAGGTTCCCTCGGCATCAAGGAAATCCCCATTCTCTCGCAAACTACGAACCCTCGGCTTCGAGAGTACCTCCACTCCAAGACATCCACGTGCCCTCGGCGCCGAGGGATCCTAGCTGGGACTGTGGCCCTACCACATGGCTCTACCGCTTGACAACTAGTCAATCTCAGCTAGACTAGGAATCATGAGAGTACTCTGCACAAGGGGGTCAGAATGGCAAGTACTCTGCACAAGGGGGAGTAGGACGAGTGGCATAAAGTACACGATGAGAGGCGAACAGACGAAAATGCCCCTACTGGCATGCGGCTATTATAGGCAAGCATTTAATGAATCCTCAACTGATGAGACATCTACAATGATGCGAGAAGCCAAAAAGAGATGAGATATTAAATGCTCCAGCATCAGGACATTTAATGATTCATCCTTGAAGAAAGAGCATTAACTGCACTGGGATCCGAGCATTTAATGTCCTTGCATAGAAGGAGCAGCATTGATTGCTTGGGGATCCGAGCAATTAATAATAGGGTCTTCCCCACACAAAATAGGGGCCACACTGTCCCATCTCTGAATACTATCTACTATCTAGGCTATCAACAATGATGAGTCCGGATGGGTATAAATAGCTCCCAAAAATACATATCAAAGGTACGCAAAATTATCTCTCAAGAACACAAAATAGTGCTTTTCTTCTTCCCCTCTCTCAAAGAACTGACTTGATCGTTGGAGGGGATACGCCGGAAAACACTCCGGCACCCTTTCTAACCTGTTTTCTGTGTGCTAGGAAACCATTGTGGACCCATCCGGAAGGATCGAGCGACCCATAGAAACAATTCATCACCACTCCGTAGGCCCTTTTGGCCCTTTCAACCCTTTTCTTGCTACGGAAGTTTCGATGCTCGAAGCCAGTACGAGTTCACCAAGGGAGAGATATGTCATTTACAACTATTGTGCGAAAATCACTGCGCACATATTCAATTAAGCTGAACTTTGATTACAATCAAGATAGAAGTATATATCTGTAAGTTGTATTGTAGAATCTACTATCCAAAAAAAATTCTAATGAATTGTGTGCGTGTGTAACCGTCTGGCTTTTTTTAAACTATGGTTACAATCATGCCAAAAGTATGATCTCTAATTCATGAGGTCGACAGCAAAGAAAATTCATAGATGAGTACTGATCAATGACTCAATAAGTAGCCTCATTGGAGGACCTATGCCTGTACTTAAACTGATCTACATCTTATTATAGCTTCATTGATGACCTCAATCTCTCTGAGGGACACCTCCTGGAGCCTATATGCGCAAAACAGATTGGCCCAGGATCGTAAACATGGTAACCGTTACAAGCAGAAGTATTATGTACTGAGTACGACTTTGACAAAAGGTCCAAATGATTTCAAATAGTAGTGAAGTTTCTCATATCGAGGTTTTGGGAAAAGAATGATTCTTCAGCCATAGTAACTTATAGACCTACACTTTGTATAGCTTCAAGCATGCCTAAGGCTCCTAGTGACAGTTAAGCATAAACAAATCGTATAAAACTCTATCGTGGGGTTGATGCTTGTGTTCTAATTAAACAAATTATCACCACCACATGAACACTACAAATAGCCATAACTAAATTGATAAAGGGAGAGAATCTTGACTTAGCATAACCTTAGGGGGTTAATACGACCACCCTCCAAGATTTAGAAAATTTCTTACGAGTTTGGAGTATTTACTAATTGATTCTAACAATTAGAAAAACTTTTCCCCATCCGCCCTCCTCCCCTAAATGTTTGAGACCTAACATTCTGCACATTGAAATCCATGTCTCGACTCTGTAACACCTCTGCATTACATATTGTCCATAAATTACAACTCGGAAGCTTGGAGTCCAAGGACAGAACCATGGACCATCAAGGAGTTCTTATGGATTGCCAAAATTTTGTACCAGAAGCTTTTCCTCTCAGCAACCTCAATTGCTGGCCTTACAAGGAGGTGCGGCCACACACCCAACCCTCAGGAATTTGATACATCTGGTACTATTTCGAGCCATTTTCAGCCCCAAGTTTCCAAATTTAATGCCACAGAGGGCTGCATTGAAGATATGTCAATCTACAATGGCTCATGGATGGGACTTTCCCTATAGCCCAATGTAACAATCCGATTTCAAAGATTTGGAGCATACAACAACATGACAAGTCTAATGCCTTTGCAGCAATACATGAAGTTCCTCACTTTTCTTCTCTAGGCAATCTGGACTCCTAAATGAAACTTTGGCTTCATCTCAGTAGTAGTAGGGGGCCACTTGGGTGCCAATTATCGTGCCATAGGTTGGTGAGTTCGCCATTCCCAGCTATTATGAACTACTAGTAGTCTCGTAAATTTCTTTCTTACGATAAATTCCATCAGTTCCATGAACAGGTTTGGGGGTCTTCATTTCCCATAAGCTTTTTATTCCTTGTAAGGTAGGTGTAGGATCCATTTACCCAATAAACTGTTTATCACTGGAAAGTAGCCATTAGTTCCTTAACTTTAGAGTAGTATTCCAATCTTTCACATCCTTCTGTTTTTGGTATGAGAGTCACTTGGTATAATGGTTAGTTTTTTTTATATTGCAAACAATACAATGTTTAATGTCTTTGCAGCTACATAATTCTCACAGTAAACTTACAAGAAGGATGTGAAATTGCACACTAAAACATGGTTCATAGAAGGAAAAAAAAAAAGTATTTTTCTCCAACTGAAATATAAAAAAGCCAGATTATTAAATAGTACCAACTTCAATAAGTTTCTGCCACTGAAATTAGTCTCACAACAATCTTGTCTTTTTCATTACTAAACAGAACTTCTTAAAGCTTCAGATTTTCAACGTCGTAGACACGGCCCCTTTCTGTCTCTCTCTCTCTCTGCACGTGATATAAGGCTGCGTAGATATGATCCTATCCAAACCATGGCAGTCTCGTGCACCGGGTCGTGCTTTAGATTTTCAAGGTATCGATAAATGGAATGGCATCACGCTTCCAATCGAAAAATCTCTGGATGTAGTCATCCATTGTGAGGGTCATGTATAGAGCTGGAGTTCCTGGCTTGATCAGCTCTTTGGCTGGGCCAATATGGACATTCCAGATTCATAAAAGCCAAAAGGGAATTTCATATCTACTGCTCGCTTCCTTAGACTATGATCCCAACAAAACAATCTCGGGTAGAGAGAGAGGATGGATCGTCGGAGTTTACAGAATGAAAGAGATAGATTGAACGGACACAAACTCTTTGGGAAATTTTACATCCAGACCCAGCGAAAAGTTTGCCACTTAACCTATTACATACAGACCCTGTTGTACGCGCAGAGGTTTCGGCCGTTAATGTCTGTTACTAACTGTTAATTAAATTACATTTAGGTCCCTAAAATTTGAAGTATATAATATTTAGATCTCTCAAGTTTAAAATATTACATTTAAATAAAAAATACTCCAATTAAAGATAAAATATTAAATATTTTAAACTTTATAACCAAAATTCATGTTGTATTATGTTATTTATTGAAATAAAATTCAATTTTTTCTTAACAAATTATAATTAGTACTGTTAATGCCAAAATTTGGATGACCTCCATGTCAGTTTGTTGGACTTTGATCACTTGAAAAAGAAGTCAGAGACCGAATGAGAGCTCTAGGGATCGACTCTTCGATACCTAAGTCAGTAAGTGACTCAAAAATATAAACTGTGTTTAGAAGCTAGAGGTGATATACCTAGAGTATCTTGGACTAAATGAACTTTTCACCATGGGTCAATTTTTTCATTATCAAGTACGAGCATATGAAATAAAGCTAATCAACACATTTGTATGTTCTATTATATCATTCATTGATATAAAATCCAAACAAAATCCCAATTTTTTTTTAGGAAAAGATAGTAATCAGTATAAATATATCAAAGAATTCAATTCAACACTCATTTGCATACGATTATACTGTCTATTAGAATAAAACTAAAAACTCAAACAAGAAGTCGAACTATGATGGACACAATATATTCTATCTTTAATTGTGGTAATTTAGTGATTTAATAGATTTTGTTAGTTCCATAACTAATAAGAGGTCTAAGTATAATATTCTAAACTTGAGAGGTTTAAGTGTTACACACGTCTAAATTTTATGGGATTTAAGTGTAATTTACTAATAGATATATTAACGGAAATTGACGGCAGGGTTTAAGTATTACGCATGTACAAATTTTAGGAGGTCTGTATATAAAATTTCAAATATTAAAGAATTTAAGTGATTAAGTGATAAATCCAAGGGGTCAAAGTGTAATTTCCCCAAACTATTTTCGTCAAGGACTGAGAGAAGTTTGCACTGAAATCATTTGGGTAAATCTTACAAGACCCTGAACTATGACATTTATTTTAAATTGTCCCCTAAATTTATAATTATCTCAATTTATCCTCTAAATTTAATAATTTTGACCAATAATTTATTCTCTAAATTACATAATTTATTATAATCAATCCATTATTGTACATAGAAAATGGACTCAATTTTTTTATTCAAATTTATAAGTCATCTGGTTTAATTCATCAACCTGAATGATGAACAAAAAAAATGAAAATAGATATTCAATCTATTTAACTAGCATTTATACTGTAAATTTATTTTTGGCGGAATAAAAAACATATATAATATAATCGTAATCATAGAATACGACCCTAATTAAAATATATATATTTGTCACATACACTATATGGCGACGATAAAGTCTTAACAAGTTATTTCTATTAATAAAAGGAACTAATACTTAAGCAAGAGGGGCAGCGATGGTGGATAGGAACATAGGGATTTAAGACTAAGTGATTCAACATTTTTATGATATTTTTAACTTTAGAGCATATATTAACTTATATTTTTTTTCGATGGTTTTAATTGTAATTACAATTCATTTGATAACTTTATTTTTTTTTATGAAAACGTAAAACTATTAAATTATTTATGTATGAATTCTATTTATACAGTCTCATAACGAATCATTTATGATTAGCCAAATTATTGATACAAATAATATCTAAATACATTTTTCATTATTGTGGTCAGGGGTATTCGGACCAGCTTACGCATACTTTGATTAATTGTCTCTCTGGTTCGGTCAAATGCAGGTCATCTACGTGCGAAACTAGGGAATTCATGAGAGATAAATCCAATATGAAAGTTGTTAAGTTTCAACCTCAGAACGTTTGGATTTATAGCTTATCCTTATTTACTAGGTTACCCTTTGTGGTTAAATCTGTCTTCTATATAACTGCAATTAGTGAATTTTTAATTTTCAATAACCCATTTTAAAATCTTAAGTGGATGAATAAAAATTTTGAGAAAGTCTTTCATTTGTCTATTATTATAGATCATCCATATTATCTATGTAATATGATTAATCTTAATCAAATCTATCTTATTTATCGATTAATCTTAACGACAGAGATCGGTTGAAATAAATTACATAATTTAGAGGACAAATTAAAATAATTAAAAATTTAAGAAGTAATTTAAAATAAAAGTGATAGTTCATGAGTTATTTATGAAATTTATCGAAATCATTTTGTTTAGATCTAATAGTTTATCTTATAATTTATATTTTAATTTTTTAACTATAATAATTTTTTTATTTAAATCTAATTTGTTAACCACTATAAATATTTTAAAACCAAAATTCTTCCTTCTTCTAAGTTGTCAATCTTTTCATTCATTCCCGGAAGACCCTTATTCCCCTAATTCTTTCCATTATACTAATAAATAATCTATAAATAATTCATAATCAGTTAGTTGTTCTCAAATAGCCACGATAAACAGTTTGACCACTCAAGTTTTAAACACCCTAAAAAAAATTGCTTTAAATCGGTTCATCCTAGCTCAAGATAGTGTAAAGTTGGGCTTGACTATGTTATGAAGAAAATTTTTGGTATTGTACCACTTCGTATTTTTTATATATTTATACTAATTTTTAGGTGAAGTTTATCAACTTTTGCGATGCACTCACCTGAATTATGTTTTGTGATAATTTAGTCTCCAAATTATACAATTTGACCCAATATAATCATTCCGTCCAAATTTACCATTAACTTTGACGAAAATTCTTACTTGTACATTATGTGAGTCAAGAATTAAAATATAATTTAATGAACATGTGACGTTACCCGTATTTAGAAATTTTTAAATGTTATCAGAAGACTTTGACACATTCAAAGTAAACCCTTCCAAGTGATCAACATATCACCTCATCAGTTCAAAACCCAGAGAATTTGGTGATTGGAGCAATGAAATAAATACAAGTGTCATCAGAATACTCAACAAGTCATAGATGAAGATGAACCAGTGATTGCTATGGTTATTATGATTATTCAATTACCCAAAAATCTCAAAATCATTTTAATCACAACGTTTTTTAAATTCAGATGTAAGAAGTCATTCGTTTATCACCTCCATCGGCCTGATTTTATGTATGTGGAAGTGTAATTCAAGTGTTCCTCTTTGCTCAAGCACAGAGCCACATGCATCCATTAAACTTGGGCTTTTAGCTTTTAGTTTGGAGTAAGTAGTTCAAGTTGTGCTATTTCTTCAACTACTTAAAAAAAATAATAATAATAAGGATTGATTGTATTTGAGGTCCATAAAGTATGAAGTTTATCTTATTCTGGTTCCTAATATTGTTTTTTGGTTGAAAAAGTCCCTAATATTTCAATTATATCATTTTAGTCCATGAAACATTGAATATATTTTTATGTGGTACCTCAAACAGATATCGTCCAGATTACTAATGATTTTGATTATAAACTTATCACGTAATACATAAATATGGCCAAAAAAATAATTTGAATAACTTCTTACCAAATTTTTACCCAAATTTTGGTCAAAGAGTTACCCAAATTATACAATTTTGATCATGAACTATTTAAATATTGGTCAAGAGTTATCCAAATTATTTTTTGACCATATTTAAATATTACTAGACAAATTTATGATAAAAAATCATTAGTAATTTGGATGTTGTCTGCTTGAGGGACCACGTAAAAATATATTCAATACTTCAGGGATTAAAATAATGCAATTAAAATATTAGAGCATCTCCAAGAAGCTAGTTAAACTCTCCCCTTTAGCTATTTTAGATAGTTTTTCCCTAAAATCTGGCTCCAACAGACTAGTTATCCCACTATCTATTTCCCATAGCCTCCATTTCACTCGCTGGTTGTAGCTAGCCCCTTCTCCCTCGCTAGCACCAAGTTCCTCTCTATTATCTCTCTCTCTCTCTCTCACTGAAGATCCAAAGCACAAAAGCTCCACATGCCTCTCTCCCTGCCTCTCCATCGATTGAACTCGAAGCCACAAGCCACACCAGTCCTCAACGCCAGGCCACCGCCAGCGAAGAGCCAGCCATCGCCAGGTGAACACAAAGAAGGAAAAGTGAGCCTCTGTTCATTGTGATTCTTGCACGATTTTACTGTTATGTCTCAGAAATTCTCTCAATTTCATCTTCTGTTTGTGTAATTGCAAAAAAAGTGTGATTTTGAGGTTGAATGATTGAACGATTGCAAGTGGGTTTCGGTGATTTAGCGTTGAATTGGGTCTGCAATTCATGGTTCTCTACTTTTGGGTTTCAGAGAGTTTGATCTGTGGCTTTATGGGTTTGATCTGAGGCTTTGTGGGTTTGAGAGGATTTGTTAACAGGTTTCAGAGGGTTTGTTCATGGTCAAATTTGTGGGTTTGATCTGAGGCTTCATCTTCAAATTTCTAGCAACACCCCAACAAAATGCAGCAAAATCATCTCAAAAAATTTAGCAAAATCCCTAAAAAAATGCAGCAAAACCCCCCAAATATTTTATGATATTTACTCTTGTAGCCCATAATTGATTAAATTTGTACAATGTATAGTTGAATTGCTATATTTTAGATTTTATTATTGAAAGTTAGTTGAAGTAGTTAGCTAAAATAGATAACGTTGTTGGAGTGAATTTGAAAAAGTGATTAGCTAAAGAAGATAATATAATATTTTAATATATTTTGAGTAGCTATTTTAGATAGCATTGTTGGAGATGCTCTTAGAGATTAAAATAAAATAAACTTTATACTTTGAGGAACTCTTGTACAATTAAACAAAAAATAATAATTTTGCTTTTTTCAAGCCCTTTAAGTCAATAACATGTACAATGACAAGGTTTGATGAGAAACTTCCTTTACTTTTTTTTTTTTTGAGAAGAGAAACTTCCTTTACTTTACACAAGAAAAGTCGGAACACGCGTTTAGTTGAAAAGTAAAACCTGCCAAGATAACCAACCAACTTCAAGCTCTATTTATTTTCCACCTTCAAGCAAGCACAGATTGACCATCAATGGCTTCTTCATCTCTTTCCCATCTCCTCTCTCTCCTTCTTCTTCTTCTTCATCTTCATGTCCTTCCAGCAGTGTTAGCAATCAGTATATCTGATTGTAACATTAAACTGGGCTCATCTCTATCAGCAGGAGACAACAAACCTCTTGGGCAGTCTCAATCAGGTGACTTTGCCTTTGGATTTCTTCGTGTTGTAGGACCACAAGCTGATGAGGATCTCTTCCTTCTAGCCATCTGGTTTGCTAAAATACCTGAACGGACTGTAGTTTGGTCGAGAAATGAAAATCCAGTGCCCCGAGGATCAAAAGTCATGCTAACCAATGGTGGGGAGCTTATACTCTATGATAGCCAAAACACAGAGATTTGGAAGGCAAATTCAAGTTCAACCAATAATAACAAACCCACTTGTGCTGCTATGCTTGACTCAGGTATGTATATAGATGTAAAATTAAGTATGAATCATAAAAAAAAATGTATGATTTTATATGTTGTGGATGTGTGTCTTAAAATCAAACCACGTTGTATAAGCCCTTATGTAATAATGTTATCAGAATCGGATCGATAATCGAACAAGTAGAAAGACTAGATCAATGGTTCACTGATTTAATTGTTGGGTCAATCAGTTGAATCGGTCATATAATAAAAAATAAAAAAATATATCAAAATTATAAAACATAATATTTTAACTAAAAAATATGAAACATAATATATAATTGCTCAAATAAAATACATTAAATGCATTTCTAAGGAATTCAAACATGCAAAAACAAAAGAGAGTGAGAGAATCGTCTTTGTGTGTGTGAGAGAGAGAGAAAAAAAGAGGGGGTTACAATTACAGGCACTCAGGCAGCAAAGGAGAAGGGAGGAGGAGGAGACTCGGAAGTTAGATTGCTGAGTCAGAGGAGACTCAGTCATATCGACTACTTGATCTAGGACTAGAACAGAGGAGGAGCTGGTCTGGTCGCCTGAGTTGTTCGTTGTCGCCTGAGTTTCGTCGTATTTCGTCGCTTGGGAGTGAAGATTGAAGGAAGAAGGTGGAATGGAATTGCAGATTTAGGGTAAAATTATTCAAAAAATAGGATTTTTTTTTAATATTATTTAAAATCCAACCGTCCGATTTACTGGTTTGATCAAAAAATTGGCTGGTTTAACAGTTTTCTTCCGGTTCGACTGCTTATACGGTTCAACTCAAGAATCGGACCAGCTTAAGTCCCGGTTTATGGTTGGACTGGTCCAACCGGCCAGTTTAGTTTGGTTCTGATAACACTGTTTTTTAGTTTGCGTCTAAAAAAACAGTATTAAAAAATTATTTTTGGAAAAAAATTTAGGAAAGTATGCTTTGGTTTTTTTTGTATTGCAGAACATGAATAGTTATATAATTTCAAAAACAGTTTTACGAAATAGAAAACGATAAAACATGTTTGAACAGTAACTCATAAAACAATGAAAACAGAAATGTGGTAGTGGTAGACGTGGTGGTGGTGGTGGAAGTATGGTGGTGTGATGGAAGTATGGTGTTTTCTAAATTCTAAAAATGTTTTTTAAAAAATATGCAAAATAACCTTAACTTGTTATGTTCTCGGTTTTCAAAAAACGGTTAGCCAAACAACTTTTCTCCTCGAAATTATTTTTAAAAACTGTTTTTTTAAAATGCAAACCAAACATGACTTTTTAATTTTCATTTTATCTTTTTCATTCTCTTAGTTAAATTTCATCATGGTATCAAAGTAAGCCGATCAAACTTTGCTAGATCAGAGAAATGAGTTATGTGCAATCAAGAACGAATAATGAAATCTAGCCTTTTCATGTTCGGTGTGTTGTGAATATAGGTCTTAAAAACGAACCATAAGGTACTAGGGTGGGCAGGGCACACATGCCCACCATCATTTCTTAACATTATTGATATAAATCTGGTTTTTTAATATTTTTAATTATGCCTACCGTATGCGTACCATATATTTTATTATTATAATAATTATGATAGACCCTTATATATATATATAGATATATATATTAATTTTTTGGCACATTTTAGACACGAATGAGTTAAAACAGGCCAATGAACATATTAGTTGATTATAGTGCTCACCCAAGAGGGAAATGCTGGCTCCGTCCCTGACTATCTGTCTTCAATTTTCTCTCTTCAATCCATTCTTATGTACTTTTCAAAAAATCCATTCTTATATCAAATTTATGGCAGGAAACTTTGTGCAGTTTTGTGTGTGGTGGATGTAGGTGTAGGTCTTTCTCTCATTCATTGTCTTGTTTCTATAATATTTATGGCAGGCAACTTTGTGCTTATAAACGAGGATTCTACTCCAGCGTGGGAGAGCTTCAATGAGCCTACTGATACAATCTTGCCAGGCCAGACATTAAAAATGGGCAGCCCCCTCAAATCTCGCCAATCAGACACAAATTACACCAACGGGCGGTTCCAGCTCCATATGCAGGGTGATGGCAATCTTGTGCTTTACACTGTCTCTCTCCCAACAGAAGTCATCTATGGTTCTTATTGGGCTACTGGAACTGTGAAACCCATATCCGAATTCCAATTGATCTTTAATCAGACTGGATACATTTATATTGAACAAGGGAATCAAAATGTATTCAATGTCACACGAAAAGACGAGGGTTCTAGCCAGGATAATTATCTGATAGCCAGGATTGATTATGATGGTGCATTTAGACAATATAAGCATCCGAGAAATAGCTACACCACGGGCGTTGGAAGCTGCAGCTCATCCTGGTCTGTCAGTGAAACGTTTCCACCAGACGTGTGCATGATCACGGGAAGTCTAGGCAGTGGGGCTTGTGGATTCAATAGTTATTGTGTCAATAATAATGGGAGGACAAATTGTTCGTGCCCTGAAGGGTACTCTTTCTTGAATCCATTTAACCATCAGATGGGCTGCAAACCAAATTTTCAATTGCCTAGCTGTCAGAAAGATGGATGGGAAACAAAGATTGATCTCATAGAATTCAAAGAATTGAATAACACAGATTGGCCCTTGACAGATTATGAACTTCAGACCGGGGCAGAAGTTGATAAGGAGACATGTAAACAGTATTGCCTCAGTGACTGTTTCTGTGCAGCTGTGATACATAATGGGAATAATTGCTGGAAGAAAAAATTTCCGCTTTCCAATGGAAGACAATCTTCAAGTGTTAATAGAACTGCTCTGATCAAGGTACCTATAGGAGATGCTGCAAATCAGTGGCAATATAAAAAAGACAAGTCCACATTGATCCTTGTCGGGTCACTACTACTTGGCAGCTCTGTGTTTCTTAATTTCCTTCTGTTGTTAGCTGTATTAGTGGTGGTTTTCATCTCGTATCATAAGAAAATGCAGGATTTGCAGTCTGGTATGAACACGTTTGGGATGAATGTAAGAAGGTACACATACAAAGAGCTTGAAGGGGCAACTGGTGGGTTCAACTCCAAGCAACAACTGGGGAAAGGTGGTTTTGGAACGGTTTACAAAGGTGTTTTGCCATCAGATCCAAAGAGGTTTGTAGCTGTGAAGAAATTGAATAAGATAGCACAAGAAGGCGAGAAGGAATTCAGAACAGAAGTAAATGTAATTGGTCAAACTCACCACAAGAATTTAGTCCGTTTGCTTGGTTACTGCGATGAGGGGGAGAACCGTCTCTTAGTATACGAGTACATGAACAATGGGTCCTTAGCAAGCCTTCTGTTTGGGATCTCCAGGCCAGATTGGAACCACAGAGTTCAAATTGCATTCGGAGTTGCAAGAGGGCTAATGTACTTACACGAAGAGTGCAGCACACAGATCATCCATTGTGATATAAAGCCTCAGAACATACTCTTAGATGAGAACTTTACTCCTAGAATTTCAGATTTTGGACTAGCAAAGCTCTTGTTGGTTGAGCAAAGTCGAGCTGCACGGACAACCATAAGAGGGACAATCGGTTACTTTGCACCTGAATGGTTTACGAAAGTGTCTATCACAGTTAAAGTTGATGTTTATAGTTTCGGGGCGATGTTACTAGAGATCATTTGTTGCAAGTCAAGCGTTCAATTTGCAATGGGGCAAGAAGAGGAAGCACTAATAGATTGGGCCTATGATTGCTACTACAAAAAGAAGCTCGATAAGTTGGTTGAAAACGATGAAGAAGCAAGGAATGACATGAAGAGGCTAGAGAGGCTGGTGATGGTGGCAATTTGGTGCATTCAAGAGGATCCTTCACTAAGGCCCTCAATGAGAAAGGTTACACAAATGCTTGAGGGAGTGGTTGAAGTTTCTGTTCCTCCACGTCCCTCGGGTTTTAGTTCTTCTTGAACTATTAGCCTTTCATTTTATCAGACCATTTGTGTAAACATATGCAATTTTTATGGTTCCCCAATTAAGAATTGATTCTTGAAAGCTTTTCTTTTATTTATACATGTAAGTTTTATTGAAGAAATCCTTTGTTAATTTTCAATAATTTCAGAAGAGTTCTCTCTCTGTGTGTGTGACTATCGATTTTTCCTTTTCTTTTTCATAATCAGGCAAATTAACTATTCAATTAAGCTGAACTTTGATTACAATCAAGATAGAAGTATATATCTGTAAGTTGTATTGTAGAATCTACTATCCCAAAAAAATTCTAATGAATTGTGTGCGTGTGTAACCGTCTGTTTTTTTTTAAACTATGGTTACAATCAAGCCAAAAGTATGATCTCTAATTCATGAGGTTGACAGCAAAGAGAATTCATAGATGAGTACTGATCAATGACTCGATAAGCAGCCTCATTGGAGGACCTATGCCTGTACTTAAACTATTCTACATCTTATTATAGCTTCATTGATTACCTCAATCTCTCTTTGAGGGACTCCTCCTGGAGCCTATATGTGCAAAACAGATTGGCCAAGGATCGTAAACATGGTAACCATTACAAGCAGAAGTATAGTGTTTTGAGTATGACTTTGACAAAAGGTCCAAATGATTTCAAATAGTAGTGAAGTTTCTCATATCGAGGTTTTGGGAAAAGAATGATTCTCCAACCATAGTAACTTATAGACCTACACTTTGAATAGCTTCAAGCATGCGTAATGCTCCTAGTGACAGTTAAGCATAAACAAACCGTATAAAACTCTATCGTGGGGTTGATGCTTGTGTTCTAATTAAACAAATTATCACCACCACATGAACACTACAAATAGCCATAACTAAATTGATAAAGGGAGAGAATCTTGACTTAGCATAACCTTAGGGGGTTAGTACGACTACCCTCCAAGGTTTAGAAAATTTCTTACGAGTTTGGAGTATTTGCTAATTGATTCTAACAATTAGAAAAACTTTTCCCCATCCACCCTCCTCCCCTAAATGTTTGAGTCCTAACATTCTGCACATTGAAATCTATGTCTCGTCTATTTTACACCTCTGCATTACATATTGTCCATAAATTACAACTCGGAAGCTTGGAGTCCAAGGACAGAACCATGGACCATCAAGGAGTTCTTCTTATAGATTGGCAAAATTTTGTACTAGAAGCTTTTCTTCTCCAGCAGCCTCAATTGCTGCTCTTTAAAGGAGGCGCAGCCTCACACCCAACCCTCAGGAATTTCAATCCATCTGGTACTATTCTGAGCCATTTTCAGCCCCAAGTTTCCAAATTTTATGCCACAGAGGGCTGCATTGAAGATATGTCAATCTACAAGGCTCATGGATGGGACTTTCCCTATAGCGCAATGTAACAATCCGATTTCAAAGATTTGGAGCATACAACAACATGACAAGTCTAATGCCTTTGCAGCAATACATGAAGTTCCTCACTTTTTCTTCTCTAGGCAATCTGGACTCCTAAATGAAACTTTGGCTTCATCTGTGAAAACCCGCTATTTATAATTATATCTATTGAGTTATCAAAATTTTGACTTTTAATAGAAAACTTGAATGAAGAAATAGACTTTATCGTTGAATTTCTCTCATGAAAACGAGTCCGACTAGTATAATATTGACTATGTTTAGTACCGAGGACAACGTAGCTTAAGTTAAATTAATTAAACAAATTAATTGAATTAAAAAAATGATGATCAATAGCTCAGTCATGGCAGCCTGCCATGACTATTTAGCTGAAATTAACCATTTTAGGAAGACAAGGAAGCATAATTGCCTGCCATCGCCGCCCATGACCATAGATTACTATTTGACTGAAGACTGAAGCCATCCCTCTTTAGTGTATAAATACAGGCAAAACAATTGAAAATGGGGGAGAAAGAAATCGGGCAGCCTTGCTACTGAAAAGAAAAAAAAAACAGAGAGAGAGAGAGAGAGAGAGAGGGAGGACCTCATTGTTGGAAGAGGAGAAGCTTAAGGACTGAAATTTTGAACCTACAACTACTAGCTCTAGACAAAGGTAGGAAGTTTTCTTCCATATCTCTCTACTGTTTTAAATTTTTTTTTTGCTTTGTAAATTGTTGATCTAGTATATGTGGTGTTCATGTTAATGAATAATATATGTGGATGAGTTATGTGTATACACACACACACACACACACACACACACACACACACACACACACATATATATATATATCGTATATATATATATATATATCGTATAAATGAAATTGGTCAAATGGGTCTTCGAATTTCATCAAGGAATGAGGTGAAAATTTGTTGAAAAGTAATTTAGATCCTTGGTGATGAATGGAGAGTTTTAGATTTGAAAGAAATGAATAAAAGAAATAATTTATGGCAAAAAAAAAAAAAATGGGAGAAGAAGGTTTACCGATGCAGGGTCTGGATGTTGAAGAAGATGAATGAAATGTTGGCTTAAATTCAGAAACTTCCCTCTTAGTTTTCAGATACATCATATACCTACTTGCAGAAATTACAAAGTTAAGTTCAAGGTTTGGTTCAGTTACAGAAAGCCCCCTTTATGTTTCATGAGTAACAAATAGGTACCTGTTGAAATTACACAATGACCCCAGAAGATCATAAAATACTACTAAAGCAACAAATCAGTATTTTTAGTAGTTAGGTAATGTTTCTGAAATTATATATTGGCCCCGAATAGTTATGAGATTGTTTTAGAGATTATAAAATTACACCATATTACTAGATCATGTGTTTAAAAATTATCTAAAGACCCCTTTGAATATTACAAAGCGACCTCTAATTGCAATGAAGTTCCTAAAAATTCATGAATGAATCCAAAAGATTATAACCATGTGGAAAGACCACCAAATCACGTGTGGCCTTTAAGATGGTATTTTCTTGGAGTTGTAAACTACTCCCATGGTGATAAAAAATTATATATTCATTGTTTAAGTAAAAGTGTGGTTACTTATGAAAGTTAAACCACTAATATATATATGAAAATTTACAAGAGAAATATTATGTGTGAAGGGTGGTACACTTCCACATAGTTAGAATGTTAATCATGATCTATATATTGATTTGAGTAGCATATACTCGTATACGAAAGCATGTTGAAGAGATATTGAAATGCATATCTATGATTATATTATTTGTACTTTGGTTGTTAGTATGATGGTAAATACATCATTTATGATTATTCTGGTTAGAGTGCTCAGCTGACTTTGAGACACATGAAATGATAATTTTCGAAATGAAATTGGGATAAGCAAGCAGGGATCGCTCCTCCCTTGGGTGAAAGACCCGAAACAAGTCTTGATCAAGCGTAGCATCCATCGAGGTGCGGGGTCACTCGTGCCCTGATTGAAAGCATCTAAAGACGAGGGGGTGGGGTACACCCGAGGTTAGAGCCCTCTAAGGGACCCGGAGTTCCCAAGGTGTTTATGCATAACAAACGGTGTATTGACTTAAATGGGTAAAGACTAAGAGTGAAAGTTTAGGGCGACCCATGACATGAATGGGTACGATTGATTACATGCTTAATTGAAATTTTCCATTATTCGTAGGTTTCGTGTTTATTGGTAATGTTTATATAATGCCTCATGCTATGTTTTAAGCAGGTTGTTACGGTAAATATTATTTGATATGAACTTATAGGTATTGACGCATATTTTACGGGATAGGATTAAAACTTAGTAGTTGTTTTTCCTGCTGGGCTTTGGCTCACCCTAACATTTTGCAGGGACTAGACCAAGAGATGACGGGGGTTTCTTCCCAGAGCTATCTTGAACATCTGTGCTCAGTTGGCTTTTGAGATATTATATTTCATGTTAACACTCGGGAAAATTTTAGATTTGTGACTTGCGTTTTGTTGCTTTGGTGTGTTTTCAAAATCGATGGGATGTAATAGTGTCGATTATGGACGACTTTTGGATGAATGTATAATTTGGGTACTTAGACTATGATATTAAATAAATGCCTAAATTACAAATCCTTTGTACCTAAGTTACTTGAAAGTACGTTATATGCTCTGATTGTCTAGTCTAAACCGAAGTACATGAACTATTCAATTTATTTGATGAATTGTGTCTATTGGTCACATAAATCACATAAAATATACTAAATCACCCTGGAAAAAAAAACTAGGGCGTCTCATCATCTCAGTAGTAGTAGGGGGCCATTTGGGTGCCAATTATCGTGCCATAGGTTGGTGAGTTCGCCATTCCCAGCTATTATGAACTACTAGGAGTCTCGTAAATTTTCTTTCTTTCGATAAATTCCATCAGTTCCATGAGCAGGTTTGGGGGTCTTCATTTCCCATAAGCTTTTTATTCCTTGTAAGGTAGGTGTAGGATCCATTTACCCAATAAACTGTTTATCACTGGAAAGTAGCCATTAGTTCCTTAACTTTTAGAGCAGTATTCCAATCTTTCACATCCTTCTGTTTTTGGTATGAGAGTCACTTGGTATAATGGTTAGCTTTTTTTATATTACAAACAATACAATGTTTAATGTCTTTGCAGCTACATAATTCTCACAGTAAACTTAAAAGAATGATGTGAAATTGCACACGAAAACATGGTTCATAGAAGGAAAAAAAGCATTTTTCTCCAACTGAAATATAAAAAGCCAGATAATTAAATAGTACCAACTTCAATAAGTTTCTGCCACTGAAATTAGTCATCCAAATCATGGCAGTCTCGTGCACTGGGTCGTGCTTTAGATTTTCAAGGTATCGATAAATGGAATGGCATCACGCTTCCAATCGAAAAATCTCTGGATGTAGTCATCCATTGTGAGGGTCATGTATAGAGCTGGGGTTCCTGGCTTGATCAGTTCTTTGGCTGGGGCAATATGGACATTGGTGCTGGGGTAGCAGAAAGTTGCTACTGACAATCGCTCCTTCGAACTGTGTACCACTGCTCTGTGTAATGGCGCTTTGTATATCCCATTGCTCATTATCTATATGATTTCAGTAACAAGTGTCTCAACCAAACAGTTCTGCACTCCAAATCTGTGTGTTCATGTCTAGGGATGTAAATGAATCCAGCTGCAGATAAATAGTTGGGTGACGCTATTCCCACCCTTTAAATCTCATTTCCCACCTCATTTAATTCTTTTACTTAAAATTATTAATTTCACCCCATCTATACTCACTCTATTAATTATTAAGTTCACCACATTTATCTCATCTAATTAAACTATTAAATATATATTTTAAAAAAATTGAAAAAAAAATAGTTATTGAAACAAAATTTCAATGTTCAAAGGTGATCTAGAATATTTTGAGGTATTTTAAGATACGTTGACATATTTTCACCAACGTCTTCGGAATATTTTGAGGTGTTTAACGATATTTTGTTATATTTCAACTAATATTTTTAAAATAAATTATTCATTTTTATTTTGTTTCTGAATATTTATGTACCAGATTTTTTTTATTATTATTGCCTATATTACTGGTTGAAATAATATTGAATGAATTTAGTTTTTAATTAGTAAATATAGACGGATTGGATTTAGTAATTAATTGAGTGGGTATAGATTGGATGAACTTAATAATTTGAAGTAAGATAATTAAATAGGGTGGAAAAAGAGATTTAAGGGGTGGAAATAGCCTCACCCTAAATAGTTTGGGATCGAATGATTGATTCATCGTTTAAACCAAGACTAGCTTGGAAAATTGATGAACCAAACTTAAACAAGATGTTTGAAGTCTGTCATTGTTGCTTCGTTCAGTTTGATTCATTTGCACCCCAATTCACATTACAACAAATTTATTTTTTAGCGACGAACTAAGTCAATACGAAAGTAAAAATTAGGTCGCTAATGGTTTTCAACGAAGCCTTTTGGCAACAACTAAAAATAATTGTGGCCAAAAACATCATAAAAAGGTTTTTCACAAGAAATTTTTGAAATTTTTGCAAAAACTCAATTTGACAACTAATTTTATTATTCATTGCCAAAACTCGCCGTTAAAAAACAAATTTCTTATAGTGTCATATCCTCCAAAAGCAAGGTATATAATATGTAGGAACCTAACATGAGATTAGCGGGTTAAAATTAACTTGTCCTCTACGCCAATTGAAAATACATGAATCACTAATACGAAAATGAAAGGGTTAAATTAGTATCAAATAGGCAAATACGATACCCTATAATTAATGGTTGGGGACTAGTGTTAGATCTTATACACGATTATTTATGTGTGTTTGGTTATTGTTGATTGATACTTGACATACATCCCAATGGTACAACTGGAACACGACTCCATCGAGCCTTATATAGGTAGCCCCTATTGGATTAGAGTAATGTTATTTGGATTTAACTCGTTGACTTAATTCACTATAATCTTTAGATTGACTATGAGCCATATCAAACATTAGAATTTAGTGTTAATCTAAATAGGTATAGTGAAACTCAGACGCCAAACGTCCTGAATGCGAATCTTGACAATTTTTTGGGCGTAGATCACAAAGAATTTATCCCTCATGAATACCCTATTCCAGACGTGAATAGTCTATCTTTGACAGAATTAAAAAAGGGATTAGTCGACGTGCACATAAACTAACCCAAATACATGTGACGGTTGAACGAGAAAAAAAAAATGCTATGTACCTCAACAATAGTGCCAATGTCGACAACAAGGGCATCAGCTATGGGTTTGACAGAAACCCAACGGCCATTATTCAAGACCTGTAATCCGGGCGTGTCGCCACAGTCGAGCAAGAGGGTGATCCCGCTTATGTCGACGTGTGAAGCGATGCCGAGGACTCGTTCGGATTCCGGACATGGAGGGTAGCAGTTCAATCTCAGGTCATATCCCCCATCTTGGAAAGCCTTGGACAGTTCTTCTGTTTCAAGGCCAAGCATCATGGATATGAAGCCTGCTATGGAAACTGTAGTCTCTCACATGTTCTCTGAGTATGTGTGGATGGTTTCCCTGAGACAGATAAATTAGGAATTATTTACATTTTGAAACAAAATTGTCAAATTACACATCGAATTTATTTATCAAATTACGGTATTTTTTTAAAAACGGAGTCGATAACCCCAGTTTGAATTTTTGGTCGGACAAGGAAATTCAGTGTTTCAATCGGATGCAAAAGAGAATTTTAAACCTAATAAATTCACTCTTAAAAACAGGGTTGAGCCCACTTTTTAAAAAGTGTCGTAGTTTAATAAATAAGTTTGATAATTTATTTTAAAATTGACATAGATTTATAAATAATTCGATAAATCAGTTAGTGATTGAACATGATGCAAAAAGGCATGGTGCTGTTATAGATAAAAGTTCATAAAGATTTTGAATAGAGAAAAAGGAGGGAGAAAAAGGAAGGGGGGGGGGGGGGGGGGGGGGGGGGGGGGAATAAGTTTAAAAAACCAGAAAATAGTAGGTCCTTTAATTTACCTGAACTTGCGAGGTTGTAGTTCTGGCCAAAATTCTAATTTCCTATTCTCAGTGGGAAGAGCCTTAAGGAAAATCATGTCATTCCATTCTAGCTTCTGATCTTCAGAGACCACAAATGCTTGACCATAACCTTCAAGACTTCCTGGCTTCTGCGCATATCTCTCCTTCTCTTCTTGCGAAAGGTCAAAGAACTCTTGAGTTTTTCTCTTCATGTTTACTAGCAATTCATCAGATATTCCATGGTTTATTATCTGCAAAATAAAGGAAAATCAGAGTATATATAAAGTATGAAATGTTTATCGGGACGGTTTTATTAAACAACCAAAGTTTAAGCTTTTAAGGAGAGTGTAATTTTAGTATTTATACTTCAAACACGTCCCATCACGTGTAGGCTAGGTTTTAGACCTAACAAGGTATAATCTTTTTAATAATTAGGATGGCAGTGAAATTCGAACACAAGACTTTATGTTCTGATATCATGTTAAGTAGAATAAAGAACACAATCAGATGAGAAGAAGAGAGATGTGTATCAATGGTTGTCTTCTTTAATTACTAAAAAAACATTGTATTAGAGCTTGTCCCATATCGATTTACTTCCGAATTTGATACATTATCGACTTTATATATCCCTTAGCAAGTGATTTCAAATTGAATGCTTTAACATGGTATCACTTCTAAGCTACCGACATTTTTTAAGCAAGACTTTTTATTCCATAGTAATTGAATAGTCAAGTTATGTACAAAAATATTACCATTTGGGGGTAGTTTTTGTTTTCTTTTTTTTAAGAGGGGGGGGGGGGGGGGGTTGAAATTGTGGAAATTCAAAAAATCCAAGTGTAATTCAATTATTATTCTTCAAATCTAAACTCGTCGGTATTTTTTTGATATTTATTTCTACATTTATTAAGATTCAAAAATATTTTTAAATTTTTTGAAAGCATCCAAGGAAGATCGTATAGATTACAAAGACACATAAAAAGGTAGTCCACTGCATAAAAGTCTCTCGTCAATATAACAAGTCTTATCCTCCTTGCGGTTAAACCGTTTATGTGTTTTGAACTCTTGACATTCAGATCGCATTTAAAACCCACTCTCAAGAAAAATGAAAAAAAAAAAGAGAGAAAAGTCTGCATGTTGTTGAAGTACCTGAAATATCCCCCAGTCTTTGCATGCAACATGAAGCTTCTGAAGCTCCATTTCTCTGTCCTTTGGATTGACAAGCTTTGCCATGTCGATCAAGGGTATGCAAACGGAAGGATCAGAGACCGGAGCAATAGGGGCGTCCTTCTCATCTCTTATGTATCGAGCCGGCACGGTCGCCGGACGTTGGATCACGAGCTCTTTTACGCTCGGGACAGTGAGGGACCATTCCAGATTTTCTGGCACCACAGCCATTCTCAGAAGGTTACAGGGTTCATGGAAGAAAGATTGATACTAGATATTTATATAGGCACACCTATGTAAGTCAATGATGAGAGGTTGTGTATGGTTTTAAGTTCTTTCTCTAGCATGTTCGAACAGACAGCGAGAACAAAGACTAGACAAGGGGGGTCATGGCCCCTCACTTTTTGAAAAATTCCTATAGTCACCCATAAGTTTTCAAAAAATTATATTATCTCCCTAAGTTTTCAAAAGATGCTGCTCTCTTTTCTTGTCTTTTCTCGTTTTTCTAATCTTCCCCTTTAACGCGGGCCGACGGTGGCAGGTGGAGGAAGAAGTCATACATATATAAGGCAATGATCAGATGTTATGTATGATTGAGATCTTTCTATGCATGTTCCTTCCCCTTAATAAAGGAAATTTTTAAAAAGTTATTGACTTATGAACACACATATGTATATGATTTCAAAATTATATTTCTTAGGTAGTTGGTACTTGTCTGATGACCATTTTCTAAGAAAATTGTAAGATTAGTAAACGATTTTGATGTTCGTCAATGACACTAATACCCATCAAATGGTATTTTTAATGGTATCTCAGTCACCTGATAAATCTCTCATGAAGAGTAAGTTCTGGATTCGAATATCCCATAAAGCGTAGTCCCTTAGAGGTCACCACCCACAAATTTATTCTCTTGTGTGGAGAAGCAATTTTGCACAATCCAGCATTAATCCGGTACGAGAGCAGGATAGTAGTGCCGTGGTGATCTACTGGGACAAATATAAAAAAAAAAAAAAAGATTCATCCAGCTAGCACCCTTAATAAAGGAAATTTTTTAAAAGTTATTGACTTATGAACACACATATGTATATGATTTCAAAATTATATTTGTCAGATAGTTGGCACTTGTCTGATGACCATTTTCTAAGAAAATTGTAAGATTAGTAAACGATTTTGATGTTTGTCAATGACACTAATACCCATCAAATGGTATTTTTAATGGTATCTCAGTCACCTGATAAATCTCTCATGAAGAATAAGTTCTGGATTCGAATATCTCATGAAGCGTAGTCCCTTAGAGGTCACCACCCATAAATTTACTCTCTTGTGTGGAGAAGCAATTTTGCACAATCCAGCATTAATCCGGTACGAGAGCAGGTAGTATCGTAGTCAGTGGCGGATTTAGTATGGGGGCAGTGGGGGCAGCTGCCCCCACTGAAATTTTAAAAAAATTTGGGATCTAAGTGTAATTTTAAAAATTTCAAGAATTTCTTAAACTTGCCCCCATTGAAATTTTCTTAAAGTATAGGGTATATTAATATAATATTCAACTCTTAAAAGCTAACTTTTGGCAGTTGCTCCTAATTTTTCACATCTAGCAGCTGACCCCACTGAAATTTTAAAAAATTTTGGGACCTAGGTGTAATTTTAAAAATTTCAAGAATTTCTTAAACTTGCCTCACTGAAATTTTCATAAAGTATACGGTATATTAATATAATTTTCAACCCTTGAAAACTAACTTTTGGCAGCTCCTTCTCATGCCTGCTTTTTTTTTTTTTTTTTTTTCTGTAAGCCTTCGTCTTCTTCGTCCAGACCTAAGTATTTTGAAATTTTCTTAAAGTATAGGGTATTTTGGGACCTAAATATATACATAAGTTGCGTCTCTAAATGACATTCTTTTGATGTAATTATGTTTATAAACAGTTTATCAAAAATACATATTTTGATGAAAACAATGTTACAATTATACTTTGAAATTTAAAATTTTAGGTTGCCCTCACTGAGACAAAATCCTGACTCCGCCCCTGATCGTAGTGATCTACTGGGACAAATATAAAATAATAAAAAAAACAAAAAAGATTCATCCAGCTAGTACCTTTAAAAAGGAGACGGCAAAGCACTATGGACAACCAAGATCCATGAGAGGCACAAATATTATATGATTGCAACTAAGATCCAGACAACCAACTAAGATCCATGGAGAATTGCAACTAAAAGTCTCCCAACAGAGTTTTTTTTTTTTTTTTCCCTGCAAGTTTCGAATCTGTTTAGATATTTTAAATCGGATATGGATATATACCGAACAAAGTTACTCCTAGCATAAAGAATGCAAATGACAGAAACTTTTATTGCCCCATTTGTCTTCGCAACATAGAAACTGAGGTTCATATGTTCTTTCAATGCCCTCCAGCGAGGATGATTCAGTTCAGCCAATGGGGATTCCATATCGACCACTATTAGGACCGTCGATGGATCAGATCTGGGTTCATCTGAATCCAAATCCGATTAAAATATTTGTTATCGAATCCGATTCGTTTATCCGATGGATAAAAAAATATTAATCTATATCTGAATCCATTTATAATCGAACATCAAATCCGATTACCCAATCCGGTCCATAATGGTATTCCACCAAAATTTCAACAAATTATTATTTTTTAGATCAAATACAAATAATCAATATACATACATGTGTATATTATATTATATGTATATTTTAACCATATCAAATTTGTATATATCTATATCTGATTTAAGATATCTAAATTGATTTGAATCGAATTTGGATAACGAATGAAAAATATTGGTCCATATTCGACTAAACAGATTTAAATTCAGACCAGATTCAAACTAAAATCCGATCTATTGACAAGCCTAACCATTATACTCAATTGAACATGCAGGATTGGATATAGAGCCTCTTTCACCCTACTCCAGTATTTGGCCCAAACTATCCAAACACTTCTCAGCTACTACTATTCACAGCAATCCTTAGAAACTCACTCTGGACATGGAGAAACAAATGCTTCTTCCAAAATGAAAAACTAAACCCACAGACCATACTAAATGAAGTTTTTAAGTTCATCAAGAGTTTTAGTTCAGCTTTCCACCAGAGTCCTTAAACATATTCTGTACCCCAAAATTTGTTGCCACCGTCAAGGAATATATGGAAACTCCAAGGAATAGTTTAAGTGGTAACAATGATGAGTTGGACCAATGAAGGTTGGCCTCAGTGGAAGGAGCTCTGGTCGCTTAAGCAAGTGGTCTCGGTTTTAAACCCTTGTGGATGCAGTACACCTTCTTGGGAGAGGTCCCCGGTTCGGCGCTTGACCGTACCTCGGAGGATTAGTCCTGGGCGAAGCCTGGGGATACCTTGGGAAACCAAAAAAAAATGATGAGTTGTAAACCTAAATGTCTTGAGTTCAAATTTTGATAACCTTTTGGGATCAGGCTATAAGAGATAAAATCCTTAATGAATATTTTAGTCTCGGAGTAGATGACTTACCTTTAACCGGACCAGAAAGGAGATTAGTCGAGATATACGTAAGTTGAATTGGCCACCTCTGATAAATGAGAGATTAAGCTCAATGGTAGATGCAGCCATAGGACAAACATGTTCCTATTCTGACAATAATAGTTAGGAATGAGAGGGGTGTTCTGATTGCAGCCACAATAATTCAAAACAATGATAAGGAGGTGAAGGTTGGTAACTAGAAGTCAAAAGCATACAGAATATAAATTCATGACTCGGCTAATCGATGGTCAAACAAACTAAACATAACGAGATAGCGAGAGATTGATTGTAATTGCAGGAATAAATTGACTTTCTTTTATTTTGGCAGTCCTCTAACTAAAATGGAAGACTCACTTTTCGATTTCCGTAGCACGTCATGAGCACCGGGCTAAGGGTGTTGAACAATCCAAGCGAACTGCCCTTCATACTACCAAAAAAAAAAAGATTATTGCATGACTTAAGAAGGTTACGGTGAGAGTGAAGATCACTTCGGAACAAGTGGGCATGAACTGTAACCAAACAACCAAAAGTAAGCCAATCATAAATTCCTGGGAACTTCTCCCATATTGCTATCAATGTCTTTATGTGGCACGACCTGTTCACATTACACCAGTAACACCACTGACCCATTGATTGCAGACGTACTTGCAGCTAGACCGGCAGCTATATGGGCTTACAATAAAGATTGGAACTATGTTGTCATTGAAAGTGACTCACGACTGGTGAGTGGTGATACATGCTGCGATCGTGTCTAACCACACTACACCATTCAACCAATTGTCCAAGACACCACAATGGCATGTTTGGTACGTGGGTTTGAATGAAATTTAAAGTTGAGTTTTGTGAAAATAGTCTAATATACTTTCTAAACTCGTGTTTGGTTCAAGATTTGAGGTTTGAGATTCATAAGGTAAATAAATTCCGACCCGTAATAAATAATTGATTAAAACCCACAAAAGAGGATTTGATGAAACCCATGAATAGGTTTCAAAAGTGAAAGATTAGATTTGAAGACAAAAAGACTATGTACCCCAAAAATCATTCTTATATTCACATAATAATGAACATTTTAGTAAATTGAGTAATATGATTTGACACTAATCCATTGATCCTACATATATCTATATCACCTACTAAATATGGGATTGGATAGGATTTTTTTTTTTAATCCCATGGACAAATCCTTTGGGTTGGATTTGAAAAAAATTCATAAATTCAATCCAAACCCCCCCAAAAAAAAAATAATAATATCGAAACAGGCACCAAGTTTATTCTAAACAAGGATCAGGACTAGGGAATGAATCATGCTTAAAGGGACTCAAATTCAGCAGCATATGTGCTTGTTAGATGTGAATCACAGGCATAAACAAGTGGAACACTTTGAGTTTATTACTGTCTTGTACTCTACAAGTCTCTTTCTTCCATAGCCACAAAAAAAAAATGAGTTGATTAGATTTAGTAACTTAATTAAGGAAAATAATTTGAATTGAAAATCAATTATGTTAACTTTGCTAGGCAACATGGGTGTGACGAGGTAATACTAGAAGGGGATTCTACCAATGTGGCGAAGCTAATATTCGAATATGAGATCGAGATGAATCTGATGGGTTCTGTGCTGCTTCATATTAGAAATACTTTACGTAACTTCTACTTTTTTTCGACGTCTATCGTAAGAAAAACAGGCAATAGACTATGTCATAAATTTGCTAAAAATGCAAATTTTATTGATAACTCTGATGAATGGGAGGAGGAGACACCTGATTTTATAGTGCTCCTCCTCATTTTGTATATGCCTATTGATAAGACGTGGTTTTGACATTAAAATATAAATATCACTATCCAAGTTTACTTGCTAGTTCTATTTCCCTATCCAATTTTATTTTCTAGTTCACTGAAAATATGGGTGTTAATCGTATCGTGTTGTGTCATTTTTTGTCGTATTATTTTTATGTCAGGTCACTTTAGGTACATGTTGGGTTCGTGTCAATAAAAAAATATTTAATTCTACAACAACTCATATAATATTATTTAAAAAATTATAAAATTCTTATTTTCTGTTTATAATACTCGTTAAATACTTATGTCTACAGTACTCATTAATCGTATTATTCGTGTCGAACCTTAATTTGACCCATTTATTATTCGTGTAATTTTTAAATTTTGTGTCAGGTCAGATTCATGTTAATGGATAAAATTGACACCCCTAACTGAAAGTGAAAATAGGAATTTCATTATAATTGGACAATGAAATTGAAAATTCACCATAGAAAAAAATGGTGATTCATTATGATTTACTTGCACTGCCATTACTATTTCATCTCTCACTCTCAATATATATATATATAAAATAAAGTAGTTTACAATTCAAATTTCAAAAATAAACAAAATAATTTTTGTTTTTCGCGATTCAGATCGCTTTAAATTTTAATTTAAAGTTAATCTAACGGCTAATATTAACACCCTAAATTTAATAGGAAAAATGTGGCCCTAAGGGTGTGTTTGGAGTGACTTTTTAAAAGTACTTCTAGAAATTATTTCTCATAAGTACTTTTAAAAAAAAAATAGTGTTTAAAACCGCCCCACCACTACCTCTACCACCACTACTGCCGCCGCCCCACCACCACCGCTGCCGCCACCGCCGTCACCACCACCACTGTTGTTGTCACCGCCATCACCACCGTCATCGTCATCGCCGGCACCACCACCATCGTCGCCGCCACCAAGACCACCACCACCACCGTCACCACCATCGCCACCACCGCCGCCACCATCGCCACCACCACCACCGCCGCCACCACTACCACCATCGTCGCCGTCGCCACTATCGCCGCCGCCACCACTGTTATTGCCACCTGATGGTGTAAACCTTCGGATACGAGCTATAGAACCAAATTAATTGGCGTGAGCAGTTTGCATGGGGACTAATATGGCATCTGAGCTACAAGGCTCGTGAAATGGGGAATGAAAGCTCTAATTAGTCGTGTGTAATGTGTGAAATACAATAGAAATATAGTGGTTCACCGGCTGATGAGCTCGGCTAGTCCACTCTCTAATGGAGGCTCTTGCTCCTGTCTCTTTATTGATCTAATTCAATAAGTTACAACAGAATTCTCAAGGTATTAGGGTTTCAAGTCTTTTCTCAATGGAAGCTGCCCCTCCTCTTTATAGCCTCATGCTTACCTCTAATTCGGGGTTACTTCCTTTATTGTAGGGATCGTCCCTATCTTCTTCTATAATCTCGGGCTTTCCTAAACCCCTTATGGCTAACCGCGGATGGCGAGTTCTCTGCCTTGTGTTAGGGGATTCTCTCCTTGGTTTTAGGATAGGATCCTGGCTGGTAGCGGATTTCTTGCCTTGGATTGACTTAACTCCCCCTGTTCGGGTATCTACTGCCTTTTTACTGCCCTCTCATTGTTTCTTAGCTCATGTCTTTAGTTGGGAATATAAGTTCCGATTGGGCGAGCTCAGACCTTGCTGGATGAGCTCAGCTTAGTTCTCCATAAACTCCCGAACTGAGCTCTTTTCCTGAGCTCAGATCTGGGGTTTACTTTAGGTATCATCAGTTGCCCCCCAGCCCTTGCCTTGAGTTAGCTCAGGCAGGGGATGACCTGCACAAGACGAGTTACACATGCACGTGGCTAACATGTGACTGGAGGATTTCTGACGGTTTGTAGTCATCATGACTTTCCTCGATTCCCGCGCATGTCTCAGCCCACGTCTCCCCAGCTTTAAATGCTCAAAACGGCTATCTAAACCGCTTCTTCGCACTATTCATCTTCTTTACTGCTCTCCCTATTTTCTCTGCAACTTCGGACCGTGGTACCCTTCTGTTTTCTTGCTTGAAATCGCATTTCCAGCCCTTGTTTAGAAGACTCGCACCGCCTCCTTCCTCCGATAGTGCCCCAGGTTTCCGTTCGCTGCCATTTCTGAGTTAGGTACGTCCTTTGCCCCCCTTTTCCTCTTCCTTTTGCTCTGGATCCCTCGAATTCGAGGTGGTTGCTGCATTTTTGGGCTTTTCGATTCTTTTACTTTTGGAATCGCGACCATTGCTTAGCTCCCCTTCCTCATTTCGTCGATTGGAGCTCTATAATCCACATCCTTGCCGTCGGGAGTTACTGTGCTGACCCTAGGGTTATTAGGGAGAGTTTGATCAGTGTTCCCCCTCTCTATCGCTCTTTTATCCTTCCTTTTTCCTGCCCGACCATGTCTGTCTCTTCTGAAGCCACGCGTTCCTCTGTTTCACTTTTAGGGTCTAGGTCAGCCGAGGAAGATACTGAATTAGGGGAGGTAGGTGAGGAGATAGATAATTTCCCTGGGGTGGATGTTGTAGAAACCGAGGTCGGTACTGAGGGACCTCCTTCCCAGCCTTCTCCTGTGTCCTCCAAGCTCAACAAAGGCAAGGGCAAGGTTAGCGGAGTCGGGGTTGAGGAAAAAACCTCGTACTTGGGGCTTGCTTTTAAGCATGCTGAATCGGTGGGGTACAGTAAAGAGGCCCCTGAGCTAATGAAAACCTATAAGGTTCGGTATGGTTTTCCTCCTGGGGTCGAACCCTGGTGTCCAGACCAATCCGTCTACTATGTAGAAAAGGTGCACAATAGGGTCTGCTTTTTCCTTGCCGCTTTTGACAACGGCCTTCGCTTTCCTGTGCACCCCTTCATCAAGGCCGTTCTGCAGCATTTTCATGTGTGCCCTTCCCAGATTTCCCCCAACTTCTATGGCGTCATGGTTGGTCTGTTAGTCATATTTAAGAAGCATAAACTTGGGATTCCTAGCATTCCTTTGTTCTTAGAGCTCTTCAATGTTAAACCGACCTCCGGAGGCTTCTTGTACGCCTCCAAGCGTGCCAGCATTAGGCAGCTCATCTCTGATATTCCGACCTCCCATAAACACTGGAAGGAATATTTCTTCTTTGTCGGGGGCGCCAATTGGGAGTACAACCCTGCTGATAAAACAGACACACTCGGTATTCCTACGGCCTGGGCTGAACCAGATAATTTACGTGAGTCCTTACTTAAGTCCGAGCTCTGATCTGACATTCGCCGGCCCCTCACCTTTTTCTCACTTGCATACTTTCTTTCTCTCAGGTGAACGCTACGAGCTCAGTCCTGAGGACAAAAAGGTGCTAGCCAAGTTGGAAAAGATCAAGCCAGAGAAGTACGCCGACTTGATTGAGTCAAGGAACCTAGTACAGCTAGGTCTGAGTCTTCCTGTGGCGACTTTAGCGATCCCATTATCTGTTTTAGGGGCTGACGAAGGTAATTTCAACTTTTCCTTTCTTCATTATTTTCCCTTCTCTTCTCTTTTCCTTTACCTTATCCTATTTCTTCCAGATCTTCCGGGTCCTTCTACCATGAAATCTACCCCAGAAGAGATCCAGGCCAAGGTGGATGAGCTAATGAGAGGTGGTTGATCTAGCAAGCGCAAGGCCCGGGCTAGTACTGGGAGTGGTCCAGGTACCCGGGCCAAAATCCCCAGATTGGAGGTATCTTCCTCCCCCTCTGCAGCGGAGGGACAGGTTCCAAGTAAGGCTCCACTCTCCTCCTCTGGGACTCCACAAACTGCAACCGCCTTTTCTCCTCCAGTGGCCCCTTCTAGGTTGACGTCTGCTCAAGAGGGGGGTCAAGCTTCCCCTTCTTCTTCTGAGGTCGAGGAGGATTTGAAATTGGTTCCCGACCTTCAGCCCGAGAGTTTCAAATACAGCGCTTCTGGGAAGGTGATTGAGAAAGAGAGAAAATCTGCGGAGGAAGATGAGGACTCCTTTTTCGACAACATGGATCTTGCTGCGGGAGCTCTGTCTTCTATATTTTCTGAGGCTGATGTCTTGAAGGCCGCTTCCATGCCACTGGAGGAGTCCATCGACTCAGCTCTTCAAGGAGCAGCCGCTGTAAGTGCTAATTCCCTTCTTTGTTTGTCCATTCTAGTTTCATGGTCTGTTGCAACCTGCTGAGCTTTCCTTATTCTCTTAGGCTGCCCTCCATGTAAAAGGTCTGCTGCATCGGGTTAGGTCCCAAGAGAGCTCTTTTCAGGTCTTGAAGAAGTTTAAGACCAAGGTTTCTGAACTGTCTCTCGAGAATGAAGACCTCAGGGCTCGGGTGGAGAGCCTCAAAGTACAAATGGAGGGCCTCAACGAGCAGACGATGAAGCAAGCTTCTGATCTCAAGCATACGTTGACAGTCAAGGTCAGAGCTGAGGAGGGGGAGAAGAAGGCTCGGGATGAGCTGAAGTTGGTTAAGGAAGACCTGCAGGTTAAGGTCGAGGCGTGGTCCAAGGCTAACCAGGAGGCCTTCGATGCCAAGAAAGAGCTCATCCAGGCCAATCAAGACTATCTTACCCTCAGCGAGGCTAACGGCAAACTCTGTGAGGAGCTCGAGGAGCAGAAAAGTTTGGTCCAACAGAAGGACAAAGAGATCGCCGAGCTGAGAGACGAGGCCACCACCCTGTGGGCTACCGGATGGCTTGCTTTCAGGCGCAAGGCTATCAAAACTTTTCCAGACCTTAACTTCAATTTTTCTACCCCTACCACAGAAGAATTGGAGGAGTCTAGCTCTGATAACGAGGAGGATGCCTCAGTTTCCCCCGCTGCTGCTTCGAGTCAGGACATACCTGCCCCTGGGACCTCTAGAGCTCTTGTCGTGCTTCCTGAGCCTTCAACAGCGATCCCTGAGCTCATTGGTGTAGATCCTGCTGTTGCACCAATTTCTGCAAACTTGGTGTCTGAAACCCTTGCCCAAAATCCTGAATCAACGGAAGCGGGGTCCCAAGACATTCCTGGAAGCTCTCCCCTAGCTCCTATTGCTGAAGGCCCTTCTGCTGAGCTGCGAGATTCCCCAATTACTCCTCCTTCAGGAACTTAGATCTTTTTAATTGTAATTTCTTTGTAAAGGATTTTTGAGATGTACCCCTAATTTGGGCTTGGTCCTCGTGTTACTTTGTGAACCTTATCTTTCTTTTCTTTTGTTGGTTTAGCATCCATATGCGTATACATATCTCTGATTTTTAATTTGGACTTCAACTGCTCACTTACCTGCTTTGCTTTATTTGCTCAGTATATATTCCCCTGCCCCCTTTTGCTTTGAGTGGGGCCGTGCACTTCTTGAAGCAAAAATACTAGATTGAATAGTAAGGGAGACTTGGTGTTATGCTCAACTGATTTTCCTGTGTTTTTGAGTTCGGTAAAGAGTATCTTGGGGATCCCTTCCCTCTTCTTCTTTGTTCTGAGCTGTTTGACTTGGTATTCTGAACTGGCGTGCTCCTCCTGAGCTATATAGCTCGAGTATGTTAGGCTGTGAGTTCTTCCCGAGCTGTACAATTCTTCCTATGAACCATAAAAGCTCTTACTGAGCTTTTTGGCTCTGCTGTCTGAACTCAAAGGTTTTTTTTTTTTTTTTTTTTTTTTTTGAGAAGGATAACAAATTTCATTGCTCTTATTTTCTGAGAAGAGAATACTTTCTTCTACTCTTCATATTTCTTTTCCCCTGCCTTGCTTTAAGGAGTGCTTTTTCGACAGGGCTAGGCTCAAATACGGAGGATATGTGGCTTGACGGGGTCAGAATGTTTCCTCGTTGTTTTGAATGCAATATAAGGAGGGGGGTAGTATCTGATTTCTTTTCCCGCGTTTTTCTCTCAACATCTTCCTATAACCGTCACGTCTTTCCCCTTTCCATAACCGCAACCACTTTCCATAACCGTAGCCCCTTTCCATAACCGCTACTACTTTCCACAACCGTCCCTACCTTCATTGATTAGGAAACCAAACAGGCGACCTGATTCCCTATTTTTTGGCTCTTTGTTTCCTGAAAAGCACCCAAGTGTGTGACATATTCTTGACTTTCTTCTTGATTTCTTGCGTCTTTTTCCTTACCAGCGCTTTCGATGGCTGCCTCTGCTTCTTCTCTGTTCCATGAACGATCCTCCTCTGGAATCAAATGGAAGTGGCATCGTCGCTATTTGTCCCCCTCAATACTTGAATCTTCTGATTTAGTGGACATCAAGAAACGGTTTTTTCCTGATCTTGATTTGCCTTTGCGAGTCTCTTCCTCCGACGAGCCTTGCAATTACCTCCCCCGAGGGGAGGTCTGTTTCTTCGAAGGTGCTATGGGCATGGGACTTCGCCTTCCCATTCATCCGGCCATTGGGCGAGTTCTTGCCTATTATGGCCTGTGCCCTTCTCGCCTCTCTCCACGAGGATGGGCTGCTATGATAAGCTTTTTCTTGTTCTGCCGCTTGCATGCTCTTGGCAGGTTCCCCTTTGTTTCTGAGTTCCTGTATTTCTTTGAGATTGAGGAAGATGATGCCCCCTGCTTCAGTTTCTTCCGTTGGAGGGATTTCAATTTACGCCCTCTGGTTCTAGATCTTCCCTCCAACCCTGAAGGGTGGTCTGAGCGTTTCTTCTTCGCTTCTGGAGAGGCTTGGAGGTCTCCTGAGGATCGCTGTCGTAAAGCCAGGATTCCTCGGTCCTGGAAGAGCTTCTCTCGTATTGGTAAGCTCGATCATGGCTCTTTTGAGTACTTTCCTTTTAAAAATATGCTCTGATTATGCCCTTGCTGTGTAGATCCACCTGACCTGGATTTACCAGGGATGGTGAATATCAACGAGTTGTTGCTTGTGGAGTCTAAGACTTATTCCGAGCTGATGACGAGCGCAAACCTCTATTTGCTTGGGGCTGAGGCTACTGAGTTTGAGTTTTCCACTATTCCTTACTCTTCCTGGACCTCTTTCTCTGATTCTGATGAGGATGGGGATTCTGACAAGGATGGAAACACCGTCACGAGTTCGAGGAAGCGTAAAAGGGACGATTCCCCTTATCCTGACTCTCTGTCCACCATCTTCCTTACCTCTATTGGTCAGAAGCTCCTTAACTCGCTTCAAAAGGCTGAGCAGGAAAGGGATGAGCTGAAGAAAGAGAATGCTAGCCTGAAGGGAGAGATTGCTGAGCTGAAAACTGAACTTAAGAAAGACTAGGATCTTTGTTTCCTTGTATCGTTCTTTCTTTTCTTAAGCGATATCAGACTATGACTCTTTTTGTATTTGTCTGAATATTTGTACTGTCGGATATTTCGAATGCCAGACTTTTCATTCATCTCGAATTCTGTTAGGTTATTTCAGCTTACTCTTCTCGTTCGAAACACGAACGTAGATGGAAAACAGAAGATCATGTCTGCTCTGACCTTACTTCTCATCTGACCTCATAGGTGTTCTCTGTTGTTCTGGACCTTTCGAGGTCTTTGGGTGTGTAGGCAGTGCACAAGGGTATCTGGTCCTGGGGGGAGGACCATTGGTGTCTCCAAGAAGCGTTCAGCCTTGAACTTGACTGTTGGTGTCTCCAAGAAGCGTTCAGCCTTGAACTTTGTACGAGCTGAAGAGCTCGTCTTTTGTTTATAAGCCTTTGAGGCTTATCCTGTAGTTATGAGCTGAAGAGCTCATCTTGCATTTATAAGCTTTGAAGCTTATCGTTTGTTTATGAGCTGAAGAGCTCATCTTGCATTTATAAGCTTTGAAGCTTATCGTTTGTTTATGAGCTGAAGAGCTCATCTTGCATTTATAAGCTTTGAAGCTTATCGTTTGTTTATGAGCTGAAGAGCTCATCTTGCATTTATAAGCTTTGAAGCTTATCGTTTGTTTATGAGCTGAAGAGCTCATCTTGCTTCTTTGGAGACCATTGGAGGGTGAATAAAAGGCTTGCTCTTTCTTATTTAAAAGTAGTTCTATTACAAGTAACACTTACTGAAAAAACTTCTTAAGGTGCTCGGCATTCCACGAGTGAGGTAGAACCTTTCCTTCCTCTGTTTGCAACTCGTAATTCCCTGGTCTGATTATCTTTGACACGATATAGGGCCCTTCCCAATTGGGTCCCAATTTCCCATGCGTGGGATCCTTTCTCGCAAGCAGAAGCCTCCTAAGTACCAAATCTCCAACCTTGAAACTTCTGTGTCTTACCCTCCTGTCATAGTACCTTGCCGTTTTCCTTTGGTAAGTACGGACACGGTGCAGAGCTCTGTCCCTCTTTTCATCCAAGAGGTCGAGGTTTAGCAAGAGAGACTCATCATTGTGCTCGGGATCTGCGAACTCCACCCTTGGTGATTGGAGCCCTATCTCTACTGGGGCCACTGCCTCGGTCCCAAAGGCCAAAGCAAAGGGGGTTTCCTGAGTCGCAGATCTGGCGGTGGTCCTGTAGGCCCACAATACCTCCGGAATGTACTCCACCCATTTGCCTTTCAGGTGTTCTAGCTTGGTCTTCAAAGCTGACTTTATGGTTCTTATTGTGACCTCCGCCTGCCCATTAGACTGGGGATGGGCAGGAGCTGAGAAATAGTTCTTGATTCCGAGCTCGGCACAAAAACTTTTGAACTTTGAATTATCAAACTGCTTTCCATTGTCAGATACGAACGCTCTGGGAACTCCAAACCTGCAAACTATCGACTTCCAAACGAAGTTTTGAACTTTTTGCTCTGTGATCGTTGCCAAAGGTTCGACCTCTGCCCATTTAGTAAAGTAATCCACTCCTACGACGGCAAACTTGCACTGCCCCACACCGGTGGGTAGGGGTCCCAGAATGTCTAGCCCCCACTGCTGAAAAGGCCATGGGCTTACCACCGAGGTTAGGAACTCGGGAGGACAGTGGGACATATTAGCATGCTCTTGGCAAGTTTTGCATTTTCTTACTAAGTCGGTGGCGCTTTTGAACATGGTGGGCCAATAATATCCTTGCCTCAGTACTTTTCCTGCCAAGGCCCGAGCTCCTATGTGGTTGCCACATATCCCCTCATGTACTTCTCTGAGTATGTAGTTAGCATCTTCGTCTCCTACGCACTTAAGGAGAGGCATTGAAAATCCATGCTTGTACAGTTTCCCTTGCATCAGGGAAAATCTGGCTGACCTGGCCCTTAGCTTGGATGCCTCCTTGGCACTATTTGGCAAAGTTCCATTCTGAAGGTACTCTACGATGGGGTCCATCCAGCTCGGCTGAGCTTCAATTGACAGAATTTCCTCTTCTTCAATGCTTACCGAGGGCTTTGGAAGGTGCTCTACTGGAATTAGCCTATCCAAATCCTCTTGTGAGGCAGTTGCTAACCTTGCCAGAGCATCTGCTCGTGAGTTCTCCACTCTAGGCACGTGTCTGACCTTAACCTGCACAAACTGTTTCATTAGTTCTCGTACCTTTTTGAGGTACAGGACCATCTTCTCGCCTCTTGCCTCGTAACACTCTTCTATCTGCTTCACCACCAGTTGAGAATCACTGCAGATCTCCAGCTGCTCTGCTTCCATAGAATAGGCAAGATTAAGCCCAGCGATGACGGCTTCATATTCTGCCTCATTATTTGAAGCTTTGAACCCAAATCTGAGGGCATATTCGACGTCTATTCCTTCTGGGGAGGTCAGGATCATTCCTGCACCGCTTCCCTGAGCATTGGCGGCTCCATCCACTGAAAGCTTCCATATGGGAAGGTCCGGTACTAAATCCGTGGTTTCCATAGGCGCTGCTGCTGTGAATTCTGCAATAAAATCTGCCAAAATTTGCCCTTTGATGGCAGTTCTTGGCTTGTACCTGATATCAAACTCGCTGAGCTCTACGGCCCATTTAACCAACCTCCCTGAGGACTCCGGCTTGTGTAGTACTTACTTCATTGGCTGATGTGTTGGAACCTCAACAGTATGAGCCTGGAAATAAGGTCTAAGTCTCCTAGCTGTTGTAACCAGAGCTAGAACGAGTTTTTCCATCCTTGGATATCTCTCCTCTGCCCCCCTCAGAGCTCTGCTACAGTAGTAGACTGGTTGCTGAGCTCTGTCTCGCTCCCTAACTAGCGCTGCACTTGTTGAAAAATCTGAAACTGCTAGGTAGAGGGTGAGGATTTCCCCTTCTAGGGGGCTCACCAGAACAGGGGGAGAGCTCATATATCTCTTTAGGTCTTCGAATGCTTCTTCACACTTGGAATCCCAGTGGAATGCCTTCTTCAAGATTTGAAAAAATGGCTGGCATTTATCGCTAGACCTAGACACAAAACGGCTAAGTGCAGCTATCCTGCCTGTCAAACGTTGCACCTCTTTTGTGTTGGATGGTGACTTCATTTCCACCATTGCTTTAACCTTTTCTGGATTGGCCTCAATCCCTCTGCTGCTGACTATAAAGCCCAGAAATTTTCCAGCCGAGACCCCGAATGCGCACTTCGTAGGGTTTAGCTTCATTTTGTACTCCTGTAGAATTCGGAATGACTCAGCTAAGTGTTCGATGTGGAGCTCTGCTTTCAGCGACTTCACTAGCATATCATCAATGTAAACCTCCATGGATGCTCCTATTTGCCTCTGGAACATTTTATTTACTAACCGCTGGTAAGTGGCTCCGGCGTTCTTCAATCCGAAGGGCATGACCTGATAACAATATGTTCCCTGTTCAGTCACAAAGGAGGTCTTCTCCTGATCGCTGGGATCCATCCCGATCTGGTTGTAGCCTGAAAAAGCGTCCATGAAACTGAGGAGCTCGTGCCCTGCAGTGGCGTCCACTATTAGGTCAATCCGAGGTAAGGGAAAACTGTCTTTGGGGCATGCTCGGTTGAGATCAGTGAAGTCGATGCACAATCGCCACTTCCCATTGGTTTTCTTTACGAGAACTACATTTGCTAACCAAGTGGGGTAATGAACCTCCCTGATAGCCTTGGCATGGAGGAGTTTGCTGACCTCCTCATTGATTGCTTTTTGCCTTTCATAAGCAAAGCTCCTCCTCTTCTGTTTGATGGGTTTGCAAGTTGGGTTTACGCATAACTTGTGGGTAATAACCGAGGGATCAATTCCTTCCATGTCTTCTTGCTTCCAAGCGAACACTCCTATATTCTCTTTTAGGAACTGGATGAGGAGTCTTTTGAGCTCAGCGTTTAGTTTGGAACCCACATAAACAAGGTGTTCTGATTTCTCATCAAGCTGAACTGGTTCCAGCTCTTTCGATGGCATTGGTCTTGTCTCCATTTCATCTCTCATGTCGAGCTCATCCAGTTGGATGTTCTCGACCTCCTTCCTTTTGACAGAAGCCAAGTAGCACTCCCGTGCTACGCGCTGGTCTCCTCGGACCACTCCGATTCCATTTTCTGTAGGGAACTTCACGACTAAATGATAGGCAGATGGGATTGCCTTTATAGAATTTAGGGATGACCTTCCAAGCAAGATGTTGTACGCCGATGGTGCATCGACTACTAGGAATTTGACAGTGGTAGTGGCTTGGCAAGGTGGATCCCCCAGGGTGAGCACGAGCTGGATTGAACCCAGGGGGAGCACCCTTTCCCCGGAGAATCCCAGCAAGTGAGTGCTTACTGGCTCAAGTTTTTGTCTTCCTATGTCCATCCTGTCAAACGCAGGTGCGAAAATAATATCTGCCGAGCTCCCGTTATCAATTAGAACCCGATGAACTGTTCTATTTGCCACCACAGCTCGTACCACCAGTGGATCATCATGGGGGTATTGGCACCCTTCTAAATCAGCATCTGAAAAAGTGATAGCTGTATCCAAGCGTGGAGCCTTGGATACAGCGTGCACTTCGAGAGCTTCTTCGGCTCTGATCCGCCGGAGGTGCGCCTTCCTAGCTGAGCTTGACTCTCCACCTCCTGCGAAACCTCCAGATATCACTCTGATTTCTCCTAGAGGCTGCTGGTGTGGTGCAGGTGCCTGCTGTCGGGGTGGCGGAGGCGGAAGAGCTCGGTTCAGGTTATCATTGGCTATAAAACGACGCAGCTGACCTCGCTGGATCAAGAACTCGATTTCCTTCTTCAATTGAATACAGTCATCAGTGTGGTGTCCATGATCTCGATGATAATCACAGTACTTCGTGGGGTCCCTCTTTGCCGGGTCTGCCTTCATCCTAGGTGGCCATTTTAAAAACTTCTCGTTCTGGACCTCATACAGTACTTGTGACACAGCAGCGGTGAGTGGGGTAAACCGCTGAGGCCCATACCTGGGTTGTAGTTCAGGTTGCATGGGACCCAGCCGATCTCTGACATTTCCTCTCCTCTTTGGCGAGCGGTCTCTGTCCCTCCTTGGGGACCTCTCTCGTCCTTTTTCCTTCCTAGGGCTTCTGTCCCTTCTCTTTTCTTCTTTTTCCTTTTCCTTTCGTGAAGACGTACCGACCACCTTAGAAAGGAGTGCCTCTTCACCATTTATATATTTCTCTGCCTTGGCTAACACCTCAGCCATACTTGCCTGAGGGTTTTTTGATATGGAGAACATCAAATCCTTTGATTGCACTCCCAACCCTGCAATGAAAGCAGTTATGGCGAATTTTTCATCCGGGACGTCTACTTTCAATGTCTCCGAGTTAAATCTTTGGACATAAGTCCTCAGGTTTTCCTGGGGACCCTGCTTCACATTCAGCAGGTGGTAGCTCGGCTTTCTGTGTATCCGGGCTCCTATGAAATGAGAGACAAAAGCAATGGAGAGTTCTTTAAAGGATGAGATCGAGGCTGGCGGGAGCCTATGAAACCAGTTTAAGGCGGAGCCTTTCAGCGTGATAGCAAAAGCTCTGCATCGTACAGGATCCTGGTACCCATGTAGCTTCATCTGGTTCTTGTAAGTGTTGAGATGATCCACGGGATCTTTCGATCCGTCAAAGACCTCCATTTGAGGCATCCTGAATTTTGGTGGGAGAGGGAAGTGTAGCACCCCCGTGGTGAATGGGGATTCGATTTGCTGGACCAAAACATCCATTGTAACCGGGGCCTTACTTTTTATGGCCTCCTTCATATGGCTGAGCTCTTGCTGGAAATCTTTGAAGCGTTGCTCCCAGTGCTGCTCTCTCCTGTCTTGCGGATAAGGGAAGAAATCACCTCTCTCACCCCTGTCGTTCCGACTTTGCACTTCGTCGTTAGGGCCATTATCAGGGGGTACGTAGGGGACATATCCCCTGGCCTGGCTGCCTTCCCCCCCCTCGCTGACCTCGCTATGGGGGTCCCAGTATCGAGGTTCCCTATGAGGGGGGTTATTCTGGCCTTCATGGGCCGGTGGTGCCTCTTGTGGGCGTTGTACGAGCTTTGACAGCTCTTCATTTTCCTTTAGCAAACGTTGGTTGACGAGACGCAGGGCCTCCAACTCGTTATTAATGAGGGAATTCGCCTCCTGGATGTTCCCGGGTTGCCTGTCGTGGGCAGCTTCCGGCTGATCTTGCATTCGAGGTAGGTTTGTTTGGCTTCTGCTCATATTTCGAGTTATTACCATCAGTCACTGAGGAATCAGCTTACTTGTAACAGGAACAGTCGTTCCCACAAACGGCGCCAAACTGATGGTGTAAACCTTCGGATACGAGCTATAGAACCAAATTAATTGGCGTGAGCAGTTTGCATGGGGACTAATATGGCATCTGAGCTACAAGGCTCGTGAAATGGGGAATGAAAGCTCTAATTAGTCGTGTGTAATGTGTGAAATACAATAGAAATATAGTGGTTCACCGGCTGATGAGCTCGGCTAGTCCACTCTCTAATGGAGGCTCTTGCTCCTGTCTCTTTATTGATCTAATTCAATAAGTTACAACAGAATTCTCAAGGTATTAGGGTTTCAAGTCTTTTCTCAATGGAAGCTGCCCCTCCTCTTTATAGCCTCATGCTTACCTCTAATTCGGGGTTACTTCCTTTATTGTAGGGATCGTCCCTATCTTCTTCTATAATCTCGGGCTTTCCTAAACCCCTTATGGCTGACCGCGGATGGCGAGTTCTCTGCCTTGTGTTAGGGGATTCTCTCCTTGGTTTTAGGATAGGATCCTGGCTGGTAGCGGATTTCTTGCCTTGGATTGACTTAACTCCCCCTGTTCGGGTATCTACTGCCTTTTTACTGCCCTCTCATTGTTTCTTAGCTCATGTCTTTAGTTGGGAATATAAGTTCCGATTGGGCGAGCTCAGACCTTGCTGGATGAGCTCAGCTTAGTTCTCCATAAACTCCCGAACTGAGCTCTTTTCCTGAGCTCAGATCTGGGGTTTACTTTAGGTATCATCACCACCCAACACAATCATTACCGTCTCCTACCACCACCACCTCTCACCCACACTACAACCGATGTTTAACTTCATTTATTTCTCATTTATGCTTGTGATTTGATTTTGATTTTGAATATGAATACAAATATATTTATTGTTTACCATTTTTTATTACTATGTGCCTTCAGGCACATGCAATAACTAGTATATATATATATATATATATCATAAAACCAATGGTGATAATTTACCATTTTATTTTTAAATACTAAACACATAAAAACATATATCTTTGAATCTTAAGAGTCTTTTAGGAAAATCAAAACATAACTAAGGCTGCAAACAAAAAACTTTGCTATAGAAAATAAAAGGGACAAGTATTGTATTCCTTGCCCTTGTCTTCGACATATTCACAACTTGAGTTTTGATGATTTGAAGAAAAGAAAGAAGTGAAACTTTATATGGACACACAATTTGATCATTGGAGCTAAGGATAGATTGACATCTTAAAAAATAAGGTCAAGTTTGATCCTCGATCATTTGAATTTATGTTCTCTTTCTCTTGTTTTTGTGTTATTTAATTTATTGGATCAATAGTTTTTGAATAAGGATTAGAGATGTCTTAATTCGATTAACATAGCACAGAGAGGGGGAGAAAAGTATTGAGAGATCTCAGGTTCAATATTTTGGATACCCTTGGGACCTGTGTTGGTATATTTTTTGGGAGGAGTTTGAATTGGCTTGTCCAAACCCTTCCAAATCCAAAGATGAGATTCAACATTTAATGTTGTCCATACCCATATTTGGTATGCGCAGGAATATATGACTATTATGATAATATATATTGCATATAAATGATTATTGTATCCCTTAATATGGAGTATATAAGATATATGAGGGGTATAAATGTCATTTGGATATTAAACTCTTTACTCACATATGAAACCCACCCCCCATGAGTTTCATAAAACCCATGAATTTGGATTTTATGACCGAGTCTAAATCGGGCTATATTTCAAACCTTAGACTAGATATGTATTTGTCAAATATGAGTTTGAAAAAATTTATTCCCCAACTCATGTTCCAAAACTCTCTCATACTCACATACCAATCAGGCACTTAAGGTCTAATCACCTTTATTCATCGAAGGACGTATTTTAAACTCGCTCAGGCAGCTAATATAGAAATCGAGGGAGTATAACTTAAAAAAACACAAAGCAAGAGCAATAAAAGAAGGCGGACCTGAGACCAACTATTAATCTGAAACCCATAATTGGTCTATAAACCTTTTCACGTCCGCGTTCCCACTCCAGCTGAACTGATACTCCCTTCTCTCTCTGAACTGAATCTCTCTCCTAAAATCACCCTTCAATTCGTCTCTCCAAATCTCCACTTCTCTATCCAGTGCCAAGACACACTCTCTCTCTATCTCTCGCTCTCTGTCGACAGTATATGTATGCGGTATTGACTGTTGATCTAAAGTCTGAGCAAGATTTTTGAGTTTCGGAGATCTCGGTGAAGCCCTGGGTTTGGTTTCTCAGAATTCTTGAAGTTTTGGTGTGTGTACAAGCTGGCTATGGACTACGAACCATTTGATAGCAGTGGTAAGTTATTTCACTACATAAAGTTTTGATCTTTATAACAACTTATGGTGAATTAGGGTTTTGTAGTGATTTTTTAGTGAGTTTGGACTTAGATTTGTATGAACACTTGTCAGCATTATGGTTTCTTGTGCAATTCGGTTCAGTTACTGCTCAGAGTGAATCAATTAGGGTTTAGAGCTCTAGTTCTACTTTTTCTTTTTCTTTTTCTTTTTTTATTGGTGTTTAAAGCTATAACTCTTGTTTCATTGGGTACTTGTTACTTTCATCTTGTTCAGCGGATTGAGTAATGTAAATATAGATTTTGTTTTTCGCGTGGAATTTGTAGTTATGCTTATTGTTTGCCAATGAAGAGCTCAGGCTTCAGAGAACCCAGAAGACACTTCCTTTCTATTTGATTTCCTTGATAGTTTTGGGTTTCAAACTTGACTTGAAATCAGTGTATTGGAGAAGAAAGAAGGGATGAGCTGCGGCAATAATCCGACTAGAAAAGTCAGAGGAAAAAGTTGGGTTGATGGATATCGGATGGCATTCACTCTGGCATAATTGCATAAGTAAAAAGAAATAGTCGATTAGGTTGTGTTTGAGAAGACTTGAATAATGGTGGGAGATTAAACTAAATTTAATTCAGGGAAACCTTATCTGCCTTATCCTGATTATTAATCATATGATATATAGGCAATGATTTTTTAATGAAAGGACAAAAAGTCATGCCTTGTAGAGAGATTCTGATATAATGCAATATCCAGATAGTTATCAACTTCCCACACTTTCGTTTCCTAAATTTTTTGACCAGCCTGGGTTCATTTTTATGGCTGCTAATGTTGTCAAAAGTTCAAAACGGATGTAGCATATATGAAAAGGTAGGTCTAGAGTTTGAATGTTATCGTATGCCAAGGCGAGAAGGGTTTATACATGTTTGTCTATAATGAGTTATCTTAGCAATGCCATGAGGAAACAAATTTGAATATCCATTGAATCTATAGTAATACTGACGCCAAGAAGCTCCTAATCAGCAACAACACACTTGATTAGAGTTTTCAGTAAAGATATGACTTCCGTTTGACCAATTAGGTCAAAGTGAAAGACACTAAAATTAATAAAATGTGAACCTGGAGGATACCTTCAACCACAGGGGCGGATCCAAAAATTTATTATCGTGGGGGCAAATTTTTTATAATAAGATAAAAAAATTTAAAGAATAACAAGTGCAAAAACTAAAATATTTATTGGCATTACTTCTATTCAATACAATTACAATTGTTCCCGTCGAGTTTTTATATTTTGATAACATTACATAATAATCTGATTATTAATGTAATTAAATATTTTTCCCTCGATATGTCTAAATGAACAATAGTGGAAGAATGGAGACGAGAACAAAGGGCTTGAGAATGAAATATTGAAATCATTTTGAGGGGATACAACTAACTTAATATTACTTAACTTTACTTAATCAAGACTTGAGAAATATGACCAAATTGCTAAAAATGATTAAGAGCATTAACGTGCATGAGAGTTTTTTTGAGGAGGGCAGATTCAGAAAAAATATTAAAACACATAAAAAAAAATTATAACAAACAAAAAGAAATTGGGTGGGGGCATTGTCCCCGCAAAACAATTAGCTCCACCCCTGTTCAAACAGAATTATCGTGCAGGCTGCCAAATTTATTATTCCCTTTCTTCTATCTTCCTATGGAAGTGCAAAGAATTGATACTTTCCATCTGAGTTTGAATTTCTATACTTGCTATGATTCAATCTAATGAGGTTATGCCTTTATTTAAATGGTTGTTGATGCATATTACCCTTTCCTTTTAGAAAAATGCATTTGAGGTAGATTATGTGATATCTAACATTGTAAGGCATTTGAACCTTCCTAAAAACTCGTAGGAAGTGGTTACTTGCTCATCATAATGTGTTTTGCATGCTTTTTCGGGTTTAGCGTGTTCCTATCTCATTTACCCAGTATAAAGCATCAATGTTAGACATGATATGACAGTATGAGTAAAGAGTATGTTTCTATTGGATGTGAACCTAAAATCCATTTCCAACTGTAAAAGATTTATATACAGCTAAAAAATCTTAATCACACTTCTATTCAGTAAGTGCATGTTTTGAGGGCATGTCAGAGGAATTGCAGTTTACAAACCTGACTATTGTCTGGTCATAAATGCCATGGTTTGGTCATTGTACACGTCAAGTGACATCATTGTTATTCTTTAAATTATATATATTTTTTTAGATATCTTTTACCTGATCGAAAGGGACTTCAGACATAGATAATGGCCTGAAGAATCAACCCTTAAAACTACCGCATTTCAAGTGGCTATATTGCTATATTCTGAACTATGAATTGTTAGATTCGATGATATCTTTAATTTTAACTTACCATCCTCAGATGGTCACATTGTTGTGTAAAATCTGTCTGTATTATATCCAATATGTCATTGTATTTTTCTTATGCTCCGTACTGATATTGTTGTAGGAACTGATGACGATCTTCCTCCATCACATCACAATAGAATTCCAAGAGGGGGCCGTGCTGCGGGGAATGGAAGATCCGCTGTTATGGCTTCTGTTCCATACCCTAGAATGTATGGTGAAACTGATATGGAGGCCCAAATTCACCTCCTTGAGCAGGAAGCATACATTTCAGTTCTTAGAGCCTTTAAAGCCCAAGCTGATGCCATTACTTGGGTACTTTTTTTTTAAATTATACGCATAATCTCCATGCTTTTGAGCAGGTTTGAATAACTGCTCAATATAATATATTTTCTTCAGGAGAAGGAAAGTTTAATAACTGAACTAAGAAAAGAATTGAGATTATCAAATGAAGAGCACAGAGAGCTTCTGAGCAGAGTTAATGCTGATGATGTTATCCGAAGGATAAGGTCTGCTAAGTGACCCCCAATAGCCTGATTTTCAGAGAGCTTTGGTCTGTTCTATCTTTTGTCTTTTAATGGGTAACATTTGCGTAATGTGATTAGGGAGTGGAGACAGGCAGGTCGACTTCAGCCTGGGATGCTTAATACAGGTCAAGCTGTTCATGATCCAGTACCCAGCCCCTCTGTCTCAGCATCTCGTAAGAAGCAGAAGCTATCCCAGTCATTACCTCCCCAGTCATTTGGTGCTCCATCCCCTTCTTTCCACCCCCAAGTGGAGGCTGCATCAAATCAGCCATCTTCATCAGCTGCAAAGCGGGGGCCTATTTTGGGAACCAAGGGAAAGAAGCATAAGTCTGTAAGTTACGAATTCTGAGCGGGAATTTTAGTGCTTACAAATTATTCTTTTCTGATATGTTCTTGTGAATGTTTTCCTTCTGTTTTTCTTAACAGGGTCAGACACTGCCCAGTGCAGCTTCAATGAAAATGCAGTACCCTTCATCGGGGCCAATTGGAAGGGGTCAGTTTGGTGATCGGGTTTCTTCTGGTACCCTACCACGCGAGCGTACTGAAACGGCATCTCTTGATCCATTGATTGGGAGGAAAGTGAGGACGCGATGGCCTGATGATAATAATTTTTATGAAGCTGTTATAACTGACTACAATGCAGCTGAGGTATATTTGACTTTTCATTGCTTATGGATTTAGGGTTTATTGTTTGGTGTAGTGGTAAAAGTTTGGAGCTGACAACTATTAGACCAGGGTTTGAATTTTAGGACAGTCAATTTGTGCAAATAATGAGAAAGATTAGGTTGTATCCACTCTACCCCCTCCTAGAACCCTCAATTATCAAGGACCTAGCTGGGTAATGACCCTTTTTGTTTATTGGTTTTTAATTTTCTGTCAGTTCGGTGTTAAAAAGGTATTTTTTCATTTCATTTTCAGGGACGACATGCTCTCGTTTATGATATAGGTACTGCAAATGAGACTTGGGAATGGGTCAATCTTTCAGAGGTATATATGATGCTTTTTTGCACAATCTAAAGTGTTCAAGTGAAAAATAAAGTTGAGTTTCTGTGCATAGAGAGATGGCTTTCACCATGTTCGTGGCCCTGACTTGTTTCAACTTTTGAATACTTTATGTTTGTGTTTTTCTTCCTTTCATTTTTAACTCTTCGGAGTCTTTGGACTTGGATGGCCAGGGGTTGCTGGCAGTTCTAATATCTTCAACTTAATTTGTCAGTGTTTCAATTGGCTTTTATTTTGATGAAAGTAAGCTTTATACACATTGGCTGAGTTTTAATGTGGATAAGTATGCCATAGACTGCCATTGAGAGCACAAATATAACATATGGACATATTGATCGTAAGTGTACTAAAAAAAGTGCAAGAACTGAAAATTTAAGTGGAACTTCAGTAATGACTAAAATAGTCTTTGAGCAGCAGCTGCGACCTAGAAAGATGTGGGGCATGGGCCTCTATGATCTCCCAAGTCATCCCGTTTTGTGAGGCATCTGTATCACACAGCAAACTTTAACCACCTCACATGATAAGTTTGTGTTACTTGTCTATGAAATGGTTCCGTATGGAAGCTTGATTAATAAATAACTTCTTAATGATGGACATATGTGTCTCTGATATAGCATGTATAGAGAGCTCTTCTTTATTATATATTTCCTCATTTTAATAGGTATGGATGGCATAGGCTTAGTCACTCGCTATCAGTTTGTAGGAATGATACATAAATTTGCAATCGTTATCACTTAGTAGAATATTTACACTCTTTGGTGATTATTTTCCCTCAGATGCAGTGTTCTTCGTTTAAAGCCTGAGTGAAAGTGTCTTATTGCATATTCCTATGTGCATTGGAAACCAACCAGAACGGAACCTGGATTTTATCCTTAGGGGGGCCAAATGTTATGAACAAAAATTCAGATCTGCAAAAATTCAAATTGCACACTTAGAAACAACACCTTATACTAACCGGTATAACAATGCACTTAGAAAATATAATAATCAAAATTTTGACCAAAAAATATAATAATTTATTCCTATCCACAAATACTTGTCAAAATCTAATTTTTTTAGTAGTAAAAATAAAAAATAATAACTCATTAATCTGTGTAGAAAAAAGCAATGAGAGACTTTTTTGTGGTCTGATTCACCAATTTTGCTCTTGGATAAAAGATAGATTAAATCTTTTGTTTCTAAGTTCTAGCGCAGTAGATTTTTTTTAGTTTGTTATGGGGTTAGAGCTTCTCTTTATTTTAGACAGTGAAAGAATAATGAAAATTTTGACGAACTTGGAATGTATTATTATTTTATTGATTTTCCGTTAAAATGTATTACTATTTATTGACTTTCCATTTTTCAAGACCATGTGTAAAGGAAATAATTGATAGGTGATAACTCTCATACTATTGATGAAAGAATAGAATAATATTTATTGTGTTTGGCGGGTGGTCTACATTTACTTAAATCTCTATGTACCGAATACATCTAATATGGGGGCGCCAGTTTTTTTACTATTAAAACTCTCACCCCCTTTGTTCAATACATATACCTAGAGGCTATAAAAAATATAAGGGGGTCATGGCCTCCTTAGGCACTTAAGCTCCACCACTGGAACTTAAGAAGCACGGATATGACACGACACGACATTTGTCAAAAAAGTAGGATACGAATATGTTGGGGACACACTATAGATAATTATGTTTTATATATAAAATTATATAATTTATCACAAATATAGTGATAATAATATATTATTCATAAAAAAAAAATAGTATTTTATGATAAGTAAATGTTATGTCTAGTCATCTAGTGTGAATTGATTACCATCATAATAGTAAAAAAAAAAAATTTGTAGACGTATATCAAGCATATATAATTTAAATGATTGCGCTCATTTTTTCAATTGTTGTTTTCTAAATCTTTTATGTATCTTTTGAGTTTGTTATTATATTTTGAGTACAACTTTGACATGTCTAGTCTCGGTAATTATATGTTTTCTCATAGTATATAGTATTTAGTAGTCAAATTTTTAATCTACGTTAACCACATGTCAACACATGTTTATTGTTTTGGTAGTAGACACGGTCTAAAGAGGTGTTAGACACATCACCAAAGAAATGTCGGACACGTGTCTAAAATTAAAATTTTATTATTTAATTATGGACACGAATAAAAGAATAAAGGACACTGTCCGACATGGATAAGTCACCTTCTTGAGAGTGTCCGTACTTCCCAGACCGGAACCAACCATACTTTCAAATTGCAACAAATTTCCATTCAAGAATAACTGCAGTAATTAATTCTGTCAACTTTGTACGGCACGCAATCTAAACTTTCTAAGGCTAAGGTATAAAATGGATGTAGGACATTGAAGTTTATTTTAAAAACTAACGTATGCCCAGAAGCATTCTTAATTAATTCTGTTTGTAAGGTCCTGTTAACATTGTTATCAGGTTCTGCCAATAGGTTTTCTAGTACTTTAATACACTTGTCTTTGTTTTAAAGGGAAAGTGATTCAATTAAAGTCAACAGGACATCGGCGTACTGTGATATGAGTCAGTATTAATGTAAGATGATGAGGAGAGAACCCTGATCACTCTCTTTCATCTGCAGAATTTCTATTTCTCAGTTTTCTTTATTTCTCTTCTTTCTTTCTCCCGGAGTTTGCATACACTAAATTAAATTGTGTTCAAGTTTATTCTCATTGGTTCTTTGTTCTTGCGACAGATCTCTTCTGAGGATATACAATGGGATGGTGGAGACCCTGGAATTTCTCGTCAAGGAGGTTATGGCGGATCAGGCCGTGGGGTGAATAGATCTGGTGGGCGTGATAGTGTTCCAGGTGCAGGAAGAGGTAGGGGGGTGACAAAAGGTCAATCCAGAAAGGGTATTCCACCATCACAAAACGGCATGGGTAAAAAAGGGTCAGATGATATTCAGCTACTTCATACTGATACTCTAATTAAGGAGGTAAGGAAGAGCAACTTGAGGAATATCAGTATTTGTACATTCTGATTGCCATACGGTTTCTCATTGTCTTGGGAATTTGGACAGGTGGAGAGGTTATTTGGTGCTAGTCATGCAGACCCTCTTGAAATCGAGAAAGCAAAGAAAGTGCTGAAGGTCAGAAAAATCAACCATGCAGCTCATTAATTTTTTCTTGCATTGCCACCAGCTTGCACAACAAGGTTCAATGATTTTTGCGATGCAGGACCATGAACAAGCACTCACTGATGCCATTGCGAGGCTTGCTGATATTTCTGATGGTGAAAGTGGTACAAATCTGCTCAAAGCCTTTTTACTTTTGGTTCAGCAATGCATCAATTAATTCTTTAACGATTTAGTGTCCCATGTCAGCTATATGCAATTTGTTCAAAATTATCACGGCATTTTCGGTGTGTTGTGGAAAATTCAGTTATTTTGCTTGATATTCCCTGGCATTTCATGGAAAATTCCATCCCTCAGAAAGGATCTGTCTCGTTATATTAACATATCTAAAAAATAAATATTGTTGTAATGCGAGCATGTGTGCTTATTTCAAGCCAGTAGAAGATGGGATAGGCCTTTTTTAAATTCTTTTTACTTCTGACAAATATGCTTTTAGATATTAGTGTAGTTGAGTACCCTAATTTGCATTCTATAAGTTGATTATCTTGGCTTGTCCGTGCTTGTGGACCAAGTACGTTCAAGCCCTATAGAAAGTTGATCTGAAAGTACCTTTTCAACTGATCCCATCCTAATTCTGGTAATTCTTCTGCTTTGATGTAGATGAAGGTGGCCATTTCCTGCATGGCAAATGAGTGGACCGACAATGATGAGGCGAGGTTTTGTGATGGGTAGTAGAAAAGCTAACTTTGGCAAAGGAATTGGGGAGATGTAGTTGACATTCAAATGGAACTGAGGGCATGGATGTTTTTATCTGATGGTTTGGTGAGTCTGTCGAATGTAACATTTGTTTCTAGGGTTTTGTTGTACATTATCATTTTTTAAATTATGCTTTCCCTACCGTTGAATTATTGTAGTCTTGGGTCACTTAGCGTCATAGGGTAGGGCAGATTTGTAGCGAGGCTGATAGATTTTTTTTATTAACAGGTTGATGTTTGTGTAAAATTATTTGGGTAGCCATATTAACCTGTTATGATCATGTACAAAGTTTTTCTTTACCGCTTCACTTTGATTTGTGTTATTTTTGTTCTGTTATATAATTTTAGAAGATACGTATCCTTATCGATGTGTGCGTGGACTGGAGAGGAGTCGAAAACTACATAAATTAGCAGAAATATATGGTTCTGGTTATTCAGTGAACTAGGTTCTGTCGTATTTAGTTTTTCTTTTTATAGTCACTTCTTACAATGTTTAAACCTAAGCAGGAAGAGTATCGTCGATTAGTTTTAGTTGTCGGAGAAGGTGTTGGTTTTTGGTGGGTAGAGAAACTGTTCATTGTTCGTCTTTGATTTCATCGTTGAACAATGGTGAAAAGAAGGGTTGATGGAAGTCTTTTCAACCTCTCTTTGAACTTCCAGTGTCCCTTCAAGGTTGTATTAACTGAATTGAGGAACCACTTCCTTACTTTAATTGGAATGTTAACATAATCCTTGTTGATCCCAAAATTTGTTCACCATGATGTATGGTTGGAATGATGATCTGATTATCGGCGGGGTCCTCCTGCAAAAGAAGTCGAACGTCAGTGGGGCTTCGACAATCGACCTTTTGATGGTAAGGTCAGAAAGAATAATTGGAAAAAATTGTATTTGCTTACTTGGATGATGCATAACTTGCCTTTTTGATAGGTAAAATGATTTATTGTTAGAAGTTCTTCAACAATTATTTGAATGAAGCGGTACTGGAAGTAGAACATAAGTGGACGTTTTTTAGCGTAAATTTCTCAAACTGGTTTGAATTAGTCAAGACGAGTTGAGCTGCCCAGCTAGACTGCTGCCGAGCAAGGAGCCAATGTCCTTATTGGAGCTCCTGCCTTATCAACCTGCAGAGCTCATGAGCTAAGCTCGTGCCTACTTTACTATTATCAATCCTTATCATCGCATTCGATTAAGGAATACTTTTGAAATTCTTACTAAACTCATTATTGAAAATTTGCAGCAGTTATATTTAAATAGTAATTTATTTAAAGAGAGATGTAGATATAGATGGTTGATTGAGTTATCTGACATTAATAGTCATGTAGAGAATATGATTTTTTAGGTTAGAATTTTTCTTTTTGGAATGAAATTTATATCGTTAAATGAAATTAGATAAAGATTAAATCAATTTCAACTTTTGTTGTGTTTTTATAAATGTACCATTCAAATTGCTAGTTAAAATATTATATAAATGGCATGTTGCATAAGCTTTTTTTAACACGCGATATCATTATTTAGTAACGAATTATCATATTAATCAACGAACCTTTCATATTCGGTAATTATTTAATTATAAACCAACAAACCTTTCGTATTCCATAATTATTTGATTATTGTGTCGTGTAGTGTTTATCATTAGGTAAAGATATCACATATTAATAAGAGGGATTTGGAGGTCGGTCCCTAAGTCTAATAGAATTCTAAAAAAAATTCACTTTCTAATTTTCTTTTGATTTAGGTCCCTTTTGAAAAGTCAAAATAATAGACAGAACTAACGCCATTTATAATCGTAAAAAATAACGACAATGTCATCACTTAATTTAAACACCTGTTTTAAAAAATTACGTCATCATAATATACATTTTTTTTCCATAAACATAAATCATAAGATAGGTACACTAAAAAAAACATATACGCAATTAAATATATATACGTTCGAGCCAAAAAATAACCGGTACGTAATAAAAAATAACATATACGTGATAAAAAAAATAACATGTACGCAATAATCGTTAGGCAGGTGCATTAAAATACAAATCGTTAATGTATCTTCTTCTTCATAAACATAGATCATCCGGCAGGTCAGACGTCATCATAATATCCAAATTGTTTGATTCATGAGTTTGAATTTCAAAACTCATAGACAACACACCGCAAAATATATATATATATATATATATATATATATATATATATATATATATATATAATAAAATACAATGCAATTCAAATCTCAAAAGATAAACAAAATAATTTTTGTTGAGATCTATTTAAATTTTATTTTAAAGTTAATCCGACGGCTAATATTAACATTTAACACCCCAAATTTAATAAGAAAAATAAGCCCCTAAGGATGTGTGTTGAGTGACTTTTTGAAAGTGCTTCTAAGACTTATAACTTCTCATGAGTATTTAAAAAAAAAAAAATAGTATTTGGAAACGTTTCACCACTATCACCACCATCCCCATTGCCCTACTGCTGCCACCCCACCACAACCGCCGCCGTCGCCGCCGCCGCCACCATTGTCGCCAACCCACCACTGTCGTCACCACCACCACTATAACCAACCCACAACCACAACCACACCCATCTCCCCACCACCACCCCCCACTACCACAGCACCACCGCTGCCGTCATCCTACCACCACCACCCCCATCACCATCACTATCACCACCATCGCTGTCGTCGCCATTCACACCAACACCACTGCCACAAAAACCACCATCGCCCCAACCGCCACCACTACTACCGCCACCCAACCATTCGCACCACCACCACCACAACGGTCGTTACTCTTCCACCACCGTCACTGTCCCACAATCACCCTTACCACCACCACCCCCACCCCCACTGCCCCATCAGCATCACCACCCCCACCACCACCACCACAGTTGCTGCCACCACACCACAATCACCACCGTCACCACTCATCGTCGCCCACCATCGTCGCCAGCCGTTGTCACCCACTCCCACCACACCTACCACTACCAACCACCACCACAAGTCGTCACCCACCATCCACTGTCACCCACCCCCACCACACCTACCACCGCCATTTGCCATCACCCATCACAATGTCGCCCAAAAGCACCCACCACCACCATCATCATCACCACCACAACCCACCACCGTCATCACTCCACCACCACCCACACGCACCACCATCACCACCGCCATCACTTATTACCACTATCGTCAAACCAAAACCTACCATCACCATCACCGTTGCCACCCACAGCTGCCACCATCACCACGGTCATCGCCACCCACCACAACCATCACCATCTCCCACCACCTCCACTGTTGCCCATCACTACAATTGCTTATCTCTACTACAATCGATACTTAAATTTATTTCCCTCTTTTCCATATTTGTAATTTAATTTTAGATGTGCATACAAATATATTTATTGTTGACCATTTTTTTATTACTCTGTGCCTTCAGGCATATAAAATAACTAGTTCAACTATATTTTAAATTAAAATCATGTGATGAGGACAAAATATGTAATGAAAATAAGTAACTAATCAATCTCTCAACCTTCGCGTCAACACAAGGTCTGGACCGCATGCAAGTTTTTCCAAAAATCGAAGAACTTTTTTTTACACTAAAAATTCGGTAGGACTAAAATTAATTTTCACATTAAAGGAGTGAGCCTAGCCTAATTTATTATATTAATAATCATATATTATTACTGTTACAATGAATATTTACTCGTTTGGGTGTCAACTGCTGGCCCAATGACTTGGCATTACAGTCACGTGCCTCCCATGAAGCTGGATTGAATTATATGCTACGACGTCGTTTCAATCTGTCCTCTCTTTTGGACAGGCCACAAGTTATTGGATTCAATTGGGCCCAATATATTACGGGCTGTACAACAATGTAGACATTTCGTGACATGGGGCCCAATAAGCGCGGCCTCGAACCCTAATTATAAATCAAATTTAAATCTCAGGTTTGTGTTCCGGGAAACCGCCTCAGCCAAACCCTAGGGTTTTGCTGGCCTGTCTATTGCTTGCTCCTTTTGAAATTATAATTAAATTCGTCAATATATATGAACACACACACACACATATATATTCACTTTGATTTCATAGATTTTTTGGAGTTGGTGTGTGGAGTTGTGGGTTTGAATCTGGTGTGGTGATGGAGTTTGGGAAGAAGAGAGACAGACCACTTGGTGCCTTTGCCGTCAACGGAGGCTTCAAGAAACCAAAGGAAGGTTAGTCTCACCTCTATATACAACTATTTGACACTGATGATATTGATTGATTTGAAGTTGTCCACTTACACACACACAGAGATCCCAGCGATTCGGGTCAGCTGTATGAATCTGGTTATGTGATATGCTTGTTTGCATCTGATTTAAAAAGATAAAAAAAAAAAAAAATTCTTGTTTTCTGAAGAGTATAAACAGTGAATCAGTATATGGAATTCGTCTCATACTATTCCGAAAAGTCGTGTCTAGGTAGTTGGACAAGAGTTCTGGGATTGAATATTACCATTCAGATTGAAAGGATTTTGGCCAGGATATGCATTCCCTTCCCCTGGGTGAGTTACCCAATCATTGGATGTAATAAACAAGTAAAGCCTGAAAAATGCGATTAGACAACCTCAAGGGGTAGCTGAGGTGGTAACAGCTACGAATTGTAAACTCAGATTTTTTGAGTTCGAATCTTGTCAACTCTTTAAGAGATTTATCCCTCTTGAATACTCTAATTTCCCGATCCTCCAGCCTTTGACCGGACCGGGAAAGGGAATATTTGAGGTGCGCGTAAAAAAAAAAAATGGGATTAGACAAAGAAGTGACAGTAGTGTTTCTGACTATTCCAAAACTTAGAATGCTCTTTCTTGGCCAAGTTAGGGGGTGGAGTTTGAATTGTTGTGGTTTGGACATCTTTGTTTTGCTGGACGAGAGATTAGTATAGACATAGATGCGGCAAAATTTGATGATGTGATTAGAAGAATATATTTTCTTGATTCTTCGCTGTACTATATACCAAAGGTAAGAAGTTATTTATATTTATATACCTTATTTGTTAATGAATTTATTATATTTCTATGGATGGGTGATTTTTGATGTGGTTGTCATTAATAATTAATAACGTCGTGAATCCTGGATTGATAAGTAATCGAATGTTTAACTGAGAAAAAGGGATTAATGTTTTTGCAACAGATACAACCGGTGTAGGAAGCAAATCAAAGCCATGCACGAAGTTTTTCAGGTTATAATCTTAACCCATCCGAGATAAATAATTCTCAATTTAAGACCTTTATCATGGAAATCTAGCCTGTAAATATTTTTTGTTTTACTAGCAACCACAGTCATCTAAGTTTTCTAGTTGAAAACAGTTCAATATAACGAATGATACTATAGGTCATTGAAAAGCCGTTGTCGGGTAATGTAACTCTCTTTTTCATTGTGGTTTTACATTTATGCCTTTATCTCGGAAAATCGTCATATCTATATCCTTGTGAATAATTGACACGCTGCATTGTTTGGGTTATTTTCTGAAATAAATTTAATTCCAGCAGGTTTCTCATTTTAATTAATAATAAGAAATCATGAGGGGATCCATAGATATCAGGATTTTTGGCTTGGTGGTTCAATGTATTTGCACAATCAATTTCTCATAGCCCCCTGAGATCTGGTCTAACCTGTTGATAAAAACTCATATCTATATGCCTGTTTATCAGTTAGCCTATCATAAGGTTAATTCCTAGTTGTCACTTTTTACAAATGGAGTTTAACTGAGGTTTCAAAATTTAGTCTTTCAATGTGTACAATACAGATATATTTGGATTTTATTTTGTAATTGAAAATTTTGTATTGCCATTGTTACAAATTAATTGATTATCGAAAGCTGTATGACAGTGAATATCAGTTCCTTATAAAAGGTATTTCCAAGAAGAATGAGTAACTAAGCCAGTGGGCGTAATTCGTATTCTTTGTGTTTTCCAGTCCATTTTCAGTTGTGAGGGCACTATCTTTTCTTGGCCGTATGGTTTGTTTTCATCATGTACATACCGTATACTTAGCAGAATCTACTTTGTTCAATAAATGGAAAGAAAAATGTTTCTGACCGACTTTAAAATGTTTTTAAATGCACAAATCTGATAACATAAAATAAAAATTTAAGAGTTTGGAAATTTCTTTCTGCTCCTGTATCATATTTGTACCTCCGGATCTGCTGTGTGTTATGTATGGATGCTGACTGATATTATTATCCTTAGAGCCCACTTCACTGACAATATAATTCTTTTACTGATGTCTGTGTGATATTCAATGGTGTTTCTCATACCTTCTTTGCTGATGAGTGATGCAGCACTTCTGGATGCCAATTTGGTGAGGGATGTCACTTCCTGCATTATATTCCGGGTGGCTATAGTGCGGTTAGTCAGATGACAAACATGGGCGGTCCTGTTGGAAGAAATGCCATGGCTGCGACACCCTTTACTGATGGTCCTGCACCCACTAAGACCAAACTCTGCAACAAGGTTAATACTCCAGAAGGATGTAAATTTGGAGACAAATGCCGCTTTGCACATAGCCAGATGGAGCTTGGCAAACCATCTTTCCCAGGGTACGAAGATCCCCGAGCAATGGGATCAATGTTCAGCAGGTTTCCTGGGCGGGTTGAAGCATCCCCACCTAGCCTACCTGCTGCAGCTAACTTCGGTTCGTCAGCTACGGCCAAGATCAGCATAGATGCATCTTTGGCTGGAGCCATTATTGGAAAGGGTGGTGTGAACTCAAAGCAAATTTGTCGCATTACTGGTGTCAAGCTTTCTATAAAGGAACATGAAACTGATCCAAATCAAAGGAATATTGAGCTTGAAGGAACCTTTGATCAGATCAAACATGCTAGTAGTATGGTGCGTGAGCTCATCGAGAACATTGGTGCTGCCACCGGTCCTTCAAAAATCCCTTCTGGATTGCCCCCTCGTGCTCCTCCAGCTAGCAATTATAAGACCAAGATGTGTGAACATTTTGCAAAGGGCACGTGCACTTTTGGGGAAAGGTGTCATTTTGCTCATGGAGTCGGAGAGCTGCGCCAGCAAGTGGCTTGACCATTTTCTTCTCTCTCCCCCCTCCCCCCGCTCCTTTTGCAGAAAAATTGGTTGGTGATTGATGCAACTTTCTGGGAGAGAAGAAATGTCAACACTGCTGTATTAGAGATCACCAGGCACTTAAATTATGTAGTTTTTGAGCTACATTTTCCTCAGCAGTAGTAATGTAACATTTTTAAAGCTTGTCAAGATGCAATTGTTTGGTTGTGCTTGAGCTGAACAGCCCAAGCATGGCTTGGTGATCCAGTCTGTAGTTTGCTTTCCTCTCCTAAGATTATCCAAATTCTGTCTTTCGTTTGAGAACATTCTTGTTTGTGTTACTAACAATCTATTTTTTTAGTACTTTTAAAATGCCTGTTATTTTTTGAATTTTTTCCAATATTTTAGTCACCAACATGAAGCAAGTTGTCAATGTATATAGATCATTTTGACATCAAAAACAACAATAATAGCGAATTTGAAATTGTAACCTCCCCATTGTTCTATCTCCGATTCATAACTACAACATGCAGCTGATAATGGAGAGATATATAGAAAGTGTGTAGCGAGGAATCTTTCTAGCTTTCCAAAATGTACCATATTCGAAATTCTAAAGGCTTTTACATCATCCTCGAAGCTTATACCTTGCCTTACACTTGGCCGTGGAAAACAATGGTTCTAAAAAACAGAATGCCAGTATCACTATTTCCCCTTCTATGAGAAACACTCAACTCATTAGACACACTGGAAACTGCAAATCTATCCAAGGTTACTACAACAGACAACAGATCCAAATATGATGATCCGATAATATATGCATTTTTTCCTCAAAGAAAAATCAGATTATCGGTCGAGCTCTAATTCTAGTCAATCCAGCCATCCCTGAAAGCTATTATGGTCCAAACTACCATATAGCATTACAAATGAGGAGAAGTATCTGACCTTTTAATACCAAGGAAACTTGGTTGCCCAATGAAATCGAATATCATAGATAGTGAATTTTTTAAATTTGGAAATTCATGCCCTTGTTATTTTACCAGGCGCCTCCTCCAACTTCCACTTGCCCTCTCAAATACCCGGGGCTGCCTCAAAGGAAAGGCTTCTCTCCAGTCTGGGTGTTGAAACAAATAGTCCCACTTCCTGAAGAAAGGAACAAGTATAAATTAGGTCTTCAAGGCAGAGGGGTATTATGCTTAAAATTTTTGAAGCTGGAAATTATTTTGCTGTATTCAAACCCCAAGAGTAAAGTAAACAAAAATACTTGTATGCATCAAAAACCCCAAGTTTGGTGGGGTAAATGCATTAAAAAGGGACAAATTTTAGCCGATGGCACCGCTACAAAATACTACATTTAGAAGCCCATTTACTCCGCAATTTAGACAAAAATGGAATTGTGATGCTGGGATCTTGGGTAGAGACGATGATATTTTAGTAGGTAAATTAACGCCCTAAATGGTGAAAGAATCTTTGTATGGCCCGGAACATAGATTGTTACGAGCCATACTTGGCATTCTGGTATCTACTTCCAAAGAAACTTGTCTAAAACTACCTTATATTCATGCCATTTCCAAATAAGATTAGTTAGAAGCAATACATGTAATTTAGTCAGATTGGATAATAGGATAATCCAATAAAATAACTGGATTTACTGGAGTAAGAGGCATCCTCAGTGCAAGGCCCTGTACTGACCAACCAATATTAACAACTTATGGGACAATATGGGGTGTCTAGTCAACTAATACAACAAAAGATGTTGATTTATTTTGGTCTCCCACTATGTTAAGTGTTTACAGTACTCTGGGATCTCCCTCTCTCAATCACACTGGTCTTTCTCTCTCCAACCAACCTGGTCTTTCTCTCTCAACCAGTTGCTAGATCAAAATCTTACTTTACACTTGATCTCCTAACCATCAACCTCAATCCTCGTTCTCTTCCATTACCCCCTCCATTCTCCACATTCTAAAAAATGTGTCACGAATTGTAGTGTGGAAAGTGGGGAAGTGGTGAGAGAAATAGAGAGACAACTATGGAAATTCAAATGGGACTTCTTAGTTGCGAGTGGTTAGTTGAGAGAGACACCAAACTACCGAATTTTGCTCTAGCTTAATACATGGTAATAACTTGTATCACACGAATGCAACTTAAAGGTTCCAATATTATGCTTCGTATATCATCTCATTCATTGATGATTTATCAGTTATTGTAATGTTATCAATCGTGGAATTTAGAATCCTACAATTCTCAGATCCTGATAACATCAGCAATAGATAATACTGTGAGATGCTAGCTAATGTCCTACAGCTCAGACACTCCAGATTATGATCCTTGGTGTTGAAAATGAGAAACCATGAAATATATTACCGTAGGCGTAGAGCTATGGAAATTCCACATCAATGTACAGACCTTCTTTCATTATCCACAAAATCTGGGCTCTCAGCTGAAGGTGAAGTAGAACATGTAAGGAGAATTTCTGGATCAGAAAGGTTTTGCAGTGTCACAGCAATCTGTAATTGCTGTATGGTCCTATGATCAGTAGAAAAAAACAGTAAATCTAAGTAGTAGAGGGATGTAAATAGGAATAAACTAACAAAGAAAAAAAGAAAAATTTTCAGAAAAGAACACGAAAATGAGCAGCAATAAAACAGCCAATATGAGTAGAAGTGAGCATAATTGAATTTTTGTGTGATTTCTTTGGACTTGTTTCAGTGATAGTGCACATATCAGACCAATGACACTCAGACAAACAAAAAAAAAAGGGTGAGGCAACATTTTTACCATGTGCATGGAGCAATGGCAAATCGGTCAGTCTGAGTATCATATGTCTCTAGTAACATTCCAGTCCAATGGGGGTCCTCAAAGCATGCAGTCACCCGGATCCTCCTAACAATTTCATCTGGACATCTAGAAGTTCTGTCAAAGCTGGCTGGGAATACTGATCCAGTAGAGGTTTCCACCTGAGGAAAAAGTGCAAATAAAAAAGATCAGTACCTTAAGAGCTATAATAAGAGATTCAGCTAAATACATGAATGCAAAAAGTAGAGAGTCCTAATATCATGTCCCCACTCCCCTATACAATTAAAACCAGATTTCACTTGATGAAGTATAGATTGCAAGTCTAATGGCAAAAAGCTTTTTCTGATACAGACGCAGGCGCAATGCACGATACTGGCCTTAACCTTTTTCATGTTGACAAAAGCTCCAGGCTCGCATCTACTCCTCAAAGTGGCTTATACCATTATTCTAAACATCAGTTAAATTTTTTCTTAATGGCCACATTCCAAATGTTGGTTCCATAACTTCCAAAGCACAATGATGATACTTATGGGATTGCTAGAGACAGGTGTGGCAGTGTCACCAGAATCGCAGATGACACTACAAAAGGAATCGAGACTAAGACATCCTGAGCACATGAGGCTTCTACTGTGCTTTTAATCAGAAGGGCATATAGGTCATTAAGGATATAAACTATGGCAGCAACTGGTGCTGTAGTTGCAACGATGTTGACATAATTAATACATGTGGGGACCTCCCAATATCTTTCTACATAGAGCTCCCATCAGGGTTGAAATGCGGCTTCTCAAAGATAGCAGATTAAAATAAATATCCCCTCAAACCAGAGAAGACTAAGCCGGTTGCCATAATAAAAAAAAAAAAAATTAACCATAAATCCTACTATGACTTTTAAGGTGCAAAATTCGCCACTTCAATCGCTGACAAATTCAGCCTCACCTTCACCAATGAATTTTTCATTTGCTCTCTTCAAGTCTAGTTGAATCTCCTAGCCCAAACCCTTTTTCATTAAATATCATCTGATGAACCATTTTTTATATATTTCCTCGGATGAATGAGTGTTTGACCTAGACAACAAAAAATCAAGTTCAACAACTATATTTCAACCACACTTAACATATATCTCAACACTGCTTAGTTGTTTAATAAGGAATTCAAGCTCCTGACTCACGAGAAGGGCCTGCAAAAACCACAAAGAATTTTGTGTCTTGGGATCCAGTTTACTGGCAACTGATGATTTATCAAGACAGATCATAGGTCAAAAATATAGAAACAAATAATATAGTAGAAATTCTTTGAAAACTACTGGTAATTAACAAATAGGATTACAAATTATCCAGCCGAACAATATATTAGTAACCTGGAGAAACACTTATCAGAGGGCTGGTCCTAGTGGATTTTTGCTCCACCAGAGACTTCACAACAAGAAGATACTAAGTTATAATCCTGAACACTGAAGTGCTCTAAAATATTGTAAATCCTTTTTGAACATTGATATCATCAATCCCACCAGTAAAATTATCAAAATAACAACTTTGATCTGCAGAATCTTGAGAGTGAGACTGAGAGTAACTCTTTACAGTTTATTTAGACGCTAAGAAATAGGATGACTTTTGTTTTGGGTAATAGGTCAATGAAATCAGGTGTACAATGTTTTCTTTGGACAAATAGTTAATGGCACAAGACAGACAATTATTTGGTAATGCGAATTAGATAGAAGTCTAAAAGGTTTTCTATATATATCAGATGGATAAAAAAAAGTTGGTGGGACAAGATAAATATACATGCTTTGTTCTATTATTTCTTCTGAAATAAATGTGAACAGTCACAAATGAACGTTGCCCAAACCAGTAAACAAGGAAAGAAATCCATAAAGTTAACGAGTACCAGGAACCCACTGAAGATGGGGAATGAATTCCTTTCAGGATCCCATCTGGTGTTGTGCCCCAGAACATGGAGAGTATGAATGTGAAACTTTTCCTGCCTCTTTCCTAGGGTTTCAATTATCTTGCTGCACAAAGGAAAAGAATAGCCATCCTGTTTTGCATCACTCTCTGATTCAGAACCATATTCTGGATGCTGCATAAAAAGTCCGATAGATTCAACGTTAATATTTCTGCCTGTAAAGGGCCACTACATCTGTTCAAAATCAAAGATAAAGCAGAGGGTCTTGGACCGGACGTGAAGTGAGGCATCCTCAAATGCACCAATTATGTGCACCTGCACATTAATACCCTTGCAGAGGTTACAATCCATGCAACGCTACCCCTAGAGTCATAAAGAAAGCATCACTGAGGCAACCAACTTTAAAGATGTAAGAAGTTTACATCTAACAAAGAATCAGAATTGTGATCAACAAGTAACGATAACATCTGGGTGAGGCCGATATCCACAACCTCTGGTGAATCCAAGTGGGCAACTGAAGTCCTGCAATCAAGGACCCAGATTACCAAATCAGAAAGTCAAGATAAAATCTTGATTAACAAATTCAAAATTCTTCTCTAATGTATTCTCCTCTTACATTCCACTAGTGCGATTTCGAATGACAAGGCCCGTGCAGGTGGTTGCCTCATCAGTGCCAACTAACTTTTCATGAGGAAACAAAAGAAAAATAAAGATGAGTGGTACGAGAAAGCAGAAAAAAAAAACACAATAGTAGTTGCAGAATAGAAATCTGAGAAATTACTGTACTAGGAAGAGAATATCAAGGATTCATTGTAGAAGAAAAATGCTGTAACGTTAATGAACTGGAAGAAAACACAAAGGCATGTTTGATTTGCTTGTAGCTTGCTATTGATGGCAATAAACCACCAAATGCAAAAGCAAAAGGTCAAAGGCGAGGGGCCGGGGGTAAGTAAGAAAGGACGAATTGAATGAGGATTTAATGAAGCTTTAAGAACGGGACAAAATAATTCTGAACCAATTTTACATAGAATCAATAGAAACATGAGCTGGATTGCATGTGGAGGGGAATTAAAATACAATACGTAGGGTGACTATTGCGACATGAGAAGGATAACCACCACGGGTGCTTCAATTAGAAAGAGTGCTATTGAATCTTCCGGTTCAGGTACACAAGAGAATGAGGTGGCTAGCTATAAACTACAAGTATTTTAAAGATTCCAAAACATATCAAGTGAATAATGACAATAAAGAAACATTAACATGTTCCATCAAAGCAAGTTAATAAGATGGCCTATTAAATTTAAAGCAGTGTATCAGAGCCATCCATGCAGGCACTTTGATTCCTGGACCATCGTGGTGTAGCAAATTGTCTTCAGAGTTCTGTACAGGACACCTTTACAGTGATCAGCACACAAGAATGTTTGGATTCCTAGCTGCAAAACGCACAGATATGCCCAATGTTTTGAAGTGCAAACTATCAGAAGTTGTCTTGCCCCACAAGATGAGGCACAACTCCAACTGCCTGACATGTCCAATGATGCCGTTACAATTGGATAAGCGTTTGTCTATCACAAAACTACCGGTTAGAGAATGGTCTTTACCAGCACATTTTTGGCTGTCTCGATGGGTTTGTAAATTATATACACATTATCATTTCATTTTTAGATTGGTTAGGATGCACACGTGCATTTACAATTGATGATGCTTCAGTCCAACTGATATAAATACAAAAAAAATCGGAAGACAGAAAATTGTACTAATGTAACAGTGGGAATTTATATAGCAACAATATGAAGTTGAGTTAACCGAAGTCTTTTGATACACGCTCTAAAATAAACTACCATGTCAGAGCATTTAATTTATACTTCCCTTCACAAGCAAAGATAGGAACATACATCCACAAGCGCAGGGTCCACTGTTGCATATTCTCTTTGGAAAATATAAACACAGTTACTTTGAGTCGATCTCTCTGAACCAGATTCTGCAAAAGCTGAGAACTTCCTCTCCGGGATAGCTTTCAACAAATGCGAGGCAGATAACAAAATGGGGTGTTCCATCAAAGCTTTCAAGATGTCACTGCCCTGCTTGTAACCAGAAGTTTCAGATGTACTTACTGATCAATAAAGAAAATACTATAGTTCTGACAGCAGGTAATCAGTCAAGATAAACATATGATTCATGATGGTATGACGGTGAGCAAAAAAGTTTTCTACTTCTATTGTAATGCAAATAGCTACAGTTATATACTCACCCTGTGATCCTTATCAAACTTAACCCATGTCTTGTTTGACAGATACAGTATCTAATGAATTGATGATACATTGTATGATTACGCATCCTAAGAGGAGAACTGAAAGGTGGGGATGGTAAGCAGTGAACATGATCAAATGGAAACCTTATGTGGATATATTAAAGAAAAACCAACAGCCACAAACAGCCAGATTCCAGGACAGACATCATCCAAATTCAGCCAAACAGCTATTTTATAGTGTAGGAGTCTTAAGGCATGCTCCTTGTAGATGAGGAGTCATGAATTGGTGTTTAGAGAAGATCCCGCAAAACAAATGCCAGAGATGAGTGGAGAGTGTCAGGTTGCTTGAGGACTTCATACAATCTAGTGACAAAACAGAGTTGGGCATAGTCAGGCTTTGGTAGACGTATTTTTATTTCCTAACTTTCACTCTTAATGTAATTACAGGAGAAATACCTAATATAGGATTTTCAGAGAGGGATAGCTGCATGCCATAAGGTGGTTTCCCAATATCATTCAACAAATCGTGTTTCATCCTCACATGTACCACTGCTATGTTGCCATTTGGTCAAGATCAAAATTTGTTGCGGTGCATAGTTTCAGTCAAAATGATGAAAAAAGTTTCAAATATTGTATTTTTGTTATGTACTTACAAGAAGCAACAGATGGTCATTAAATATGGCCTTACGAGGAAAATTTAGTTTCTTTCTTTTTCGTCCTTTTCAACTCCTCTCCCTCCCTCTAATGAAATGCTTCTGTTCTGTGTAACCCTTGTTAGATAAGCTACTTTTTAGGAATTCAAGCTAGCTGCTGATTGTAAATAGTTGGGGGAAACAGTTTAAAGTCTAATGAGATTATATGACTATTAAACTCTTTACAGAACATCATGTACTCCCATATTAGAAATGATCCAATGCTGATTACAAAAACCCTTTAAAGATGTTGATCCTTCATCACTCTAACATGTTCTTAATCTTAAGAAAATCCTTAAGAGTTCATTCTCATGTTTGAATTTCGATAGTCAAATGAAATGAAAATCATTTCATTTTTCTATATTATCGAAATTTAGGGACACCAACAATCCTAATTTATGACTTCTTACAGATACATATATCTGAATAATGTAATACCCACATACACCATGATCTGAGCTCAATTACAGAAACTGAAAAAAAGAAAAAAAAAAAAGGATTCCTCCATCGAAAAGAAAACTTTCAAATAAATTAACAAGACCAAACAAATTAGGTATGTGTGAAAATAATTCTATCAGGAGATTGAGTGTATAGACATGGGTACGAACTGATTAAATGGAAAATTAAACAGATTATATGATATCGAGAAGTTGAACCTCTTGATTGACGAGAGTACTAACGAAGAAAAGATAAAAAAAAAAAAAGTCGAGAATTATTATACAAGGCGAAGTGTGGAGTACCTGAGAAGAAGATGACCCATCTGTTGTAGAAAATGGAACTCCACCAACATATATCATGACGATTCGATACACTAAAGAGATTATGAGCAAACGATTGAACGAATATACGCAAGAGAGACAGAAACTAGTCTTCTGATAATCTGATGTGAGTTGCAGTACGTTGACTTACAACGCTTCAAGTCAAGTCCCCTTTTGACTCTGAATTATGGCCTTTATTTTAAATTAATTTTGTATTTTTAATTATTTTAATATATTTCCTAAATTATGTAAATTATTTTAATCAATCCATTCCTTGAACATTTACAGTTATACGAGACAAATTAACGCTTGATTTTTAAGAAAATTTATCTCATTAATGAATAATTTTAACAATATTTGTATTATTTATCAATTAATCTTAATCAATTAAAATAAATTATTAGTTTAAATGACAAGTTAAGATAATTAAAAATTTATGAAATAATTTAAAATAAAAAACATAATTCAAGAGGCATTTATGCAATTTATCATTTCCTTTTTACCTTCGGTCTATTTCTCACTGTCATTAGTAAATGACATTTATAGACCGGGTAATGGAGTCAAACGTGTCCAATTTTACTCTATCGTTACTCGAGATAAACTTAGATTTTTACTCGAATTTTATTCTGTATGAGGTCGTGAATATTTAAGTTAAAATTATATGTTGCTTGTATTTTACTTATTTATAAAATGAGCTCAAAAATTTAATCAGGTTTAACTCATTTTATAATTTGAAAGAGCTTGAATGAATCAACGAATTTTAGAATTTTATTCTCAATATGTTATATCTTCTTGAACCAAAGTCTTTCTTTCTTAATCAGTTGAGGATTTTCTGAAACAACATTCAACTGGTTCATCATCACCGACCAATGTGTGCGTATTCAACCATTATCTGTTTCAGGATCTTGATTTAATATTATTTGCTCATTGAATATTTGAATATCAATCTCATAAGTATCATACCAAATCCCATCAATCGAATCACTTTTTCGAGAAATATAAGACATCTAAGTCATACAAATAAAGAGATTTATTCATTGATAAGAAAAAAAAAAAAACGTGAACGAGGATTGAATTGATGATAAAATATAATCCTAAATCGTGAACAGTGATTCAATTGATAATGAAAAAAGAGGAATGTCATTTAGGGATTATTTTTTGTCGTACCAACAACTACATTGGTACGTCAATACTGCGAATAAGACAAATCTCGGAAGTAGTATAGTTCTAGATTGTGATCAATAATCTAATTGTTTCTATAGGTTATTCGTATCATTCAAGGCTTGCATTAAAAACTTCAATTATTGTTGACTAATTTTGTTTATTGATGGAACCTTCCTTTAAGGAAGGTATAGTAGATATTAAATCAAGATCCTGAAACACAAATTGAATACATTATACATTGGTCTGTGATGATAAATTAGTTGAATGCTGTTTTGAAAAATCATCAGCTAATTAAGAAGAAAAACTTCGGTTCAAGAAGATATAGTAGATTAATTGAGAATGAAAATGGTTGCCTATCGTTTCCGAAAATCCTCAACTAGAGAAGAAAAAAGGCTTCGGTTGAAGAAGATAATGAATTGAGAATGAATTTTCAAAATTCAAACGGTTGATAAAATTAAATCTAATATTTACATATTTGAAAAAAAGAAAATTGTCAATCAGTTATGCATAAACCTCATACTACTTAATATTTTAAGCATTTTTTAAAAATATGCTAAAATTTTAAGTAGTAAACCACCTACTTATCACTTAATGCTGAAAATGTTAGTCAGTAAAGATTTTATCAATTTCTCATAATGGACAAAAAATACCTACACCACCCCACCACCACCAACATTGTACCACCGTCACCACCACCACCAATACCACCGCCGCCATCACTACCATTATCACCACCACCATTGTGCCACCTTCACCACCACCATCACTGCCACCACCACTACCATTTTGTCACTGTCACCATCACCACCACGATTGTCGCCACCACCATTACCACCACCACCATCACTATCATTGTGTCGTCGTAACCACCTCTACCATTATGTCATCGCCAACACCACCATTATGCCACTGCTACCAACACCATCACTGTCGCTGCCACCACCACCACCACCATCACTATTGTGCCACCGCCACCACCACTATCGCCACCCCCGCCACTATCATTATTTCGCCGTCACTACCACCACCACAGTGTTGTTGTCCCCATTACCATCATTGTTGCCACCACTACTATTGTGCCACCGTCATCACCACCACCATTGTCGCCACCACCATCACCGTCGTTGCCACCATTACCACCACCATTGTGATAGTGGTGATAGGAATAAGACAGTTGCAGAGAGATGATTAAAGAGAAGGGAAAAATTAGAATAATAATAGTTTTCAGACTTCAATTTCTTATATTTGTCAAACAGTTTGATTAAATTCAATACTTAAATTTTAGTTAATACCAAACAGTCTGCGAATTAAAAAATTCAGCATTCAGCACTTAAAATTCAGCATTCAATTTTCAGTGTTCAGTTTTATTAAACACCACCTAAATTAGTATGCATCTAAAAAAATAAAAAAAAATTAAATTTTAAAGAATTTATGCTAGTATTAAAAAAATTATAAAAAAGCCTCAATTAGATTTGTCACTTTAACCCCCAAACCGTATCAAGCCACCTTTTCCAAGTAAGGATGGCAGTGAACTGGAGAAAAATGAGTATTCATCCAAACCCGCCCCTTTTGGACCGGGGATGGACCATACGTATTGGACGGTGGACGTATACGAAAATACCCGTATAAACCCGCACGGGAATGGAGGCGGGGATGGACTGACAGTTACCCCCGCCCCTGATATATATATATATATAAAGTCAATTTCAAAATTCAGTGGCCCAATTTTTTTTCTTTGTCCAATAAGATAAGATCTATAACCTTTGTGTTCTTTTTGATGACTTTTGTTAGATCTGTGATCTTTTTTGTTAGATTTGTGATGAGTTTTGTTAGATCTAAGGGTCTGTGTTGTGTTAGCTATTGAAAGTTTTTGTTTCGAATCTATGGTGCGTTAGATACGAGGTTTTTAGATGTTGCTTGTTCTGATTTTTTTTTTTTTTTTTGTGTTAGATCTGTAATTTTCATTTGCTATATCTGATTTTCTGTGTTAGATATGTAATATTTTGAATTTTCTAATTTTATGCTACTTAAATATAGTTTTTATTGAATTCTAATTATAGTGTTGGATATGATTTTTGCTGATTTTTGAGTTTATTTTACTTGAATATGATTTTTACTCTTTAAAAAGTACTGGATATACTTTTTGCTTGAAAAGTGCTGGCTAGACTTCTTGCCTACTCACAATACTAAATGCTAGTTCTTATTAATGAGAAGAATTATGTTGTAATTTTCAGTTGGTGATATGCAATTTTTTTAATTTTTTGGATTATTTATAATGTTGGGTTATGTTGGTTTTGGTCTTGGTCTTGGGCTTGGGTGGGGGTGAAGGCGGGGCGGGGCGGGGATTACAAATTTATCTGCGGACGGGGATAGAGATGAAAACTATACCCGTTAACGGGATGAACCGAAGATGGACGAAATTTTTTTAAGCGGGTACGGAAACGAAGACTACACCCTCCGCCCCGCTTCGGTCCACTGCCCTCCCTACTTCCAGGTAGTGCCACAGTTGTTGATTTTTTGAGTGTTGGACTACCTACGTATGAGAGTAACTTTGACTTCCATCCTTGTAGCTTTGCTTCAACCTTGTCCAGAAAAGCCTGTCTCCTTGATCTTCCTATCTAGAGAGGTAGTCCCAAGTAGATGGTGTCCATTGTTCCTCTTTTCAAGCCTAGGATGGATTTCACTTCAACACATTGGGGCTATAGAAACTGTTGATTTTTCCTTATTTATTGTTTGACTGACCAGGCTTAATATTGATTGAGGCGTGCCTTTCAGTTTTGTTTGCTCTCCCAAATACAAGAAGATCATCTACGAAGTGACTTCCTCTGACCATTCCACTTGCACTTCTTGCAGGGTATGCTTTCCTTTCCTCGTGGTGATCTTACAAGTGAACTTTCTCTAATGTTTTCTGGTAGCTTACTTGGCCAGACTTCCAGATGGGGGGGTGGGGTAGGTATCTGTTGTTTCAGAATCAATTTTCAATGAGGAGGGGGTTGAGTCATCTGGTTCTGTGAAGCACAACCTAGACAAGACTTATGAGGCCTACAATACAAAATCACAATAAAGATTCTGATTTTTCAATTAAATGTTGTACGAGTAGAATGAAGATCAACGAAATATGGCCAAGAAGCTAGAATATCAACAATTTTTCTGTATTATTTTCGCTCTGCCAATTACCAAGAATTTTTCTTCTTTAGTTGCGAATTTCCAGAATCGTTACAGTTCGAGGCGGCCTGGAGAGTTTTCCGAGCGTCCTCGACCTCCTCGGCGATCTCGGCATCGGGGTATCCTTCATCTTTGAGTCTCTCTTCGAGTGTGACGAGCTTCAGCTCGACTTTCGCTTGCGATCATGAACGAGAATGTCTTTGTTGGGCTTTCTGGTGAACCCAGCCGTGCCGTCATGACCGGAATCGAAGCCTTTATTGTCGGAGACAACCTCGCCGGTCTTCGGCCTCACGGAGAACTTGTTGGATTGGATGTAGCCGTTGGATCCCGAACCACGAGACGTTTGTAATCCGACTGCGTTGTACATTCTGAGGAAAAAGAGGCCGGCCAGATTCGAGGAGGATTTGATCAGAGTCACAGGAACCAGCGCCTCAAACCAAACCCTAACCCTAACTTTCTCTGTCTCTGTCTCTGCCTCTCTTCTCTCTCTCCCCAATGTATAGATGCCCGTAATCCATCCTAACTCAGGATTATACTTCTTGGTACGCGGCGTTTTAACGAACTTAATATCGACTCGTCGTCGTATTTATCGCTGTGCGACTTTGTGTTGCGGTAGGTTTGAAATTGCGGAGTTTTAGCTCTTTGGTAATTTACACTTTGTATCCTTTAATTATCACACCCTTTGTTTTTATTGGGCTTTTATAGTTCAAATTATACCAATTAACCAGTCTTGAATTCAATTGCTCTATTGAGAGTTGATAATTTGTTTCGATAAAAGTACCTCACAAGTGATGTAGCCATAGTATTGTATTCAGGATCCTCCACCCCAGATGGCTAATGTTCTTATGGTTGATATGGCCAGTGTGTTTTACTCTAGGCACTCTAATTAGTTTAGGTCTTTATTTTTCTAGTGTACCAAAAAAAAAAAAATAGTATTTTATTTGTATAGCAAAAATTTTGTATGTTTTTTACTCTCATGTGTAAGTGTTTCTTTAAATCTTACTGACTTTCATATCTTTGCTTTGTTTCTTTTGTTTTTAAATTAGCTATCATTTTGATCTCAATTAAATGAAACAAAACAAAGTTTTTTAGCACAAAATTGATAGGGATTTTAAATGAAAATGAAAAAATATCACTAAAAATAGAAAGGCGGACAAGTTTCTTTGAGGGCTATTAATCACAAAAAAGGCGAAATCATGATTGAGTCTAGGACATATGATGTGAGAGTGTCATGTATGAAAGATACCCTTTAGTCAAGTCTTTTGTTGATAAAATAGACAAATTCGAAGGTAGAAACTCATTGAAAACTCAATTAAAACTTTTGAGTACCTGATTGTCGTAAATAAAAATATAGGGGCAAAAAAAAAAGTTGGATGCATATTTCAGGGGTATAATCTGTAAATCGTCATTAGCTCAATTAAAAAAGGTATAAAGGATAGTTACTAGATTTTCAAACGAAAATCTCTCTCAAACCTTCACCAAAAAAAATTCCCCGCCACCACAACCTCCATGGCCCTTCCCACACCTCCACCAGATCCCCCCTCTTCCGCCGCCACCACCACTACCACTACCACCACCACCAGACCTGTCTTTCCTAATCCACCACAATCAACAAACCCAACACCTCCAACCCCTCCTCCACTACACCACCACTACCCACCACCATCCCATCACTACAACCGCCACCAACTACCACCCCAGCATCATTATACAGCTCAATCCTTCCCCAACATTGCCCCCAGAGTTCCCACTAATCAAATTCGCCCACAATTACCCACCAACAAACACCATCCTCATGACCCACCACCGCCGCCAGCACAGGGAATTCTTTACCCAGTTGCTTCTTCGGGCCGAGGTTTTCTTCCAAAACCCATTCGGCCCGCCGAGCCGACAGTCACGATTGCCAATCCCGGTGGATACCCGACTCGCCCCATGGTTCCGTACCCTCAGCCTCACTCAGTGCGGCCATTTGGGCTTAATCATTCGGAGCCGGGTCAGGGTCAGGCTGTGCACTTGATTAGGCCGAACCAGTTCCACCACTCTCTTCTTGGGTCTACTGGTGGGGTGATGCCTGGTGTGATCAAGGGGGTTCCGGTTTCTACGCACCCCAAGGTTTGAATTCTTTGGCACTTGGTTTGTTAAAATTTGTCTATTCAGATTTTCATGGACTATTTGAACTAATTGTTAGTTTATTGCAACGAATTGTTAATTGTGCAATTGCTTTTATCAAGTAGTTAATTTCATTCGATTATTTCGAAGGTGTACTAAAAATCTTCATTTTTTTCCTTTTTTTTTTGGATTTGCTAGCTATGTATTGCATTTTTAAGCTCTGGGGAAATTACCAAAATTGAAAATTTGGCTTAAATTATCACTGATGCTTTCTAGAAAAATCGATTGGACTGAGTACCAAGTTTTTATGCATTTGTATTCATACGAGAACAGTGATGATATGCAACCTATCTCATGTTGGTGATGTGAGTATCACGATCCTAAAGTTAAGTGAAAGAAAGCTTTTGTCTTTGACTGGATGCTCATGTGCTTGTATTTACTTAACATATATTTACATGCCAAATGTGCATGCTTTAAGGTTTATTTAAATCTGGCATCCTTCTAAATTCTAATGGCTTTGTTCACATTTTACTTCAACCCTAGGAGCCTGCCACTTACAGCCTAAATCTGAATTTGGTAGTGTAACGTTTGTTTTGCCACATTTGGCAACAATTTGGAAGAAGGTTTTTTGTAACTTACATGGACGCCTTGAAGTTTTAGATGAAGTGTTATTTAGAACGGATTGTACATGCAAATATGGTGGTAAGCAATTATAGGTGCCCAATTCCGTCAATGATCATGGATTCTTCATATTTCCTTGTTGATGTTTACAACAATTTTTCTTTCAGGGTCCAATCTGTTTGATTACCAAGTGATAGTGAATACAAGAAAGGGAAAAAAAATAAAACTTTTCCCCCCTTTTTTAGCAAGAAAATAGGAGAAATTACAGGATAATGAGTGGATCCTATAAAATTTCTTGTATATTTCGCTTGATTTCCTGCAAAATTTAGGGGGAACTTTTTTTTTCCTAATGAAAATGTGGGCTATTGCTCACACTTGACCTTTTTCCATATTCATGTCGTATTCTCTTTAACACATGAATAACAAACAAAACAAAACCACTATCCATAGAATTAAAAAATAAAAGGCCTCAACAAAGCTAAAATCGGGCTTTCTGAAGAAAAAAGAAGAAGTTAAAATTGGACTGAGGAAATGCACAGTCAACATACCTGATGACCTTTCCGACGGGATTGTAGAACTCGTTGGAGAAGATAGAGATGAAGATGGAGGTGGTGAACAAGAGGCTTGAACTCGCAGCTTCTAGCGTCTTACTAGGAGGTTTTAACTCAACACTTGCTAAAAAACAATTGTCAATTCCATCGCCGCAATAAGGAAAAAAAAACAAGGGATATAGATCATTGAGAAAAGAACAAAACAAAAGAAAAAATCAATTGAACCAGTGGCCGTAGCGGAATCCATAGTGGCTGTAGTGGAATCCATCTTGGGTTTGAAATTTTGAACTAATTCATGGCACAAAAGAAGATGACAACCTGCACTTCAGTGAGTGAAAAATGAAAAGACTTCAAGAGAAGGGCTAGTGGGTCTTTTGGTGAAATGGGGATTGTGGGGGACTTTGGTATGGGAAGGGTTTGGACGATCAGGGGTAACTCTCATTGGCATTTGTTATAAGAACAAATAATTGTCGATACTCGGTGGATATTTGTAAAGACCAAATGGGGTGCCTGGGGAGGGCCATTGCTCTCACTCTCATTGACTTTTGGGGTTTTGGTTCTGGATTTTTGGGTTTAAGTGGATTGAGATGGTTTGGTTGGGTTTTTTTTTTCCTGGTTATGTGTTTTGTTGTTATGGTAATGGTAGGCATTTCAAATAGATGAGGATAATTTTGGTAATTATAATAATTTTCCTACAATTCTCTTGTAACATTTTCTACGTAACCAAATACAAAGAAGGAAATATATTTTCTATTCATTTTTCTTTTTTTCACTTAACTTTCTACCATTTTTACTTTATATCATACTTTTGTTTCAAACCAAACGAACCTTGAAGGATTGCAAACCTTCACCATTGCCAACATTTCAAGGATTCCAAACTTTCGTCATTGCATTCTATTTCCCACGTCCCATGTCTTCATCAACAGCTTATTACTTCAACAATGTTGCAATGCTGATCTTTTAATAGTTGTGATTGGAATACCTGCAGATGTTCAAAGAAAGAAGCTTAGAAAGTGTAATATCACTTCCTGATGTATTTATGTCTTAGAAATTATGTTGGAAAAATTCCAATTCCTATACACTTTGCAATGTATCTGCAAATTCCAATTAGTTTGCTTAGTGTGTATGTAGTGCTATGTCTGCTTCTTTCTTGCAGTTCTTTTAGGTCTACATTGCCAGCTTTTTTGGACCTTACTACATAATTTGCTACGTTTAGGCTTGTATTTGATATTGCATTTTTTGTCTTCCAGGTTGCTCTTTCTCCATCTGTGGCTTCTGATTGCAATGGCTACAAAGATTTACGGTATTGTTGCATTAATGCACCAGTTTTTCCTTCTTTCTTGTCTTTAATTGATTACATAAATACTGATAGAAATGCTTTAACATATTTGTAGGGATAGAAGTAGGGATGATACTCTTGCAACCGTCAGAGATAGAAAGGTAAGCAAACATTCCTGTCCCTTTGTTTGATTGGTGATAGCTTGCAATGTAAATCTGGTCCTAGTTGAAGTTTCCTATATAAGCTTTGGGATGCTATGGTTGATTTATGCAATAAAATTGATTGTGCCCAACAATCTTTAGGATTCTCCAAATCTTTGCTTAAGAATAGTGATATTTAGGGAAATTTGGTTGCTTATTTATACTTTATATTATACAGGCCATAATGTATAGACGTGCTGACAGGTTTAAGTTCAACTGCATGCCAGCAGTCATATGACTAGTCAATATTTTATTACTATGGTCCTCGAACATTAAATCATATTATACAATAGCAAACTACTACTACTACATCAGGGTCATTTATATTCGCCTTATGGTTGATTTATTAACTTTTTTATTTAGGTGTAAACAACAGAGTCATGGCAATCGCAATTGTACATGAAGAGCCATGATATTTGACAAATTTTGAATGCATGTTGTTTATTATCTTATTCAACAGTACAAGAATTGGTTGACTTATTATAAACTGACTGCTGATAGGTGATTCTTTTTTGGCCTTATAGAGGTAAAAAGGTATCTATGCATTGTATGTATACCTTTTTAGCTGCCCATATGAGGTTCGTACTCAAGTTCAGTTTGCGTCCGGCATATTGAATGTAAATTTTACCTTTTGTTGCTCTATCTGTCGATATTTATCTTACTTTTCAACTTCTTCATCTTGTTATTTTCATTGGTTGAGTATTTGGAATTCAGGAATACCAAATATATTGGAAAGTTAATTCACTGTTAACAATTTTCAATATTTTATGCTTGCACAATCGGTCTTGGGCAGGTACATGCTGATTGAGTTTGTTTATATAAGTCAATATACAAGCTTTAGTAAAACTTATAAAAGCACGAGTCTTGAAAGTTTTGCATCATTTTTTTTCCTTTGGGGTTTTGTTTAAGTTTTTCGTTTTCACTTTTTGTTCTTTTTTTGGTTGTGAGTACTAAACCAATATTAATGCACCTAGACATCTTAAAGTCTACAATTGTACTTAATGCAGCTTCTTGAGAGATGTAAAAACGCATGTCTAGTTGACCACATAAAATTGAGATGAGGCTTTGTTTGATTTGAGATTTATTGTTGCTTCAGTGAATGGTAACTACTCACAATTGAGTTAAACTATGTTGAATGCGTTTTTCTCTTAACCCTGTGCTCTAGAATGTGTAGATGATAAAAATGGACGCCACACTAGATGTTTGCTTTCTGTGCTTCCTAAAATAATCTTTATTTCCTTCTTAAATCCTCAAAAATATTTATTCATAAATTCATTTGAAACTGCCTTTTCCACAAGAGGAAATTTTCAGAGTAAGTTAATGACTTGATTTGTACCTGCGTCTCCATTTTCGCAACTGTATCATCACTTCCATATTGCTTGTCCGCATCATGTTTGGTTCAATCTATGGTGGATTTTTAGTATGAGTTTTTGATGCTGGTATCTGTCCAAGTGTTTAATTCTTTTAATCCCAAAATCCAAGGACAATGGAGCATGGAAACTAATGCTATGTTTTTATTTGTTCCTTTTATTTCCTATGATAGAATGGTGTTCTATGTAGCATCAAGTGTTAAGCAACTATGTGACAAAAGGCACGTCCTAAGAGTTTTATGCAGAATTAAACTCGAAATGATAGATATGCTTGCTAGGTGTATAACCAATGTAAGTATCAGACAAATATCCCACATCACAGTGGAAAATTAACTGCAGGGAAGTGACATTTTCGTAACAGATAAAGACCATAAAAATTGGATCCCCAGTTAGGCGAACTCCTAATACTCCCACCTAAAGAAACACCAAGTACCCTGTGATTTTCTATAAATTCTTTTGAAGTTTGAGAGGATCTGCTAAAAGAACATATGTCTTCAAGTTGGATACTTTGGAGTCTTTCAGGAATCAAAACCAGATTTCACTTTTTCACATTGAATAATTCCCATGCCAGCCTTGCAATTCAATATCTATCAGTGGCAATGTGACTGGCCCTTCTAACCCATAAGTACCTTATGGTTTTTAACATACCTTTCTTTCAATAGTTAAAAAATCTATCTAGCTCTATATATTGTTCCCCTCCCCTAATGTTTGGAAAAAGCAATAATGACGCAATCTTCAAAATCTGTCTCAGCTCTTTGACACTGTCCACACCCAACTGACCGGGATTATTCATTTGATACTCATCCTATAAAGTTACCAATGCATATAACATTACCATTCTGAACCTTCCACTAATTTATGGATATTCATTTCTATGGATTTGTGTTTTGCCTTTATGTGGAATCTTCTTGTCGGTTTTAGTTACCTTGCTTTTCTTTTTATAGGTCAGAATAACTGATGGTGCTTCTCTTTATGCCCTCTGCCGATCATGGTTGAGGAATGGCTTGTCTGAGGAAAGTCAGGTTTGCATTATGGAGATTGCCCTCTGTATGCATGTCGTCTGTGCCACGTTTATTTACTAGTTCGTTATCATTGTTGTTAAATCATGAGTTGTACATTAAGTTTTATGTTTTTACTTTGTATTTCATACTGTTTCCTGCATGATAAGAAAAGTATGCATTATAATGCTTAAATCAGTTAGAAAAATAAATAGTATGAAATAAGGGTATTCATAGGAATTTCTTGGCATACCTGTCATTTGCTAAAAATCAGACATGATAAAAGACTCGAGTCTGAATGTTTACAGTAGCTCATGGTAGAAGAAAAAACCATACAGCTGCAGCTGCTCTGCAATGTGCTCGTCTTTATTGACTAGACCCCAAAGTCATTACATACTCGTCATGTTGAACTATTGCTATCGCGTTCCATGGCTCACTTTGCTTGGTTGGCACATAACTTTTGCAACCTTGTAGAACAATATTTCCTGATGATTTAGTGAAACTAGCTAGTGTAGCTCTATTGCCTCAAACAGAGCTGCTTTACAACTGTTTGTGGTATATGTCTTGAAACTCAGATGCTCAAACTCATGACTTTCAGACTTGACTTTTTACTGACACATGATTTGCTCTTCGAAGCTCAAACTCTAGCTTGATCCAGTATGGGAAATACGGATGCTCATAGCCCCACATCAACGGTGGATATTAAGGAGAATTTGAACTGACCATGTCATCAATCTCTTCACTCACTGATTCTGCTTTGACATAACTAGGCAAAAGTAATTCTTTTAGTTATAGATTTGTTCTCGTTCCTTTTTGGGTGCCCATCGAGAGTTGGGAGGCATATTTGGACATTTGTCTGAGAAATAAAATTTGGGACATTATTAACAAAATTCTTATCAGCATGCCAAATTGTTAAGGAAAATAACTGCAAAGTGTAATCTTGATAGATTTTGATGCAATGAGAAAAAAAATTCATGTATGGTTTTTCTCCGTGGTATAGAAAAGACCATTGGTTTAAAGTATTGACCGATATTGATACGATTGCATTGAGTTGTATCCAACTCGGTACCTTCCGATCCGATACTGTTTCACTTTTCACGTCAACCACGAGTCTCACAAGAATTGGCCGAGTCATCCGAGACAACTCTGAATCAACCCTGGGTCTCGCCACCGAATCGACTGATAACGTACCACAACAGCTTGATATGACCTGAATCTCGTGATATTAAATCTTTTCTTCTATTTAGTATTTTGTGTATATCACTCAATACAGTTCCGCAATGCCTCCACCAATGCATATGCTTCTGATTTGATGTCAAATACTGGGATTTTGAACCATGGAAAAGACTTGGTGAGTCTGCAGCTTGCTTCAGTGATGAAATTGGTTTGAACTTAAATACAGCTCCAATGTTGAAGTTTACAACATCTTCCCATTTGTCTCTTTCTTTTTTTGTTGGCGCTTTGGATTTTGCATAAGGTTGCATTACAGGAAACTTGCTCTTAATACATTTCATGCTACCTGAATGGTCTATTTTGTTACTTATTGTTAGTGTTTTACCTTTCTTTGGCAGCCACAGAACATGGATGGTGTGAGGTCTCTTCCTAGACCTTTACCCATACCTGTGCGAGATGCACATTCGCCAGCAAGAAAGGAAAGTGATAAAGAAGAGGAGCAAGAGGTTGGTGCTTCGAGTTATTTTATTGCATTCTCATTATTTATAGTTAGGACTAACATGTATCTTGGCAAACAAAGTGTTATATTATAACAACATACAAGGATAAATAACAACAAACGTTTGTCAATAGGTATCAGGATCTAGACCAGGAGATTTAGTTGGAAAAGCACACGATTATATTTTGGGTGTTTGGCTGCACATGTTATACTTTGAAAATACCAATTAAAATGTAACAGCTTGAATTGTTTGTTTGACATACTTTTACAAATTCACTTAAATCTTTATCTTAGTTTGTAAATTACCCTCATGGCATGAATCACCATTATGATTCCTGGCATGATGTTAAGCTGCACTTACTACCTTAAATCTGATTCATCTAATAAGAATTAAAGGATAGTGGTAGATCGAAGTAATGGTTCATCTGCAAAAATTAATTTTATTGATGGACTTGCTCTTTCCAAACCATTCAATATAATGAGTTAGATTTAGCTTGAAGTTGTGGCCATCACTGTAGCACTTAATTCTACAGGCAACCTGTTGTTGGTCCTATGAACAATCGTTAGAAATTCAAGGATTTTATAAATTGGATGTATATATTTTAGAGTGATTCATGAGATTCCTGAAAGTTTTGGAAATATACTATATGTATACCCTGGGCACACCTCCCATTTCCTCCAATTAACTAGGCCAACGACATATGGAGGCCTTCATTTCCTCTTATGGGAATGGACACCTTAAGGTGCATGCTTGGAAGATTCTAAAAAAGTGGGCTTCCACTGATGGACTGTCGGTGTCAAATGATGATTGCTTTTGGTTGGATTTAAACGTACCACTTGGTCATGGCACCCTTTGATTTGAAAGTATTGGATTTTCATGATCAAAGGACTTGGTTATTTTACAGAGTGAGGCATTATAATATTTTACTCCATTTTAGCTTGGGTGCCGCGGGTTAAATTCACGGAAATTCCAAATTCATGCAGTCAAACTTGAACTTAGGCAGCATGTGCAATGTTGGATCTATTTCTTTGGGAGACGGAATGAAGAACTAATTGCAGTGTTTGCGGGACTGTCGGTGTCAAATGATGATTGCTTTTGGTTGGATTTAAACGAACCACTTGGTCCTGGTACCCTTTGATTTGAAAGTATTGGATTTTCATGATCAAAAGGACTTGGTTATTTTACAGAGTGAGGCATTATAATATTTTACTCCAATTTAGCTTAAAACTAGGCGAGCAGTTACATCTATAGTTACCGGAAAAAGGCTTATTCCTGTCAGATTAGTAAAAAGTTCATTCTTTGCTTTCCCAAATGCTCCGCATACAATTTTTTGCACTGCACAAGAATATAATGCTGATGATCACTTTCTGTTTTCACTTTTTATACTGCTTATTAGTTTCAACGTAAATGCTTGGAATCTCTTTTTTTTGAGATATATATATTTGTCTTGCTTTACTTCTCCCTGTCATTTATTATTCTATTTCATTGATGAAGTGAGTTCATTTTGCCTCTATTTTCTTTTAGGATGAGGTATCTGTCGAGCATTTATCTTCTCAAGAGCTGTTGCGAAGACATATCAAGCGTGCTAAAAAAGTTCGGACACAGTAAGTTTAACATTTTGTCTGTAGTGCATTGTTGCCAAATGGACTTACGATAAATACACCTGCAAGTTTTGAGGTTTTCAAATGAAACAAAGTTAAGTCCTTTTGGCAATCTTGTCCGATTTTACTTGGATCGTGTGTCGTTTTGGTACGTGGTATGGATACGGATACATAGTACGACACTTTCTTAGGTACGCGGTACGATGGGGGTAGGTTTAGCTGGTATGATATTTTGGGTCGCAATTTGTTTTAGATCTCTTATATAGATAATTTTCACTACTATACAACATTATATATTACTGAACATTCATAAACACTAAGTTAGTTACTATTTATCTTATAGTTGTGCTTGATTTTCTATTATCTAAAATAATATATAATTATAAATCTATATACATGTAGTCAATTAATATCTATTTTATTTTTGTATTACATGGTCTAAAGCGAATTGATTTAGAGTTAGTATTATTATTTGGGGTTGTCCATTTTAGTGATCTGGATCACGAATCCACCTCGTTTGGGATCGATGTACCCAGATTGTCGGCCGTTAAGGGTTTAGTGAATTGTGGTAACCTTCAGTTATGTTTAAAAGTCTCAAGTGTGCCAATCTTGTGATAGCAGTTTTTAGGTGTCCAGTAGTGTCCAATGTTCGGTCACGTAAAGCATAGCTGGCTCGGTAGGCATCAATGGTTTCTTTTTAATTTTAATTTTGTTTTATTTCGTTAAGCAAACAGAATCTCAGCTTTTCATGTATATTTCAGTACTTTGAGAATAAATCCTGGATCATCTGGTCAAGTTCTCGTGACATTTTTGTGAATGCAACATTATTTTTTTCGCTGTCTTTTGGTCTTGTTAGATGTATGAGGATTCTCTTATGCTTTCCCAGTGTGACTGGATGAATTTCTACCTGGAAATAGAATTCTTGAATGGATTCTTTCCATGAACTGATTTTAGTGCTTACATTTCAATTTTTTTGCAGATTAAGAGAAGAAAGGCTGCAGAGAATTGAAAGGTACAAAACTAGGCTTGCTCTTCTCCTTCCCCCAATTGTAGATCAGCAGTTGAGAAATGAGGCGGCGGCTGGAAACTGAAACACCTCAAATGATCTGAGATTCTTCTGGATATCGGGCTCCCCATCCACGCCGTGGCAAAGAATAGTAGATGCATGAGGAGTTTTCTCAAGAAGCTAGGCGAAAGATGAAGCAATGAGATTGGTTGCATGATATTGTTGTAAAGTTTGTGTATCTGAATGTCTGCAGTGCAAACAGTAGTAGTAACAGAGAGCTTGGGTATTTATTAATCATTTGGGTTTTAAAAATTTTATTAGCTTAGTGTCCTTGAGGTTCTGTTGTTATATTTCATCAGCCTTGTAAAAAAATAAAAATTTGATTTTTTTGGCTTCGTAGTTAGAGTTTAATAGACTTGAAAGAACGAAGAGTTTTCGGTATGAGCAGACATGATAGCTTTGTGTTGGATGGATGTCTTCTTTGGGTCATGTCTAGGTATGTCAATTGCGTCGGGTAGAGCGTGTTTGTGTTAAAAAATATTTTATTCATATTCGATTCATTTAATATTTCGTGTCTAATGAGTCAGGATATATCGGATTCGTGTTATGTATCAATCGTGTATAACTTGTATATAAACGAGTCGTATTGTATTTTTTTTTAATTGGTTTTACTCATACTAGATTCGTTTATTAATTATGTTATGTTAGATTCACACGTTTATAAAACGGGTGGTTTAAAAAAGACTCAAATTCTTTAACTTTGTGTCATATTAACGAGTTGTGGCATATTTTGATACCCTTAGTCAGGGCACTTGGGATTTATATATATCTCTCTATGGCCATAGGATTATTTGAAAATAATTTTAGTAGATTTTGTCTTATTTTCTTTTTGTTTCAGCTGTTATAACCCTTTGTGATTTGTTGTTTTTTTGTTTATGTTTCTTCATTGTTTAAGGTACCCATCTAAGGTGTAATAGTTGAAATATTTAGTCTATATTGTACTATAAAATATTAATTCTTAATATGATCCATTATTTTGATACCAAGATGATACGAAAATTTCATATATATAGGTATTTATATATATATATATATTTAAAAATTTTAAAAATAAATTTTAAAATTAAAAATTAAAAAATTAAAAAAAAATTAAATTAAAAAAAAATATTTTTTCCATCTTAATTAGGGGTGAAAATTTTCGACTCAACACAATGACTCCACTCCAACTCGACACGAATTTTATGACACGAACTTAATTATAACTCGACACGAACTTGAAAATGACCTGATACGTAAACAAGAAATATAAAAGACTCATATTCAGTTCAACCAGTCAAACTCAAAATTGACATCTACTTGCAACTCGACACGATACAATTAATTAAATGAGTTGAGTTAGGTTTGACTAATATTCGACACAAACCCGTAATGATTTAATACGAATCTGACACGACACGACTCAATTGTCACCCCTAATCTTAGCAAACACAAAAAAAAAAAAAAAAAAAAAAATTTAGTCATTTTTATTTTTCATTCATCCAACCAAACACAAAGGAAGGAAAGTGTATCATTTCTACTTTCTTTCATTGAATGATAGAAAATGTATCCTTCATACTTTTCGTCATTCCTCCCAAACGGAGCATAAGGGACAGTTGATTTCATCTTTCTTTTTTTTAATTCAACAGTCAAGGATATTCGGACCAACTTACACTCTTCCCTAGTTCGGTCAAAGGTAGGTTATCCACACCGGGACTAGGGGATTCATAAAGAATAAATTTCTCATGTCCTGATCCCAAAGAATTATCAAGATTCAAATTCAAAACGTCTGAATTTACAACTTATCCCTATTGCGACTTGAACTGCGTTGCTTAGTTGATCTCATCTATTTCGGACATTCAAAGGATCGTCACTTGAACCATCCAACATAGTCTGTGCATGGTTGAAATATTTTAGGGCCTTAATAACCTTAAATCTGCAGTCTAAGCTTTCCACGATATATTTGGGTACCATTTTTTTTATTTCTCGTAAATTTATTTATGTTGCTCGAGGACAGTGGGGGACCACACTGAGGTTGTGTACCACATATAACTAATAAAGTGGTCCTTGACTCTTTTTTTTTATTTTTATAATAATTAGAATTGTAGGATGAAATATTCGATCTTTCAATCAATTTTGTGTAGAAATAGATTATTCTGAACTCCAAGCTCGGGAGGCCAACGACCTTGCCTCCCGGGCCCAACCTGGGACCACTACATAATACAATCCCTTTTTCGCGGCAACTACATCGATCAGATACATGTGGTCTACATGTGATTATATATACCATAAGTTGTAAACATTCCTTTTGACACTGCTAAAGTGGTCCTGGACTTTTTCAGTATAAAAATATTTATTATAAACGAAATTGCAAGACAAAATATCCAATTTTTTAAATAACAAAAAACTGTTCAATATTGTTTAAAAATTGAGTTATCCTCAATCCTAGCCCGGGTGGTCGAAGACGTTGCTTACTCGGGCTCGACTTGGGACCATTGCATACCCCTTCCCTTAACAACGACATTAATCAAATACGTGTGGTCTCCAAACAATTGTGCATATTATGAATTTATTTAATAACCATAAATTTAAATTATATATAGTTGGGACGGTCGATTCTCCGTTATAAAAATTAAAGTAGGGTCTAAAGGGGTGCCATTGGATAAAGTTATGTGTAGGGGTACAAGTCTACCCCATTATGTGACCTCTCATTCTCATTTTGACCATATAAGAAAAGGCTTGCAGTTTTCTTTAGAACAAAAAGTTTCTATTAGGGAAAAAAAAAATAGGTTCCTTTATGGTCATCCACCCTTTCTTAGAATTAGATCATTGGTTCTTTTGCAACTTTTGTACGCATATTCAACTCTTCTTTTTTTATTTCAAAGCAAGAATAATACCAACTTTTTTCTATCAACTTTCTAGATTAATGGTTTTTATTGGATCCTAGAAATCATTTAATGATTAGGATTGTGTCATATTAATAGTAATAGGTATAAGAAAAATTGTTTAAGGGTTCTTGTCAATTTTTCGGATAAGACTTCGATACCCACGAAAAAAAAAATTGGATATCATATCAAATTTGATCAACAGTCTTACGATTTGTTCTGATATATTTGTAACCAATGATTATAAAAACAAAAATAATGTATAATGAAAATGGCCATACTATTGATAAATGTTGGAAACGACCTCAATCCAATGTTACTACCTCATCTACTCCACCTTTGGAGGATCGTGGATCTCATAGAGTTGCTTCTAGGGTGCGGTATTTTTTTTTTTTTTTTGCTGTTTTTTTTGAGTCAGGTCCTATTACTATGGAGATTTATAAGCATTTGATGTATGTTATCACTCAGAAGATTGAAGATCTCGGGTCTTCTCATTTTGCTTTTCAACCTGATGGCTTGCACGCCTTTTTTTTAAAAATTTCGGTATAATGGTCAAATCTTTTATTCCCAACTTTTTAATTAACCTGATCATAAGAAAAAAAAAAAACTATTTCGCAACTATTAGGTTTTAATGATAGAAAAAAATTTACACTTGTCAACTTTTTATTGGATTAATAAAGATATGATATCGAAAAATATTTTTTTGATTCCGTAATCGATCCTAAACTTTATATCCTCACAGACCACGTGCTACTTTGGAGAAGTTGACTCCATCCGACGTAGAATGCACTGGGTGGTGGATAATCTTCTTGTCAACCCAAAAAAGAATAAAGAAAGTGTTGGCATGATAACACAACTCAGCAGCAACTTGATGACTATAACATTTCAAAAATGTATCTGACCCAAGTTCTCAATTCACATGTGAAACTTCAAGCTTAAGGAAAAGCAAAGTTCGAGTCATAGGAATAGGAATAGGGAAAATATATTTCCCCTTAAAACTTATTCTTGTAAAGTTTAAAAGCTCATATGAGACCGTGGCGTAGCCACGACCTCGAGACTCGATTTAGGTTCGAATCTCATATTGGCATGATCATCCCTTCTTCTTTCTGTAGACGTGGATCAATAAAATTTATCTTATATTTATATCTCCTTTAAAAACGTTATCTGATTTTGAATTTAAGGGCAATCATCTAGTACAAAAAAAATAATACCAAAAATTAATCATGTACTTAATTTCCTTCTTTTAAACAGTCGATTAACGAGAACTAAACTGAATAATACTCTTTTAACCCTTTAAATAACGTAGTGTGACGATGTTAGCTATAGATAAAAAAAAAAACGTTATTTATACTTAATTTATTGATCAAATTTGTTGACTTTATTAACTATCACATTTGAATTGGCTGTGAACTCCATCAAACATTGAAACTTGGTGTTAATCTAACGACAATACCAATGGGCCTTTGGTCGAATGACACTCCTTGCCTTGTGAAGATTTTGTCTTCTTGAGGTCAAGGGTTCGAGCCCCTTTTCCCCTGCCCCCTCCCAAAAAAAAAAAAAATCTAACGACAATAAAATTACATCATTAGATCAAATTTTTAAGTCTAAATAATATTACTCGCAATGGAAAAGCAAAATTGGTGAAAGGCAAATGATGTAACAGTTTGACAAGCTAAGCCAACATGAAGAATGCCTGTCAAAATTCGTATGAACATGTCTATCTTTTCGGCATTATTATATATATATACAAAGAACAATACACAAAATCATGCACATGATGACACCAACCAACTATTACTATTACCACAATCTTTGATTTCTTTAGTGATCTTGTTGTTACAATCTAAAATTTCTACCTTAAATCATTCTTTTATTCTTGGATTCAACGGATAAGAATGAGGTTTGAAATGTGTCTTTTTGTCAACAACCACTTTTTTTTTTCTTTTTTTTTTTTGGTTGAATTTCAACTCCCAGAGGTCGCCCTACAAATTTGAAATTCCAGTAGATATTGCGTGTAGAAGATGGCACCGCACGTCTCAACATGGGCCACTAGAATTTACAAACATATGTTTCTACTAAGTTTTTTTGTTGGTGAGTCACTAGAAACATATGTTGCATGATTCTATCATTTTGTTTTCTCAGAGAGAGAGAGAGAGAGAGAGAGCATAGTTATGTTATTGGGTTGTTTGAAAACAAACTGTTTTTCTCTTGAAAGAGGTTTTGCATGTTTGGTTTATAATGCTTGACACCAACAAGGTAAAAGTAGGAATGACAAACATAATCTTTGATAGAGTTTAATGACGAAATAGAATTCATATAACCGACCCCAAAAACATTAGAACAAAGTTTTGTTGAGTTAAGGAATATCAAACATAGTGATCAAACCACTCTAATGGCACCCTTGAGTGCCAAGATTGAAACTCCCCCCCCCCCCCCCCCCCCAAAAAAAAAAAACACCAAGAAACACATAATTTCAAAAACCCTGAGGGAACAATCTATAATTTTAATAAACTACGAGGCGTGTGAGTGTATTTTCAGCTATTTAAATTATTGCCCCTAACTTCTTAAAATATGTATATTAACCAATCAAAAACAAATAAATCATTTTTGTGAGCTCTCAACCTTTAGGAGTATCTTGTCATACATCAAATCAATAATATTAGTGATGCAACATTAATCTTATCTCAAATAAAGGCTACTTTAAGATATCCTTTCCTAAAAAAAGTGGTGAGTAGATGATAGAAAGTACACCACTAAAAGATATTACATATGCCATTATATTGGGTTGTTAAGAAAAAAATTACCAGTAAGTGGCTTCCATCAATTGTTTGAGAACATAGCTTTCTTTGACATTTACACATACAACAATGCTTACCACCTTTCTATGTCACCTTTTTGCACCATCTCGATGTGAATCATTAGATTACTGAATCCCACTGACTTTATTAAATTTTCAAACGCCAAGATGAACTGCATCAGGTGGTTCACAAATATGGTATTCGTATCATTATTATTACACATGATAGAGAAACAAAGCTTATTCACATTAACAAAGTTTGCAACTTATTATAAAAAAATAGATTATAATTCATTTCAGTACAAAAATTTTCAATTTGCTAAATATATGTTAGATTATCCCCTTCGAATTCAAGTGACGATCATTATAATTAAGTAATTTTATCATACGATAAACGTTCTTGATGTAAAGAAAAGTGAGATGATATAATGTTGAAATGCTTTAGAATACATAAATTATGTCACCTTCACAAGTTCAATGTATCACTAACTTGGTACAAAAGGAGGTGAGGAGGATTAGCCTAATTTCACATCTCAAATCACAATTATAACGATAATGTATCACTTAATGGGTTTTACTTTGAAAATCTCTTACACTAAGTTATAAAGATAACAATACACATCTATGTGGTATATCACTATCTTTTGAAATGGGTTAAAAGATAATCACACCAAGTCATTTTTCAAAGGAGAATGTTGATATGATTAAGTATTGTAGTTAGTCACCATGGGTATAAAAAAGACCATTAGATACCATTTTAAGGGATCTCTAATGATACTAAAGAGTAATTTTCAGATATTTATGACTAATGGGATCGAGATAGGATCCCATTTTTATATGTTTGATCTTAAATATTTAAACTTTATTCAACCATGCATAACTTTGAGTTTACTGAGCTATAAAGACGCGGCGTGGATGATCTGTGTTTAACCGAATCAACTGTTGAACCAAAAACAAGAAAAACTAATTAGACATAACCTATTTGGTCACCCTTGATTCTCTCGAGATTGTGCTAATTAAAAAACCAATGGGTCAATCTTTGTCAAAAGCAAATATTGATATTTGATGTTCTTCTTTTCCGAGATTCTATTTCAAACTTATCTTTATCCCTCTTTGGGTGCTTTCTCTTCCTTATGAAAGTATTGTTCGAAAAGCAACAATTAATTAAAAGTCATAAATTAATTTAATTTTATCTTTTCCTTTTCCAAATTATTTCAAAATGACATACCAAGATAAGACTATAGATAATTTTTTTCCCCATAAAATTTTACTTTTTTTTTTTTTTTCGGTGATGCTGAGGCAATCAGTGAGATAGACATACCAAGGTCACACAAATAATTGGATGGCATAAAGTAAGTGGCAGTTGAACTTTCCATTTTGATGACTAGGTAATGTCCCTAGAACCCTATAATTCCCAATGAGGATGAAGAAATGGGTCCATGGTCGGTTACATTTTTAATTACAATCATTAAAAACCATCACAAGTGCTGTGTTTTTGTCACCTCTCACAGCATGGAGAGCCAGTCAATTCATGTGATACAAGATTAATGATGGAATGAGATATTTTTTTTAATAATGTATTTTAATGATAAATCTTTTGTCATAAACACATGTGAGACTTATAATATATGAGTAGGTCTTAGTCACTATAGAATTGATGATCTATCACAAAAAAATTGAGAAAAAAATATAATGCAGGAGATATGGATCCAAAAACGATCAAGTACAAAATATAAGTAAGTTGATTCGGACATCCCTGATCAAAATGGACTTATTTGGAGCTGGTTTAAAACCCTCAATTTTTTTTTTAGTTTCAAAGGAAAAGAAGTTTGGTCCGACCTAGGCTTATTAGACGGTTTTTTCATCAATTTTTTGGGTAAAAACAACTTTTTTTAGCACTGAGGAAAAGCTGAAAAATGAGGCTATCCAAGGACTTCCAAAGAAAAGCCAACTTTTTCGAAAACACTCCAAAAACACTCCAAACAGTTCCAAGAACTTTTTTAACTTTGACTTTTTTATTTCACTTTTCAAATATATGTTTCACACTCAAAAAAATTAGTTCCAAATGACCCACTACCCAAAAAAAAAATGATCAAGTAAAATGTGTGGTGGTGGCCTAATTGTAAGAAAGTGCTTGTTTTTGCATGCAGGTGAAGCATGGCTCACCTAAAGGTATAAATGGAAGGCACAAATCTGTCATTTCATGTTTGACACAAATATAAGGCAGTTTATGGTAAAATAACTAAAACAAATTGTATTACAGTACAACCCTGAAGAAATAGAAGAGTTAGTTGGGGATTATAATCAAAAGGGAAGTGGATTAATATATTTAAGTAGGTGCCATTGTATGTAAAATAGATCGATCCTTAATACATTAGGGGCTATTTGGTATGTGGGTTTGGGGGGGTTTTGGAACATGGGTTGGAGAATAAAACTCAATAACCTCATGTTTGGTAAATATATAGTTAGTCCAGGGTTTGAAACCTAACCCGCATTAGGCCCAAGAATTAATCTCAAGTTCATGGGTTTCATGAAACCCACCGGGGGGATTGGGTTTCATATGTGGGTTAATGGGTTTAAGCTAACAAATGACATTTATATCTCCATATATCTCATATACGTAAACAAACATGAATTTGAATTAAATTGGTTAAGGGGCACAATAGTCATTTACATACAAATATATTATCATAATAGTCATATATCCGTGCGCATACCAAACATGGGTATGGACAGCATTGAATGTTGAATCCCATTTTTAAGTCTCATCTTTGGGTTTGGAAGGGTTTGAACAAGCCAATCCAAACCCCTCTCAAAAAACATATCAAACAAGTTCAAGGGATGATCCAGAATTGAAGGAATCAAATAGCGGACAAAGTCTTGAGATTTATCAAAGAGAGATCCTTGATTTTCAAGGTATTAGTTGAGTCGTGCCTTGTGTGTTTGGTTTACACGAATACTAGTGATGAACTTAACCCTATTGTTTAATTAATTATTGTGAATTATGACTAGCTAGCATGCCATGAACTACTTAACATACAATGACGTGTTCAAGTTGATACACTTAACCTGTAAACAAGAAGTATCGTGACTCTCTCTTGTCCCTCAAGTATCAACAAACCAATCTAACGTCGCAATATAAATTATAAGAAATCCTATCATTTCAAACCCTAGCAAAATTACCAAGTCAAAATCCCTCTCCTCTCCAACAATTTGTAAACTGATACAAAGTGAGAATACTTTTTCATTTGAGCGGACAATTTTATTTTTTTTTGATAGTTGGAAAATCTCCAGTCTGCCCCTGACGAGTGAAAGTGTACTTATGTCGTTAATATTTGTGAGTTCGAATAGAACTGAAAACAACCCTCGAATGCATGAATCGATCCCTCAATCTATATCCTATTTAAACCAAGACTTGTATTTTAATAAAAATTCGAACTCGCACCAAAGATAGAAAGCCGGAACATTCAATATATATCTTGTGAGAAGTCACGTGACTGGCAACGTTAGAATTGGAATTCAATAATGCAGAAGTAACTCTGTACTTTGCCTCATGTGTACTCATAATTGGAGGGTCATAAAAAGATACGTCACTTTGGCAGACACATTCATCAATATGCCATCTTTGTCCCCCCTCACTGTTTTTTAATGAAACCCTACTCCCCCACGCCTCTCATCAACGTTTTTCGAATGAAATCATTTTGTTTTTGTTTTTGATTTTGATCTTCAAGAATGAAATCATTACGGCATTCGCACGAGTAACTTAGTAGTATAGAATTGGACTTAAACGAACTGTAGACTCGGTCATTAAGAATTTGACTATCGTTGGTGTCTAGCAAACTTAATTTAATACTTATGATTTGAGAGTACTTATAAATATCTCTAATTTACTCTCTCGTAGAGGTGAAATCTAAATAGTCATGTCTAGAAGAAATTCTTCGTTAACCTAAAAAAAAAAAAAAAAACTAGAATCACGGATAAAATCGATATTAACTCGGATGTTAATCGAGTCGTGTCGTATTTAAATAGTGGTGTTTTATGTTTGTATTATATTTGTTTGGGAAATGCTATTTGAACTTAATTTGGGGACCTAATCTAGGGACCTAATGATGTACAACCATTGGATTGGTTGTGGGCTCCATCTAACATTGGAACTCACAACTAATCCAATGGTTGCATTGAAGCCACATCATTAGGTCCCCATATTAGGTCCCCAAATAAGGTCCCTATAGCATTGCTCTGTTTGTATTGTTTTCTTTTAATTTTTGCCACCTTTCGTGTCAATATGTATCTCCTTCGCATAATCAGAAAACTGAAACAAAAAAAAATTACAAATTTAAAATCTTTCTTTTTTTTTTTTTCACTTCTTCAAATTCATTATATATGCATTCACATATTAAATAAAGATTTTAATGCATGCATACTATCTTCATATTAAATTGTCCCATCTTCGAGTGCGTTGTAATCTATAAATCAGAACCAGAAATTCTACTAAAATCATTTTTTTTTTCTCATCCAAATCCAATTTTTAGCAAATTAAAAATTTAATTACTCACATTCAAACAGATAGAAATAAAAATTTTCCTGTATTTTCTTTCCATCTTTACTTTCCAAGATAAAAGAATGGAAATAAGATTTTCCTCTAATCTATTTTTCTGCTCCAGCCCCCCTTCTCCCAAAGTCTGGCCAAACTACTGTGTTTGTAATGAAATCTTCACAAAGACCAAAAAAAATCCTAACTTTAGATCCCCCCAAACATCAAACAAAAGCTCTTATCTACAAACAGCTGAATCAGAAACCCCAAGCTTCTTCGGTATTTACTAATACCAATTTCCACCATTGAAAAAGTTTCGATGGTTTCTTTCTCCAACGTTCCAACCCTTTCTATTATCTCTGATATTTATGATGCCGCAGACTGATGGGATTGGGCTGGTGTGTTGGAGAATGGGAAGAAACTGGGTCTAGAGAGAGAAAAAGGGGTGGCTTTGGGGTTAGAGTCAGTGTTGTTGGTATTGGTGGTGGTTTGAGGGGCGGTGGAGGTGGTGGCAACACGCTCACAAGAAGGACACATGGTGAGGGTGGTAGCTGGAAGTTGCATGTAAAATGGGCTTGATTTCTTCAAAGCTCTGAGTTCTTGGAGCTCCTTGTGTAGCCTCTTGTTCTGTTCTGTTAGTGTTTCACAACACCTCTTTAGATACTCACAATCTACCTCCGTTTGCTTCAACTTAGTCCTGTTTACACACACACACACACACACACACACACACACACACAAATATATATTGTCATTCAAGGATAAAAGTTTAACATAATCAAAATCCAACCCCAAAAATTTTCAGATAAATACAAATTGAATATAGACATATATACCTTGCTCTTCTGTTCTGAAACCAGACTTCAACTTGACGAGGCCGAAGATTAAGCTGTTTTGCAAGTGCAAGCTTTTGTTTCTGTGTCATTCCAAAACCCATTAAAAAAGTTCACAATATTTGCACACACACATACAGACTCTCTCTCTCTCTCAAAAGTACTTACAGGATTGAGGGTATTGTGTTCCTTGAAGCTTTCTTCAAGGAAAGCAGACTGCTCCTTGGAGAGTCTGAGTTTCTTACGAGAATTTAGACCATTCTCATCGTCTTCGGCGTCTACCGTATCGTTGCCGGTCGCTTCCGCCTCCCTCTTTTTCCCTCCATTTCCGGTCATGTAAAGAGAGAAATCCATCTGAAACGACGACGCCACACTGTTCGGTGACGACACCTCCTCCGCCGCCGTTGGCGTTTTGTTCACCTTAAACCCCCGCGCCACCGGTAATCTCATGTTTCCTGACGAATCCTTATCCGAACTTCCTATACCAAATTCAAAAACAAAATCAAATCAACCCCCAAAGTCTCAAAATCGAATCGACCCACAAAGTTCTATACAATATATACACCTACCCATGTACATGTACACATATTTATGAAGATCAGTCCAATAGTATTACCGTCATCGGAAGGCCAAGGGAAGGGTCGTTGATGTGAAGGTGTGTGTCGAAGAACAGGATAGAGAGGGAGGAGATCAAGCTGAACAGGAGGAGAAAGAGAGACCCTTTGGTCAAGATGGTCTCTTGTCTGTGTTTTAATGGTTTCTTCTGATGTGTCCGGAGAATCATCATGGGTTGATTCTGGTGCTTTGACTTGTTCTTGTACTCTTCCATTTGAATTGATTCCCAAGGCCATGCAGACCCCTAGACCAGTGTTGTTGGTGGCGATGGTGTTAAGATTGGAATTTCTAGGAAAGAACTCAAATGATTTTGATGCGTCTCCCAAGCTCAGACCAAGCTCCATCTCTCATGTGCATAAACCAGAAGCTAGAAAAACCGGAAGGAGAGAAAGGAACAGAGATATGCTAGCTAGAGAGAGAGAGAGAGAGAGAGAGAGAGAGAGGAGAGGAGGGAGTTGGATTGAAAGCACCCGAAAGAGTTTTATAGAGATCCTATCCAGTATGTGAACTGTTAATTATTAGTGGTAGGAGTACACCCAAACAGTCATTTTGTTTTGTTTTTGGATAATTATAATTTATACCCTCAAAATATGCTTATAATTCCTATTTTGTCTATAAAGTTTCAATTGCAACAATCAAATCATAAAATTTTACCAGAGTTTCAATTTAGTCCTTACAATATAAATTCATTAATACATTCTGACATAATGGTCTTATGTGACTAATACGTGATTGGGTAAAATAATATATTTTTATGGTAAAAACTTTTCCCGCACATGCTTGAAAACCTTTCTTTGTTTTATCTGATTTTTGAAATAAAATAGACAAAAATATAGAGTGAAAACTCGAGATTTATTGTAACACATGGAAGTAAATACTAATGTATGTGGGAGATATATTTTTTATTAGTCAAACATATTTCTATAGTCAAGTCAAATCTAGATGGAATGATTCATTTGAAAATCAAGCAAACTTTTCAAGATATAATTTTTGCAATTAGAATTCTATATTTAAATAAAAATTAGGTGCATACTTTATAATTTTCTATTTTCATTTTCTTTTGTTTCCAGTGTTCATTAGAGGTCAAAATTCAAATTTTCTTACTCAATATTTAAGTTCGAATTTCCATGACACTTCATGGGAGACTCAACCTAATTTTCAACATTTAGAGCACGTAATGAAAACTTAATTTCAGCCCTAATATAAATATAATAAAGCCTCATGTAAATAGTTATATAGTATTGAGGAACAATATTCTCTAACAGATAGGTAGATTAACCTAAAAAAACACAGGGGAAACCTATTTTTATTAGGGGCTAAAAGAATGTGAAGTCATCAATCAGAGTCAAGCATAATTGCAAAAATGACCCCCGAATTTTGATTAGTTTCAAACATCTATTTTAAGTTAGACTCGTAAAATTTTGTTCGACCATGGGCTTGGTTTAGCCTATTAAAAGGATCAAACTAGGTTGCTGAGTATGTGAAGACCTGCCTCATGTGTCTGCAAAGATGCAATTCGCCAAGTTGGGGCAAACAAAGCAGTCCGGCCTTATATATATTCCGTTATAAATTATAACTACATATAATATTAAGTATATTAGTAATAACTCCATATTTGAAGAAATTTTGTAAACTAAAAATTGAATATTAATTATATACTATTTATAGGTTAAACACTATTTTATTTTATTTTATTTATTAATTATATAATTTAAAATTAAAGTAGACACATATAAAATAAGAAAAGAGGTATGAGAAAGAAAAGAGAAAAATAAGTGTTGATTAACGGGGTTGTCTGTTATTGAAGAGTGTATTTTGTTGAGTTGATGTTTTTGAGGGGAAAAAATTAGAATAAATTTTATATCATTGAATTAAAGTGAATAAAAATTAGATCAACTCAACAAACAAATAAGGCTTTTTGAAGGTTGGTCTGATGGTCTATATTGGTAATTAGTGGAGGCTGATTTGAAAACAAATTTGTGGAGGATGGAAACTTAAAATTGATAAGATTAAGATTCATAAATACTAATTTTAAATATAATATCAAAATTTATCACAAAAGGATGAGATTGCGAGAAAATGAATTATTTGGGATCCTATAAAATTTTAAAATAGATCCTATTATACTTTTAAATCAATTTTCATTTTTTTTTAATTATAACTTTCTCCTAATTGAATTATAATTAATTATTGCTATAAATTGTAAATAGCTCTTATTTATTTATAATATCTTTAAATGATATCTCATAATTTTACCCAAAGTAAATAGATGAAGAACTAAATTGAGAAAAAATTTTGGTGAAAATTCAGAATCAACTAAAAAATTAATTTGAAAACTTAATCAGGTACCTAATTCGATACTATATTGGAGTACCCCCAACTCTGACTCTACTTTAGACACAAATTTAATGGTCTAAAAACCTTCTCCAACTTTGGACTCAAGCGAATTCCAAATCAAGAAAAAAAAAAACTTTATTCTAGACTCAAACTGAAGAAAACTTAAATTCTATACCAAATTTTTAACGATAACTTTTTATCCTATCCAAAGTCAAAAGACTTCTTTGACAACTTGTTATTTGCCTCTCTCTTTTATGTTGTTTCCATCGTCATAGCTTTCATAGATCTTTTGAAGGCCCGTCAGTATGCTTCTTCCTCTCCATCTTCCATTCAATCATCCATTTTTGTTAGAAACAATCCATTTTTTTTGTTCTTCAGACTATACCCATATTAAAGTAATTACTTTTTTTGTTTATTTTATTCAGATTTACAAAAATATAAAATAAAATAAGGGATTAGAACAATATAAAAATTTTGGTTTGGTATTCTTTTGTTTTTTCTGTTTTTTATTTTTATTTTTAGGTAGTGTTGTATCCATATTCAATTTTTTTTTGAATTATTCATTTGTGGAGATATATGAAAGTTTCATTTATTTTATCAAATATCGTGATTTGAATGACACCAAAAAAAAATGACACAAAAAAATTAAATATTTAAGTTTATCCATTAGAAATTAAACTTTTAACTCAAATTTGAGTCTAAATTTAAATTATGGTTAGAATTACTCTTAGTTATGAATGTTGATATTAGATGGGACGCACTTTTAATTTACCAATGGTAATTGATTTGGTCAATAGATTAAATTGGTAAGTTTTAATAAAAAAACACCAAAAAAAAAAAAATATTAAATTTGGGGAGCAATTGAGACAACACGTGTCATGATGAGGTTGGCCCAAGAAGAAACAACTTGGGAGTTTGAACCTGTCTGTCGGGAAATTAATAGATAATGAGAGAGATTTGTAAAGAGAGATAAGCATGCGATTTGACCCACAACCTTCCTTTTGGCCAGTCATTTGTCAAATCAAATCTGATTTTCCTTCTCTCTTCCTAGTTACTACTCTACCCATTCATCCTCTTTGATTTGTCCAAGGAAAAACTACAGCTCCACCTTCTACTTTAATTTACTTTTTATGTCTATTAAATTACAATGACACACCCTGTTATTTTTAATAATCTTAAGAGAAAACCTTGTAATTTTTAAAATTATAGAGACACCCTAAATCCCTTGGAATCTTAAAAAGATTAAAATGATACCTCCTACTATGACCTTTTGTAACTTGTAAGTAGAAGAGAACCAAGATCCATTATTTTTCTATCTCGCCCATGTTCCTTATGCTCGCAGCATCTAAACACTCCATTTCTAGTATTAGAACCATGAACTAGTATTTTTTCTTTTCATTATTACTTTTTCTTTCTCTATCTCTCTCACACACACACACACACTAACATTTGTCTCATATTACACATTTATACCGACACACTTGAAGAATTTTTGAAAGAGAAATTAAAATAAGAAAGAAAAATGAAATTAAGAACACCAAAATATACGTGGTTCAGCATAATATGCAATGTGCCTACATTCACGGACTGAATGCCCAATAACCTGTATTATTGAGAGTGATTGATTATATGTGGCTCAACCTTATTTATAGGATGAGAATAAATCAAGATAAATAAATCACTTGTACTTGACATCATTTATTGTTATCTGGAATATACTTATATTAATAAATCTTTATAAATTTTATCATATAAATTTAACAGATTATGATGAGTCGCTTTGGATTCTATTATATCTCTAATAATACTCTATTTGCCTCTCTTACATTTGATTGAGACATATACCACACCAATGACTCCCCTAAGTTTAGAGGTGTCAATTTTATCTATTAACACGAACCCGGTCCTACACCAAACTTGAAAATAAAACGATTAGTTGACATAAATAATAAATAAGTTAAATTAAAGTTTGATACGAATAACAAGATTAAATGGTACTGTAGATAGAAAATAAGTATTTAACGAATATTGTAGACAAAAAATAAAAAAAAAAATTATAATTTTTTAAATAGTATTATATAAGTTATTATAGAATTAAAGAATATTTTATTGACACGAATTTGACATATATAAAAAATGACCTAACATAAAAATAACACAATATAAAAATGATACGATATAAAAATAACACTGATGAAGACCTTTATCTAAATCCCTTGTATTTTTACTTTGCCTCCCTCCCTCCCTCCCTCCCTCCCTCTTGTCTCTCAATTTGTATTTCTTTGTCTCCCTCCGCCATTCTTTAGGGGCAGATATCTAGTTGAGCTTATGTTTGAGTGTCTGTACATTGTACTGAAAGGGTTGCTAGATTCGACTTATTTTGATATGACTTTCGATCAATAGGGGTTGATGGTTGTTTTCAATATTTGATGAGTGTTAAGTGGTGATGGTGATATGAAGATTCCATTAATTTTGGTTGTCCTCTCGAGTTTTTTAGGGTTATCCAGACTTCGTTGCGTAGCCAGTGATGTAATCAGATGGTCAGAATACCGCAGTTATGCCTATCAATAGATGGGAATTAAATTTTGTTGGTTGTTCCTATCAAATAATTAACACAAATAATATTTTTTTTAAAATAATATTTTTGTGTGTTCCAACATATTTTTTTTTGATATATTTCAAATGTCTTAATCTATAAGAGTATCTCCAACAGATGCTTCAAATGAATAAAATAGCTAAAATTTAACTAATGAAAGTCAAAAATCATGCTCCAACAGATTATGTTCACATACTGTAAAATAAATTTTTGCTACCGTGATACTCTAATAACTTGTAGAGATAATTTATATTATTTTCTCTCTCTTCCTCTCCTTTCTTTCATTCTCTCTCTTTTTCCTTTCACTATTCTAAAAAAAAAATAATACAAAAGGAATGAGAAATAATATTTAAAAGGAGTAGTTAAAAATATAGAAAATCTGTTGGAGTGTATATTAAAAAAGTGAGTAGCTAAAATAAAAAATGTTACTTTTTGAGTAGGTAAAATGCATTTTGTTGTTGGAGATGCTCTAATATAAAATACTAGTAATTACCCGTGCCTGAAGGCACTACGTTACTCATAAAAAAATATAAATATTTTTTCATAAATAAATGCAATGTATAATACAATTTCAACAATATAACGATCAAATTGATATTGTTCAACCTGTATGCAGAACATATATAATTAAACATTTATATAACGAAAGTCACGCTACAACTACTGCAACATATTAATTCAAAAATTCGAGAAAATATAATTATTATTGGTTAAACATCCACAATTTTAACATTTTTAATAAATTTTATCTCAAATTTCAAAAAACATGACTATGTGTTTATCTGCAGGTTTCTACCTAAAGTTCATAACATTATCTCTGCACTATTTTTCTAATGTGAGTTCATTAACTTTTGTGAGGAAAACATCCAAAAAATTCACGTGAATTCTCATAAATGTATAAAATTTTGTAGAGTAATTAAAATCAGTTTCTATTTGAGTTTAACTTAAATTTTCGTAAAATTCAATCAAATTTAAGTTTGGGTGGGGCTATTCCCACCCCGCAAATCTCTATTCCCACCCCATTTAATTTCTCACTATCAAACTACTAATCTCATCCCTTCTATACTCATCTCATTAGTAACTAAGTACACCCCATGCTACATACACCCCATTTAATAAGTAAACTCACCTTATATTTTGTCAGAATTAGGGTTTCATTCTCTATTTCATCTCATGCACTAACAAAAATATTTTTTTTACATGAATTTTTTCAGTGAGATGCATATTAGTATTAATTTTCAATTTAATTCTATATTTGATTTCTTGTTTGTTGTATGAATTTTTATTATTTTCGGTATGTTTTAATATCTCTATCAAGTTTAATAATGTTTTATTTAGAATTTATATGTGTGTATATATATGTATGCTTTTTAGATTATTTGTTGTTTTTTTTTTATCTTGTTTAAGTTTTGTATGCATGCTTCTTATTCTTTTTCTTGTTCGATTTTGTGTTTGTGTTTGTGTTTGATACTTTTTTTTTCATGTCCAGTTTTGCATCTTGTGGTTTTGCATTTTGTAGCTTTATTTTTTCCTTTAATCTTTACATTGTTTTTTTTTTTCCTTCTTGTCTCGGTTTGCTGCTTTCTTTCTTTTTTTTTGCTTATTTCGTTCTTTTCTTTTTAAAAGGGGTGTATGTAGCATGAGGTGAGTATACAAAAGATAGACTTAGTAGTTTAATAATGATAAATTAAATGGGGTGATAATGACAATTTGGGGGTGGGAATACCCCACCATTTAAGTTTAAGCAATAATTTATATTTTATACACGACATTCAAATTTAGCTCAATTCGAGTCTTAATCATAATTACGTCAAACCGAGAATTGAATTTAAGTTCGACTCAATTAACACTTATATCTTAAACCTACAAAGTAATTCTTATCTATTTTCGTTCCATGTGATGTCATAACTTTTTTTTTTTAATTTAGTTATTCTTTATTATTTTTACAATCAATTGCACTTTAACTTCAACTTGAATACTCGTAAAATTCAAGCAATGTTAAGTTTAAGTAAAAATATATACTTTATACTCGACAATTAAATTCAGCTAAATTCGAATACTAATCATACTCACTTCGAACCGATAATCGATTAAAATGAAATTTAGAGGAGGAATTTCGATCGTTTGATCAATAATCTTAAAACAATCTAAACCGCGAAAAACTCAAGACAAATAATGATATAGCCCTCTTAGTATATAGTTATATCACATTACATATATATTATTCGTCTATTATACCATTCAAATATTATAGTATTTTGTTTCAATACAAAATATGACTTATATTATAGTCATTCAACTCGTTTTGACACAAAGAATATTTATTTAAGGTCCATTTGTTTATTTAAAAATTTAAAAATAATCTTTAATTAGAATCATAATTAACGACCTAATTACTGTGTAGTATGAGATAGACAGAGATAGAGAGTTATAAGAGAGATATGAGTCTTAGAATTGTGGAATGAATGAAAGTCTTGCTTAAAAAATTGGGGGGAGAGGACATTTCGTAGTAGGACCGTCGGATCAATATTTCTTCAAGCGATCTGAGCCGCGAAAAGGTAAAGACAAAGAAATTTAACTACTTTATTATATAGATAGGAAGATAAAGTTAAAGGGGAGATAAGAGTCTGTATTAGTTAGTATGAGATAAGGGAAGAGAGTTAGATGAGAGATAGGAGTGTTAGGAAAATTTGGTATGAAGACCGTCGGATCAAAAGTCTTGAAATGATCTGAGCCGCGAAAAGCTCAAGACAAACATTTCTAGCTACTTTATTATATAGATAACAAATTTTAATAAATTTATCCAACGACTACTAACATCTCTCAATACTATTTCTATTACACTGTAGTTTTAGGTATGAGTTACACCTAATAAATAGATCACTGTAATATTTCTTACTCAAGTGTCCGACTAATAAGACTAACTTTCTAGAAAGCCGCCTCTCCTGTATCCCAACAACAGTTGTGTGAAGTGAAGCATTGATGTTTGAATAGAGTGGCATAATTGAAGTCACGCACTGGTGCTGACCGGCACTTAACCTGTCAAAAATGCGGAGGCTGGGCAACATATGTCACGCTTTTGGGATCATTGCAATAATTGAACTAATGCATTCTTTAATGATATTTTTTTTTGGAACAGAACTACAACACAACTCCTTAAAAGGAGATTCTTTAATGATATTTGATAACAACAACATAAGAGAGAGAGAAAAAGAGATTCATTTCTTTTTTAATATATTTGTTGTACAATTTTCACTATCACCTATCATCCATCCAATTAAATATTAATATAATATTTAGTATTATACATTGGGTCAGAATTAAATTTAATTTATGATAAACTATCTATTATTAATAATTAAATAAAATATTTCAAAAATCCAAAATCGTCTTGGCCGGATAAAATGAGGTTGGCCTCTCAATAAATTAAATTCGGATATAATTTTGATTGAATTAAATTTGAATTTGATTTAAAAACTCTGATATAAATATCAAACGATTTTAAATATCATTTTATTTTCAATAAATTTTAAAAAATTGATTTGAGTAGTACAAATTAATCTAAATAATTTATAAAATATATATAATAAAATATATAGGAAGTTGAATTTTATCATCTACATATTTTCTCCCCTAAAACCATCACATCACACATAGGAAGTTGAATTTTAGGCTCAACTAAAAAAACAAATTTTTTAGGTTCGGTTCAAACTCATTCGAGCTCATTTGACTATCAGTCCTAACAGAGACACGTTGAAAATTCAAACGTCCTGAGTTTGAATTTTAACAACCCCTTAGGACTAAACTATGAAAAATTTATCCTTCATAAATACGTTAATCCCCATATAAATAACCTATTTTTGATTGGATCGAGAATAAAATTAATTGTATGTACCAAAACAAATGCGCTAACCAGACTCGGCCAGACTTTATCTCGCCGTCTATATATCAACTCAATCGATGAACGTAGATACGACTCGATGGAGCAGAGGTCGCGTGAGTGTCATAAAAGAAGTGAAGACTAACACGTGATTGGAGAGTGACAGTGGGGAGGGCAAACACCTTGTGGGGGAGGTAAGTCACGTGAAGGAGGCGTGGGTCCTATAAAGTCAAAATAGTTCATTCGCAATCAGGGGGTGGGCAATCAATGAAAGGAGGGTTTACTACTGTGTGGACCATGACAGATGCATGCACCTGTTTGAAGGGGACAACTCCCCAACACTAGCAATCATTACTACTGCCCACTCTTTTATATACATATTTATATAATAAAATAAAATACAATTTAAATCTTAAAAAATAAATAAAATAATTTTTATTTTTTACGATTGATATCTCTTTAAATTTTATTTTAAAATTAATCCGACGACTAATATTAACACCTAAAATTTAATAGAAAAAATAGGGTCATAAGGGTGTGTTTGTAGTTACTTTTTAAAAGTATTTCTAAAATTTATAACTTCTCAAAAGTATTTTATTTAAAAAAAAAATAGTATTTAGAATCGCCCCATCACCATTCCCTCCACCCCACCACTACCACCACCACTGTCACCACCACCACCACCCACACCCATCACCACCGTCACTCATGACAACCACTACCATCACTGTCACCCAAAACCTATTACCACCATTGTCATTGCAACCCACAGCTACCTATTCACCCTTAAAGTTTTATTTTTATGATCGATCAAAATATTTTATTATCGATTATAACTCTTTGAATTAAAAATTTAGTCCTCAAAATTTTATAACTTTTATTACGATTTTTTTTTTTCCAGTAGCATTCATTTCCATACAATTTATGATATTATTTCACTTGGGAATCCTGTATACAAAAAATAATTTCTCATTGTAACTTTTTTTTAAGGTTATTATTAATCATTAATTATAAAAAAATTAAATTATAAATAATATAATATTCTACATGTCATTTTATAATTGATTAATATATTGAAATATAGTATTAAAAAGGGATACTAAAAATCTTACCCCAGTTATGAATATTTGTGAATTGTGTGGGGCCATCAAATACTAGTTGTATGAGCAATTATTATAGCTGTGATTTTTTTTTTTTGGAACAGAACTACAACACAACTCCTTAAAAAGGAGAATTATAGCTGTGATTGAATGGTGTGTACTGTGTATTCTTCAACCTTTTCAGAACCGGGCCGGGCCCCAAGCCTCCCAACACGTGCCCTCACTGTATCATTCTCTCATACTTTCCTTACCATTACTTAATCTCTGTCTCTCTCTCTGTCTCACATCAAAATATCATCAGAATGCGATTAGTTTTGGGCAAAATGCCAAATGGCATCCCGATGAACGGGAGCATCGGATGAGTATGTCCCATTCAAAAAATATATTACATAATTAAAATAAAATTCAAAATTAAAATTTAAATACATATAATCTTTTAAGCGTGAGATAAATGGGTTTCACTAAAAAATTGATGAGAGTCATTCATCTAAAAAATGATATGTATTTGAGTTATAATTTTTTGGGTTTTATTTGAATTTTATAGCATTGCTCATTTTTTAAATGAGACTCACCGATACAATGATCCTTATTGATTTGGGATGTCATTTGGAATCCCAAATTTGGGTTGCATAGAAGTTTGAAGGGGAATTCTCACATTAGAACGGATCAAACACGCTAGGTTTACACACAAATTACGGAATTAAGGTAGATGATTCTTTTTAAGTTCTTTCATTGAGAGTTAAGATATTATGTATATATGTTTTCAATCTTTTTGACATTGTTCTTTTTTTGAGGTATAAGTTATAACTTTAAAGGACATGATCAATTATGAAATATTGAAATCGATACTGCGTTTTTTATAATCGTTCATGACATCTCTTAAGCAATTGTAACTTCTCATTTCAAAATTATAAATTTATCATACAAATCACTAATCAATGGTACCGATAGTGAATTTTTTTTTCGATACCATAAAATTTCCCTTAGTTTTGATTGGCGTTAGAGAGTAATGGTTTGTTTGGCATGATGAATGAAAAAAAAACCGAAAAGAGTAAAAGTAAAAAAAAATATAGATTTTTTATCTATTAGGTAAGAAAACTTTTTTTTTCCTTCTGTTCTCGTTATTTGATAAGAGGGATGGAAGAATAAAAGAATTTAAAATTTTCATTAGTTGTTTGGTAAAAAGCGAAGGAAAGGAAGGGAATATATTACTGAATTATTTTGCCATAATGCCCTCATAATTTCTATACATGCATTTCATTCTCCTTTTTTTTTTTTTTTAACTACCTCAATGTTTAATTGGCCCATTATACATAAATTGTTTTATTTTGCATCTGGTCAAAGCTCTTAGGCAATGAAACTAGTCATGTCATTGTCTGACACGTGGCTGGTGTTTATCTCAGAGTGTGTGTTTGGTTTGATGGAAAGTTAATTTGATAGAAAATAGAGAAAAAAAATGGGATAGAAAAAAAAGGCTTCCCATTGTTCAAATACAAAGGAAAATTAGAGGAAAAATGTTTTCATCCCGTCCAACCTACCAATTTTTTCCTCTCAAAAGTGAGAGGAAAGTGAGAAAAAATTAAAAATAAGTTTTTTTTTTTGATAAATTTACTTTTTTTGTCCTTGAATATACTTCTAAACATTATACCCCAATTCTAATTTAAAACCTGCACATTTTTTAAGAAACATCTATCTAATATTATAGCTTGAAAGTTGAATGATCAAAACTAATTCAATTCTCATCTACTTTAATCCAAGGGTACAAAATATATCTCAAAAATTCTTTTTTCTTGCTCAAATTTTTTGTTGTACACTGTTTCCAATGTGAGGCAATTCAATCAACAAATCAATATTGACCAAAAAAAAAAAAAAATCAACACATCAATACACTTTCTAATGCTAAACAATTTCATAAATCCACACCTACCTCTCTTTTCTCTCTCTTCATTTCAATTTTAAATTATAAAATCAACGTTCAAGTTTTAGTATTACATAGTGTATTCAGGCAAGAAATTATCGCTCATTTCTAAATATCCTATCATATATATTTTCATATGTATATTTTTTTACTATTATTTTTGGTATACATATTTATATTCATTTATTTATTTTTACAACTAATTAAAGCGACATTGAAAATTTTATTTATAATAAAAAAATTATTTTTTATATGTAAGGGTATAGTAATAAATTAAGTATATGTATCTTTTCTTTTCTTACACTTTTTTTCCAATATCAAACAATAAAAAATCAATTCTTTTAATTTTTCATTCTCTTGTGTTTTGGCGTTGATGTTTGGCAAGTTATAAAAATTTGTATGCTTGATTATGTGTATGTCTGTCCCTCAACTTATGTATATTATTTGATCAATTATTGCGTTTCTCACATTACATCTTAAACAATGGTTATTGATTTCGCATTGACTTTTTAACTCTAAAGTTCCTCACGATACACCTCCAATTACAATAATCAGTTTTATATTGCCTCAGTTATAAATAATGAGAACATATATTTTGCTACGCATTTGGACATTCTTTTGTTCAAAACATGTGAATTTTTAGTTTTAGCTTATGGTGAAAGTGATTTAATAGTTGAGGGAGCATTCAAAGAAGCTCTACCCTACGTACCGCAATATAAACACTTTTGTGCATCATCGTTTCTCATTCTTAACCACCATCACTCGTCACCATCACCACCACCACCACCACTAGATGCTCACCAGACTAAATTGCGGTACGTAAAAGTACAATAACTAATGGAGTTAACAATTTAATTTGTACAAAAAGACAACAACACAAACATATTCTTTCAAAAATTTAAGGTCTTCCTTAAAAATTCTACATAACTTGAAAACCCCACTTACAATTCTACATAACGAGTTTTACAAAAATTCATAAATAAAAATATTTATCGACACCAAAGTTGTTTTGCTTGTTTTCTTTTAAGGAGGACTCCTACTTCGCTCTTTCTTGAGAAACCAAATATAGTTGGTGCGTGGATGATGATCGAAGCCAATGAATACCAACGTTTTATTTGGAGTTGACTACGGTACCCAAAAAAAAAATTGATATTATACCTCTATTTATCACATTTGTGGTTGCTTTTATTATATTTATGGATGCTTTTATTAGGGGTGTTCAAATTTTCAATTACCCATAAATTTCAATCCTACCCTACCCTATCCGACCTCAGTGATCAGCTACCCGAAAGAATTGGGTAAGCTAACGGAAGATCTTTTGGCATTCCGCAAAAAATCGAGTAGAAATGTGAAATATCTACAAAATTTCTGTATTCTTTCCCTACCTTAACCCCCCTCTCTCTCTCACACACACACACACACACATATATATATAAATATATATATATACACACACATGTTAATCCCTAAAAATTAAAATCCAAAAATATATAAACCCTAATATTTTATTGATGTTTATGGCTTTCTTATATATAATATATTGATGTTTATGACTTTCTTGTTGTATTTTATTGTAATTGTTATGTATTATTGAATTTATTATATTTTTTTTATTTTATTAGTTTATTATGTTAGATAATTGATACATGTTACTTAATTAAATTATTAAAATGATCCAAAAATTAATAACTACAAAATATGTATTCATCCGATTTCCTACCCAACTTCCTACCCGGTTGTTTTGAACTGAATTCAAGTAGGAATAGTACACTTGATTGTGTAGGGTTGGCCAATAAAAAATTCTTCCACAAAGTATCGGGTAGGAAGATGAAATATCATATTTCTTATTCGTAAGGTAGGGTGAACACCCTTAACTTTTACCACTGTTGTGGTACAAAAAAAAAACGATAAAAATAGTTACCACAACGTGATAAAAATATCCAGAAATGTGATAATGTTTTTTTGTATGGAAAAAAAGTGGTAAAAATAGTTACGACAAATATTATAAAAACTCTCACAACAATTGTAAATTACCCACAAAATTGACAAATTTTTTTTTTGGTAAAATGACCCACAAAAATTATAAAAACACCCTTTAAATTAGTAAATTTTGGAAGTATGGTGCCGATTTTTTTTATCAATACCGTAGTTGAATCCTTTTTATTCAGGTACAATTATTGTAGATAACGTATTTATTTTTGTAAATTCCTAGCTACAAGAAAGAAAGAAAAAAAAAACACAAACAGTGAGTGGTGCTCAAATAATTATCCAAATTCATTAAATCATTCATTATACAACATTATAGCATAGGACTGGTCCCTGGGGATGAAGTCAACTTATTACTGATTGAGTATGAAGACAGTCTGCTTTGAACATGAATAATCCGTGTTATTAGAGAAGGGAGAAATTGTTATTTGGTCAAGCTACCATTGATGTGAACATGTGAATGAACATATGAACATGTTACACGCGTATATATGACACATGTGTAGCATCAGGGTTGTCAACGAGAGAAGGTTTCTTGGTTATAGATAAATTTTTTTAATTCTTCCTCAATCTCTCGTTTCTTGGTTATAGATAAGATTTTGATTCTTCCTCAATATGATTTGGAACTCTCACATAGGCTAGCTCAAATAGTATTTTCAATCGTTTCTTGGGTACTTTCTGATTTGAAAATATGGGTCTATTACGATGTATACGATGGGATATATAAGAAGAAGAAAACAGGTTCTTCTCTTGAGCCTATTTTGTTTGATTGATCTTGCCACTTAGAACTAGTAAGTAGGTCTGTCTTTCTCTGGATCCCACTGAGCTGAAATACATGAGACATACATAAAAAATCGTTTAGATCTAGACCCAACTCTCGAAAGCCATGTGACCGGAGGTGGGAAGATATGGGCTGGAAAATCATGTTAATATATAGGTCAATTCATAAAGGAAAGGGAAGGGGGATACAATCCTTACTGTACAAGAGTGGAACGTAGAACCTCAATGCAATGGTTGGGGCTCTGACCTCCTCAATCTTCCTCCATTCCATCGAGCCTAACCACGAAAGATTTATAAAAAAACATGGGTGATGTTTGGTTTGTATCTCAAAACCAGTTCTTTGTTTTCAAAACACAAAATTTTGTGAGATGTTGTTTAATTAGTATTTTCTAAAAACAAATTTTCAAAAAAAGTGGGAATTGAGAACAAAAACTAGAGAATATCTAAATAATGTTTTCCGAGTTTTCAAGGCAAAATAGAAAATAAGGGAAACAACCCCTCCTCTTTAATGAGGTCCACTCATCGAACTTCCTTAGGAGCAAAACACATTTTTTTTTTTTGAAGTATAAAAGCCCTCATCTTTATCGCCTATCTCTCTCGCTTCTCTGTATGTACAACGCCTACGTTGGAGCTCTTTCTCTGCAACGAAGACCTGAAGACCAGAGCTCTTTCTCTGTCGCCCGTCTCTCTACAACGAAGATCGGAGCTCTTTCTCTCCGACGAAAACCTGAAGCTCTTTCCTCTCTGTCACTCTCTGCAACAAAGTTCTATGTCACTCTCTCACCTCTCTCTATTAGATTTTTTTTCTTAAAATCTCAATCTCTCTCTCTGTATTAGATTATTTGCTAGATTTTAGTTAAATTTGTTAGATCTGAGTTAGATTTTATGTGTGTAGTGTTTGTCAATCTCTGTGTGTGTGTGTGTGTGGGTGGGTGTTTGTCGATCTGTGTGTGTGTGTGTGTGGGTGTTTGTCGATCTCTGTGTGTGTGTGTGTGTGTGTGGGTGTGTGTATACGTCTGTGTGTGTGTGTATACATCTGTGTGTGTGTGTGTGAGTGTGTGTATGCGTGTGTGTGTTTTGTGGAGACAGAGAGAAGGGAAAGAAAGAGAGAGGTGAGAATTGTGGGTTTTGTGAATTATTGTCCAAACAGATTTTACAATTTTTTGTTATTTAAAACTATTTTAAAAAATATATAACCAAACAGGTTTTGCAATCTAAAATTTTCAAAAACACTTTTTTAAAATTCTTCTCAAAAACTATTTTTAGATACTGTTTTTTGAGATGTAAATCAAACAGACCCATGGTTTTCAACTCAGAAAGCGCTATTCTTACTCCCGATTTGAGGGGTACTTAGATAGAATCCAATGTGAATATAACCACTATGTCGTGCTCTGGAACAAAATAATAATATATAGAGTGATTGGCAGATAGAGTTCTAGGCTTTTGGCCAAAAAAAGGGAAGCTTCACTCCACCCTCCTTCACGTAGCGAGCGGGGCAGAGATATTATATATCTCCAAGAAAACAAATTTATTGGCTTGAAAGACTTCTGTAAATTCCTAGCTACAAGAAAGAAAGAAAAAAACACACACAAACAGTGAGTGGTGCTCAAATAATTATCCAAATTCATTAAATCATTCATTATACAACATTGTAGTGTAGCATCATTATGTTCAATCAGATTGAATTTCAGGTGTCAAACAAAAAATTGAATTTCAGGCTTTTGTAATGATGACACTTGATCATCAGCCACCCTCTCTCTCTCTCTCTATGTTTGACATTATGTCATGACTATTGTGGTGATGAAGCTATTTGATTTCTCCAATAGGAAAGAAAGCATTCGATTGCTTGAATATTAGTGGCTAATCAGTGGGGACACTTCTTTACTAGACCATGACCATCTACTCAAAGATATGAATCTGACAATCACAACCAAGTGTCGGATGTGACCACACAACACCTCAAAATGGTAAAAGCTTTCACATTTCTATCCATCGAATTGGGTGTCAATGGGTTGCTAAGGGGGACCAGTATCATTTCAATTTGCATATGTTCCAAAGCATGTCAAGCTCATGATAAAGGCAAAAAGAACAAAGTTGAAAAGGATATTTTAGGTTTCAAAGATAGGAAGGCTGCAATACGGATGCTCTGTGCTGGCTCAGAATATGTTTGGGCCTTGAAAAATGGGACAACTTGGAAGGGTCGGACCACGAGCTCGTGGCTCCATTGGTTAAGTGTTAGTATGACATTTCAAGGTTACGAAGGGTTCAAGGGTTAAATATTTGTCTATGCAATGAGTCGTTAGAATGGCTAAAATACAAGAAAATTTTCAGTGAGTTGTACATGCGACGTGACAGCACCAACTGGTGTCAAGAAATTTCAATGGTTCAGTCAGATATATGTAAGCTTGTCATCTCCTTCCCCCTTGGTGTTTTCAGATGAATTTCGACGTTGCAAGATTTGCAGGGAAGGAGAGGGGGGAGGGGGGAGGGGGGGTGACTTAAGTCTAAGTTTATCACTTGGTTCCTTTATCTCATCAAGCTTACTTACATCCAGCCACACCTGTAATGCCTCGTTTTGACATCTCTGCAGCATTAGAGAGAGAGAAAGAGAGAGAGCATGAAAATAAATAGCATTAGTTGCCTCACCTATGGATAACAATTTTTGACACAACACGACAATACGACTCCAAATCGACAACAAAATTAGTTGGTTTGCGTTGACCATTTCTCGACACGAATCTGTATATGATATGATCTATTAACACGAATAATAAATAGGTTGGGTTAATGTCAAACACGAATAACACAAAATTAACACGATTAACATGTTTAAATAGTATTATAAGAATAAAATACTAATTTTTTATTATATTTTATCAAGTAATAACCTATTTCTTGTATAAAAAAAGATATTTTTACTCATATTTATTATTATATTTATTAAATTAATTTTTAGTTTATAGGAAAAGTATGAGTTTAGATTTGATTAACTGATAATAAAATTTTAAACATAAAACTGAGCGTAAAATTTTGTTATTCACGGATTATATAAGTCAACACGAAAATAAATAGGTTGACACGACACCACAATTAGTTAACGGGTTAAATTAGGATTGATTAGTGCTCAACACAAACCCAAAATGACCCCACACGATGACCACCCCTAGCCTCACCTATTTGCTTGGCAGTCAGAAGAATGCCATGCAAGGAACACAAACTCAAATATGAAGAAAGTAGATGCTAGTCTCAGCCCAGAATAAGCAAATGGTTTTACATGACCATCTGTTCTCATTTAAACAACCTAGAGGTTCATGCAAACTAAGGTTGTTCAAATCATTAAGCATCCCAAGGAATGAAAAATTCAGAACAGGCAACACCCCAAGATTAACCACATCCATGCATACAATTTTGATTGTAAGAGAAACAGACACACAATCATTGAATATACTAGATAAAGAAGAGATCCATTCGGGATAAAAACAGAAAAAGTTCCAAAACTCGACGCTCAAGAGGCTCAAATAATGGTTTGACCATTTAAGTCTTTAAATCACATGAAAAAGATAACAGGAACTGGAAAAGATCTACATAGATGTGTAACTCAAGACAGAAATATGAATAACAGGTCATAAAGTAAAGGAACACAAAAAAAAAAAAAAAAAAAAAAAAAAAAAGGGGGAGAAATGAGCACAAACTCAAACTAAGTATTTGCAGTAAGCAAGGAGAAACGTATAATGTCGTCTAAGAAATATGAAACAACACAACATTCAGATGTGAGTTTAACAAGCAGAGACATGGTTATGAAGTGATGTCAGACATGTCATGTACTTATCAATACTTTTCTTCGTTTGAAGAGTACAAAGATCATCGTTCAATTAATATGCATGAATGCGTAATGAAGGAATTTGCACCACAAGGATTTATTGAAGCATTTACAAATTAAACTACAATCTTGCACCCAGAAACCAATAATGTGACTCTTATGGATGAAAGTGGTATGAAAAATGCAGTCAGATTGATTGCCAACCGACTGTGGTTTGCCTATCCGGATATGAAACTGACTCTGGTCGGAGTTGAAACCATATGATTGCTCATTCAGCATTTTAACAGTGACCATTCCAATCAGTGTAGGAGCCTCATAGAAATCTATGCACACCAAGCCACATTATGGGTTTACTTTTGTCCAAGGTAGGGTATACACTAGATTCATTTGTGTATTATTCCAAGTGCATATGCTTTCCAAGTACCTGTTACACTAGATTCATTTGTGTATTATTCCTAGTGCGTGTGCTTATCCAAGTATCTGTCATAGAGGATAGATAGACCCAGAGCAAGCAACCTAGATAGGACAGCGGCAGTATGCAAAGTGTATTAATGCTTAGACATACACAAATTAATCACAGACACGCCCTATCAGTATTTAGAACAGTAATTGAAGTTGGCAGCAGAAGCAGATATCATGCACATAGCACAATTCTAGGTTCTAATAATCAAAAGCTTAGATAAACCATTTCTTTAATAGCTGAGAATTGAAATAAATACTGAAAGCTATTAATATGTGGCTTATATATGCAAGTACTATGCCTGAAGTTGAGGAACAGGGCTTAGAACATCCATTCAGAAAAGAAAAGATAGATTCCAATAGTCTAAACTGGAAACCCCACAATTAGAAATCAGTTAAAGGGCGGCACAAAAGATAACAAATTAATCTACAAAACGATCAAATTAATCTACCTTCCATTGTTCTTATGGAAGTACATAAAAGTGGGCAGCAGGTGGCATACAACCATTTATTTTTCACAAGATAACAATTGATCAACCCTCCCCAGCATAGTCATTACCCAGGAAACACAAATCCATCAAATGCTTGTCCCAAACTGAAATTTTCCATGTTACTATAATAGAGAAACAATCCCCTACTAATAGAAGCCTATGACATCACAAATGAGTAATGAATTATACAATAGAGTAACTGATAACAGACATGGAAACCAAGTTAAGGAGGAAAATTAAACCATCGATGACATATAAGCAAGGGACACGACACGTCACGGACACATCAACAAGGCATATCCTAAATAGAAAACAGACATGCTAAGACACACTACATGTAATTGTTTGTCTAACATGAAAGATATGTATTTCAATATATACATATATAACATTCCTTTTTTGACCAAGAGATAGTTATAGCCACTAATCACCCCTTTCTTATAGACAAAACATAGCATACATATCGATAATGCCTCTTATCCTTACATGCCCTTCCTTCAACAAAACCTTTATGTTTCTTACTTTGAAAACATGGATTAAACTTATAACACTAGTCAGAATAATTATAAATTTTTAGATGATATAACATAGTTACATGCTCATTTCTAAGGTTTATTAATAAAGTCATGGTTAGTTTCCAAAAAGTGTTAATCCAGTGTTTATTTTTAGTAACTGACGCGACCTAGGGAGTGTCGGACAGGTTGTCAAAGGAGTTGAAGGCACGTTAGAAATTAAGATTTTGTTATTTAACTGTATGCATAGCTGAAGGAGTATCATATATGTGGAGTGCCCAGAAAGTGTCAATTTCTGACATGTGTCCCACTCGGATATGGAACCATTGAAATCTCCATTCTTCTCAGCAAGTTACTGAAAAGATGGTCTCAAATTGAGGATTTCCCAAAACTGGAAAAGCATACCCCAAGGCCATAACACAAGTTACTAATAAGATACATGTAAGGTTACAGAAGAGCGAAAAGAATGTAATGACATGAATCTGCTTCAGTTTTCAGCATGTAATATAGCTCGACAAAATCTTTATATAAATTGATGTGATAGTAAGTTATTGATGTGGCTTTCTTCTTTTCCTTTTTTTTAAACAGGACAGTCCCTTCAAAGGCAAGGCCAGAAGTCAAAATGTTATTCCCACAGTCATAATCGAGATAGAATTTCCATAAACCATACTTAAATACTAAATTGTGAAGTTTTGCATTTCCTATTATATCATCTTTCCCAGAGATTAAACCCATGGAGAAGAATATCCTAGTAAGAAGAAAAATTTATTGAAACCATCAAATTTCATCACATTAACAGATCAGGATAGTGAGTAATAGGCTGACAAAAAATTGCCACATATACTTTTGGAAAATGTAAACATGCATAAAGCTTGCAGTAGCATTTACATTACTTACCAATAAGATGACCTACTGTCCGCTGTTTACACGTGCCTTGCCAAACAATCAGAGGCCAACACCCCTCAAAGAAGGCCCATATCAGAAAATTCTTCACAAAACGGCAATCCTCGGCTGGAGCAGGCAATAAATGTGCTGCATTGCAACAGTCGCAACAACATATTGGGCTACTGTTGAGAATGATGCTTTCTCAGATAAACCAAAATTACTTAAATTGGAAGTTGGCCACTTTTTACATGCACAAGCAAATATGGTTATTTAAGACAGAAAATCTTAAAATTTAAGAAACACGACTAAACTGTAGTTCCTAGTAAAGGGAACACGTCAGTTTTATACTTTGCTTTAAATAAAGAAACAGAATCATCTCAATCTTCTCCTCCTAGATTCACGGGAAACTTCGTTGTTTACATTTGAAACCCTCGAAACACCACTTCCTCTCCTGGAAGATGAAGAAGGTTGGGAGGCTGTCAGATTGATTTCAATAGCAGCATCTGTTGTCAGGTTTTCCAAATGTACAGCAGGAGCAGAAACATCAGTTGTTCCAGAGGGTGAAGGAAAGGGTAGAGTAGAATTGATCTCAGCAGTAGAATCCACATTCTGGGGTTCGACTTGCAAAACTGCGGCATTGCTATTAGAAGGATCCCCACCATCAACCAGTAGAAACTGTGCATGGCTCCTTTCAAGAAGACGGTCTTGGATATATGTTTCAAGATCCTCAACCAACCTTTCAGCATTATTCAATGCAGATGAAATGGAAGTAAGGGAAGCAACTCCTGATAAGGGGTGGGAATGAATGCTCCGGCTGCTCCCTGCCTCCCTATTCGGCAACACCCCATAATTGGTCTCAGAGCTAATGTTCACACTATGAAGAACCCGTTCCTGTGGGGGCTCACCCATTGCACCAATACCAGTCCTGATTCGCCGAAGTGCTTCTGCAACAGGAATATGAGACACACCCCGTATTACACGCTGTTGCCTAACGCTCTCTACTCTATGCGCTAGGGGCCTTGATGGTAACTTCAGGCCACCTTCCAACTCTGACATGGGGTTGCTGTGTCCATTGCCATATATTGGAGTAATATTTGTATCCGTAACCTCTCCCTTGCACACAGGACATTCCTTAGCTGTTGAATCGGCATATGGCAACCGATAAAAGCATGCCCAGCAGAACAAATGCCCACAACAAGTCAATATAGGTTCTTGAGCCATATCCAAGCATATTCTACAATCGAAAAAGCTCCCACCATCACCATTGACCCTCTTTACATCAGAATCCATAGCCAAAGCCTTTGCTACCAAATGGGAACTATCCCTTTTATAACCTTTACTCCTCTGAACCACCGTTTCGGATGAACGCACACTATCATCCCCCTCATGCAACATACTCCCACCACCCACATTAACAACCGGTTCGATCAAAACATTACTTGTTTCATTAACATTTCGAGCTTGTCGCCACCTCTGTCGTTGCCTAGCTCTAGCCGTAACCGCCTCAAGCTGACGAAGTCTTTCTTCAATCGTATCATGAGCAGTTTCTAATTCATTCAATATTGACCCTAATCCTAACCCTGAATCAGCATGTGACTCCAAAGGCTCTTGGTTCAAATCAAGATCCATTACTATATCATCCATCAAATTATCACCCATCACATACCAAGAGAAAACAAGCCCAAATTCCAAAGACCCTTTATGTTATATGACGCAAAATTGCCAATAATAGTCCTTCCCAATCCAAACGTTTTAAAAGATTGAGTCTTCCATCAAGAACACAGGATCTTAAAAACCAAGAACTGAAAATATAATTGAATCTTTATGAAAAAATTTATAACACGGAATTGAGTAATCTAAATATCTGTACCGATATGTAAAATTAATTAATAAGAACCTGCATGCAGGAGATGATCTATGGTTGTGAACAAAGGTCCTCCATGGCTGCTGCTTCTTCTTCTTCTCCTTCACATCACTGATCTGAGTTTTGAGAGAGAGAGAGAGAGAGAAGGGGGGGGGGGGGGGGTGGGTGGCCAAACGGGAAGAGAGAGATATGATCCACAGCCAGTGTTTGGCGCACTTCTGCACCAGCAGATCAGGTAAGGAAAACCGGGACTGAGTACGGCGTCGTCCTCAATCTGCTGTGGGGACACGAGTCAAAGTTCTGGAACAAAGTTTCAATACGGCTAATTTTTAGTAATTTTAGAGAAATACAATCTGATTTATCACCAATTAAAATTTTTAATTAAATGAAGTTTCTAATTCATGGACAATACCATTGTGAAAAAAAAAAAAAAAGGATTTACAATATTTTAAGATTATTTGTAATTTCTGAAGTTTTTGGCCATTAATTCTAAACATTTGCGAGGATCTCTAAACATTTATGAGGATCATTGATCGCAAATTCCCGAAAAATCTTAACGGACAATACAAGTAATAATACAGACAAGCGGTAAATTTAGACTTTCTGTGTTTGAATCTTAACAATTTTTGGGATCAAACAATGAGGGATTGATCTCTCATGAATACTCTAATCTTTGAGTGGATGGTCTACCTTTAACCAAACTAAGCAAGGGTATAAGTAAGTTGGCCCAAATATCCCTGATCGTTGAACAAAAAAAGATTTCCAAAAAATTCTAATTTAACTACAAAAGTTGTAGAATAATCCTAAAAGTTATATTTTTTTAGGATCGATCCTTATTTGTTTTATTTGTAACTAAATTCTAATCATTTTGTATGATAACCCACAAAAATTATAAACTTTGACACTCTACCTCCTTTTATACCGAAGCTAAATCCTTGATTTATAAGTTTAAAAAAATTAAGAGTAATGCCACGTTTTTTAAATCTTCCAAAATGGATTTCTCATCGATTTTTTCTTGTTTAACTGGGATATGAGTATAAAGTTAAAGACGGTCACGTTGATACTAAGATATTCATATATGATAAATTTCTTATGATATAATCTCAAAAAATATGTCAAATTTTAAACTTAAGACGTCTGAATTAAACTATTCCCTTGCTACCTCTTGCGATTATGGGTAATAATTGAGCTGAATTCGAGCCTAATTCAAGCATAATTTACACATAAACGAGTTGGCTCATTTGACTATTTACACATAAACAAACCTAAAAAAATGTTCAAATTTCGCTCGTTTAACAGCCCTACCTGCCATTGCTCACAAACTTATCAAGTATTGAAAACGCCACAGTTCAATTTGTGTCGGGCGGCCCAATTTTTAGGCTAATAAAACTTGGGCTTGAGGGCTCATTTTAAGGAAGCCCAATAATTTTTAGGTGTATAATAATATTTCAAACAAAAAATGTGAATTCATAAGAAGCTGTCTCACAAAAGATTTTAACCGGAATAGATTGAGTCTATTAATTCAGCTCATATAATTAAAAGACCTAAAAATTTATTTAAAAAAAAAAACTAATTGTAAAACTAAAGCTATTAAAAATATTAAACCAAAAAAAGTCAATTTTCTTTCTCACTATCTCTAAGCAGCGTCTTCAACTACAATAACAAAAGATTAAATATAAAACCTTAATTAATATTTTCACATTTCAAAAAATTTAAATAAATTTATTATTAATGTTAAAAATAAAAAACTTTATTTATTATTTCTAATTTAGGCCCCAAAATGTCTTGGCCGCCCTTGACTTGTTTGCCTCTTTTTTGGGGTTCTTGGGACTCGTAATCAATTCAATAATTATGATTATGAGTGTCTATAGGTTGGGCCGGACTAGCCCATAAATTTTTTTTCAGGCTGGACTTGGATAAAATAAGCCTAAGCCCTTACCTGATTGAGTTATTAAGCGGGTCGGACCAGACTTCTGGTAAGAGTAGGCTACTCGCTGCCCAACTTGTCACTCACTAGACGGGTTTTACAAGCGGGCTATATATATCTTCATTTAAAAAAAATTCAACTTAGTATTTTTGTAAATTATATTTTTCAATTAAAAGTAGAGTAAAAATGGATAAAAAATAAATAATGAATAATTTTATTTATAAATATGGAAGAAACTGCATTACAATAGAATAAGCACATCCCAATTAAGTTGACACTTACTCACCTATCTATCACTTACATAACTCCATTATGTTTACAGACAAACATACATGAAACACATACAATGTATGTTTAATACATATTTGTTTAACTTTCAATGATTAGAATTTTTTTTTTCAAACAAAGTGGGTGGACTGGCTGGCGGGCTCTTGTGGACGGGCTAATGGGCTGAATTTTGGATTGGGTGGGAGCAGGGCCACGAACCCTCTTGAAGGATATTAAGTTCGGGCTCAAGCAGACCAACTATTAAGTTAATCGAGTTTCGGGCATATTTGTTTAAGCCGAATAACGGGTTTTGTGGGCCAATCCGACCTATGAACACCACTAATTATGATGAATTAAATTAATAAATTATATCCCTGAATTATGTACAAATAACATTATTGATACACATGCTGTTCCCGTGAACCTACACAACCCAAATCAACCGACCAAAAGAGGTAGAATTAAAGAAAGGATAAAATTCGTAGTTCATGTTTCAATTTTCTCCTAGACTAAACTTGATTTAATAAGATAAAAATTACAACCAAACTTCAAAATTAGGAATGCAATCAGAAAAAATTCTTTGGACTCAGTTCGAAAAAGTAATTGACACAAACCTAAACACTTTTTAACCAGAGACAGAACTATGAGGAGGCCTAGAGAGGCCATCCCCCCCCCCCCCCCCGCGTTCAAATTTTAAGAATTTCCATTATCCCTCTATATTTTTAAAAAAAATTGTTGTTAATCTCTAATTTTTTAAAACACTCAATGTGTAAGTATATCACTTATTGTTTTCAAAAAGATTAATGATTTAATATTTAATAAAATCACATGGATGAATGTTGCTTGTATTGACGAAGAGTTGAAGATATTTGTCGAATTATTTTGATGATATAGAGAAAAAATAAGTTATAAAAAAAATAGAGATACAAATATGGTTTATATCAAAAGCAATTGATTGACTTATAATTTATTTTATTATGGTATTATATAAAACTATTATTTGTGACCTTGGTTTATTTTTAGGCATAAAGTTACATTATAAACAAACAAAAAAAAGAGAGAAGAGATTATTACGAATAAAATTTTATGATAGCATGAACCACTTTTGAATTTTATTCTCAAAAATAATTTTTTGATGCCATTGCTTAAAAAATAAATTTAATAGATTTTTTAAAAATAAAAATTTATCATTGACAATGATCGTTAAACACTAATCTGACCTGGTCATTAAACGAGTTATCCAAACCTGACCTATTTGACACGTTTAATAAACATATCGTTTTCGGGTTAACACACATAACATGATCTGTTTAACTTGTTTAGCACACATAATACAGACTTGTTTAACACAAATAACCTATTTTCACACCAGTTCATTACCATTAAATACATCATTCATTTAAAATTTAAAATAATTTTTTTATAAATAACAGATCACATATCATCAATGAAATTAATTAAAATGCATTCAGGTTTCAACCAAAATATTAAAGTAAGAATTATACTAATATACTGTTATAATAATGTTAATAACTATACTACCAATTATCATAGCATAAGCAAGAACTAATAAGTAATAATGTTAAGATTACATCAATCATACATAATAGACAAACTATACTGCCATAAATGGGTTAAACGGGTCTACAATGGGTTAGGTTGGGTTCGTGTCCGAATCATGTCAACTTTTTTAAAATATATGAGTTAATCAGATCAAAATCAGGTTGACCTTATTTTGACATGAACCCACCATGATTTTTTTCGTGTTTAAACGTGTTGACCCGTTTTTATCCCACGAACTCGTTTAATTCCATGTTCGACCCATTAATTTCGTGTTCGATTCTTATCGTGTTAACGTGTCGTGTCGAAAATTGACAATCCTATTCACAATGACTCACACACAGGAGAGAGAGAGAGAGAGAGAGAGAGAGAGAGAGAGAGAGAGAGAGAGAGAGTTGAACATCAAAACTACCAACATTTCAGCCACCACCACCTCTTAATCCCCCTCAAACTCGATGAAGGAGAACAAATCCACTGCAAAGCCTGTGAAAAACTCATATGTGAACCCTTCCATGGCTGCCTCCAATGCAACCACCACCTCCATGATCACTGCATCAACACTCCTCGCTCTCTTGAACACCAATCTCAACCTTCTCACCCCTTAACCCTCATCCCATTTCCAACTTATTCTAATGGGTCCTACTCTTGCAATGCTTGTGGGTCTGAAGGCCATTCCTTCAGCTATAGCTGTGCTCATTGTCAGTTTGATCTTCACCTCCACTGTGCCTCTTTGCAGACCACACTTCTTGTTGATAAACACCCCCATGAACTCAAACTCATCTTTGATCTTAATCAGCAGACTCCGTTCAATGATAAGAATGTCGTTTTTGGATGTGATGTGTGTGGTGTGGCGGTGGACAAGAGGCAGTGGGTATACTACTGTGCTGGTTGTGATTTTGGGACACATTTGAATTGTGTAAAGCCTCCGGGACTAGCTAGTTTGCCAGTGATCGAGGCGGCCGGTGGTGGATCAAGTGGCGGAGCGGTGGCTGGTCAGCCGTCAGAGACGCCGGGTGAGGCTGCGAATCCTTTGAAGTAAGCAGTGAATGAGATGATGGAAAACCAGCTCTCTCTGATGAGAGAGCTGCGACTTGGAATTATTATCCATGGTTGCAAGACTTGTGACTTGGAATTATTATCCATGAGGTGTTTGTTCCGTATCTATATAATAAAGTAGAACGAATTTGAATTTTGAAGACAAAGAGTGATCTAGATCGTTTCGTGACCAAAAAAAGCATCATCTAATGGACGACGTTATCCCAAACTGTCTCAAGCTATTGACGTCTCAGATCATTTTGATCCGACGTACTACATTAACTCTTTGAAATATTTTTGCTGCTCAAAATTTATAGTTTCCAAAATTGATATTCCAAAATTTAATTCCCTCAAATCTTTTCCTTAAATCAAGCAAATCTCTCTCTCTCATTCCTCAATATCTCTCTCTCACGCTCAATTCACGCAAAAAGTATCAATTTTTCATAATATTTTTCTCTGTATCTCACGAAAATATCACGAAAATATTAGATAGTGTCTGATTCAAGCAAATTCTACATCTCTCAGTAGATAGATAGTATATATCATAGAGAGAGATAGTATATGACAAAAATATTCCTCTTTATCTCTCTCTGAAGGAAAATTATGTAATAAATATTAGATAGGTAGTATATATCACGAAAATATTCTTCTGTATCTCTCTCTTTCATTCAAGCAATACTACAAGCACGAATCATTTAAATTCAATAGTCAATTTTATTTTTTCCATAATCAATAAGAAAAAACATAACTTGGAAAAAATCTAATTTAACAAAGAAAATATGCTTAACATGTAAAATATACAAGATTAAATTCAAGTTATTGGGCAACTCAGATATCAAAAGATATATTAAATAAAATAAACTTAACATTTAAAATATACAAGATTAAATTCATATACAAACACGAATCATACAAATTCAATATTTAGTAAACAACACAAAGCAACAATATTTACTAAATAATCCAAATCTAAATACTCGAGAAAAATGATACAAAATTACAAACGAGAGAAACGATACAAAATTATAAGCAAGACTATGAACACGAATCATACAAATTCAATATTTAGTGAACAACACGAAGCAACAATCTTTATTAAATAATCAAATACTAAATAACGTTTAGTTTAAGAAAATATAATAAGAATATAAATAACTGAGAATAATGATATAAAATTAAAAGCACTACTATAAACTCGAATCATACAAATTCAATAGTCAATTTTGTTTTTTCCATAATCAATAAAAAAAAAAGCAAAACTTACAAAAAAATCTAATTTAACAAAGAAAATATGCTTAATATGTAAAATATACAAGATTAAATTCAAGTTATTGGGCAACTCAGATATCAAGAGATATATTAGAGAAAATAAGCTTAACATTTAAAATGTACAAGATTAAATTCATATACAAACACGAATCATATAAATTCAATATTTAGTGAACAATACAAAGTAACAATATTTACTAAATAATCCAAATCTAAATACTCGAGAAAAATGATACAAAATTACAAATGAGAGAAACGATACAAATTATAAGCAAGACTATGAACACGAATCATACAAATTCAATATTTATTGAACAACACGAAGCAACAATCTTTATTAAATAATCTAATACTAAATAACGTTTAGTTTAAGAAAATATACTAAGAATATAAATAACCGAAAAGAATGATATAAAATTAAAAGCACTACTATAAACTCGAATCATACAAATTCAATAATCATGTCGTATCTTTTGGAAGTTGGTTGAATTTCTGATAGTTATATTTGGCATTTGACAACATCTGCATACTTAGTTTATTTGTGAGAGTATTGCTTTTAATTTTCATTCTATTAGTTATGAATTTTGTTATTATTTAGATAAAGTTAATTATGAATGTGAAAATCGTGGATTTGGAATCAAAAACATAACATTGAATATTGTCAACTAATATATTTTTTCAGATGTTTGAATTATTATGTTTCAGTAGTTATAACATAATTTTTGTGGCGTAACAATTTAATGTGGAAATATATCCTATGCATGTAGGTTGATGTTATAAAAAATATTAGCGAACTCATTTTGTTCGTCGTTTACTACAATGTTATATTTTACTTTACATTTATGTATGAACAAATATTTGTAACTAATTTACGAGTAACACCGTGTCTTCAGGCACGGACAATTGCTAGTATATATATATATATTTTATCAGTTTAGTCTATATTGTATCAATTTTGTACTTAAAATATTTAATTTGTGTCATTTTGGTCTCTAATCAGACAATTCGTCAAGTTTTTTGACGGAAATGACCGAGTGTTATTTTTTTAGACGGTATCACGTGCTCAACACATAATCATTTCGTCAAAAATTTACAGCTTGATTATATTGGGACCAAAATGACACAAATTTAATACTTCAGAGACAAAATTGATTCAATGAGAACTAAACTGACAAAAAATATAAACCTTAAACACCAAAAATATTATTAAGGCTAGAATAAATATGTTTTAAGAATTTGACACTATATGTTTTAAAGCTTGGATTGATGTTTTGTATTTTTTATTCCTTTTGGAGTTATTTGTGTTGGGCTTCCTTTCTTTCTCTTTTTCTGGGTGTTTTAGATTCTAATCTAACTTGTTCATAGATATTGAAACCAAATTAATATCAATTTCTCAATAGATCTATCTATCGATAGAAAGATATAAATTTCTATATGGATCTATATTCGTATCTAAATATGGAAGAATCAACACTTAAAGGGCGTACAGAAAGGTCCCACCCTGTCTCGACATTCCAGCCTTTTATCGATAATTATGAAAAAGAAAAAGTTTACCAAATAACATTCTCTTTAAAAAATTGAAGAATGAATTGACTTTCAAAAAACAGGATTTTTTAATAAGTTAAATAGATGTTGACTAGTTTATAGACCTATTAATGTCTTAAGGAAAAAATTAGTAATTTTTATGGAGTAATGTTATTTGAACTTAAAAATTTGATCTAATCTGCTTATCTAATGACATGGTTTCGTTGTAATCATTGGATTAATATCCAATTTTAATGTTTGATGGAACTCACAGTCAATCTAAAAATTATATTAAATTAGGTTAATTACCCTTCTTCATTTTTATGTGAGTTTAACACATCTACATAGTCAATCAAAAGCTTATTAGGATGTTTTGATGCATTATTTTGGTTACTTAAAAAAGTAAAAACATTTTGAAAATATTTCAAAATTGTTTTAGAAAAAATATGAAAATGAAAATGCATTAAAAGATTTTTGAATTTATTTTCCAGCTATTTGTCGAAATATACGATAACATTTTGAAACACTTTGAAATATTGGTGAAAATGATTCGAAACATCTCGAAATACCTCGAGCCATTTTGAAATATCTCGAAGTATTACAATTTCGATTGAATTACTTATTATTTTGGTCTCATTAAAAATAAATATATTTTTGACTGTTTCTGAAATGTTGATATTTGATTACGCCAACTTGTATGATTGATTAACTAGAAACAATCAAATAAGCATAGTGGTGGTCTACCACTCGCATCCTATTTTTTTTTTAAGACCATACCCTATTGTTGTCCTGTAACACCATCAATTTCATATACTACAAAATCAACGGAGAATGCTAAAAGTAAAGACAAAATGAAGGCAAGGGAAGTCAAACGTTTATTCTTCCTGTACCTTCCAACCAAAAAGAGAAAAAAAAAAAACCCAGAGAGAGAGAGAGATAGGGGTAGAGTTCCTCCGCAATACTGCATTATTCCCCTAAATGACACCGTTTTGTATATAAAATGATGTCATTTTATCTGTAAAACAATACTGTTTAAAGGAACAACACCCTACAATACAATAGAGAGAGGGGAGGGGATTACTCTTCTTTTTTTGGTACATCGGAAATATAAAAAAGAAACATTAGACTGAGTTCCTAGCAAAAACAATATTTTTGCTAACAAAAAACTAGTCAATTGAGGAGGGGGAGCATCCAGCTCCACAAACTTTTCAAGCTGTTGGACGCTAAGATTAACCAAAAAATCAGCACACTGATTGCCTTCTCTAAAAAGTATGAACTATGGGTATGTCATTTGATGAGCCAAGCCCAAGGGCCCAATTCATGTTACAAGCCCAAGGGGCCAACTCCAAGAGATCCAGCAAATCCATCCCAGGCTGCACCTCAAGCTCTTGATGCCCAGACATCCCAGGCTGCACCTCAAGCTCATTAGGGAACTACTCCACTACGGGAGCATCCGGACCGCTTAGAGAAAGTCAACATTCCCTTATCATTTGGCCAAGACCTTTGGAGAGCACTCCCCTGCCGGTTGAGGAAAGGAGAGGTCGCCAAGGAGAGGAGAGGTCGCCAAGGAGATGAAGGGTCGCCAAGCTGTTTAAAGCTATTAAATTGCTACAATCCGTTATGACCGTCAAACTGCCCATTCAATTACTACACGGGCGACTATAAATTGTAAGCTTCCCCATCACTTGGGGGGCATCTCACAAAAACACAAGCTCATCTCTCTTTCTCTTGTAATTCCCTGATCTCCTTACACACCGGAGTTAATAAACTTCCCGGCGAACTTAGCCATTGAAAGTGGACGTAGGTCTTGTTGACCGAACCACTATAATCCTTGTGTTGTTCTTGTCTTTCCTCTTCTCATTACTTACTGCATTTTATACCAATCACTTGACTGTGGTGTGCAAACCAATTTTTGCATCATCATCATTCATCTCCACGAACCTTCTGCATTGAGAAATAACAGCTCTGTTAGGGTGAGAAATACTCTTCTGTCATTTGCTATGCACTTTCTTCAGTTTCTTGCAACCATTGGCACCCATTGATTAGTCTGACTTTGAATGAGTTGGGCACTGAACAAAAAAGTCAAAGTAGCTAATTACGCTATGTAAGCAGTCTAGGCACAAATGCAGCGTAATACCAGAACTTGATTGTGGTATTCACAAAAAATATTGGGCATCGTACTTTTAAAATTTACAATTTTAATAGGTGAGACATTTTATAACTAAAAAAATTATATATTTTGTGAGTGATTTAACACTTTTATGAATATTTTTACTACTGTTATAATTATTTTTATCACTGTGGTGATAACTATTTTTATCATTTTTTTTGGGTATTATAATAGTGATAAAAGTAACCACAATTGTGGTAAATGGAGGTGTGGCACTAAATTTTTTTTTTCGGTACTATAGATAACTCCATAATACCATAGTAAAATCTAGGTCCGGTACAGAAAAATTATTTTTAGGTATTCTATTTTTACTTTTAATTCAATAAAATTTTGATATTTGTAAATTTGTATTATTTTATTATTTAATATATTTAAATATTTTTATAATAATGATTACAAATTTATTAAACAGTACCAAAATTTATAGCTGTCAATCAACTTAGAGATGTATCTTCATTTTTTGTGGGAATTTCCTGGAAGAAGAAGCCTTGTAGTTTTGTGCAGTACTCTAAAGAATACAGGCTGCCAATCTTTGCTGGATAATAAAGTCAAATTAAACACCACTAGGAGGTGCGAAATCTTATACATTGGCCTCTTGAGAGTTGACCCATCGGTGGAATACTAGTTCTGTAGTAGATGGTCTGTTTTTGATCGGATCGAGAAAGAAATTATTTGAGATACACGTAAATTGACCTGAACACTCTTGTCCGTTCAAAAAAAAAAGTGTTGACCCATTGGTGGAATACAAGGCTTCAACTTGCATACCTCTCCTTGCTAGAGAACCTATATCAAACGTACCCAACACACATATTGACATTGAGATTGAGGGAGAAAGAGAGAGATTGATCAGTACAAGCATTTCAGCCACACCCATGACCTACTTTTCCACCAGATGCCACAAGGTTCAGAAATCCATTGCTCAGGTTGCAACTCTTCTGGTTCAGGATGTGTCTATGTGTGCTGGCAATGCAATTTCTTTCTTCATGAACAGTGCTTTCAAGCAAACCGATCTATGAAACACCCATATCACCCCACCCACCCTCTAACCCTTGTCCCATATCCAACTTATCCCTCTAATTCCTTCTTCTGCAATTCCTGCTGCCAAATTGGAACTGGGTTTTCTTACAGCTGTTCAGAATGTGAGTTTGATCTCCATGTCCATTGTGCTTACGTGACTCAAACAACACCCCATGTATCTCTGTTAAAAATAGAATTGTTAAAAATAGAATACTAGATAATACTTTGTTGTTAAGTGTATCTAGTTGACTTGGGAACACAAGGGGGTCATGTCTTGGGTCTTGTTATGTGATTAATGGTCTAGGAAAGTGAGTGGTCAAGATGTATCTTGCAACCTATATGTATGTTAAAGATATGAAATACATGTATGGAAAAACTATTCCAAAAAAAAAAGACTAAGTTACATTGTCTTTGTTCTATCTATCACAAATATACAAGGGCTGAAACAATTACAGCCAACATAAATGGTATCAGAGCTAGTTCGATTCTAACTAGCTGGGCGTGAAATTTCTCGTTGGATAAACAAAGTCCTAGTGAAGAAGATCGAAATGGCAAGTGGAATCAACATGTCTACCGGTGCACAACAACCTCCTTTTCCCGTCTTTGATGGTGAAAATTATGATTATTGGTGTGTCAAGATGAAAACTATATTTCTCTCTTATGATCTTTGGGATTTGATTGAAATTGGATATGAAGATGCAACCGAAGAGATGGCAACGCAGATGACAATGGCTCAAAGGAATCAATTAAAGGAAAACAAGAAGAAGGATGCAAAGGCTCTTCACTTGATTCAACAAGGAGTAACGGACGCAATTTTTTCCAAGAATTATCAATGCTACAAAATCAAAGGTAGCATGGGACACTTTTCAAGATGAGTATCGTGGTACTACGAAGGTAAGAGCCGTGAAACTACAATCCTTGAGAAGAGATTTTGAGAATAGTAGAATGAAAGAGAATGAATCCTTAAATGATTTCTTTTCTAGACTTATGGAGATTGTAAATCAAAGGAAAACTTATGGAGACCAAATTTTGGACTCAAGAATTGTTGAGAAAATTTTGATTAGTTTGCCGGAAAAATATGATTCTATTGTTTCTGTCATTGAAGAAACCAAAGATATTTCTTCTTTGGGTGTTCAAGAATTATTGGGTTCTATTAAAGCATTTGAGCAAAGGTTGAGTAGGCACGCCGAAAAATCTGTTGAGAGTGCTTTTCAATCCAAGCTTAATGTTAACTCCAAAAGTCATGAATCCTCGAGTTCCAATCAATCTAAAGGTGAATCTTTTAGAGGAGGAAGATTTGGAAGAGGAAGAGGAAGTGGAAGAAATTCAAGAGGAAGAGGAAGAGGAAATTTTGAAAGAAGATCAAATGAAGAATCCACTCAACAAAAGTGTGGAATTTGTAAAAGATCAAGTCATGTTGATAAAGATTGTTGGTTTCGTGGAAAGCTTCAATGTTTTAATTGCAAAAAGTTTGGTCATTTGCAAAAAGATTGCCGGTTCAAGAATAATCAACAAGCTAATTTTTCCGAAGAGCAAGAAAGTAGTGAAAACATGTTCTATGCTTGTCAAGCAATGTCCGAGCAAAGGAATGATGTATGGTATCTTGATAGTGGTTGTAGTAACCATATGACCGGTGATGATAATATTTTTGTGAACATGAACACCACTTCTAATTCTCAAGTAAGGATGGGAAATGGTGTCATGGTTCAAGCAAAAGGCAAGGGAACCATTGCTATTGAAACAAAGAGAGGAACAAAATATATCCAAGATGTTTTGTTAGTACCCGGACTTGGAACAAAATTTGTTGAGTGTTGGTCAACTTGTAGAGCATGGGTACTCCGTGGTGTTTGAAGACAACTCTTGCATGATCTATGATTGTGGGGAGAAAAAGCAATTTATAGCGAAAATTGAGATGGAGAAAAACAGAAATTTTCCTCTCATTTTTCGGTATTCAAACAATGTTTCTTTGAAGATGGAAGTTGTTGATGATTCTTGGCTTTGGCATAGAAGATTTGGGCACTTGAACTTTCAAAGCTTGAAGATCCTACAACAAAAGAACATGGTTTATGGATTGCCATCTATACAAGAAGTTAAAGAAGTTTGTGAAGGATGTGCACTTGGAAAGCATCATCGAGATCCTTTTCCAAAAGAAAAAGCTTGGAGAGCCAAATCACCGTTGGAGCTTGTTCACACCGATGTATGAGGACCATCAAGAACACTTTCTCATGGAGGTAACAAATACTTCATAATCTTTGTTGATGATTTTTCAAGAATGACTTGGGTTTATTTTATGAGACAAAAATCTGAAGTTTTTCAAGTATTTAAGAAGTTCCAAAAGTTTGTTGAAAGACAAAGTGGATACTACATTAAGTTGTTAAGAAGTGATAGAGGTGGTGAGTACAACTCTAATGAATTTAATAAGTTTTGTGAAGACATTGGTATGGAAAGACAATTGACGGTTGGGTATACTCCACAACAAAATGGAGTGGCCGAAAGAAAGAATAGAACCATTGTTGAGATGGCTAAATCGATGGTTTATGAGAAGGGGTTACCTAAATCATTTTGGGCCGAAGCGGTATACACGGCGGTTTACTTGATGAATAGATGTCCAACAAAAGCTTTGGAAAACCAAACTCCAATTGAAGCTTGGTGTGGAAGGAAGCCGTCGGTGAATCACTTAAAAGGTTTTTGGATGCATTTGTTTTGCACATGTTCCTAAAGAAGTGAGGTACAAGTTTGATGAAAGTAGTGAAAAATGTATTTTTGTGGGTTATAGCTCTAAATCAAAGGGTTATAGACTCTTTAGTTTGAAGAGAAACAAAGTGATTATTTGTAGAGATGTTCTCTTTAATGAGAAAGATTCTTGGAATTGGAAAGAAAAGAATGTTCAAAATCAAGTGGTTGTGGCAAATGAAGATTATGGAAGCTTTGAGCATGAAAATGAAAATGAAGAAGTTGAAGTTCCACCACAAATGTCTCCAACACTTAATTCTCCTTCATCTCCTTCTACTTCCACAAGTTCAAGCACTTTATCTCCAAGTTCAACTCCAAGGAAAATGAGAAGTCTTAATGATGTGTATGCTAGATGCAATTTTTGTGTGGTTGAACCCGAAAGTTTTGAAGAAGCAATCAAAGAAGATACTTGGAAGAAAGCAATGGAAGATGAAATTCGTGTGATTGAGAAAAATAGCACTTGGGAGTTGGTGGAAAAGCCAAAGAATAAAGAGATCATTGGGGTGAAGTGGATTTACAAAACGAAGCTTAATCCGGATGGTTCAATTCAAAAGAATAAAGCGAGGCTTGTAGCAAAGGGGTATTCACAACAGCCCGGTGTCGATTACCAAGAGACTTTTGCTCCGGTTGCTCGACTTGATACAATAAGGCTTCTTATTGCTCTTGCTTCACAAAGGGGCTGGTTTCTTCATCAATTAGATGTAAAATCAGCGTTCTTGAATGGTGTGTTAAAAGAAGAAGTTTATGTAGAGCAACCACAAGGCTTTGCGGTCAATGGTGAAGAAGGAAAAGTGTACAAGCTAAAAAAGGCTTTGTACGGGCTGAAACAAGCACCTCGAGCATGGTATAGTGAGATTGATTCCTATTTCAGTGCAAAGAGATTTCAAAGAAGTAAAAGTGAGCCAACCTTGTACATCAAAATGCAAGGTAATACCGGTATTCTCATTGTGTCTCTTTATGTTGATGATTTGGTTTTTACCGGGAATGACCAAAAAATGATTGATGATTTTAAAAGTGAGATGATGAAAAGATATGAAATGAGTGATTTGGGACTTCTACATTACTTCTTGGGCATTGAAATTTATCAACAAGAAGATGGAGTTTTTATTTGCCAAAGGAAGTATGCAAAAACTCTTCTTGAAAAATTTAGAATGAGAAATTGCAAATCGGTGGCTACACCTTTGGTTGTGAATGAAAAGTTGTTAAAAGATGATGGAACTAAAGAAGTTGAAGCATCTTTTTATAGAAGCTTGGTTGGAAGTCTTTTGTACTTGACAGCTACAAGGCCAGACATCATGTATGCTACAAGTTTGTTATCTCGGTTTATGCACAAACCAAGCCAAATTCATTTTGGGGCAGCAAAGAGAGTGTTGAGATATATTCAAGGAACACTTGATTTTGGGATTATGTTTGAAAGGAAAATTGATGTCAAGTTACTTGGATTTTGTGATAGTGATTGGGCTGGAAACATTGACGATATGAGGAGCACTTCGGGCTATGCATTCTCACTTGGTTCCGGTGTAATTTCATGGGTGTCGAAGAAGCAACAAAGTGTGGCACAATCATCAGCTGAAGCTGAATATATTTCAGCATCATTGGCTACTTCTCAAGCAATTTGGTTAAGAAGAATCTTGGAAGATATTGGTGAAAAGCAAGGTGAAGCAACTCCAATTTTATGCGATAATAAATCAGCTATCGCCATGACAAAGAATCCCGTCTATCATAGCCGAACTAAGCACATTGCAATCAAGCATCACTTTATTCGAGAAGCCGTGGAAGATGAAGAGATTCAAGTCAAATATTGCAAGACCGAAGATCAAGTGGCGGACATTTTTACCAAAGCACTTCCTAAAGATAAGTTCGAGTTTCTAAGAGACATGTTGGGAATACAACAACAAAGCATTAAGGGGGAGTGTTAAAAATAGAATTGTTAAAAATAGAATACTAGATAATACTTTGTTGTTAAGTGTATCTAGTTGACTTGGGAACACAAGGGGTCATGTCTTGGGTCTTGTTATGTGATTAATGGTCTAGGAAAGTGAGTGGTCAAGATGTATCTTGCAACCTATATGTATGTTAAAGATATGAAATACATGTATGGAAAACTATTCCAAAAAAAAAAGACTAAGTTACATTGTCTTTGTTCTATCTATCACAAATATACAAGGGCTGAAACAATTACAGCCAACAATCTCAACCCTATGGAGGCTCAGTGTACGAGACTGATCTTATTATTTCGGGGTCCGATGAGCCTCAGATGTACACAGTCGCAGCCTTACCATTAACTCCTAAATCACAATGGAACAACCAAACTGAGACGGTAAGGCCCACCCTCGAATCTCATCCCTATGGCCCTTACCAAAATCAGTCTATCCCCAATGAAACACCAACTTTTAATGCTCAATATACTTGCATGCCTCAAACTCTGCCTAATGCCCCAGACTTTGCTGCTAGTCCTCAGATGCCAACACCGCCACCGGCCAATCAGCCAGGGAATGTTCTTTACCATAAAACCAATCAAATGAAGATACAGGAGACAAAGAATCACAGTCATCACCATTCCTTCGATCCATCTGAAGAGGTGAAGGAAGGTTTGAAGGTTTCTTCCGGTGGTGAACAAGACGCTTTGGTGGCTAACGGCTGGCCCGGGCAGCCGTGGAACCACCACAATTTGACGGAAGAGATTCAGCACAAATCTCATCCCAACCACCCTCTTGTGCTCCTCCCAACCCCACCATACAAAGACGATGGTGCCTTCACTTGCAATGCTTGTTTCAAAACTGGCACTGATCTGGTCTACCACTGCTCAATTTGCAAATTTGACCTACACGTCGACTGTGCCACCTTGGCGGAGACCATGAACCGTGAAGATCATGAACACCCACTCACTCTTCTGTTTTCCTCTCCTTTCAAAAATGGGGAAGAAGGGAAAGAGAACTTGATCTTTGTCTGTGATGTTTGTCATAGTACTGTCCATGAAAGTTGCTGGGTTTATTACTGTCAGTGTAAAGAATGTGATTATGGGACTCATGTGGATTGTGTAGCAGATGAGGAACGCCCAGAAAGAAAATCAGAAATGGGTTCAGTTCTTGCAGCTCAGATGGAATTGCAAAGGCTTAAGATTCAGATGCAAATGGCTACCCACAATGCACAATTGATGGCCAGCTTTGGACAAAATTTGGCCAACCTAGTTTAGGTTTTTTGCAGTTCCTTATCTTGTGATTGGAGGTTATATTTGTTCTTGATCTTGGGGTTTTTTTGTTGATTTTCTTTCTTTGATTTGGGTTTTTCATTACCTATCTATTGGAATAAATTTGGTCTGCAATGAATTTCACATACCCTGTTTGTCCACTTCACCCAAAAAAAAAATAAAAAAATCACTTTGTTTGGTACTCTAAAAGGTCTATTACAACTCTTTGAAAAAGGGGCATTGACGGTGCATGGGATGAGACCATGCCACTAGGCACATTCTGGTAGGGGGTTAATCAAGACTAATTATTTGGGCTTAGTTTGGATAGGATTCGACTAAAGCTCGAATCATGTTCTAAACGAGTTGAGTTTGAATAATTTTTTAAACTCGTTTTGAAAAAAGAGTTTAAAAGATTCGGCTCGTTTATATGAAAATAGTCGAGCTACTCGGGCTCAGCTCGGGTTCAGCTCATTTTCTAAATAAGGCAAGCTTGAACAATTTTTTAGACTAGTTTAAAAAAACAAACTCGGTAGATGCACGCTCAAGCTCACAAAGTTCGTGTAACGACCTAATGTTTCGATATTAATAATTGGGATAGAAGCAAGTGTAAGTGTGCGATTAGGGGCTCGAAGAACAAACAACTAGACTATGAATTGATAGTTGGGAGTGTGTGTGTGTAGGTGTTCTGGTGATAATTAGAGTGTTAGCTAGGTGTTGGAATGTGATTAGTGAAGAGAAATGAGTTGGAATGCACAATAAGACAAGTTAGGGTTAACGCATATCGGGTAGTTAGAGGTATGAGAATCACATTAATGGATCAAATTGGAGGCTATTAGTGCTCTGAAATATTATTATGGAAATAGGTCGAGATTTTACAACTCAGCTCGATTAACACTCAGTGGTCTCATTCTTCTTTGCAACTTCATTCCCTTTTTTTTAATAAACATGTAAAGATAGAATACACAAATTTTTACTATTTTACCCAACATCCTATGATAATCGAAAGAACCCAAAAAACTAACAAGAATATTATTTGAATTTAATTTAGTAACATAATTTATTGATCTAATTCATCGTAACCATTGAATTGTATGACTAAAAACTCGTACTTAATGTATGCATGTGTGTCCAAGGCATACTGTTTGAAACCCAAACAATTCACATCATTTTAGATGAATTATATATCCTTTGTAAAGTTCTCTCTGTATGACGCTATTTTTAAGTAATCTGATTCAACTTGCTATAAAGATAATAAAACAACACATACGTAATTTATCAAGTCTTCTCCCCTCCCCCCCCCCCCCCCCCCCAAAAAAAAAAAAGTCTGCAATCTTAAAAGTCGTAAGTATAGTGGAAAAGATCCAGTAGACCCGCTTGCATGGATGCCCAAGAGACCCATATATAATTCCAACCCATTTTTATATGGCATATATGTAGGTTACTCTTTGCATGTCTCGTCCACAAAGAGTTGAAGTTCATACTATATTTGATTTTATATATATATATATATATATTTTATGAGACAGAATTTCAAACACTTCTACTTAAAAATAGATTTTATACTTGACATGACGGTTAAGTTTGATAAAAATTTAATATTGATTAATGAATAGAACTCACCCTTAAAAGTCGTTTTGTCAGAAAGTGTCTTTGAGTTCTTATACATGCACAGCTAAGTGTTTAGGAAATGAGCAATCTATATATCTCAAATTTGTATCTTAAATATGTATTTTAAATTAATAAGAATGGTTGGATTAGTGGGTCTCTATTAAAAAATTGATGAGACCTACTCATCCAATGGTTCCCATTTATTTGAGATATAAATTTAAATTATAAATTTGAGTTATATAATATTTTTCTTAGAAAATATGGTAACAAATTTCCCTTGCCTGCTATAGAGACTAGCATCCTATGCTGACTGGTCAAATGAAAGCAGCAAATGAAAAAATTCCACACAAAAGGTCAACATGCCAACCCATCCAATGTGCAGTGGGTATACAGTTTACACAGATCGATCCTATTGACATGTTCAACTCTTGAACAAAGTATATGATCTAGAAATTCCAAGTAACTTAGAAATGCAAAAAGATAAAGTAAAAAACGCATCGGAATCATATGAGTTGGCATCCTAATCAATCAACAGATTTCAACGCCAACTCCAAAATAACTCAAATGATAATAGGGACGAATTACAAATTTAAGCATCTTGAATTTAAACTTTGGTAATTCTTTGGAGTCAGGTCATATGAAATTTATCTTTCATCTAGTTTCAACGTAGATGACGTACCTTTGACCGGACAGGGGAGGAAATTGACCTGCCTTTGACCAAACCGAATACCGTTGACAAAAAAAATAAAAGATTTCAAATCTTCAACTTGCTTGCCTGTGAGCAAGTAGTGTGATATCTATGTATTATTAGGTGGTTTTCTTGCCTGGCTGTGGCTGAGAGAGAGAGAGAGAGAGAGATATATAGAGAAACCCTGACCGTTGACCAAAAAAAAAAAAAAGATTTCAAAGCCTGTGATCAAGTACTGTGATATCTATGTATTATTAGTTGGTTTTCTTGCCTGGCTGAGAGAGAGAGGGGTAGAGAGAGAGAGAGAGAGAGATGGAGTACAAGCATTTCAGCCACACCCATAACCTCATTCACCACCAAGTGCCACCAGCGACCCAAATCCATTGCTCAGGTTGTAACCTCCCCGGCACCGGCACCTGCGCCGTGTATGCTTGCCGCCAATGCAGCTTCTTCCTTCATGAACAGTGCTTCCAGGCAAGCCGCTCCATGAAACACCAATCTCACCCCCTTCACCCTCTAACCCTAGTCCCCTATCCAACTTACCCCTCCACTTCCTTTTTCTGCAATTCCTGCAACCAAATTGGAACTGGCTTTTCCTACACTTGTTCTGATTGTGAGTTTGATCTTCATGTACATTGTGCCTACACGACCAAAAGCACCACCCTTGAAACTAACCCTAATGATCCTTATCTAAATAATTCTCTCCCTAGTGAAAGGCCAGGTTTTAATGCTCAAGCTCAGCCTCCTTACCTGTCTCACGCTTCAATCTTTGAGCATGTTCAAAATGCTTCTACTCCGATTGTCTCTAAACCCAATGGAAGCGGGTTAATTTTCAATGGCAAAGTGGGTGCCTCATGCACTGGGACACCTTACCAGCCTCAAGCTTCAATATTTGAGTTTGTTCAAAATGTTCCTACTCCAATTTTATCTAAACCTAATGAAAGTGTGTCAATTTTCAATGGCCGAGTAGGTGCCTCGTGGACTGAGATACCCTCAAGGTCCGACCCTAACGAGGCTACGCCAGTTACGGGCATGGTGGAGAGTCAAGAACAAAGAAGAGGGAGGAAGCATTTCAGCCATGACCATACCTTGAATCTATCAAAAGTTGAAGAGAATGGTGCAAAAACATGTTCTGGGTGTGAGAAAAACGTCTGGGATTTGGCCTACATTTGCACCGAGTCTCACTGCACTTTTTCTCTCCACAAGTCATGCTTCAATCTGCCAAGAAAGATCCAACACATATCTCATCTTGATCACCCTCTCACCCTTCTCTCATCCCCACCTTACAAAGAAGATGGTGAGTTCACCTGCAATGCCTGCCTCAAAAATGGCGGAGCTTTCACGTACAACTGCTCAATCTGCACATTTGACCTCCATGTTGATTGTGTAAGCTTGCCTGAAACTGTGACAAGAGAAGATCATGAACACCCATTAACTCTCCTCTATTCCTCTCAACACAAAAATGTTGCAGAAGAAGAAGCAGAAGATTCACTTGTCTTGTGTGATGTTTGTCATCAAGCTATTCATGAAATCTCTTGGGTCTACCATTGTCACAAGTGTGATTACAATACTCATTTGGATTGTGTTAATAATGATGAAGAAAGCCCTATTCAACAATCAGAAGAGGATTCGATACGTGAAGCTCAAATCCAATTGGAAACAATTCAACTTCTAGCTCAAATGCGTCTCCAAACGGCACAATCTATCCTCGGTTTAATTGGGTAAACTACTTTTTCATCGGCTCATGGTTTTGGTTCATAACACTTTAGTACTTTTTTAAACCTTGCAACATTTTATGGTTTTGAACAAAAAATTTACCATCATAAAGTTTTTTTTTCTCTAAAATAAACTCATCTCTTTCTCTTTCACTTTTCTCTCTGCAAGAATTGTTGAGTGGAAAAAAAAGCATTGAAATTTTTTAGAAACATGTAGAATTGTTTTTGTCAAAGTCATGATTTGGTTTATGTTTTCTCTTTCCCTTGATTTTCCTCCAATTGGGATTTACTTTGTTGCTATGGGTTGATAGTGGTACGTTGTGCATTCAAATAAATATTTTCTGAGCACCTTATGAAGTTTGATTATTTTAAGTTGTAAAACTGGATTTGTGTATTCTTCTGTATTTTCACTGAAACCTAGCTTCTAAAATGAAATGGGTGCGATTGAGATTATGTGGGGCTCGATGCCCCTCCCAGAAAAAAAGAAAGAAAGAAAAAATGTACTTTCCAAAACTTATACCTTACTTTAGGATATACCTACGGTATTATTAAAAGAGCAATAACAAAATTTACACGTCTAATGCATAATTAATTTTCATAGTTGGACCCTTCCTTGATGCTTTCATTTGACAATTTTGTGTGGATACTGCAAGATTGCCGGGAAGGCAGGGAGTGATCAAAATATTTGAAGGCAACTCTCTCTCTCTCTCCTTGTTTTTGCAGCATCTAGTGGTGCCAAGAAATAGTTGGAATGAGTCAGCTGACTTTGCAATGATAATATTCATAAATGGATTAAATGAACCTTCCCACACAATTACAAGAACTTGCAAACCATGTCTAGTCAACTCACAGGAGTTTAGCGATTGGCCTAATGGCTGCCACACACACATACACACGCATATACATATATATATATAGAGAGAGGGAGAGGGGGGGGGGGGGAGTTAGCAATTGGTCTAATGGCTGCCACACACACATACACACAGACAGATCGAGAGAGAGATGAAACATTTCAGTGAAGGAGGATGAAATCCTTGCTCAGGCTGTGAGCAAGACATTGTACCAAGTCCAATTGCAACTTATTGGAACATATGAATACAGCCAAAGATTTGGTATATGGTCAAGATCCCAATCAAGATGAAATTCTATCATTACTACAGTCCATAGGCCAATCCTAACTATCTGAGAGGATAATAAAAGACAAGGTGCTCCAAATGAGTAGATGAAAAGAGACAAAACTGAGATTATAGAGGAGAATAAAAGAAGATGGGTACTGGAAGGAGACAGGAATTGTTGGGTCTTTTCGGGAACAATGTTCAGGGTTGGGTTTTACATAAGTCCGAAACATCAGCGGGTTATATGTATGTTTTAAAACTATAAAGAGGTAATGTATAAACGAGACAAACAACAAGGGATAATCATAATTTTTTCTTCTAGATATGATTCACAAAACTAACACAAAATCATGTGGAGCGATAGTTTAGGCGATAAACGAGTAGATTCGTTATACCCATCTAATTAATGGATTAATATGAATTCAACTAAATAAAATAAAAACTTGACTATACAAGAATATAAATAAATTGAATATAGATTGATCAATTTTAACGCCGCGCAAATCTGACAAGGCACAGGCCATTACCAACCCTACTCAAAGGTATTAAGTTTTGTACTTTGACAATTTTTTTTTTTAATTAAACTCATATAGGGCAAATTTTATTAAAAAACAAAATTATAAAGAGAGTAGGAGAGGACATAAACCATGCCCCTTACATAATAAAAAAACTTTAAGAGGTTACATTAAAAACAAAATAAAGTGATGGGTCCCATTTGAAATTCATTCCTGCCCAAGATTACCTCCACAGGTGGGTCTCATGGAAACTCAAAAGAATAGGGGCTGTTTAGTTTAAATTTTGAGAACAATTTTTTTATCTTAAATTTCTAAAAACAAGGAAGTTGTTGTTTGGTTAATTTTTTTGTTCTTCAATTTTTTGGAAATTTTGGGAATTGAAATTTGATTTTAGAGAGCAACATTTTGTTATTCTCGGAGTTTTTTGAAGCAAAATGAAAACGAGGAAAACAGACCTCATCCTCAAATTAATGAGGTCTCTACTTCAAGCCTTCTTAGCAACAAAAAATAGTATGTAGTATAAAACCTATTTTTTTGCCTATCTCTTTTCTCGACTCTCTCTCTCAGACTTTCTCTCTCCACTTTGGCGATGAAACCAGACGACAACAGACTCACACAGCATCTTCTCCGTCGATTGAGGGCTCTCCGATGACTGAGATCTTCAGATGAGGGTTCTTCTCTGACAAATGGGTTCATCGTCTTCTCTGTTGACTGATGGCTCTCTGACTACTGAGAGCTTCAGGTCTAGGGTTTTTTTTTTAAAGTTGGGTATTTTTTCAGATCTGGGTTTTATTTTTTTTTTCAGATCTAAGTCTTCTCCGGCGAAAGGATTCTTTTCCAGCAACTAGGTTCATCTTCTCTGTCGTGTACCAGAGGCTATGTATGTTTAATCTTGGATGGATTTTGAATCTTGGATCCTAGATTTTGGATTTGTGTTCTTCTTCTCCGTCATGTACCAGTTCAGTTGATTTCGTCTATTCCGATGAAGTTCTGGCGATGTAGTTCAATCAATGGCTAAATTTTTTTTTTTTTTTTTTTTTTGTATTTTATCAAGTTTATTATATTAAAATATTATAGGCTTTTAGTTTGCATCTATTGTCATGTGCATGTCTAAACAGGTTTTTTGTTTTACACAACTGTTTTTGAAAATTTTAATCAAACAAATTCTGCTATTTTTTGAGACGCAAACCAAATCGGCCTAACTTTTTGAAAGAAATCTTGCTCGTAGCTTTCAACGGAAATTTTCTCCACATGCTGGGTCCCATGGCAAAGAATCCAAGTAACCGTCCATTTTTAAATTCTAGCTGCCTCCACTTTATACTTGCCTCCATGCACACGCAAATATCCCTTTATTGTAGGAGAAGCTTTACTTTAAACCATTCAAAGAGCATCAACGATGCCAACCCATGTAAGTCTTCTGAACAAAGCAAGATTTGGTGGGTAGGAGACTGCCTGAATAGTGACCTGAACAGCAGCAGTCCATGGTCGAAGTCCAGCTGGGCCATTGTTCTTTGACATAAAGTGGGTAAATCTCAACTGAAATCTGAAAATTGTGGCTGAGATTGTGATTACATGGAACATAAATGGAATCTGGCGATAGGGGTGTTAACGAGGTCGAGTCTTCTGAGTTTGACTATGCTCAAGTTTGCCTTGAGCTGTTCAATGATTGTTTAAGCTCGTCAGTCAAGTTTAAAATATTATTCAAGTTTAGCTCATATTAAATTCAAGCCGAGCTCGAGTAAAAAATAAGTCATGCAAAAAAAAATTAAATTCATAAATTTTAAATACCCAATCGAAAAAATTTTAAAAAATTCAAAAAAATGCATAAAAATCTAAATTTTTAACACAAATATCAGCACAAAATCTATATAATAAAATAGCTTACAATTCAAATCTCAAAAGATAAACAAAATGACTTTTGTTTTTCGCGGTTCAGATCGCTTTAAATTTTATTTTAAAGTTAATCTAACGGCTAATATTAACACCCTAAATTTAATAGGAAAAATAGGCCCCTAAGGGTGTGTTTGTAGTGACTTTTTAAAAGTATTTTTAGAAATTATTTCTCATAAGTACTTTAAAAAAAAAATAGTGTTTGAAACCGCCCCACCACCACCACGGTCATTACCACCCACCACAACCATCACCGTCTCCTATCACCACCACCTCTCACCCCCACTACAAGCGATGCTTAAATTCATTTATCTCTCCTCTATGTTTGTGATTTAATTTTGGATATAGATACAAATATGTTTATTGTTTATCATTTTTTATTACTCTGTGTCTTCAGGCACATGCAATAACTAGTACATCTAAATTACAACAAAAATATACAAACTTAATTTTTTTTTAATTTTATTGAAATAACCTTAAGACCTGTAATAATTTATATATATATTATATACAAGAAGAAAAAACGAATCAGTTTGTGAATAGCTTGGGCTCGGCTCAAATACTAAATGAATCTAAAAACTTTAAGATTTGCCTGTGGAAGCTTTATTTAATCATGATAGCATCTCCACAATGACTCACACACACAGAGGAGAGAGAGAGAGAGAGAGAGAGATGAGAGCTGAACATCAAAACTACCAACATTTCAGCCACCACCACCTCTTAATCCCCCTCAAACTCGATGAAGGAGAACAAATCCACTGCAAAGGCTGTGAAACACTCATCTTTGAACCCTTCCATGGCTGCCTCCAATGCAACCACTACCTCCATGACCACTGCATCAACACTCCTCGCTCTCTTGAACACCCATCTCACCCTTCTCACCCCCTAACCCTCATCCCATCTCCAACCTATTCTAATGGATCCTACTCTTGCAATGCTTGTGGTTCTGAAGGCCATTCCTTCAGCTATAGCTGTGCTCATTGTCAGTTTGATCTTCACCTCCACTGTGCCTCTCTGCAGACCACACTTCTTCTTGATGAACACCCCCATGAACTCAAACTCATCTTTGATCTTAATCAGCAGACTCCGTTCAATGATAAGAATGTCGTTTTTAGATGTGATGTGTGTGGTGTGGCGGTGGACAAGAGGCAGTGGGTGTACTACTGTGCTGGTTGTGATTTTGGGACACACTTGAAGTGTGTAAAGCCTCCGGGACTAGGTTTGCCAGTGACCGAGGCGGCCGGTGGTGGATCAAGTGGCGGAGCGGTGGCTGGTCAGCCGTCGGAGACGCCGGGTGAGGCTGCGAATCCTTTGAAGGAAGCAGTGAATGAGATGACGGAAAACCAGCTCTTTCTGATGAGGCTACAGATTCAGATGAACAGAGCAGACATGATTTCAAGACTTGCGACTTGGAATTATCGTCCATGAGGTGTTTATTCCCCGGAATATAATATAGAATATCGAGTTAATAATATTTTTGTTCCCTTAAATATATAGGATTTTTTGCATCTTATACCTTAAAAGATTTTAAGTTTTTTATTTTGCACCTTTAAAGATTAAATTTTCTATATTACACCTTTTATTAGTTTTCATTATTTTTTTCGTCAAAAGTCAAATCATTGATACTGACGGAAAAATTAACAGAAGGGTCACATTGTAACATTTTTTATACATTGAGGGTGTAAAGTGAAAAACTTAAAATCTTTCAGGGTGCAAAATAAAATTCGCCCTAATATATATTTTTTATTAGTTTAGTTCTGATTTATCAATTTAGTCCATAAAATATTTGATTCATGTCATTTTGGTCCCTAATCAGATAATCCGTCAAGTTTTTTGACTGAAGTAATTACTTGTTATTTTTTTAGACGATATCACGAGTTTAATACGTGATCATTCCGTAAAAAGCTTAACGGTCTGTCGATTTAGGAACCAAAATGTTGCGAATTGAATATTTTAGAGGCTAAATTGACAAAATTAAAACAATGAAAACTAAACTAACAAAAAAAATATATTTTAAGGACTAAAAATACTATTAACACGAGAATAAATAATCGTCATTTTCAACCGGAAAGTGAGATGCTTGTTTGGGTTGTAAGAATTTGACAATATATGTTTTAAAGCTTGGATGGATGTTTTGTATTTTTGATTCCTTTTGGAGTTATTTGTGTTGGGCTTCCTTTCTTTCTCTTTTTCTGGGTGTTTTAGTAACTAATCTAATTGACTAGTTAGGAGAACTATTGTCTTAGGAAAAAAGGAGTAATTTTTATGAAGTGATGATATTTGGACATAAAAGTATAATCTAATATGTTGATTTAATGATGTGATTTTATTGTAACAATTTCATTAGTATATTATATGATTGATTAATTAGAAACAAATCATATAATACCGGTCGAACTTCTTATCCTGAAAATGGAAGTTTGAGTTTTGGAGTCCACATTGAGGTTCGGTGGTTGATCACTATACTAGTCTAGTTAGATTCGTTTTCGAGAGAAGTAACGGGTGCAGTCAAGGGCCTCATAATTCCACCAGTGAAAATCGATCAGCGTGGTCTCTGGACTTTCTATTTTATCTCGCCCTTTATTTACTTAGCAAAAAAAAAAAAAAAATTATATATATATATATATAAGCAGGTGTCTACCACTCACATCCTTTTTTGTTTAAAAAAAAAAAAAAGACCACGCCCTATTGTTATTCTGGAACACCATCAAAATTCAGACAAAAAACTATATTGGTAAAATTATTTCTCTACAATTTCAAAAACTACAAAGTCAACGGAGAATGCTAAAAGTAAAGACAAAATGAAGGTAAGGGATGTCAAACGTTTATTCTTCCGCTTACAACCAAAAAGAGGAAGAACAAAAAAAAAGGCAGAGAGAGAGGAGGGGGTACAGTAAAGCTCTGTATAGCACTGCACAAGTGTTGTTGACTTAAATGATATCGTTTTTTATATAATATCACATCGTTTTATATACAAAATAATACCGTCATTAACTATGCCCTTTCTTGCAACCATTGGCACCCATTGATTAATCTGACTTTGAATGAGTTGGGCAATGAGCATAAAAGTCAAAGTAGCTAATTATGCTATGTAAGCAGCCAGTCACAAATGCAGCGTAATACCATAGTGAAATCTTGGTCTTGTACCAAAAAATTATTTTCAGGTATTCTATTTTTACTTTTAATTCAATAAAATTTTGATATTTGTAATTTTTTATTATTTAATATATTTAAATGTTTTTATAACCAATTATTACAAATTAATTAAACCGTACCAAAATTTATAGCTGTCAATCCTCAACTTAGATATGTATCTTCATTTTTTGTGGGAATTTCCTGGAAGAAGAAGCCTTGTAGTTTTGTGTCTTTGCTGGATAATAAAGTCAAATTAAACACCACTAGGAGGTGTGAAATCTTATACATTGGCCTCCTGAGTGTTGACCCATTGGTGGAGTACAAAGCTTCAACTTGCATACCTCCTTGCTAGAGAACCTATATGATACATAGTTTTTTCCCATCAAACGTACCCAACATACATATTGACATTGAGAGAGAGAGAGAGATGGATCAGTACAAGCATTTCAGCCACACCCATGACCTACTTTTCCACCAGATGCCACAAGGTTCAGAAATCCATTGCTCAGGTTGCAACTCTTCTGGTTCAGGATGTGTCTATGTGTGCTGGCAATGCAATTTCTTTCTTCATGAACAGTGCTTTCAAGCAAGCCGATCTATGAAACACCCATATCACCCCACCCACCCTCTAACCCTTGTCCCATATCCAACCTATCCTTCTAATTCCTTCTTCTGCAATTCTTGCAGCCAAATTGGAACTGGGTTTTCCTACAGCTGTTCAGAATGTGAGTTTGATCTCCATGTCCATTGTGCTTACATTACTCAAACCACACCCCATGTATCTCAACCTTATGGAGGCTCAGTGTACGAGAATAATCTTATTATTTCGGGGCCTGGGGAACCTCAGATGTACACAGGTTTACCATTAACTTCTAAATCACAATGGAACAACCAAACTGAGACGTTAAGGCCCACCCTCGAATCTCATCCCTATGGCCCTTACCAAAATCAGTCTATCCCCAATGAAACACCAACTTTTAAGCCCACCCTCGAATCATATCATCCCTATGGCCCTTACCAAAGTCAATCTATACCTAATGAAACACCAACTTTTAATCCTCAATACACTTGCATGCCTCAAACTCTGCCTAGTGTTAATGCCCCAGACTTTGCTGCTAGTCCTCAGATGCCACCACCGCCACCGGCCGATCAGCCAGGGAAGGTTCTATACCATAAAAACAATCAAATGAAGATACAGGAGACAAAGAATCACAGTCATCCCCATTCCTTCAATCCATCTGAAGAGGTGATCAAGGAAGATTTGACGGTTTCTTCCGGTGGTGAGCAAGACCCTTTGGTGGCTAACGGTCGCCCCGGGCAGCCGTGGAACCACCACAACTTGACGGAAGAGATTCAGCACAAATCTCATCCCAACCACCCTCTTGTGCTCCTCCCAACCCCACCATACAAAGCCGATGGTGCCTTCACTTGCAATTCTTGTTTCAAAACTGGCACTGATCTTGTCTACCACTGCTCAATTTGCAAATTTGACCTCGACGTCGACTGTGTCACCTTGCCGGAGACTATGAACCGCAAAGATCATGAACACCCACTCACTCTTCTGTTTTCCTCTCCTTGCAAAAATGGGGAAGAAGGGAAAGAGAACTTGATCTTTGTCTGTGATGTTTGCCATAGTTCTGTCCAAGAAAGTTGCTGGGTTTATTACTGTAAAGAATGTGATTATGGGACTCATGTGGATTGTGTAGCAGATGAGGAATGCCCAGAAGGAGAATCAGAAATGTGTTCAGTTCTTGAGGCTCAGACGGAGTTGCAAAGGCTTCAGATTCAGATGCAAATGGCTAACCAAAACGCACAATTCATGTCCAGCATTGCACATAGTTTGGCCAACCTAGTTTAGGTTTTTTGCAGTTCGTGATCTTGTGATTGGACGTTGGAGGTTATATTTGTTATTGATCTTGGGGTTTTTTTTGTTAATTTTCTTTCTGTGATTTGGGTTTTTCATTATCTATCTATTGGAATAATTTTGGTCGGCAATGAATTTCACATACCTGTTTGTCCACTTCACAAAAAATTCATTACAACTCTTTGAGAAAGGCGCATTGGCGGTTAATGGGATGAAATTTGAGTTTGAATTTTCACAATTTTTTGAAGTTAGGTCACGAGAGATTCATTCCACATGAATATCTTAGTCCCGGTGTAGATGTCCTGCCTTTGCCCAGACCGGGGAGAGAATTAATCAAAGTGTGCATAAACTGGTTCAGACACCCCTGACCGTTAAACTAAAAAAAAAAGAAAAAAGAATGGGATGAGACCAATGCCACTAAGCACATTCCCGTGGTCTCATTCTTCTTAAAGCTTATTCTCTCTTTTTTAATAAACATGCAAAGATAGAATACACAAATTTTTACTAGTTTACTCAGCATCATATGATAATCGAAAAAAACCCAAGAAGCTCAACAAGAATATTATTTGAACTTAATTTACTTGTATAATTTGTTGATCTATTAATTTATCGTAATCACTGAATTGTATGACTAAAAACTCGTACTTAATGTATGCTTGTATGTATGTGTGTCTAAGGCATACTGTTCCTCTTTAATATGTCGAAACCCAAACAATTGACATCATTTTAGATGAATTATCCTTTGTAAAGTTCTTTATGTATGATGCTATTCTTCAGTAATCTGATTTAACTTGCTATAAAGCTAATAAAAGAACACATGCAGCTGCTTTTCAAGTCTTCTCTCTCTCCTCTCTCCACCCCCCCCCCCCCCCCCAAAAAAAAATTCCGAAAAGAGGGAAATTGCGCAAAAGTCTGCAACGTCAAAAGTCAAATGTATAGCGGAAGACTTATACATAATTTCAAGACATTTTAATTTAGCATATAAGTTACTCTTTGTATGTCTTGACCACAAAGAGTTGCAATTCATATTACATTTGATTTTATAAATACATGACGTGGTGATTAAGTCCAATAAAAATTAATATTGATGGATGGATAGAACTCATTTTTAAGAATCGTTTTGTTAGGGAGAGTGTCTATAAGTTCACATACCATACACCTAAGTGGGTGTGGAATATCGTAACAAATTTCCACGGCATGCTATAGAGACTAGCATCCTATGCTGACTGGTCAAATGAAAGCAAATGAAGAAATTCCACACAAAAAGTCAACAATTGCCAACCCATCCAATGTGCAGTGGGTTTACACAAAGACCAATGCTATAGGGACCTCATTTGGAGACCTAATGATGTGACTTCAATGTAACTATTGGATTAGTTGTGAGTTCCAATGTTAGATGAAACCCACAACCAATCCAATAGTTATACATCATTAGGTCCCTAGATTAGGTCCCTAAATTAGGTTCAAATAGCATTTCCCTTACACAAATTGATCATATTGATATGTTCAACTCTTGAACAAAGTGTATGAATTTGGAAATTCCAAGTTACTTACAAATGCAAAATGATAAAGTAAAAAACACATCTAACTAAGGAATATATGAGTTGACATCCTAATCAATCAATAGATATCAAAGCTAAGTGCAAAGATAGTTCAAGTGGTAATAATGATGAACTGTAAATTCAAATGTTTTGAGTTTGAATCTTGACAATCTCTTGGGATAAAAGTATGAAGAATTTATCTCTCATGAATACTTTAGTCCCGGCGTGGATTACCTGCCTTGGACTAGACTGGAAAAAAAATTAATCGAGATACATGTAAGCTAGTCCAGAAACCTACTCACAAAAAAATAAAATATAGATTTCAAAGCTTCAACTTGCTTGCCTGTGAGCAAGTAGTGTGATATCTATGTATTATTAGTTGGTTTTCTTGCCTGGCTGAGAGAGAGAGAGATGGAGTACAAGCATTTCAGCCACACCCATAACCTTATTCACCACCAAGTGCCACCAGGGACCCAAATCCATTGCTCAGGTTGTAACCTTCCCGGCACCGGCACCGTGTATGCTTGCCGCCAATGCAGCTACTTTCTTCATGAACAGTGCTTTCAGGCCAGCCGCTCCATGAAACACCAATCTAACCCCCCTTCATCCTCTAACCCTAGTCCCCTATCCAACTTACCCCTCCACTTCCTTTTTCTGCAATTCCTGCAACCAAATTGGAACTGGCTTTTCCTACACTTGTTCTGATTGTGAGTTTGATCTTCATGTCCATTGTGCCTACATGACCAAAACCACCACCCTTGAAACTAACCGTAATGACCCTTATCTAAATAATTCTCGCCCTCCTAGGGGAAGGCCAGGTTTTAATGCTCAAGTTCAACCTCCTTACCTCTCTCACGCTTCAATAGTTGAGCCTGTTCAAAATGTTCCTACTCCGATTTTCTCTAAACCCAATGGAAGTGGGTTAATTTTCAATGGCAAAGTGGGTGCCTCATGCACTGGGACACCTTACCAGCCTCAAGCTTCAATATGAGTTTGTTCAAAATGTTCCTAGTCCAATTTTATCTAAACCTAATGAAAGTGTGTCAATTTTCAATGACCGAGTAGGTGCCTCGTGTACTGGGATACCCTCAAGGTCCGACTCTAACGAGGCTACGCCAGTTTCGGGCATGGTGGAGAGTCAAGAACAAAGAAGAGGGAGGAAGCATTTCAGCCATGACCATACCTTGCATCTATCAAAAGTTGAAGAGAATGGTGCAAAAACATGTTCTGGGTGTGAGAAAAACCTCTCGGATTTGGCCTACATTTGCACCGAGTCTCACTGCACTTTTTCTCTCCACAAGTCATGCTTCAAACTGCCAAGAAAGATCCAACACATATCTCATCTTGATCACCCTCTCACCCTTCTCTCATCCCCACCTTACAAAGAAGATGGTGAGTTCACCTGCAATGCCTGCCTCAAAAATGGCGGAGCTTTCACCTACAACTGCTCAATCTGCACATTTGACCTCCATGTTGATTGTGTAAACTTGCCTGAAACTGTGAAAAGAGAAGATCATGAACACCCATTAACTCTCCTCTATTCCTCTCAACACAAAAATGTTGCAGAAGAAGAAGAAGAAGATTCACTTGTCTTGTGTGATGTTTGTCGCCAAGCTATTTGATGAGCCCAAATTTGACTGGGCCAAGCCCGATAAAATAAATCGAGAAAAGCCCAGATATTAGAAGCCTAAGTCACTAAGATCCATTCAGTCGGATCGACCCATCTTAAAGGAGTGCAGAAGGAAGTCAAATGACCAAGGAGGACCAAGGGGCGCCAACAAGAGGTCATCACTTGGGCGCCGCCCACTAGGGACTCATCACTTAGACTTATCACTTGGGCGCCACCAACAAGGAGGTCATCACTTGGGCGCCTAGGAGGTCATCACTTGGACCTGGTCACTTGGACCTCATCACTTGGACCTGGTCACCTGGACCTGGTCCCTTGGGCGCCTACATATTGCTCTTGCCTCGGTACACCGATACGAAGTCCAACCCAGCTCAAGAAGACAACTCAAGTCCAACCTCCTCCGACAGAATAGAGACACGAGGGAGAAAATATCGGGATACGCACCGGAGATCGAATCCTACCATGAGTATACTTGCCAAAGTGGAGGAGTCCTACCTAAACTGTACTTACTAAATTGTAGTCATCACCTCACCGCCTCAACATAGCTATATAATGTAAGTCCTCTCAAGGGTAAAGGGACGCTGAATACACCATATACATCTCAAACACCCTGAGGCAAGCTTCACTACACACTTGCTCTCTATCCCTATCTCTCTCTCTCTCTCTCTAAAAGCTCTGTAACACTCCGGTGACCCTTATTCATCAATAAAGAACACCGGCCATCGCTGCCATTCTAGAGAGTGGACGTAGGTCATCCGAGACCGAACCATTATAATTTTCTGTGTTGATCTGTTGTTTATTGCTTTAGGTTTCATTGATTGTCATTGATTGCTTGTTAATTACCCATTAATTTTATACTTGACTGTTGATCTTGCCAAATACAATTTTGTGCATCATCAGTTTGACGCCGTCTGTGGGAACGACTAAGTGTTCTACCACCTTGCTATTTCATGGCCATCACGACCAGGTCGATGAGTCAACAGCTGGGAGACAACAACCCGACCCATCGGGAGGAGGTTCCGCCTCCCCTCGCACCATCAGAGCCGTCTGCTACAGCGACCCCCGTTGTTGGGCAACAGCTCCTCAAAACCATGCAGCTGTTGGTGAACCAAAACCAGCAGATCATCCAGTTGATGCTCACCCAAGGGGGCGTCGCCCCTCACCCTGTAGGAGGAGCACCACTCCCTCCAACAAGAGAGGAGCAGCAGCCTCCCCCTTCTGGGCGCCAAGCAGCACCCCGCCATGGGGTCCCTCGCCAGAGCGCCCCAGGACCACGCCCGGGTGTCCCTCGCCCAGCAGTCCCTCCTCATGTACCTGCACAGGAGGACGAGGGCAAGAGCCAGTATGGCGATCATGGAAGCCAGTACCACCACCCGACGGAGGATGTCCCCAACCAGTGGGACGAAAAGATCAGGGAGGTACAGAACCAACTAGGCGACGCCCTCAACGCCATGAAGGCACAGGCGCCCGAGACAGTGGACTACCTGGTAAGACATACCGACACACCTTTTGTTGTTGATATAGTTAACTATCCCCTACCCTCAAAGTTCAAGATACCTACCATCGAGATGTTCGACGGTACCAAAGACCCCCTCGACCACCTGGACACCTACAAATCCCTCATGCAACTCCACAACGTTCCTGAGGAGATTATGTGTAGAGCTTTCCCTACCACCTTGAAGGGGTCTGCTCGCCAGTGGTTCTCCAAGATCAAGCCTTCCTCCATCGACTCTTTTGCAGAGCTGAGTAGGTCCTTCGTCTCCCACTTCATTGGGGGACGCCGTCATCAGAAACGAGTAACCCACCTGTTCACTATCAAGCAGGACAGGGTGAAAGCCTCAAGGGTTACCTTGCCCGCCTCAACGAGGAGGTCCTCCAGATTGAGGAGCCGGATGATAAGGTGGCCTTAGCCGCTTTTATTGCTGGACTTCGCTTATCTAGTTTCATGTTCTCCGTACTCAGAAAACCGCCCTACAGTATGCCCGAGCTGCTGTCAAGGGCACAGAAGTACATAAACGCCGAGGATGTCACCAAGGCCAGACGAGGTGAGTCCTCTTACGGGGGTGAGAAAAGAAAGGATACACGCGAAGACGTGAGAGAAGCAGAGAACAAGAGGAATAGGACATAGATAATCTCTGTCAAGGACCGCCTTGGTCCCCCACCTCTGAGAGAGCGACAAACTCTCACACCACTCAATGCCTCGGTGGAGTATATCCTATACCAGATACAGGATGACCCCACGCTCCGCTGGCCCGAAAAAATGAAGTCCGCCCCAAATCACAGAAATCCCAGCAGGTACTGTCGTTTCCACCGCGACCATGGCCACGACACTGACGACTGCTTTGATCTTAAAACGCAGATCGAGGAGCTCATACAGCGTGGCCACTTGAGGCAGTACGTTGCTGGCAGAGGACAAGTCCCACCACCTGGTCGGGACTAGGATGATAGAGAACGCCAGCAACCCCTCGAAGAAATCCAGACGATCGCCTAAGGGCTAGGAGGAGGTGACTCCAATTTTACCAGGGAAGTCTTGGCCCACCTACGGGACACCAAACACCTAAAGATTTTATCTATCCTTTATTAGTTAATTTATTTTGTTATTTGTTATTTGATGAAATAAAATTCTGCCAAGATTATTGTGTCCAGAATTATTTTGCTTTCCTAAAATTTACAAACAGCTCCCAGCAGAGCAGTCGCCCAGACGAGGGGTCTCGCCCTCTCCACCTTGGGCACCTTCAATGATGCCAGCACCTCAGCTACCCAGCTCCTCAGCGCCCTCCTCATCTCCATCTCAATGGAATGAGTCCGTGCTATGGCAGCTATCTCCTGAGACTATACGTAGCTCGGCCTATGACTCTGCTCTCGCGCAAGTAGTCACCTAATAAGCCTCTGCTACGGCAGCCACCCCCGAGACTATACGTAGCTCGGCCTCTATGACTCTGCTCTCGCGCAAGTAGTCACCTTTGCCACAGCAGCCATCTCCCGAGACTATACGTAGCTCGGTCTATGACTCTGCTCTCGCGCAAGTAGTCACCTCTGCTACGGCAGCTATCTCCCGAGACTATACGTAGCTTGGCCTCTATGACTCTGCTCTCGCGCAAGTAGTCACCTTTGCTATGACAGCTATCTCCCGAGACTATACGTAGCTCGGCCTCTATGACTCTGCTCTCGCGCAAGTAGTCATCTCTGCTACGGCAGCTATCTCCCGAGACTATACGTAGCTCGACCTCTATGACTCTGCTCTCGCGCAAGTAGTCACCTCTGCTACGGCAGCCATCTCCCGAGACTATACGTAGCTCGGTTTATGACTCTGCTCTCACGCAAGTAGTCACCTCTGCTACGGCAGCCATCTACCGACATTATACGTAGTTCGGCCTCAGCTCATGCGGCCCTCTCTCAAAACGCCCACAGCTCTTACCTTGCTTTCATGCAAGCAGCCTACAGGTAATCATGTTAAATATTTTAATGTTGGGATAACATTGTTTTTACCAGGTACATTTTTGAAACTCAAGCTGTCTGCACTGGAGCCCCAACTCCTGCAGCAATACAACAGTTAGCTCTGATACACACATGAGTCACAATCAGAGAAAGAGTGGGGGCACCACGGGGTCCATCTCCCAGGAAGCAATTTAGCCATCGAACCTAGACCGAGAAGCACTAGGGGCATCAAACCTCATCCTCTTAAGAGGAGGAGAAGACACCACCCTAACTCGCCATATCAACAGGACGCCTGCAATCAGAGACAAGGTCAGCTAATGACCAAACACCAGAGAGGCGCCGCCCATAGCAAGACTCAAGGCGTTGCTCAAACATAGCAGCGCTCAAGGCCTCTGGCGTTGCCCAAGGCACCCTGCCAACCCCTTGGCGTCACTCAAAGCACCCTACCAGCCTCCAAGTGGCGCCCACAGCAGCTCTCCCTCTCGCCCAAAAGAGGCACCCAAGTCTCCTCGCCCACAAAAAAAAAAAGGAGGAGTCCAGGAGGTGGCGCCCAAACCAGGGAGCCAAAGAAAAAAAAAATTTGGAAAGGGGGCAGTGCCCAAGAGGCGCCAACAAAAAAAAAAAAAAAAAGGGAGAAAGAGAGCCAGCACCCATGTGGCGCCAAGAAAGAAAAAAGAAAAAAGAAAAAAAAAAGAATGGAGAAAGAGAGCCAGCGCCCATGTGGCGCCAAGAAAGAAAAAAAAAAAGAAGGGAGAAAGAGAGCCAGCGCCCATGTGGCGCCAAGAAGAAAAAAAAACAAAAAAAAAAAAATTGAAATGGCCAGCGCCCATGTGGCGCCAAGGAAAGAAAAAAAAAAATTTTTGAAATGGCCAGCGCCCATGTGGCACCAAGGAAAGAGAAAAAAAAAAAAAAACTTTTGGAAATAGGCAGCGCCCATGTGGCGCCAAGAAGAAGAAAAAAAAAATTTTGGAAAGGGGGCAGCGCCCATGTGACACCAAGAAAGAAGAAAAAAAAAAGTGAGAAAAGTCAACAATAGTGGGTTAAATATATATATAATTTATTCGATATCGATAAATTCAGCAGGTCTCCGAAGATGAAAAAATACCGTGGGAAAAAAGAAAATTTCTACTCACTCCAGCAAAGACGAAGCATGCCCTCGACCCCTTCCTTTCGAGAAAGTCAGAGCTCGGAGCATGGGGGGCAAATGATGAGCCCAAATTTGACTGGGCCAAGCCTGATAAAATAAATCGAGAAAAACCCAGATATTAGAAGCCCAAGTCACTAAGACCCATTCAGTCGGGTCGACCCATCTTAAAGGAGTCCAGAAGGAAACCAAATGACCAAGGGGCGCCAACAAGAGGTCATCACTTGGGCGCCACCCACTAGGGACTCATCACTTAGACTCATCACTTGGGCGCCACCAACAAGGAGGTCATCACTTGGGCGCCTAGGAGGTCATCACTTGGACCTGGTCACTTGGACCTCATCACTTGGACCTGGTCACCTGGACCTGGTCTCTTGGGCGCCTACATATTGCTCTTGCCTCGGTACACCGATACGAAGTCCAACCCAGCTCAAGAAGACAACTCAAGTCCAACCTCCTCCGACAGAATAGAGACACGAGGGAGAAAATATCGGGATACGCACCGGAGATCGAATCCTACCATGAGTATACTTGCCAAAGTGGAGGAGTCCTACCTAAACTGTACTTACTAAATTGTAGTCATCGCCTCACCGCCTCAACATAGCTATATAATGTAAGCCCTCTCAAGGGTAAAAGGATGTTGAATACACCATATACATCTCAAACACCCTGAGGCAAGCTTCACTACACACTTGCTCTTTATCCCTATCTCTCTCTCTCTCTCTCTAAAAGCTCTGTAACACTCCGGTGACCCTTATTCATCAATAAAGAACACCGGCCATCGCTGTCATTCCAGAGAGTGGACGTAGGTCATCCGAGACCGAACCACTATAATTTTCTGTATTGATCTGTTGTTTATTGCTTTAGGTTTCATTGATTGTCATTGATTGCTTGTTAATTACCCATTAATTACATACTTGACTGTTGATCTTGCCAAAGACAATTTTGTGCATCATCACTATTCATGAAATCTCTTGGGTCTACCATTGTCACAAGTGTGATTACAATACTCATTTGGATTGTGTTAATGATGAAGAAAGCCCAATTCAACAATCAGAAGAGGATTCGATTCCTGAAGCTCAAATCCAAGCTCAAATCGAATTGGAAACAATTCAACTTCTAGCGCAAATGCGTCTCCAAACGGCACAATCTATCCTCGATTTAATTGGGTAAACTACTTTTTCATCGGCTTGTGGTTTTGGTCCGTAACACTTTAGTACTTTTTAAAACCTCGCAACTTTTTATGGTTTTGAACAAAAAATTTACCATCATAAGTTTTGTTTTTCTCTCTAAAATAAACTCATCTCTTTCACTTTCACTTCTCTCTCTACAAGAATTCTTGAGTGGAAAAAAATCATTGAATTTTTTTTACAAACATATATAACTGTTCTTGTCAAACTCATGATTTGGTTGATGTTTTCTCTTTCCCTTGATTTTCCTCCCACTGGGATTTACTTTGTTGCAATGGGTTGACAGTGTTAGGTTGTGCATTCAAATAAATATTTCCTGAGGGTCTTATGAAGTTTGATTATTGTAAGTTATAAAACTGAATTTGTGTATTCTTCTGTTTTTTCATTGAAAGATCATTCATTCTCAGCTCTAGAGAAACCTAGCTACTAAAATTAAATGGGTGCCATTGAGATTATGTGATTTGTCATTGAGATAAATGATAAAAAAAACATAGAAGAGGGGCTCAATCCACCTCCCAAAAAACAAGAAAGAAAGAAAAAATGTACTTTCCAAAACTTATTGTTTATTGTTTTCACCTTACTTTAGGATATACCTACGGTATTATTAAAAATAACAAAATTTACACGTCTAATGCATAATTAATTTTCGTAGTTGGACCCTTCCTTATGCTTTCATTTGACAATTTTGTGTGGATACTACAAGATTGCTGGGAAGGCAGGGAGAGATCAAAATATTTGAAGTCAACTCTCTCTCTCTCCAATGATATATTAATAAATTGATGAACTGAACCTTCCCACACAATTACATGCAAGAACTTGCAGACCATGTCTAGTCAACTGAGGTTCTTGCATACCATGTCTAGTCAACTGGGAGGAGGTTAGTGGTTGGCATAATGGCTGCCACACACACATATATATTTATAGAGAGAGAGAGAGAGAGATGAAACATTTCATTGAAGGAGGATGAAATCCTTTCCTCAAGCTGTGGGCAAGACATTTCAGAGTTTTGCTTAAAGATGTACCAAGTCCAATTGCAACTTATTAGAACACTAGTTATTGCATGTGCCTGAAGGCACAGGGTAATAAAAAATGGTAAACAATAAATATATTTGTATTCATATCCAAAATCAAATCACAAATATAGAGGAGAGATAAATGAATTTAAGTATCGGTTGTAGTGGGGGTGAGAGGTGGTGGTGGTAGGAGACGTTGATGGTTGTGGTGGGTGGCAATGACCGTGGTTGCAGTGGTGGTGGTGGTGGCGGCGGCGGCGGCGGTAAGGGTAGGGGTGGTGGCGGCGGCGACGGTGGTTGTGGCGGTGGTGGTGGTGGTGGCGGCGATGGTGGTGGTGGAGGCGGCGGCGACGGTGGTGGTGGTGGTGACGACGACGACGGTGGCAGTGGTGGTGACGGTGGCGGTGGTGGTGGTGGTGGTGGTAGAGGTAGTGGTGGTGGGGGTGGGGGTGGGGGTGGGGGTGGGGGTGGTAGAGGTAGTGGTGGGACGGTTTCAAACACTATTTTTTTTTTTTAAAGTACTTATGAGAAATAATTTCTATAAGTACTTTTAAAAAGTCACTTCAAACATACCCTTAGGGCCCTATTTTTTCTATTAAATTTAAGGTGTTAATATTAGCCGTTAGATTAACTTTAAAGTAAAATTTAAAACAATCTGAACCGCGAAAAACAAAAGTCATTTTGTTTATTTTTGAAATTTGAATTGTAAGTTACTTTATTATATAGATATGAATACAACCAACGATTTGGTAGATGGTCAAGATCCCAATCAAGATGAAATTCTATCATTACTACAGTCCATAGGCCAATCCTAACTACCTGAGAGGAAAATAAAAGATAAGGTGTTCCAATTGCACAATTAGAATCATGGACAATGGAACCCTTTGTCATAATTCTAGATAAGGCAAATTATAAATTATCCCGTTGTAGTTTACCTCATTCATACATTACCTCCTTATAAATTTAAAACCTACACATAACCCTTTAGAGTTTTCGAACCAAAAATGGAGCCGTCAAAATTTTCATCTAACTTAACGGAACATGTGAAAATAACTCATTTATCCTTCATCCAAACAGCCCCTACACTATTCATTTGGACCAAAAAAAAAATAAAATCTTATTCATGAATTGAACAAAACGTTACTCATAACCAAACCATTTCATCTTCTTTACTTTCCACCTCCTCTACTGTCTTTCATATTCAGACACAGATTCATACACAATTTGCACTTGCAGCTCTCTCTCTCTCTCTTTGTGTGTGTTTTGGGTCCCACACATGCGACACACACACTCCCTTTCCTTCTCTACACTTCTATGGGGGTATATGAATTCATCTCTCATATTTCTTACATTCATTCACATATCTACACATACAACACACTCTCTCTCTCTTTCTCTCTCAATTTACATCAAAACCTCAACACAGTTGTGAATGGCTTCATTTCTTCCAATAGACCCACCAACTACGCTCTCTTCCTCTCTCTCACTACCATGTTCCTCTCTCCTCCAACACTTAGGCTTCTCACACATGTCTGTTTCTCAAATAAGAGCTGCAAACATGCAGCATATATAGATTACAACACAGAGCTCTAATTTATTTATCAAAAAATTCTGGAGACCTACATAGTCCCAGTAAAAATGTACTCATGCAGCAATCCAATCAAAAGGAAAAAACTGTGAACTTGTGATCAGCAGAGGAAAAGAGACAGCAGGTGAGATGATAGAGGAGAATAAAACAAGATGGGTACTAAAAGGAGACTGGAACTGTTGGTTCATTTGGAGAACAATGTTTAGGGTTGGGTTCTTAGTCACACAATGCACCGAGCAGCCCAAACACCTAGAAAGGCTGCTTTCTTAAATTCGCACTTGTTGTGCACTCACCTTAAGAAAAAGCTTTCCACCTATGGGTCTCACCCACATGTACAACAAACAAAAAGCTTTTACCATATTTTACAGGCGTGTGTTGGCTGCCACTTCTACTACCCGGTCGATGTGAGATACGTTCCAAGGCATAAAAATGCATTTCAAATTTTTTTGATTAAACATTCACCCTATTATTTTTATTGCAAAATAGTAGTTAATTAAGCCGGAAACAGGTTATAAAAATTACATGGAACGACATTTTAGACAATAGACGAGTTGCTTCGTTAGACTTAGGCTGTTAGTTGAACGAGTCCAAGCCGAGTTCGAGCTGAACTTGAAAAGCTTGTTTCCTAATCAAGTTTTAAAAATTGTTCAAGTTCAGCTCGTTTAGGAAACGAGCCGAGCCTGAACGAGCCAAAAACAAGTCGAGCCCGAGCCTGAGTATTTGCACATAAACGAGTTGAGTCTGTCGAGTTTGAGCCGAGTTTGTAGGGTTTGTTTTCTAAACGAGCTTAAAAACTTGTTCAAGTTCGGGCTCTTTTAGAAAACGAATTCAGCTTGAACGAGCCGAACTCAAGTCAAGCTTGAATAACTCAGTTTGATTAACAGCCCTAATTAGACCCATCAAATTAATGGATTAATTTGAATTCAATTAAATAAAATACGAACTCGACTATGCAACATTATAAATAAAGTTGAGTATAGATTGACCAAATTTTAACGCTACACAAAGGCAGAAGTCATTACCAACCCTACTCAAAGGTACTAATTTTTGTGTACTTTGAAGTATAGTGGATAAATCTCAACTGAAATCTGAAAATTGTGGCTGAGATTGAGATTAAATGGAACATAAATGGAAGCTGGCGTCAACTGGATCTGAAAATAGTTTCATCCGAGAGGCCAAAATAAAAATTTAAAAACTTTGAAGGGGCAAAGTGCCATTTACCCCATTATTTTCCGAAGATTTGGCAACTGAAGGTGCGTGAAATTGACGCGCCAAACTCTTCCCTTCCTATGTATTTTGACAGAAGAACAAGGAGAGAGAAAGTGAAGATCAGATCAGACCCAACCCAGCAAAACAATTAAGGAATCATCTAAGAATCAAATGGCTGGAGAAAGCAAAGCACCGCCACCGGACGCTCAACTCTTTGGGCTCCTCTCCAGTCTTCTCCAGCAGGTACAACAACATTTCTTCACATCCTTGTTTTGTCGGTCGGTTTATGTGCAGGTAGAGTATGTAAAATTAAAGAAGTTTCGATTAATTTTTGAATTTTTTGATGCAATTTCTGATCTGGGTATTTCAATTGATTGGTTTTATAGTTTGGGTTTTCAGTATGTTTGAGAATTGAATGGAGATTTACTTGTTCGGGGGTAAATTTGAATGTTTGATCTTGCTATTGGTTTAATATGGGTTTTGTTTGATCGAGGGATATCTGAGATGGATTGAATTCCCCCTGAAGAGCAGTGAAATTAACCGGATGATTCGAGTTATAAAAAAACCATTATCCATAGTACCATTGAACAAAGTAATGGCCCCTATGATTCAAAACTTATATAGACACATTATCTTTTGAATGCTTTGTCCTATTCTTTTAATGCTTTTTGACAATGTCCAGTATGATTTGAGATGTCAAGGTAGTAGTTGATATGGTCATGCTTATACCTACACCACTATGAGATGATTTGGACTTGAGTATGTGCAATTGATTTCTGTTTTCCTGTCTTTGTGGCGCCTAGCGGTACTGTTGATGCACTAATACCTGTCTCATCCAATTTTCAATATCTGGGCAAATTTAACTTCAAGAATCATGTGAGAAGAATTGCTAATTATACAAAGACATCTTATTTGTTAGCATACACCTTACTGTGGAAGAGCTTGATCTGTCGAGCTTGGGAATATGAATAATGCTAAGCCAGAGCTTAATTATGCAGTCGATTCCTGGTCTGCACCCCTTTTTCTGGATCAGAAATATTCATTTAGTCTGCCACTTTTAATTTTCGAAACTGATGAAATCAGCACAGATAACTGTAACTTTTCATAAAGAAGTTTATATGACCAGCAATGGCTATGTTCCTCATCGTGATGGGCTAACGTTCCAAAAGAGATACTTTTTCCAGTGTTAACTGATGGAGGTGACATCATGGCAAGCAGTGATCTCATGTAGAGTGCATCCTAATCCTAATGAAATGAAACGATGCTTGTGCTTATGTACTTAGTCTAATTGGTCAAGTTGGTTGGACCCTCCGAGCTTTCTTCATCTCAAAACAGGGACGGATCTAGGATTTCCAAGAGGTCTTTAAGGAGCATTGAGGGAAATACAAAAATGTTTAGGAGGAGGGGGCAAAAAATAAATTCCATATGAGATTAAGAAATTTTTCAAAACTTGGCAGTAGACTGCCTCCTCCTCCCCCCCCCCCCCCCCCCCACACCCCAAAAAAAAAAAAAAGAAGAAAGAAAGGGCAAAAGATATATATTAATTGTCATGACTATGTGGTGTTACACTTTCCCAGGCATTGCAAGCATCACACTCGTGAAACATACAGGTTTGCAGGCTTGAAGTGTGCATTTGTTTTCATGGACGGAGGAAAAACTTTTTCCCCTGATGGGTCAGAGGTTGAATATATGTATTTTCAATTTACACAATTACACCCTCTACAAACGTGCAATGAAGGAAATTAGTGGCAGATATTCTGCGAAAGAATGCAATTGCTGGTGTGGACTGTGTTCTTGATTTTCCAAGGCTCATATATCTGTAATTGCTCGAGTAGATAAGATCTTAAAAGGAGCAAAGTACTTATAAACAAGGAGTGAGCCCAGTTTGTCTAAAACATTGAATAGTATAAGTACTGGTCATCATCTCCCGAAAGACTTTTTTCGTGCATCTATAGACCATAGCTGTTCTTTCTGGTAAGGTTTTTAACAGTTAATTCATGTAGGTGGAATCATTGACCAACCAAGAGGAAGTTGAATTACGCGCCAAGATTGAAGCCCTCGGCTTAGAGGTTACAAAAGTTCCTTCAAAGTCTGTACAACACCTTGATGAGGTAGTTTGAGATTCACTTGGAGCCATTTTGATTCAATACTGAAATTATGCTTTCTACTGTCTCCACACTTTCCATATTCAGAGACATAATGTTTAGTAATTGTTTATTTCTTGTTGATATATTAATGGTTGTCAAATTAGATGGAGATGGCTAAGGAGTTGGATAAATTATCAGCAAAGCTGGACAATGTGGATGAGATGATATCATCTGCTATGGCTGCAGATCCACAAGTTCAGTCTCTCTTGAGTAGTACTGCTGATGTATGGATGCCAGTTATCACTGCTACTTCGGATGAAAGGCGTAATTTCACTGCATCAGTCGGAGAAGATATTCATGAAGTGAAAGGCGAAAATTCTGAGTAGTTCTTACAATCTTAAAGGCGAAAAAAAATAAACTTGTTCTGTGATCAGCATAATTCTCGTTCCCTCGCCACGCCAAGTTTCACTTTGACAATTATGTGTGAAGATCATCAATCGAATTATGGTGGGTGATGCTTTCGTCTCCATCAGTATGGAATGTAAAATAACTTCTGCTTGTTGGGTTTGTGATTGAAGACATGCATTGCGCTGACATTGTCTTCTTACTTTCTATTGTTGACATATTTATAGCAACATTTTGCAAACCCAGAATACAATTGGCAGCGTCGAGGATGATACCAAAGATTTTTATTTGTTTATAAACCCTAAACTCTCCTGGCAGATGGGTAATATCCGGAGTAGCAATATATGATACTATACAATTAATGACCAGATGTACATACAACACTACAAAAACACACACCAACACCACAAAAAAAAGAGTAAACTATGCAATTGGCCCTTAAACTATAACCCTTGTGCTAATTAAGCCTGTGAATTAATTTTTGTGTCAATTAAGTTCTTAAATTCTAAAATTTTAGCAATGAAGTCTATGAACTAATTTTTGTGTTAATTGAACCCTTAAATTTTAAAATTTTAGCAATTAAGTCTTTATGTCAATAGTCGTTATATTTTTAAACGAAATATCTTACATGTTCACCACATGGATAACAGATTAGAGATATTTCAGACTATTCGTTAGAAACTTATTAGACGAAGAATCTCTTTCCTTAAAACCATCAACCGAAACCCTAAATGTAAACCTCTTTCATACTCATCAAACGAAGCTGACCAGCAAGCTAAAATTTTAGAATTTAGGGGCTCAATTGACATGAAAATTAGTCTTTTAATTGACACAAGGGTCATAATTTAAGGGTTATTTGTGTAATTTGCTCCAAAAAAAAAAGATTTCACATTATTTACTAGACAATTTTTCATATTATTAAAATCCAAAGGGATGAGATTATAATTTATAGTTAATTTTTCATAAAACTAGAATCAGATATAATGGATAAAGATTATGTGGGTTGATAAATAATTAGTAAAGTTAACAAATAAAAGGGTAAATGGGACTTTATATCCCAACAGATATTCGTATTCTCAATTTATATTGTAAAAACTTAAAATTTTTATATTACACTTTCAATTAAATAAAAAAGTAACACTGTTTCACTTAAAAAAAATTTAAGTACTAAATTTTTATTCAAAACATTTTAAAAGTAAGTATTATGAACATAATTATGCATAGAAATATATCTCATATTATATCTAGAAAATTTAAATTCTCAACTTATAAAAATACAATAACATGTCAAGATTGATTTAATTTTTATGTATTTTAATCCAGTGACACATCTTATTATTTAAAATATAAATATTATGTAATTAATGTTCAATTTTTGATATTACACAGTGACTTCAGATACGAGATTATTACTAGTAAAATAATATGACAAATACAACAAAAATATTTTTCAGAAAACAATAAATATTTATTTTAAAACTACATTGTTACGTGGACAAACTTCACTTTATCTCCTTGTAGTTAAGTTGTTTTTTACATTACCTCCCTCAAATTTAAAAATAACCACAGAACCCTCATGTAGTTTGTGGACTAAAATGCAATGCTAACATCGTTAACAGAAAAAATAAAAGGACCCTAATACCCTTCAATCTCTTTCTTCAAGAACAGACCCGAGCCCTTCTTCTCCATCCCCTTCTTCCATAGTGAACATCTAAATTCTCTACAAATCTGAAGTCTCAATTTCAAAGACTCAAAATTGAAAATGAAACAAAAAACCAGAGCACAAACTGAATTCAATGCATAATTAACAATAAAAATCAATTCAGATATCAAATACAAAAATTCAAACAAAGTATGAAAAGGCTTGATGGCACCTGAAAATCAAAGAGTGAAGAGGGTTTTTTTCTGTAGCAAGAGAGAGTGAGTGAGTGAGAGAGCTACGGCTAAAAAAACACAGAATAAAAGAGGAAAAACATAGTTGTTTTTTGATCTTAAAATTGAGAGTTGCTGGAGGAGAAAGCCGCTGAAGCCGAAGCTTCCTTCGTTGATTTACGAGCTGGTTTTTGTGTGTCATTCTTGCTGAAAATCAGATAAGCTTCTCCTTTATTTTTAGTTCTTATTGTACTCAACTTTTGATGAAATATATAGGTGTTTTGGAGTGAAATTATGTGGTATATGCAACATATTTTTTCTATCTATGTTTATGTTTGATTTGTGTTGCAATTAATGAGAAACCCTATAACAAAAAATTTAGCCACTGTTTTTTATTTGCTTTGGGTCTGTTTCTCGTGTTTTTTTGGTGACCTAATTAGTTTCTATATACCCATCAGTGAGGATGGAGGGGATACCGAATCCACTAGTTCTTGTCGATTCCACTAGCTCTTGTCGAGAATCTACTGGTTCTTGCCTTGGTGTTTTTGGGTTTGAAGTGGTTTGTATTTTATTGAAGAGTTGTGGCTGATAGTAGCTGTTGGGATGGAAGGGTTGCCGATGTGGTGGTGGGTGGGGCTTTTGGATCATCACCGGCGATGAGAATCACAGAGAGTGATAAGGGTTCATTTGTTTAGCGGGAGATTGATAGAAAATGCAAGAAAGAGAATTTTTTGAAAATTTTCATGTGTTTGGTTAGCATGAAAAAGAAAATGATGGAAAAAATTATTTTCCTTCATGCTTGAATTTTCTCACAAATAACCAATTTTTTTTCTTGTAAAAAACACAAGGAAATGCAAGAAATTTGTGATATATAACTAACTTCCTATTTTATCTTTATTTTTCTTAAAATATTTTATTGGTTATTAATTTAAAAAAATTTTGGTATGAATTTGATTAATCATATAATTTAGCTCAAAGACGTTTGTATTGGTGATTGTCTTAAAATTAAGTTTCGAGCCATTTTAAAAAAAAAAAATTAACTTTCAATTATAATTACATATTTTTTTTTTAGACCGATTTAATATAATTAAGGGTAATTTAGACAATTACAAAAAAAAATTTATAACTTTTCTTTCTTTCAAACAATAGAATGAAATTTTTTTAAAATTTTCCGGTAAATTTTTCATTCTAACAAAATACATGTATGAAAATATATTTTCTATTATTTTACTTCACTTTCTATCATTTTCACTTTCCATTATTTTTTTCTTCTTAGCCAAACAGACCCTAACAGAAAATAGGAAGGTAAAGTGAAGGGTAATTTACCCACTCTCACGTTCGGCCCGTGGCTCTCACAAATGGTTAATTTGGATGGAAAATGTAAGGGAGAATTACATTCACACTCCCTAAGATTTGTCAGTTAATCACTCAGACCCCTGACATTTAAAATATTACACTCAGACCCCCTAAAATTTATAAACGCGTAACATTTAGACCCCTGCTGTAAATATATCCATTAATAAATTACATTCAGACCTCCTAAAGTTTGTAAACATATATTACTTAAACCCTTTAAGTTTAAAATGTTATACTTAAACTAAAAATACTTCAATTAAAGATAGAATATCAAATATTTTAAATTTTACAATTAAAATTCATGTTCTATTGTATCATTTATTAAAATAAAATAAAATAAAAAATTCAAATTTTTCTTAAAAAATCGTAATTAATATATAATTATATTGTCTATTGGAATTTAATTTGATCGTTTAAACTACCAAATTAAAATACCAAATTATCCCAATTGAAGCTAAAAGATATTGCGTTCATTACAATTTGACCCCTTATTTAATTTTTTAGTTTTATTCTAATAGATATTATAATTGTATACTAACTATGTTTTTTTTAAAAAAAATAGATTTTTATTTTTAATTTTATTTAAATAAATGACATAATAGAACATGAATTTTGGTTGTAAAATTCATATTCTATTAAGAATGACTTAGACCCCTTATTTAATTTTTTAGTTTTATTCCAATAAATAGTATAATTGTATATTAATTACAATTTTTCAAGAAAAAATTGAATTTTTATTTTTGATTTTATTTCAATAAATGATACAATAGAATATGAATTTTAGTTGTAAAATTTAAAATATTTGATATTCTATATTTGATTGAGGTATTTTTGGTCTAAGTATAACATTTTAAATTTAAGATTTCTAAGTATTATATGCGTACAAACTTCAAGGGGGTCTATATGTAATTTATACGGATATATTTATAGTAGGGGTTTAAGTGTTACGTGCGTACAAATTTTAGAGGGTCTGTGTATAATATTTTAAATATCAGGGAATCTGAGTGATTAAGTGACAAATCTCATGAGGCCTCGGTGTAATTCTCCCAAAATGTAATAGTGCACTTTGGTCCTATGGTGAAGTTTGCCCAATTGTTACTTTTTATAGGTATAAATTGAAAATTCAAACTTGTGTTATGGTACAAAAATGTTATTCAACCTAAAATAAACATTTGGCTTTTGCCTTTTTGGTGCACGCAGGAGCCAGAGAGAGTCGCAAACGACGGCTGTCACGTGAACCTCTCACACACGCACAGACAAAAAACATATGTTTCTCTCTGTCCTTTCTCATTAGCGCCACCTACATTAGCCGCTGTCTGTCTATCTGTCTCTCTCTCTCTCTCTCTCTCTCTCTCTATCTTTTTTAACTGTTGGAATTGTTAGGTGTCTCAGCCAACTCAAAGCTCGTAGATTTCTGAAGCTTTTGATTTGGTTTGGCTTCGGTGTTAATTTATCGGTTCGGCTGCGAACATGCCGCCCTTTATGTCCACCGTTTCAGAATGGCATTTGGGGTTCCGTAGATTTAACTCGGTATGTTCCAATTTTATACCTTCTATGCCTATGTATGATTTTTGATTTTTGTTTCTGTGTTTATCTTCATACATGTGGTAATTAATCATCATAATTTATATCACTAATTGCCCAAATTGCGTGTTCTTCGATTTTTAATGTAGAATTTTGAAATTCAGTTTCTGGTTATTATGGGACAACACTTTGGCATGATTGGATTTTTACTTTGATAGTTTTTTTTTCTGCATGGATTATGCTCATACTGAATAGGGTGAACTCACAGAAATAGCCAAATTAATTTTTTACCCCTCTTTATGCAAATTAAAAAGGAGATGGATGCACCAAAACCAATCAACAAAAAATTAAATTAGGTAATAAAATCAAACTACAAGCAAGGCATAACAAATTTGCGTGGTTCCCTTGATGTAAGGCCATCTCCAATGGAAACCTAAACCCTTACCCAGATTTAAAAAAAAAAAAAAAGGTAAAAAACTTGATATAGACCTTGAAACTCAAATTTAAAGGAAGAGAAACTCAAATTTAAATGAGGACAAACCAAAATTTAAACGAGAATTCCTTTATAAATGACACTATAGTCATACACGCATTGAGTTCATATTGATTGACAAATAAATAAATCAAAGAAAAACATTGAGGTCAAATTTTGTATCATTGAGTTTGTCATACATACATGATTGAGTACGTGTATTGCTGTATACTCCTGATTGACTGAATCTTATAATAGTTCCCTTTTGTTCTTCCTTTTTTCCACCCACATTGGAACAACCAGTTTTCTTGCTTTCCACAGCAATAATTCAATCTAAATGAATTCTACTGGTTTAGTTGTCTACTGAAACTTGTCCATGATTTGAATTAGATTGATACATAGCTTGCTGGTGGGTCTACTTTATCTGCAATAGACTTGTTAGAATGTAAGTGGCTAATTCTGTGCCTATTGCATAACCAGGCCAACTGTAAAATTAAATCATACTTCCAATCTGGAAATAATAATGGCCAAGGTTTGATAAGTGGTCATATGGATGGATCCTTGTCAAGGATGTTTGCAACTTCATGTGAAAAGTTGGCGGAAGATGCTCCAAAAAATAGTCCTGTTTCTGATATGTTAGTTGATTCTTTTGGAAGGCTACACACTTACTTGAGGATCTCATTGACAGAGCGTTGCAATTTACGTTGCCAGTACTGTATGCCAGCCGAGGGTGTGGAGCTTACTCCTAGTCCTCAACTTCTCTCACTGAATGAGATTGTTCGTTTAGGTAATCTGTTTGTCAGCTCTGGGGTGGATAAAATCCGTCTGACTGGTGGAGAGCCAACGATTAGGAAGGACATTGAAGAAATATGCTTACAGCTGTCTAACTTGAAGGGACTAAAAACCCTGGCGATGACTACAAATGGAATTTGTCTGGCAAGGAAACTTCCCAAGTTGAAAGAATGTGGACTTAGTTTGGTTAATATTAGCTTAGACACGTTGGTCCCAGCAAAATTTGAATTCATCACCAGGCGTAAAGGACATAACAAAGTGATGGAATCAATTGACGCTGCAATAGACCTTGGATACAATCCTGTTAAAGTATGTTCTATCCAACTTTTTAATAGTGCATTTCATTTTTCTGTTTTGCCATTTATTCTTGGTTCATGTATTATGTTCTTAGTTTTTTTAAAAAAAATTAGTTGTGGTAATATATTATCACTATATGTTTTAGGATAAGCTTCTGATTACTTCTTGTTCAATGTCAAAGTTTCGTTTAAATTCGCAACTGAAATGTCTTTCTTGTGTGCCATATCTCAGGTGAACTGTGTTGTAATGCGTGGATTCAATGACGATGAAATCTGTGATTTCGTAGAGTTGACCCGTGAGAAACCAATCAATGTCCGGTTTATTGAATTTATGCCTTTTGACGGAAATGTGTGGAATGTCAAGAAACTTGTATCCTACTCCGAAATGTTGGACAGAGTGGTAAGGTAGAACTCAGGTGTAAAGTCACATGTTTAGATTTCTGAATGTCATTTATTTCCATATCCTAAATTCCTCATTAACACTGAACAGGGCAAACGGTTTACAGGGCTTAAGAGGATTGGTGATCATCCCACAGAGACAGCAAAGAATTTCAGAATAGATGGACATCAGGGTACAATTTCTTTCATCACATCCATGACTGAGCATTTTTGTGCTGGTTGCAATAGGTTGCGACTTTTGGCCGATGGGAACTTTAAAGTATGCCTCTTTGGTCCCTCAGAGGTGAATTCTCTACTTGCCTATGATAAAGTACTTGGTTCATGTCTACATTTGGTTTTTACTCACTTGAGAACGCCTATGTTCTTATATGCTTAATTCCTCTGCATTATTTAGCCATTGATGCTTTTGCCTGACACCGAAATGCTTTTGCATGACACCGGGCTGAACCACCCCCCCAAAAAAAAACACCTCATCAACTCCCAGATGTACACTTCTATGCAGAATGGAGGATTTATATCACTTAAGTCAACTTGATATAAGCTATTGCAATTATGTGGGATACTGCACAGTAATCCTTCTGTACAATTTTGCTAAGTGGAGGGATATATCTTCCCATCATTCATTAGTCATCAATTTTTTTTTTTTTTGCTTACATTAAAAATCAGAAAAATATGAAGAATGTTGGGTAAGGAATCCAACTACAAAAAAATAGTGAAAAGGAAAAAGCCTATAAATCACATGAAGCTATCCATCCTGAAAGTATAGCAAAAAGTTGAATCCCTCTAAACTCCTTTGTAATCGAAGCCCAAAAAAATGCTAAGAAATGAATCCAGTCCCATAAGCCATCCAAATAGTCACCTTAGTCACAAAAAAATTGTGTGTTTCTCTTCTTCCATATAACCTAAAAAGTTACAATTATATTACAATTTCATAGGGTTACACCCTTATCAAGAGACCCTAAGCCTTTCACATCCTCAACAAACAAAGATATGGATGATTTAGGAAGCACCCAACTCAAGCCCACAAAGTTAAACAACTTATGCCACAAAGTTAAAGTAATAGGGCAATGTAAAAACAAATGATCAATGCTTTCTTAACCACTTTTACACATCACACACCACTGAGGGGATAGACAAGGAATAGGCCTCCATTTATGAAGCGTAACATTAGTATTAATCTTTCCATGTGTAACACTCCATGCAAAAACTTTCCCTTTAATAGGCACTTTTGCTCTCCAAATCATTATAGCTAGAATAAATGGAGGACATGATAAATGGACAACCGACAACCAAAGAATCATAGAAGAATTTAGTGGAAAAAGCACGAACTCAAGCACCCATCTCCTTTTGTCACATAACTCTTGAATTGAGATAACAAAATGTCATCAATAGTAGCAAGAAGAGACATCAAGATTTCTACGAAAACCCAAGTCCCTAGAATAAGGACGATAAAAAGACCTAAATCATGGAAGAAATGATACACCATGAAAACCAGATAAGTGATGAAGACGCGGAAACAAAGATGACAAAGGTAACACCACCACCCATTAGTCATCATGTATTTCACAACCTTGACCATGTTTCATTTGCTATGTCCCATGTTGTAGTGACTCAACTCAAGCCATGTCCATCCTGCTTGTGCAATCATTGGTTTTTGTTGCATATAACGAATCAATTTGCAGTTAGTTTTCAGCGTGTGATATACTTTTTTGATTGAACTCATTGTTTCCTGGGTTGTATAAATTGTGTGCCCTAAACACCTTTCACTATGTACTCAATACTTGAATGTTTCCTTTTCTCATGGGCGTTTTAAATAAGATATTGATATGGTAAAAAAGATAATATCTTGTTCATCAATGCACCCAACTCCATGTTTTTCTTCAAATCTCAATTTGTATTTGTTCGGCTCTTTTACTCAGACTAAGCATGCTATAGTCCACCTGGACTCAGAATTGTCCTTCTAGGCTGTAATGTCTGTCGCCTCTGCATGATATTATGCGTGTGGAGAAGTGAAGTTTATAACTGCCTTATAAAACAAGGACTTCATAATTTCCAATCAAGAGGTTGGATCAATTCAACTTACAAAGATAAACAAACATGCCAAGACATAGAACAATGTAAGTAGAAAGTTCACTCCATTAATGAACCAGTTTGTATGCATTTTTCCTTTGACATCCGGCTTGCATATCATCGATTGGAATTGCTAGTGCTGAAGCAGGATGGTTGTTGGTGTGAGTGGCTGTGTCCCTTCTTTTTAGGGATAAACTACCAGTTCTCATAAATGCCAAGACCATCATCCAATCTTAGACCAATACCCTTTCAGTCTAGATCTTTGACCTTCTGGCTCTCAAATCTGATTTGCTGGGTAAGCATGCATTCCATTGCCCAACTTTAACGTTAACATGAGCTATGTGAGCGGCTTGGAGCAAGTAAGGTATTACCTTACATCTACTCTAGCTTATAATATCCAGAGTCTAGTTATCATATCATTGGGACTTTCTTACTGTAGCCCTCTCACAGTGGCCTACTTCAACCATCATCATCCACTTTGCTTTTGACAATGTGGCCCATCCCAATGTTATCTAGATTATGACCCACGATGCTTCTTTTGATATGCGATGCGATGGGGTAGACTTCGTTGCTATGCAGTTTTGTGTCATGGTTCGCTTTTTGTATCATATGAAATTATGCATAATTTTACATTCATATACATTATACACATAGTCCACAAAAATTTATGGGTGTAGTTTTGACAAGAGTTCCAAAGCGAAGCACAATTCAGGACAACATACCAACTAATGATTGTGAACAGTAAAAGCTAGTGTTTACGTATGTGTACCAGGAGAAATAACTAGTTAGGATAACAATTTGGGATCGGGAATTTAGGCAATCCTGGTTGTGATCCTACTATGTTTCGGGTCCTGATTCGTGGGACGTTTGCGGTATCAACCATCCTAGTAACTATGGCCCATCATCAGCCACTGATCTTAGGTGAGAGTTCTTGGGGTGAATGCTTCTATTATGGAAAAACTTGAACAATACTGCTTGAGTGAAGAACAATGCACAGATTGATAAGACTGCTATTCTTTATTTCTGTTCAAGTTACATTCTTTACACAGTTGGTGGGGTGGCTGCGCCTCAAATTGCTTATTTGAAAGCATCCCTTTATCAATCTATTGAATTATGGAGTCTATTCTCTTCTTGTGAACAAGTAGGAATAGGATGCATAAGGAAACTTTGGCTTCATGTACATAATCCCCTTCCTACTGTTGGACAGGATAGGGATTGAATGCATGGTTCAAAGTATTGGCCGATACCGATACGAGTCGGCCGAGTCGTATCCGTCTCAACACCTTCGGAGACAATACCGTTACACGATACGTATAAACCCCGAGTCTCACGCAACTCGTCCGAGTCGTATCTGAGTTAATTCCGAGTCGCCGAAATATCGTCACCGAATTTGTGACGCCCCAAAATCCGGGGGTCCCGTTGATAACCCATCAACCCGCGGAAATACTCGTGATAGTCGTATAACCCGACACCACGTCACTCACATGCTTTTAATCAGATTTACCATCCACAAGTTCAATTATACCTCCATTTATGTCATAGAAGTCAAAGAAAACAAAGCCCAAAAGCATGGTTAAGCATTTTGAAAATTTCAAGTTTTTGGAAAAACCTTCCGGAAGGTCGACATACACCTACCGGAAGGTCACTGAAGGAACTGTTACATGAAAAAGATCAATTTCAAGAACTTCCGGAAGGTCGACATCAGTAGCAAAAACCTTCCGGAAGGTCCATTCCAGTAGCCAAAACCTTCCGGAAGGTTCATTCCAGAAAACAAAACCTTCCGGAAGAACTCGGCAGTCAAAAAGAAACCCAAGGCAAAACCTTCCGGAAGGTCCACTCCAGTAGACAGGTCCTTCCGGTAGGTTTTACTCCAGTAGCTAAAATCTTCCGGAAGGTTCATTCCAGTGGGCAAAACCTTCCGGAAGGTATTAGCTGTGAGCAAGGCAAGCTGGGGTTTTTAGCAAAACCTTCCGGAAGTCCGACACACACCTTCCGGTAGGTTTTCAGACTGTGAGCATAAAAATGGATTTCTTCCCCCTCCAAACCATCCTTAAAGCTACCCCATACACTCCAAACTCATTCAATACATGTTTAATGAGATTTTCCATATAATACCCAACTCATACAATCTCTATTACAATTCATTCCATAATATATATACATCAAAATGGAATTTTGTTAAAGGTTTTACAAAACTTAAACTAAGGCCACAAGCCGGCCCCCTTCATGCTTGATGCTCTCCATGGGAGCCAATCGCCGGTGTAAACCCGACACCTGAAAATGGTTTCCCGTATAGGGTGAGCACAACGCCCAGTAGAGATAAACCTATAGAGGTTACTCTCCCCCTAGATGCACATGCTCATGTAATCATAACATAAACATATCACTTAACATTTCACATACTTATGCATTCTATGATGGAATGCAACAATGCCATGCCATGGAATGAAGTGACACTCACCCATGCATTTCAACCCGAGTCCCCACCGACTCACGCAACACAATGCAACGCCAAAGTGTAATGCACCCCGTCTATTGACGGAAAAACCCTTCCAATGATCGTTATGAAATCCGATCATCATTGGAATCTACCCATTGAATGGGTGTTTTTATAACCAAAACCCTTGTGTTTTCTTTGGGCAACGGATTTTCGGAATCACACCGCCGGTTCCGTACACCGTGTCACTTTTCTGGAATCTCACCGCCGGCCAAGTGACTCAACCAAGTGGTTTAGGGTTTTGCACCCAAGGAAGTCGTCATGCCCCTTCTTACTATACCCCACACAAGTTTTTCCTTATGCAATGCAATCATGTGACTCCATGTGACCATCGGTCCACATTTCCAAGCCCACATATCAACCACCAAACAAGGTGTTGATTATATCCATGCATCTCCCACACACCAACACTCATGCAATAGTCCCATGAATGTGATGCCATGAAAATGCTCAAAATGCAACATCTACCACATGAGCAATGTATCCACATGTTCAACATGTCATAACTTCATGGCAATTATATCAAGTGCATATAACTACCAAACCACATATTCATATCAACATATCAAAGTCATATCTTGACAACATAGAGCATAAATTTCAATTATCTCTATACACACAAATATGTTATCACAATATAATTGAAATAACACCCATTTATCAACTAAGGCATTTAAACAAACACCTTGTAGGCACAAACCATAAATCACATATATACATTATTACTCATGCATATATTTATGTATACCCTTATTCTAGCTACACCTAGAGTAGAATGATCCAAGATAGGATTAACCCCTACCTCAATAGAGATGTAGGCAATCTCTATACACCAAAATCACCCAAAATCCAAGACTTTCCCCAAACTCCACCTTTGGATCTTCGGTGAAACGCCTTATTTTTGGTACGTAGACGTAGCCCTCGACGAGTAGATCACCTCTCTCTTCTAGCTCGACGGAATCCGAGCGACGGTTGTCGGAGAAATCGCCGGAGAAAGGCTTAAGAAAACCCTTTTCTCTCTCCTCTCTTTCTCTCTCTCTTTGAACGGCTGAACAAAGACTCAAGTGGCTTGGAAATTCTGATTTTTCAGATATTTTAGCTCCTATTTATAATTTTAAGTGTGTGGTCTACATCGCACCGCTCGTTTATTACTTTCGGGTCCGTTTTTCGTCCCGAAACGACTCATTAAGTCCCGGATTAAGTCCAAATAAATTTTATTGGCACATTAATCCAATTATAAGGAAATTTAATATTTCTCGTTTTTGGGGACCTTTAAAAGGTCAATCGCCACGCAGTCGTCTCGAACTACGTGCAAAATCCGACTATCTCGAAATTCAACGAATTTTCTGGTGGTCACTAGATTTCGCGTTGCGAATCCAACGACGCACTCCGTTTCCTCATCCGAGGTCTAGAACATATGTATTTCAAATACGTGCAGTAATGGCAAATTACCATTTTGCCCTTTTTCAGAAAAATTTCAAATTTTCCCGGGTTTCACATTCTCCCCCCCTTAAAAGAATTTCGTCCCTGAAATTCACATACACATATACATTTAATAGCATGCATATGCAACAAGTAATATACTCTCAATACCAAGCCGTAAGTATGAAAATGTACCTCTATCCTCAAACAGGAAAGGGTAATTGGCACGTATGGTGTCCTCACGCTCCCATGTTGCCTCCTCTACTCCCCGGTGCTGCCAAAGCACCTTCACTAACCTCACGGTCTTGCCTCGCAAAACCTGTTCCCGGCTATCCATGATACGTACCGGTCCCTCCTCGAAGGTCCCATCTGTATCAACAACAAGCTCGCCCCAATCCACCACATGAGTCGGATCTGGTGTGTATTTCCGGAGCATAGAGACATGGAATACTGCGTGAACACTTGCTAAATCAGGCGGTAACGCCAATCGGTAAGCAACTGCACCAACCCTCTCGAGTACCTCGAAGGGCCCGATATATCTCGGCGACAGTTTTCCCCGCTTGCCGAACCTGACCACTCCTCTCGTAGGCATAACCTTCAAGAATACATGATCACCCACCTCAAACTCTAGAGGTCTCCGCCGTCTGTCGGCGTAGCTCTTCTGCCGGCTCTGAGCCGTGAGAAGACGCTTCCGTATCAAGTTCACCTTCTCTGAGGTGTCTCTAATCAACTCAGGACCCGTAGAGGGTCTCTCTCCAACCTCCGTCCAACAAACCGGAGATCTACAAGGCCTCCCATATAATGCCTCATAGGGTGCCATCTGTATGCTCGCCTGATAACTATTGTTATAGGCAAACTCTACCAAGGGTAAGTGATCTTCCCAGCTTCCCTTGAGGTCTAGGACGCATGCCCGCAGCATGTCCTCTAGTGTCTGGATGGTCCTCTCAGACTGACCGTCCGTCTGGGGATGAAAAGCAGTGCTCATCATCAACTGAGTCCCCATGGTTCGCTGGAAACTCTCCCAAAAATGAGATGTGAATCTGGGATCCCGATCCGATACTATAGATACGGGCACCCCATGCAATCGGACAATCTCCCGTATATATAACCTACAGAATTCCTCCAATGTGAAGGTCATCCGCACAGCCAAGAAGTGTGCCGACTTCGTAAGCCGGTCCACTATCACCCACACCGCATCATGTCCCCGCGATGTCCGTGGCAAGTGAGTCACAAAATCCATCGTGACATGCTCCCACTTCCACTCAGCTACCTCCAAAGGCTGGAGTAATCCCGCTGGTCTCTGGTGTTCAGCCTTCACTTGCTGACATGTGAGACATCTCCCAACAAATTCACCAACTTGTCTCTTCATCCCATTCCAATAATACTGGCGACGAAGATCATGATACATCTTCGTGCCCCCTGGATGAACTGCAAAACGGGAACAATGAAATTCCCTAAGAATCTCCTCCCTTAGATCTGGAGATTGGGGAACCACAATCCTTCCCCTATACCGAAGACTACCATCCAAATGAATGGCCCAGCCCTCGTCACCTGTACCCGACTGCACCCGGTCCTTAATGGACACTATCTCTGGGTCTTGCCCCTGAGACTCAATCACTCTGCTCAGTAGGGAAGGCGTAGCCACCAAACTTCCCAGGGTACCCTGAGCCTGCCCCATGTAATGTAGCCCAAACTGTCCCACAGTTTCGAGCATTTCCCACTCCCGGGAAGCCATACTAGCCAAGACTCCCCTCGACTTTCGGCTAAGTGCGTCAGCCACCACATTTGCCTTACCAGGATGGTAATGCAACGTGAAGTCGTAATCTTCCAGAAACTCCATCCATCTGCGTTGCCTCATGTTGAGGTCCCGCTGTGTAAAGATGTACTTCAGACTCTTGTGGTCTGAAAACACCTCAAACTGCTCACCATACAGGTAGTGGCGCCAAGCCTTCAAGGCAAAGACAATAGCCGCCAACTCCATATCATGCGTAGGGTAATTCTGCTCGTGGTTCTTTAACTGTCGAGAACCATAAGCCACGACCCTCCCGGACTGCATCAACACACATCCGAGCCCGTCCTTAGAGGCATCACAATAGACTGTGTACCTCTGTCCCCTTTCTGGGACTATCAATATAGGAGCTGAAGTAAGCCTCCTCTTCAACTCCTGGAATGCCTTCTCGCAAGAATCATTCCACTCAAACTTAACCTCCTTCCGAGTCAACTTCGTCATAGGTGCAGCTAACCTAGAGAAGTCCTCGATAAACCGCCGATAATACCCAGCCAATCCCAAGAAACTGCGTATCTCGAAAACTGACTTCGGCCTCTCCCAATTCATCACCGCCTCGACCTTCTCCGGGTCTACGGATACACCCGAAGCCGACACTACATGTCCCAAAAACTTCACCTCAGTCAGCCAAAACTCACACTTGCTGAACTTGGCATACAACTGATGGTCTCTCAAGATCTGAAGAACGATCCTCAAGTGACCCTCATGCTCCTCCTCAGACTTGGAATAGATCAAGATGTCGTCAACAAAGACTACGACAAATTGATCAAGGTAGGGTTGGAACACCCTATGCATGAGACCCATGAATGCCGCCGGGGCATTCGTCAATCCGAAAGGCATGACAGTAAACTCGTAATGCCCATACCGCGTTCTGAACGCCGTCTTAGGGATATCTGCCTCCCTAACCCTCAACTGATGGTAACCGGTACGTAGATCTATTTTGGAGTAGACCCGCGCCCCTCTCAGTTGATCAAACAAGTCATCAATCCTCGGCAAAGGGTACCTGTTCTTGATAGTAACCCTATTTAACTGCCGGTAATCTATGCAGAGTCGAAGGGTGTTGTCCTTCTTCTTTGCAAATAACACCGGAGCGCCCCATGGTGAGGTACTCGGTCTAATGAATCCCCTGTCCAACAATTCCTGCAATTGGACCTTGAGTTCTTGCAACTCAGCAGGCGCCATCCTATGTGGAGTCATAGAAATGGGCGAAGTGCCAGGATGTAACTCAATGGTAAAGTCTACATCCCTATGTGGAGGTAATCCCGGTAGTTCATCCGGAAAAACATCCTCGTATTCACAAACCACTCGAGGTAGACCCAACTCCTGCCTCTCCTCGTTCTCTAGGGTAAGGCTTGCTAGCCAACCCATCAACTGCCCGTGCCATCGGGAGTCATACACCCCTTGGGGTAAAGCACCATGCTTGTCCCCCTGGAACTTGAAACAAACACCCTCAGGCGTATAAGCAGTGACCCTCTTCCGATCACAGTCTATCACAACACGGTGTGCCGTCAACCAATCCATCCCTAGGATGACATCAAACTCCGACATGTCCATGACCCTAAGGTCAACGGTGAGTAGAATCCCAGAGATCTCTAACTCACAACCCCGACATATCTGACCAACCCTCACCCTAGCACCTAGGGAAGAACTCACATGCAATGGCTCCTCCAAGGTCTCAACCTCTAAGCCCAAGTCTTTCACACAAGATGCAGCAATAAATGAATGTGATGCACCAGAATCAAATAATACCCTAGCCCATAAACGAGAGAGTAAGAATGTACCCTGTATCACCGACAAATCTGCCGGTTCAGTCTGTGGCGTCATGGCGTAGACACGCCCCTGGGTCCCTGAAGTACCGGCTTGTAAGCCCTGTCCTCGGCCTCGACCCAAACTCTGGCCCATCTGGCCTGATTGCGTGGCACTCGCACGTGATGTAGTAGGGGTCTGTGCAGCACCCTGGAACTGGTACTGGCTTCCCTGGCCTGTAGTGGGGTAGGGAGGAACATAAGGTGTCTGTGTGTGCCCCACTGAAGACTGGGACTGGGATGCCCCATAACTCTGGGATCCCTGCCTCTGAGGACAATCCCGCTTCATGTGCCCCGGTTGGTGGCAATGATAGCAAGTCCGTTGGCCTGCCTGGTAGGAAGGCCTCTGATTTCTCCCACCTTGGGAGGATTGACCCTGGCCTTGGCTTTGATAGCCGCGGCTCTGCCCTTGCTGTCCCTGCGGAGTAAAAGTTCTCTGCCTCTTTCCCGCACTAGAAGAAGAGTATGGTCCCTCCTTCTTCTTGTCCTTAGTACCACCCTCGCGAATATTCCTCGCGTCATCCACCTCTCGTTCAATAGCCATGGCCGTCGTGATCATTAAATCCAGATCTTGTAGGAGAAGACCTACAATTTTCCCCCGAATGGAAAGCTTCAAGCCTTCCTCAAACCTTCTTACCTTAGCCACAGCTGTGGCTACGTAATCATCGGCGAAACGTGCTAGTTCTGTGAACTTCGCCACGTATTCCATCACCGTCATGTTTCCTTGTTTCAATTCCAGAAACTCCCGGGCCTTTGCATGTCGCATGGCCGGTGGAAAATACTTGCCCATGAAGAGCTCCTTGAACTCTTCCCATGTCATAGTCTCAAGATCCTTTGTGCCCGAGACCCAATCCCACCACACTTGGGATTCTCCTTCTAGCTGGAATGCAGCTAGTGTTATCTTACTGGCGTCGGAAGTGATTCCCATTGCCTTCAAGATCTTTGTTACTTGCCGGAACCAATGGTCAGCCACCATAGGATCCGCCCCTCCCGTAAAAACTGGAGGTTTATGTGCCTTGAACTGTTGGAGGTTACTCATACCTCCCCGGTGTGCAACCGTAGCTGCCATCATGCCCATAGTCTCATTAAAGGCCTGTTGATCGAAGGCCGGTGGTTGTTGATTAGTTCTCCCACCGCCTCGGCGTCCCCTTCCTCGACTAGCCATCTATATTTGTCAGATAGCAAACAAGTCTCACAAGGTATCCCGAAAATAGGGATCAAGATTGAAACTTTGAGAATTCCTCTCATTGTCTCACTAGTAATGCTTATGCCACCCACTAGTAGACATTTATACCATGAACCACTCCGTTCATCCCTTATTCCGAACCCAAGGTTATGTTTTCTAACCTAATGTGTTCCTTTACATATACATTCTACCATGTATATAATTCACATGTCATGTAGCACATAACATATAGCAAACAACAATTAACATGTATGCACATGGAATGTAATGGTCTAAACCCATGCCCATCAAGCCCTAGGTTTATCGTAAACCTATGCTCTGATACCAAGCTGTGACGCCCCAAAATCCGGGGGTCCCGTTGATAACCCATCAACCCGCGGAAATACTCGTGATAGTCGTATAACCCGACACCACGTCACTCACATGCTTTTAATCAGATTTACCATCCACAAGTTCAATTATACCTCCATTTATGTCATAGAAGTCAAAGAAAACAAAAGCCCAAAAGCATGGTTAAGCATTTTGAAAATTTCAAGTTTTTGGAAAAACCTTCCGGAAGGTCGACATACACCTACCGGAAGGTCACTGAAGGAACTGTTACATGAAAAAGATCAATTTCAAGAACTTCCGGAAGGTCGACATCAGTAGCAAAAACCTTCCGGAAGGTCCATTCCAGTAGCCAAAACCTTCCGGAAGGTTCATTCCAGAAAACAAAACCTTCCGGAAGAACTCGGCAGTCAAAAAGAAACCCAAGGCAAAACCTTCCGGAAGGTCCACTCCAGTAGACAGGTCCTTCCGGTAGGTTTTACTCCAGTAGCTAAAATCTTCCGGAAGGTTCATTCCAGTGGGCAAAACCTTCCGGAAGGTATTAGCTGTGAGCAAGGCAAGCTGGGGTTTTTAGCAAAACCTTCCGGAAGTCCGACACACACCTTCCGGTAGGTTTTCAGACTGTGAGCATAAAAATGGATTTCTTCCCCCTCCAAACCATCCTTAAAGCTACCCCATACACTCCAAACTCATTCAATACATGTTTAATGAGATTTTCCATATAATACCCAACTCATACAATCTCTATTACAATTCATTCCATAATATATATACATCAAAATGGAATTTTGTTAAAGGTTTTACAAAACTTAAACTAAGGCCACAAGCCGGCCCCCTTCATGCTTGATGCTCTCCATGGGAGCCAATCGCCGGTGTAAACCCGACACCTGAAAATGGTTTCCCGTATAGGGTGAGCACAACGCCCAGTAGAGATAAACCTATAGAGGTTACTCTCCCCCTAGATGCACATGCTCATGTAATCATAACATAAACATATCACTTAACATTTCACATACTTATGCATTCTATGATGGAATGCAACAATGCCATGCCATGGAATGAAGTGACACTCACCCATGCATTTCAACCCGAGTCCCCACCGACTCACGCAACACAATGCAACGCCAAAGTGTAATGCACCCCGTCTATTGACGGAAAAACCCTTCCAATGATCGTTATGAAATCCGATCATCATTGGAATCTACCCATTGAATGGGTGTTTTTATAACCAAAACCCTTGTGTTTTCTTTGGGCAACGGATTTTCGGAATCACACCGCCGGTTCCGTACACCGTGTCACTTTTCTGGAATCTCACCGCCGGCCAAGTGACTCAACCAAGTGGTTTAGGGTTTTGCACCCAAGGAAGTCGTCATGCCCCTTCTTACTATACCCCACACAAGTTTTTCCTTATGCAATGCAATCATGTGACTCCATGTGACCATCGGTCCACATTTCCAAGCCCACATATCAACCACCAAACAAGGTGTTGATTATATCCATGCATCTCCCACACACCAACACTCATGCAATAGTCCCATGAATGTGATGCCATGAAAATGCTCAAAATGCAACATCTACCACATGAGCAATGTATCCACATGTTCAACATGTCATAACTTCATGGCAATTATATCAAGTGCATATAACTACCAAACCACATATTCATATCAACATATCAAAGTCATATCTTGACAACATAGAGCATAAATTTCAATTATCTCTATACACACAAATATGTTATCACAATATAATTGAAATAACACCCATTTATCAACTAAGGCATTTAAACAAACACCTTGTAGGCACAAACCATAAATCACATATATACATTATTACTCATGCATATATTTATGTATACCCTTATTCTAGCTACACCTAGAGTAGAATGATCCAAGATAGGATTAACCCCTACCTCAATAGAGATGTAGGCAATCTCTATACACCAAAATCACCCAAAATCCAAGACTTTCCCCAAACTCCACCTTTGGATCTTCGGTGAAACGCCTTATTTTTGGTACGTAGACGTAGCCCTCGACGAGTAGATCACCTCTCTCTTCTAGCTCGACGGAATCCGAGCGACGGTTGTCGGAGAAATCGCCGGAGAAAGGCTTAAGAAAACCCTTTTCTCTCTCCTCTCTTTCTCTCTCTCTTTGAACGGCTGAACAAAGACTCAAGTGGCTTGGAAATTCTGATTTTTCAGATATTTTAGCTCCTATTTATAATTTTAAGTGTGTGGTCTACATCGCACCGCTCGTTTATTACTTTCGGGTCCGTTTTTCGTCCCGAAACGACTCATTAAGTCCCGGATTAAGTCCAAATAAATTTTATTGGCACATTAATCCAATTATAAGGAAATTTAATATTTCTCGTTTTTGGGGACCTTTAAAAGGTCAATCGCCACGCAGTCGTCTCGAACTACGTGCAAAATCCGACTATCTCGAAATTCAACGAATTTTCTGGTGGTCACTAGATTTCGCGTTGCGAATCCAACGACGCACTCCGTTTCCTCATCCGAGGTCTAGAACATATGTATTTCAAATACGTGCAGTAATGGCAAATTACCATTTTGCCCTTTTTCAGAAAAGTTTCAAATTTTCCCGGGTTTCACAGAATTGGCCGATACGGTTCTACGATGCCGCGATATGATCTGAATTTCTCGTCATGTTTAACATTTTCTTTTAGATCGTATCGCCTGATGCTGCGCCGCGACCGATGTGTCTCAGAGCTCTACGAGTTGATGACCGATACCGCGACCTTGAACCATGATTGAATGTGCTTGTGAAGCCTTGAATTCTGGGATTATCTTCAAGTTTAAAATTAAGTGTTTTGTTCATGACTAGGACCTTGTTGATCGCAGAGTTTATTTACATAAATCTAAACCAATCTAAAAGGGTCTATGTAAACTTATTTTGGGCAACTTATAGCTGTAAGTTTTAAAGATCTGTGTTGACATTTTTTATGCAAACCTGCAACTTATCCAACTTAAGCTGAAAATAGCTCAAATAAGCCATAAAAGCTGCTTTTAGGAAGTTATTCAGGAGATATTTTCGAAAGGCTGCTTAAAGTTGTTTTAGGTTTTAAAAAGCTGCAGAAATATGACCTAAGCTGAAAACAGCTTTTCAAAAGTATCTCATGCCCGGCTTCTTAAAAGCAGCTTTTTTTAGCTTACATAAGCTGTGTTTAGCTTAGCTTAAATTAGCTGCAGCAAACATGTCAGCATGGTTTCTTTAAGCTGAAAGCTATAAGTTGCTTAAAATAAGCGTTAACAAATATGGCTTAGATTGTTCAGCAAATTAACTTTTTGTTTGACACTCCCAAAAGGAAAGAGTTGAGTTGAGGTTCTACTGGTGCTTGTTTTCCATGTAAGGAGCCCTTGGAGGAACTTTTCTTCCTCCGACAGCTTACTGAAGTAATATAAATGGATTTTTGTTACACTTTGAAATGCTACAATGTGGCACTTAGGTGCCCTGGAGATGATACTTCAATTGTAGTTCCTGTCATTGTTGACTCTTATTGAACTTTATTGCTTGCAGGTTAGCTTGAGGGATCCCCTTCGTCATGGTGTCGATGATGATGAACTCAAGGAAATTATTGGGACAGCAGTATGTCTTTCCTATTTCTTGTGGTGACCTAGGATGCAAACACCTTATATGTTGAAAATGTTGAGGCTTCTTGTCCATGTAGTTTGTTGCATGCCATCAACTTTGTTATATTTTGGATGGTTAAACTTAAAGCATCGCCTATTATTGGGTCATATGACCAATGGACAGACAATGATGTCTCGGAAATTGAACAGACAATGATGTCATCCCAGCACAATCATTATAAATGCTTTCATCTACTTGCTTACCTTGTATCATTTTCTCGCAAATGAGGCGAGATTTATGACTCCTAAATTTTTGTTTGCTTCAGGTCAAGAGGAAGAAGGCTGCTCATGCTGGAATGTTTGACATTGCAAAGACACCAAATAGGCCAATGATACACATAGGCGGCTAGGGCTCGTCAGCTCTTTAAAATTCTGTACGTTCTTAGTTTAACATCCAGCTGTTCTAAGATAATCTCTGCGTTGTGTTCTTATTCCATGCTTAAAATTGAAATTCCTGCTTTGTTCTCCACTATATGTAGAACTGCAGTACTAAGTGATTGAGTTGAGTTTTGCCTTATGAGTGTGGATCACAGGGTCTAACATTATGATCACAGAATGTACAAATATTTGGGACGACAAAATATTGAGTAGGTCCATTTTTCTGATATGCCCTCTTGGCTGGCAATGGTTGGTCATCCTCAAATTATCTTTAAATAGAAAGAGTCCTAATTTAAGAATTGCTGTCCAAAATTGTAATTAGTATTACAGGTAGTATTCGAATTTATTAGTTGGAGATTATATTGTTAGAATAATGCGATATCCTTAGATAGTTGTCTTAGATCCCTAGAGATTAGTGCGACTTGCTACCTGAATTGAGAGTTCTGGTGGAATTGTTGTTTGAAGTTTCTAGGAAAACATGATGTTTCTCTAAGATTGCCATTGAACCCTAGAATTTTGCCAGAAATCTGTTGTCGTTAATATTTCTGCACTTATTCAGACAATGCCTGTTTTTTTTTTTTGTGTGTGCGCTTCTTGAAGTTTAAGAAGACTGACATTAACAGACCTCTTGTAATTTGTGGCTCATGTTTAATGATAAAGATCTAAAAAACACTTCCGTTATCCTAAGTTTCTAACTTTCTTTTTCGCGTTTTTTTTTCTCTCCATTTTTTCATGAAATTGTGTTCATTTTTTTAAGTGAGAAGAGTGATGATTTCGTTTGCATTTTCTTTCAGGTCCTTGGACGCGTTACTTGCTAATGCAGAGCAGATGTGCACCTGTTGATATTTTCACAGTTTGTTCTCAATTTTGTAGGCACAAACACACACACACAAGGGGACAAAAAGAAAAGCAAAGAAATGAGAATGCTATTAACAAATGCTACACTTTGTCCTCAGACACTGGCTTGTACATGACCAAACTGCATAATTGCAATTTCAGAATCCAACAAAAGAATCTCTAAGATTACAACTGCATATTATCATGCACTGCTCTACTAGGTAAATGACAGTTTAGTTTGCAAGAAGAGTCAAATGTATGTAACTTTATGCCGTGTGCAAAAAGACTGTTTCCGTGACTCGAAATTGTGATGCATAAGTCAAATTTAAGTAGCATCAGATGATTATGGGTATATGAGTACTCTTGTTGGGTGGCCGACTTCAAGTCCTTGGGAGTCGGAGGTGGCGGCGATTGGGGGTATGCTAACCAAGTGAGCTGGTTTTTAAACTGAAAGACCTCCCTGGGGTGTTTGAGAAGATGTGGGATGATTGATATACAATGAGATAAACGAGAGCTTGGACTAGAACAAAAACAGGGCCACCTTCAATAACATGTCTCCCAGGAATCTCCATGACCATGTTGCTAGGTTGGAATTGAAGCAAAGTAAAAATGACGAGGAAGGAGAAATGAACGAAAAAATTGCATGCAGAGTACCATTGAGGTGGTAGCCTAGTTGGCCCTCAGTGGAGGGTGAAATTTTTACCCTCTTCCAGTGATCATGGTTTCGAATCCGCTTGTGGTATTAATCTATGTGAATCAGATACTGTTGGAGAGGTCGAATGTCCAGTTTGTATTCGGTGGTGTTGTAGTGATAGACTCGATCATCTTTGATCAGTAATTATAACTCAAATCGAATATTTTACAGCGGGTGGGAATCTCAAAATAACATCTTGAAGGGGTTATTTTATGTGGTCGCCCTTGATCACCTTGTTAAATAGCAAAAAAAAAAAAAAAAAATTTGCATGCGAAGTCTCCTTTATACTATAATGGGGCATAGTTAGCAGGGGCGGATTTGCAGTGGGGGCAGCTGCCCCCACTGGAATTTTGAAAAATGTTGGGGTGTAGTTAGAATTCTTAATGTGTTACAGGACTTTTAAAAAATTGCCCCCATTGAAAAGATCCAAAAAATTGGGGGTTTATTTGTATTTAGAATTGCCCCCACAGTTGAGCATCCTTTATACTTTTTAGAGGCAGGCTTAATAGATTACACGCGGCAGTGGGAGTGAAGACAACTACTCGAGTGAAGACAACTACTCCATCTCTTTCTTCTTCAATTTGAGTGTTCTTCAGAGTTGTTGCATTCCTCTTTTCTGGGTTACGTCCAACTTTACTCTCCTCAATCTTTCCTCTCCCTTGATTCCCTCTAATGTTTCCCTCTGTTTTTGACATCATTTGGTGTTTATCCAGTCTTTTTTTTTTTTAATTTTTTTGAACAAGGTGTTTATCCAGTTTATTGAGTGTGGATTTAAACGAAATGGGGCATAAAATTGTATCTTCAATTTCGATAGTTTTTATAAATTATTCACTTTTTTTTATTGGGTTCTTAGTGTATCTACAATACTTTTACCCATTTAATATTTTTCTATAGAGCTTTAAGTCTTAATTTCAATTTAACAGTGATGATTTGATCGCCTGTAGGTCCTATTTTTTGATTAATAATTTGATTATGATAAATTATGTTATTCCTAAATTTAAAAACTCGTGCTAAATTTTGTTTTTCTAAATTATTTCTACTATATTTTTTTACTTATTTTGTTATTTATAGTCCTTATAAATTGTTTGTCAAATTTGATGATAAATATTGATTTTATCCAACTAAAGGAATTAACCTTTGAATTGGCTATGGTAGAATTCTTAAAGGCGATCAATGTTGAAACAACCCCTTATTTAAGAAAGTGATAATCTTAGTAGTAACATACAACGTTGTTCTAAGTAACGGCATGGTATTCATTTTTTTTGGGTGCAAGAGTTTTTTGATGAATTTTATTGAGTTTTTATTTTTTTGATGTACTTATCTATATGGATTGTACCTCGAATTGTCATTTTCTTATGAAAAAATTGAACTTTGAAGTTGCCCCCACTGTCGAAAAAGTCTGGCTCCGCCCCTGATAGTAAGACTTCTTATACTGGGCGTGGTAAGACTACAGTTCCTAACTAGGTATTGTATTGAATTTTTATAAATAATGAAATTTAGTTACAATTAATTTACGCATCACATAAATTTAGTTTTATAACACACGAAAGTCGGTGGAGATGACAGTTAGAAGGTGGTGGTGCTAGGGGCGGAGGAGAGGAGAAAGACGCTCATGTCGCCTTTGAATGTCTGCCGTTCCCTGGTGGTGGCAAATTGTGTAAGATTTCTTTCTCAGTGGATGCTTTCGGGTGGTCGTGAAAAATCCCAACAAATCTACTCTAATTTATAAGTAATAAAAAATTTTGTGTCCTTACAAACACCGTCGCTTTGGCCGAGTGGTTAAGGCGTGTGCCTGCTAAGTACATGGGGTTTCCCCGCGAGAGTTCGAATCTCTCAGGCGACGTGTTGCTTGCTGCAATACTCTCTTTTTCTTTTACTTTTTCTCCTCCTCTTCTCAAAAAAAATATTGGGTGTAACCATGTCATTATTGTCACGTGGTGTCACCATCCAATAAAAACATAACAAATAAACAAGTAGATCCCATATTTTTAGTAACCGCCTTGCCATGTCATTCTACCTGAAGTTCATCTTACTCATTTATAGATCTATTATTAAATGATGACACCACGTCATTATTGACACGTGATGTCACTATTACACCCAATATTTACTCATTTTTTTCCCCACATGCCTTCTTTTGAGAAAGAGTAATCATATTTGGACCTAAAAATCTGACATAATTTGCTGACATAATGATATGGTTTCAATTGAATCATTGGATCAACACCAATTTCCAATGTTTGATGAAGCTCATAGTCAATCCAAATGTCATAGTGAATTAAGTCAACAAATTATGTCAGTAAATTACGTCTCAATAACATTACTCATATGTGGTTATTCTTAATCCCGATTTTTGAAAACGAACTCCACTAAACACGATACTAATTAAATTAAAACAACACATTCAACAAAATACAAATTTGACTACATAGGAATATAATTATAACTGATTCAACTATAAATTAAAGAAAAATTAATGCGCTACAATTTCATGATTTAAAAATAGATATGATACGATCCATTAACAATTGTAAATAAAGACATTTAATTTCACTTCAAAATACGTGAGTTAACGCATACACAATCATATTCTCAAGAATTATGAACACATAGACACTAGGGACCCCCAGGAATTAGTGCCAATCGTATATAGAAGTAACAATAATCATTAAAAATTAAAATGGGCTGAAATCTATAATATAAAATAAGGCAGGTTTCAATAAGTTTATTTGACGTTCTCAAATAGACTCATCCAACGATCACTAATATCATTCTCAAAACCATTCACATTACACCGTTTCTTGAGACACTGGTTACCATAGTGATATTCTAAACAAGTTCATATAAATTTATGGCTGATTATCTATCACTTATAAACAAAAAAAATTAGAAAAGATTCAAATAGTTTAATTTATCTGAGTAATACAAAACTTTTTTTTTTTTAGTTCAACAGTTAGGAGTGTTTAGGTCACCTTACGCGCAAATAGACTAATCTCCTCTCTGATCAAGTCAAAGACAAGTCATCCACGCCGAAATTTGGGTATTTATGAGAAATATCCCTCATGACCTGACGTCAAGAAATTGCCAACATTTAAACTCAAGAAATTTGTATTTACAACTCGTATGTGTTATCACTCGAGCTTTCCATTGAGATTAATCCAAAACTTTCATTGTCAAGATTAATTAATTAGCATTACAAATTACATCTACTCACAAATTAACAATTTAAAAACAACCCTTAGACTACACTCCCCAAAGATTAAATTACAAGTTACACACCCCTTCTTCCAGAATCCGATTTGGTCAAAGACTTGAGCCTAACAAAGAACTTAACCTTCCTATCCCAACTACACCCCTCTCTCCTCTTCTTCCCTCCAAATTTCTCCGGCGACCCCTCCCAATTCTCCGGCGACTCAACTAACCTCCTCTCCATACTCTCCGGCGTTCTCGTCCCATCATCGTAATCCTTCCCACCATCTCCAACATCTAAGTCAGTACCTAAAATTTTAGCCTGCATTGCTGACACAACAGCTTTGACCGCCACGTCAGCATCTTTCCTATTCCTCAGCAAGATCTCCCCAACGTGAGCTGGCGTGAGGGCCCCACCTGCCCTCATACAGCTCTCCACCACGTCATACAACACGTGCGAGTCCACACCCAAGTAGTTCTTCACAAGTGACTTGAACGCATGCATACCGCACGTGTCTAGGCTAACGTGGACGTCCATGCGCCCACATCTAACAAGCGCCGGGTCGACAGTGTCTCTATGGTTTGTAGTGAACACTATGATCCTCTCCTCACCACAACAAGACCATAGCCCATCGGTGAAGTTCAAGAGCCCCGACAATGTCACCCTCCCGTTGTCTCCTCCGGCGTCCATAACCCTCCGGCGGTGACCCTTCTTGTGACTTTCCGGCGATGGTTTCCTCATCTTTGTTACTCTGTCACCGGTCAGATCAACAGAGCAGTCAATATCTTCAATGACTATGATTGAACGATTAGTAGTCTGAATCAAGAGAGCTCTCAGTTCAGAATTGTCTGAAACTTTGCTCAGCTCAAGATCGTAAACGTCGTAGCAGAGATAATTGGCCATGGCAGCGATGAGACTTGATTTTCCTGAACCAGGAGGGCCATATAATAAATACCCACGCTTCCATGCTCGTCCAATCTTGTGGTAGAACTCTTTTCCTTCAGAAAATGCAGTGAGATCATCCATGAGTTGTTTCTTCAATTCTGGCTCGAGAGCTAGAGTATCGAACGTGGAATGGTGTCGGAACGGAACAGAGGACCAACCGGACTCGTACGAGCCGTGTCCGTTGTTGGTAAAGAGTCTACGCTCTCTGGACACCCTCTCAAATTCTTCGGCTCTGGCTGTGACGTGTTGGAGATAGGGTGACAGGAGGGTGAGGCGGTGGCGCTTGGGGAGTTTTAGAGTGAAGCTACGTTTTTCATCAAGGGAGTCTTGGACGGTCTCGGCGTGGTGGGTCCACGACAGGCGGTGGCTGGAGAACGTGTCGTGGACGGTATGGTTCGGCGCGACAGTGAAGGAAATACGGTTGGAGGATTTGGAGCGGGAGAGAGTGAGGCGGCGGCAGGAGGTGGCGGGGTTGACGGAGTTGAGGTAGAGGTGGACATGGCGGTAGAGGTCGTTGATGTCAACCCCACAGTAGCCGTTAAATTCTGGGATTTCGAAGTAGGAGTAAGGGCTGAGGAAGTCTTGGAGGGACTCATAGAAGGAATGTAGGAGAGAGAGAAGCTGTGTGGGTAAGATGTTTTGGAGAACTGTGAGGAGACCTAAGAAAGACCACATTTGGGATAGTATTTCCATGGCGGAGGAGGGTGGTGGTGAATTGTGGGTTTGTCTCTGTCAGTGGTGTGGAGGGTTTTATAGAGAGAGAAGAAGACAAAGAAAGAGAGGTGGTGAGGGTTTTAGTGGGATTTTGGTGGTGAATTGTGGGTTTGTCTCTGTCTGTGTGATTAGGGTTTTATAGAGAGAGAGAAGAAGACAAATAAAGAGAGGTAGTGAGGGTTTTAGTGGGACTTTGGGTGAATGGGTTTGGATAGAAGACAGATAAAAAGATCTAAAGTCACTGTTTGGGAGAGTGAGAAACTGCAGCAGAAAGATAAAGGTAAAGATGAAGCACACTTGTCTTAATTACTTTTGCTTTTTCTCCATATGAAGAAGGAATGGAGATTTGGAGTCCATGCTTGGTTCTGATGTGTAAAGCACAAGTATGAAGGTCAAGGTTGTTCCAAACTTCTAATGGTCATGCTTATTTCCTAATCAAGTCAAGATTAGATAGAGGTATCGAATAGTTCTGTCATTTTTATGTCATGTTTACTTTAAGTCTTATTTTTTATTCAATTTTTCTTTAGTCACTAACTATACGAAAGTTGATGGACCTGATTGAGTAGATGGAAGTGCTATTGCTTGTGCAGTTGGAACATAAGACTAAAAAGCGGGAAGTGTAGAAGTTGAAAGAATTGAGGCAACTATCAGTGCTTCCAGAGGAGCCTATTTGGGTTAGTAACACGGTTTACTTCTAAAACAACTCATACAATTTTAGAAAACAAATAAGAAATTTAAATTTTATTTTTTACTTTTAATTATATTTCAGCTTATTTATATATCGTGTTAATATGTTTTGTCATTTTTTGGTTCGTTTTCTTATCGAGTTTCTATCATGTTTGTATGAGAGAGAGAGAGAGAGAGAGAGAGAATATGGCGATATGCCCATTGTGTAGGTGAAGGTGTGGGCAGTGGACAAAGGCGCCAACGCACGAAGACATGAGGACAGGGAGCTTTTGCTTTGTGAATTGCTTTGTTTACTATCTTTATTTCCAACTTTATCTTTTTGTTGTATTAAGATGGTCATGGGGTCTTTAACTTGATGTAAGAGAATGTTCTTTCGAATAAGTAATTTACTCATCATCAGTAGCTTATGATGACAAAATAAACAAACAATGTCCTAACCTCCCAAGTCCTTATTATGTTCCCCAGAACTTAGTGTATCATTTGGGTCCATGGCTATCACTATCACTCTGAAATGTTAGCTTTCATCATTGGATTTACTCCCATCGAAAATTGGACCCTTGCTTTTTTTTTTTTTGTGTTGAGTTACGTTACTACGATCTAAAAAATGATCTAATTTATATTTGATCTAATGATGTGATAGTGACGTAGTTCAATAGTGTTGTTGTGACCGTAACTCTAAGATTTTTTCGTTGAGATTTCATCACTTGACACGCCATTATATCAAGAAATTATATCCTAATAACATTACTCGTGTTGATATTTTTCCGTAGTATTCTGTCACTTGATAGATCTAAATAAATTAAATCACACTTTTAAGTCTCAATAACATTAGTCAAGGAAGAATTGTTCCATTTGCAACTCATTGAAATATATTATGACAAACGTAAATTTTGAATACTCATAATTATGTATGAAAACTTCAACTTTGATATGAATGCATAACTAAACTTTGATGATGCTTTCTCAAGTTTTTTTTTTTCCAAAATATAATAGTGGTTGTTTTCCAATTTTGCTTGTTTTGTATCTAGATTTCTTCCTCATTTTTTTTTTCTGTTTTGACAAAATAATATTTTAAATAACAGTACTTAAAAAAAGTAATACCCATCAATGCATTAATTTGTGTTTTTTTTTGGTTCTTCTATAAATGATTTATCTAATTTTGTAGAAATTAATTGAATTGTTCCAAAGAATATAATCTTTCCAACCAAAGGTTTCCTTTAAGCAGCTATACAATTTTGCACTCCAATAAAGCTAAACTTATGGGTTCTGGGAATTGGGGAAGAGAGAGCATCTCATAATATGCTTTTTCTTTTCCACTTTGCTTTTTTTTTTTCCTTCATCTTTATCAAACTATTTTCTATTTGCTTTTATAAAAGCTTCATTTTTGTTCTTTCACATAAAATTATCTGAAAATTTTGTAAAAATATATATTTCTAGAGGGGTGTGAAGGGAAAAAAAAAGGAATTCATTGACCACCATTAGATGATGATCTAGTGGTTCTCTACACTTCCTTGACAAGCATTTTTTGGTACCCTTTTAGTTGTTAACTTTCTCACAAATGGTCCAAATTTTAATGAGAAAAAGATTAAAAAAAGAGGTATATTTAGGTTGACATCAAAAGCTACAAGCATGGGAGTGGGTAAGGATAGTGGAGGTTAGAGCCTGTTTTTTTTTTTTGATCATAGAGGTTAGAGCCTGTTGAGAAAGTACTATTTCATGAGAATCAAGAATAAAGTAGGTGAAAAAAAAGAAGAGACATCAAGTGGCTTAGATCCATTCTTGTCAATGCAATTCATATTCTGATCCATATTGTAAGAGTAGCTGTCTTAATTTTTCAAAGGGTGAATGACATTTAGCACCCTGAAAGATTCTCAAAATTTTAATTTACATCTTAGAAGATTAAGGCCCTGTTTGATTTACATATCAAAAAACAATATTCAAAAGCTATTTTTGAAAACTATTTTTTAGAAGAGTTTTAGAAAACTGTTTTTAGTGTTTTTGTGTCGCATAACTTGTTTGGTTACATGATTCCAAAAATAGTTATACATAATAGAAAACATTAAAAAAAATTTGGACAATAATTTAAAAAACAATGAAAACAAAAATGTGGTGGTGGTGGTAGTGGTAGTGGTGGTGGTGTTGGTTGAAGGGTGGTGGGATTGTGGTGGCGGTGGAAGGGTGGTGGTGGAAGTATGGTGGTGGTTGTAGTGTTGTTTTCTAAATTTTAGAAAGGTTGTTTCCAAAAACACACAAAACAAAAACAAAAAACAACTGGTCAAATAACTTTTCTTCTGAAAACCGTTTTCGAAAACAAAAAACAGTTTTCGAAATGCAAACCAAATAAGATTTAAAATTCTCATAGTACACCCTCAATCAGATGTATTTATGGCAATGTAGTCCTAAATCAATTATTGTATTTTTCTATATGTATACATAATTATTTACATAATACCCAATTTTAAGTGTTTTCGATGAAAAATTTGTGCTCAATTTTTGAAATGGAGCACATTATTACCTTTTTATTTGATTGAAGGTGCAATATTGCATTCTTAGTTTACACCTTAAAAAATTAATTTTTGAAATGGAGGACATTACTACTTTTTTATTTGATTGCAGGTGCAATATGGAAAATTTAATTTTTTAGGGTGTAAACTAAGAATGCAAAAATCTTCCACTTTTATCGTTTAGGGTGTTAACTAAGAATGCAATATGGAAAATTCCACTTTGCTTTTTTTTTTCTTCATCTTTATCAAACTATTTTCTGTTTGCTTTTATAAAAGCTTCATTTTTGTTCTTTCACATAAATTTATCTGAAAAATTTTGTAAAAATATATATATTTCTAGAAGGGTGTGAAGGGAAAAAAAGGAATTCATTGACCACCATTAGATGATGATCTAGTGGTTCTCTACACTTCCTTGACAAGCATTTTTGGTACCCTTTTAGTTGTTAACTTTCTCACAAATGGTTCAAATTTTAATGAGAGAAAGATTAAAAAGAGAGGTATATTTAGGTTGACATCAAAAGCTACAAGCATGGGAGTGGGTAAGGATAGTAGAGGTCAGAGCCTCTTGAGAAAGTACTATTTCATGAGAATCAAGAATAAAGCAGAAAAAAAAAAAAGAGACATCAAGTGGCTTAGATCCATTCTTGTCAATGCAATTGATATGCTGATCCATATTGTAAGAGTAGCTGTCTTAATTTTTCAAAGGGTGAATGACATTTAGCACCCTGTAAGATTCTCAAAATTTTAATTTACATCTTAGGAGATTAAGTCTCTATTTGATTTGTATATCAAAAAACAGTACTTGAAAACTATTTTTAAAAACTGTTTAGAGTGTTTTGTGTGTCGCACATCTTGTTTGGTTATATGGTTTCAAAAACAGTTATATAGAATAGAAAACATTAAAATTTGTTTGGACAATAATCTAAAAAACAATGAAAACAAAAATGTGGTGGTGGTGGAAGGGTGGTGGGAGTGTGGTGACGGGTGGTGGTGGTGTTTTTTAAATTTTTAAAAAGTTGTTTCCAAAAACACACAAAACAAAAACTAAAAACAATTGGCCAAATAATTTTTCTTCTAGAAATTGTTTCCGAAAATAGAAAACAGTTTTCAAAATGTAAACCAAACAAGACTTAAAATTCTCACATTACACCCTCAATCAGATGTATTTATGGCAATGTAGTCCAAAATCAATTATTGTATTTTTCATATTTTTTTATATGTATACGTAATTATTTACATAATACTCAGTTTTAAGTGTTTTCGATGAAAAATTTGTGCTCAAATTTTGAAATGGAGCACATTATTACCTTTTTATTTGATTGAAGGTGCAATATTGCATTCTTAGTTTACACCTTAAAAAATTAATTTTTGAAATGGAGGACATTACTATTTTTTTTATTTGATTGGAGGTGCAATACGAAAAATTTAATTTTTTAGGGAGTAACCTAAGGGTGTGTTTGTTAATCTAAATTCAGCACTTATTAATTAAGCTCGTTTGATAATCAAAATTTAAACTATCTTAATATGTTAAGTGCTCCTTAAAAATAGGCTACAATATTAAGTAGGAGATCCCTTATTTAATTCTGAAAGATGAAAGCACTCAACAAAACTATCTTTCGAAATATTTTACAATTCTATTAAAATTTTAATTAGTCTTTTCTCCAAAACCCCTGACCTATACATTCTCCTTGTCGATCTTTTTTTTTTTTTTCCTTCCTTTGTCTTCTGCAAAAAAAATATATATACATAATTATAATTACACACACAAAACTATACACACAAATGCACGCACTGGTCACACACAGACACATGCACTGCACACACACACATAGTTACACACATGGACTGCGCGTACACACACACACACACACACACACCACCCCCTTTACGACACAGATATATTGTTAATGAAATCTAATTTATTGTATTTTTTCAATATTATTTGATTATTTATTAGTTATTGTTCTTTTTTTTTTATCAGATATTATTGTTCACTTATTGTGTTATTCAATTTGTTATTGTGCACGTATTGTGTTATTTAATTTGTTATTGTTCACCTATTGTGTTATTCAGATGTTATTTATTTATTTATTTTGATCAAATATTTGTTAAATGTAGACTACAATATAAAAATTGTGATTATGATTTATGTTATGACATATTTTTATAAATATTTTTAAATTAAAGAGTGGAAGGGTAAAACTGAAAATTAATTTATTTTCAAACGTCAATTTTGTATAGTTATCAAACAGTTTAGTTTAATTCAATACTTAAATTTCAATAGATACCAAACAATCCACAAATTTAGCATTCAGTTTTCAGATTTCAGATTTCAGCTTTCAGTTTTATCAAACACCACTTAAGAATGCAAAAATCTTTCAAGGTGCAAAATGTCTTTACTCTTTTCGAAATGTTAATTGTTTTTTCTTCTACAAATTGTTATTGGAAGTTAATTCACGAAATTTGTTTATCTAATCTATTGCTATTGTCGAATTAGAAATGAATTCCAATATTAGATTGAAATCTACTACTAATTTAACGGCAATAATTGAGTCAACAAGTTGCGTTATTAAAATTAATGCGAATAACATTATTGTGTTCTTTCTCTCCTAAATTAATGTCATTAGTGACTAATCAGTGAAGAATTCCCACATCACTCTATACCCATTTGTAAGCATCTTAAAAATCTGCTACTTACACTCATTTCAAATTGAGGGATTTTGTTGATGATGCTTGACATCACAGATCTGATTAATATAAGCAAACCTATTATGAGTTTAGGGCTAACAACCAGTCAAGAACAGAAGAAGTCTTGTTGATCAAGTTAGTTGGGGGGAGTTAAAAAGGGAGGTAATGTGTGGATAAAAGCAGTGGAATCAGTTCTGTTTGCAGTAGAGCTTTATGTAATAGGCAAAAGCAAAAGCATTACACAAAGGAAATTTAAACAAAGGCCAACAAAAATGAAACTTTGGATTCCCTTTAGGGCTGTGTAGTAGTAGTAATGCATGTGCTCCATATTCTCTAACCCCTCAAAGCCTGCAATCAGCACCCTCATGTGTGTGTGTGTGAGAGAGAGAGAGAGAGATGAAACTCAAAGTTGCCCTAAAATTTGTTTGGGCCAATGGGCCAGTGTGTGAATGTACCGAACACCAAGCTTATCTTATTAACCATGTCGGATGAGATGAGTTTGTGTCGGATCTTAGTGATTGGTGTCAAAAAATATTTCACTCATTCTTGATTCATTTATTCGTGTTATATCGGATTTGTGTCGTAGATGAATCATGTATAACATATATATAAATGTGTCTTGTATTTTTTCTGATTGACTTCCCTCATACCCGATTCGTTTATTAATCGTGTCGTGTCAGGTTCACTCGATCACAAAATAGTGGCTTAAAGAAGACTCAAACTATGAGCGGAGCAAGAATTCTATCCTAATGGGGGCAAAATCATGAATAAAAAATATAATCAGCTTGTATGAAAAAAAAATTCCCCATCTTCATTAATAATGACTAAATTAGGTGCATATTTCACACAAAAAATTCCTTAGTGCAACATGAGAAATATGTTAACATCAAAGACTTAATTACAAAATGAAAATTAAAACAAAAATTAATTCACTATGAACAAACAAAAATAATAATATTTTTATTGCACATTTCAACTCAGTCATATATTAAAGAAACACAACGATTCTATTTCAAATCCCGATAATCATCTATAATTGATCAATTCTAAAAGATATTTCAAAGCAATTTCTTTTAATCTTGTTGAGAAATTGATGTTTTTAAAAAAGGCATAAACACTTTTAGGTTAGCACATTTTATCATTTGCTATATCTATTCATGAGTTACTAGGTTTCGAGCCATTAATTTACGAAGCATGAATTAAGGACAACTACATATATAATTATTTTTTAAAAAGTACAAGGAGGTGTATTAAATAGCAAATGTACTGTCTTTGGTCGATTTATATGAGTTGATGAATTTCTCATCTATTTTACTCAGTCTAACAATAAAATATTTAAATATTATAGTAGATTAAGGAACAAGTGGACTATTAACTTACTAAAGATAAAAAGAAATGGAGCACTATTAATTTTTTTCAGAAAATTAAGGGGGCAACGAGATAAATAGGTCAAAATTTTGTTGTCATCACAGTGTATATTTGTTAAATCCTCAAAAGTCAGTGGGGGCAATTGCTCCCACACATACACATAGCTCCACCCCCGACTCAAACCCTTTTAAGTTCGTGATGTGTTCGTGTCGTGTTATATTTTGATATTTTACCAAATATGTTATCTTTCCAGGCCCTTATCAGACCAGTTTATTGGGCCTAACAAGCTAAAAACGATGACATAAGCCTTCGGGGCTAGTTTAGGCATTGGCTAAGTACTATAAACTAGCCCGCACCACCCTTGAGTAAGTGTGTTGATGTTCGGGCTAACCATAGGCAGCCCGAACTCAGGCCATGGGGGGTTCTAGGAGGTTACCTGAATGGGACAAAGATACATTCATTACCACATGCGAATGTATAAACACATTTTCATGGTGGTAAAAGATAGTCCAGAGATAGGATGAACTTCTGTAGGGTGATAAACCAGTACAGAAAATCATCAAGAAGCATGGATGAAATTGCATGGTATGGTGACATAGAGTCCACACTAAGCTCAATATGGGCTTCCCTAGTGGGTTTCAAGATAATTTGTATAGAACAATGCTACATGAATTTAAAATGTTGATTTGGTTAATAGCGGCTGATGATTTAATTGTGGGTCCCAGTATTTATTAGAACTCACTATTTATTCAATGGTTATGATCGACATGATAGTTTTTTATCTTATCCAATGTTTATGGTATACAGAAAACACATTGTTAGTAGTATGCTCTAAGACCAATCATATAGATTATATTTTGGGGTTGTACTAACAACATTCATTATTTACTTAAATAAAAGGGCAAGTTTATTTATCACTAGGGAAAACTTGTGCCTGAAGGCACTGTGCAACTAAAAAAAATCGAACATTGAATTTGAACGCGAAATAATCAAACACTGAACTCGAACAAATACTAAACTGAAAGCCTAAACTCGCTCTATATATGGTGTCTGAAGGCATTGTACATAGTTCTTAAACACAATCTATTTCTTAGAAAAATCACATAATCTAAATTTAAAAACTTTATCCAAGTCATGAAAATCCAACTAACATGTTAAAATACACAAAAAGAGACTTAGATAGAATAATGGACTAAAATAATAGCAACACATCAAAGTTTGGACTAAATACATAGGAGGTCACCATCGTCACTTGAGTTGTGTCGTCGCTAAAGATGCACTGTCGATGGTCGCTGCCCGTTGTGAAGTTCACTGAAAAAATACATAAATTGGACAATAAGCCTAGATACCGCATAATAATTTAAACTAATTAAAGCTCAAACCAACAATTAAAGCCAATTGAACAATAAGCCTAGGTCCAACATAAGTTGTACTCACTGCTCAGTTGGTTTCAGTTTTTACAGCTTTTTTCACGATTTTAGAAGCACTCATAAAGGTCTTTCCTGACTCCTATAAACAGAAAATTCTGAGATGCATCCTTTGTGTTTCAGCACAAAAAAGACACAGAATCGAGTTTGACAATATAAAAAGTTGGTAGCTAGCTGTTGGAACCTACATGCGTAGGGCAAAAAGGCATCCCATATCAGACTATGAAGGAAACAAAATCGCTTAAGTTACGAAGTTTAGAACAAACCACTCAGAGCTTAGACTTAAACTTTCGAGTCAAGTACAAAATGCTACTTAGCAAACCAAGCTAGTGTAAACAAACAAAGTTGAGGCCATTGATTAGGATTTATGGAATCATTTAAATTGAATCTTCTAATGACCCAGTCACTTAATTTCTAAGTATATTTTTCAGCAATGATTTACTGGAAACTTATAATAATAGGAGGGGGCAGCAGCAAATAGCAGAATGAACCTCAATGCCTCAATTTGAATGTTAACTTTTTCTCCCCCTTTCACAGTGAACTCAGAAGCTGGTTTTGGTGGTCCATTTTGTAAATCACTGGGTCGATTCAGTCCACCATACTGAACTGGAACATCCTCTGGCAATTTTATGAACAAAACATGAGCACTTGAACAACACATACACAATGACCAAAAAAACAAAAGAACAACATATACATTAATAACAACAGCTTGCTGCTATAATGGCCTAACAGTCAACAAATTGGATATGTAGCATATGAACTATATCATTTTTTTTTTTGGTAAGTAATTAACTATATCATTGTTTAAGGAAATTCAAGTCAATTCTTCCTGGCAAATAAATTCAACATTCTCAAGTACTTTGGTAATGCCAAAAACAAAGGGGACCATACTTTGACTCTGTCTGAGATGAAGAGCTAGCAATGCGTCACTACTGAAAACATTTCCAACTACCAAGAATGAGAAAACTGCACATTATGTAATTATATAAAGGTTGATAGTTAAGAGATGATCCAAAGGAAAATTGAGCAGAAACACACTAATTGCTGAAAGGTGCAGGGGCACCTAATTTGCATTGGGAGACTAAATAAGTTTCTGGCTCTCGGCGACAATATCGACAAATGCAGTTTCTTATCACAACTAAGGGAAGTATACTCACTAATTGATAAAGTACAAAAATAAAATCAAAGCTCACCAATTGATTTAATACTATGCTCAATATAACATCTACCGTAGCATTCAAGCACTTAACCATGCCACACAAAGATTGGTCATTACATAGATACACCACATAAAAGAGCAGACAAACACAGAAAACCCATGAAAGTAAAAACTGCAAAACAACAAACCACTTTAAATAAAGGACCCAGAACAGTAAAATGTGAAGATGATTAATTAGAGAAAACAGGATACAATAAATTGGGGAATAGAAGAACAAAAGCCCAAAAATCATAAGCGCATTTAACAAATGAAAAGTAAAACAATCCTAGAATGGATACAACCGAACAGAAAAGGCATTAAAGATGATATATCAAGAGCAAAATAGGAGCAAATCAAAGGATGAACATAAAAAAAAAGAACAAAATGAGCCAAGGTACTTACTTAGCAACGGTAGGCGAGAGGTGAATAAATTGCCCAAAGCCCAATTGTGTGTGCGAACACTGCCTGAAAAACAGAGGGTGCCTTTGACAGAGAATGTATATCAAGGGCATTTGATCGAACAGTTTGTGGGCATTTAAACGAAGAGCAAAACCAAACAAATAGTTGATTTTTACACAAAAAAACTTACCTTGCACCGATGACTGAGTAATGCAAGATATATGCAAGTGCTCCAACAGTTGATTTTGGTTGTGAATGTAGCACCGAGGACTGAGTAAAATAACCAGAGAAAAAATTAAGTGTGTGAAATAAAAACTTGAAATAACTAAAACCTCAGTGCGTGTGTGTCCGTGAGAGTGTGAGTGAGAGTGTGAATAAAATGTGTGTGAATGATTTTGTGTGCGTGCGAGAGCTATAGTAATAACCCGTACCTGAAGGCACGGTACAATTCAACAAATAATCAAATATTGATTGTTGACTCGAAATAATCAAACACTGAAAATGACCGCAATAAGCTGAAAATTTAAATCGCATCCTTAAATACCACACTTTGCATGCATAATCAACAAAGTATTATCAATATAAAGATTCTATTGAAGAAAAATTCCAATAGAGAGATGGAGAAAACCTAACCTTAATAATCAAAATATCATAAATTTAAATTGACAACAACATAAAATTCATATGTTTGAAATTATAAACCTAATTAGAACTAACAATAGTGCTCAAAAATATTTATTTAAAAATCAACTTGCAGGGTCAGTAAAAGAAATGTCTGTGCTAAAAAGGACTATGTCATGCAATTCAATATTTAATCAACATGTAACGGTAATTACACGGATCAATTACAAAAGCTCAAAACAACATTGGTAGTTTCACAATCCCAATCAGATAGAGGAAATTCAGTTCACATGGTACTTCCATTTCGCCCACAAGAGCAAGCGAAAAAACCCTCCACTTAGTAAGTAATCCCAAAGACAAAACAACAAAAAATATAACAAGATCTCAAATAGCACATACAATTTTTAATATGAAATCTATGGATGTCAAAATATTCTAGAGGCCAACACACTCAAGATGGTCATTCGAATGATAGTGTGGCATAAAAATTGTTGGAAACTACATTAAGAATAAGGCAGAATCACAACTGCCATTAGACACCAGTATTAAGGGGTATCATCATTTCACACCAAGTTTAGAAAAAAAAAAAAAATTTGTGCCAAAGGACATATGAGTTTCAAAAATTCATCACTCGAAAGGTTGAACGGTACAGAGAATAAAATAAGTAACGATGTATATAAAGAAATTCAAATTTTTTTTCCTTCATTTGCTTTAATTAAAGAAATTAAAATCAATCTAACCAGTGCTATTTTTTCAAATATTTTCGACAAAATTTATTTTGAAAATAGGATGCCAGGAAAATTTCAACTTGTCTACGGTGACATCAAAAGAAACCACTGCATTACCTAACACAAACTATTACTGTAACACCCCGCATTTCCGTTTATATATGTATATAGATATATATTAAATAATAGTTGTAAAAATGTGGATATGTGTAGTGATGGTAGGAATAAACTAGAGATGCAAATTAATTTGGAAGTTGAAGTTTTGAAGGTGTGTAAGCTTGAGAAGAGGGATTAAGTAAGTTTCTAAATGGATTTAGGTCAAAATAAGGTTTCCATTGAGTCCGGAAGGTCGAAAAAACCTTGGGAGATGTGATATGGGGAGTATTGTTAGGAAGTATTTTGGAGTTAAAACACATTTTAGAGAAAATTTGGGTATAAAGGATTTTGGACACTGTCTACTATTTCGATCATAACTTTTTATTCTTAATTTAAAATGACCTGAAATTTTGACAGTAGATAGTAGACATCTAGGGCTACAAAAGTGTATCTCATGAAAATTTTCCAATTCGACCTCTAAATGGGTCAAAAATGCATTGGAAGTGGAAGTAGAAAATCTGGGTAGTGACTACCGGTAGCCAAAATCAGCTACCGGTAGCCAATGGTCCAGTAAAAATCAGCTACCGGTAGCCAACCGGTAGTCGAGTGTCCAGTGTGTCCGAGCTACCGGTAGCCAAAATCAGCTACCGGTAGCCACCGTAAAAATCTGAAATTTTAAGTCGCGAACAAGCCGATTTTTCCCCCACTATAAATACATCCTCTCACCTCCTTGACCTTCATTACACACCTTAAAACCCTAGAAAACATTAGAGAGAAAGAGGGGAAGAGAAAAACACAAGATCAAAGGTGAAAAACAAGGAATTAAAGGATTGATTCAAGATCAAAGCCCTAATTTTTCCAAGAACATTAAGGTAGGGGTTTTCTCTCACTCACTTACATTGAGGCTAGGGTATTTATACATGTATGTTTTGGCTACCAATGGTATCTATATGCTATGGAATCATCCTCTCTTAAGCTTTTTGGCAAAGATTACATGTTTTACACAAAGTTAGGGTTTAATGCCCATGAAATCTTCTTTCTCGTTTTAAAAACCCTAATGTTTGGAGAGTGATGTATTTCCTTCCTAAATGCTTTCTTTATTATGGATTTCAAAACCTTAATGCTTTGTGTTGGGTAGAAAAAAAATGATGTTATTGTGATCTCATGTATTTTCGTAGTTGGTTGTGAAATTGTTAGATGTTATATTTTGGGGACTTTGGTTAGATGATTGTAAATTGACATAATTGTTGAAATGATATGCTTGGTTGGGATTTGTGATGCACATGAGTGAGAGGTTCCTTGTAAGGATGCTTGGGAAATAATGAAGTGATTGGTGGGAGGTTTCTTGTAAGAATGCTCACCCATTCTCAAGAGGTTCCTTGTAAGGATGCTTGAGAATTAAAGATGATCTAAAGAACGGGGGTGGAGGTTGCCCTAAAGTATGCCACCTACCGAATGAATGGGAGTGGAGGTTGCCTTAAAGTATGCCACTTACCGGAAGAATGGGGGTGGAGGTTGCCTTAAAGTATGCCACCTACCTAAAGAATGGACTCTCAAGAGGTTCCTGGTAAGGATGCTTGAGAGTCAAAGATGACCTAAACGGGGGTGGAGGTTACCCTAAAGTATGCCACCTACCGAAAGAATTGTTGGAAATTGTTTATGGCAATTAATGGTGACTATATGTATGTGATACTCAATTGTTCATTTAAGTAATGTTTTTACATAAACTTGAGATCCTTTTTAAATGTCACTGCTTTATTTCAAATTACGTATCTATGTTATGTTAAAAATGAGACCGACCGTTTTAAATGCTTTTCTAAACCTTGTATGGGTTTGAGAGGAATGTTTCTACAGAGCTTTGTGCTCACCCCCTACCGCTAACATTTTTCAGATTACCCGCTTGAGGAGGACGCAAGGGTCGAGGAACCCGCCACTTGGGAGGCTCCACTCGAAGGGAATATAGATTCCGAGGTGGACCTATAGGGATATAGTTTCTTTTGTCCTAAACTAGGACATTCTTTTGAAACACTGTGTAGTCTAGTTTCTTTTATTTATTTCCGCTGCGCTATATTAGTTGATTTTTGGTATGTAAAGGCCAATATGGGTCTATTCTTTTGGGATAATATTGTAAATTCTATGGATGATTTTATGAAGTCTTATTTATTGATGGATTATTTTAGTGCTCTCATGATCTAAATGGTTTTAGAATGTAATGCCGTCCAGGGTGTGTTTTGGGATGTTACAATTACATAACCAATCTCAAGAATAAATTAATTAACCAATCTCAAGAATAAATTAATTAACCAATCTCAAAGACAACATCATAATTTAATCACTACATAATCCAAACCAAAATAACATTCATATAATAATAACAAAGGTCACAGACACATGTTATGCACGCAAGTTCAACAAAAATTCACAGTTTACAAAATTCAAAATAAGTAACGATGTATATAAAGAAATTCAAAATTCAATTCTACATAACTACTAAGAGTACATGTAGAGAGGCATCATGAATTCTATCATAAACAAATTAAAAAATTTAAGAACAATCTAACCCGTGATTGGAAGCAACTAAGTTGTCGCATTACTTAAAGATGTTTCACATTGCTTTCAATGAGCTACAATACCAAAATATAGTTCTTGAATACATTGTTGAGCACTTTGACAAAAGCATCATTTGGTCCCTTCAAAGATTTCTTTGGGCACCAAGAATTCTGAGATTGGTCTTTATTACTCAAGTGGTCATGGTTTTATCACCGAAAATTTGAACAGTTACAAAAAAATTAATTAAAAACTCTATTCCCATTCAAATCACATCTACTTCACTAATTTCATTCAAGCAGACAAACAAAACTCGCACAAATCAAACCTTAACTTCAACAATGGTCATCATGCATCAGTGAGGTCATCATGCATCAGTGAAGTCATCAACATGGTCTTCACCCCCTCTTAGTACTAATCCCATTGCCGAAGTCCTGCTCTCCAATCCAAATACAAACCAATTACACAAACTCATACAAATGTGATTGGATCTGTGATAAACAATTGGAATATAACATACTCCTTTAACCAAATAAGCAATAAAAAGGATTGGGAATTCCACATTTAATGGCAAATATTTGCACTAAGTTAGGTCATAGGTAAGTTGATCACAACATTAAAATCATAGGAGATCACAAAAAGTTAACACAGTTTAAGTTATTTTCACTAACAATGACAATCAATTTAGTTAGAGCAATGATATGTTGTGAATACTATATGAAGTAGCATCTCCCATTTAAGTTACAGTAAGTGTGACAATATTTAGCTAGGCAAATATTTATCATTTTCTCAAAAACATTAAGATTTTCTTCTTTACTCGCAAAGCTTGTGCAATTAAACCAACAGATAATCATAACCATGCGAGTGGAAAACAAAAATCCTACCTGATAACATGGCCTCAAATGCTTTCTCGATGCAACCCCAATATTTGATTTCAATTGTCATTAATTCTTCCAATGCAACACTCTGGAATATGATCTCATTTCTTTATCCAAATCAGTAATTAGGATACCTATTACTCATCACCAGTTTTCATAAAACAAATACCCACACCTGTCAACTATAGCAGAAATCTTTCTTGAGTTTTTAGATGCAATGCAACCTTTGAAATGTAGTCAAGAGACACTCAGCTGTATTATTCCAAAGTCTCAATATAAACCAAGAAGACCAAGTAACTTCAAAAAATAAAGACAAACACACACGCACACACAAGTTTAACCATAAAGATCAAGTGGAAGGCCCTGAAAAACTTGAAGGCAGTCCATCTTCTAACCCAGACAGGAGTGTGGACCATTCAACCATCGTTTGATGAAATTGAAACTTGAAAAATGAAACCAAACCATAACCATAACCCATTTTCAATTAGTCAAAAACAATGAAACATACCAAGAATTCTGCAAAAATATCCCCAGTAACAAAATAATACCTATAAAACTAATTACCCATCATACCATATTTCTAAAGAAGTTCAAACACATACCTTTCAGCAACAAAAAGAGGCCCATTGTTCCAAAAGATGATGAATTGCGGCATAATAAATTTCCCGTGACTAATTGGGAAAATAAAAATTCTAACTGTGTGCGGGCGTGAAAGGGAGGTGAGAACAGAGAGAGTTAGATGTGTGTGTGTGTGTGTGTGTGTGTGTGTGTGCCAAAGAGATGTAAGAACAGAGAGCGATTTGTGTGTATTTGTGAGAACAGAGAGTGCGACTGGAGAGAGGTTAAAGGGAGGAGGGAGGTACCTGGGCTGCTCATCCATGGCAGAGGAGTGATGGTGTCTTTGACAGAGAATATATGTCAGGGGCATTTGATCGAACAGCTTGTGGGCATTTGAACGAAGAGCAAAACCAAACATATAGAGGCAGGGAGACAGACATACGAAAACGAAGAGCAAAACCAAACAAACCCAGAAAAAGAAAAAGAAAAAGAAAAAAATATAATCTTTACTCAAATAAAAAAAGAAAAAGAAAAAAACAAACCCAATTGTGCTACTCGATCACAATTTGGGGGGGATGGGGAGTATTTCTCTGAGTGTGTGAGGCAGAGGACGGAGAGAGGGGAGGGTGCGAGGAGAGAAAGACAGTGAGAAATCGGGTAAGGTTTGATGGTGGGGGGTTTGAGGGAGAGAATCTGGGGGAAGGGGTGTCTGTGTGTGAAGCAGGGGATGGGGAAGAGAGAGGAGGGGAGGGGGGGACAGTACCTTGGTGGTGGAGTTGTGGCTCTAGCGGTGGTGCTGTGGCACTTCGTGCGTCCATGGCGAGAGAAAGAGAGAGAGAGAGAGAGACAGTGTTTGTGTATGTGTGTGTGACAGTGTGCTGAGGGGAGAGAGAGAAACAGAGTAAAGGGTTAAGAGGGAGGTGATGGGTGTGCCATTGAATGAATTGATTTGAGTCGACAGAAGGGAGGAAAAAAAAAATACAATGTAGGGGAGGCGGCAGATGAAGTGACTGGGGCTGGTGTGAATTTGAAAAAAAATTATAAGTGGAAAGAGATGAGTTTGGGGGGAAAATGAAAGAAGAATTAGTGGCCGTTGGATGAATGAATTGATTTGAGACCGTTGGATGTTGAAGCCGCTCTGTTTTATATTATAGAGATGTCCAACAGTATATGGATTCTAAGCTGCATTGTTGCTGTGGTGCACTGTTGCTGGGTGAGAGTGAATGAATTTATGAAATGTTGTCTGTGATTGAATTGATTAATGAGTTCTATGGTGCACTGTTGCTGGGTGAGAGTGAATGAATTAATGAGTAAAATTACACTTGAAGTGCATTACAGTAAGTATGCATTTGATGTTTGGGACAGTAGAGTTTGATAGCAATAAGTGGAGATGTGAAGATATGGTGGTAGCTTCTGGTAGTACAACAAACCAATGATCATACAACAATAAATCATACCAGCAAACCAAAAGGAACAAAAGGAACAATTCAATATCAAATTTCATCCAACAAAAAATCCAAATCAGAAAACCCAATAATCATCCAGCAAATACCATCCAGCAAACTCAATGATCATACAACAAACTCAAGATTCCGAAAACCTAGTAAACTCAATTCAAACCAAAACAAACTCAATTCAAAAAATCCAATTCAGAAAACCCAATTCAATATCATACCAAAACAATGTAAGAATCCTAATTCAATTCAAACCAAAGCCCATGATCATCCAGCAAAAAATCAAACAGAACAGAGAGATATATATACATACACGCATACAACGATATATATACATAGTAGAGAGAGAGAGAGAGAGAGAGAATGTACATAGCCATTGATACATGTTTTGATCGATTCGCGTTGCAGAGAGTCTGAGAGAAAGAGGAGGCGGTAGTAACCAAGGATCTTCAGGGTGCAATGCGAAGGGATTTCTGGATTCGACTTCGATCGATGGTCTGAGATCAATTGTTGCCTCTTGCCTGCCTCTGTGTGCCTCTGGTGTGGAGAAAACTCGGAGATGAGCTCTGTGTATGGAGAAGAGGCGACAAAACACAGAACCGCAGAAGTCGATTTGGGGCAAAAGCAGCAATCGATCGATGGTGGTCTGATCGAGTTCGATCAATGGTCTGAGATCGATTGTGGCTTCAAGGATGCTCGATTTGGGGCAAAAGCAGCAATCGATCGATGGTCTGATCGATTGTGGTCTGATCGAGTTCGATCGATTGTGGCTTCAAGGAGGCGAGTGTCTGAGAGAAAGGAGGAGGCAGAGAGAGGCAGGAAGAGGCGAGAAGAGAGAATTTGGCAGTACCTGGCGACTGGCGTTGGTGACTTCGGTGGGTGGTGCTGGTGGTTTCGGCTCTAGTGGGTCTGTCTCTCTTGGTGGCTTACAAAGTGAGAAGAGAGAGAGAGAGGAACTAAGCGAGAGGTGAGAGAGAAAGAAAGAGTACGCCTGGGTACTGATTTTGAAAAATAATCTAAGTGAGAGAGGGATGAGTTTAGGGGGGAAATTGAAGAAAATGTTGGTAGCCGTTAGATTAGATGAAATGATTTGAGATCGTCGGATGTTGAAGCCGCTCTGTTTTATATTATAGATGTTTCTGCTTTATTTCATTTTAATATACATGATATAGTCCATAGATTATAAGTTAAGAAGATAGGTTCTCAAGGATTTGAGAAGAGGAGACATATACTTCTTAGTACTTAACTCTTTAATGTTCCTAGTCATAGGATTACTATGTGGGCACTGTGTAATCCGGATAGATTAGCATACACTATGTTTACTCATATTTGATATGAGGTGACTCATCCAAGTCACTAGTGTAGGGACACTGAAGCAAGTGTATGGGTGCTTGTTAGAGAACAAGTACACTTAACGTGACCGTTAACTAATGTAGGATTTTTCATATGGAGTTTTACATACCTGTCAATGTTAAATCCTAAAGTTATAGTTATGCAACTGATCCTTAGACTTGAGACATCATGGTTGTCTTGTGCATGAACTTCTATGCTTTAACTTGGATATGTATTGTTGGACATAGTTAGACATGCATGAAGACTTATGAGTGTACAAAATAGAATCTATCATCCTTAGTAATTAAAGGGAGAATGTCATATGTGATCTTCTGGGATATGACTCAAAGAGTCCTTGGCCAAGGCAGAATGACAATTAGAAAAGAGTTTCTAATTGATCATTAAGAGTCATAGTCCTAAGATCGAACACATGAGATTGAATTAGGGGTTTGACAGTAATTCCATACCCTAGTAATTCAATTGGGGCATTATGTGATAGAAGGATTGAATTGCATGGCAACTATCGACTGAATGGGTTCTTTACCTACTTCATGCTATCCGGAGGTTGGTCATGATATGCTGCTAGGTGTCACTCATGATTAGTAGAAACTCGAAGAATAAAATTAATATAAATATATTAATTGTTCTTCATAAAGAGAGAATTAGAAGAGTTCTAGTTCAAGCTAAATTAAAAAGAGTTTTAATTTGAGATGCTACTTGTAGTTAGTATCGAATGCCTACAACCGGGTATGCTTGAACCTATAGGGTCACACACAATAGAATTGATTAGAAACTAAAGGATAAAAGAGAGACAACCAATTAAGAGTTAATTGGGGTGAAAACCTAATTAAGAATTAATTAGGGATTTTATTACAATTAATGTTAATAAAGGGGTTATATGTAATTATGAGATAATTACAACTTGACCCAAATTAGGATTAGAGTCTTTAAAGCTCTATAAATATTTTTATGTAGGAGGTGGATATATACGATATAACAACTCTCTTGCTAGCACAAGAAGAACCACCCCTCATTGTCTCTCTCTACTAGTTTATCAAAAGTTGAGGTAGATCCTTCCAGTTTATTCGTGTGGATACCGATAGAGACCAAACAATTGCGAGGCTTGGGGTAAAGATCAAATTCAGATTTGAAGGATCAAGTTGTTTGAGAAAGCTTGAAGATCGTTCAAAGCACGCTTCAAGAGGTAACATTTAATCTTCACTATAGATATGAAGTTTCTCGGTTTGTATTAAACATGAATAGATTTTGGAATGGAAATCAAATTTTTTAAATTCCGCTGCGTTCTTTACATGACTCCTTTCACACATAATATCATATTTTTTTATATTATTATCAAAATCAATTGTGTAACATATTGTCTATCAACTAATATTTTTTAGATTAAATTTGAGTTCACTTCTAATTTAAGATAGATTTTTGCTCACTTCTTTTTTTTTTTCGGTACATTGGGGGGGGAGAACTCCAGGTACAATCACCTTGGTTCCCTTACAAAAGAAATGCAAGCCATATTAGCAAACAGAAAGGAGGAAAGACTTGCAAGTGTTGTTCGTGTGGTATTCCAGATATCAAATATAGTGAAATCACTTATGGAACTTTCTGATATGAAGCATGTAAACTATAAGGAAAAACAGTAGCAATCAAATCCTTCAAATTTGCACTGACTAAAGTTTGAACGAAACAGTTACAGTATACAGTTACACAGAATAGAATTCGTATAATCCAATATAATTACTAACCCGATTGCAGACCAGGAACTGAGATTGAACTTTAGGTAGATCAAGGCTAGTGTTTGACACTATGTCCTTAAGACAGATTTCGCCCCCACACACGGTGCTTATGGAATATCGAGCGCCTGCCTCCCAGGATACAATGATCTTAACACGGATAGAAGTAGCACTCCAATCTATCCATCCAGCGAACCAAACTTGTGTTGTGTACTCTCCAAATGCACTGCCTTAATGCCGAAAATGCAATGCACAGTCTGCCTAATGTAATGCACAATAGTCTGCCCGAATGAATGAATTAATTCCGTAAAATGAATGGTAATGATCCTGGGTAGTTATTGACTCTTTGGTGACTTTCCGGACAGTCACGACACTAAAAGACGCAACCTAGGAAGACAACTACAACAGCCAGTAGACACCTTGGAATAACTGTTCGGTCATGAACAGACACAACCCAATTTCGGAATAAATCCGAATCAGTGCGATCCATGGATACCGAAATCAATTTCGGGTTAAACCCATTTAATCAAATGAATTTTGTCCAAAAAATTAAGCTTGGTTTAAACCACACCCACACCCACACCCACACCCACACCCGAGCCCGGCCCGGTCGGGTCGTGGTCGTGGCGGGCGGGCGGCGCGCGCGCGTGTGGTTGAACCGAATGGCATGTAGGTCCTCGCTCCGCTCATAAAACTGTGGTACCCCTTGGGGCCCAACCCATGGAGCAAACTTGGACTATATATACCCATGTTGGATCTCTTCCTCAATCAATGTGGGATTGGTGTCACATCCCACATTTCACTTTCCTTTAATTTCACACTTCAAGTGGGTCACTTTGGAGCCTATTTTCTCATTCATTTCTTACTCGATTTGAGCAAATGAATATACTACATTATTCTCCTCATGGAGTAGAATATGAACCCACGAAATATTATTCAAAATAATAATCGGGTCCCACTTTAATTTAGGCTCAAAGTCGACCAAAAATCTGTTTTGGTCCAACAATCCCCCACATGAATGGAAAATTGGCTGTTAGTATGCAAATGATAATGCTGACACACTATAGAGAGTACATCTTTGGAAAGATCGTGCATCAAGATAGGTAGCTTTTGGCCTTGAACCTTCCCTAGTGAAAGTCCATCGGACTTACCGGCTAAATAGTGAACGTGATGTCTTGAACTATTCAGCTGTTTGATAAATCAGATCGAATAGACTTCACACAGTCTCTTTCCTAACACAATTGGTTCTCATGATTGTGTTCATTTTGGCCCTGAACAACTCCTGGTTTTCATGAGTGTTTTAGAGAATTCAGCATTTACAAATTCTCATAGAAGCGGCCCCTTCACACCCGTATAGGTGACTGCTATTAAGAATATCCTGCAATATCCCACTTGGATTTCCCAAGTTATAGAAGTCATTAAAAGCATAGCTTACCCTAATAAACTCTGCAGGCAGCACTAGGTTATCATAGGAATAGGTAGGAGATATTATCTCCTTAGTGCTTCTTTTGAATCACGCATAATTCGGTTGTCCCTTTGAACCTAGATCTTGGGATCTCCAGTCAACTAGGTTGGGTTGCCATTAAGGTGACTCTTATGTCATAGGCTTTAACCCCATTCCCCTCAATGTGCAATTTACTTGCTCTCTCGTCAAACCTTTAGTAAGCGGATCCGCTAGGTTATCCTTTGATTTTATATAATCAATAGAAATAATCCCATTTGAGAGCAATTGTCTAACGGTATTATGTCTACGACGTATATGTCTAGACTTACCATTATACATGTCACTCTGTGCCCTACCAATTGCAGATTGGCTATCACAATGTATACAGATTGCTGGCACAGGTTTAGGCCATATTGGAATATCCTCTAGAAATTGGCGAAGCCACTCTGCTTCCTCTCCTGCTTTATCTAAAGCAATAAATTCAGATTCCATTGTGGATCTAGCAATACACGTTTGCTTAGAGGATTTCCAAGATACAGCTGCACCACCAAGTGTAAAAACATAACCACTTGTGGATTTTGTATCCTTCATATCAGATATCCAGTTTGCATCACTATACCCTTCAAGTACAGCTGGATATCTTGTATAGTGCAATCCATAATTCAGGGTATATCTTAAGTATCTAAGAACCCTGATAATTGCCTTCCAATGGTCTACTCCCGGGTTACTTGTATATCTACTCAATTTACTAACTGAGTATGCTATATCTGGTCTAGTGCAGTTCATGACATACATTAGACTGCCAATGATACGAGAGTATTCCAATTGTGATATGCTTTGACCAGTATTTTTAGACAAATGAAGATTTATATCAACTGGTGTTCTAGCAATGCTACTTTCATCTTTGTCGAACTTGTCAAGTATTTTCTCAATATAATGTGATTGAGATAATATAAGTCCACCAGATGTTCTAGAAATTTTAATTCCTAGTATAACATCTGCAACACCCAAATCCTTCATGTCAAATTTACTGGACAACATTTTCTTGGTAGTTGTAATAATATTATTATTACTACCTAAAATAAGCATATCATCCACATATAGACAAACAATGACATATCCATTATTTGTGTCTTTGACATAGACACACTTATCACATTCATTAATTGTGAAACCATTTGACATCATTACCTTGTCAAATTTCTCATGCCATTGTTTTGGTGCTTGCTTTAAACCATAAAGTGATTTAACAAGTCTACACACTTTCTTCTCTTGTCCCGGAGAAATGAACCCTTCGGGTTGGTCCATATAAATTTCCTCATTTAAGTCACAATTTAGGAAAGCCGTTTTCACATCCATTTGATGTATCTCAAGATTATGCAATGCTGCAATAGCTATGAGCATACGAATAGATGTTATTCTCGTGACAGGAGAATATGTATCAAAGTAATCAAGACCTTCCTTTTGTTTGTAACCTTTAGCTACAAGTCTAGCCTTGTACTTATCAATTGATCCATCAGTTTTCATTTTCCTTTTGAAAATCCATTTACACCCCAATGGTTTACTCACTGGAGGAAGATCTACCAACTCCCAGGTGTGATTTTGCATGATGGATTCAATTTCACTGTTCACAGCTTCTTTCCACATAGGTGCTTCAGGAGTGGACATCGCTTCATTGAAGCTTTGAGGCTCATTTTCTAACAAATATGTTAGAAAATCAGGACCATAGGACTTGGAAGTCCTTGCCCTCTTACTGCGTCTAAGTGCCTCTTCACTTTCTTCATTTATAGACTCATGGTCTATATTAATAGTCGCAGTATCATGAGTTCTTTTAAGAGAACTCCCATCACATGCATTTTTACTAGGAAAGATATTTTCAAAGAATAATGCATTTCTTGACTCAATGATTGTATTGACATGTATATCAGGAATATCAGATTTATGCACTAGAAAACGATATGCACTACTATTTATTGCATAACCAATAAATATACAATCAATAGTCTTAGGTCCTATTTTAATCCTTTTGGGAATAGGAACCATCACCTTAGCCAAACACCCCCACACTTTTAAATATTTGTAGGAAGGACTCCGACCTTTCCATAATTCATAAGGGGTTTTGTCTAATTTCTTGTGGGGTAATTTATTTAAAATATAGTTTGCTGAAAGCAAAGCTTCCCCCCACAAGTTCTGAGGTAATCCCGAACTAATCAACATGGCATTCATCATCTCTTTCAATGTTCTATTTTTACGTTCAGCAATCCCATTTTGCTGAGGTGTATAAGGCGCAGAAGTTTGGTGAATAATACCGTGTTCTTGACAGAACCTATCGAAAGGTGCATCATATTCACCACCTCGATCACTTCTTATTACCTTAATCTTTTTGCCAAGTTGATTCTCAACCTCATTCTTATAATGCATAAATTTTTCTAATGCTTCATCTTTACTCCTTAGCAAATATACATAGCAATATCTTGTACAATCATCAATAAAAGTAACAAAGTACTTCTTTCCACCTCTAGTTTGAACATATTTTAAATCACATGTATCACTATGAATTAACTCTAGAGGTTCAGTGCTTCTTTCAATAGTATGAAATGATGTTCTTGTTAATTTTGATTCAACACATGTCTCACATTTATGATTTGCATCAATATTTAATTTAGGCAACAATTCTAAATTCATTAATTTACGCATAGTATCAAAATTAACATGTCCTAATCTACCATGTCATACATTGGAAGACTCAAGCAAATAAGAAGAAGATGTGTTCTTATTATTAAACTTTGATACAATTGTCATTACATTCATCTTAAAGAGCCCATCGCTCATATATCCTTTGCCTACATAAATCTCACTCTTGGTGACTACAAATTTGTCGGACTCAAAAACCAACATTCTTTTCGGAGATTCTATTGTCCTCCTCAATCCTCAATCTCACGATCAAGTCTTCAAGTTTCATTTCTTTGCGTTTGTGCTTTAAATAATTTTTGAAGTCCTTCCAATTTGGCGGTAATTTCTCAATAATTACAGCCACTTGGAAAGATTCACTAAGCACCATCCCTTCGGCATGAATCTCATGTAGGATCACTTGAAGATCTTGAACTTGACTTATGATAGTCTTGGAATCCACCATTTTATAGTCAAGGAATCTGCCCACAACGAATTTCTTCATTCCGGCATCCTCCGTTTTGTATTTCCTATCCAAGGATTCCCACAGCTCTCTAGCCGTCTTGATTGGACTATACACATTATATAATGTGTTATCCAATCCATTGAGGATATAATTTTTTCACAGAAAATCAGAATGCTTCCATGCATCTACCGCAGCAACAACTTGGCGGTCGGTCTCATTCTCACTACAAACAGGAGCATCCTCACGAAGAACCTTTGCAAGATTCAACGTAGTGAGATAGAACAACATTTTCTGTTGCCATCTCTTGAAATCGTTCCCATTGAACTTTTCGGGTTTCTCCCCATGAGACACATGAGTTGGAACAGAAATAGGCACCACAGGCACAACATGATTTGTAGTAGCAGGAATATTATTATCATTTGCATCCATTTCTGACAAACACATATTACAAACTATTCAAATATAGGAAAACAGTAAGTTATTAAAACAGAAACAGTCGATGTAACTGTTTAGTGTCACTGTTTTGAAGTTACTGGTTTAACGGTGTCACTGTTTGGTGTAACTGTTTATTTTATACACAGAAACAATGTAACTGTTTGACGTAACTGTTTAATTTATACACAGAAACAAAGTCACTGTTTAATGTAACTGTTTTAAAACATACACAGAAACAAAGTCACTGTTTGATGTAACTGTTTTAAAACATACACAGAAACTAAGTCGCTGTAACTGTTTGGTGTAACTGTTTGAATTAAACACATAAACAGAGCATGCAAATTTTCCAGAAAATTTTCCAAGCCTCTTCAAACTATCACAGATTGTAAAAACAAGTTTTTAACAATTTGTAATATTTTTAGAATGCTAAAACATATATCAGAAACACAACAAGTAATTAAACTAGAAATCTGTCTTAAGATTGTTGTTCGTGTGGTATTCCAGATATCAAATATAGTGAAATCACTTATGGAACTTTCTGATATGAAGCATGTAAACTATAAGGAAAAACAGTAGCAATCAAATCCTTCAAATTTGCACTGACTAAAGTTTGAACGAAACAGTTACAGTATACAGTTACACAGAATAGAATTCGTATAATCCAATATAATTACTAACCCGATTGCAGACCAGGAACTGAGATTGAACTTTAGGTAGATCAAGGCTAGTGTTTGACACTATGTCCTTAAGACAGATTTCGCCCCCACACACGGTGCTTATGGAATATCGAGCGCCTGCCTCCCAGGATACAATGATCTTAACACGGATAGAAGTAGCACTCCAATCTATCCGTCCAGCGAACCAAACTTGTGTTGTGTACTCTCCAAATGCACTGCCTTAATGCCGAAAATGCAATGCACAGTCTGCCTAATGTAATGCACAATAGGCTGCCCGAATGAATGAATTAATTCCGTAAAATGAATGGTAATGATCCTGGGTAGTTATTGACTCTTTGGTGACTTTCCGGACAGTCACGACACTAAAAGACGCAACCTAGGAAGACAACTACAACAGCCAGTAGACACCTTGGAATAACTGTTCGGTCATGGACAGACACAACCCAATTTCGGAATAAATCCGAATCAGTGCGATCCATGGATACCGAAATCAATTTCGGGTTAAACCCATTTAATCAAATGAATTTTGTCCAAAAAATTAAGCTTGGTTTAAACCACACCCACACCCGGCCCGGTCGTGGTTGAACCGAATGGCATGTAGGTCCTCGCTCTGCTCATAAAACACCCACACCCACACCCACACCCACACACGAGCCCGGTCGTGGCGGGCGGCGCGCGCGCGTGTGGTTGAACCGAATGGCATGTAGGTCCTCGCTCCGCTCATAAAACTGTGGTACCCCTTGGGGCCCAACCCATGGAGCAAACTTGGACTATATATACCCATGTTGGATCTCTTCCTCAATCAATGTGGGATTGGTGTCACATCCCACATTTCACTTTCCTTTAATTTCACACTTCAAGTGGGTCACTTTGGAGCCTATTTTCTCATTCATTTCTTACTCGATTTGAGCAAATGAATATACTACATTATTCTCCTCATGGAGTAGAATATGAACCCACGAAATATTATTCAAAATAATAATCGGGTCCCACTTTAATTTAGACTCAAAGTCGACCAAAAATCTGTTTTGGTCCAACAGCAAGTGGGTGGATTACTTCCACCATCTCCTCGCCGAGATCCACTCCCATATTCGCCAAAATGTCAGCACATTGGTTCCCTTCTATCATAATGTGTCGGACTTCATAGTTGTGGGACTTGATGCTCCTACAGTTAGCAACAAGATGCTTGAGGGTCGCACACTTCCCTTGAAGTTCTAGGAGAAGGTTGTATGCCTCATAGGAATCAATCTCCACTATGATTCTTAGAGAGTTATCTTTGAGCAACTCCAGACCCTTTTAGATAGCCCAGAGTTCTGCTTGGAGACTGGATGTATCGTTGATTCGGCCATGGAAGCCTCATATCCACCTGCCTCTGTCATCCCTGAGGATTCCTCCAATGCTCACTTCTTTTTTTGAAGCGCACAAAAATATTATAGAACAGATTGAAGTAGAAATATCTCACTATGTGCAACTAATTTGTAATCATTGTTGTCTTGCTAATTTTTTTGTTATTAAAACATTGTTTTGCTTCTCCGTAATATTAAAGCATGCTTTATATATTCCGAGACTATTTAACTGACACAAATTTTAACTTTTATATTTATTCCAAAAAAAATTATTTCGTTAGCTAGTCTAAATTTTCATTATCTTTTTCTTTATCTTCAATAGATAATTAGCTTAATCACATTTGATAGAGGATTCGATTTTTGTTAATAAAATTTTAATGTATAAAATTTGAATTTAAAAATTCAATTAAAACTTTTGAATCTCAAAAAACAAAAAGAAATTAAATAAACATATTTAATTTTTTTGAAAATTATTTATTAATATATATTATTAAAATAATATTTATAGGACCTAAGTTAACAATTTTTGCCTAGGGCCACCACATATGTTGGGCCCGCCCTGATTATAAGTCATCTATTATTGCATGAAAATTAATTAAAAATAGAAAGAATTACACTCAGACCCTCTGAGGTTTCTCATTTAATCACTTAAGCTCCTTAATATTTAAAGTATTATACACAAACCCCTTAAAATTTATATCTGTGTAACACTTAAACCCCTATCTGCCGTCAATATCGTTAGTATATCCGTTAGTAGATTACACTCAAACTTCCTAAAGTTTGTATGCATGTAATATTTAGACCTCTAAAGTTTAAAATATTATATTTAAATAAAAAATACTTCAATCAAAAATAAAATATCAAATATTTTAAATTTTAAAACTAAAATTCATATTCTATTATATCATTTATTAAAATAAAAATAAAAATAAAAATCCGATTTTTTCTTAAAAAAAATTATAATTAGTATACAATTATACTATCTATTGGAATAAAACTAAAAAATCAAATAAGGGGTGAAACTGTAATGAACACAATATCTTCTATCTTTAATTGGAGTAATTTAGTTGTTTAATAGATTTCATTAATTTTGTACATTTATAAATTTTGGAGGTCTGGATATAATTTATTAACGAAAATATTAAGGATATTGACGTCAGGAGTCTAAGTGTTACATGTGTACAAACTTTAGGAATTTTGAATGTAATTATCCCTTAAAAATATATTAAGAAGTATCTCAATCCTAATGCCTCTTGGGATTTCCATATCTACAAGTTAGTTTGCTTTGTTTATCTGTCAGAAAATAATAATATCCATAATAAGTTATTATATATCTGCAATCCCCTTGTAATCATTTTTGACTCCACAGCCATAAGTTTATCTTCTTTTTTTTGGGAACTGTTGCCCTATGTAATTGATTATAAGTGTTAATTTGAGAACGAAAAATCATCTCAATAACGCGTTTTTTAGATCTTTGGTTCCACGAAATTTTGAAACATGCACAAACACCCACAAATTATGTTCAAATAACTTGGAAATTTCTACCGAAATTTGACCTTGAGAATTCAAGCTTTTAAAATCATTTTTGGGTTTGAACAAGAAGTTTTGGGTTTTGTTGGCATGGACAGAACGCAACCTGGAACAAGAATTTGGCACATAAAAGTGAAGCTGGTTTTTTATGTGCCCAACTCTTAGTTAAGAATGTCACCCACACATTAAAAATCAAACTGTCTGTGCCTAACTCTTAGTCCTCATTTTTATACTTATGTCGTTTTGTTCTCTAAAATCTTAATTTGACTTTAATGTTCCGTTTGGTAAGAAAGATGAAAAATAAGAAGGATACACTTTCAATCATTCAAGGAAGGAAAATAGGAATGATACACTTTCATTCCATTGTATTTGGTTGGAAAATAAAAATAACTAATTTTTTTTTATTTTTTTGTGTTGGCTAAGATTAGGTATGACAATCGAATATTGTCGTGTCAAATTCATGTTGAGTCATTACGTGTTTGTGTTGAACATTAGTCAAATGTAACTCAACTCATTTAACTAATTGTGTCATGTCGAGTTGCGAGTTGACCTGTTTATTTTTATTTATTTTATTTTTATTTTATTTATTATTTTTTAAATTTTAAAAAATATATATATATAAATACATATTTTATCATTGTATTTTTATATGAAATTAATATATATATATATATATATTAAAAAATATATCTATATAATAAAGTAGTTTACAATTCAAATTTCAAAAGATAAACAAAATGACTTTTACTTTTCGCGGTTCAGATCGTTTTAAATTTTACTTTAAAGTTAATCTAATGGCTAATATTAATACCCTAAATTTAATAGGAAAAATAGGTCCTTAAGGGTGTGTTTGAAGTGACTTTTTAAAAGTACTTATAGAAATTATTTATCATAAGTACTTTAAAAAAAACAACAGTGTTTGAAACCGCCCCATCGCTACCTCTACCACCACCACCGCCGCCGCCGCCGTCACCACCACCACCGTCGCCGCCGTCGCCGCCACCACCGCCATCATCATCGCCATCGCTGCCACCACCACCATCGCCGCCACCGCCGCCACCACAGCCGTCGCCGCCACCATTGCCATTGTCATCGCTATCGTCGTCGCCGCCGCCACCACCACCACTGCCACCACGATTGTCGTCGCCGCCACCACCACCACCACGATTGTCGCCACCGTCATCGCCACCGCCACCACTGTCGCCGTCGTCGCCGCCACCACCACTATCGCCACCACAACCACCACCGTTGCCGCCACCATCATCATCGTCGCCGCCACCACCACCATGGTCATTGTCACCCACCACAACCATCACCGTCTTCTACCACCACTACCTCTCACCCCCACTATAATCAATGTTTAAATTCATTTATCTCTCCTCTATATTTGTGATTTGATTTTGGATATGAATACAAATATGTTTATTGTTTACCATTTTTTATTACTCTGTGTCTTCAGACACATGCAATAACTAGTAGACAAATAAGATACATCTCAACACAAATAATTATTTCTCATAAGTATTTTAGAAAAAACAATAGTGTTTGAAACCGCCTCACCGCTACCTCTACCACCACCACCACCACTGCCACCGCCGCCGCCACCACCGCCATCATCATCGCCATCGTTGCCACCATGACCATCGCCGCCACCACCACCACCGTCGCTGCCACCACCGCCATCGTCATCGCTATCGTCGTCGCCGCCACCGCCGCCGCCACCACCACCACCACCATCGCCATCACCACCACCGCCATCGCCACCACCGCCGCCACTACCACAACAGCCACCACCACCACCACGATTGCTGCCGCCACCACCACAATTGCCGCCGCCGCCACCACCACCACCACGATTGCCGCCATCGTCATTGCTACCACCACCACTGCCGCCGTCGCCGCCGCCACCACCACCACCACCGTCACCTCCACCACAGTTGCCACCATCGTCGCCGTCACCACCACCATGGTCATTGTCACCCACCACAACCATCACCGTCTCCTACCACCACCACCTCTCACCCCACTATAACCAATGCTTAAATTCATTTATCTTTCCTCTATGTTTGTGATTTGATTTTGGATATGAATAAAAATATGTTTATTGTTTACCATTTTTTATTACTCTGTGTCTTCAGACACAGACAATAACTAGTAGACAAATAAGATACATCTCAACACAAATAATTAATTTTTCATCCACTTTTCTTCCGATTTTGGAGGGATTAATTTTTGTGAGTTGGAAGGAAAGTTAATCCATCAACTTTTTCATCCTTCCTACTTTCCTTCCTTACCAAACATGATGTTTTATCTATTCCTCCCACTTTTCATCCTTCTAACTTCTATCCTTCCATTTTTCCATCGTACCAAACGGAGTATAAGGAATTCAACCAAAAACGATAATTTAAACAGTTTTGAAAACGTGTAACTTGGTTCACAAAAAGTCTTTGTTTGAGATAATGAGAACTAAACTCAACTACTCTCTATAATTAACTATTTTGGGCTGACATAACGTGTTAGTAGTCTCTTCGAAGAGTTTGTTTAAACATCATTCCGATTGCACTATTTAGTAAATTAAAAATTTTAGGGATTAAACTGAAATCATTATTGTATTTTATCAAGAAAATAAAAAGAGTAAACCTAAACCTGGTTGTACAGAACTCAGCAAAATCTGCAAACATAGCTAAGATAAATGGCTTCCTTAGCAACAAGTTCCAACAACAATCAAATGATCTTCACTATCATACATCTCTTTTTTAGATCAATCACAAAGTGATACCTACAAAATTTTATTATTTTAATTTTTTCATGATCAATTATTGTAAAGTTAAATTACACTTTGACCGCCTCAATTATAACCTTTTTTTTAACTTTGTCCCTACAACTATTATATTTTTCACATTGCACACTTAACCATGTGATTAGTTTCACATTATCCCAATTATTAACATCCAATACATACTTAATGTAAAGTTATTTCATTTTGTCCATTGAATTATGTAATTTTTTTTACTTTTTCTAGATACGTTAACAATTTCAGTCTAAAAAGATATCAGATACTTGCGATTGGGGCAGTATAAAATAATCAATTAAGGAAGCGATATAAAAAATTCTATAGTTCAAGAGACAAAGTGAAAAAAAAAAATCATAGTTGAGGGAATCAAAATATAATTTACCCACATTACAAATAACTCATATCTACTGTAAAAAAAAAAAAAAAAATCTCTGTGGTATGGAGGAGGTTAAGTTTGCTTTCATAGACTTTTATCTTTTCTCAGAAAAAGAAAAAATAAGTGATCTTCTTGACAAAGTACCCATATGAAACTATGAAAGCAAAAACACAAGCTCATAAAACAATTCCATGGCGGATCATTCATAATCATATCTCTCACTCATCACCCTCACCATGCTCATCATCTGCTCAGAAGAGGAAACCACCGTTCTCTGAGATCAGACTGGTAAGAGATCATAAATAGCAGAACCACAAGAAGCAAGCCAACGCCCCACGGAGTCCCACCGCCCCGGTGAAGAAAGTCCTTCTCCGGAAACGGCAAGAAGAACGGAGACCTCTCAAAGGTTGAAAGCAAGTGAATAACTAGCAGAAGCAGCAACGGTGACACCATGAGGACCAGTTTGATCTGATCAAAGAAGCCTTCGAGAACTGGCTCATAGTTTATGTACCATGAGAAGGTGACGAGAATGAAGAGTATGAGGAGGAAGAAGCATAGGTGGATTGGCAATGGAGGTTGTGAATTGGAGGAAGTAGCCATATCTTTAGACCTTAGTGCTCAAGCGTTGGGTTCAATACACTTGTATCAAACTTTGTTTTATGGTGGAGAGAGAGAGAGAGAGAGAGAGAAGTCAGAAGAGAATAGTTGCAGAGTGTTTTTGGGGGTAGAAGAAGAAAGACTACTTGGTTTGAGAAGACAATCGTGTTGTGAACATGAATTATATAGTGACCATTAGCAGCCGCTGGGAATTTACAAATCGTTATTTTCTATTTTTTTCCCACGTCATCCTCTCTCTCTCTCTCTCTCTCACACACACACACACACAAAAAAACAAGATGTTGGATAAAGAATTATCAAAAGTTAATGGGTATTAAAAGTAATTTTTTAAGAAAAAGTCGGCAGAATATGATTAAAAAATGATTAGATATACACAATTTTATCTCCATATGCGAATCGATTGTTTTCATGACTTCAACTCTTAACGCCTAGTCACAATAATGATTAGAAGAAATATTTCTAAGTGAATCTGATTTATAATTATCAACCTTACTCCACCAAAGATTTTAAGTGGAGGGTTGAAAATTTATCAACCCAAATTACTTAAGTGACTAGTCTTTAAAATTTAAAAGAAGAAAACTTTTAAATTGAGAGGGTCTAAATGGGGTTTTTAATTTTGGCGTGGATGATCTATTTTTAATCAATCGAATTAAAAAAATTAATTAAAATATGTGTAAATTAATTCAAACATTCTTGACGATAATAAAAAAAAAATGGAAATGATTTATTTACACAAGGGCCCGTAAGAAAAAAAAGTTGTTTCTTATTGATGAAGATTTGAGGTGGAAAAAAGAGAACTTTGTGTGGCTTTGATTGCATTGAGGGATGAACCAGAAAGAGACATCCACTGGGCGGTGAGACTTTTTTATCTGATTGAGTTGAGATTCATATTTATAGAAACTTCACAACTGAGGAGCTGACACCTGTCACCGACCACAACCACAACTTTTCTTTTTCTCCTTTTTGGGTCCCAAATTCTGGACATTACCAGACCTGAGATGACACATTTTATTCAATTTTTGGGTGCATATACACACACACAATTGACAAAAATAGTGTGCTTATGAGGCATAGGTGGTATTGCCACGTGGTATCTATATTTAATAAAAAATTATCATAATATTTATTTATTGGACCCATAATTATCATTATCACCATTCAATTTTCGTCCCGTTAGAGGTATATGTATCACGCGATCTCTACACCACGAGAATCAATGACTCCGACACAATTATGTAATTCCTATCCTTTTGCCCTATCTCTAAGGTTAACTAACTTCCTTTACAATGTTAATGGAGTTTCAGTTTTAGCATGTGGCAAATGGGTGAAGGATAGAAACGGTTAGGGTTGCTTTAACTTTCGATTTGTGGGTTGCAAATGCTGTTCTGTCCAGCTTAAAGTAGTAGTAATCCATGCATGGGGGGAAGAATATTCTAGATTTAAGAACGATGTTTTATGACCTGTGATTGACACCTAAACCTAACTAGATTGTCTCCTTTTACCTTTTTTAATCAAAGTGCCTACTAAGCAGTGACAAGCACACGTTCTTAAATTCATCAGCAAGCATTTTCCTTTGCATGGCATGTACTGATTTTGATGAAGGACCAACTTTTTGTTTTCTTTGGAGCTGTATCACACAATATTCTCTCTCTCTCTCTCTCTCTCTCTCTCTCTCTCTCTCTCTCTCTCTCTCTCACACACACACACACACACACTCACACAGAGAGAGGGTAGTATTTTATATTCCTGTTTGTGGGGTCTATGATCAAGGATTCTGATCACCCTGGTATGTTCCAGAAAACAATAACAAAATAAATTTCTCACTGGGAAATTATCTGCCAAAAAAAAAACTCCCAAGTTATGACCCATTGATTAAAGAATTGTTCGGGAAGTGATACTATTAGGATCTAAAAAACTAACTCAATTTATTAAATTAATGATGTGTCAAGTAATGTAGTCTCAATGAAAGACTATTGGACAATGTCACTCTAAATTACATTACATAAATATATAGTTCCACATGTAATGAATGAATTGGATCCATCACTACAAGAAAAGAGGGCTTTTGTTTCGGCAAAAGGGGACGTAATAAAAAAGCCTCGATGGAAAAAGTTAGCGCCGGCTAATTACTGAAGGAAAAACGTATTACCTTTGGCAAATAGTCGAAGCAAAAAAATCGAAGCAAAACCGAGGTATTTAGTTCGGCATGCGCGAGCCAAAGCAAAAAATGAAGTATTTGCTTCGGCAAAATGCTGAAGCAAAAAACAGGGTCTCATGCCGAAGCAAATAATCAGTTTTTGCTTCAGCACTTTACCAAAGCAAATAAGTTGTTTTTCTGAAGTAAATACTCACATATTACTGCAATATAATTTTGTACAAAAAATATGCACCTGATCTTGTCCATTCAGAAATATAATTGCGTCTCTTGTACATTCATACAAATCTCCCATAGAATCTACCATAAACGATTCTAATTAAAAACAAAAGTAATATTGGTACAGAATGAAGGTTCACCTTTATCGAGATATGAACGTCGAGACCGGTAGAACCCTATCTTTGTATTCGTTGTTTAGAAAGGTAGACAAAGAAAGAAAGAAAGAAAGAGGGACTCTATTTCGCCGGAGACGTGACTTTGTCGGAGGAGAGTGGTGTGGTGCTGGTGATGTCTAATTGAGAGAGACAGAGACAGTGGGCCAGCGGGAAATGGAGAGTAATGGGGAAATGGCCTGGGACGAGGGAAAACGTAGAGAAAGAGAATTAGGAGGTTAGATTTTTAGGATTTTAAAAGACGTCGTTTTATGATAAATTAACATAAAATTATGTTGTTTTGAATTTAAGTTTTTGCTCCAAAGCAACATATCTTTTTTTTTTGTTTTTTGTAGTGCATTCATCCATGCTCATGTGCTGCCAAAATTGATAGTGAAATTGGGCAGCAATCCTTGGGGCCGGAGTGTTGAATGGGTGCTCAGAAGTGCATCTCGGGTGGTTATTGGGTTTTTTGCACTTAACTTTTCCTATGAATATGTGTAATGGGCTACATAAACATATGTAATAGATGCTTATGAATTTGTATGGAAAAAAATTTACTTTGGTTGTGAGCTCATAGGGTATTTTTGAATTGACTGTTTCAAAGTATTCTTAAGGGTATGTATCTATATGTGTGTATTTTTATTTTAATATATATATGTACATGCGTGCGTGCATATGATATGTAATCGATAAGGGTGCGGAAAGGTGAAGGTGATAGATTATGCGTCGAGTTTATTTTGATGGGTAATGCGTGTAAGTTGTGGATAATGAATTTCTTTGAAAATTGTGAAATCGCAAGATAAATTGTCGAGTAGATAGATTAGATTTACACGTGACTCTTGGTCTATGACCATAAACACCCACTCCTAATTCAGATCTAAGTTGAAAGAGACTCCTATGAGTGAGACTTTTACTTCACCCACTAAAGGAGCATGTGTATACATTGGATTATTGACACCTAACCTAACAAACTAGTACCACCTATAGGGAAGGAGACAAATTCAAACCCTCTCAATTTTAGGGCTTATTTTTGGTTGACATGTGTGCAAATGAATATCAACCACTACATCACGAAACAATGACCAATGGGTGTGGGTTCCTAGGTGGTATTAATGGTGCTCGAAGATGAAGATGGTGATGGTGGAAGGTTAGTAGTTTGTCTAATGACCACCACTCTAACTGTTGCAAGTTCGAACTTTGTCCTTTCTCTCATTTGTAATAGCGCCTCACCAAAAAAAAAAAAAAAATGGTGATGGTGTTTGAAAAACAAAAATAAGTTGTAAATAGGAGTGGAAGATATGATAAGAGACTCTCAAAAGAAGTTTTTTTTTTTTTTCTGAGCAAATACTCAGATGACGTTGAAGAGCATTTTTCTTGTTTTTTATGCAGAAAAAAGAGGAATTAGAGTATGATTTTTTCACAAAATATTATTTTTCATCAAACAGTTTTGACATAAACTAAGAGGAGGTGTGCAAGTAGCCCTCACAATTTTAGATTGCGAAATCCATGAAAAATCAACAAGGAATTAATGAGTTTGGATTGACTCTCAGTAGATTCAGATGATAAACGAACGGACCCGTTAGACTTATTAAATAAATTAATTAACAAGAAATCAATTAAAAATTATACGAATCCGCTAAACACGACTTATATATAGTTTATGAACTTGATTATACCCGAATTGAAATGAGTTGGGTATAAATTAAATAAAATTTGACACTAAATATCTTAACACGATATGAATCTAATACGACATGACTCATTGATAGTCCTGGTTCCAAGTGAAACAAGGTCTTGACATTATTATGTGTAATGTGACTGATTCTTTGGTTTTTTGAGCAAATGGTGACATGATTTTATTCTCGGAGAAAAGTTGAGATTTTTAAAATAGGGTTTTTTATATTTTGTACTTTAAAAGATTTTGATTTTCACTTTACACTTTAAAAGATTATTTTTTTGACATTACACCCTAAATATCATAATTTAGTTCCAATATGATCCTCGGACTAACATCCGTTTCAAATTTTATTAAAAATTGATGTACATTTCACTTGTGTATGTTTCTTTTGGATAAAAATATAAACTCACAATTCATATTCTTGTGTGACATGTACATCAAATTTTAACGGAATTTAAAATAGATGTTAGTTCGAGAGCCACTATGAAAAAAATAATCTTTTGGGGTATAAAGTGAGAACTGAAACATCTTTCAAGGCACAAAGTGCGAAAAGTCATTTAAAATAAGGTAAATTACATTTAGATCCCCTGAGATTTGTTATTTAAACAGATGAATCCCCTTACATTTGATAAATTACACTGAGACACCATGTCAGTAACAGTTAGCTAACAGACCTAACAGAATTTGCTAAATGTCTATTTTATCCTTGATAAATTCAAATAAAACAAAAACTCAAATTCAAAATTGACCAACCCGACCCGAACACAAAACCGATAAAATATCCCATTTTTTCCCTCTGTCCCATCTTTATCCCAGCTTCAACGCAATCATCACCACCGAAGGCACCGATTGCTCCTTCATTGCACTCTACCCTACTGCAACCCCCTCTCCCAGAACAGTGAACAAGGACTTTTCCTTTCCCCTTTGTCTCTCTCAGCTTGGTGATGTGGTGGATGCTATGATTACTTGGGTGGGATCCGATGATGGCTAAGGTTCTTGGGGGTGGAGGTGGTCTCGACAGCATCGATTTTGAGGGTGTAATTTCGGTGGAGGTAGTTGTAACTGTTGCATGGGCGTGGTACGATGGTAGTTTTGGTGTTTTGTGGTAGAGAATTTAGGGTTGGAGGTCTACTTCATAGTGGCAGATTTGGTGGGTGTAGAATCAGTGGTGACAAAAGGGCTAGAATGTATGTAGTGAGTTTGGATTGTTGTGGCTTGGTTAATTGTCTGTGTGGGGTTCAGTGATAACAGATTTTGGGGTTGGGTTATTCTAGATGGTGACAAATATGAGTGGATGGTGTTTCGATGGTGGTGTATTGGGGTAGAGTAAGTCGACTATGCATCTCTCTCTCCCCCTTCCTCTCTCCCAAACACTTCTTTGTGGTTTTTTTGCAGCAATGGGTACACTGGGTTAGGGTTGAAGGATTGGACGAGGGAGGGGAATAATGAGGGTTAATTTTGTGCTAGATGCATTTAGGAGGTGTTTGGATAGTGGGTTAAAGGTGGTTATTCACTAGTTGGATAGGATAAAATAGGAGTGGGACCCATATAACCTATGTTTGGGAAGTTATTTTTGAGATTGGCTACAAATCCCGGGTCACTGCTTGACCCGGTGCTATAGTTGATTGTTAACCTCCATACGCCGGTCTTAGATAACCTAGCCCCCCTGGGTTACAAACCCAAGCAATTGGTTACCCCCCTCAAGACGTATTTACCCCTTTCTCTTTCTCCACTGTCCAGCGACGAACCCTCTTCTCTCTTTCTCCTGTGTAGCTAAGCTCGTCCAAGGCTTCGCACAGAGGCAAAGACGATCGTGGCATTAGGGAGGTCACAGCTTCTTCTTGAGGTAAGTTTCTCATCGCTCTCTCTATCTTTATTATTATGTCTCTCTCTCTGTGGACAGAACGAAGAACACACATCGAAGACCAGATTTGCTTTCATTCACCCTCTATTTGATGAACATGTTTGGATCTGAGTTTGACGAACATATTTAGATCTTTACTGATCTAGATCTTAACAGATCTGCGATGAACAGAGGGTGATAGGAACAGATCTAAATATGCCCATTTCACATTTGTTAGAGGCTTAGGAACAAATGTTTCATTCTTGAACTGGGTACCCAGATGCATTTTTACTAAAAATCTCCACTACCCATTTCACATTTGGAAGAGGTTACAAGTTTGTTTGATTTGATTTGAGAGTTTAGATGGTTTAGATGTTTCTTATTTTCTGCTCTTGCATTGAGTTAGAACCTTTGTAGTACGGGTTCATCTGGTTAGATGGACTTTCATATGCTCCATCAGTCCTAAAAACACCACAATAAGAGTTTTTTGCAGGCTTTGAGTAGTTTATTCTAGTTTTTAGATAGATTATGGGTCACTTTGTCCTATGTGTGTGAATGTATTTTACATAAAAGGATTTTATTTGTACTGCATGTATGTGGTAGCAATAGAGATTTTTTTTGGACAAACTTTGTTATTGGAAATTTATAACATAGTCAGTTTCAAGTGGAAAAGAGGAGCTTACTTGACTGTTACATCATTTTATCTGATTACCAAAAATTGAGTTCTATAAATGATATATGCTAGTTCATTAGCTTCTTTTGATCAAGATAGAAACTAATGCTCTTTTGTATTTTGTAGGCCCGAGTAATTGGGAATTGTTGTTGGGATTGTCTTTTTGGTCTTGACAATTTTGTTTCAGTATTTTAACTTCACATCAGATTCAATTGTAAGTATATTATATTACAATATTGTGGCTTCTTTTCTTTTTTCTTAATCTTCCTTTTGTTTTTAAGTCTGCTACTTTTTTATCATCAATGATTCCATAAATATTCGCACCATGTGTGATATGATTTGGCTCTCGAAATATGCACTGTCAAAATAGGTGAGAAAGAAACATAGACATGATCAACATATACAATCTAATATTGTATTTACCTATTCTATAAGGTAAAATAATCAGTACCCATTTTGGTCCAAAACTAGTTATTTCAACACTGATACAAAATTGCTGAGGTTAGCGGTTGGCCTAGTGGCACTTTAAGGTCGTGCATTTGCACCTTATCGTAAGTACGAGTGATATATTATTATATTTACCTTGATTTATTTTTACCTTATAAATAGGGTTGAATCATATGTAAACACTCACCATCAATAATACATAGATGTAATTCATAGGGTGTAAGTCCATGGATATAGGCATAATGTACTAAACCATCTATATCGGTTGTGTTCCTTCTTATAATACTTTCCTTTCTTATTTCAATTTGTCTCTTAATATGAAATTTTACAAAACTAGTATTTGACTACTTTTATTTTTATTTTTAATCTTAATGGAATCATCATCACATCCGAAGCCTAGATATTTTCATGTTTAATTTTGGTGACTTTTTTCTTTTGGTAACTCTTTAGGGGTGATGTTTAACCTATTTCTTTGATTACTTTTTTTATGCTCTTGCAAAATAGGTTTTAGAAACTCATATTGTTTCCTCGAAAACTCTACTAAACAGGGCCTAGGTTTCTTCTGAGCTATAGCCCAAAAGTAAGCCTTTGTTAGGCGGTCAGCAGATAAAATGCCAAACCGTATTGATGACATTGATGGATTGATTGTTGTGTTGGATAGGACGAGAAGAGAGATGATAGTAATGTTCTATTTGTTTGTGGTCCTTATAGTTGTGTTGTGGGAAATGGAGAGACAATCAAAACCATAACCATCAAGTCAATTGTCTAGAAATCGATTGCAATTTGAACACTTGCATCGTCTAATTGGTGATAGTGACATTAATTGCATAGAACAACTGATGATTGATAGACACACTTTTCACGTTCTTTGTAATTTGGTGGAACAAGTAGGTGGCTTAAATCGCACGAGATATGTAAGCGTTGAAGAAATGGTGGCTATGTTCCTAAATATATTGGGTCATGATGTGAAGAATAGGACAGTAAGCTGACATTTCAATGTTGTGTTGAAGTCAGTTATTAAGTTGCATCGTCTGCTATTAACAAGACCCAATCCAGTAACTGAGGACTGTACATATAACAAGTGGCGGTGGTTTAAGGTAACGACACCTTACAATTGTTTCATATGTCATTGGATAGAATTTGGATGAATGGTAACAAAATATAATTTGTTTCTTTATTTTTTATTTTTAGAATTACATAGGTGCACTAGATGGCGCGCACATTAGAGCAAGGGTATCAATGGTTCACCAAGTCAGATATAGGAATAAACATGGTGACATTTCAACAAATGTCCTTGGTGTGTGATCTCCCAAGATATGAAATTTACTTATGTCTTGCCCGGTTGGGAAGGGTCGGCTGCTGATTCTAGGATACTACGAGATGCGGTAACGAGGAGTAATGGTTTTAAAGTGGCTCGAGGTAAGTTATGTATGACCACTAGTATTATTTTCTCTAACAGTTAGTAGGAGTGTTCTTACAAAACCACAATTTCTACGCAAGCACCTACTACCTAGTGGATGTCGGTTACACAAATCGTAATGCTGAGGAACTCTTCAACCTTAGGCATTCAATGGCTAGGAATGTTATAGAACGTTATTTTGCCTTACTCAAAAATCGATGGGCAATCCTAAGGACTCCTTGCCACTACCCAGTACGCACACATAATCGAATCATTGCTGCATGCTGCTTGTTGCATAATTTGATTAGAAATGAAATGGCTTTTGACCCAGTGGAAGATAAGTTGCCAGCAGATGGTCAAGCCGATGGTCATGGTGATATAGAGCCAGATGTTGTCGACATAGTCGACACATCTAATGAATGGACTGCATTTAGAAACCAATTAGCCAACAATGTGTACAATGAATGGTGTGAGAGTAGGGGTGACTAAATGCTTTACCGCTTTTTTAGTAACGGACCAATTAAGTTGTATGTATTTAATTTGGGAGAATTTATGTCAACTATTTGTGTTTATTTATGATTACTTTACCCAAGTCATATATATTCGTGTGTTTGTCAGTTATTTAATGGTATTTGGCTTGTACGTATGTAAGTAGATCATGTCAAGTGTTGGTGTCAGCAGCCAAGTAAAGCGTGGTCCACGCCGAACATGGACAGTTGTGGAGGAGACTTTTTTGATTCAAGCATTGAAAGAACTATGTGTCAATGGATGGAAGTGTCAGAATGACACATTTTGCCCGGGTTATCTTCAAACCTTAGAGAACAATTTAAAGGAAGCATTCCCAACGACTGACCTTAGGGCATCACCACATATTGAGTCGAAGATCAAAGCATGAAAAAAACAGTACAACTCTTTGTTTTCAATGCGAAGCACATCCGGTTTTGGATGAAATGATCGCGAGAAGAAAGTGGATGTTTATGGTGAACATATCTGGGTGGAACACTTGAAGATTTTACTACTCGCTTGCATTCATTAATAATAATAAACCTAGATAACTTGTATATATTATGCCCTATTAATTTTTCTAATGACAATGTAGAAAGACAAGAATACGAAGGGGATGCGTGATAAATCATGGCCATTCTATGATGATTGGGTCCTTATATTTGGGAAAGATAGGGCAACGGGTGAGTTTGCCCAAGGACTAGAGGAAATGATTGAAGATAATTCAGCTGCTGGGGATGTCCTTGAAGATGCCAATGTAGAGGCTCATTTAACTGGGGGAACGGATGATATTAGCTACTCTCAAAGTGTGAATGTCACCCCACAGACACGTAAGACAAAAAAAAAAAAAATCTAGTGATTTAAGCGATTCAATGGCTACAAGTCTTTCCCAGATATGTAAGGTATTTGGTGATTACGTTGTTTCAAGCGAGAACCAACTAGCAAGCATTACATAGAGAGTAGGCTATGAGCAAGATGCATCTACAAGTAGATGTGTCATCCTAGCAGAGTTGTCAAAAATAGATGGTCTTACAATGGCACACCGCCACGAGGCAGCATACAAAATTGCTTCAGATAACATAAAAGTTGACATTTTCTTTAGCTTGCCAGGGGAAGAGCGAGCACTTTGGGTTGGTAGCATATTGTGGCCTGGTTTAGATGTTTATCAAGGTCGTATGTAAAGTTACTCATGGCCTGCTTGTGAACTAAATTTTGGTTGACCCATGTGTCACATTTTTTTTAGCAACTTATGTATGATGTGGATGTTTTGAATGTTTGACTTATTAATTAGATATTTTACTTTAATGTTTTGCTTGTATGTTGTTCAGTTATTATGTTTTCCTACGTATGTATGGTTATGGATGATTACTTGAAAATAATTTTTTTTTTGTAATTGATGTGGTATTAGTACACAATGAAGCTACTCGACATGACTGAGGATGAAGTTGATGTCATGCTAGACTTATTAGTTGACTTTAAGAATCGCGGGAAATTACCTATAGCAGGCAGGTATTCTGAAAGACTCTTTGATGCACTATTTACACGTATACGACGAAGGATGCCTAGGTTTCATCTGTCATTGAGTGATATGTTGAGGGTAATCATTTTTTGGGAGCGTCTATATAATAACATTGCTGAGATGTTAAATAATGGCATGTTTGTTTGGGACACACAGACTACGTGTGTTGTTGAAGGCCCATCGCCTGGTGGTTTGGATTTCATTTAAGTAAGTGATTCCAATTAATTTGTTTCACGTTCGTATAGATGCAAAGAAATTTAAGTACGAAGTCCGTGGTAATTTTATGGTTCTATATTTTCACTTTACACATTTATTACAAGATGATGGTTTTGCCTGTAACTATTGTTTGGATCATTGTCCAAACTTTCCATTGTTGGAAATTATTTTCAAGAACGATGTACCAACCTCTAGCCAACAACACATTGATAGTAGTGTTGGATCATGCCCATCAGTAAATTCGAGGAGGAAGGAACTGGATGTCATAGTTATTGATGATGATTGACCTCTACCTTTGTCATGTAACAAAGATTTCGAATGTTTCTCAGGGTGTATTTACGTTCACTCTGATTAGGCTAGTTGAATGTTGCCGCATTTTGTTATATATTATATAAGGCAACATTAATTTCACTTGTTATTGTTAACAAATATTCACCACGTTGCCTTATGTTTTGTTGTATTTTTGTATAAGACAACATTTATTACAATTACGTATGTTTAATACGTAACTATTATATTTTTCTATGGGGATTGTACCAATATGACTGCTGAATTTAGAGCGCTGATGTATGGGCTTAAAATGATGGAGCAGTATGGTTTGAAGGATTTATAGGATACTGATTGAGTCAAACTCAATCAGGAACTTGTTAATTCTGTGTTAGGAGGTTGTGAATGTGTCTGGCCATATAAGTCATATTTGGAGCAAATTTGATAATTTGTGATAAAAGAAGGTTTTGTAATCAAGCATGTGTATAGAAAAATGAATGTTGTGGCTCTCAGATTGGCTAATCAGGCTGTACAATTGGGTTTTTCGGAGGACCATTACTGCATGTTGCATGCTGCTTTATCATATTCCTGCTTGTTGCATTGGTTTTTTTTTCCCTGTCAAGTGTTGGGAACTGCTTTATCATATTGTTGCATGCTTGTTTTATCAAAGGCATGGTTGTTTGTCTTTCTCCCATTGTAATTAATTTTTAAGAAATGAAATTAAGTGTTGATTTGTTTGAAAAAAAAAATTATTAACTTTCCTAACAAAATTTTTTTATTTTATTTTTATATATTTTTATGTATATGTGAAAAATGTATAATTTTATTATGATAATTCATTAATTCAAATATAAGATAGGATTGGTTTGGATTGAAATGGATAGAGTCATGGGTAGAATGGTAAACTACTACAAATTATTTGTGTAACCTATGGGGTCCACTGAATTACACATTTGTTTCTCAAACAAAGGCTAGGATTGGATATATTCCAAGATTAGGGTTTTAAAGTGGATGAGTGGGTTTGACTTGGATGAGTTAGGATATAAAAAAAAAATCCTACCCTATCCAATCTCATTGTTTGGCAATTCATGGTTGGACTGGATTGGCTTGGATTTAAATCCCAAACTAGTCCAGTGAAATCCCAATGGGTCGGATTTGTAGAGGGATAAAAGGAAATTGTGTTATCCAATCCCAAGTTTGGATAGTGCATTATGATGTGATTGAGATATGGACAAATTTCAATTTTTTATTAAACATCTAATACATTTGACATAAATTGACCATTTTACCCTTGAATCCTATCCAATCCCATCTCCTGTTTGGCTTGAGAATTGTTGGTTACCACTTTTTTTTTTTTATCATTGTTGGTTATCAATTTAATATTGTAAAACATTTAAGAATGCTTAGGTATTCACCAAATACCTGTTATTACACGTTGATTTTATACAACGGAATTAGCCCAGCCCAAGTCAGAAAATTACCCGTAAAAACAATGCAAACTCATCACAACGAACAGACTTGTTGGAAAATTAATCTCTCTCACACCACTATGTACCGCAAAACAAATTGATACACCAAAAAAACTTAAATGAAAACACAAGAATTTTCGAATAAATAAAATAATCTGAGTAAAGTGACATAATAAAATAAACGAGTTTTATACGTATCACATTTTCTTTAAAAATAACTGGTTGAAAAAAAAAAGATATCATACAGATTTTTTTTTTTTAAGCATATAGTTAGATCCCAATCTGAAACCACCAGCTGATCAAACCCAGGTCTTGCAAAGTAAAGGTCCTATGTCGAGTATGAGAGAAAACCAAAAGAAGAAAGTGTAGATGAACGATCTAAATTACAAAAAAATTCCTGATTTTGGTCAGATAGTGATCTGATTTCATCTCTCAGATAGTAGATTGGACACGTACTCTGTCGAAGCATACTACACCATGGAATTGATTTTTATACCCTTGTTTCCTCTATCATAGGTACTTGCAGCAGAAGGAAGAGAAACCCTTATCTGAGTGATGGTGTGCTACTGTTCTTTTTCTTTCCTGGTATGATCATTATCTTTGTATGAAAAAATTGTGTAATAAATACACAGAAGATTGTGCTCATTTTGTGGCAATAACAACTAATCACCATTAAGCGTTCTCAACTTATAAGAAACTTATAGCTTGAAGATCAGAATTGTTCGCAATGAAGAAGGTTGCTTTCTAATTTTTTAATCTGGTTTCGACGGCATTACTGCTTTCGAGTTCTAGATTCAAGTTGCTTTTCCATTGCTCATGTTTCATACTGGCTGCTATAAAAAAATACTTAGTATTGTACAAATGAAAAAAAAAATACAGTCCTTAACCCAACAACGTTTCAGACGTTATCCATGGAGGAAGAAAAGAAGAGAAAGAGACAGAGCACTCTCAGATAGTAGATTACAAAAAAATACATAGTATTGTACAAATTTTGAAAAAATACATGCCTCAACCTAGCAACGTTTCAGAGGTTATCCATGGAGGAAGAGAAGAAGAGAAAGAGACAGAGCACTTGCTTGAGAACTAGCCCTTCTACCCAGTTCAAACGACAAAAAAAAATTAGGCGATTTCAAATTTTCTTCTTGGAAGCATCTACTACTTCACGCCAAAAAACCACCTTAAACTATGTAACTAATGCATAAAAAATATAGAGGCAAGAGATAGAGAGACTATGGAGACAGGAGAGAGAGAGAGAGAGAGATTTTTTACCTTCGGTTGAAGAAGGGGACAAGCGGCGCCTTTGTCGTCAAAGTGGAGGGACCAGCTGAAAGCGAAGGGAAAGGGATAAAAACCCTACCTAACGTTACTATTTAATGGGCAATTTAGTCATTTTCTTCCTTATCCAGCCGATGGGCTTACAAATCCCAAACTTTCACATGGGTTTCATGTATCCGGATCAAGCTGGATAACTGCCCTATTTCATACGGCCCGAGTAATTGAAACCCAACGAAAATCCAATCCAGAATTCCAAACCCAAAGCTGGGATATGTGGGCCCCGATTATTTTTATCCAATCCAACTTGTGATATCCACCTTTATCCTTCCAAACAAACACACCCTAAGGGTTGAAGATGGATCGGGTGTGTGTTTGAGGGCATGGATAATTATTGAGTTTTCTCTTGAATTTTAGAGAATTTTATTTAAAATAATATGTTGATGTCATTCAATTTTGACGGCAAGTTGAACGGAGCTAACGACAAGGGATGTTTGTGTTATATGTACCCATAGTTCAAGGGGTGATAATGTTATTTTTCATACCTGAGGGGGTCCGTGTGAGTTAGTGACAAACCTCAGGGATCTAGATGTAATTTACCCTTTAAAATATGGGGGGGGGGGAGTGCTATTAATCTTTAACAAAATCGATAAAATTGTAATTATCCGACGGTTTACGAGTAGGGCTGTTAGTCGAACAAGTCCGAGCCGAGCTTGAAAAGCTTGTTTCTTAATCGAGCCTAAAAAATTGTTCAAGCTCGGTTCGTTTAGGAAACGAGCCGAACCTGAACGAGCTAAAACAAGTCGAGCCCGAGTATTTGCACATAAACGAGCCGAGCCTGTCGAGTTTAAGCCGAGCTTGTAGGGCTTGTTTTTCTAAACGAGCCTAAAAACTTGTTTAAATTTGAGTTTATTTAGTAAACGAATTGAGCCTGAACGAACCGAATTCGAGCCGGTCTCAAGTCAAGCTCGAGTAATTTGATTAACGACCCATTTACGAGGCCCCTCTCTCTCTTCCCTCTGCCTTCTTCTCTCTGCTTAACCAATGCTCGCTTGCACTCTTTCGAGCTCTCTCAGTCCTCACCCCAATACACAGTGCCCTCAATCTAGGGTTAGGGGTTAGGATTTATACACCATTTTCTGGGCATCGATTCGATACCAAAACCATTTTATCGAACGAGAGTATATACATAGATAGTAGAGGAAGAGGATGAGTGGGGATCTGGTGGCTTCGAATACACATGGCAATCTGGACGAGCAGATTTCACAGCTCATGCAATGCAAGCCCTTGTCCGAGCCCGAGGTAGGGTCAGGGTTCCCCTCCTTGTGTGTGTGTGTGTTACCCCTATATCTTGTCTCGTTTATTATTTCTTTGGAACTTAAAGATCAATCTTGACTAATGTCTGCAAGAATTCTTCATCTAAGTCTCATCAATTGTGTTATTTCAGATGGATCTGGGTTTTTTTTGCTTCAGAATTGCGTTGTTAATGAAAATATCACACACATACAATACCCAATATTTATATTGAGGAATATAGCGTATTTTAGATGGTATTGATCTTGAATTGTGAGTCGTATTAGGGTTCTCTCCTAGATTTGTTTGTTGAAAGAACCGCATCCCAATTTTAATTGTTGCAATTTTCTGAGTTTGTTATTTAGACCAGAATTGCGTTGTTAATGAAAATTACACACACATACTATACCCAATATTTATATGGAGGAATTTAGGGTATTTTAGATGGTATTGAACTTGAATTGTGAGTCGTATTAGGGTTCTCTCCTGGATTTGTTTGTTGAAAGAACCGCATCCCAATTTTAATTGTTGCAGTGTTCTGAGTTTGTTATTGAGATCACACTGTTATGTTTTTGGAGGAGTTGGAGGGCTAAGTGAAGACAATAGTTAGGAGCGAAAAGATGTGGGTTTCTTGCAACAAATATCATGCTTTCGATTGATCCTACTGTTTTTGTTTTGAGTTTTCTAAATGCTCCTTTGATATTGTGAATTGCGATAATGCTTTTGAATTAATCATGAAAGAGCACAGATGAAAACATGCCCATAGCAAGAACTTCTTTGCTAGTTTTCGTAGGGGATATCTCATATTATTTGATTCACAAGTAAGTGAGTAACATAGAAGAATAAAGCATCTTCACCTCTCTGGGTGGATTTCTTCTTTTTCTCCTTGTATCTTGTGCTTTTTTGTATAACAAACTTGCTTGCCAGTTTTCTTGGTCGAAGTTTCATACTATCCCCTCTTACTTTTCTCTTGCCAACAGCGTTTTCGTGTGACATTGGATCTGTATGTATTGTCATTGACTCATTGTCATCGTCATTACGATAACTATCGTGGTTGTTTGGTAGGCAGTGTTGTAAATATATAACCAGGAAATAAGGTTAAGTAATGTATGTGGAAGGCAAGTGCTTTAGTGGCACAACCTGGATCAGCCATTCCAGAAGGCACACCTCTTTTGTCAATTAAACAACTAAGAAACAAAGAAGGGTCATTCTCCATTTGAAGCTAACAAATTATAAATCTTGACCCGAAATAACAGGAGATTTTTTTTTTGATATTAAAGAAGAGCAAAAATATGAAATTAAGAAAATAAAATAAGTAAAGGACAACACATCAGTTTGAAGGGAGAACTGAAAGGTAAAGGCTTCTAGGGTTTAACGAGACCCACGAGGGCTCAAAACTTTGATACAATAGGAATGAATGAGTAGGCTGTTCTTACAATCTGATAAGAGGGCTATTTGTGCTGATACCACTGAGTCACTGACTAGTGTTGCCTACAAAAAGACACTAATGCCTTCAATTAGGTGACCCACATGACTCTATTTAAATGACCACTTGACAAATATCATGACTTTTCAATAAAAAAAGACAAGACAAAGCTGCTACATATACTGTCATGCATGTACATTCTGATAGCTACTTAGTCTTGCTTATACTATTATGCTGTCTTTGTGGATGCCATCTTCGCGTTAATTTTTATTTTCTATTGCTACTAAGAAGAGTAAAGATGGATTTAATGTTATGTTTATTCTTGAGGATGTAGGTTAGGGCATTATGTGAGAAGGCTAAGGAGATATTAATGGACGAAAGTAACGTACAGGTAAACTCTAGTTCTTCTTGGGTTACATCATTACTACTTTTATTGCAATCAAATATAATGAATGCAATACTAAACTTTCTCTCCAATTTTTTCTAATCTTATCCCGTCTTTCTGTCTGTGCTGCACACATACACACTCTCTCTCTCATTCTCATGAATGGAAATTTTGAGTAAATTTTCCAATTGAAGGTTGAGAGATGATTAATTCTGAGCCTTATGGTGGTCGGCAAATTCTTAGCTGCCCATATTGGGACAGCTTGCAGTTTTTTCCTAGTATTGTTCTGGGTCTTTCTGAACGTTCTTCCCATCAATATAATGGGAGATTAGGGGAATTCTTGTCAAAGGACTAGTTGAAGAGGAATTCTTCTTTAATTGTTGCTTTTCTTTGCTGTGCAACTTAGGTTTTTTTGGCATCTTAATACTGAATTCGTTTCTTTTTCCCCTGCATTGCAGCATGTATTGAAACGGCTTACAGTTTTACCACATTATTTTGATTTGGGTCTTTCTTTAATGGAATTCATTTGTTGTTATTGAGAAAAGTTATTCTGAATGTTCTTCCCATCAATATAGTGTGAGATGAGAGGAATTCTTGTCAAAGGACTAATTGCCACAAGAATTCTTTTCAAAAACTTTGCTGTTTCATTTCTGTACAACTTAGGTTTTGTAGCATCTAAATGCTGAATTCGTTTCCTTTTCCCTGACTTGCAGCCTGTAAAAAGCCCTGTGACCATTTGTGGTGACATTCATGGGCAATTTCATGATCTTGCTGAACTCTTTCGGATTGGAGGCAAGGTATTTGATTTAATGTGACATTTGTTTCCTCATTTTTGTGTTTGAGCTAGGGGAAGTAAATTGGAAGACTGGCCAAGGAATGGCATTAAGGATGTCAGTGGTCTTATGGTACAATAGCAGGGTGAAATGCTAATATTGTTACATTTGATCTTCACTCTAAAATGGGCGTGTATTTCTAAATCTTTTTGACATTATCATGTCATTATGTACCTACAGAAGGATTGTTGCTATAACTTTGTACTTATTCCCCCTTCCTAGGATATGACTACTGGTTGGATCTATTTACTTTGATACTTGTGCCTGGGGACTTGGGTCAATAGCTCATGAGAATGACTTGCATGGTTGCTTTCTGGGCCCTTTAGTGGTTGATTAATCTTTAGGGATCACATATTTTTTTTAATTTAAGATATGAAACTTCTATTTGTAAGTCTTCATTACATGATAGGCAGTTTTTGGTAAAAGGTGGAAAATATGCTATATACATAAAAGTATTTGTTTAAAGTAACAATGCCAACATCCACTCCGAAACAATTTAAAAGTAAAAACAAGTAGAATAGGAAATAATATGTTTTTTTGGTGTTGGTTTTTGAGAGAGAGAGAGAGAGAGAGAGAGAGAGAGAGAGAGAGAGAGAGAGGGAAAGGGAAACCTTCAAAGGAACAATCAGGAGAATCTGCAAATATTTTATTACTGCAGCAACATAAGGATATGTCATTTGATTGATTTCATCAAAGCATTGGTCTGATGTTTAGGCAGGTAATCTGAAATCCCAAAGCATGGCTTGGAGACCTAAACAATGCTCGAAGGATAAATATCTCTTTTCCAGCCCTTCGTGGAATCTTGTACATGTAAAAAAGCTGGTGCCTGTGGGGCGCGGTTTGCATGTGCCTGGGAGGATCAGATAGATCCTTGAAGAGGTTCAGATAACTCCTTAAGCGGAAAAAAAGAAGTTAGTAGAAGGCAAGCACTATTTAATCTAAAATGTTGCACAATGAATTTTTACCACTGGATTAAAAAGAATCTCTCTTATATTTTCAAAATAAAGCAAAGTTATGGGTTCTACATTTTGCTCTTAACACCTATGATATTTGCGGAACTGTTTCCATTTCATGTAGTTTCATCCTTCACTCTAGTGCCGTAGAATAGGATATTTGGACACTTGCTGGCAGTGGTTTAGTTATGACCAACTTTTTTTGTTTGTTTGGGGGGGAGGGGGGGAGATTGGAATCTCAAATTCAAACCAGCTTAATCCTATGCAAGGATTTTTTGTATGTACAACGTTGGAATGTACAAAAAATTAATTTTGTTGGTTCTCAATATCATTAGATTCTTGGGCTTTAAACTGGAGTTGCTAGAATTTTAGTTTAGAATTGAGTCATAGTTAAGCCAAATATAGGCTGGATGTTGGTTCTATAATCATATAAAGGGGTATAGCAAAAGATTTGACTATCATAGTGGGGCGGCTCAGTACACAAGGCTCCTGCCATTGTGGAGTCTGGGGGGTTAGATATATGCAACCTTATCTCTCCATGCAGAGAGGCTGTTTCCGCTTTGACTATTACAGTAGTAACAGAAAATTTAGGTCATACTCCACCTTTTGCCTTACTGTGTCATGAATGCTTATGGAGGCTAGATGATACCATCTAATATATTGTGTTGTGAAAAGTAGGTAAGATTTGTTTTCAAAGCACATGCCCATCCTTTGGATCTAATGATCAAAGTCTTTTGATCATTCTGGTTCTTGTCCTATTAAATCTCCTTGGAACTACTGTCAAGTTGTGGGTGTACCATTGCAAGTAGAGTTCTTAAAGGATCAATATAGCTACTTAGGGGAAAAAAGCACCCGTGTAATGCTATTGTATTGTTGGCTAACTTTGCCTACAACGGTCCTGTTCATGAATATAGCAAGAGTGCTATTTTTTTTGCCATTGTTTTGTTCAGATACCATATACATGAGGCCCCCTGGTATTCTTATGGTTGTTTTTGGTCTTATTCTGATTTTCACTCTTATTTAGTTGCATTTTCTTATTGGCAGTGTCCAGATACCAACTACTTATTTATGGGAGATTATGTGGATCGTGGGTACTATTCTGTTGAAACTGTCACAGTAAGTATTCACAAAAACAAATCGTTTAGTGAATGTATAGGTATATCAGTTATAGAAGATCTCTATTGATGTGTAAAAAAACTCCTCTGACAGAATGTATATGGACATCAAATTGCTCATGTAAAACACCATATAGTGATGATCATGTATGCATTTGTTCATCTTGCTGCACTGCCAATTTTTTTTGTTATATGATTCTGCTAGGGTGTGGTTTGCCTTATTTATTTTTTTTTTTTGAGAAAAAATAGGAAGAAGGGAGGGATGGTTGTTTATGTATGCTTGGTTGAGTATAACTATTTTTGCTTGTTTACTGAATATGCTTGTTGACTGTGCCTAACTGCCTTTTTTTTTTTATTTCATTGTGAAATTGCCTTTGCCATGCTTTGTGAATTTCATGATATTGTATGGCATGAAATTCAAGACCTCGATTTACTTTTCTATGAATTCAGAACTTATGTATCCAGTTGTCCAAAGGTAAAAAATTAAAAGAAAACACTTCCGTGCTAGTTCTACTTTTGCTAACATTTTATTAATTGATGCCATATTATATGCCACAAGTATGCAAATTTGAAAGGATGTGATTTTTGTGTGCTAATGGACTTTATCATAGTTTGTGCACTGTACTTCATGGTATGCAAATTAAATTGTGGCTATTGGGTAGTACTTACCTTCATTTTATCCAGCTCCTGGTGGCTCTGAAAATACGTTATCCTCAGCGGATTACAATTCTTAGAGGAAATCATGAGAGTCGACAGGTATTCCGTTACCTCATTTAGCTTTTTGATCCTTTTAAAAATTGAATAAGAGATTGAGTGGTCATTGTGCTCCTTTCTATTTTTCTCTGATAATCATCAGACTCATTGTTTCAGTCTCTGGATTGGAACATATACTGAGAGCTGAAGCAATATTGGATATCTGATTTGAAGTGGTTTTTCCTAATGTCTATGTGTGAGACTCTGTTTTAAGTTGATTATTGTGTTACTCATGATGTTGGTTTTTCATGATTCTGTCCTTCATCGAGTCCAGTAATGATGGTATACATTTGGTATGACTGTCAGGCTAAGAAGCACGGACACGGACACGGACACGGACACGGACACGGACACGGACACGGATACGAGACACGGATACGACACGACACGACACGGACACGCTGACACGAAATTTTTCAAAAAAATAGGACACGGACACGTTAGCGATACGTTAAATAATATGTATTATATATATATATTTATATAAAATCATGTGATAAAATAAAAATATTATCATAATAATCTTTTAATTCATCATTTCCCTAATTCTAAAAATTCACATCATAATATCACTGCATAAAATGTACAATATAAGATATACTGATACACATTCAACATTAACATCCATGATTCAATAATCAATGACTTCTACAACTTTTATTTTAAAAAATATTTCATTTAGTAATACTAATTTTCATCAAATTCCAAGAGCTCCAATTTTGTAATCCCATTTTTTCCCACATTACTTTCATATTAAATGACTATTCCATTTGTATATAAGTTCGTATTCGTATCCAAAATTATGTTAAATTAATGTCCTATGTTCAATGTATTGATTATAACTTTTTTTATATTATGATTGTGACTCATATCACTTTAAAATTATAAAAATAACTCTTAATTATAAAATTATCTAAAAAATTCTCAAAAAATTGAAAATAAATCTCAAAACGTGTCCCCCAACGTGTCCCAACGTAACCTGAACGTGTTGGCTGCGTGTCCCCAACGTGTCCTAAAAAAAAATTAACAATAAAAAAATCGGACACTCATTTTAACGTGTCCGAAGCGTGTCCGTGTCCCAGACGTGTCCGACATCGACACTCTGCCCAAAATGAAGTGTCCGTGCTTCCTAGCTGTCAGGCAGGCCTAATTGCTGGAGACGTGTTTCAGCTTGACTCAACTTAACTCATTTTGTGGGCTTAACAAGTCAAGCTAATTCTTGTAACCCGTTTGACTCCGAACTTGTCTGGCAAGTGTGAGGATCTAAAGTGATTTTACTTTTCACAAGGTGTCAAATTGCATTATGATGACCTTGCTTAATCTTGTTTGTTAAACTCCCCCCACCCCCCAAAACGAACCCAAACAAAAAACAAAAGAAAACAATTTAAGAAACCAAGTCAGATGATGTGATGCTTCAAGCTTGAACTGTTTAAATGATTCTTGATGCTGCAAGCATGTCATATGATGTGACAGGTTATTTCTCCTTTCCAAACTTGGTTATTTGCTAAGATTTTTATTTTTTTTTGGTGTTAAGCAAACATTTTATTGGCAAGCACCAAGCAGGGGTGCAATCTGTGGACATACAATGTGTATAAAAATACCCTCCTTCTATTTTCTAAGCCAAAATGGTCTTTTCTATTTTTAGCGTAGAGCAAACTATGATGCCAAGTTGAGTTGTTGTCCATATTTCATATTAAACTTCGGTTGAGCTTGGGTGAGGCTCCCTTAAACTTGATAGTTTCCCGAGCTTTATTGAGCAGAGCTGGCTCACCCCATCATCCTTCCGTGGATCCTGCTGTTGTAGAGTATATACTCATGGAACTAGTTCATCCAAGAAATTTTCTCAAGTAAATTATAGTTTGGAACCCTTTTTGGTTTACAGTTGGGAAACGTACTACTGATGTGATTTTTGACTGCTAAAATCTTTCTTGTGAGTGTCGATGAATTTATTTGGTGTATTCTTTTGCAGATTACTCAAGTCTATGGTTTTTATGATGAATGCCTACGGAAGTAAGTTCCTTACATCCTTGTGCTATCTGAGGTTCCAATCGAACAAAGATGTTTTGTCATTCATTGCTTGATCCTTTTTGCTTATTCTCCCACAAAAATCTCATGTCATTTGAATTTTATCCATGCATAACCTTGCTTGATAATATAGTTTTATGATAAAAATTTAAATTCTGGGAGTCAATATACCAGTACCCAAGTGCTGAACCTTTTTTCCCCGAGTCTCGGTATCCTATGTGTTGTGATTGCATGAGTCTGAGAAGAGTTTGATACAAATGAGGATGTCAACAGATTGGTTCAGTATGGGGTACCCCTACCCAACCCTGTCCCATGAAAAAAGTTGAAATCCCCAACTCATCCCAACTCTGATATAGGATGGGCCGTGTGCCACCTCAGTTATTTCTATAAAATTTCTGGAGGACTTTTTGTACATGTGCCCAATGGCATGTCATGAATTGCTGCAGTCTTGGTGACACAGGACGGGGAAGGGGAAGAAAGAGAAGAAGGAGGATAATCAATCCTTACAAGGATTCGGTCAAGAAACACAAATCTCTACAGAGAATAATCAATTCATATTCATGCTCTAATTAAAATAATTGGGATTACACATTTATTTATAGGACAAGTGTCCTACTCAAATAAAAAGTACTCTTTAGCTCAAACTTTATTTAAATCTCCTAAGAGCATCTCCAACAGATGCTGTAAATCATCAAAATAGGTATAATTTAGCTAATCAAAGCCACTTTTCATGCTCCAACAGATGCTATTCATAATAGCTATAATGCATTTTTGCTACAGTGATTATCTAAATATAGAAAATCACTGTAGCAATATGTAAACATAAATATATATTATTTTCTCTCTCTTCCTCTCATTTCTTTCATTCTCTCTCTTTCTCCCTTTCACTATTCCCAAAAAATATAATACAAAAGGGATGATAAATAATATTTAAAACGAGTAGTTAAAAATATAGAGAATCTGTTGGATTGTGTATTGAAAAAGTGAGTAGCTAAAATAGAAAAAGTTATTTTTTGGGTAGCTAAAATAACTACTATTGTTGGAGATGCTCTAATGAGATAAATATTACCTAACCAAATAATAACATAAAATTGTCTCCTCTTTTCACGCGTATTGTTGCTGCTACCTAAGACTTTACTGTTTATTTTACAGGTATGGAAGTGCTAATGTTTGGAAGATATTTACAGATCTTTTTGATTATTTCCCTCTAACTGCTTTGGTTAGTAGAATTCTCGCATTTCCATGTATTTTTCTCTGATGTATGCTTATTTTGATTTTTTGTATTAACTTTTCTACCCAGTTAAGGTTGATGCAAGATTATTTGCTTTTCTTTTTCTTTACTAGTGAATAGCAGCATTCAAGTGTTTAGACTTGAGGAAGGAAGAATATAGTATTGGCCTAGGAAATTGCCTTATTAAGAAATATCTGACACTTTTTTAAATAGTCTTTGCAAATTCCTTTTCTTATTCAGCTTATGTCTTCTAAAACTGCACTCTTTTCATGGATGCCAATTTATGATAAGATAGCTTTCCTTAGAAATTGTTGTGTAGCTTTGTGCTGCTTATGCGTTATTTGCTGGTTTCTGTTTTTGGTTCATTGCACATCTAAATCAGACATTATTTACAAAAATGGAGTAGCTAAAAACATTAGGGTTTAGGGATTTGCCCATCAGTGCATCACTGGCATTCAATCATTCTTCTTTACTTGGTTTATTCAAAATGTTTTTTATGTGTTGGGAACCGGTGGCTGCCTCTGTGGAGGTTTTTTTTGGCTGCATGAACCATGGGGGATTTCTTGAACTTGTTGCGGATGTAAGATGCCGAAGAAATCTTAGGCTGAGAACCGAATTGCTGTGAATGTTTTGTGGTGTTCTTCAAGTGGAGCCTGTTAAAACTCATGATATTGACGTCAATTATTGTTATTAGACCCGAACTGTCTATATTATAAGGGAAGTTAGACTTTAGCTTGGATCATTTGCTGGTACTCAAGTGATTTGTTACCATGGTTAAATTTGCAAGCATAGGTTTTATTTTTTTCCTTGATTCAAATCTGGTAGAAGTGGACATTGCCTAGCTCAAGGGTGTGTTAGACTATCGTCCTTAAGGTTGTGGGTTTAAATTTGAGGACAGTCACTTGGTGCAATAATGCCACAGGCTGGGTCAATACCTCGTCCACCCTTCCTGGCACCACCCTCAATTGATGGGATTAAACTGGGTAATGACCACTACCTGTGAAAATTCAGCAGATTATTCTCTCCAAAGTTGTTTTATATGATATAAAAAGGGCCTCGGGATTACGAGCTTCCTTATTGGTTCAATAGACACTTTAAATTTTTGTTAAATGATCCTTCATATTTTGTTTCTTTTACTTGAGTTGCTCAAGTAGATTGCATTGCAATTGAGCTATAAGCTACTGTTGCGGGGGTTTGTTTTCCTTATTAAGTGTGGATAAGCTCTTAAAGAAAACATTAATTGTAGGCATTGGCCGGTAGCATGTGGCATATAGATTTCTTCTTTGTAATTAATAAAGTAACACTCTGTACAATTTAACTGTGTTTCATATATTATTTCATTATATTTAACTTTAACTCGCAAAAACTTTTGCATAGATTGTTCTTAGGAGGGTATTCAATTTTGAATTTATTAACTTCCGTAGTAAGTTAGTGTTTTTTTTTTTTTATGTTGCGAGCGTATGGATGCCCCCCCTTTGTTCTCCAGAACTGTAGTTGTCAAGTTTGTTTATGTTGTCTCTGTTAAGTTGATTGTAATTTAGTCATCTTATACTTATTTAATTCTAGGTTGAATCCGAAATTTTTTGTCTTCATGGTGGATTGTCCCCATCCATCGAAACTCTTGATAATATAAGAAACTTTGATCGTGTTCAAGAAGTTCCACATGAAGGCCCTATGTGTGATCTGTTATGGTCTGACCCTGATGATCGTTGTGGCTGGGGTATCTCTCCCCGTGGTGCAGGATACACCTTCGGCCAGGTATTTTGTGGTTTCCTGTTTTTGTTTCCCTTTTTTTTTCTAATCTAATTATGTTTATCATTTTTGCCATTCATTTTTCCAAAAAGGACATATCTGAGCAATTCAATCATACCAATAACCTAAAGCTGATTGCTAGAGCTCATCAGCTGGTTATGGAGGGCTTTAACTGGGGACATGTAAGTGCTGAGTTTGAACTATTGAGCCACTTCTGATTTCTGCTTTTGTGAGGGAAATGAAGTTTTGCTTTATTGATTGTTATGTTGCCACAGGAACAAAAGGTTGTCACTATTTTTAGTGCGCCTAATTATTGTTATCGTTGTGGAAACATGGCATCTATATTGGAAGTTGATGACTGCAAAGAGCACACATTTATCCAGGTCTCTCTCTCTCTCTCTCACCAATGCACACTCATGCACTCACACACACACAAACATTCTTCGTGTAGGCACATGCACCCCTTTCGCCTCCAGCTACCGGCAAATATCTAGAACTTTGTGGAGGTTGTTAGTACCTAACCTTTTTCATTGTGCATAGTTGGTGATTTGACCTGAGTTTGCAAGCTAAGATCTAATGCAAGTGATGTCAATAACCTCCTAACTATCGTGAGTGATACAAGAATAACAACCCGTGCTTATCTTTTCATTTTCTTTGCAACATTGGCTATATTTTCTGCTATCAAAGACCATTATTATTTGTAATGAAACAAGTAATAGTGAGGTCCATTTTGAGCATTTCTTTCCCTTCAAATTGTCTGTGAGGCTCTTGCCTAGTTTTGTGATTACATTCTGGACCAGTTTTATGAAATATTGCGGCATCATGAAACTTATAACCCACTGTATGTGAAATATGAGCTTTAAATTAGTGCATAAAAGGGTAGTCCTGTAATTTGAAGTGCCTGCCGATTTCATGTTTGCAGTTTGAGCCAGCTCCGAGGAGAGGAGAACCTGACGTAACGCGAAGAATGCCTGATTATTTCCTATAAATCACTTACTTGAGTTACTGGCCCTGTGACATCTACATGTGGTTGGCTTAAGATATTCACAGGTCCTCGCTATGATTGAATTTTAAGATGATTATCTCAACATACTATTACTATGCTTCTTTTGTAGTAGGAGGATCCAAAAAGCATAGCAGTGGAAGGCCCCCTTGGATTCAAGATATGTATGTTCTATCTAACCTAATATAGGTTTCCCAGGATGGTGGAGGCGGTGGCGCTGGGGATGGCTATTATGTATCATTTCATTCAAAAGTTATGTCGTTCTTCTCATCATTTTTCTTAGATAATTTTCTTTTTATATTCTTCTTTTTTTTTTTTTGAAGAAAAGGGGAGGGGGGTGTTGGAGGGATGTGGTGAGTAGATGTAAGACGATAATTTCAACTCTAATGGGGTGCTTTGGTTTTTTGTATCGACTATTGTACCAAATTTTTTTCTTCTTCTTCTCTAGACCGAGACGGATGTGGAATTTTCTTATTCTTTTTTATTTCACTTTATTTTGTTATTTCCATGATTAATGGTTGCAAATAAACTAATTCACGAGTTCTAAAGCCATTACTTAATACAATGAGAATTCTCGTGAATCGAACTCTACATACAAATCTCATAAGAATCAGAGAGATACCTATACGGGACACTATAAGTCATTGGACCACCGGTGGTTCTCCCTTCATGGTCGTGGCATTAGAATTCAGCCCATTTCTACTGCAATTTTATTTAGTTTCACTTATATAATATGTCACCCGTCGTAACATAAATGAGTGATATATTTATAAATAATGAATTAATAATAAATAATTTATAATCAAGTAAAATTAAATAAAAAAATAATTTTTTTTTGGTCAGGAATGAAAGTATAATTGAGATGACCTACATTGCTACTACACTTGCTAATTAGAGTAAAATCACATAAATAACTCTTAAACTATATCATCCATATCAATTAAATTTTTAAATTAATTTTTGTATTAATCTATTCCCTCCCAATTATATATAATCTGGCTTGATGTAATAGCCTTCCATCAAAACTCGGGCTCCACCGGTGCCGGCGAGGCGGCCGTGCCTTGGAATGGTTTGATTTTCGATCGATTCGCTGCAAATCAGTGCTGGAAGCCCAAGACAACCTAAGGTGAAGTCAAAGACGAAGGTGAACGAAGAATTGAGGAGATATTTGAGTTTGGATTCGAAGCGAAAAAGTTGGGATCGGAGTCCAGTGACTGAGAGTGTTGTTCGGCCGGTACGGTACATATTTGAGGAGACTTCCAGTTCTTCTGTAAATTCTAGACTATACAAAAATCTGTGTTTAATCAGATTTGATCTCCAGAAAATTTGGTTGATGAGGAATTTCTAAGAATTGGTAGCATTATCACTGTTTGTTGCAGAGATTAAAGCTAAATGAAAGATGATTTCTCTTTAGTTTTCCTGTTTTAGTAAAACAGAATTAGGAATTGAAAATTTCTTGAATTTGACTAGAAATTATGAAAGAAAGAGAATGGGTTGCTCCAGGTCTTTTTACACATCTTCTAGCTTCAGTTAAACTTCATTGAGCCTTTCATCTTATACGTTTTACAGACACAGAGAGACCATAAATCTCTTTAATGTGTGATGTTTTTGATCAGAAATTGAGCCCTTCTCAAACTAATAACCTCAACACTATAACAAAACCAATGCCCTCTTGACCAACCTCTTTTCCTTCACCGCCGCAAACCCTGCAGTGGCTCTTTAATTGGTGTGTACTCTGCCGACACAGAGGTTGTACTTGTGTAGTATGTAACAAGCAGGAGAGCTTGTTAACTGTCTGGAGAAAAGTATGACGCTTGTAACACTATTTAAATTTTATGTTTGATCTTTGAATTATGCATTTATATTGTAGGAGAATGAGAGTAGTTTATGATCAATTTATTTGGAATGTTGTTTACCTTTGGCTAGTTGGCTGATCTCATTGGACATTGTGAGCTCATGCTTCGTCACTACCAATTGTTGTTTGAACTTTTGGGATTTTCAGCAAGCCTACAGAGAAGAGAGTCTACAGAAAAGGATTTTAACTCATCTTTTGATGCTGCTATTCCACCTCATCTAACTAAAGTTCGTATCACTTCTAAAACTTGGTCTGACCTGAAGATTCCAAAGGATTTGGTTCCACCTAACATCCATGAACTTTAGAAAGGTATGAGATGATGTGTTCCCTGTGTTTTATGGCCTGTGGCGTTCCTATGTTTTGGTATTGCATAGTTTGATGGTGTTTCAGGAAACAATATACTACAGGAATTTTGCACTTTTGGCTCGGTTCGGCTGAATTTAAAGTGTGTTCAAGATTAGCTAGGCATCAGGGCGATCCTCTAGAACACAAAAATTGAAAGGGAAGACTGCTCTAAGGAAAATGGATTATTGGGGCCATCAGTTTAGCAGATAAACTAATCTTTGTATCTTGTGCATATTTTTGAATTTGTTTATTCATTGACCAAAGGTTTTGGATTGAAGAAAGGGGATGGAAATTGGATAAATGAGAAAATAGAAGACTTGAAAAAGAAGTTATATGAGTTTCTACCGGGGCATGTTGATTTCCCATTGTTGCAGGTAGTTGGTTAGATGAGGTGCAGGCAGACGGAGCATTGGACCCGAGCACAATATTTTGCTGATTCATTGGCCAGTGTTTTCATCATCCCAATGTGCCACACACACTCGAACAAACGCAGAGAGAGAGGGAGATTAATTTGGTCTCTTTTGTAATTGATGTATATAATATACAGTTGAAATTGATTCCTTCTGTTCTCCTCCCTCTTTTTTTCTGATATTTCTCTGATCATTGCATTTGCTTTCATATTTTTTTGTTTGTTCGTATTTATACTTTGAAATGCAGTTCTGAGGTTAAATACGATCTACTCTGAGATCATTGTGCAGTAAATGTGGCAAAGGAAAAGTGAAAAGTGGACAAAGCAGAGTAGAGACCAGCAGAGACCAGCAAGTCCCATTCCCTTTTACGATGATATCTTTTTCCCAGATTTAATGATGGTTGAGCTTCACTTATTATCAGAGTATGTTGAAGAACCGTGAATCTGAATTGCTCTGTCGCATCTAAAGTCAGTCGATATGCTAATAGTGGAAGAGTGAGGGTCCATGAGTAACAGAGCAAGCAAAGAGAACTTCTATATTTTGTATATTCACGTGCTCCCCTTTTTCACTTTTCATTGAGGAACACCAGAAACTATAAAATGCTAAAAAATTTCTCAGAAAAATGCTGCAAGAAAAAACAACACCTAACTATCTTACTCAAAAAAAATGCTAACTATCATTCAGTGATTAGTCAAGTAATAGCGAGAAACTGAATCCTGATATGAAGAATCCATTGATTTCCGTGGTGCCTTCTCAGCTGTGGCAGAAGAAAAAGCAGGACTTGAACCCTTGGCAAAGACTTTCATTCCCCTACATGATTTCATGTGTGTGTACAGTTTCTCTGGCCTGAACTGCTTCCCACATTGCCTGCATCATGCATGAATGTTTTGGTCTCCATTTTTTATCAGCATACTTGAAAATTTCAGAAATGATTGCAATAATGATCTATTCTTAAAGCATGGACTTTCAGATTACGATTCATGACCAGGTTATTGTTAACCATACCAGGAAAAAAAAGAAAAACTCTCATATCAGGTCTGAAATTTTTATTTAACAAGAAGCTTTGTTGGTGCAAGATTGTTGGCTAGCCTGCGTTGTAAAGCCACTGCCACCTCTCCCTTCTGGGGACCTGACTGGGGGTCGAGTCCTATTGCCATATAGTGACACCAGAAAATTTGCCTGGCCACCTATTTCATTCGACATTCCGGGTGAGAAGATTGGTGGAGCCGTCTTACAATCAGATTTGGATCTCAGGTACAATTTCTTTCATTTTTTGTTTATATATCATTTACCATAAATGTAAGTAGCATCCATTACATATAAATGAGTCCTTGTCAATACACGATGACGAGTTTACTATTGGATCTCATTGAGATGCAATTTCATGACATATAGAGTCGTCGTGCTACAATATTACTTTAATATGTCGAAAAATGATATAATTTTGGTATTTTCATAACATATCATCTGTTATATAATAAACAAAATGGTATCCAACTTTATACACATCAAAAGGGTAAAACAATAAGAAAAAATAGAATTGGTAAGTTAGTAATTTGTCGTACTTACGAGCAAGTTGGCCCGTGGATAGGCTTGTAAGCTGCAGAGACTGCTTTCTCCTTACTGAATTCACTCTTCTTATTCTTCCTTTTATCCTCCACCCCATCACAGCTTTTCCTGGCACTACATTCATTCCTATAATTAGTGCATACAGGAAAAATTGCACTTTGACCCTTAGACTATACCCGTATCTCAATTCCAATTGCAGACTTGTTAAAAATTGGATGAGAAATTTTGTAACTTGCCCCCCCCCCCCCCCCCCCCCCCCCCCCTGGTGCCAGAATTATGTGATTTTATTTACTTTATCCCAAAATCTAACGGCAAATGGACATTTTTGTTAAAAATAACAAAAGTTTCGTATTGGTGCAAAAGGAGACTATTTCAAATAGTTGAGGGGGGTAATGGGAGACACTGAATAGTAAATAGGATGATGGATCTTAGCTGTAGTTCAATTCTGCAAAGCATAATTTTCATATGCATACACATAAACATATATTTTATAGGTACATATACACATATGTATATACATATACATTTATGTGTAGCTTATTGAGAATTTGAAAAAATGATATGAGGAGTATTTTTGAATGCTATTGATTGATTAATCCAAGGAATATCTTTGAATTTAAAGTACCTGCGACTATGCTGCTGTTGGTTCCATGGAGTCCCAAAGATCCTTTCAGATCCTCCCAACTTCTCTCCCTTTATAATCTTACTATACCCCTTATTAGCAGGAATATTCAGAGAAGCTTTATTGCTCCTGTTGATCATCACCATGGCCGACTCATCAGTATCCACAGCTCTACAGGTGATCAAACTCCTAAACATGTGAGATGCTCCACCTGAATAGCTCCTCCTACTCCTGAACGATGATGATTTCGACGAAGCTGGTGTACCGATCTTTTCTGGTTTTTCGCCATTGCTGCTCTTCTTGTTCTTCTCGTTCAATAGAGTTGAATAAAAAGAAGAAGAATCATCCTCAAATTTGTGGCTTTGTTCATCTGTTATTTCTTCTTTGGCTGTGTCCAAAAGGTTGTCATCTTCAAGCTTGATGGAATCGTCCGTTGATGCCGATGTCTCGGAGGTGTATGAAGGTGAATCTTCTTCTATTTCACATGGTGTTTTTGTTGTCACTTCCATTTTAGCCTCTGGTTGTTCTCCATTTATGTCTTTTGATGATAGTTTGTGTGTTTTGGCCTCATGATCCTCAAGAGGCGGCTCTTTTTGCATGGAAGTTTTCTTTCCATCGTATGAATGATCCGCTGTGTAGGAGCATTAAATTCCAAAAACAAGTTCAAATTAGAATAATAAAGTTGTGAAAATTACACTTTAACACCCTAAAATATGCCCGTAACCCATATTATCTCCTCGGCTATTATTTTTCTTGCATTGCACGTCCAACTATAGTCATTAGTTTAACATTGTTCCCTCAACTCTCAGATTTTTCACAAATTCGAAATAATGAGAAAGCTGGATGTAATTGATTCGATAATGCAGGTTTGAGCTCTGCTCATGACTGAATTCTATTGCTTTAGATTCAGTCAAGTTGTGGGGCTATGGTTGTTTGCTTTGAAAATCAAAAAATTCTTCTATCATCTCTTTATCAACTTAAACCCCCTCTACTCCAGACCTCAGATCCGGGATTGTCAAACCAAGTTTAGCCACTATGTCACATTGTTTCAATTGTAGATATTACGACCACATATTTTATTCAACATTTTGATATTTTTCATCCAAAACATGTCGACGTTTCCTTTTGGAGCAATGTGAATTCAATCAATTTATTGAGGGGCTAATGTGCGAAACTCGATTGAGGGGGCAAAGTGGAGTTAGGGTCATAGTTGAGCGATCAAAGTGTAGTTTTACAAATACGGAAATGAATGAAAATGTTATTAATACGGTTTCTATGGAATATAGTAAATCAAAAAAATTAAATTGCTTGATTAACAAGAAATTAGATTGTGTTACCATTGTTAGAGGTGGTGGAGAGAATTTCGGATCCTTTGAGGACGTATTCATTGTCCGAGATTGGAGTAATGAGATCTTCATCCAACAAGTCTTGCCATACATACCCTGTCTTGTACCTCCTACACCCAAAATTCCTAATTATAACACTGCATAATTTAATGTATACCAAGTTCAAAAAGGGAATTTTTTTTTTCAATGAGTAATCTTCACAATCACGCATCGTAGATAATGATCAAAATTTCGTTTCAAAACGGTTGAAACGTTCGAAATGTTTTTATTTTTCAAGGAAACTAAAACAAATTAGTGATGAAATCAAAATTTTAATATTTCGATGTGTGTTTTGTAATGTTTTAGTATATTTGAACAATTATTTCGGAATGTTTTAAGATATTTCAAGATATTTTGGTATATTTCGACTAATATTTTGACAAAATAATTCTTAATTTTTTTTATTTTTTTCATACTATTTTTGAAATGAGTCGAAATGTTTCCGAAATAAGTTAAAACTTTTCCGCTTCCTAGATAACCGAAACAATATTTTGATTCTTGATCGTAGATCAACCCATAAAGGGTAAGCGGTGGTACTTGAATTTTGAAACTCGGGGTATAAAATTGAAATTTAGATGTTGTACATGTTTGAATCAAAATTTCGTTTCGTTCAACTCAAAAAATTGAAACGTGTTGAAAATATTTCGAAAAATTTTGGAAAAAGAATGAAAACTAACGGAAAATTGAAAAGCTTATTTTGAATCATCGTTGAAAATAGTTCGAAACATTTGAAAAAATGTCGATTGTCGAACATAGAAGAAATTTCAACATTTAATGAATGATTTATTTCAGTTTTCACCGAACCGAAACAATTCAGCTGTTTTGGTGGAAATGAAACGAAATTTTGATTGGTGTATGTTGTGTAGTACCTCTTGTATGACCAGGCAAATGATTCAGGAATGTCCTTTCCTCGCAATTCTGAAAGCCATCTCTTCACATCTTAAGCCAGAAACCAAACCTCATTAGCCCCAAAGAACACACACACACACACACACACACACACACACACATATATATATATATACCAACCTTTCAATCGAACACCATTGCGAGAGAGATGGTGGACACGAACGAGATGGGGCTGTTCAATACGACCGTTTCGACTAAGAAAGTAAATGATGTGAAGTCTTCTCACTTGGCCACCACCACCACCACCACCTTGGCCCTCCATTAATCTTCTGCACAAGAACACACTGTTCTACTTTTCAGGCCAAAAAAAAAAACCCTTTAATTTAACATTAAAAAGGGACTGGTTAAAACACAAAAACAAATGAAACCCAACACAAACAAATGTTTCTGTCTGTGCCGGCCTGCTCTAGAAAGAGTCGAAAAGATTAAAGAATTCATCGTGTTTAACCATGAGTGGTGTTAAAAACTAATGCAAAGCATATATAAATGTGCAGGCCTAAGCATACATACATTACATAGAGAATGATATAGAAATGACAAATTTTCTCGTACTTATCGAAAGTTTAATCGGGTTTGGAGAATACCCTAATGCAAAGAGGAGAGAGAGAGAGAGAGAGAGAGAGAGAGAGAGAGAGGGTTAGTGGTGTTTGATGCTCAAAAGGTGGATGGCGTGTAGATTGTGCAGGGATTACAATCCATATTTAATATATTTTCTATCGATTAAAATCACGGAACATGAATTTAAATTAAACTGAGTATATAAGTATGTCTCTTTCGTATTTAATGATTGATTTAAAATTAAATAAAATTAAAAAAAATTTATTAGAGAGAATTTAGATCCGATCTCTTTGTTACCTAGAATGATTCACCTCTCATGAATAGGAGGATCTTTGAATACTACAAACCGGGGTTGTGGCCGGAGAAACATATATATATTGATGACAAGTTTCAATTAGACCGTGAAGACAGCAAGGAATTTATACGTAACAATATCATATTGTTTTAGAAAGTTGGATCATGGTTCATGGGTGAATTGAAATTTGGTCAAATGGTTATCCTTTTCTTGTGAAAGCTTAGCTTTCATGAGGTCAAATGTTCAAGTTCTTGCACGACAAAAATATGGTTAGTTTAGTTGGTAGGATGAACTTCAGTTGCTTGAACGAACCGTATCCAAGTCTCTTTAATATGAGTTTGCATCCCCATCAAAACGTAAGTCCTGATTTAACTACTGTATGAGTTGAGGGATCGATTCATGCACCCGAGGTATGCCCTCGGTTCTACTCGGACTCACAAGCCTAAGCGACTAAGTTGCTTCTATCTTGCTGAAGACAAGCCAGGAATTTTCGCCATCATCCAAAAAAAATTACTTTTTTTTTTTTGTATGAGTATAGTGCAATTTTTTTAATGAATTCACACAAAGTACAAAATACACAACTTTGAATTATTTTATATCTTATAAAAAAAAAGAACTATTTTATCCAATATCAACATGAGCGATGTTATAGAGACTTAATTTGAAGACCTAATTAGAGACTTATTCAATGCATTCATTGAATTAGTTGTCAATTTTAATATTAACTGAAACTCGCTATCAATCCAATGATTTTATCGAATTAGATATCCACATAAGAGTCCAAATTAATTTGATACATAACTGGTATCTAAATTCAGGGTTTGACTATGGTACGAAATTTTTTTTTGGTACTATATCACTTATCAATTTTTGTAGTACCTATTACTAACTTTTGGGGTGCACAAATTTTTTAGGTTCACTTATTATTTTTTGGTAGAGTTTATCACTTTTTAGAGTAGAACCCAGAAGTTTCAAGTTTAATCTCTTCTTACACCCTCTAAAGTCTAGTCACCCTTATCCCTCTAGGGACATGATCTAACCCAAATCAAGCCATGGTGGTCAGCCACTAAACTCGAGGCTTAAGGGAGTAGTTGACACAAACCTAGACATCTTGTAACAAAAAAAGAGAGTAGAATTTATTATCATTTAGAGTTTTTTGTTTTCATTTTTCAATATGGTATGAAAAAAATAAAAAAATTCGATAATATAGTATTTTCCTAAATTCACCATAAATATTCTAATTTTAAAATAGGGTTTGTCCAATTGGCTGAGGCCGCCCTCCACTTTTTGACCATGGAAATTCGATACCATGTCCTTTCTCAAGGAGAGGGGAAGACTAAGACTCAGCCTAAAAAATTCCATATTTTGTTCTTTTGATAAATAATTTTTTTTTTTTTTTTTGTCAAATATGATTATAGTGAAGGGACTACAATGTTCGAATTCACAATTTTAATATCTAACAGTAAGGACAGTGACCATTAGAACAACCGTTAACCGGAATAGATTATCGTTTGGTAACATATTTTTTTAAAAAAATAAAAACAATAATTTTTTAATTAATATACTTTATATTGTAATGTATATTCATCTGAGCATTTATACTACTTCTGCACATGTATACTACTACAAATGTCATAAAAGCTTGAATGAATGCAAAAAACTAAAAAAAGAAAAAAAAAACCCTAGAAAGAAATAGATAAAAATCAAAATATAAAACAAAATATTAGTTAAAAACGTATACCAAACATTGAATTTGTTTTATGTAAGTTTAACACGCCACCCGACAATGTTAGGTGATATATATAACCGATCAGAAGTTGTTAAGAAAATGAGTAATGATACATTGAACAAATTTTGGGACCAAATTTAGAGCCCAAATGACATGGCAGCTGAGTTGAGCTTCTTTATTTGGTGTCATGTTATTTAGGCCCCAATAAAGACTCTAAATGACATACTGCCATGTCATTTGGGCTCCAAATTTAGTCCCAAAATTTGGTCAGTGTATCATTACTCTTTTCATTGACTGTGTAGACTACTTGACACTGACAAGTAATGAATTCAAAACCATGCAAAATTTTCTCACAAACATTTGCCTTTGTCACTATGCGTCCAATAAGAAATAAGGGTAATTTATAATTTTTTGAAGAGTTTATGATCAAGGATACCGATATAAGTCGGTTGAGTCGTATCCGACTTAATACTTTCTGAAACGATACCATTACACGATACATATAAACCCTGAGTCTCACACAATTCGGTCGAGTTGTCCAAATTGTATTAGAATCAATCTCAAGTCGCCAAGTTATCATCGCGGATTCGATCGATACGATTTTACGACATCACGTTATGACATAAAACTTTTGTCATGTTCAACATTTTTCTTTCAGTCTTATCGCCCGATACTGCACCGCAACGCCACGACTAATGTGTTTCAGAGCTCTCTAAATCGATGATCGATACCGTGACCTTGAACCATGCTCCTAAATGTTATGATCAATCCTAAACATCCCAAAAAATTATAATTTCACCCCTAAAGTTTGTAGTTTCATCTCAAAAGTTATATCGTGAGTCATGACTCCAAAAAATTGTAACTTTTTTTTTTTGTAACTCTTTTTATTATAACTATCGCCCTAAAAGTTATATCATCACCAACAAAAATTATAAATTTGATACTGACTTCGATACCGTACGCTGGTCTAACTTTTTCAACTTTGTTTTTATCCGAAATCACCAAGAGATCGGTTACAGAGAAGACGGCCAAAAGAATAAGCAAAAAACTCGAGAACATCAAATGTAGAAGCATGTTTGACCTTTTAACACTGCGTTCCTTTGCAAGAGACATTTCTTCCATGGATTCCATTGCAGAAGCCAGCCCAAGCTTTTATATTAAGACTTGTAGAGAGCTCTTCTTTTCTCTTTCCTCATCTTCTATTTTCATGAAAAAGAAATTTATCAGAAAATATAAAAAGGAAACTTCTAGACTACTTTCAATTTTTTCTTAGCATTAACTGAAATCATCAAATCTCCCGAAACACGATTCTGATATCTTATTAAACTATCAATCACTCTAAAAATTTAAACGGTTAGAGTAAAAGACTCTGAATGTCGTACCTCCCTCTTGGTTTAGACATACAACCAAGTTATCATGATGTAGAACAAGGCATAACATAACTTTTTGACACTCAATTCCGATACTAATAGAGCATTCAACACAAAATCAATTGACGATATATAAGTGGAGAGATTCACAAGACTTGTATACTTGTTTGCAAGGTGCTATTACACAAATATGAGACAATTAACCTAAAATTATCCAACTGCTTTGGCCTAATCATACAAAAACAAGAATAATATCACACAAAAGAAAGACAACCCAATAAAAACAAGGACAGGAAACAAAATATCACAAGAAAATCAGTGGGTTTTATCTGTATAATCAACCCTTTATTACCAGCTAGGAAACAAGAAGAAAAGTTATTTGAAGTCTAGAGTTGAAGAAGTAAACAAAAACGAATGATGAAGTTCTTACATTTCTCTCTCCTGTTCGAAGATCTTCTCTTCTTTATGCTTGAACACAAAAACTCTCAGTCTAACAGACAACAAATTCATAGCTTCTTCAATCTTCATGTGAATGATCAAAAGCATGCTGATTTATCTGTCTTGCGTGTATATATATATATATATATAGACAGAGAGAGATAGAGAGAGAGTGAGAAAGAAGTCGTTGTTGCAGTTGCCATGGGGATGAGTCAATTTGATGGTGAGATCCACGCAGTAATCCAAAAATGCCTGCAGCCTGCCGTTTCAGCTCTGACGCAAACTGTTTTTTTTCGGGATAACTGATATCGTTTCAATCACTTGTTTTTTAAAATCATAGTTATAAAAAAAAAAAATTAGAACACATATAATCATCTACAACCCACACATATCGGTTAAACTCTTTTTTTTTTTTGACCCGAACTTAGATGGATTAAGAATAACTATCAACAATACAGCCAAACCTTTTTTGGGTAACCGGCAATCATTCCAATCATGTATAACACAAAATTGAATGCAGTTAATCACCCGTAAATCATTAATATTAGTTAAATTCGGGTTTTTGCGACGGGTGAATCCAACAAATTCATGTTCAATTGGTTTACTTCACAGTTTTCTACTGTGAAAACGCCATTACACTGGCCGATGTAGATGTGTAGGTTGAAATGATGATCAAATCATTGCCTTTGACAACCTTCCACCACCTTTGTTTGGCTTTTTTCATGCTTGTTTTGATCGCTTTCACATAAAAAATTGTCTGATAACAACAACACGGCAGAATGTGATTGAGTACATGAGTGAAAGAGGGTGAACCATTAATATATCATTTGAGCAGATCCATTTCGTACTCCTTCGTCCTTTATTTTTAAAATGAATTTGAGTTGAAACTTAGGGCTCCCGTTTGTGGAGAAGATATCCAATGCAACCGTGATACTATAAGTTAGTACTGTCATGTGATATTACCGTTTAATAATACGTTAAATAATATTTAAATAGACTTTACATAACTGAGTAACTATTTCATCTGAATAATAATATAATAATTATCCAATATAGAGAAGTGAGATTTTATCTTACCATTTGTTGGACGGTGGTAGACGTGACAATATTGACATTGTATCACTCTTATATTAAATATTAGTTATTGTCCGTGCCTAAAGACATGGAGTAATAAAAAAAATGGTTAACAATAAACATATTTGTAGTCACATCCAAAATCAAATTCCAAACATAGAGGAGAAAGAAAATAATTTAAACACCAGTTGTAATGGGGGTGAGCGGTGATAGTGATGGTGGAAGACAGTGATGATTGTGGTGGGTGACGGCGACCATGATAGTGGTGGCAACCATGGGTGGCAACGGTGATTGTGATGGTGGTGGTGGTGGGACAGTGGAGTGGCGACAGCAGTGATAATGGTGGTTTGGGGGGGGGGGGGGTAGTTGTGGTGGTGGTGGTAGTTACAAATTTGAAATTTTCTCCCTTTTTCTTCTTAGTTAATCTTTATGTGTAATGGTGGATTGTAGTTATAACTTGGACGCTATATGCATTATTATTGAAGCATAGAATGTATACCTAATGAAAATGAGAGAGAAAGGAAGATCGATGCTTGTTTTTAGAAAAGATTGATCACATGATTTCCCGATTGATAGAGTCAAAGGAGACCAACCAGAATAGGCCTAATTAGTGTTTTTTTAAGTTAACTTGTATATTTTGATCCAAAAAAAAAAAAAAAAGTTAACTTGCATATTAAAAATTGCACACTTTTAGAAATTTTGGAGAATGAAAAGAAAAGAAAGAAAAAAAAAAGCATTTTCAAATTTTGTACCCCAACATACATTCTTTTTTCAATCAACATGGATGATTAGATCAGTGTAACTATTTTTTTGTTGGATCCATTGATCCAATTATACATATTGATTTGTAGATAAACTCTTTTTGGTAAGCATATCATTTTTTTTTTCTTTTTTTCTGTTTTACAGGATCAGAAACTTCAACCAAAGTTCTAATTTCTTTGTTATATAATATAAATTATTATGAAGATATTCGTTGACGAAACTTGCTTCAAATTGTGATTTGCTCTTTGACATTAACAAATGCAAGGCTGGTCTATTTAGTAGAAGAAGACTATGAGTTTTGTCCTAATTATTAAAAATAAATTAAGGGATTTTTTTTATACCATGCAGATTACAAACTCGTTAGAACATCTTTTTTGGCTGTATTCCAACGATTTTGTTAATCACAAAACTTGGGAAAAAATTGTACAAATCGTATGGGCAGATCACATAAACAAAGACCCACCAACCAATTAGTCCAAAAGTTTTTATCTATCCAAATAATAAGGACTAGGTTCAAATCCCGATAATTCGTTTCTCAAAATAGAGGGTAAGATCATTAAAACATTTACCTTTTTTTAGATTCAATTATAGGCATAAAGTCATATGCATATGATGCAATATTTTGATTCGAATTGTCTTCGATAGGAATGACAATGAATTGTGTCATGTGGATTTTTGTGTGACGTGCAAATTGTCTTGTGTTGAAATTCATTTAACTCATAGTCAATCCATTTCTGAACCATCAATTTTACATGATTTTGCATTCTTACATTGTGATTTGAACTGCCTTTGATAAGAATTGCAATGAATTGTATCATGTCGGTTTTGTGTGACGTGCAAATTATGTCGTGTCAAAATTCATTTAACTCATAGTTAATTCATTTTTAGCTGTATATAATCAGCTCTGTGCCAATTAACTTGATTATGACCCCAATTAACTCATATTCAGTAGTTTTATATCAGGAAAAGTCTATGGTACCCAAAAAAAAAAAAAAATTTCGGTACCAGTACCAGCGGTTATCACTTTTTATGGTAAAATTATAACTTTAAAAGAGAGAAGTTACAACTATTCAAATGAAAACTATGTCAATCACAGACACCCATGATTGATCATGAACTCTTGGTATCGAACTCAATCTTCTATTATTGATCATGTCCTTTAAAATTGTAACTTACACATCAAAAAAGTTATAACTTAACTTTAAAAAATTGTAATATTCGGTATAGTACTGCCGACGGTACCTTAGCCTTCCCCTTTATATCAACTTGTTATTAAATTGACAAATCGTCTTAAAAATTCTCTCAACTTACTGGTCTTAGTGGGTGGAACAATTGCTTGATTAGGAAAGAAAACCAAAACAAGCTTTCTCAATCATTAAACAAATAGTACAAAAATATGGTGAACAAATCCATTAGATTGGGATTTGGTCTTATATTCTAAGAGCAAATAAAGGAGTGCCTTCAACTGCACGACATACCAAATACAACAAATATATATATTCGTGGGGGTAGGTTAAGTTAATACAATTATTTAATTATTGGTTTTTGTTAGTCATTTCAAAAGACTTTTTCTGTTTTTTGCTGCCCAAGAATTGCTGACATCTGTATACGATTATACCACTTTTAGAAATCGAGCTTGAAAAGCTTATAGCTTTGGTCGCGACTATTATCGAAAAAATCTAATGCAAGTGAATATTTCACATGAAAGACTACACATCTGTATGTTGAGTGTTCATCTAATGGTGACGTGTGTGACTCAAAATAAACTGAGAGAGAAAATGAATATAATGGTGAATTACGGTTACAATCTGGATGTTACATGCATTATTCTAGTAGAATACAATGTATACCTAATGAAAATGAGAGAGAAAGGAAGATCAATGCTTGTTTTTAGCAATGATCAATTGATTAATAGAGTCAAAGTTGACCAACTAAACTAGGCCTAACTAGTTCTTTTTAGTTAACTTGAATATTATAAATTATAGACTTTTAGAAATTTGGAGAAACGAGGGAAAAAAAAAAAGGAAGCATTTTCAAATTTTCTTGCTGATGCACCCCAACAAACACTCTCTTTTTGATTAATGTAGAGGGTTAGATCAGTATTACCCTTTAATTTTTTAATTTAAAGGGACTCGCTGATTTAACTGTCTACATTGATTTGGTAAACTTTTTGATAAACTATTTTTTTTTTCCGGAAAATAACTTTATTGATAAACTTTTTAGTAAGCATATCATTTTTCTTTCTTTCTTTTTTGAAACTTCAAAGGAACTTGTAATTTATTTGTGTATGGTATCATATGACTAAGGATAATATAAATTATTATGAAAATATTCTTTAACAAAGTTTGCTTCAAGTTGTTATTTGCTCTTGGCACGACAAATGCAATGCTGGTTAAATTTATTTATTAAAGAACACGAGTTTGGTACTAATTATTAAGTCTTATTAAAATAAATTAAGGGTCTTTATTATATACCTAGTGGATAAGTATCATGTTATAACAACTTTTTTTGGTCATTAACACATTCACACACTCATAATATTCTTACTATATTAGGAATCATAGAATCAAAATAAGAATCCACAAATCTTATGGGCAGACCGCCAAAAAAAAAACAAAGACCCACCAACTAATTCATCCAAAAGGAAGAGGATTTCATCTCATTGTATTATTTCACTCAAATTTATTAGAGGTCAAATTTAAAACTATAACAAGTGTTCATCTGTTCAAACGATCTATTGAGGGTTCAAATCTTCAAAATTGATTACTCTAAAAAGAGGGTAAGACTGTTAATCACTTATGTTGTCCAAACTCGGCTATAGCTGGAAGTTATATGCATTACATACATCATTTTAGTTCCCTGTTGTTCTCTTTTACTTTTTAAAATAGTAAGTTAATTATATAAATTACCAACGGACCTTTAGTCTAATGATATTTCGTATCTTGTGAAAGTTGTGTTTTTTTTAGATCAATGGTCCAAGTCCTCTTCTAGAGGTTAAGTGTTGTAATGTGACCCTTCCATTCCATCAATGTCAATGAAGTGATTTTTGACGAAATAAACAATAGAAGCTAACAAAGGTTATACATTACCATACTTTTTTATGATGCACAAAACTGTCTCGTGCAAGATCAAGAGTCAAGTGTGTGACATGGTATAATTAATAGACAATAAATAAAGCAATCAATGGCAGTAATGTAAATATTGAGTCAACGCTAAGATATATAGTGGTTCGGTCCAGGTGATCTACTCTACTCTGGAAAACGACAACGGTGACCGGGGGGTTTTTATTGATCAAGTAAGGTGAACGAGGGAGAGAGATCAATAATAAGCTTCGGGAGAGATACAATAGCTAGGAGAGAGAAAGTGTGTGTAGAGGCAAAACTCAATGAGTAGTGAGATGCCTCTCTCAATGGAGAGAGCTTACAATTTATAGGCATGAAGCCTTTAGGTGAGGCGGTAACGTGAGGGTAAAAGCACTAATTTATCGGGGAGGATAGCTATAAAGATTGATTACATGATTTCCCGATTGATAGAGTCAGGGGAGACCAACCAGAATAGGCCTAATTAGTGTTTTTTTTAGTTAACTTGTATATCTTGATCCAAAAAAAAAAAAAAAGTTAACTTGTATATTAAACATTGTAGAAATTTTGGAGAAATGAAAAAAAAAAAAAAAAAGCGTTTTCAAATTTTGCACCCCAACATACATTCTTCTTTTAATTAACAGGGATGATTAGATAAGTGTAATCCATTATTTTTTTGTGGGACCCACTGATCTAACTGTACACAATGATTTGTAGATAAACTCTTTTAGGTAAGCACATCATTTTTATTTATTTATTTTTTTTTGTTTTACAGGATCAAAAACTTCAACCAAAGTTCTAATTTCTTTGTTATATAATATCAAATGCAAGGCTGGTCTATTTAATAGAAGAAGTTTATGAGTTTGGTCCTAATTATTAAAAATAAATTAAGGGATTTTTTTAGACCATGTAAATTACAAACTCGTTTGAACATCTTTTTTGGTCATTAACACACCCAAAAATCTGTATTCCAACGAACGATATTGTGAATCACAAAACTGGGAAAAAAAAAAGTACAAATCTTATGGGCAGATCACATAAACAAAGACCCACCAACCAATTACTCCAAAAGTGTTTATTTATCCATACAATAAGAACTAGGTTCAAATCCCGAGAATTTGTTTCTCAAAATAGAGGGTAAGATCATTAAAATATTTACCTTTTTCTAGATTCAATTATAGGCAGAAGTAATATGCATATGATGCAATATTTTGATTCGATTTGTCTTCGATAGGAATGGCAATGAATTGTGTCATGTCGATTTTGTGCGATGTGCAAATTGTCTTGTGTCGAAATTCATTTTAACTCATAGTCAATCCATTTTTGGACCATCAATTTTATATGACTTTCCATTTTTACATTGTGATTCGAACTACTTTCGATAAGAAAAGCAATGAATTGTGTCATGTTGAAATTGTGTTATGTTGGTTTTGCATGTGTGACGTGTAAATTGTGTTATGTCAAAATTCACTTAATTCATAGTTAATTCATTTTTAGTTGAATATAATCAGGTCTCTGTCAATCAACTTAATTATGACCCCAATTAACTCGCATTCAATAGTTTTATATCAGGGATAGTCTATCGTACCAGAAAAAAAAAATTCAATACCTGTATTGCCAATTATCACTTTTTTATGGTAAAGTTATAATTGTAAAAAAATAAGTTATAACTATTCAAGAGAAAGTCCTGATCGATTATAAACTCTCATATCGATTCCAAATTTCCATGATCGATTATGTATTTTAAAGTTGTAATTTACACATCAAAAAAGTTATAATTTTTGGTACAGTACTATCAGTGGTACCGGAACCTTCCCCTTTATATCAACTTGTTATTAAATTGACAACTCGTCTTAAAAATTCTCTCAACTTACTGGTGTTAGCGGGTGGAACAATTTGCTTGATTAGGAAAAAAAACCAAAACAAGTTTTCTCAATCATTAAACAAATAATACAAAAATATGGTGAACAAATCCATTAGATTGGGATTTGGTCTTTTATTCCAAGAGCAAATAAAGGAGTGCCTTCAAATGCACGACATACCAAATACAACAAATATATATATTCGTGGGGGGGGGGGGGGGGGGGGGGTATGTTAACTTGATGCAATTATTTAATGATTGATTTTTGTTAGTCATTTCAAAAGACTTTTTATGTTTTTCTGTTTTGTTTTGTTTTTTTTTTTGTTTGCTGCCCAAGAATAGCTGACATTTGTATACGATTATACCACTATTAGAAATCGAGCTTAAAAAGTTTATAGCTTTGGTCACGACTATTATCGAAAAAATCTAATGCAAGTGAATATTTCACATGAAAGACTATACATCTGTATGTTGAGTGTTCATCTAACAATAATGTGTGTAACTTAAAAGAAATCGAGAGAGAAAATGAGTATAATGGTGAATTACGGTTGCAGTCTGGATACTATATGCATTATCCTAGCAGTATACAATGTATACCTAATGAAAATGAGAGAGAAAGGAAGATCAATGCTTGTTTTTAGAAATGATCAATCGCTTGATAGAGTCAAAGTTGACCAACTAGACTAGGCCTACTTAGTTCTTTTTAGTTACCTTGAATATTATAAATTGTAGACTTTTAGAAATTTGGAGAAACGAGGGGGAAAAGAGGAAGCATTTTCAAATTTTCGTGCTAATGCACCCCCAACAAACATTCTCTTTTTGATTAATGTAGAGGGTTAGATCAGTGTTACCCTTTAATTTTTTTTAAAGGGACTCGCTGATCCAACTATCTACATTGATTTGGTAAACTTTTTGATAAACTCTTTTTTTTTTCTCGGAAAATAACTTTCTTGATAAACTCTTTTTAGTAAGCATATCATTTTTCTTTTTTCTTTTTTTATGTTTTACAAGATCAGAAACTTCAAAGAAACTTGTAATTTATTTGTATATGGTATAATATGACTAAGGATAATATAAATTATTATGAAAATATTCTTTAACAAAGTTTGCTTCAAGTTGTTATTTGCTCTTGGCACAACAAATGCAATGCTGGTTAAATTTATTTATTAGAAGAACATGAGTTTGGTACTAATTATTAAGTCTTATTAAAATAAATTAAGGGTCTTTATTATATACCTAGTGGATTAGGATCATGTTATAACAACTTTTTTTGGCCATTAACACATTCACACACTCATAATATTCTTACTATATTAGGAATCATAGAATCAAAATAAGAATCCACAAATCTTATTGGCAGACAGCAAAAAAAAATAGACCCACCAACTAATTCATCCAAAAGGAAGAGGATTTCATCTCATTGTATTATTTCACTCAAATTTATTAGAGGTCAAATTTAAAACGATAACAAGTGTTCATTTGTTCAAACGATCTAGTAAGGGTTCAAATCTTCATAATCGATTTCTCTAAAAAGAAGGTAAGACAAATAATCACTTATGTTGTCCAAACCCGACTATAGCTAGAAGTTATATGAATTAACTATATAAAATTATCAACGGACTTTTGGTCTGATACTATTTGTGAAGGTTTTATCTTCTTGAGGTTAAGAATTCAAAGGTTAAGGGTAAAATATGAGAGTTTTTATATTGTACCCTTAATGTATTAAAAGTGTTGCAATGTGACCCTTCTATTAATTTTCGTTACTCATTCCATCAATGTCAATGGAGTGGTTTTTGACAAAATAAGAAATGGAAGCTAACAGAGTTTAGACATTACACTACTTTTAATAGATTGAGGATTCAATGTGAAAAATATAATTTTTGAGGGTACAAATTAAAAAATCTTAAATCTTCTCTTCCCTGAAAACTTGTTGCAATCTAAACCACTTTACCTTGGAAGAACTGATTGATTAGGAAAGAGAAGCAAAACAAGTTTTCTCAACTATATCTTATTAAACATATAGGGCAAAAATATGGTTGATGATACCAAAAATTCTCTAAGGTTAAGCTCAACTCAAAAACAGCTCGGACATCCCAACTCAGGTCTTCCATTTCGGACCTCTTATCTCGGACATCCCAGCTCAGGTCTTCCAGCTCGGACCTTCGAGCTCAGGTCTTCTCCTCGAGCACACTGTGACAGCGACATCTCAAACTTTCCAGAAAATCACGTCACGCCTAGAGAATATAACATGGCCAAAGATTCCCGACACATGAGTTGTAACAACACCTAGAGGATCACGTTGATTACGCAATGATCCCTACTGTTACGCAATGATCACGATGGCTACCTAGGGATCACGCTGACTACGCGAAGCTCCTACACACTATAAATAGGGACCGATCCCTCGCTTTGAAAGGGAGGAGAATAACTGTGAATAGACTCTCTGTAGCCTTGTAATCTTCTTCCCCAGATATAGAAAAATCCCCCCAAGAACAAAAGACTTCATTAGAGTGGACTAACCAAGCTTCCAAGCTAGTGAACAACTACAAATCTCTTGTCTATCGATTTCAATTGATGGTTGTCTCTATGATTGGCTATTAACTATTACGAACCTAGTAACTCAAACTTGACATTCCAGTGAATTCCCATCATCATCCCTAATAAATTTTTAGTTCATTTCTCCATAGTTGAGCCCCAAGCTCAACTGCACAACCGCATAAATTATACTATCAATGGTGAACAATTCCATTAGAGTGCCTTCAAATGTATGAATTACCACAAATATATTCTTGGCGTAGGTTAACTTCATAAAATTATTAAGTGGTTTTTTTTTTTTTTTTTACGCCCAAAAATAGTTAAGTTTTGTATAATATTATTTCGTCACCATGAACCCATTTGCCCAATTAAGTTTTGATTTTGGGCCTCCCCAGCCCAATGATCTGGGCCTATCACGACCCAAAAGTTCCGCTTTCTAGGTTGTTAGGAATGGACTTGTTGAATGGTATACAAAAAGCACAAAGCTATCAATGAGTACAATAAAGCTTAAGGTGCCGTTTCATATATAGACATAGATCTACATATATGATTTTATTTTTACATAGATTTACATGTGTGTATTTATTTGTGTTTGTGTATGTGTGTTGTATATATAGATCTATGTGTATATATAAATATATGTGTGTGTGCTGTATATATAAATCTGTGTGTATATGTATGTGTGTGTGTGTCTGTGTGTATCTTGTGTGTGTGTGTGTGTGTCCTAGCAAGAGGTCTCGCCTGTGAGTGTGTGTTCTTGTTGACATCTCCAAATTTTTTATTTTTTATTTTTGATCACAAAGAACATCTCCCATTGAGAGATCACAAATTGAGGAATTTAGGATTAAAATATTAACCAAAATAATATCAATAAAATATTACCTAAAATATATACTATCAAACATGTTTTTTATAATTTTTTAAATATAAATAACTACCAAACATGTTTTATATTTTTAATTTTTATCACAAAAAAAAAATTTATATAATAACCCACAAAGATTACAAACTCCACCACCGTAACCCCTTTGATATCAAAGTTGAATTCTAACTCTAAATATTATTCATAAATATGACACAAAATTAACGAATAATTAAGGTGCCCCCACAATTAAAAAAGTCTTGTTCCGCCCCTGAGGGTACGCTACCAGAAATCGGGCTTTGAAACTCTCACACTTTATGAATGAGCCGATAGCCTATAGTTTTGGTCACAACAATAATCAAACAGCTCCAATGAAGATGAATGTCTAACATGGGGTGTGCGCATCTATATGTTGGGTGTTCTTTTGTCGTGTGACCCGATAGCTTATATGCAAGTGCAAAATGTGGGAAACATCGTCAAGTTCCAACGATCAAAAGTATTTAATTTAGTCTTGATTTAGATTGTATGACAATTACATACAACAACAATCATACTCTTTCATCTCCGCTCCAATTATCTTTCCATTTAGGGCCAGTAGGGCCTTGTTCACCTAGTACCTCATTAGGAACACTCTTTACAGAGTTCAGAAATGCTTTCTTCAGCTTCCCAGGCAGTACTTTCGCCACCTTGTTGATCTCATCCGCGGTGTTATAGCTGATACTTGGACCCCATTCTCTAGTATAGTTTAGCCATGGTGGCTCAACAATTGTTGACCCCAAGTACTCCGCGCCAACCACCAGAAACCTTACTCCAGTGTCCATGACTATCTTGCCTTTTCCAGTATCATTCCTTATTCCTATCCCTTTGTTTCCTTGTACTTTTGGAAAAAAAGCATGGCTATGCAATGCTGCATATGTCACAGGCTTACTACCATTTTCGAACTCAAGCTCCCAAGCATCAATCCATATCCCTTTACTGTGTTGTGAAAAATATACACTTTTTAGCTCCCCATTGAAATTGCTGACCCTCAATGTCACGTGTTCCCAGTCGCTAACATGCTCGCCTATTTTTCCCAAGGAAATAGAAACAAACTCAACAATAGCCCTTGCTGCTCCATTAAAAGGGTAGAAGACCCATATGGCTATATCTGTGAATGTCGTTCCAAACACAGGTTTGATGTGTAAATATACCCCAGCAAATTGTAAATCTCCTTTCTTGACATAGTCTTTGGCTGATCCATTAACCGGGAGGTCTAACCAATAGGCACCATCATTTGAACCACCTTGGGGAAGGTTTGAGCCTGTCGGTTCAATAGAGACGGGTTCTGACTCTTCGCCTTTTTTATAAAGCAGTGCCCCATTTTCAAAGAACCAACCAACTGAAGAGGGAAGGTATTGTTCATTGGGATCAAAGTAAATCCATGGAGAATAAGCTTGAACTAGTGCCTGAATTTGGCTAAGATTAGGCATAGCACTTGAGTTAGCTTTGACATTCTTCAAACAAGCTAGAGGTAATGCAGAACCATTAATTTGGGCTATGAATGTACCAGTGGGAACACCTAAAGCTTTGGTCCCTCTATCAGTTGGTGTTGAGGCGTAAACATTGATCCCCTTCTCTGGCCCCCAAATCCATGCATCAATTACAGAAACATCGGTGAGGTCAGAACAAACGCATCGGATTTTGTCAAGGGAAGGCTTCTCAGGCGAGTTTGTAACCACATGACCAATGGCTTTGTAGCCATCAGCTGGTGTTGGCAGCCAGATATAGCCAGGACCATCTTGCTTAATTTGCAAAGACTCACTACTCCAAACAAGAGTGTAGTCAATTGGCTGCTTTAGAGCACCTCCCGAGGGGTCTCCTGTGACATCTTTTCCAACAAGAGACCATCCAAATAGAGGCCTATTGTTGGGCTGGCTATAGGAACCAAGCATGAAGAATCCTTCTGGTATCGAAGCTGGTTCAAAAAACGTTGCTCCAAGATTGTCAGGGCCGCCTTCATTGGTAGCCCAAACTTTAGTGAAAGATGATATTTGATACACTTGTAATCCTCCTAGATCAATAGTCCCACTTGCAAAACCTTCACCTATAATTCAAAGAAACAAAGAAAGAACTCAAAAAAGTAAGAACTCAAGAAAGAAATAATAAACTAAAAACAACTTATAAAAGAAAATGAGGATAGAACATGATGCTACTGATAATCATATAGCAGAGGAAAGAACCTGGAGGCCAAGTGGGTGTTGGGGAAGGCAGCTTGAAAATGGTTTCAATGGGCAAAGGCTTGCTGTCTTTCATTGAAATAATTGTCGGTGAAGAAGATACTTGAAGATAATTCACCATCTTTGATTCTCTCACACAAAGACTAGAACAACAAATTTACAATATGAGGATTGCTTAATATCTTACCCTTACATATGCAAATTGATGACTCTTGTTATGGGTCAGCCCCTTTCTGTTGGGTCATGACTCATGAGGGATAAGCTTTATTATGATGGCATGAAAAATTTTAGTAAATGATACAAAGATTTTTGCTATGCAATATAATAACATTCTCAAACCCAACTAGATGGGTCTCTGTTAATCCCACACATTTGAATCATAGAATACATCACGTATTGAATTGATTCCAACCCATATGGATCACAGAACATGTACTGAATGATGGATTACAGAACTTATACTGGATTGAATTAATTGGATTTTAGCTTTCTAAGTATAATGAACCTGGTGATGATAATGATCACCCCAACAACAATGAAGATGAAAAGGGTAAGTTATAAAGATTACTATTAACCGCAAAAATTACAAGGAAATGACAACAGTGCATTCCACAAGCTAGATGATTGATACTTAAGGCATGTGATCTATCATGCATTACCATTCAAACTGGAAAAAGAACAAGGAATCTCAAAATGGTTGTTTTTCTGATATAGCTAAATCTTCGAACACATGCTACACTTTTGGCAATAATCTACACAAATCAAACAAAAAACAAAGGGAAATTTAACAGTAGATACCATTGTGGAGCTGAAGAGAGTAGCATTAATGCCAGAGCAGTGATTGTTGCCGCCAGATAAACTTCCATTGAAAAGACCAAAAAAAAAAAAAAATACCTCTCTCTCTTTCTCTCTCTCAACTCTACCTTAAATTCCCAATAGACGAACACCCATTTTTAATCTTCTCACTATCTCAGACAATGGAAAAAAAACCCATGAATTCAAGCTCTACCTCCAGGGTGATAAGTGGTGCTGGTGTGAGATTCGTATATAAATGGAGTGTTTGTTCTTTTGGCACTGAGAAGGCTGACATGACAAAAAGCTCTTTGTATCAGTGGATATTTATGGGTGTTCGTTAAAGGTGACATATCCATCTCTTAAAAGATAAATCATAAACTCATATGTATCTAGTTTAAAATTTAAAACTCTCTTACCACTAATCATTTCGACGTGAATATTCACCCAAAAAAAAATTTGTCAAAATTCGCATATACTGACCCGAACAATCTAACCACAATTTATAATAAAAAAAAAACCTTTATCATGTTTTTCTTTTAAGGTTGATATTTTCTTAATCCTCAATCTATAATAATAATAAAAAAAAAAACAGACTTCAATAAATTTATCCGACAGTCTCAAATAGAGTCATCTAACAATTATCAATATCTCTTTTAAATTTTTACTGTGTCACCTAGTATAATAATAATATATAAAACTTATAATAATTCTCAATCATTATATATAAAAAAATATAAAAAATTATATTTAATTAATCAAATTTAAATTCAGATCGAACTCCAATAATTGAGGGGCCCTAATGTGAACATCCTCGGGAGGCACAAAGAATATCCGCCCTGTGCCTCTATTTACGCAAATTAGCGTACGGCACCACTTAACTTAAAAAAATTAAGACCTAACCTACCCAACCCCCATCTACCCCAGATATCAACTGTCTAAATTAATTGCACTTTCCCCTTTTGAGATATGAAAAATCTATCCAACTTAAATTTTTTTTTTTTTTTTTTAACGCAACTTAAATTTGAATCTCAATAATATCTCAAATGAACGGTAGTCATTGAAAGAGTGGATCCTATCAGTTTTTTTAAATACAATGCACTGATTCAATAGTTCTTATTAATTTAGAATTTTAAATTTAGATTACATAGTATTGCTCGAGAGATACTATAATATCTCTAATTCGTGAATTTTTAATGATGAAAAAGACTACGGTACTGCCGACGATATTGTACTGAAAATTATAAGTTTTTAAAGCTAAATTACAACTTTTTTAAAGGGTAAGTTACAAATTTTTAAAGGACATAATCGATTATGGGAGATTGAAATCGATATCAAAATTATAATTTTCAAAGGTTAGGTTACAATTTCTAAAAGTCAATTTATAACTCATAAAGAAGGAGTTATAACTGTTCAAGAAAAGTTCATGATCGATTATAAGTGTCTGTAATCAATTATGAACATAAAAAATTATAACCAACGATACCAAAATATTTTTTTTTTTTTCAGCACGGTAGAGATTAAAGATTGTCGTGTTTTGCATGCTTAAAAATTCAAGTTGTCTCTCAGATTTAAAATTACCTCACACTCTTAACCCTTGATTTGTATATTCACAACAACAATGAATATGAAAAGGGTAAGTTATAAAGAGTACTATTAACCGCAAAAATTACAAGGGAATGACAACAGTGCATTCCTCAAGCTAAGATGATTAAAACTTATAAGGCATGTGATGTATCATGCATTACCATCCAAACTGGAAAAAGAACAAAGAATCTCAAACTGATTGTTTTTCTGATACATGCTATACTTTTGGCAATAATCTACACAAATCGAACCAAAAACAAAGAGAAATTTAAAGGGTAAGTACAATTGTGGAGCTGAAGAGAGTAGCATTAATGCCAGAGCAGTGATTGTTGCAGCCAGAGAAACTTCCATTGAAAAGACAGAAAAAACTTTCAGTTCTCAATCCTCTCTCTCTCTCTCTACCTTAAATTCCCAATCTCCGAACACCCATTTTTACCCTCTAAAGATCTCAGACAAAGGAAAAAAACCCATTAATTCAAGCTCTACCTCGGGGGTGATGATAAGTGGTAGTGGTGTGAGATTCGTATATAAATGGAGTGTGGTTCTCTTTTTGGTTCGGAGAAGGCTAACAAGACAAAAAGCTCTTTGTAACTGTGGATTTGCATATCTCTCTCTTAGATTCTATTTAGATGGCTATAATCTGGCTAGAAATAGTAATCTCATTCTTAATTTTATGAATTATGTTGTTAATGAGTCAGTAATTTATATCGGGAATAAAATTATTGTTGAAATTAAATTTTCAATGATAGTGAAAATCTTAAACTCACCATCAATTATGATAATCTCATTACCAACTTAATTGAGTATTCTAAAAAAAGAAAAAAAAAAATCAAATTCAAATTCAAAATCCTTCTCAAAATTTAGTTTGTTGCTAAAGCCAAGTTAGATTAAGATGATATTTTGAATTTAAATAATCGGTAAAAGTACCCAAACTTAATCTAGTTGTCCAATATTTCAAACCAGGAGGTTGAGGACAGAAATTAAAATTTCGTTTCGAAATGGTCGAAACGTTTCTCTTTCCAAATAAGCTAAAATGAATTGGTGATTGAATCGAAACACCAACACTTCAAGCTGTTTCAAGGTTTTTTGAGATATTTTGATATGTGAACCACTATTGTTTTGAAATATTTCAGGTGTTTTAAGGTATTTTGGTATATTTTAACTAATATTTCAAAATATTTTAAAAAAAAATTCTCAAAAAAAAATTTGTTTCTATTTTGTTTTTGAAACATTTTCAAAACATTTATATTTTTTAGGTGACTAAAACAATGCACCAAAATAAATTTTAGGAAACACTAATTTTTAGATTGATTGAATGATGTGTTTGTTTCCTTGTGGCATTTTGTGGGCAATGTGAATGGCATTGACAAGGGAGCATTTCCTCCGGAGAAAGCCTTTGAATTGTTATGTCAGGGGATTTCATTACACGGACCATATTGGGACCATGTTTTGGGTTACCGGAATGCAAGCTTGAAATGGCCTGAGAGGATACTGTTCACTACGTATGAGGACTTAAAATATTTGATATTCTATCTTTGATTGGAGTATTTTTTGTCTAAGTATAACATTTTAAATTTAAATGATCTAAATATTGCATACATATAAACTTTAAAGGATATGAGTATAATTCCCGCTCCAATTTTTGAGTTGTAGAATGCAAGGCTCCTATTGAAAACGTTTTCTGATTTCTTTCTTAGTTTTTTTTTTTCATATCTTGCATGGGGAAATGTCTATGGTCTATGAAGACTAATAAATTTCTATGGTTGCCCCACGTTAGAGACAAAAAGAGTAAATATAAGAGGCATCATATGCAACTTGTGTCCCATTAAACAATCATATTCCCAATCAAACACTACAAACTTTCTCTTTTGTCCTTTGACCGAATGATTAGCTTCTGCTTTAACCAAATTCCAAGTCCTAATAAGTCTAGTCATGGTTTCTAAAATGCTTCAAGTGCTTCTTTTCTTTTTCCTTTTTTTGTACTCTTTGATGCCTTGTCCCATGCATGGTAGGGTAGGCCCTTCAATTTACATGGCTCTCCCGTAATCGATTACTCTTTTTTTATTTATTTTGGTTTAATGATCAAGAGTATTTAGATTAACTTACGAAAACCTCGATTAATTCTCTCTCATATCCGATCAAAAATAAATCATTCACGCTGGGATTATGATATTTATGAGAAATAAAACTCTCATGGTCTAATCCAAAAAAAATAATCAAGATTCAAACTCAAGACATCCATGACCAATTACTTTATCCATTGACATATTTGAAACAAAAATACCTGGGTGTATTATTAAAAGTTCGAGTTTTCGATTCACTTGATGTGTTTATCTTAGGAATAATTTCATCTAAAGACGTGATTGGACAATTTCAGTTACCATGAAAAGGTTTTTGAGTAAAAATTGTATACTAGAGCTTAATTTTCCTTTGATAACCACTTCCTACTTGTCCACATATGCTTCACTTTTTTATTTTTCTGGACTAACGAATTATATCATATCTGATTCATGTTAAATTGGGTTAGGTGTGTCGAGATTTGTTCAATTTATATTTGATTTTTATGACAGTGAATAATGCATAGTCGAATTCGTGTCATGATTAATTTATGTCATATTTAAATCTTGTATAATCAAATTCACATCGTCTACAATTACATTTATGCTGATTCATATACTAAATAGGTTTAACTGATCAATTGGTTATGACCCAAATCATTGCGACTAAACTTATATCAAACTTTCTGCCAATTTTTTGACAGATTAAGCGAGTCATATTAAGAATTGTCGGTCCCTCTTATCATCTTACATGCTTAAGTAGGAAAAAATGAAGAATTGACAAATTATTGTTAAGGATAGGGCTACTAATCCAACAAGTCGGAGCGAGCTCAAGTCGAGTTTGTCAAGCTCATTTTTTTTAAATGAATTTAAAAAATTATTTAAATTCAATTGGTTTTTTGAAATGAGCAGAATTCGAATAGTTCAATTCGATTATCGATCCTCGTAACGATGAATTGGAAATGCAAAAAGTGAATCTCATTTTCAATTGAACTATGACATTTATTTTAAATTGTCCTTTAAATTCTTAATTATCTCAATTTATTTTTTGAATTATATGTGTGTGACCTACTCTACTCTTGAAAACGGCAACGGTGGCCGGGGGGTTTTTATTGATCAAGTAAGGTGAACGGGGGAGAGAGAGCAATAATAAGCTTCGGGAGAGATACAATAGCTAGGAGAGAGAAAGTGTGCCTAGAGGCAAAGCTCAATGAGTAGTGAGATGCCTCTCTCAATGGAGAGAGCTTACAATTTATAGGCATGAAGCCCTTAGGTGAGACGGTAACGTGAGGGTAAAGACACTAGTTTATCGGGGATGATAGCTATAAAGATTGATTACATGATTTCCCGATTGATAGAGTCAGGGGAGACCAACCAGAATAGGCCTAATTAGTGTTTTTTTTAGTTAACTTGTATATCTTGATCCAAAAAAAAAAAAAAAGTTAACTTGTATATTAAACATTGTAGAAATTTTGGAGAAATGAAAAAAAAAAAAAAAAAAGCGTTTTCAAATTTTGCACCCCAACATACATTCTTCTTTTAATTAACGAGGATGATTAGATAAGTGTAATCCATTATTTTTTTGTGGGACCCACTGATCTAACTGTACACAATGATTTGTAGATAAACTCTTTTTGGTAAGCACATCATTTTTATTTATTTTTTTTTTTTTCTGTTTTACAGGATCAGAAACTTCAACCAAAGTTCTAATTTCTTTGTTATATAATATCAAATGCAAGGCTGGTACTAGAAGAAGTTTATGAGTTTGGTCCTAATTATTTTAAATAAATTAAGGGATTTTTTTAGACCATGTAAATTACAAACTCGTTTGAACATCTTTTTTGGTCATTAACACACCCAAAAATCTGTATTCCAACGAACGATATTGTGAATCACAAAACTGGGAACCAAAAAATGTACAAATCTTATGGGCAGATCACATAAACAAAGACCCACCAACCAATTACTCCAAAAGTGTTTATTTATCCATACAATAAGAACTAGGTTCAAATCCCGAGAATTTGTTTCTCAAAATAGAGGGTAAGATCATTAAAATATTTACCTTTTTCTAGATTCAATTATAGGCAGAAGTAATTTGCATATGATGCAATATTTTGATTCGATTTGTCTTCGATAGGAATGGCAATGAATTGTGTCATGTCGATTTTGTGCGATGTGCAAATTGTCTTGTGTCGAAATTCATTTTAAATCATAGTCAATCCATTTCTGGACCATCAATTTTACATGACTTTCCATTTTTACATTGTGATTCGAACTACTTTCGATAAGAAAAGCAATGAATTGTGTCATGTTGAAATTGTGTTATGTTGGTTTTGCATGTGGGACGTGTAAATTGTGTTATGTCAAAATTCATTTAATTCATAGTTAATTCATTTTTAGTTGTATATAATCAGGTCTGTGTCAATCAACTTAATTATGACCCCAATTAACTCGCATTCAATAGTTTTATATCAGGGAAAGTCTATCGTACCAGAAAAAAAAAATTCAATACATGTATTGCCAATTATCATTTTTTTATGGTAAAGTTATAATTGTAAAAAAATAAGTTATAACTATTCAAGAGAAAGTCCTGATCGATTATAAACTCTCATATCGATTCCAAACTACCATGATCGATTATGTATTTTAAAGTTGTAATTTACACATCAAAAAAGTTATAATTTTTGGTACAGTACTATCAGTGGTACCGGAACCTTCCCCTTTATATCAACTTGTTATTAAATTGACAACTCGTCTTAAAAATTCTCTCAACTTACTGGTGTTAGTGGGTGGAACAATTTGCTTGATTAGGAAAAAAAACCAAAACAAGTTTTCTCAATCATTAAACAAATAGTACAAAAATATGGTCAACAAATCCATTAGATTGGGATTTGGTCTTTTATTCTAAGAGCAAATAAAGGAGTGCCTTCAAATGCACGACATACCAAATACAACAAATATATATATTCGTGGGGGGGGGGGGGGGGGGGGGGGGGGGGGGGTATGTTAACTTGATGCAATTATTTAATGATTGATTTTTGTTAGTCATTTCAAAAGACTTTTTATGTTTTTCTGTTTTGTTTTGTTTTTTGTTTGCCGCCCAAGAATAGCTGACATTTGTATACGATTATACCACTATTAGAAATCGAACTTAAAAAGTTTATAGCTTTTGTCACGACTATTATCGAAAAAATCTAATGCAAGTGAATATTTCACATGAAAGACTATACATCTGTATGTTGAGTGTTCATCTAACAATAATGTGTGTAACTTAAAAGAAATCGAGAGAGAAAATGAGTATAATGGTGAATTACGGTTGCAGTCTGGATACTATATGCATTATCCTAGCAGTATACAATGTAAACCTAATGAAAATGAGAGAGAAAGGAAGATCAATGCTTGTTTTTAGAAATGATCAATCGCTTGATAGAGTCAAAGTTGACCAACTAGACTAGGCCTACTTAGTTCTTTTTAGTTAACTTAAATATTATAAATTGTAGACTTTTAGAAATTTGGAGAAACGAGGGGGAAAAGAGGAAGCATTTTCAAAATTTCGTGCTAATGCACCCCCAACAAACATTCTCTTTTTGATTAATGTAGAGGGTTAGATCAGTGTTACCCTTTAATTTTTTTTAAAGGGACTCGCTGATCCAACTATCTACATTGATTTGGTAAACTTTTTGATAAACTCTTTTTTTTTTCTCGGAAACTTGTAATTTATTTGTATATGGTATAATATGACTAAGGATAATATAAATTATTATGAAAATATTCTTTAACAAAGTTTGCTTCAAGTTGTTATTTGCTCTTCGCACAACAAATGCAATGCTGGTTAAATTTATTTATTAGAAGAACATGAGTTTGGTACTAATTATTAAGTCTTATTAAAATAAATTAAGGGTCTTTATTATATACCTAGTGGATTAGGATCATGTTATAACAACTTTTTTTGGCCATTAACACATTCACACACTCATAATATTCTTACTATATTAGGAATCATAGAATCAAAATAAGAATCCACAAATCTTATTGGCAGACAGCAAAAAAAAATAGACCCACCAACTAATTCATCCAAAAGGAAGAGGATTTCATCTCATTGTATTATTTCACTCAAATTTATTAGAGGTCAAATTTAAAACGATAACAAGTGTTCATCTGTTCAAACGATCTAGTAAGGGTTCAAATCTTCATAATCGATTTCTCTAAAAAGAAGGTAAGACAAATAATCACTTATGTTGTCCAAACCCGGTTATAGCTAGAAGTTATATGAATTAACTATATAAAATTATCAACGGACTTTTGGTCTGATATTATTTGTCTTGTGAAGGTTTTATCTTCTTGAGGTTAAGAATTCAAAGGTTAAGGGTAAAATATGAGATTTTTTATATTGTACCTTTAATGTATTAAAAGTGTTGCAATGTGACCCTTGTATTAATTTTCGTTACTCATTCCATCAATGTCAATGGAACCATCAATGTCAATGGAGTGGTTTTTGACAAAATAAGAAATGGAAGCTAACAGAGTTTAGACATTACACTACTTTTAATAGATTGAGGATTCAATGTGAAAAATATAATTTTTGAGGGTACAAATTAAAAAATCTTAAATCTTCTCTTCCCTGAAAACTTGTTGCAATCTAAACCACTTTACCTTGGAAGAACTGATTGATTAGGAAAGAGAAGCAAAACAAGTTTTCTCAACTATATCTTATTAAACATATAGGGCAAAAATATGGTTGATGATACCAAAAATTCTCTAAGGTTAAGCTCAACTCAAAAACAGCTCGGACATCTCAGCTCAAGTCTTCCATTTCGGACCTCTTATCTTGGACATCCCAGCTCGGACCTTCGAGCTCAGGTTCCTAGCTCAGGTCTTCTCCTCGAGCACACTGTGACAGCGACATCTCAAACTTTCTAGAAAATCACGTCATGCCTAGAAAATATAACTTAGCCAAAGATTCCCGACACATGAGTTGTAACAACCCCTAGAGGATCACGTTGATTACGCAAGGATCCCTGCTGTTACGCAATGATCACGACAGCTACCCACGGATCACGCTGACTACGCGAAGCTCCTACACACTATAAATAGGGACCGATCCCTCGCTTTGAAAGGAAGGAGAATAACTGTGAATAGACTCTCTGTAGGCTTGTAATCTTCTTCCCCAGATAATAGAAAAACCCCTCCAAGAACAAAAGACTTCATTAGAGTGGACTAACCAAGCTTTCAAGCTGGTGAATCACTACAAATCTCTTGTCTATCGATTTCAATTGATGGTTGTCTCCATGATTGGCTATTAACTACAACGAACCTGGTAGCTCAAACTGGACATCCCAGTGAATTCTCATCATCATCCCTAATAAATTTTTAGTTCATTTCCCCCTAGTTGAGTCCCAAACTCAACTACACAACCGCATAAATTATACTATCAATGGTGAACAATTCCATTAGAGTGCCATCAAATGTATGAATTACCACAAATATATTCTTGGCGTAGGTTAACTTCATAAAATTATTAAGTGGTTTTTTTTTTTTTTACGCCCAAAAATAGTTAAATTTTGTATAATATTATTTCGTCACCATGAGCCCATTTGCCCAATTAAGTTTTGATTTTGGGCCTCCCCAGCCCAATGATCTGGGCCTATCACGACCCAAAAGTTCCGCTTTCTAGGTTGTTAGGAATGGACTTGTTGAATGGTATACAAAAAGCACAAAGCTATCAATGAGTACAATAAAGCTTAAGGTGCCGTTTCATATATAGACATAGATCTACATATATGATTTTATTTTTACATAGATTTACATGTGTGTATTTATTTGTGTTTGTGTATGTGTGTTGTATATATAGATCTATGTGTATATATAAATATATGTGTGTGTGATGTATATATAAATCTGTGTGTATATGTATGTGTGTGTGTGTCTGTGTGTATCTTGTGTGTGTGTGTGTGTGTCCTAGCAAGAGGTCTCGCCTGTGAGTGTGTGTTCTTGTTGACATCTCCAAATTTTTTATTTTTTATTTTTGATCACAAAGAACATCTCCCATTGAGAGATCACAAATTGAGGAATTTAGGATTAAAATATTAACCAAAATAATATCAATAAAATATTACCTAAAATATATACTATCAAACATGTTTTTTATAATTTTTTAAATATAAATAACTACCAAACATGTTTTATATTTTTAATTTTTATCACAAAAAAAAAATTTATATAATAACCCACAAAGATTACAAACTCCACCACCGTAACCCCTTTGATATCAAAGTTGAATTCTAACTCTAAATATTATTCATAAATATGACACAAAATTAACGAATAATTAAGGTGCCCCCACAATTAAAAAAGTCTTGTTCCGCCCCTGAGGGTACGCTACCAGAAATCGGGCTTTGAAACTCTCACACTTTATGAATGAGCCGATAGCCTATAGTTTTGGTCACAACAATAATCAAACAGCTCCAATGAAGATGAATGTCTAACATGGGGTGTGCGCATCTATATGTTGGGTGTTCTTTTGTCGTGTGACCCGATAGCTTATATGCAAGTGCAAAATGTGGGAAACATCGTCAAGTTCCAACGATCAAAAGTATTTAATTTAGTCTTGATTTAGATTGTATGACAATTACATACAACAACAATCATACTCTTTCATCTCCGCTCCAATTATCTTTCCATTTAGGGCCAGTAGGGCCTTGTTCACCTAGTACCTCATTAGGAACACTCTTTACAGAGTTCAGAAATGCTTTCTTCAGCTTCCCAGGCAGTACTTTCGCCACCTTGTTGATCTCATCCGCGGTGTTATAGCTGATACTTGGACCCCATTCTCTAGTATAGTTTAGCCATGGTGGCTCAACAATTGTTGACCCCAAGTACTCCGCGCCAACCACCAGAAACCTTACTCCAGTGTCCATGACTATCTTGCCTTTTCCAGTATCATTCCTTATTCCTATCCCTTTGTTTCCTTGTACTTTTGGAAAAAAAGCATGGCTATGCAATGCTGCATATGTCACAGGCTTACTACCATTTTCGAACTCAAGCTCCCAAGCATCAATCCATATCCCTTTACTGTGTTGTGAAAAATATACACTTTTTAGCTCCCCATTGAAATTGCTGACCCTCAATGTCACGTGTTCCCAGTCGCTAACATGCTCGCCTATTTTTCCCAAGGAAATAGAAACAAACTCAACAATAGCCCTTGCTGCTCCATTAAAAGGGTAGAAGACCCATATGGCTATATCTGTGAATGTCGTTCCAAACACAGGTTTGATGTGTAAATATACCCCAGCAAATTGTAAATCTCCTTTCTTGACATAGTCTTTGGCTGATCCATTAACCGGGAGGTCTAACCAATAGGCACCATCATTTGAACCACCTTGGGGAAGGTTTGAGCCTGTCGGTTCAATAGAGACGGGTTCTGACTCTTCGCCTTTTTTATAAAGCAGTGCCCCATTTTCAAAGAACCAACCAACTGAAGAGGGAAGGTATTGTTCATTGGGATCAAAGTAAATCCATGGAGAATAAGCTTGAACTAGTGCCTGAATTTGGCTAAGATTAGGCATAGCACTTGAGTTAGCTTTGACATTCTTCAAACAAGCTAGAGGTAATGCAGAACCATTAATTTGGGCTATGAATGTACCAGTGGGAACACCTAAAGCTTTGGTCCCTCTATCAGTTGGTGTTGAGGCGTAAACATTGATCCCCTTCTCTGGCCCCCAAATCCATGCATCAATTACAGAAACATCGGTGAGGTCAGAACAAACGCATCGGATTTTGTCAAGGGAAGGCTTCTCAGGCGAGTTTGTAACCACATGACCAATGGCTTTGTAGCCATCAGCTGGTGTTGGCAGCCAGATATAGCCAGGACCATCTTGCTTAATTTGCAAAGACTCACTACTCCAAACAAGAGTGTAGTCAATTGGCTGCTTTAGAGCACCTCCCGAGGGGTCTCCTGTGACATCTTTTCCAACAAGAGACCATCCAAATAGAGGCCTATTGTTGGGCTGGCTATAGGAACCAAGCATGAAGAATCCTTCTGGTATCGAAGCTGGTTCAAAAAACGTTGCTCCAAGATTGTCAGGGCCGCCTTCATTGGTAGCCCAAACTTTAGTGAAAGATGATATTTGATACACTTGTAATCCTCCTAGATCAATAGTCCCACTTGCAAAACCTTCACCTATAATTCAAAGAAACAAAGAAAGAACTCAAAAAAGTAAGAACTCAAGAAAGAAATAATAAACTAAAAACAACTTATAAAAGAAAATGAGGATAGAACATGATGCTACTGATAATCATATAGCAGAGGAAAGAACCTGGAGGCCAAGTGGGTGTTGGGGAAGGCAGCTTGAAAATGGTTTCAATGGGCAAAGGCTTGCTGTCTTTCATTGAAATAATTGTCGGTGAAGAAGATACTTGAAGATAATTCACCATCTTTGATTCTCTCACACAAAGACTAGAACAACAAATTTACAATATGAGGATTGCTTAATATCTTACCCTTACATATGCAAATTGATGACTCTTGTTATGGGTCAGCCCCTTTCTGTTGGGTCATGACTCATGAGGGATAAGCTTTATTATGATGGCATGAAAAATTTTAGTAAATGATACAAAGATTTTTGCTATGCAATATAATAACATTCTCAAACCCAACTAGATGGGTCTCTGTTAATCCCACACATTTGAATCATAGAATACATCACGTATTGAATTGATTCCAACCCATATGGATCACAGAACATGTACTGAATGATGGATTACAGAACTTATACTGGATTGAATTAATTGGATTTTAGCTTTCTAAGTATAATGAACCTGGTGATGATAATGATCACCCCAACAACAATGAAGATGAAAAGGGTAAGTTATAAAGATTACTATTAACCGCAAAAATTACAAGGAAATGACAACAGTGCATTCCACAAGCTAGATGATTGATACTTAAGGCATGTGATCTATCATGCATTACCATTCAAACTGGAAAAAGAACAAGGAATCTCAAAATGGTTGTTTTTCTGATATAGCTAAATCTTCGAACACATGCTACACTTTTGGCAATAATCTACACAAATCAAACAAAAAACAAAGGGAAATTTAACAGTAGATACCATTGTGGAGCTGAAGAGAGTAGCATTAATGCCAGAGCAGTGATTGTTGCCGCCAGATAAACTTCCATTGAAAAGACCAAAAAAAAAAAAAAATACCTCTCTCTCTTTCTCTCTCTCAACTCTACCTTAAATTCCCAATAGACGAACACCCATTTTTAATCTTCTCACTATCTCAGACAATGGAAAAAAAACCCATGAATTCAAGCTCTACCTCCAGGGTGATAAGTGGTGCTGGTGTGAGATTCGTATATAAATGGAGTGTTTGTTCTTTTGGCACTGAGAAGGCTGACATGACAAAAAGCTCTTTGTATCAGTGGATATTTATGGGTGTTCGTTAAAGGTGACATATCCATCTCTTAAAAGATAAATCATAAACTCATATGTATCTAGTTTAAAATTTAAAACTCTCTTACCACTAATCATTTCGACGTGAATATTCACCCAAAAAAAAATTTGTCAAAATTCGCATATACTGACCCGAACAATCTAACCACAATTTATAATAAAAAAAAAACCTTTATCATGTTTTTCTTTTAAGGTTGATATTTTCTTAATCCTCAATCTATAATAATAATAAAAAAAAAAACAGACTTCAATAAATTTATCCGACAGTCTCAAATAGAGTCATCTAACAATTATCAATATCTCTTTTAAATTTTTACTGTGTCACCTAGTATAATAATAATATATAAAACTTATAATAATTCTCAATCATTATATATAAAAAAATATAAAAAATTATATTTAATTAATCAAATTTAAATTCAGATCGAACTCCAATAATTGAGGGGCCCTAATGTGAACATCCTCGGGAGGCACAAAGAATATCCGCCCTGTGCCTCTATTTACGCAAATTAGCGTACGGCACCACTTAACTTAAAAAAATTAAGACCTAACCTACCCAACCCCCATCTACCCCAGATATCAACTGTCTAAATTAATTGCACTTTCCCCTTTTGAGATATGAAAAATCTATCCAACTTAAATTTTTTTTTTTTTTTTTTAACGCAACTTAAATTTGAATCTCAATAATATCTCAAATGAACGGTAGTCATTGAAAGAGTGGATCCTATCAGTTTTTTTAAATACAATGCACTGATTCAATAGTTCTTATTAATTTAGAATTTTAAATTTAGATTACATAGTATTGCTCGAGAGATACTATAATATCTCTAATTCGTGAATTTTTAATGATGAAAAAGACTACGGTACTGCCGACGATATTGTACTGAAAATTATAAGTTTTTAAAGCTAAATTACAACTTTTTTAAAGGGTAAGTTACAAATTTTTAAAGGACATAATCGATTATGGGAGATTGAAATCGATATCAAAATTATAATTTTCAAAGGTTAGGTTACAATTTCTAAAAGTCAATTTATAACTCATAAAGAAGGAGTTATAACTGTTCAAGAAAAGTTCATGATCGATTATAAGTGTCTGTAATCAATTATGAACATAAAAAATTATAACCAACGATACCAAAATATTTTTTTTTTTTTCAGCACGGTAGAGATTAAAGATTGTCGTGTTTTGCATGCTTAAAAATTCAAGTTGTCTCTCAGATTTAAAATTACCTCACACTCTTAACCCTTGATTTGTATATTCACAACAACAATGAATATGAAAAGGGTAAGTTATAAAGAGTACTATTAACCGCAAAAATTACAAGGGAATGACAACAGTGCATTCCTCAAGCTAAGATGATTAAAACTTATAAGGCATGTGATGTATCATGCATTACCATCCAAACTGGAAAAAGAACAAAGAATCTCAAACTGATTGTTTTTCTGATACATGCTATACTTTTGGCAATAATCTACACAAATCGAACCAAAAACAAAGAGAAATTTAAAGGGTAAGTACAATTGTGGAGCTGAAGAGAGTAGCATTAATGCCAGAGCAGTGATTGTTGCAGCCAGAGAAACTTCCATTGAAAAGACAGAAAAAACTTTCAGTTCTCAATCCTCTCTCTCTCTCTCTACCTTAAATTCCCAATCTCCGAACACCCATTTTTACCCTCTAAAGATCTCAGACAAAGGAAAAAAACCCATTAATTCAAGCTCTACCTCGGGGGTGATGATAAGTGGTAGTGGTGTGAGATTCGTATATAAATGGAGTGTGGTTCTCTTTTTGGTTCGGAGAAGGCTAACAAGACAAAAAGCTCTTTGTAACTGTGGATTTGCATATCTCTCTCTTAGATTCTATTTAGATGGCTATAATCTGGCTAGAAATAGTAATCTCATTCTTAATTTTATGAATTATGTTGTTAATGAGTCAGTAATTTATATCGGGAATAAAATTATTGTTGAAATTAAATTTTCAATGATAGTGAAAATCTTAAACTCACCATCAATTATGATAATCTCATTACCAACTTAATTGAGTATTCTAAAAAAAGAAAAAAAAAAATCAAATTCAAATTCAAAATCCTTCTCAAAATTTAGTTTGTTGCTAAAGCCAAGTTAGATTAAGATGATATTTTGAATTTAAATAATCGGTAAAAGTACCCAAACTTAATCTAGTTGTCCAATATTTCAAACCAGGAGGTTGAGGACAGAAATTAAAATTTCGTTTCGAAATGGTCGAAACGTTTCTCTTTCCAAATAAGCTAAAATGAATTGGTGATTGAATCGAAACACCAACACTTCAAGCTGTTTCAAGGTTTTTTGAGATATTTTGATATGTGAACCACTATTGTTTTGAAATATTTCAGGTGTTTTAAGGTATTTTGGTATATTTTAACTAATATTTCAAAATATTTTAAAAAAAAATTCTCAAAAAAAAATTTGTTTCTATTTTGTTTTTGAAACATTTTCAAAACATTTATATTTTTTAGGTGACTAAAACAATGCACCAAAATAAATTTTAGGAAACACTAATTTTTAGATTGATTGAATGATGTGTTTGTTTCCTTGTGGCATTTTGTGGGCAATGTGAATGGCATTGACAAGGGAGCATTTCCTCCGGAGAAAGCCTTTGAATTGTTATGTCAGGGGATTTCATTACACGGACCATATTGGGACCATGTTTTGGGTTACCGGAATGCAAGCTTGAAATGGCCTGAGAGGATACTGTTCACTACGTATGAGGACTTAAAATATTTGATATTCTATCTTTGATTGGAGTATTTTTTGTCTAAGTATAACATTTTAAATTTAAATGATCTAAATATTGCATACATATAAACTTTAAAGGATATGAGTATAATTCCCGCTCCAATTTTTGAGTTGTAGAATGCAAGGCTCCTATTGAAAACGTTTTCTGATTTCTTTCTTAGTTTTTTTTTTTCATATCTTGCATGGGGAAATGTCTATGGTCTATGAAGACTAATAAATTTCTATGGTTGCCCCACGTTAGAGACAAAAAGAGTAAATATAAGAGGCATCATATGCAACTTGTGTCCCATTAAACAATCATATTCCCAATCAAACACTACAAACTTTCTCTTTTGTCCTTTGACCGAATGATTAGCTTCTGCTTTAACCAAATTCCAAGTCCTAATAAGTCTAGTCATGGTTTCTAAAATGCTTCAAGTGCTTCTTTTCTTTTTCCTTTTTTTGTACTCTTTGATGCCTTGTCCCATGCATGGTAGGGTAGGCCCTTCAATTTACATGGCTCTCCCGTAATCGATTACTCTTTTTTTATTTATTTTGGTTTAATGATCAAGAGTATTTAGATTAACTTACGAAAACCTCGATTAATTCTCTCTCATATCCGATCAAAAATAAATCATTCACGCTGGGATTATGATATTTATGAGAAATAAAACTCTCATGGTCTAATCCAAAAAAAATAATCAAGATTCAAACTCAAGACATCCATGACCAATTACTTTATCCATTGACATATTTGAAACAAAAATACCTGGGTGTATTATTAAAAGTTCGAGTTTTCGATTCACTTGATGTGTTTATCTTAGGAATAATTTCATCTAAAGACGTGATTGGACAATTTCAGTTACCATGAAAAGGTTTTTGAGTAAAAATTGTATACTAGAGCTTAATTTTCCTTTGATAACCACTTCCTACTTGTCCACATATGCTTCACTTTTTTATTTTTCTGGACTAACGAATTATATCATATCTGATTCATGTTAAATTGGGTTAGGTGTGTCGAGATTTGTTCAATTTATATTTGATTTTTATGACAGTGAATAATGCATAGTCGAATTCGTGTCATGATTAATTTATGTCATATTTAAATCTTGTATAATCAAATTCACATCGTCTACAATTACATTTATGCTGATTCATATACTAAATAGGTTTAACTGATCAATTGGTTATGACCCAAATCATTGCGACTAAACTTATATCAAACTTTCTGCCAATTTTTTGACAGATTAAGCGAGTCATATTAAGAATTGTCGGTCCCTCTTATCATCTTACATGCTTAAGTAGGAAAAAATGAAGAATTGACAAATTATTGTTAAGGATAGGGCTACTAATCCAACAAGTCGGAGCGAGCTCAAGTCGAGTTTGTCAAGCTCATTTTTTTTAAATGAATTTAAAAAATTATTTAAATTCAATTGGTTTTTTGAAATGAGCAGAATTCGAATAGTTCAATTCGATTATCGATCCTCGTAACGATGAATTGGAAATGCAAAAAGTGAATCTCATTTTCAATTGAACTATGACATTTATTTTAAATTGTCCTTTAAATTCTTAATTATCTCAATTTATTTTTTGAATTATATGTGTGTGACCTACTCTACTCTTGAAAACGGCAACGGTGGCCGGGGGGTTTTTATTGATCAAGTAAGGTGAACGGGGGAGAGAGAGCAATAATAAGCTTCGGGAGAGATACAATAGCTAGGAGAGAGAAAGTGTGCCTAGAGGCAAAGCTCAATGAGTAGTGAGATGCCTCTCTCAATGGAGAGAGCTTACAATTTATAGGCATGAAGCCCTTAGGTGAGACGGTAACGTGAGGGTAAAGACACTAGTTTATCGGGGATGATAGCTATAAAGATTGATTACATGATTTCCCGATTGATAGAGTCAGGGGAGACCAACCAGAATAGGCCTAATTAGTGTTTTTTTTAGTTAACTTGTATATCTTGATCCAAAAAAAAAAAAAAAGTTAACTTGTATATTAAACATTGTAGAAATTTTGGAGAAATGAAAAAAAAAAAAAAAAAAAGCGTTTTCAAATTTTGCACCCCAACATACATTCTTCTTTTAATTAACGAGGATGATTAGATAAGTGTAATCCATTATTTTTTTGTGGGACCCACTGATCTAACTGTACACAATGATTTGTAGATAAACTCTTTTTGGTAAGCACATCATTTTTATTTATTTTTTTTTTTTTCTGTTTTACAGGATCAGAAACTTCAACCAAAGTTCTAATTTCTTTGTTATATAATATCAAATGCAAGGCTGGTACTAGAAGAAGTTTATGAGTTTGGTCCTAATTATTTTAAATAAATTAAGGGATTTTTTTAGACCATGTAAATTACAAACTCGTTTGAACATCTTTTTTGGTCATTAACACACCCAAAAATCTGTATTCCAACGAACGATATTGTGAATCACAAAACTGGGAACCAAAAAATGTACAAATCTTATGGGCAGATCACATAAACAAAGACCCACCAACCAATTACTCCAAAAGTGTTTATTTATCCATACAATAAGAACTAGGTTCAAATCCCGAGAATTTGTTTCTCAAAATAGAGGGTAAGATCATTAAAATATTTACCTTTTTCTAGATTCAATTATAGGCAGAAGTAATTTGCATATGATGCAATATTTTGATTCGATTTGTCTTCGATAGGAATGGCAATGAATTGTGTCATGTCAATTTTGTGCGATGTGCAAATTGTCTTGTGTCAAAATTCATTTTAACTCATAGTCAATCCATTTCTGGACCATCAATTTTACATGACTTTCCATTTTTACATTGTGATTCGAACTACTTTCGATAAGAAAAGCAATGAATTGTGTCATGTTGAAATTGTGTTATGTTGGTTTTGCATGTGTGACGTGTAAATTGTGTTATGTCAAAATTCATTTAATTCATAGTTAATTCATTTTTAGTTGTATATAATCAGGTCTGTGTCAATCAACTTAATTATGACCCCAATTAACTCGCAATCAATAGTTTTATATCAGGGAAAGTCTATCGTACCAGAAAAAAAAAAAATTCAATACCTGTATTGCCAATTATCACTTTTTTATGGTAAAGTTATAATTGTAAAAAAATAAGTTATAACTATTCAAGAGAAAGTCCTGATCGATTATAAACTCTCATATCGATTCCAAACTTCCATGATCGATTATGTATTTTAAAGTTGTAATTTACACATCAAAAAAGTTATAATTTTTGGTACAGTACTATCAGTGGAACCGGAATCTTCCCCTTTATATCAACTTGTTATTAAATTGACAACTCGTCTTAAAAATTCTCTCAACTTACTGGTGTTAGTGGGTGGAACAATTTGCTTGATTAGGAAAAAAAACCAAAACAAGTTTTCTCAATCATTAAACAAATAGTACAAAAATATGGTGAACAAATCCATTAGATTGGGATTTGGTCTTTTATTCTAAGAGCAAATAAAGGAGTGCCTTCAAATGCACGACATACCAAATACAACAAATATATATATTCGTGGGGGGGGGGGGGGGGGGGGGGTATGTTAAGTTGATGCAATTATTTAATGATTGATTTTTGTTAGTCATTTTAAAAGACTTTTTATGTTTTTCTGTTTTGTTTTTGTTTTGTTTTTTTTGCTGCCCAAGAATAGCTGACATTTGTATACGATTATACCACTATTAGAAATCGAGCTTAAAAAGTTTACAGCTTTGGTCATGACTATTATTGAAAAAATCTAATGCAAGTGAATATTCACATGAAAGACTATACATCTGTATGTTGAGTGTTCATCTAACAATAATGTGTGTAACTTAAAAGAAACCGAGAGAGAAAATGAGTATAATGGTGAATTACGGTTACAGTCTAAATACTATATGCATTATCCTAGCAGTATACAATGTATACCTAATGAAAATGAGAGAGAAAGGAAGATCAATGCTTGTTTTTAGCAATGATCAATCGATTAATAGAGTCAAAGTTGACCAACTAGACTAGGCCTAATTAGTTCTTTTTAGTTAACTTGAATATTATAAATTATAGACTTTTAGAAATTTGGAGAAACGAGGGAAAAAAAAAAGGAAGCATTTTCAAATTTTCTTGCTGATGCACCCCAACAAACACTCTCTTTTTGATTAATGTAGAGGGTTAGATCAGTATTACCCTTTAATTTTTTTAAGGGACTCGCTGATTTAACTGTCTACATTGATTTGGTAAACTTTTTGATAAACTAATTTTTTTTTTCCGGAAAATAACTTTATTGATAAACTTTTTAGTAAGCATATCATTTTTCTTTCTTTCTTTTTTGAAACTTCAAAGAAACTTGTAATTTATTTGTGTATGGTATCATATGACTAAGGATAATATAAATTATTATGAAAATATTCTTTAACAAAGTTTGCTTCAAGTTGTTATTTGCTCTTGGCACGACAAATGCAATGCTGGTTAAATTTATTTATTAAAGAACACGAGTTTGGTACTAATTATTAAGTCTTATTAAAATAAATTAAGGGTCTTTATTATATACCTAGTGGATTAGGATCATGTTATAACAACTTTTTTTGGTCATTAACACATTCACACACTCATAATATTCTTACTATATTAGGAATCATAGAATCAAAATAAGAATCCACAAATCTTATGGGCAGACCGCCAAAAAAAAACAAAGACCCACCAACTAATTCATCCAAAAGGAAGAGGATTTCATCTCATTGTATTATTTCACTCAAATTTATTAGAGGTCAAATTTAAAACTATAACAAGTGTTCATCTGTTCAAACGATCTATTGAGGGTTCAAATCTTCAAAATTGATTACTCTAAAAAGAGGGTAAGACTGTTAATCACTTATGTTGTCCAAACTCGGCTATAGCTGGAAGTTATATGCATTACATACATCATTTTAGTTCCCTGTTGTTCTCTTTTACTTTTTAAAATAGTAAGTTAATTATATAAATTACCAACGGATCTTTAGTCTAATGATATTCCGTATCTTGTGAAAGTTGTGTTTTTTTTAGATCAATGGTCCAAGTCCTCTTCTAGAGGTTAAGTGTTATAATGTGACCCTTCCATTCCATCAATGTCAATGAAGTGATTTTTGACGAAATAAACAATAGAAGCTAACAAAGGTTATACATTACCATACTTTTTTATGATGCACAAAACTGTCTCGTGCAAGATCAAGAGTCAAGTGTGTGACATGGTGTAATTAATAGACAATAAATAAAGCAATCAATGGCAGTAATGTAAATATTGAGTCAACGCTAAGATATATAGTGGTTCGGTCCGGGTGACCTACTCTACTCTGGAAAACGACAACGGTGACCGGGGGGTTTTTATTGATCAAGTAAGGTGAACGAGGGAGAGAGATCAATAATAAGCTTCGGGAGAGATACAATAGCTAGGAGAGAGAAAGTGTGTGTAGAGGCAAAACTCAATGAGTAGTGAGATGCCTCTCTCAATGGAGAGAGTTTACAATTTATAGGCATGAAGCCTTTAGGTGAGGCGGTAACGTGAGGGTAAAAGCACTAATTTATCGGGGAGGATAGCTATAAAGATTGATTACATGATTTCCCGATTGATAGAGTCAGGGGAGACCAACCAGAATAGGCCTAATTAGTGTTTTTTTTAATTTAACTTGTATATCTTGATCCAAAAAAAAAAGTTAACTTGTATATTAAACATTGTAGAAATTTTGGAGAAATGAAAAAAAAAAAGCGTTTTCAAATTTTGCACCCCAACATACATTCTTCTTTTAATTAACGAGGATGATTAGATAAGTGTAATCCATTATTTTTTTGTGGGACCCACTGATCTAACTATACACATTGATTTGTAGATAAACTCTTTTTGGTAAGCACATCATTTTTATTTATTTATTTTTTTTTTGTTTTACAGGATAAAAAACTTCAACCAAAGTTCTAATTTCTTTGTTATATAATATCAAATGCAAGGCTGGTCTATTTAATGGAAGAAGTTTATAAGTTTGGTCCTTGATAAGGATAGAATTCTGGGCATGGGCCGCCATGGCAGCAGAGCCCAATACACCCTGAGAGCCTAGAATGTTGGTTTGTTAGCCCAAAGAAAATACCCCCAACCAGCCCACATCGAAAGCAGAGGTCCAAGGGACCAAAGCCCGAAGAGTTCGAAGAACCAGCGGTCCGACCGTGGTCCAAATCCACACCCTTGACCTAAGGTGAACCCTGTTGCTCCATGTGTCCCAGGGACAAGTGGGACCATCTCTGATACCTCAGAGTTACACTTTGCAAAAGGCAGAAGGAAGTGGTGCTGAACGAACCAAGGAGTCGTGGGCACAGTAGCACCGGCAGACAGGAGAGCTTGCAGGGCAAGGACAAAAGGTCCCCACAAGATCAGGAAAAAGAGGTAGAAGAAATGGAAGAAACCCTAGGAAGAAAAACCATATAAATAGAACAGTAGAAGCAGGGGAAAAGAAGGATCTTCTGGACCCTCTCCCCGTTTTTACACTCTCCATCCTCGTATATTCGCAAAGGAAAAAGGCATTAATATTTTGCAACTGCTCAGTGCCTGTAACTCACCTATTATCATCTGAGATCAATATACCGCCATCAAGGAGTAAGAGTCTCTGTTACAGTGGATGTAGCCCAAGTCAATCGGCAAGGGTGAACCACTTACATTCCGTGTCTTCCGATTTCGTTAAATTATTTTCCTCAAGCCAATTCTTAAAGCCCAACAACAGGTCCTAGGTTGGGCTTGGACGATTATTTCCGAGACATCATCAGTCCTAATTATTAAAAATAAATTAAGGGATTTGTTTAGACCATGTAAATTACAAACTCGTTTGAACATCTTTTTTGGTCATTAACACACCCAAAAATCTGTATTCCAACGAACGATATTGTGAATCACAAAACTGGGAAAAAAAATGTACAAATCTTATGGGCAGATCACATAAACAAAGATCCACCAACCAATTACTCCAAAAGTGTTTATTTATCCATACAATAAGAACTAGGTTCAAATCCCGAGAATTTGTTTCTCAAAATAGAGGGTAAGATCATTAAAATATTTACCTTTTTCTAGATTCAATTATAGGCAGAAGTAATATGCATATGATGCAATATTTTGATTCGATTTGTCTTCGATAGGAATGGCAATGAATTGTGTCATGTCGATTTTGTGCGATGTGCAAATTGTCTTGTGTCGAAATTCATTTTAAATCATAGTCAATCCATTTCTGGACCATCAATTTTACATGACTTTCCATTTTTACATTGTGATTCGAACTACTTTCGATAAGAAAAGCAATGAATTGTGTCATGTTGAAATTGTGTTATGTTGGTTTTGCATGTGGGACGTGTAAATTGTGTTATGTCAAAATTCATTTAATTCATAGTTAATTCATTTTTAGTTGTATATAATCAGGTCTGTGTCAATCAACTTAATTATGACCCCAATTAACTCGCATTCAATAGTTTTATATCAGGGAAAGTCTATCGTACCAGAAAAAAAAAATTCAATACCTGTATTGCCAATTATCACTTTTTTATGGTAAAGTTATAATTGTAAAAAAATAAGTTATAACTATTCAAGAGAAAGTCCTGATCGATTATAAACTCTCATATCGATTCCAAACTTTCATGATCGATTATATATTTTAAAGTTGTAATTTACACATCAAAAAAGTTATAATTTTTGGTACAGTACTATCAGTGGTACCGGAACCTTCCCCTTTATATCAACTTGTTATTAAATTGACAACTCGTCTTAAAAATTCTCTCAACTTACTGGTGTTAGTGGGTGGAACAATTTGCTTGATTAGGAAAAAAAACCAAAACAAGTTTTCTCAATCATTAAACAAATAGTACAAAAGTATGGTCAACAAATCCATTAGATTGGGATTTGGTCTTTTATTCTAAGAGCAAATAAAGGAGTGCCTTCAAATGCACGACATACCAAATACAACAAATATATATATTCGTGGGGGGGGGGGGTATGTTAACTTGATGCAATTATTTAATGATTGATTTTTGTTAGTCATTTCAAAAGACTTTTTATGTTTTTCTGTTTTTTTTTTTTTTTTTTTCTGTTTGCTGCCCAAGAATAGCTGACATTTGTATACGATTATACCACTATTAGAAATCGAGCTTAAAAAGTTTATAGCTTTGGTCACGACTATTATCGAAAAAATCTAATGCAAGTGAATATTTCACATGAAAGACTATACATCTGTATGTTGAGTGTTCATCTAACAATAATGTGTGTAACTTAAAAGAAATCGAGAGAGAAAATGAGTATAATGGTGAATTACGGTTGCAGTCTGGATACTATATGCATTATCCTAGCAGTATACAATGTATACCTAATGAAAATGAGAGAGAAAGGAAGATCAATGCTTGTTTTTAGAAATGATCAATCGCTTGATAGAGTCAAAGTTGACCAACTAGACTAGGCCTACTTAGTTCTTTTTAGTTACCTTGAATATTATAAATTGTAGACTTTTAGAAATTTGGAGAAACGAGGGGGAAAAGAGGAAGCATTTTCAAATTTTCGTGCTAATGCACCCCCAACAAACATTCTCTTTTTGATTAATGTAGAGGGTTAGATCAGTGTTACCCTTTAATTTTTTTTAAAGGGACTCGTTGATCCAACTATCTACATTCATTTGGTAAACTTTTTGATAAACTCTTTTTTTTTTCTCGGAAAATAACTTTCTTGATAAACTCTTTTTAGTAAGCATATCATTTTTCTTTTTTCTTTTTTTATGTTTTACAAGATCAGAAACTTCAAAGAAACTTGTAATTTATTTGTATATGGTATAATATGACTAAGGATAATATAAATTATTATGAAAATATTCTTTAACAAAGTTTGCTTCAAGTTGTTATTTGCTCTTGGCACAACAAATGCAATGCTGGTTAAATTTATTTATTAGAAGAACATGAGTTTGGTACTAATTATTAAGTCTTATTAAAATAAATTAAGGGTCTTTATTATATACCTAGTGGATTAGGATCATGTTATAACAACTTTTTTTGGTCATTAACACATTCACACACTCATGATATTCTTACTATATTAGGAATCATAGAATCAAAATAAGAATCCACAAATCTTATGGGCAGACAGCAAAAAAAAATAGACCCACCAACTAATTCATCCAAAAGGAAGAGGATTTCATCTCATTGTATTATTTCACTCAAATTTATTAGAGGTCAAATTTAAAACGATAACAAGTGTTCATCTGTTCAAACGATCTAGTAAGGGTTCAAAACTTCATAATCGATTTCTCTAAAAAAAGAAGGTAAGACAAATAATCACTTATGTTGTCCAAACCCGGCTATAGCTAGAAGTTAAATGAATTAACTATATAAAATTATCAACGGACTTTTGGTCTAATACTATTTGTCTTGTGAAGGTTTTATCTTCTTGAGGTTAAGAATTCAAAAGTTAAGGGTAAAATATGAGATTTTTTATATTGTACCCTTAATGTATTAAAAGTGTTTCAATGTGACCCTTCTATTAATTTTCGTTACTCATTCCATCAATGTCAATGGAGTGGTTTTTGACAAAATAAGAAATGGAAGCTAACAGAGTTTAGACATTACACTACTTTTAATAGATTGAGGATTCAATGTGAAAAATATAATTTTTGAGGGTACAAATTAAAAAATCTTAAATCTTCTCTTCCCTGAAAACTTGTTGCAATCTAAACCACTTTACCTTGGAAGAACTGATTGATTAGGAAAGAGACGCAAAACAAGTTTTCTCAACTATATCTTATTAAACATATAGGGCAAAAAATGTGGTTGATGATACCAAAAATTCTCTAAGGTTAAGCTCAACTCAAAAACAGCTCGGACATCCCAGCTCAGGTCTTCCATTTTGGACCTCTTATCTCGGACATCCCAGCTCAGGTCTTCCAGCTCGGACCTTCGAGCTCAGGTCTTCTCCTCGAGCACACTGTGACAGCGACATCTCAAACTTTCCAGAAAATCACGTCACGCCTAGAGAATATAACCTGGCCAAAGATTCCCGACACATGAGTTGTAACAACACCTAGAGAATCACGTTGATTACGCAAGGATCCCTGTTGTTACGCAATGATCACGATGGCTACCTAGGGATCACGCTGACTACGCGAAGCTCCTACACACTATAAATAGGGACCGATCCCTCACTTTGAAAGGGAGGAGAATAACTGTGAATAGACTCTTTGTAGCCTTCTAATCTTCTTCCCCAGATAATAGAAAAATCCCCCCAAGAACAAAAGACTCCATTAGAGTGGACTAACCAAGCTTCCAAGCTAATGAACCACTACAAATCTCCTGTCTATCGATTTCAATTGATGGTTGTCTCTATGATTGGCTATTAACTATTACGAACCTAGTAACTCAAACTAGACATCCCAGTGAATTCTCATCATCATCCCTAATAAATTTTTAGTTCATTTCCCCCTAGTTGAGCCCCAAGCTCAATTGCACAACCGCGTAAATTATACTATCAATGGTGAACAATTCTATTAGAGTGCCATCAAATGTATGAATTACCACAAATATATTCTTGGCGTAGGTTAACTTCATAAAATTATTAAGCGGTTTTTTTTTTTTTTTTACGCCCAAAAATAGTTAAATTTTGTATAATATTATTTCGTCACCATGAGCCCATTTGCCCAATTAAGTTTTGATTTTGGGCCTCCCCAGCCCAATGATCTGAGCCTATCACGACCCAAAAGTTCCGCTTTCTAGGTTGTTAGGAATGGACTTGTTGAATGGTATACAAAAAGCACAAAGCTATCAATGATTCCAATAAAGCTTAAGGTGCCGTTTCATATATAGACATAGATCTCCATATGATGTTATTTTTACATAAATTTACATGTGTGTATTTATTTGTGTTTGTGTATGTGTGCTGTATATATAGATCTATGTGTATATATAAATATATGTGTGTGTGCTGTATATATAAATCTGTGTGTATATGTATGTGTGTCTGTATCTGTGTCTGTGTGTATCTTGTGTGTGTGTGTGTGTCCCAGCAAGAGGTCTCGCCTGTGAGTGTGTGTTCTTGTTGACATTTCCAAATTTTTTATTTTTTATTTTTTATTTTTGATCACAAAGAACATCTCCATTTGAGAGATCACAAATTGAGGAATTTAGGATTAAAATATTAACCAAAATAATATCAATAAAATATTACCTAAAATATATAATATCAAACATGTTTTTTATAAATTTTTAAATATAAATAACTACCAAACATGTTTTATATTTTTAATTTTTATCACAAAAAAAAAATTTATATAATAACCCACAAAGATTACAAACTCCACCACCGTAGCCCTTTTGATATCAAAGTTGAATTCTAACTCTAAATATTATTCATAAATATGACACAAAATTAACGAATAATTAAGTTACCCCCACAATTAAAAAAGTCTTGTTCCGCCCCTGAGGGTACGCTACCAGAAATCGGGCTTTGAAACTCTCACACTTTATGAATGAGCCGATAGCCTATAGTTTTGGTCACAACAATAATCAAACAGCTCCAATGAAGATGAATGTCTAACATGGGGTGTGCGCATCTATATGTTGGGTGTTCTTTTGTCGTGTGACCCGATAGCTTATATGCAAGTGCAAAATATGGGAAACATCGTCAAGTTCCAACGATCAAAAGTATTTAATTTAGTCTTGATTTAGATTGTATGACAATTACATACAACAACAATCATACTCTTTCATCTCCGCTCCAATTATCTTTCCATTTAGGGCCAGTAGGGCCTTGTTCACCTAGTACCTCATTAGGAACACTCTTTACAGAGCTCAGAAATGCTTTCTTCAGCTTCCCAGGCAGTACTTTCGCCACCTTGTTGATCTCATCCGCGGTGTTATAGCTGATACTTGGACCCCATTCTCTAGTATAGTTTAGCCATGGTGGCTCAACAATTGTTGACCCCAAGTACTCCGCGCCAACCACCAGAAACCTTACTCCAGTGTCCATAACTATCTTGCCTTTTCCAGTATCATTCCTTATTCCTATCCCTTTGTTTCCTTGTACTTTTGGAAAAAAAGCATGGCTATGCAATGCTGCATATGTCACAGGCTTACTACCATTTTCGAACTCAAGCTCCCAAGCATCAATCCATATCCCTTTACTGTGTTGTGAAAAATATACACTTTTTAGCTCCCCATTGAAATTGCTGACCCTCAATGTCACGTGTTCCCAGTCGCTAACATGCTCGCCTATTTTTCCCAAGGAAATAGAAACAAACTCAACAATAGCCCTTGCTGCTCCATTAAAAGGGTAGAAGACCCATATGGCTATATCTGTGAATGTCGTTCCAAACACAGGTTTGATGTGTAAATATACCCCAGCAAATTGTAAATCTCCTTTCTTGACATAGTCTTTGGCTGATCCATTAACCGGGAGGTCTAACCAATAGGCACCATCATTTGAACCACCTTGGGGAAGGTTTGAGCCTGTCGGTTCAATAGAGACGGGTTCTGACTCTTCGCCTTTTTTATAAAGCAGTGCCCCATTTTCAAAGAACCAACCAACTGAAGAGGGAAGGTATTGTTCATTGGGATCAAAGTAAATCCATGGAGAATAAGCTTGAACTAGTGCCTGAATTTGGCTAAGATTAGGCATAGCACTTGAGTTAGCTTTGACATTCTTCAAACAAGCTAGAGGTAATGCAGAACCATTAATTTGGGCTATGAATGTACCAGTGGGAACACCTAAAGCTTTGGTCCCTCTATCAGTTGGTGTTGAGGCGTATACATTGATCCCCTTCTCTGGCCCCCAAATCCATGCATCAATTACAGAAACATCGGTGAGGTCAGAACAAACGCATCGGATTTTGTCAAGGGAAGGCTTCTCAGGCGAGTTTGTAACCACATGACCAATGGCTTTGTAGCCATCAGGTGGTGTTGGCAGCCAGATATAGCCAGGACCATCTTGCTTAATTTGCAAAGACTCGCTACTCCAAACAAGAGTGTAGTCAATTGGCTGCTTTAGAGCACCTCCCGAGGGGTCTCCTGTGACATCTTTTCCAACAAGAGACCATCCAAATAGAGGCCTATTGTTGGGCTGGCTATAGGAACCAAGCATGAAGAATCCTTCTGGTATCGAAGCTGGTTCAAAAAATGTTGCTCCAAGATTGTCAGGGCCGCCTTCATTGGTAGCCCAAACTTTAGTGAAAGATGATATTTGATACACTTGTAATCCTCCTAGATCAATAGTCCCACTTGCAAAACCTTCACCTATAATTCAAAGAAACAAAGAAAGAACTCAAAAAAGTAAGAACTCAAGAAAGAAATAATAAACTAAAAACAACTTATAAAAGAAAATGAGGATAGAACATGATGCTAATGATAATCATATAGCAGAGGAAAGCACCTGGAGGCCAAGTGGGTGTTGGGGAAGGCAGCTTGAAAATGGTTTCAATGGGCAAAGGCTTGCTGTCTTTCATTGAAATAATTGTCGGTGAAGAAGATACTTGAAGATAATTCACCATCTTTGATTCTCTCACACAAAGACTAGAACAACAAATTTACAATATGAGGATTGCTTAATATCTTACCCTTACATATGCAAATTGATGACTCTTGTTATGGGTCAGCCCCTTTCTGTTGGTTCATGACTCATGAGGGATAAGCTTTATTATGATGGCATGAAAAATTTTAGTAAATGATACAAAGATTTTTGCTATGCAATATAATAACATTCTCAAACCCAACTAGATGGGTCTCTGTTAATCCCACACATTTGAATCATAGAATACATCACGTATTGAATTGATTCCAACCCATATGGATCACAGAACATGTACTGAATGATGGATTACAGAACTTATACTGGATTGAATTAATTGGATTTTAGCTTTCTAAGTATAATGAACCTGGTGATGATAATGATCACCCCAACAACAATGAAGATGAAAAGGGTAAGTTATAAAGATTACTATTAACCGCAAAAATTACAAGGAAATGACAACAGTGCATTCCACAAGCTAGATGATTGATACTTAAGGCATGTGATCTATCATGCATTACCATTCAAACTGGAAAAAGAACAAGGAATCTGAAAATGGTTGTTTTTCTGATATAGCTAAATCTTCAAACACATGCTACACTTTTGGCAATAATCTACACAAATCAAACCACAAACAAAGGGAAATTTAACAGTAGATACCATTGTGGAGCTGAAGAGAGTAGCATTAATGCCAGAGCAGTGATTGTTGCCGCCAGATAAACTTCCATTGAAAAGACAAAAAAAAAAAAAAATACCTCTCTCTCTCTCTCTCTCTCTCTCTCTCAACTCTACCTTAAATTCCCCATAGACGAACACCCATTTTTAATCTTCTCACTATCTCAGACAATGGAAAAAAAACCCATGAATTCAAGCTCTACCTCCAGGGTGATAAGTGGTGCTGGTGTGAGATTCGTATATAAATGGAGTGTTTGTTCTTTTGGCACTGAGAAGGCTGACATGACAAAAAGCTCTTTGTATCAGTGGGTTTTTATGGGTGTTCGTTAAAGGTGACATATCCATCTCTTAAAAGATAAATCATAAACTCATAAGTATCTAGTTTAAAATTTAAATCTCTCTTACCACCAATCATTTCGACGTGAATATTCACCAAAAAATAAAAAATTTGTCAAAATTCGCATATACTGACCCGAACAATCTAACCACAATTTATAAAAAAAAAAAAAACTTTATCATGTTATTCTTTTAAGGTTGATATTTTCTTAGTCCTCAATCTATAATAATAATAAAAAAAAAAAAACAGGCTTCAATAAGTTTATCTGACAGTCTCAAATAGAGTCATTCAACAATTATCAATATCTCTCTTAAATTTTTACTGTGTCACCTAGTATAATAATAATATATAAAACTTATAATAATTCTCAATCATTATATATAAAAAAATATAAAAAATTATATTTAATTAATCAAATTTAAATTCAGATCGAACTCCAATAATTGAGGGGCCCTAATGTGAACATCCTCGGGAGGCACAAAGAATATCCGCCCTGTGCCTCTATTTACGCAAATTAGCGTACGGCACCACTTAACTTAAAAAAATTAAGACCTAACCTACCCAACCCCCATCTACCCCAGATATCAACTGTCTAAATTAATTGCACTTTCCCCTTTTGAGATATGAAAAATCTATCCAACTTAAATTTGAATCTCAATAATATCTCAAATGAACGGTAATCATTAGAAGAGTGGATGCTATCAGTTTTTTTAAATACAATGCACTGATTCAATGGTTCTTATTAATTTAGATTCTTGAGAGATATTATAGTATCTCTAATTCGTGAATTTTTAATGATGGAAAAGACTACGGTACTGCCGGCGATATTGTACTGAAAATTATAATTTTTTAAGATTAAGTTATAATTTTTTTAAGGGGTAAGTTATAATTTTTAAAGGGAATGATCGATTATGGGAGATTAAGATAGATATCAAAATTATAATTTTCACATGTTAGGTTAGGTTCAACTTTTAAAGGTTAATTTACAACTCAAAAATAAAAAATTATAACTGTCTAAGAGAAATCTATGATCAATCATAGGTGTCTGTGATCAATCAAGATCATAAAAAATTGTAATCAACGGTATGGTACCAAAATATTTTTTTTTTGGGGTACTGTAAATATTAAAGATTGTCGTGTTTTGCATGCTTAAAAATTTCATGTCTCTCATATTTAAAATTACCTCACACTCTTAACCCTTGATTTTGTGAATAACAATGAATATGAAAAGGGAAAGTTATAAAGATTACTATTAATCGCAAAAATTACACAATAATGCTACACTGACCAAATTTTGGGACCAAATTTGAAGTCCAAATGACATGACAGCTGACTTGGGCTTCTTTATTTGGTGTCATGTCATTTGGGCCCCAATAAAGACTCCAAATGACATGTTGTCATGTCATTTGAGCTATAAATTTTATTACTCAAAATTACAAGGGAATGACAACAGTGGATTCCTCAAGCTAGATGATTAAAACTCATAAGGCATGTGATCTATCATGCATTACCATTCAAACTGGAAAAAGAACAAAGAATCTCAAACTGGTTGTTTTCTGATATAGCTGAATCATCAAACACATGCTATACTTTTGGCAATAATCTACACAAATCGAACCAAAAACAAAGAGAAATTTAAAGAGTAAGTACCATTGTGGAGCTGAAGAGAGTAGCATTAATGCCAGAGCAGTGATTGTTGCAGCCAGAGAAACTTCCATTGAAAAGACAGAAAAAACTTTCAGTTCTCAATCCTCTCTCTCTCTCTCTCTCTCTCTCTCTCTCTCTCTCTCTCTCTCAATTCTACCTTAAATTCCCAATCTCCAAACACCCATTTTTATCCTCTCAAGATCTCAGACAAAAGAAAAAAACCCAAGAATTCTCAAGCTCTACCTCGGGAGTGATAAGTGGTAGTGGTGTGAGATTCGTATATAAATGGAGAGTGGTTCTCTTTTTGGTTCGGAGAAGGCTAACAAGACAAAAAGCTCTTTGTAACTGGGGGTTTGGGTGTTGGATACAAATAACATATCTCTCTCTTAGATTCTATTTAGATGCCTATAATCTGGCTAGAAATAGTAATCTCATTCTTAATTTTATGAATTATGTGGTTAATGAGTCAGTAATTTATATCGGGAATAAAATTACTGTTGATATTAAATTTTCAATGATAGTGAAGATCTTAAACTCACCATCAATTATGATAATCTCATTACCAACTTAATTGAGTATTCTTAAAAAAGAAAAAAAATCAAATTTAAATTCAAAATCCTTCTCAAAATTTAGTTTATTGCTAATTTCAAGCTATATTAAGATGACATTTTGAATTTAAGTAATCGGTAAAAGTACCCAAACTTAATCTAGTTGTCCAATATTTCAAATTAGGACGTCGAGGGAAAACGGTCGAAACGTTTCTCTTTTCAAATAAGTTGAAATGAATTAGTGATTGAATCGAAACACCAACACTTCGAGCTGTTTCAACTTTCAAGATTTTTTGAGATATTTTGGCATGTGTTCCACTATTGTTTTGAAATATTTCAGGTGTTTTAATATATTTCGGTATATTTTAACTAATATTTCAAAATATTTTGAAAATAAATTCTCAAAAAAAAATTTGTTTATATTTTATTTTTGAAACGTTTTCAAAAATTTTCATTTCTTATATAACTGAAATAATATACTAAAATAAAATTTACGAAATACTAATTTTTAGATCGATTGTTCGTCAAGTTGGAGTTGTATTATACTATTTTTTATTTTGAAAAGTTTTATTATGTTCTTCTTTTTTTTTTTGAACAGACAATAGAACCAAATCACTACAACCACTTAAAAGTGGAAGTAGCAGTAAGACCTATATACTCACACACACACCCAAAGCCATCCGATGTGGGATGGCCCAGCCCCTAGGGACCACATAGGATCACCGTTAGCGGGACCAGGACCCAATCCCAACACCACACAACCCAGACGCGTGGACAAGTGTCCACACAACTTCCCGCAGGTTTTACTTTTTTTGAACAGACAATAGAACTAAACCACTACAACCACTTAAAAGTGGAAGTAGCAGTAAGGCCTATATACTCACACACACACCCAAATGTTCTTCTTTTTCAGTTTGAAATTTATCAGGTATATGAAATTTATAATAGTTCTCAATTATTATATATCAAAAAATAAAAAATAATTTATATCAAACTCCAATAATTGAGAATTGAGAGGGGGGCGGGGGGGAGGTGGATGTGTAGCATCCTAGGGGCACGGAGAATATCCGCCCGTGCCTCCATTTTTGCAAATTAGCGTACGGAACCTCTTACCTAGAAAAATCAAAACCTACGCCGACCAAACCCCATCTACCCCCATATATCAATTGTGGCTCAAATCAACAATCACTGTCTAAATTAATTACACTTTGATCCTTTGATAATTTTCAAATTTTCAAATTGCCTCTCAAATTTAAAATTGCCTCACACTCTAACCCTTGATTTGTATGTATATTTTTATTGTTAATTTTCTCATTTTATTGCAAGGAAATTAAAAGTAAAACTCAAAAATTAAATAAGAAAGGTTGATATAAAATTTTAAAAAACAAAGCGTAGTGTAAAACATTTGAGTCAAATTAAAATTCTAAAAAATATTTTAGGGACAAAGTGTCATTAAAGCAACTATTCTCAACCTTTGTATTGTTTGCAATAAATTATAAACCTATTTTGACTGTGGATGTGAAGTGTGAGAGCATGATATTGAAGACTTTTTTGTTGTTTTTATGTAGTGAAAAGTTGATTTGGATTAACACCGCTGACAAATTTCTTGTATTGGGAATTAGCTGTCTCGCCCATTAAGGGTTTCTCTTTTTTTTTTTGTCGGTGGGTGGTGAGGTGACCAAATTGAAATCAACAATATTATGGTTTCTTTGGATGAATTTTGAGAAAAGGTTTGAATTGACTTCTTTAAACTTTTTTAAACTCAAACTCTTCTTTATAAAGATGAGATTCAACATTCAATCCGTTTCATACTCATCTTTAGTATTCAACACATACACATGTAGGACACACAGATATATTATAATTATTAACAATTATTTGTCCAGTAAATGATTATTTTATCCTTGATTATTTCAATTCATACCCATGTAAGGGGTACAGTTCTCTTTTGTATCATTAATCCCTTAACCATCTTCCCAAACCCACTCATCTCCTAGGTTTGACGAAACTCATGATCATGAGTTTTATCTTCGAGCCAGTTACGGGTCGGGTTTAGGAACTCGGGACTAAACTTTCAATCCAAACATAATATTTGAGGGTCATTTGAACTATTTTCCCCAAACTCATCTTGTCAAACCCCTTCATACCTTTTTACCAAATAACCCCTTAGGTGGTGTTTGGATGACAGGATATGGGGGGATTACAGGGAGATTGGATTAGAATTGTGAATGGGGTCCATTTATCCTTGGTTTGGATAAGTTGTTTGGGATTGGATTTTCGTTGGTTTTGAAAAAATCGGCCATACGTTTTGAAGGCAACAATCCCATCTGCATGTGATTCAGAAATCCCTTCTACTGTGAGGGATTTTCGAATTGTGAAGAAGGATTAGATGTGCAAATTCTAAAATACCCTCCATAGTAAATATTGTAGGGTTTTTACCTCCATTCCCCTTCACTTTCACACTGGTCTCCCACTTCTCGTTGAACGGCTCTCTTTTTTGTTGTTTTTTGTCGATCTCTCTGTGTCCTTATGTCCATTATATGAAGCTCGAGCTTGCTGGTTCCAATCGGCTCAACTTCTTCGAAGGTAATAGCAGATTTGGGATCGGATTTGAACTGCTTAGATCTGCCACTGTTGATCAGAGCTGTTCAAGGTAGTAGCAAATCTGACCATCGAAGTGGTGGATCTGCTGATGGAGGAGTGGAATTTGGGAGCGATGTAAATTCATGGAACACACACATTTCTTCTCTCTCTCTCTCTCTCTCCCTCTCCCTCTCCCTCTCCCTATCTCTCTCTGTATTTGTCTTTGTCTCTGTCTGATGCAGATTTGGAACCATCTGGAACTCTCTCCACGGTTTGCAAGGGAAGATGACCAATTTAACCTACTTTAAATCCAGTTAATGCGGTCGTGGTTTGGTGTTTTTGCACTTTACCCCCGTCATTATTCAAAAATTAGCAAATAACTCAATTATACTTTTGAACTAAATTGCTACCGTTATAAATTCTCTCACAATTGACCGAAAAGTAGCATGGAAGCTCATGATTTGAGAGTAAGTGTGTGAAAATATTCGGTCTACCTCAACTTTGAATGAAATAGTTTGGGTATCATTAAAATATAATAATTGTAGTGTGGTGTTGCGTCTCATTACATTTTAAAATTTTAAGATCTTAAAAAATTTTTGCTCATCCATTTGTTTACTTATACAAGAAATGTAAAAAAAATTTACATTTGTATTAAAACAACATATTTTTAATTTACAGCATGTGTGCTAGTGTTTCATGCAATAATATTAAAATGTCCTACCATTTTGGATTAAAATATGGTTCGGATTATTTTTGCTATTTATTGAAAATAACAATTAAGTTTTATTTTTAAACACATAACTTCGAATTTTCTAGAAATAAACAAATAACGACTTAGACTTGAGTTGTATCGATATGTTTATTTTTATGATGCATATGATTTTTATGATTAAAAGTGTATTGTACAAATTATATAAAATAATTAAAAATTTTAATATTGCAATATTATGTAACAACGCGTAATTTATTGATTCATATTTTTTTTCGTAAAAAAGACAATACAAATGGATTGGACTTTTTTTTCAATCTATTCCAAATATGGTATATGATTGGATCACATTGTTTTACACAAGGGTAAAATGGTCATTTTAATATATTTTATCTTCATATGTTAATGGGGCCCACAAACCAAATTAAACATATCCAAAGATGGGATAGGATTTGAATCACATCTTTATAATCCTCAAATCCGGACCACTTTGCATTGGGTGGGATTGGGTTCGGATTCAAATCCAATCCAATCCAATCATTCAATGGTGATTCAAACACCACCTTAAAGTTTGATAAAATTCATAGCTCAAATAGATAAAAATATGATACCATCTTCAATATCGTTTTTTTTTATTATAAAGTATTCAAGGTTACATCAATTATTCCATCGAATTTAGCAACTAATCAGTATGCCTTGAGTTAAATTAAAGCATGTCCTTAAAGAGACAAAGGTAACTAGCTGTTAGGGGATGTGCAAATGAATTAAATCTGAGATCTTTAAACCCTTGTTTGGTATGAAGGAAAATTGGATGGATGGAAAATCTTAGATCACAGACTTCAATATCGTAACAATGATTCATTGGCTAGAAGTGTTCTACGTAAAACGCTGAGGACTACTAGATTTGTATTTATATCTTCATTTGTATTGTTTTTCTAGACCCCATTTAATTCGAGTGGACACATTATCATACATTTGGCATAATATAATTGGATAGCATTTAATAACCTAATCCTGTATTGCCCATTCCTATCCCATTATTGGGATTTGAAATTGTCGTATAGTGTCGTTATTATTTTTAATCGTGTCATTTTTTATATTTTTGTTAATTAAAAAATATTTAATTTTAAAACATCTTATTCATATTATATAAAAAAATTATAAAAAATTATAAAATATATATTTTTTGTCTATATTATTCGTTAATCGTATTATTCGTGTCTATTTTTATTTTGTCTCATTTAAAATTTGTGTCAATTAATCGTGTCATTTTCGGATTTTGTGAGTTGAATTCATGTCAAAATTGGTACCATATAAAAATGCATCCTTAGCTATTAATTGTGTTTGGAATGATTTGTAACTATGATTAAAAAAAAATAATAATATTTTATACGTGATAAATTTTTAATAGATAAAAACTAAAAGAACCAAAAAATATATTTCGATGCAGTAACGGAACTCTTTTCTTTAGAATCAATGTCAGCTTGCTTTGGGTTGCAGAATACATTGGCTGAGAAGTTGATTTATCAGTTCAAAAAAATAAAAATAAAGGGTAAATATCACTTACACCCCCTAACATTTTAAGAATGACACCGACTTCCCTTAACATTTATAATTTATACCAGCCACACCCCCTCCCACTAACAGACGTTAGAATTATTAACAGTCAAAATTGATGTCATCAATAACAATTCTTAAAATACCAAAAATACCCTCCAAAATTAAATTTAAGAATTTAAATATATATTTTTCTTACCCTACAAATTTACCCCTCATTTATTTCATATATAAATTAAAATTTTAACCCTTAAATGTTTAATTTCCAAATCTATCAAATTAATAAGTTAAAATCTTATTAACTACCTATTCAATTATTCCATATAATTTTATTTGTATTTATTATTTATCTAATTACATAAATTCTTCCTCTCGTTGGCCGCCACCCATCACCACCGGTTCCACTGCCTACACCACTGCCTAAACTCAATCACAACAAGGGATAACACACACACACACACACACAGAAGAACCCACTGAAAACCACCTTCGCCTCCACCACCACTAAAACCACCACAGAGAGAGAGAGACAACAACTCACTGAAAACCACCTCCGCCTCCACCACCACTAAAACCACCACTTGGACTCAACTCATCTTCAATCAACACCAAACCATCTAGATCAATCCCATCATCAACCACCACTAGCAACCACCTCTGCTCACCATTACCACCACCAACAACTATATCTGCACAGTTCACGACATTTCTCCATCCCTCCCTTTCTCTCTCTCATACATAAACACACACAGACGCGATATGCTATCTGCGATCTGTTTGAGCAAGTTTCGTCAGCGATCTGCGATTTGTTCTTCGATTTGATTAAATTTTTTTATATATGTACTTCGATATCACATTTGTGCTTCAGATCTACTTTTTAAGTGTTGAGAGAGTTCTGCCGTGAATCATGGAGGGTCGGTTCGGTGGTGGTGGTGTCTCTTCCTAAAGCGACTATGAGTGGAGGCAGACCAAGATTGAGAGGAGGCTGAAGGTGTGGGAGACTACGTACACAGAGAAAGAGATAGATAATGGTGGGGTCCGGCTCCTCTACAGTTGATAAGTTACCGCATATCATGCGGTTAAGTTATACGGCACCGTTTGGGGTGTTTTATGTAATTTTCTTTTTTACAGTTCGTAGGCTTTTCTGGCCACAGGTGGATGACTTCATCTAGAGGATAGGAAGGGTGTCTCAAATTGTCTCGCCAAAAGTGAATCTCTTCATTGTCGTAGTTATAGCTACTTGTGTAGAGTGATCAGCCTTTCCTAGGATCCTTAGAATAAACATTCGCCCTGTACTCGACAGGCATGTCAAAGAATTCCTTGGACACATTAATTGTGTCATCCATTAAACTCTCAGAAACTCCATGGTTGATCACCTGGATTAATTACAAATCAATATTCAGTGTGTTATTTTTGTTAGAGAGAGCCTCACAAAAGGTCTGTCAGATCAGATTATATCAGTAGCAGAAGACCTGAAAGAATCCAAACTCCTGAGCAGCATTGAGAATTTGTTGAATTGTGTTGTTTCGATGATCATGACCCACCACTGACTTTCCAAGATCGATAATTGGAATGTTCTTGCTTACAGGAACAATAGCCTCCCTGGGTCTTGTTTCCGGTGGGAACACATAATTTTCAGGCAAGGACTGATCTTTAAACCAGCTCGAAACAAGGGTCTCCATGATATCTAGCAGTGAATATTCTCCTAAGCAAAACACTTAGGGTGGTGATCAATCAAACAAGATTCACAACTGATATTCCAGAGACAGAAATTTCTGCAACAGAAGTTTCTGTTACCTGAACACAAATGAGCGATCAACGAGAGAGGGAACTCAAGCACAGTATGAAGAAGCCGCCGAGGGTAGGAGGAGAGAGAGAGGGGAGGCACCTGAGTGAGACTATGAGATAAGACAACCACTGTATGAAGAAGCTGAAGGTAGGAGAAGAGATTTTAGATGTTGATTTGAAGGACAAAAAACGACGTCGTTTTTTGTAAGGGCTGTTAAAAAAAAAATTATATAAAGTACCCCAAACGGTGTCGTATAACTTAACTGCATGATATGCGGTAACTTATCAATTGTAGAGGAGCCGGACCCGAGAATGGTGACTATGAACAATGGAGGTTGGGGTGGTGCAGGGAAAAAGGGAAAATGGGTGGTGCCTAATCGTTAGGGATTCGGGCATCGAGGGTTTTAGGTCATGGGTCACTGGTCATGGAGTATTGTCTTGGGTATGGGGCGATGGGTTTAGATCTGGGCATGAGTTTGATCAATTAATTAAGGGCAAAATAGTCTTTTTAATAATATTGTTAACGCCGTTCACTTATTGGGATCTCAGTGTCATATTTAAAATGTGAGGGGATGTCCGTGTAATAAAACCAAATGTCATGTGGTGTGAGTGATATTTACCCAAAAAAAGAAGAAGTTGATTTATATATCAATGGGCCTGGTCAAGGCATTTGCTTTTGGTCATCCTCACGGGCCTTAATCTAGCTTGCCTGTTGGGATTAAAAGGGACAAAACCCACAACTCAAGGCCCTATCTGGTCAGCCATAAGCCCACCACATGGCTCATCTCGGTCAGCCAATAACATGACGGGTCACTTGGCTAACGGGCCAATCTGTTTACCACGTATCATTTGTCAAGACTTACAAAGTTTTATAAATGTTTTTACGTGTTTCGGTATGTTTTAATCAATATTTTACTATATTTTAAGAATAAATTTTTATTTTTTTTCTCTATTTTCTGAACATTTTTCGTTTCCTAACTGGACGAGACTATGCATTAAAACGAAATTTTGATCATTACTTACAAACTCCCGGGTGAAATTGTTGATCCTGAATGTCACATAGTCCCAGTCATCTACATGCTCCCCTATTTTTCCCAAGGGAACATTAATGACAAAAAATTTAGCCCTTTGCCGGTCCATTAAAAGGGTGTTAGAGCCATATAAGAGTAGGGCTGTTAGTCGAACGAGTCCGAGCCGAGCTTGAAAAACTTGTTTCTTAATCGAGCCTAAAAAATTGTTCAAGCTCGGCTCGTTTAGGAAACAAGTCGAGCCTGAACGAGCTAAAAACAAGTCAAGCCCGAGCCGAGCCCGAGTATTTGCACATAAACGAGCCGAGCCTGTCGAGTTTGAGCCGAGCTTCTAGGGCTTGTTTTCTAAACGAGCCTAAAAACTTGTTCAAGCTTGGGCTTGTTTAGAAAACGAATCAAGCCTGAACGAGCCGAATTCGAGCCGAGCTCAAGCCAAACTCGAATAGCTCAGTTTGATTAACGGCCCTATATAAGAGTATGTTGCTTCAAATGCAGGTTTGATGGCTCAAAAAATGTTGCACCAAACTTGTATGGTCCACCTCATGTGCAGCCCAACTTTAGTGAAACATGTTATTTGGCAGACCTGTACTCCTCCTAGATCGGTGTGGTGGCCTGGGTAGGGCTGCTAGAATCCTAAGATTTGGTGGATGGTTTAATCAACTTGATATATGGCCGTTTGTTGTTGAGTTAGTTAAAAGAAAGAAATTGTGTATATACTAACACCTACGATTTTTTGTATAACAATAAGCTCTTTGATCCAATAATTACTATCAAAGTGAGGTCATGAGTTCGAGTCTCAACGTAGTTGGGAGGGGGAGGGGGGGGGGGGGAAGAGATTATTGGTCTGAATAGGGGTGTAGAGTGAAAGATTTAACCAACTTGACGTGTAAGCGCTTGTTGTTGAGTTACTTAAAAGAAAAAAAGTTATGTCTTCATTAAAACATGTAAGTTTTAGTGTAACGGTAAGTTCTGAAGGAAGTGGGTATTGGAGAAGGAAGCTTGAAGATAGTATCAATGGGCAAAGGCTTGTTGATTTTTCTGGATCTATAACTCATTTGGTAAAACTCTTTTTTGATAAATCTTTTGGTATGCATAACATTATTCGTTCGTATAAACACGTTTTGTATTAAATTGATTAAAAAATCTTTTATATTTTTATTGTTATATTTGCGATAATAACAATGATGATAAGCGGACTACCATAATGGTGAAAATAACAACATCGTAACATTACAGTTTATCAGACAAAACAAACGAAAGAGACAATGTTTCAAACTGCATGGTTAAGGCTAACATCAATGTGCTCTAATCTTGTCCAGCCTCATGGAGTTTACCTTCAAAATTTTAATAGATTTTTTCGATTTTTTTTTCTTTCTAATCTCAACATTTGGCCCTATCCAATTGCCTAGAGAATCAATCGATACAAAATTTATGAATTTAAAATCTAACCTTATCAAGCTTGAGTGGTGAATGAGTAAACACATTTGACTCGTCAAGATTAAAATGGAACGGCTAAACACAATCGGGATAGTTTACACATGATAGGATCCAATACAAACTATACAAGACTATAAATTTTTTTCTTAAACCAGATACATGAACTATAAATTGATTATGTATAAGTTAAATAAAATTTAATCCAGTATAACTTATATACGGTATAAACCATTGACCCGACACGACACAGACCCTAGCATTGAGAGGCCAATACAAATGATGGTAGGGGTGGGAATAATGATGGTGGAGGTGAAGGTGGTGGTGGTTGCGGTGATGTGGTGATTTGTAATAAGTATTATTATGCGGAAACAGATCATCCACTATATTAAAGGGATGTTGTTCCTCAAAATAATGTGCTTTACACGTAAAACTTCATCTTTTTTTGAATAAAACTCCCTTGCTGTACAGTAGAGAATCCATTATCATACTACATTTGTCGGTATTAAACCTTCCATGACAAAAAGATTGAATTTTTACTACGAAACACAGTATCATACAAACAGCTGACTTTAAATGTATCATATCATAATCATTAATTGACCTTTACTCTCTCTCTCTCTCTCTCTCTCTCTCTCTATATATATATATATATGTGTGTGTGTGTGTGTGTGTGTGTGTGTGTGATTTGGAAGGCGTCTCACCACCGTACCCGCCGGGCTGTCCTGCAAATGGACACCAAACCCCCTTTCACGGATTGGCTAAATCTTGCAAAAATTAGATTCAAGTATACTCTAATATTTTTTAATGGGTATCATTTTGACAACCCAAGTAGAGAAAAATAAAAATATATATATATATATATATATTAAAGAGGATCTTGGACTGCAAACACAGAGAGTTACTCAGACGTTTTTGGATGATATTTTTAATTCATACATTATCTTATGCCACGGGCAAGAAATCACGATAATACTATTAATACAGTGATACTACGTTTACATTTACACATGATATCATTAACCCATAACAAATAAATTAGTCTTATAAGCCTCACTTAATCCAATATGATTCTTATTGTAATAGTGAAACTCACAATCAGTAACACTACGTTTTGAATGATATCGGTAAATTATATTTTATTCTCTTAAATTATTATCTTTATTTTACTTGGTACCTTCAACTATAAATTTTTCACATTGCACCCTAAAATATTAATTTTATTTCATATCACTCTACTAAATAATGACTATCAATTTTTTGACAGTAAATGCGCATGTGAGTGATCTGTATTGCTAATAAACAACTGCCTATTGTACATGTACAGGTCAAAAATCAAGAAAAATACTGATCCATGACTTTGTCATTTCTAAACTCTAAATTTTCTTTCTCTGGTCGAAAATTTAAATATTTTAAAAAATATTTTTTTCTATCTAACCTAAACCCACCTTAACTTGGAGTAAATTGAATATAAATGACTATCTCCAATCCTTTCCATTGTTTGGGTAGGTCATAACACTTATGTGGAGCCCATGAATAAGAGTGATGTAATATTTTGTCATTAATTATTATACAATTTTCTTATCCAATCCACAACCATATGTTGGTTTATAAATTACCCTCCATTCCATTCTAAGCAAAAGAAATACACTTTTATATCAATTATTTTTACAACTCAATAAAATATAAAATAAATATTTATGAATATATTGTAACCATTAACACCATATATTAATAGACAAATGATTAAGTGTATTAAATTCAAACAAAAATTTATCTCTTATGAATACCTTAATCCCGACGTAAATAACCAGTATTTGTCCAGACTAGAGAAGAAATTAGTTAAGATGCGTGTAAGCTGGTCCAGACACTTCTGACCGTTGAACTAAAAAAAAAATTAATATAAATAATTAAACAAAAAAATTTGCACGCATTGTATTTTTATTGAACTAAAAGAAAAAGTAAATAATCGAAAAATTATTTCTCGATAACATACTTGAATGGAGAAAGAATGTTGCAGAAAAGTCAGAGAACTCCGCCAAAGCACTACGGCAAGCATCGGATATGGTGGCGGCCTGCAGACAGGTTTTATCTTGAATACGTCGATAGTGAAAAACGACTTGCCCGCGGTGTGTTTTTAAACATAGTAAACGGTTTCAAATAAAAAAAACACATGAAAAAGACTAAGACATGTCCCGTTAGACGAGTCAAATAATGAATTGGTATGAACTAAACTAAATATTATTTAAATTTGCTAAACATTATTTGTACACATTGTAAATTCAATGCGACATAAAAACCCGACTCCAACTCAATTATTTTATTATTCTAGACACTATTTATGAAATTAACAGAATTAGAGAATTGGTCTTAACAAATTTGGATAATAAACTGATTGACTCGTTAGATACGTCGAATAATTAGATTGGCATATTCTATTTGATCGGATTTTAATCCCAAATAAATTATTCAACAGAAACATCTCGCTAAACACAACACAAACTTAATAAATATTATTTAAATACGACGTAGAGTCAACTCGACGTGAACCAAGTAACGTGGCTTGCCGGCAGTGTTGTCTTAAACAAAATAAGGCTCTTCGGAACCTTCAAATTAATTAGTCAAAACGCTTTCACAAAGCACATGAAAAAGACTAATCGAAATAATCTGACAAATTGGTATTATTTTGATGTTTGTTGCGAAAGTGTATAGCCACTAAGTTCCAAATGCATTATTGCCTGAAAAAAAAAATTCGAATTACATTGTTGCTAATACAGGAATTGAACCCTGAAACTTGTTTGTTTAGTCGGATAATGATAAAAAAATAAAAATAAAGAAATTTTAATTTTTTATATGTTTGATTAACGTGAAATGAAAAGTGATAGAAAAAATAATTTTCTTACATGCATAATTTTTCAAGAAATAACTATTTTTTTTTCTTACAATAAACCACAAGAAAAAGAAAGAAAGTTGTTGTGTGTAATTTGAGTTCTCATTTTAGTACTCTTCTTTTTCTTAAAATATTTTGTTGGTCACTAATTTAAACGAATTTTGTAACCATAAACTCTGGCCCATAGGTCTAAGGCCGAGCGTTCTTAGTGCATCCTCAATATTGACTCAAACTCAAATTTAGCGGACCTAAAATTTCCTAAATCTCTTTTTTTTTTTCTTTTTCCTTTTTCAAAGGTTTCCAAATCTTGTTTTACTTAGATGTAAAAAGAGATTTAAGGAACTCGTAAAGTTCTGCAATGTTGATATGTTTATTATATGATACAAAAAAACACAAAAAAATTAGAAATTAAAAAATATAAACAAACCCCTTTCTATTTTAAAAATCACAATCATGTATGTCTTTGTAAACAGGGGCGGAGCTACACTTAGCTTTGTGGGGGCAGTTGCCCCCACTCAATTTTGTTGTCCAAATATTTTTTTATATAAATTTTAATATATTCTAAATTTGCCCCCACAAAAATTCATATACATTTTAATTTACTTAATAATTTCTAACATTAAGATTAAATTTTTTTACTTGATTATTGATTATTTAGTTGAATCTCTCAACAAGTGTTCAAGAAATTTTGGAGCTTTTCGTTCTCTCCCCTATATGAAGCCCCCTTACTCTCATCTTTGTAAATTTTGACACATTGAATGATAATATTATTATGTAATATTTTTTATAATATAAAAATTAGTCAATAAGATGGTAAAGATAAGATATACGTTGCTTCTTTATGATTTGAATGTCAAGGATTCAAGTTGCAAAAAAAAAAAAAAATACTCTCTCACATGCAGGATAATAATATGTACATCTTACTCCAGACCTTGCAATAGCAGAAGCCACACGTTGGGTCACCTCGTTTAATTTATTATTACTTCAAAATTTTAAATTTTACTTTTGTTAAAAAAATGTTACTAACATATAATTGAAAGACCTAATTTGATAATATAACACATTGTTATTATTGAATTAGCATAGGGTATCAGCATTAAATGCATTTTATTTGTTAAACCAACGGTAATAATACATTAGTTTTTCCAATTTAGTACATATAGTATTGTTGTTGCTAAAATTTTTGCCCCCACTATCCCAAATTTCTGGCTCCGCCCCTGTTTGTAAAGTTCTTAATAAATATTGCAATTTAATGGCAGCCATAGGTTTTTTTTTTTTGGGGTTTGAGAGCTCGTGTGTTTGGACCATATGGGTGCTAAAGTATCTAGCACAGAATCCACAAAATCTTTTAACTTTGCATACATGTCAAACCCAAGAATCCAAATCTAGCACCTAAGACTAAATATTGTAGATATCTACAACTCTGCTATGCCACACCAAAAAAATATTTTAATTCACGAAAAAACTAACTTATAATTTTTTTAAGGTGTAAATTATAATTTTAAAGGACATAATCAATCATGAAAAGTTGAGATTGATACATAAATTTTCATGATCGATCATGATCTTCCTTGAACAGTTGTAACTTCTCCTTTTAAAGTTATAACTTTACCAATAAAAAATAGTAACCGATGATATGGTACCGATTTTTTTTTTGGGTACCGTAGAATTTCCCTTTAATACAACCATATCGTCATCACCCTCAACTAGGTGTTTGGCATACATTCATACCTTTTTAATTTGAGTATTACTCATCACATAAAATTCGAGATTAACTGATAGACATAATTTGTGGAAAGTTGTGTATATCCAAAGTATCTCTACTATATTATATAACAAACAAATTAGCTTAGGAGACTTTCTCTCTTTATTCTCTCGAGTTTTAGAATTTTAATTTATTTTAATGCATTCAATTAAATTATATTTTACCATGTGACATAATTATCCTTCCACTAACTAATAGCTCCTCATTTAAAATTTCTAAAAAAATATTTTCTACCACCCCAAGTATTGATAATTGTTTGTCTAACTTTTTTATTCCTTAAATTGTGAGATATGAGAGAGTAAAAGACAGTAAAAAAAGTAATTAAGGTGATTATGAGATACAAATTCCATAAATCGCACGGGATTGTCGCTCATATTTTATAGTTATAAGTTCGTAAAAACACGTTATTAAAATGATTCTCTCTCAAAAAATAACTTATACCACCCAACAAAGTATAAATTGCACTAAAGTCAAACACAAAATTCTAAACCACATCAAACAAAGAAACAATCAGAGAAAATGTTGAAGACACTTTCAATACGTTTTCTATGTCAAAATCTATTTTTCGACAATTAGAGAATTTGTGTTAAATTGAAACAAAAAAAAAATTATTAAAATTAGAGTTGAAAACCTATAAATACCTACATAGCATAGTTAGTTACAATCAAACCATCATCCCCAGGCCCTCCGCCCCACCCACTCCCACGCCCACGAGAATGGGTAGTCCCACTTCTTGTCTGTCTTTCTCTCTCCTCATTCTCTCTCTACTTTTCTTCTCTACTTTCCATCCAATCTCAGCCGTTGGATCCCCCATCAATGTCTGGCCAAAACCAACGACATTCTTATGGTCCCACCCACAGGCAAAACCACTCTCACCCATCTTCACCATAGCCACACCTTACCACCGATACCTCACTCCCGCCGTTGATCGTTACCGCCTTCAAGTCCTAAACGAACACCACAAACCCCTCGTCACCCCCACCGTCAACCTCACGTCAACTACGCCGTTACAAACCCTTACAGTCTCCGTTACTGACCTCACAGCCCCACTCACTCACGGCGTCAACGAGTCCTACGCACTCTCCATCCCATCCGTCGGATCAACCGCTTCTCTAAAGGCGGAGACAGCATGGGGGGCAATGAGAGGTCTCGAGAGCTTTTCCCAACTCGTCTGGGGTGACCCAGTACGAGTTGCTTCCGAGTTGTATATTTATGACTCGCCATTGTTCGAGCACAGAGGTGTAATGTTGGACACGTCGAGGAATTTCTATGGAGTTTCAGATTTGTTGAGGCTAATTAATGCTATGGGTATGAACAAATTGAATGTTTTTCATTGGCATATCACTGATTCGCATTCGTTTCCTCTGGTTCTGCCGTCGGAGCCTGATCTGGCGACGAAGGGTTCGTATGGGGAGGATATGAAGTATTCGCCGGAGGATGTGCAGAGGGTGGTAGAGTTTGGATTGGAACGTGGGGTTAGGGTTTTGCCGGAGATCGATATGCCTGGTATGTTTAACTCATTTTTCTCACTGATATTTTACTGCTTAATGCAGGGGAGATTAGTGATTTTGAGTAGCTTGTTGATTGAAATTTGGTTTGAAGTTGAATAATAAATTTTTGGGTTAAATTTGTTTATATTTATTGTGTTGATTTTGTGATTAGCTGAGTAGAGAGAGAGAGAGAGGCCCTTTAACCATAACATATTAAACAAAAGGTGGGCTTCCAATCATGTTCAGTAACCTTAAAGTTTACTTTTTAGAGGTAAAGTCCTTATCCAATGAATATTTTTTTAATCCCAAAACTATAGTCTATACACTACTTGAAGTAGTTTATTAAATCCTCTTGTTAGAAGTGAATGTTGTTTTCCAATAGTTTTGATGCCAATGCTATTACAATTTTCCATAATCATAATTTGGATCTGATCATAGAAAAAAATAAGTGCACCAAGCTATATGACTTAGCTGGTGGTTGGAAACAACGATAGATTTGGTTGTGAATCTCAATGTGGCGGCAGATAAATAAAGGCGTATATGTGCATAAACCACTCATTATGTCAAGTGAAAGCTGGTTTTGTTTTGAAGAATTCCTTTCAACTATTTATGTCGAAAAAAACATTAACATAGGTATTAGGATTTAGGGCCTAAGATTTGTAGTTCAGGTTTTAGCAGACTATATTATATGGCTTCCAAAAATTAGAGCTTGTTTGCGACGATGGTGCTTCATTTGCAATTCTCTGGCACTAGATTCTCTTTTTCTGAAACTATATATTCCTTTTGAAATGACCAATCAGATTTAGTATGTGTAGGAAGGAAAATAGTAGATCACGTATTCTCCATCCATAGGAGTGACACTTATAAATTTTTTTCCAGTTCTCTTCCCACCTCCTTTTTCTTGTTTTAAACTCTCCGTTTGGTTTCCTAAAAAGGGCATAGAGCAGAATATTAAAAAACGGAAGATAAGGGGAAGATAAATATTTTTCCATTTTTTTGTTCATTCATTTATGCTGAGGAATTGTGGAGTGAATTGAGAGAAAACTATTCCAGCTCCTGTATTTAACTGTACTGTTGCACCTTGTGGTGAGATGATGTGCGGTCAATGTCTCTCCAAGGTATTTTTGGTGATTTATGGTTTGGGAAACAATTGTCTCCTTGCATATCTATTTTGTAATTCCTTTTGTGTGTGTAATCATTGTTATTTGGTCTTTAAATAGCCAGAAACTAAAATGGCTGTTTTGAGCATTTTTTTTTCGCATTCTTTTATGGTCCGACTTTTTTCCTTAGATTCAAATGAAAGCGCGTAAAGGAACTTTATATTTTACATGATTTAATTTCTTCTTCCCCTACAAAGTGGGTTGTCAATTATCTTAGCCTCAATAGAGTGATGACCATCATTCAAAGGCTATCAAATTGATCCTCTAAGTACCCTGTCCAACTCCAGATTTAGAAAATAATAAACCTACAACAAACACAATTGACCAAAAAAAATCTGTTTGAGATTAATTGGCCTGATTCATCTTGCATTTGGAACGTTTTTACGAGATTGGCTACGTCACAAATGATCTTAAGCAAACCAATTGCAAGTCAACTTGCAAATATTGTGATTCTTATTTCTGCTTAAATTAGGCTAAGTTTGACTGCATTAATTGAATTGTGTTGTTTGTGTATTTTGCAGCACATACAGGATCATGGGCTGAAGCTTACCCAGAGATTGTGGCTTGCGCAAACATGTTCTGGTGGCCTGCTGGATCCGCATGGTCTGATCGACTTGCATCTGAACCAGGAACTGGCCAACTCAACCCATTAAATACCAAGACCTACGAAATCGTTAAGAATGTCCTTCGTGACATCACCACAATGTTTCCAGAACCATTCTATCATGCAGGAGCTGATGAGATCATCCCAGGTTGTTGGAAAGCCAATCCTTCCATTCAAGCCTTCATGGCCAACAATGGAACCCTCAGTCAGGTCCTCGAGATATTTGTTAACTCTACCTTCCCTTATATTGTTTCACTGAATCGTACTGTGGTCTACTGGGAAGACGTTTTATTGGATGCCGAGATCAAAGTGAATCCTTCCTTTCTTCCCCCGGAGAACACCATTCTACAAACATGGAACAATGGCCCAAAGAACACCAAGAAGATTGTTTCTTCTGGATATCGGGCTATAGTCTCATCCTCGGATTTCTATTACTTGGACTGCGGGCATGGAGATTTCCTTGGGAATGACAGTCAGTATAATCAGCCACCAGGTAGTGACCAAGGTAATGGAGGGTCATGGTGTGGACCCTTCAAAACATGGCTAACCATTTACAATTATGATATTACATATGGTTTGAGTGAGGAGGAGGCGAAATTGGTGTTAGGAGGAGAGGTGGCATTGTGGTCTGAGCAAGCAGACTCGACAGTTTTGGATCCAAGGATTTGGCCGAGAGCTTCAGCAATGGCAGAAGCATTATGGTCAGGGAACCGGGATGAGACAGGCATGAAGAGGTATGCAGAGGCAACAGATCGGTTGAATGAGTGGAGATACAGAATGGTAACCAGAGGGATCGCTGCTGAACCAATTCAGCCGCTCTGGTGTATTAGGAACCCAGGAATGTGTAACACAGTTAATGCTTTTTAGTTATTTGTTGGACCCTGTTCCTTTTTAAGATTGAACTGCCAAATTGGGAAAGATGAAAGAAATATCCAATTTTTGCAGTTAAATTCTTTTTGTGTAATGATATTTTGCAATGAAAATATTTACCACCTTACTGGGGATGTGTGAAAACAAAGTTAACTGAATATGAAATCTTGAAGTTCTTGGCTACACACACACACATAGACTATGCATGCATACTTGGGATCTTGTAAGAGAAATTTGTGTTGGTGGTGTGAAATGTAGGATGACATAACAGCAAACAGCGCTTGGTTTTCGACTCTTTAATTAATGTCACACCACTAAACTAGAAAAGGTAACATGGTGATGCTTTTTTGGCGTCTTATTCAAAAGTTCTTCCCGTAGATGTTTCATTCCCAGATCACCACACCCTCTGTGTTTTCAGACCAAAAATAACAACAATAAAGAAACTGGCTAATTGTGTCCTATAGAGTTTGAATTTGCTCCAATTTTTTATCAACTGTTAGTTCTACTGTTGAACTTTAAGTATATGCACCAACAGGTAACCGTTTCTGATATTGCAGATAGTTTTGCGTTTGATAAGAGGTTAAGCCTTTTTGTCTGCAAGGACACCATTTGTTTTCAATTTACATATCTTCTGGTATGCACTGTTTCATGCTTCAATTGTTTGTCAAAAATGCTTGACAGTTTTTATTCACCCATGCCTAACTTTACATATTACAGAAACGCTCTGATCATAACATAGAAGATTGGTCACATGGCTATAGAATTTGTACTTTTGAACAAGGTTTGTCCTTGGCAACACCATTATCAGTTGTAAGCTGTTTGATTTCATGTTCAGGATTATACCTTTGTAAATTTGTGCTGCATTACTTCTTTAATGGCATACTCTTGTGTCTCATGTCCTCTGAAAGTAACTTTATGCAAAAGGTACCAAACAGGGGTACTGGGAATCAACACCACTCTAAATGGCATCACGCATGCATATGTATAGCTTATTCATGTCAATATGGTTGAACGAATTTCATATTTCTCCAACCTATAAAACAAATTTATGGCAGAACAAGTTTTTCATCGCGTGTTGGAGAAATATGCATCTCAAGACCATGTGCAGCAATTTGTGGACTGTGTGTTTCTTGTGTCCTCTTTCTCTCCTGTCTCGATTGCTATTTTCTTCATTTTATTTCCCTATCTAGTGGTGCAGGAGAAGATGCAAGTGAAATTGGTGGGGCGAGAATTAGGAGATATTATGCTGTTGAAATTTTGCATCGACGACGAGTGAACCAAGCCAGCCTGTTCTCCTAACAGGTGATTGCAAGAATGCTTTTAGGAATATCAAGGCATTTGCTGTATGTTAAGCCAATTGACCAATTTGTGCTGCAGAAGGATCTTCTAATTGGTAACCTTCCAAGTTCAGGTAACCTTCTTCCTGATTAGTTCTTAAAAACAAAGTGTCTGATCTACTTAGTTCCTCTTTGTTTTCATGATTTTGACACAACAACATAAAGAAAGGTATATGAAATCCACTGAATTGCATAGGTTTAACACCTGAGGACTTGTTATATACCTGCAGATTTTCTTGAATCATAGTGCCTATGTTGTACTTTCGAGAATTGTTGTTGCATTCAAGCTGGAGTCACCCAATGTTACATGTTCTCACTCATTATTCCCTCCTCTCAAGCAGTTGCGGGTTAGCATGAGGTGAACCATAAACTCTTTTTGGGTTCGACTCTTACTGGTGACTCAACGTTAATTGCTGGTGGCTCCCAAAGTTTAACTGATATTTATGATTAGTGAGTGATCGCAAGCATCCGGGCGTTACTCTACAAGAGTGGTCCAATGAGTGCTACCTCAGGGCAAGTTAAGTTGGGCATGTACTTGATGTTTTAGCCTAAGTAGATGGTCTTACTTGGTCCTCGGTAGACCTGAATTTGCTGTTATTGCATTTCACTAGCTGCATTATTTGGCTTTTAGTTTCACAGGAGTCGGCCCATAGAGCAACAGTCCAGTCTGGCCCTTGTGTGGCAATAACCCCATAGACCAACGTGTTCATGGGCCATGGGCTGTATTTTTGGCCCATTATCCCCACAAATGGCCTATCTGGTAAGCCCGTGGCCCATCCCATTGGCCCAATAAACCATGACCTGTTTTGAGCTGTTAACTAGCAGGCCAAGTAGACCAAGCCCGATGCATGAGTTGGTTTACATACCCTGGTCGCGAGACCATGAAACCCACTATATTCTCGTCAATATATGGTGGGTGATTTTTTAGAATCGAGAAAACTTACGTTAAAATGTATTAGAAATGATCCAAACCCTAGAACAAGTGACATCATGCCCACCAAACTTTTAGAGAACAAGTCAAACAGAGGAACTTACAAGACTTGTTTATATATAAATGTGCCATCAGTGTTGAGGCAACTTGCAAATACAAAAATTTGATGAAATGATTGGTAAAAGTTGTAAGAAACCCATTTTTTAAAACTAGATAAATTTGACTATCAAGGTTATAAGACAAATGCTGAACAGCCAGGCAATTCTTCTAAGGTGACAGTAGATAGTCCATTACCTTATAGTACAAGACATTCTTTTACTCGATCAATTATATTATTGCCTTTTATCATACATAGTTGAGATGTCCATTTCTAGTGTCTATTAGGCTGTAATGGCCATGTTCTCAAGAAAGTAAGATATTTTCTTTGAAGTAGGCCTGTCAACTTATCAATTTCGGATTTCGGTCGATTTGAGTTTTAATTTAGAAGCTCCAAATTGAATATCTAATGAATTTAGTTTTTATAGTCTATATTTAGATTTTTTTAAAATTTAAAATTCAATCCAAGAATCTGAGTCTAATCCAAATAACTAAATTTGCCGGAATTTTAAAAAATTATATCTAACTTTTGACTCAATTTCAGCAAATAATCAGAGTGGATATTGGTAGTACCCAAATTCAAGTTAAATATAATTAACATATTCAGATTTGAATTATTAGTCAAAAATATCAATTAATTAACAGTATGTCTAGTATTAAGTAATCGTTGTTTAAAAAAGGATTAAGTTATCATAATTTTAGTATTATGCAAAAAATGACATTTACATACATGTATATCTATTACTATCCATGTGTTTAAAAGCAAGGAAAAAGAAGAGTAAAGCCAGATCAGAAAGAAAGAAAGAAAAAAAGAAAAAGAAAAGTAAAATTGCAAAAATGCATCTGATATAACTGCCCCTATCAATTTTTCTTTTTCAACAGTTAAAGGTGGCGGGGCCAATTTACACGCACCTCGATTAATCTTATCTCCAGTTTAATCAAAAACAGCTCATTCATGTCAAGACTAGAGTATTCATGAAGGATAAATTCCTCATAACTTAATCCTAAGAGATTGTCAAGATTCAAACTTCGAACGTATAAGTTTATAGTTCGTCCTGTAACCTCGAGCCCTGTTACCACTGGCCCTATCAATCAAGCCTACCAAACTTTGACTTAATACCACATAATTCACAACAAAAATCAAACAATGAAAGGACACATTCTACCCTTTCTTGTACTCAATCACCAAATTATAACATCTCCCACACTTTTTCAAATATATCTTGCATGGTTAACCTTCCCTCCAAATCACCTATAAAACCCTAATCCAAGACCAAGCAAAAGCTCATCCTCACTCTCATTAATTTTCTCTCTCCTCCTTTTCTTCCTACCATGAAAGCTTCAAGTCAAGCAGCACTCCCCTTCACCACCATGGCTATTCTCTTTCTTCTTCTTCTCCTACTTGCACCACCACCTTCATATGCTGCAATTTCATGCAGTGATGTGATCAAGGACATTAGGCCCTGTGTGAACTACCTGAAGAACGGCAGCGGAAAGCCACCGGCTGCGTGTTGTGCCGGAGCATCGAATCTTGCCTCCTCCGCCACCACCACGACAGACAAGCAGGCTGCCTGTAACTGCATTAAGAATGCAGCCAAAAACGCTAATATCAAGTCTGAATTGGCCAAGGCTCTTCCAGCCAATTGTGGAATCACCTTGTCCTACACTATCTCCCCCAACACAGACTGTACCAAGTACTTATACTAGCTCTTAGTTAAAGCATTTCTTAGATTGGCTCACGTTTGGTTCGGTTTTAACTTGTTCACAAATTACAAAATGAATAGAATTTAGTTAGATTTCTGATTTTATTTTTGTAAATGAGTCGAAAACGAGCAACGTATGCTTCAACTTGAGTATACGTGGCTCAAATAAATTACGGTATAGAAGTAATTCTAATTTTACAGTCAAGAAACTCCTATTTGAAAGATAACCCTAAAATTATCTCCACATAGCTCCAGATCATACATTGCTTACGTTCTAGTTTTAATTTTTGGAATTTTTGCTGAGAAATTGAGCTGGATTTCGGATTGAATGCTCATGAGCTTCTACCAAACCATGCTTGAGCAAGAATCTAAACTCTACACCTTTGGCTCAAGCTGGTAAGTCACAGCTAGGCAAGCTTGACTCAACTATCATTCCTAAACTACACGATCTAGAAACAAACATATCTACTAGAATGTTTTGTTTTTGTCAGACACTATTATAAAGGTAAGGAAATGACGAGATTCGAACCCACGACTTTAAAATCCAATAGCGGGAACGACAGCTATTAGACCAATCGCTAACCTCTATCTACTAGAGCTAGACCATTACATTTGCATATACTTGTGTATGTTATGGGTTAACCTTTTCTTTGTTTTCCTTTCCATTGATGTGTCCTTTGCAGGATTACTTGAAGTTGAAGTGGGTTGGAGGATTTATATGTCTGAGATGCTTGTTCTATGAAGGAAGCAGCTTAGCCTATCTTGCAATAAGCTTGGATCTATACACATCTATCTCCGTTTTCTGTTACTCTACTTTTTAATATGCTTAAGAGTTATTTTTATCTTTGTTGTTTTGTATCAAATAATTGCCTTTGCCCACTTCTGGTGAAGTTGCAGTGAGAATAATATATATAGATATGGTCTACATATTTTGTTTGAGATGAGTTTTATCTCCAACCACTATTCAACACTAATTCGACGTCTTTAATTACTCGTGTCAAATGAACTGAAACCGATCCGAATTATGCATCAATCGTGTTGTGACTTGTATATACATGCTCTCCAAAGAAATTGAAGCAAACTTTAGTCCACAAGATTTTATTGGAAAAATTACACTTTAACCCACTTAATTATAAACTCGATTTCACTTTATTCTGTGAACTATTGAATTTTTTATATTTTTTCCTCAACTATTGAAATTATTTTACATTGTCCTAATGCAAATGTCTGCTATCTTTTTGGACAGAAATCGTCAATGTGCAGAAGTAAAGTTAAAAAAAAAAAAAACCACATGGTTAGAGGGCAAAATGAAATAATTTTTAGTTCAGCTTGTAACGGACGATAGTAATTGGAGAGATGTGAAACTAATCAAATAGTTGAAGGTGTAATTTAAAAAATATGATAGTTGAGTGGACAATGTGAAAAAAAGATCATGGTTGAGTGGGGTTTAAGTGTCATTTGACAATTTCATTAATGTCTTTGAATAATTCATACACTGGTAGGGCTCTGCCAGTTTGTGAATTGAACCCATGTTTGAAGCCGAAGTAAAAGCCATCAAACAGCTAATTCAGGTCAGACAGTCAGCTCTACAAGGGCAGAAGATTAAAGATAATGAATCTCATGGCCTGAGAGTTGTTACTTTGCTGGCAGGAGGGGTACTGAAGAGTGGCAATTTTTCGACAAGTCACCTTAATATAGGAATAAAGTTCAACATGAAATTAGCTTGTTATGATTTATTAGTTCACGATAACAACCCGAAAATGTCAAGACTTACTAACACAAATAACGATTGAGTCAATTTCATGTTAAACATAATAATTCGACTTTAATATGACAAATCCACTTAGCCAGTATAGTATGGACCTGAACGTATCTTTAGGTTATGGTAGGCCTATTAACCCGGGTTTCAAAATTGAAAGTTTTAAGTACCTTTTTATCTTTATATAATTTTGTAAGCAATGTTTTATTTTTCCATTTTTTTCGCTTTTCTCTCGTCCCGAGTGATCTATTCCTCTAATCTTAATCACATGTGCATAGTAATATATGAATACACCTATATATATGTATCATTCATATGTACATAGCTACATCCAAAACAGTTCGAAACATAGTAGCTAAACAGGATATTATTTCTTTGATAATTTTTTTTCTTAAATAGGAAAAATTACACATTGACCCCCTCAACTGTGATCTTTTTTACTTTGCCCCATCAACTATCATATTTTTTATATTAGACCCTCAACTATGTGATTAGTTCCACATTGCCCCAATTATTAGTGTCTGTTACATATTTAACATAAAATTATTTTATTTTACCTCCTGAACTATGTAATTTATTTCACTTTGCCCCGACAGTCAACAATTTCTGTCTAAAAAGCTAACATACGTTTACAATTGGAGCAGAGTGAAATAATTAAAGTAGTTGAGAGGACAAAGTGAAAAAAGAGTTATAGTTGAGGGAGTCAAAGTGTAATTTATCCTAAGAAATATTATCAAATAGTATCTATAAATAGCACCACCAAGAAGCCAGTGATGAAAGTGTCACCGTTGCCAGTGGAATGCTCAGGAAAACAAAACATAAGAATACATCCAATTCATTAATAGTTTATAACTCCAAAGACAGGAGCAACCAAATAGTTACACATGAAGAGACAAATGAAAGGTGCCAATTTAGTATAAGAGACTAAATTTAACACTTAGGAGATTGGAACTAAATTGATAGCAAGTGTTCATCATCGTCTAAGCGGTTCACATCTGAGAATCAACCTCTTTACAACAGAGATAGAATGTCTTACTCCCTACCTCCTTCAAACCCTGTTATAAACGGAAGTCTTGTGCACTGAATATAACTTTTTTAAAACCTAAGTTGACCCCCTCTTCCTCCACTTTGTTGTCTTGAGTGTTTAAAAAGAGTCAAAACTTCCCCCAATACAGATAGTGTAAAGACAGTCACAAGTAGCTAACTCTAACCTAACCTAAAAGAAGGGTTGTACACTACCAATGTAGACAAGAAGTCTAATGAGTACATTTGAGGGTCACACACACACACAAACACATATGTATTGTGATTGTGGAAATCTTATGAATTTGGTCATGGACAATTAGAGTTCCTACCTGGTCCACCATAGTAAAAGTAGTTACCCCAACCACCATTCTTTCCAACCTGAACATCATAGCAATTTGATTCCTCAGTAAAAGTGGCAATGTCCTTGGGAGCCCTCAAGTTGTTGGACCCATCTACTATCTGAATATTTCTGAAATAACTGGACTTCCCAAACCCTTCGTCAGGAAAATGGCCACTGCCCATTTGGGTGGTGGTGTGTTGCCCTTCAGACTCTGAGTTCACCACCTCTCCTCCCCATTCAATCATTGAAGCACTGTCTACTAAGTTTGAGAACAAAAATCCTGGCCAATAACCCAAAACATAGTCATCCCCAAACTGCATCCACCAGTTACCCTCTGTTGGGTCCTACCAAAAGACAACCAAATATAAAAATTCAAATTGATGGGTTAAAATGATAGGATAGAAACATAAGGACCCAGAAAAAGAAAAGAAAGAAAAACATACAACATGGACAAATGTCAGAGATTCTCTGCATCTCTTTTAATCTATTAAATCAAGGGTAAATTATATTTTAACTCCCTCAACTATATCTCTCGTCGATCGTCGTCATCTGTCAGCACCCAACTACCATGTTTTTCAGAATACGCCTCTAACTATGGTTGTTAGCTTCACACTACCCCTAACAACGATCATGTACTTCATATTGTACTTATTATTGATTTCATACTTCCTAACAGTAGACATTAGAAATATGTATTCTATTTATTATACACAGTGTATAAACATGGCAGTCAATTGATTTTGCGGGTGATGGAAATCAATTCAAGTAGTTAAGTGGATAATGTGAAAAACTCAACGGTTAAGAGGATAAAGCCAATTGCAACTCAACTCAAGTTCGACGGGTCTGACTTCTAGGTCTTGTATGGTCGTTATTTTGAATGGAACATACTAGTATGCTGTACATATTATATGATATTTATATATATAATTATATATATTGAAAACCTTAATCAAATGAAGTAGTAGGTGAGTCGAATGTGTACAGCTAATCTTGTATACCTTCCAGACAAGTATGTTGATATCATATTGGGATTGACGATATCCAGAAACAGGGAAGATGCTGGCCCCCAGAGCTATTTCATTATTGATTTGAACAAAGCCTGAGCACAGCAAGTTGTAGCAACCCGTGGCTTGATAAGCATCACTCTGTCATTTCACTCAAAAATTTCAGGCACTTTTAGACACTGTGATAACAGTATCAACAGCATGGAAATCGTAAATAAGGTATCAAAAAATTATTTTTTGGTATAAAATTACACTTCATTTGGATGAAATTCTGACTTAATTAGACGAGGTTACGACAAATTGTGGTTGTTTCAAATCGATCTCAAACTTTTTTGAAGTCGTAATTTGACCTCAATTGATGACCTTTTGAGTTGTAAAGTGATTTCAATCGAGTTGTAACAAGCTTTTTTGCAATCGTAACTTTTGCTACAATATCAAATTCGATACCGTAGTCTTTCCCGAGCAAAATAGGAACTTAAAAAGGATGGGTATATGGTGACTTACTGTCCAATAGGTAAAAAGTCTAGCGTTGTCATCTCCATATAAGTCTGGGCTTACCTGTTTTCTCCCAGTAGATGGAAAACCAATTTAAAATCAGAACAAAAAAATTGGTACACACACACACAGACACAGATATATATATATATATATATGAATTAGGAGGATTGTGAGTGAAAAGATACCTGCCAGCCAGCTTCAATACTGTTGAGGTCATAAGCAAAAGAGCCTCCCAAGATCCATAGCTGAGACAAGCTGAATTCATTGGGTTGCTGTACTCTGGGATTCCATACATTAATGGTTGCCTTTGCTCCATAGTAATTATCTCCTTCAACATAAGCTATTGCATGCTAAAAAACTCCATAACAAAAACCCAGAAAGAAATAAATCATTAAGAAAGAAAAGAGACCAACATAAAGCAAGAAAGCTAAAAAAAAAAAAGTTTTCTTTTCATGTGTTGTTGTGATTGACATACACGCCAATTGATGTCAGGGTTCAAGGACGTTGTACCGGATTGAGAGGGTACTGAGACGTATCAATCACGTCGATGTGAAATATGCTACAATTAAGATGAGATGAAGATGGCTCGAATGACTTGGCTTGGCTGAGTTATATGAGTGTCAACGGATCTGACTCGTTATTTACACGAAATGTGTGTCAGTATCGAAACGAAAGGTCTCATTCTAGGTGGAATCATTTCTATATCGGCCGGTATTTTGAACCATGAGTCAGCATATGTATCTATAGAATGTGGGTGTACCTGATGGCCATATTGACTGATGAAGTCAGGTCCAGCAGACTTTGGTTTAGGGACACTGGAATTCTTCTTCTTTCCAAAACTCTCGACAGAGCTTGCTCTGAGGATATCCTCTCTCTTTGTTCTTCTGATAGGAATGGTTCCTTCTGGGCACCTTCCATTCAAGTGCCATAACTGAGCAATTGGTTTTGACCCATCATTTTGAGATTTTGAATTGGACACTTTGTTATCATCAAACAGCCCTTCTGGGTGGTAATTTGGCCTCACCTACAACAAACAAAAAACACCATCTTCAGAATCCAAACTGTATGTACAAATGCATGAGACAGAGAGAGACCTGAATTGTATGGTTTTTGAGGGAAGGGTGATCAAAAGCTGGCTGGTGGGAGATATGTACACAGTCAATTGTATCCCCATCTGGGCTCTGTTTTTGACAACCATGAAAAAAAAATGGGTCAATACATGTACACAATTCACTAGATAGATAGATAGATAGACAGATAGAGAGAGAGAGAGAGAGAGACAAGAGAGAGAGAGGGGAAAAGGGTATATGGGGAGACCTTGATGGACTTGAGGAAAGGCTTGTTTAAACGGTTCAATTGCTTCTTAGCCTCAAGCTTCTGGGTAGAGACGCCACTCAATCTGGTGGCATAGCCCAGAGGCACCATGAACAACACCACCACCACCACCACCACTAAGCAATATCCAATCTTCATCCCCTCCACCACCTGCTTCACCTTTTCTCTTCCCTTCGCTAAAATGCACCGCCAAAATTTCAAAACTAGGCGCAGCTTTGTAGCTGAGAGCCCCTCAGAGGAAGTAATTTTTCACCACGAGTGACACCCAAACACGCCACTGCTCTGCCTATCCTACGCACTCATCACTCACTTTCTGTCTCAAAAAAATTGTATAGAAAATTCCAAGCTGCCGACGCTTCCTATTTGACTCGTGAGTAGAGCTAGCAACATGAAATTAGTGAAATTTAAGGTAACAATTTTAACTGTTTCGGTTCGGGTAATCAACAAGTTGACTAGTTCGACAAAAATATCAGCAAAAACCCGTTAAATTTTTAAATGTGGGTGGATGGTCACTTAATCACACAATTTGTCCCCCAACCCCTAGGTTTTAGCACTCCAAGTTTAAATTCGCGAATTAAGAGTAAATCCAACATAACTTAACGCTCTCATTTTACTTTGATGATGTGTATAGCATAATTGAACAGAACGGAGAATACTAGGTACACCGCATGATTCAATCTGAGCTTCAAGGCTCTAGGGAAAAAGAATTGAGGGGAATGGGGTCAATTGCACAGAAGAATTATAATGGTTCATCAATTCGGGAGTACGATTAATCCACTCTTCAATGGAGTCTCTTGCTCCTAAAGACTATATTAATAAAAAGGGAAATTACACAGTAGTTTGATAAAAGCTCTTATTGCTTGCCCCTAGAGAGGGCTTTGTACAGTATTTTAGCAAATTTCAAGCTTAGTTGAATCTGAGGCGTGATCTTCGCCTCCTTCATGTAACATTTTGCTTGATTTGTGTGGCGATTATGCGGAGTGATGGGGGAGTTACGAATTTGGTGCCTGGACTGGTGCCTGTTTCCATTGAGGAGAAATTTGGTGGTCGTCAACTGTCTTCCACTCCGCTTCCTTTGAGGTGCGAATATGTGACTTAGGGTTGTATACATGACTGACCCAAATAAACCACTCAAATAAGTCGTGTGCATGATTTTTACTTGTTAAACATAACTTATATATTACACGAACCCAATAAAAAAAAAAACAAGCTCAACTGTACAAAATTACAAATAGATGGAATATAAATTAAATGAATTTTGAAATGAACTTAGAAAGTGCATTTGTGAAGGAAAGTGAAAGGGAAAGATTGGAATTGGGGTGGGTTGTGTGTCGTTTAGTTAGCACTTGTTTGAACAGTTTTTTGATATAATAATGGAGACAGCTGCATTTTATTTGTCGTTTTGGATACATGCGTTGTGTGGACCTGTACAAGCATGGTGGCTTAGGCCCCCTAGTCCACACTCCATTAGATTCCCACCTCCCCCCCCCCCCCCCCCCCCCCAAATTTTGAAATGTTGACAATCTAATCAATGTTTACCTCTCGAATCAATCATACATTTTTTTGACCATACCATATCAAAAGTAAAAACATGTGTAAGAGGAAAAAAATCTAGCACTTTTGATTGGTGATACGTAAATCGGGTATTCTAGTTTGAATGTGTCCAATAAAGTGTACCTTTGTCTACAAAGAGAATAAACTGTTATAGATGAGGATTTGATACTCTGATATTTATCGAGTATTTATAGGGATTTGTACCCATCTTTTAGGATTTAGATTCATGGTTAGCTAAGGTGACATAACTATTTTTCAGTCAAATCTTTCTAAATTCATGTTTTCACCTTCCTAGGTTTTTTTGTTATTAGTACGTGACTACGCGTGACAATTTTTGACACAATACAAAAACACGATTTAAAATTGACACAAAATTAGTTGGTTATGGTTAGCTATTTCTTAACACGAACCCGTTAACATGAATAATAATAAATGGGTTAGGTTAGTGTCAAACACAAATAAAACCAAATTGACACGATTAACACTTTTAAGTAGTACTATAAGAATAAAATGTTAATTTTTTATTATATTTTATCAAGTAGTGATCTAATTCTTATAGAAAAAAAAGATATTTTTATTTATTTTTATTATTATATTTATTAAGTTAATTTTTAGTTTATAGAAAAAGTATGACCATAAGTTCTATTAAGTGATAATAAAATTTTTAACATAAAAGTGAGCGTTGAATTTTTTATTCAAGAGTTATATGTGTCAATACGAACACAATACGAAAATAAATAGATTGATACGACACGACACAATTAGTTAAATAAGTTAGATTATAATTAAATAGTGCTCGACACAAATCCGACCTGACCCGACACTAACACGATCCGACCTGACCCAACACAATTGTCACTCTGCTTAGAGTATCTCCAACCATGACTCAAATGTAGACTCAAATTTAAATTTGCGTCAAAATGGCCTAAAAAACATCTTCAACCTTGGACTCAAACCTATACCAAATCAAGGGAAAACTTATTCTGGACCCAAATTGAAGCAGACTCAAATTCTATACCAAATTTCTAACGGTAACTTTTTAACCTATCAAAAACTAAAATACTTCTTTGACTACTTGTTCTCTTCCTCTTTTTTACTATACTACTTCCATCACCGACCACCACCGAACTTTTTACAAATCATTTGAAAGCCTGTAGGTAAGTTTTTTTATTTTCATCTTTCATCTTCTTAATTTCTTGTATTTTTCAAAACTATAATCTCACACATCTTTCATATTATATAAACCCTAATCCTACCCATCAAATTTTTCTTTGATTTTTTCGAGTTAAACACTATCAGCACAATTTCAGACCACCGATTTTTTTCTAAAATTTTAAGTCTTTAGTACCAACAAATTTAGAAAATTAGTCATTTTATTTCTTCAATCTTCCATTTTTGTTAAAAACGTATGTTTTTGTGTTCGTCAGATCATGCACATGTTAACTATTTTTTTTTTCTTTATCTGGATTTATAAAAAATGATAAGGGATTAGAATAATTTTAGAATTATGTGGTGGTTTTTTTATTTTCATGTAGTGTTGTATACATATTCATTTATTTTTTTTGAATTATCCATTTGTGGAGAGATGAAAGTTTCATTTATTTTATCAAATATTATGATTTGAATGTCACAAAAAAATGAGTTTTGAGATTGATGATGCACAAATCGGTATTGCGCAAGATCAATAGTCAAGTAGGTATAAGGGTGTAATTAATGAGCAATAAACAATCAATCAATGGCAATCAATGAACCAAAACTGTAAACAGAGAGTCAACACAGGGATTTATAGTGGTTCGGTCTCAGATGACCTACTCCACTTTCGGGAATGGTAGCGGTGGTCTGGTGTTCTTTATTGATAAATAAGAGTCGCCGGAAGAGTATTCTCCGGGAGTATTAGAGTGCCTGGAGCAAGGGAGAGAGCAATGTGTATGGTGCAGTATGTGAAGTACTAGAGGCGTAGTATATAGAACCTGCCCTCTGTGTGGAGAGGGCTTACATTATATAGGCTTAGTAAGGCGGTGAGTTGAGGCGGTCACTACTATTTAGGTAAGTACAATTAAGGTAGGACTCCACCACTTTGGCAAACACAATTATGGTATGACTTGATCTCTGTGTGTATTCCGATACTTTCTCCCTCGTGCTCCTATTCCGTCGGGGAGGGTCCTGAGCTGGACTAGGCTTGAGTTGGAGTGGGCTAGGCTTGAGTTGGAGTGGGCCTTCATTGGAGTCAGGAGACAAAGGAGGAGGAGGAGACCAGGGGGCTAGGCAGGCACCCACATGGGCGGCGCCAAGCGGGTGGCCTCCCATGGGCGGCGCCCCTTGGTCCCTGGGCTTGGGTTTTTTGGACTCCGTATTGATTTGCGGCCATAGTTTTTATTTCCTTTTATGCCCTCCGTAATTTGGGCTTCCCCTTATGTCATTCGTAATCTGGACTATTCAACTCCGAGCGGGATTTCCATTGGGCTTTCTCGGTCCGTTTAAATTGGGCTCGGCCCAGTCAATTTTGGACTCGTCAGAGATAATAATAGAATTTTTTAAAATATCTGAGTAGATAATTGAATTTGCCCATTTGAGTACTCTATACCAAATCAAGTTTTTTACTCAAATTTAGACTCAAATTTGAGTCTAAATTTGAGTCATGGTTGGAGATGCTCTTATTAGCCGAATTTTTAGACATATTGTTAATGTACACCTATGGAATAGGCAATTTCCTTATTGTCCACAGCCGCCTTATTTGCGATAGTCTATATAATTCCTTATCTCTTGATTTACGGAGTTAAAGAGTTTCACTCGGATACCAAATTTGCATTTGCTCGGTTTCTACCAACTGCTCAGTTGGCATGCAAATCGAGCTATTTAATAAGGAGGTTCCAATCCTGATCAGCTTGGGTTAGAGATCTTAATATTTTTTATACTTTTTAAGTGTTCGTTATCTTTATTCTTGAGGGAGCGTAGTTCGAGTTACGATGGTCGATTTCAGAGCTCGAGAGAATAGTCGGCATAAGTTTAAACACTATGTAGTAAAAAAAAACTCGTTATAGCGTAGTCAGATGTATTCTATTTTTGTCATATTGTCTTTTCTCACTTTTGTCACGTGTCCTCATTAAATGATCTAATCATGCATAGTAATACTCTGAGTCCTTCCATTAATTTTCGTTATTTATTACGCTAAAATTTAAATGATTGACGTTGACGGAATAAGAAATGAAAATTAACGGAAGCATCACCTTATTACAACACTTTTAAAACATTGACGATACAACGTGAAAAATTTATTCTTTTATATTGCACTTTCAAGGTGAAAAAGGATAATTTGTCTGACGAAAATAGACTAGATTTTGAGGTCCCAAATATATTATTCTAACTATAAAATACACCCGCCCCTTCCCAAGTAGGGGTGCAACTCGGGCGGGTTAGACAGTCAACCCTAGCTCAACCCTAGGTATATAATCTTCAACCCTAACCCTACCTCGGGTTGAGGAACTCAATTCGAGCACTGCCCGAGTTTAATTCGGGCGGGCTCGGGTTGAATTCGGGTTCACTGCAAGAGAGACAGAGAGAGGGGAAAAATAATTACAAATTCATAAAACAATCCATATATTTCATTCATAACAGTGCACGATTATTGATCATCTGCTTTCACACCAAAAAACTAGTTATCTCAAAGCACAATCCCAGAAAACATAGAAATTAGACCCATAAAAACATTAAACATAAAACATCACACTATCACCACTAATCACGCATAACAGAGTAGCAAGTAACAAGAAACAAAGGGCGATGGAGTAAAAATGCAAAAAAAGTGTTGATGCTTTATATATATAAAATTATTTTTTAATTTGTCGGGTTCGGGTTGAAATCGGATTGCCGATGCCTCAACCCGAGCCCGGCCCAAATTGAATTCGGGTTGAGATTTTTTGACCCAAGCCCAACCCAAGTATTAAAAACCCTAGTCCAAGCCCTAATTTTTTCGGGTTCGACTTGGGTTAAAATCGGGTTGCCCAACCCAAGTTGCACCCCTATTCCCAAGTGAGATTGGCTATGCAATGTGTCCTTTTAGATTCGTGTCACGAAGAATTCAGAGTTGTCTCGTCGTAGAGCATCTTCAATAAGTTTTTTATTGCTACTCGACTCTCTATTTTAGAGAGTGAGCGACAAAAACTCAAAGCCCTAATCGGCACACTATTTAGAGTGGAAAAAATAGAGAGTCTAATTTGGCTTTTCAAATTTAGAAACTTAAACTTAGTCTCTATTCTATTTTTAATGAATAAAAATATGACACATATACATTTTTCATTAAAAGTTATTTACTATTAAGACTATTTTGCTATTAGGATAAATAGTTCATTGGAGTTATCTAAAATTTTTCACTCTCTATTTTAAAATTTTATTAAAGATGTTCTCTATTTTTTTTTTTTTTTAAATCTCTCTAAAAATATAGAGTACTATTAGAGATGCTATTATGCCTTAGATTGCATTATGTATAACTAGATGTGTCGAACAATTTAGCAAATGTGTCTAGCTGATAAACAAGGTTATGACACAAATTCACAATGAACTAAACTCATACACCATAGTTTTATCTCAATTTCAAGTCGAGTTGGAGAATCATATTAACAATTTTCAAATCCTAACCCTTAGCCTACATTTTGTTTTTTTGGTATGGAAAATGAATATGCAGATAGGTCACTCCACATATCCGTTAAAAAATATTGTTCCTCAACACCACACAATTATCTACAGGAATCCATCGCCCCTACGTCGGGGCCAAAGATAAAGTCTCATTGTGTGCTCTAATGCTCCGTTTGATACGATGGAAAAGTGGAAGGATGGAAAGTTGAAAGGATGGAAAGTTGAATGAATAAATAAAACATCATATTTGGTAAGGAAGGAAAGTAGGAATGATGGAAAAGTGAATGGATTAACTTTCCTTCCAACTCACCAAAATCGATCCCTCCAAAATCGGAAAGAAAGTGGATGGAAAGTTAATTATTTGTATTGAAATGTATCTTATTTATCTATATATCTTTTAATATATACATATATTATATATACATTAATTTCATATAAAAATAAAATGATAAAATATGTATTTATATATATATTTTTTTAAAAATTTTAAAAATAAATTTAAAAATTAAAAATATAAAAATATAAAAAATATAAAAAATAATAAATAAAAAATAAAAATAATAAACAAGCCAACTCGTAACTCGACACGACACAATTAATTAAATGAGTTGAGTTAGATTTTACTAATGTTCGACATAAATCCGTAATAACTCAAACACGAATCTATCACGATACGACTCGATTGTCACCCCTAATCTTATCCAACACAAAAAAAAAAAAAAATTAGTCATTTTTATTTTTCATCCATCCAACCAAACACGAAGGAAGGAAAGTGTATACATCCTACTTTCCTTCTTTGAAGGATAGAAAGTGTATCTCTCTTACTTTTCATCATTCCTACCAAACGGAGTATAAGCGCTAAAGAATATGTTTAACCTCATTCAATTTTCGTGGGTGCGGAAGACCAACCGTTCGGTTGTTTAAATAAAAGGGATTGGGACCTCCCCAAGCTTACAGGTTGTTGTGTGAAAAATCTGCAGACAAATGCATTAAATAATGCTTGTCGTTGATCATATGTTACAGTACTGACAAAGCTCAATGTGGCCAGAGATGCCCCTTTCAGCTACAACATATACGCCACAAACTTTACAATTTTTTTAGTAGTTGGCATCTCACATCATCAAATGCATAATTGGTTGGGGGGTTGACCCACATCCAGACAAGTAACCAACTTAGTGATGCATAAATGATTTAATGGTGACCAATGAGGACACAATCATAGTAAAAAAAAAAAATTGAATTCGATTAGAGGTCGGATCTCTAGCAATGAAAAGTGTTCATCTGGTCGACCCATATATATTCTGAGCGTAAATTCGAGAATCAATCTCTTTAGAATAAAGTAAGATTGTCTATCACTTATCTCTCTCAAATTCTGTTACAGGTAAGTCTTATGCATTAAATATGACTTTTTGAGATCGAGAATTTGGGTTTTTAATACAGATTTGGATTTTTAATATAGATTTTGAGTTTGACTCTCACGAGTATTAATTTATTTGATGTGTATGACGTGTTGAAATAATAAGTTTCTGTTTTGGAGGAATGTGTATTGTTTGGTGGTGTCGCACTAGCAAATATAGTGGAGATTTATCTAAGGTTTATTGGTGGTTGACTTTAACATTGAATTGAATGAATTACAATAAATCTCTTTTTCTAGTGTTTTTTTTTTTTTAATTTGGGTCATTAAATCTTTTTCTAGTTAATAAGTGACAAAAATGCCTAATTATTGACAAATCACCCCACTAAGTGGAATATAAAAGGTTTGGAATATGAGAGTGGAGAGAGAGAAGAATCCACTATTGGCCATTTCATATCTTTCACATGGACAAAAGTTTGGTATATATTAATAGATTCAAATCCCGCTAATACATTTCTTCCTAATTTTCTGCACTGATAGATCCCTATCTCATATCAATTGGGACCCACTTATATAGCGAGTTCCTCTTGATACTTAAGTTTTTGATAAATATATTATTATTAAAGAAAATTAAAAAATATATACCAGAAAAAATTCAAATTGGATATAAGTATATATTAATCTGAGATGGGTTGGCAATTTGATATCATGGGACATTCTCAAGTGGAATACCTTCTGTTATCCTATACTTATCAAGAACCTTTTGGGCAATTCCTTTAATGCCCAATGAGCCCACCATTATAAAAGTTATGGTTTTTAAACAGGATTGCTAATGATACAGGGTAGGGTCCCTTTAAGACTATGAATATACTAATCATTAGTTTATCACATTTTTACAGAACAGACAGCAACCTAGTTAGATGGGTATGCAAGAAATTGAATTAGGTTCATGTATCAGGAGATTGCCTTTACTCGTGGAGAACATGCCAAAAATTTCTCCTGTTATCAAAAAAAAAAAATTTGAATTAGTCAAAGGAATCCAAAAAAAAATATAGTGCTATTGCCTATTTGGCAATGGTTTCTAATTATCCTGTATTTTTTTTTTTGGGTTAACTACAAAATACCTTTTTCAATTTTGGGTAATTTTCAACTCACTCTTTCAGGTTTTAATTTCAACTGTAGCCCTTTTTAAGTTTGAATATTTTATAATGAACTCCAATAGTTATTTTAGACAATAAAAATTGAGAAAAGTTAGACATGTCAAATTCATGTGATCCCTAATTTGTTAAAAAAAATTAATTATCCTTACACCTATCTTTCCTTTGTACCAAATATCCATACTTCTCTTTTTACCCTTATACCGTTCCATCCTCCCCTACATCAAATGGTTAACTCTCATTCTGTTCTCCCTTCCGGTAGAAACTCTTTCTTCCCTATGATAAGGTGAAGGCGAAGGTTTTCTTATTTTTTAGTCTTAACTTTTCTATTTCCTTATTTTTTAGGGATAAAATTGGTATCTCAAGAAAAAAATATGAGAAATAATGTATAAGACGGATAGTGTAATGGTTCTTTCAAGTGTTCAGCCTCTTTGAAACCACATAGAGCTGATTGCAACAAGGGACATAGTTAGAGGGGATAGATTGTAATTAACCCTTTTTTTGTGAGTGTCCAAGCTTTTGTCATTTTATTACTTTGGTTTGCTGTTTTACTCCAACTTAAATCTTTTTTTTTGCTGGTTTTTTACTCCAACTTAATCATGAGTAGTAATACAAAGTAATAAAAGGCACACACACAACCACACAAAAAAAAAAAGTAATCTAATTTACTTTTACAGAAATTGTTTTAAATTTTTTAAGATTTCATGTTGAATCACATGCAGAGAATATATAAGTAAGTTACTTCAAATCTGAAGGGTCATTTCAATTTGAAGGGGACACATTATTTAAAACATGACTCCAATGACTAGAAACCACCGAGTCTTTTGCTTATTTGAGAAATTAAACACAAATGAGTGGTTTGTTCAATCAGATTGATATGATGATGATGATGATGTATACATGTTTTCTAGCTTGTAGTATTTAGTGGGCATCACCTACCTAATATATTAACACAAAAACATGAATATTTAAAATTAAAAATGGAGGACGACTACGGTATGGAGGAGGTACCGTACCAACAGTTGTAATCTTTTAAAGTCAAAATCTATTCGCTTCATACCGGACTCGTCTATAATTGTGTATATTTGAGTTCACGACGTGTAGAGTCAAGTGCACGATAACCCATTTATGATGCATACTTGTTAAGATTAAATTTAGGGTTAATTCTTTTTTATCTCCCTGTAGTTTCAGTTAGAAGTACTTTATCTACTTGACGTTTAAAATTATGCAATAACCCTTTGTAATTATGTACTAAAGTGAAAATGTTACTTTTATCATCCAAGTTAATAGAGAGTGTGTTTCACACACTCAAAACATGTTGTGGGTTTTGTTTCTATTGTTTCCCTCCAAAAAAACATTGTCAAAGTGCCTAAAATACTATTTATAATATATGGTATAATATCCAAATAGGTAGAACATCGGTCCTAGATCAAAAAATATGTAAGAAAAATATAAGTGATTTTCGATCCCGGAGCGAAACCTCACTTGAGGGAAAAAAAAGACTCGACATATTTAATTGAAATGTGTTGGTTTGTTGTCACATTCCATTAGTTTTGTGGTCAAGAGTAAATCGGACGAAAAGTTTGATTTTAAAACGTGGGTATTATGATAATTTTTTAATTTTATTAACAGCGTCAATTATTTTACTTTAATATATAATTATAAGGGAATAATGTACATAATTTTAAACATCAAGTAGATAAGGTGTTTCGAGCCAAAACTACATAGGGTAAAAAACAATTAACCCTTGAATTTATATTCGATAATTTTGCATCGCTTTCATATCAACTATAAGAGTTGTTTTAAGAATTAACAACCTCAATGTAAATAATGTTTTTTCTATTAGCAGAAACATTGTTTTTATAATGTCTTTGATTAAAACAAAGACAAACAAATGTTTTATGTAACCATCATAAATGTAAAATATGGAAACAAATAAAGGTATACATCTCTCTATCTCCTTTGATCACGGATGTGTCTTTCATCTATTACTTTTTTACTCTCCTCAACTTGATTGATAAAATTTGATTTTTCTTTGCATTCATCTATGATTTCTTTCGATCATGCCTAAATCAGCATAGCAACGTTATTTAGATCTAATTTATCGAATTAATTTACTAGCTTAAAGAATCGTTGTTATTGGATTGACAATGGGTCATAGTATTTATTGTGATCTACTACCAATTCAATAATTGTGATGTATTAGAGTATCCCCAACAAGGTTTTGTACCACCGAGTGGGGTACGAGTTGAACTTCTCCCCTTTAAATTGGAGGTTCAAGTCTTAGAATTCACAATGGGACTTGATAGTTGATCGTTATGCTAGCCTAGTTACATTCGTTCCTGAGAGGAGTAACAGACGCGGTTAAGGACCTCGTGATCTCACTAGCGAGGGTCTATCGGAGTGGTCTCTAGGTGCTCTCATTTGCCTCCATCCCTTTTTTTAAACAGCAAAAAAAAAAAAAAAAAAAACAGGTTTTGTATTTTAACTATCTAAAAATATATTTTTTCTATTTTAGCCAATCACCTTTTTAATAAACATTTCAACAAATTCTCTATATTTTAACTACTTCTTTAAATATTATTTCACGTATTTTGTACCTTTGTTTGGATTGTTGAGAGAGAGAGAGATGAAAAAGGACTAAGGAGAGAGAAAAAATTGTAAAATATATATACAAGTTGCTACATAAATGTTCTATATTTAGAGCATCACTGAAATAAAAAACTATTTTAGAGTATCTGAACATATTCTGTTGGAGTATGATTTTTGTCTTTAATTAGCTAAATTTTAACTATTTTAAAGTTCTACATGTTCTGTTGGAGATGCACTTAGATCAGTGAATAAAATTAGCAAATTAAGTACAAATAATTTTTTTTTTAAATAATCCTCAAAAATGGAAGTAGACATGCAAAATTCTCCTTCGGACCAAAAGTCTTAAAAGATTCTAATTGGAAAAAAAAATTATAATAACGAGACAAAATACTTCTCACCCTTTGTTTAATTTCTAAACCAACTCCTACAATGGGCTCTTTTTTATGGGAAAAATGTTGTGCATTCCAAAAATTTTATCACATCGTGTCTTTATCAATAAGTTGGCAGCTCTATATCACTCTAAAACCCACGAAATACTGATCAAAATATTTTTGATTGGATATAAAGTTATTTGGTAAAAATATCTTTTTATAAACTAGTAATGCACGACGTGCGTTGCACGTAAATAAATTTAAATAATATTTTCTTATAGAAAACGTAAATTATATGTGTAATCAGGGGCGGAGCCAGAAATTTTGTTCAGTGGGGGCAACTTAAACCATATGAATATTAAAATTATTAATGTTCACAAAAATATAATTTCATTAATAGAACGTCATTTAAAATAACAACTCATATACATGAGCGTTATATAAAAGAGACAAAAAAAGTTCACGATAAATTTATCTATAAGACCTAATCACCTAACAAAAAATTTTGAACCAAAAAATTTGGTTCAAACTATGACTGTTTTATTAAACTAAACTTTGGTATAAGAATTACTTAACCAATCACAATAAAACTATTAAAAACACCAAATCAAAATAATTTAATTTAACACATAATTGAGGCATTTAGCCTTTCAAATGAATTTTTTTGACATTTATAAGTGACCCATATATTTGTCAAAAATATCATAACTACCTATAAATCTTTTAAAAAAAATTCAGTGGGGGCAAATCTCTAATAAATTTTAAAATTTTTAAAATTATACTTACTCCCCAAAAACTTTTAAAATTCCAGTGGGGGCAGCTGCCCCCACTGCCCCCACTGTAGATCCGCCACTGTGTGTAATTAAATTAAACAATAAATTAATTGTCAAATAATTAATTTCTATTTTAATTTTTGTTAAATTTAATTATTAATTTATTATATAAGTCTTTGAGTACCTAATCTATTATTTTTTTAGGTATCTCTTTGACCCCTTAAGCATTTGTACATCTAATTATTCTATAGAATTATTAATTTTTATTTTGTTAAATAGATTGATTAGATCTCTTATAATATTATTATACTAGTTATTCTTCGTGCCTGAAGGCACGGAATAATAAAAAAAATGGTCAACATATTTGTATTCATACCCAAAATCAAATCACAAAGATATAGGAGAGATAAAAAATTTAAGCACCGATTGTAATGGGGGTGAACGGTGGTAGTGGTGGTCGGCGACAGTGGTGATGGTGAGAGACGGTGATGGTTGTGGTGGGTAAGGCGACAACCGTAGTGGGTGGTGGGTTTTGAGTGACGATGATGGTAGTGGCAGCCGTGGGTGGCAACGGTGGTGGTGGTGGTGGACGACGATGATGGTGGTTGGCAGTGGCGGTGGTGGGATGACGACGGTGGTGGTGGGCGGTGATGGTGGTGGTGGTGGGCAGTGATGGTGGTGGTGGTGGGCGACGATGGGTGCTTCTAGGCGACAGTGTAATGGGTGGTGGCAAATGGCGACGGTGGTAAGTGTGGTGGGGGTAGGTGACAATAGGTGGCTGCAGTGGTAGGTGGTGGTGGTAGGTGTGGTGGGGTAGGTGACAGTGGCTGGTGGCGATGGTGGACGACGATGGGTGGTGGTGGATGCTGACAATGGGCGACGGTGGTAGTGGGATGATGATGATAATGGTAATAAATATAAGAATAAGATGACGATGGTGGTGAATGGTGGCCATGGACGACGATGGTAGCAATTGGTGGTAGTGATGGTGGTGGCAGTGGGGCAGTGAGGGTGGGGTGGGGGTGAAGGTGGGGTAATGGCAATGGTGGGGGTGGCGGTGGTGGTAATTGTGATAGTCATGGGGGTGGTGATGGGGCAGTGGGGGGTGATAAGGGTGATAGTGGGACAGTAACGGTGGTGATAAGGTGCGACAGCGATGGTGATGATGGTAGGGTGGGGCGGTGGAAGTAGTGGTGGTGGTGGGACGATGGTGGAAGTGGTAGCAATAATGGTGGGGTGGTGGTGATAGTGGTGATAGTGGTTATGGTGGTGGTGGAGCAATGGAAGTGGTGGTGGTGGAGCAATGGAAGTGGTGATGGTGATGACGGTGGCGGTGGTGGTGGTGGGTATGGTAGGGTGGCAATGGTGATCGTAGCGGCGGCGGTGGTGGTGGAGGTGGGGGTGGTGGGGGTAGAGGTAGTGGTGGGGCGGTTTCAAACACTATTTTTTTTAAAAGTATTTATGATAAATAATTTCCAGAAGTACTTTTAAAAGGTCACTCCAAACACACCATTAGGGGTCTATTTTTCCTATTAAATTTGGGGTATTAATATTAGTCATTAGATTAACTTTAAAGTAAAATTTAAAGCGATCTCAACCACAAATAACAAAAGTCATTTTATTTATCTTTTGAGATTTGAAATTATATTGTACTTTATTATATAGATTATTGTATACTAAAATATAACATATATTTGATCGTGACATTCAATCTGATAACTACATGCGTATAATAATTTAACATATATAGGACCTTACTTCTTCATATAGACTAGTTGATGCACACGTGTGTTGCACGTAGAACATATTGTGTTTGAATATTGTATATTAATCTCTAAATCATTTTTTCCCAAATACATAACTTTAGTATGTATTCTCTTGTGTCTTTCATAAAAAAAAAAAAAATAAACCAAAAAAATAAACAACCAATAACCATGATCTACAAGGAAACTCCTCCCCACCCCAAAAAAGAAAAAAAAAATACAGCCAAAACTAATATTTGATAGAATATGTAGTGAAAAATAATGCGTTTCTCTGTTTTCATTCTTGTTTTTTATCTCAAATACTTCTTTGAAAGATAAAGAAAGAACGTAAATTATAGTTAAGAGTAGTTTCCAATATGAACTAAGGTAGCAAATAAGGAAGAAACTCAAATAACAATTGGCTAACACATAATATATGTCAATTAGATTCATCTTATCGCATATGACTTAACTTCACGCGAAGTAGGGTGTTGCAGTCAATATATGAAGACAACACCCCCTTTGTCCACTCAATTTTCTCAAAGACTAACTATATGAGTCTCCATCATAGTCACTACATCTGACAGTAATAAATCCTCCGTTAACATTAACATACTATAAATGTTCACTGAATCGTATCATAATATTGTGCTTCTCATTAAAAATGCGCTCATTAATTTCAGCCAACTAACCCACTTATGTTCAGACATAACTTCTAAAACTTCGACAAACTTGCCCACTTATCGTTGGAAGTGTGATTTTTTTGAGCCTCATTTGCACTTTTCACATTTTCTAGCATTCATGCTTTTGAACTCTTAAGACGAATTCAGGTCTCAATAACCAAATTCTTATGCAAAATGACCAAAAATTGAAGAAATGATGGAACTTTAGTATTCAACTCTAAATTCCATGCGGACAAACTAAATACTATAGCAAGAAGTGTGAACTTTACTCTATAGCTCTATACAAGCCGACTATAAATTGTGATAAAACACAACATAATGGATGAGAAAATCTTTTAGAAACGAAAAACAATAAAGGATCCATAAACATAAATAAAGCTCGTCATATCATTCATTAAATAGAACTTTAAAATAAATATTCTATATATGCTTAGAGAAGGCAAGTAACCATGCTTTTATTCTATGTAGACCATCCCCATGCTCTTGACATGTTACTTAAAGATCTCATAGAGTGACCGTTTGTTTGAAGGACAATGTCATATGTGTCTTCTTCTAGTTGCTCCAAATCAATTGCATCATCACCTTTTCTTGATACCTATTATGCAAGAAAGTTAAAGGTGTTAGTACGTTTGTGAGACAATCATGTCTCAAGCCAAAAGAGATTCAAGAAATTCAGCAGCATATGTCAATCTAACTGTCTAAAAGAATATGTTGAGGTAATTTAAGAAAATTACAGATAATATTGGAACTATTGTACTATAACATGATAACATAACTTTGTATTCATAAACTTCCTAATATTTTGCTAACTTTGTATTCATAAACTTCCTAATATTTTGCTAACTTTGTATTCATATACTTCCCAATATTTTGCTCAATTGCTATCATCTCTTGTGACAGGGTTTAATGCCAAAACATTGCTAGCCAAGTAGGAGTCCAAGCAATAGTCATATGAAAATATGCATTTCAAATCCAAAAGAGTCACAAGATTGAAACAGTCACATGATCGAAAGAGACTACTCTTCACCCATCCTATTACATTATAAGAATCAATTTCTATTAAGCAGCCTTAAAACTCCCCCAACTTCACCTGCCACGAAAAAATATATAACCCATAAAAAATTCAGCTACAATTTTAATTTTACTTTGATAAAGAAACAAAAATCACCACATGCAATGCTCAGACATCTTAAATCGTAATATTTGAATCACCAAATAGTTATTGAGAAAAATGCCACCCTTTCTAAAAATAGTAGAAAGATCTCGTGAAATTCTCATATGTCCAAATCTTCAAATTAAAAGATATAGACGTAGCAAGAAGAAAGCTCATACCTGCTTCTGCAGTCAATGGGATGGAAGCTCCAAGGGGGGCACAATCCAAATAGGAGTCCAACAAGTATAGTATAATAACAAGAAATATAAAGGAAAGGGTAGAGAACAAAAAAGAAAAGGGATATGTACAACTGTCTACAAATAAAACAAATAAAGTTGAGGGAGATAAACTCTGTCATGAGATCGAATGAAACAAAGAGCTCAATAGCACATCCTTCAAATAAGACTGGATGCTCCATATTCCCCCAAAAAATGAATAGGAATAATATTTATTTTGTGGTACTACTTTCAATGACTCACTCCTACCCATTTTTTTTACCACCATTCTAACATTAACCATAAAAAACACAACTGCACTTTAAAAAGAATCAATAATGAAAGCCACAATTCTAGAAATGCACAATAATATAAAATATGTCATCAATCACTTTCTTCACTCTTTTACACTTGAAAGACCAATGTTCCATTCAACCATGGGCCAAATTATCCAACCTTGGGATTTTTCCAAGTGCTTCCATTCAGGGCAAGGGAACCATCATGTGAAGGTGGAATTCTATCATTTGCCAACCACCTCCATCACATCAGTTTTGTACCACTTTTAGCTTGTGGGACTTTTGCTCACGTAGCTTGTAGAAATTGCTTATTAAGAAATTATTGTGATAGCTGAATTATATTGAACACGAATCTTTTCTATTCGCTTCGAAAAAAACATGCTTGATATGAATTAACACAGTCTTACTAAATCTTATTCTATTTGAGTTTTTCGATTTTTGATAAGCTCTCATCCTACCTCAATCTTCACTAACTTTGATATTGCTTTGTGCAAGTAATGAAAATTTTGGTAGAATAGCACAAGGAATAGTAAAACCCGTACCGTCGAGATGAAAAAACTCGCTGATGTTATTAATTCAACTTGGCTATAAGGTCTAAAACTTGGGTCTTAATGTCATCTCTACCATGATTTCCTTAATATGAATCTAATTTTTATAATTGAAAGGGAAATTACGAATTTTTTTCCTCTATGGTGTACTAATAGAAGTATTAATTGCGTATAAGGTCAACAATAATTCACAAAATCAAAAACACATCGAAAAACAATAATTTCAATCGAAACTTAATTCCACAATCTCAAAAAAATCGTTAAATCAAATACCAAGCTCAATAAAATTTTGTCAAAAAGATCAACAACTAAAACAATAAAAGAGACAAACCCGTTAAAGAAAAGTTGTCTGCTTGGACCCATATTATTATTATTTTTTTGGTCGAGAGACCCAAATTGTTAAAACAAAAATTAAGCACTATCCAAACAATCTATTCAAAACCCTAGTCAAAGATAGATAACCACAAGAAAGTCTCATCAGAATCAAACCCCAACACAAGAAAGCCACTTGGAAAGACAAAAAACAACTAAAGAACATTTTAAAAAAGAAAATCAATAGCATACATCGAATGAGACACACCAACCTAAAGCATTGTAGCCCAGATGAGTCTGGTGTTTGATTTTTTTTGGTTCGATCTCATTTGTTGCAAATTGAGAAACATGACTTATTGCTTTGTAAGTGATAGTGATTCACCGCCATAGGTAAGAATTTTTAGATTTTTTCCCTTGTTTAGCAATGTAGACAAACCGTGAGAATGAGAATCAAAGGTAGAGAAAGAAAGGGAGATAGGCAGGGAGAAACAGTTCGATTGAGGTGTGGAATAATGATGGCTTGAATTGATTCACCGTGTATTCACTACATAACACTATGTTTGTGAAAGAATAAGAATATGAAAAACTTAAAATAATTAATCAATATTTATTGCCATTAAGTTACAATAATTATGATGAAAGATAAATTTAATAGAATTGATATATATATATATATATATATATATATATATATATATATATATATATATATATATATATATATATATATATACACAAATTGGCTTTATGGTGATTATAGTATAGATGGAGGATTAAAAAAAAATTAAAAGTTTTTTGGGTTAAGGGACTTTTAAGAGTAGTATAGATATAGATATAAATATAAATATAATATAAATTATGGAATATATTAGTAGTATAGATAAGATAAGATTGGTCAAGAAAAATGAAAATTAAAGGTTAAAATTAATTGTTAAAACTCAAATGAATATAATTAAATGTTAAATTTGTGCACATAATTAATTTAAGAAGATGAAAGGATATGAGAAGATTATGTAATTAATTGTAAAAAAAAATGAGAGGATATAATTGACTTTATAACAAAGATCAAGGGTAAAATAGTCAAACAAAAAATTTTCACTTTTGTTGACATTTTAAAGTAGTATAGATGCATACAATTGTATATTAATGTACTGCTAATAAATGAGTTTAAAAGAATTTATGAGTCTTTATAAAAGAGTCAAAAACGAATTAAAAGTCAAATAGGAACAAAAAATAGAAATTAAATGAAAATATATAGATGGATATAATTGATTTTATTATAATAATTAGAGATAAAATTAAAAATTAAAAAAAATATCACAAATGCTAACATTTATAACATTTTTGTAAGTATAGTATTACTCTTTTTTGGGTAATACCACTTTGAAAGAGACAAGGACATGCCATATTCAGTTGCAGCTCTCATGGGCCAGACTTCCACAAGCACAGCTGCACCCTTTCTTTCATTCGGCCCAACTGCACCCTCTTTTTCATGCACTTGAAGTAGCATTCCCACGTGTAATGTGTATCAGAGTTATTAACCCTCGTGGTGGGGAAGTCACCTAAGGTTCTGCATCCGTCGACGCACCCTAGTCGGCATGATGGTGACTTGAGATGGTGGCAGTTAGCACGGTGGGAGTAATCTCCCGAAAGGCCACATCACCCGGGTTGGGGCAGGGCCAAAACGAGGACGTTTGGGCTTAAGGGAAGTAGATTGTGATGACTCCATCTCGTTGATTCGAACTTCATCGTCCCCTTCTCCTATAATAGTATTTGACCCGCATAAAAAAAAAGGTACAAAAGTGTGAGCTTTGAACTTTCACTATACAACGCGTTTTAAAGTCGTACGGACTTAACTCAAAACGGACAATGAGTCCATGGCGTTATACAATAAAAATATGTATTGTATAACGCGTTTTGATGGATGCAAGTAATAGCTAAGTTGCTCGGCTAGACCCATACAACAAAAATATGTTGACATGAACCACAATATACACGATACGATACAACCTATCCATAACAAGAATTCGACTATACACGGCTACGCATAAATTCTCATAGATATAGCAAATTTCAATACAATACAACTTAGAACACCTCAATAACTCACTTGACATCTTTTTGCCAGTCCTAGTAGGGGTAGGGATCATTGGTAGCAATCAAAAAAGTACACCATAAGGCCAAGAACCAGTAACCAGAAATAAAAAGATCACAAAAACTAGTCCAACACATTGGAGGCCTGTTTGGTATGTTTTTTGGGAGGGGTTTGGATTGGCTTGTCCAAACTCTTCCAAATCCAAAGATGGGATTCAACATTTAATGTTGTCCATACCCATGTTTGGTATGCGCAAGGATATATGACTATTATGATAATATATTTATGTGTAAATGACTATTGTGCCCCTTATCCAATTTAATCTAAACATGGGTATGGATATATGAGGGTATAAATGTCATTTGGATGTTCAACTCATTAACCCATATATAAACCCCCCCCCCCCCCCCCCCCCAGAAACCCATGAACTTAAGTTTCATGACCCAGGCTTAAATTGGATTGGGTTTCAAACTCTGGACTAGATACATATTTGTCAAACATGGGTTTGAGGGAATTTATTCTCTAACTCATGTTCCAAAACCCCCCCAAACCACAAACAGCTCCTCGGTGCTGGTGATTGAGGGCATATCCAACAGGCCTACCTTGTACAACATCCCATCATTGGGCCGACAGAAAACAAAGTGGGTATACCTTTTGCTTTGGGCCTTCCAGCCAACAGGCCTACATTTTCCACACAACAAGGGAATGAATCTGAGCCAACAGGGAAATAAATGATACATGACCATGATAGTTTCTACACTTATCTCTGCATATCATCTACTTACAGTCATGTCATGTGATGTTTAAATTGTATCATTTTTATATTAGTATTAAAAATCTTTCAATTTTAACATAATTTGTTTAATTAATCGTATCAAATCATCTGACATGAATATGACTCGACTCTAAAACGGATAATCCGACATAACCTAAGTAACACAATAAATACACCGGTTGTGTTCGGATTGACACGATCTACACAGCACATTAAACACGCCTAACATAACTCGTATTTGACATAACTTAAATCAAACCCAAAAAATACATTTCACATAAACAATTACCTACTTTATCCCTTTCATTCACATTTTAGACCTATTTAACCTAAATCAAACTCAAAAAAATATATTTAGCATAAATAACTACATAATTAGCGGGTTAATTTCAAGTTATGGCGGATCAATTTTGGATCATTGATGGGTCAATTTCATATTCATGTCAACATGATTAATTAAACGGACCAATCATGGTTAAACTCAAACATGACCCATTTACAAACTCATTAGCTGGTGGTGTCATTTTTGTGTTCCCCTAACCCAATTTCATGTAGGCTTATGTTCAACTTCACTGTGGTTTTTGAATCCATCTTATTCAAGTGGATACGTCTCTAATACACGATGGAAAATCTAATACTGAGAGAATATAATAATGAAATGAATCCTAATCTAATTTTCATCACTCTTACAAGATTATTCTTTCACATTTCCTCTAATCTCATCCACTCTTTCACTAAACTTTGTAACCAACATGTTATTTAGAAGTTAAATTATCCATGTTAAAATTTCTCTTCTTTTTTTGTGATAATAGAAAATTATCTCAATTACATGTCTTTTACACTCGTGACTACACAATCCAAGCTAGTGGTCTAGCAGTAAACCGTACCTATTTAGGCACATCCTTAATTCTCATGTGATTATCGAGCAAAGTTCGATCCACTAATATAATTTGTTGTTTGGCTTTTGGTGGTACTGTAGTGACGAACTATCCTTCCAAGTTAGTAGCTATGACTGAAACCGGGCATTTTACGACGAGTAAAACTCTCATGGTCACACCTAGGAATGATTATTACTTACTGATCGCCCCTTCTCCCTTTTCAATGACCAACAAAAAACTCGTGACTACAAAACAAACCTCAAATACACGTAATTTCCTACAAACTATTTTCATCAATTAAATCCTCAAACTCAAGACATGCAAATTTACGCCTGAATGCCACCACTAAGGTCATCTCCACTCCTTATTCAAACCCTTTTAAATTTGAGTAAAAACAAACTCCAATCTTTGACTCAAACCTATACCAAATGAAGGAAGACTCAACTTTTTTACTCAAATCAAGGCAAACTCAAATATTTATTCAAATCTTCAATAGTCAGATTTCACCTTCATTCAAATTTGAGTTTGCGCTACTTTAAATTTGAGTTTGCGCTACTTTAAATTTGAATTTGCCCTTCTTTAAATTTAGGTTTGTCAATTAGAAAAGTCTATACCAAATCAAGCTTTTTACTCAAATTTGAGTTTGAATTTGGGTCAACATTGGAGATGCCCTAACCCAAACTCCTAACATGTTACACTTTCATTTACCTATAAACTTTCAAATCTCTATATTTCCCCCACAATTTACAATAGTTCCCATTCTAAATCTAAAGAATTGAAATTCTGGGAATCAAGATCTGTCCTGTGTGTGTGGCAGAGATAACAGGTTAGGGACTATAGAGGCCACATGCAATGTTAATTGCCTCCCACCTGATTAAGACAGCCTTACAAGCAAGAATAATAATGATTACTCTATTTTACATAGACACAAAACAAAATTAAAATAACAATGAAAAGTATGAATGAAGAAAGCTTGGTTGGAAAGCAATGGAGGGGAAAGCTTTTATGGGTCCCACAATACAGGACCTTTTTGCCATGTGAATGGATACCCAAGAAAGATTTCAACTCAAAGCTCACCATCTCCACCGTCCCAAATAAAAGGAAAAGGAATTCAATTCATATTCATGGCCAGAAGGCCCATCTGACCACAACAAAAGGGTGGGTGGGTGGGGGAGGAATTTGAATGTGGAAAATGTGGGGCCCTTCAAAGCTGTGTTACCTTTACAGGTGTCCTAGTGGGACCCAAGTTTCACCATTCAAAGAGATGATATCACCTTCTCTTTTCCATCCTTCGCCACTAGAATCCCCATATGATCCTCTTTGATCCCATTGACTTGTAAACATGTGACCATTGTGTGCCTCCTTCAGAAATGTATCCTTATTGGTCTCACCCAGTTCATCCATCTCTTTAGAGGTACCTTCAAGTTGTTTCCTTGCTGCACATGAAAAATGCATGAAATTGACAAGAGCAGCACAAAAAATACAAAAAGTCCAAAGCAACCCGTCAAGATAGCTCGGATGACACTTTCATTAGTTGATACCAAGAGATCCTAAATTTGAAACTCACAAATCACGGGCCGTTTTAATTGGCTCGTTGTGAGTGGTGTGAGAGTGATTATATGCATACTGCATTTATGTAACAGCTACGAGTCAAAATGGTGCATGGTTGGAACGGTTCTCGATTAGCAAAAGAAAGTGTAAAGCAATTCACTCTTAAATTTTTCATGAGAAAAATCAACAAGAAAAAGGGAACTGTTTATGTATCCATAAAAAATAGGTAAAGAAAGGCAATCTAAGTAATAACAGCACTCCCTGGTACACAATTTGGCAATGCATTTGAGATCATCAACACACTTTTAGTCGGTTCTAAATGCACCTGTAAATTGACAAAAGGAATGGGAAAGTGAGATTGCATGTTGAAAATGGGGGCACTAATGTCATTTAGTTAAGACATTCATTAAACATACCAAAAGAATGATAGCAACACATCTTTAATCCTATTGGTTTAAGAGAAAGTTAAGGCAACAGCTATTTAAAAAAAGCAAGCTTCAAATTTTATAACCACACCATCAAAGCTAGTATTACCTAGTATGCTTGGTAATGCACAACATAATTAGGAACACAAGGACCTTAACATAGCAAAGCAATGGGTCCACTCATCAGAGGGCTGCAATAAGCATTGAAAAGAAAATCTCTCCTCTGCATGACATGGAATCACACAACTGGCACCCTTAAAAGTAATACAATTTTATATCTGAGGGCTTCTTCTGGTGCCAAGTCAGCATCCAATGTGGAATGAGCAAAAAGAGGTGACAGAAGGTGGGGGAGGGGAGGCGAGGGGTGGCTGCTCTGCCTTTTTCTTTTGAGCTACCACGTCCTTCATTTCCTCTGCTTTTCATTTGCGTTGAAACTTTCCTCTTCAACATTCTTCCCTACTTTATAATTCTACAATCCACCACCCCCTCATTCCTTAAGAACACTAGCATCTTCCTAAATATCTCTCTCCCAAGGACAAAAAGGATTCATTCATCTCTTTCTGTTTCCATTCTGAATTCTATGATCATAGACTCACATCAATGGTAAGCTTCCTGTTGATTGCGGGTTTATATTTTCTTCATACTGACCCAATGTCAATCTTTGCTTTTTGAAAAGAATAAACTGCCTAATGCCATTTCTTGTTATTCTTTGATGATAGGGAACTCCTGTAAACATTATAGTTGGATCACACGTCTGGGCGGAGGATCCTGAAGATGCCTGGATCGATGGAGAAGTGATAGAAATCAAAGGGGCTGATGCCACCATAGTTACCACCAATGAGAAGACTGTAAGCAACTATTCCCCACTATATCTTTAAAGTAGATAAATTCCTATGATCAAATTACAGAGTCATTTATTGCATCATTTATGTGGCAGTATTAAAGGATGTAGGATTGATACCACATGCAACCATATGAGCTTTCATAAGCTTCTACATATGACACGTAGCCTAATATAAATGCCATGAATAGTAATGGTTTTGGGATCTAGGTGATGAACACTAGATAAGAGATAGCTATATGAAATCTTCCTACCATCTTAATCAATCATATCACAACTCGTAAGTTTCCTATTCATGTCAAATGGCACCAGTCATAACAAACTCGTTTGTAAATAAGACAAGATTGTGGAACAGAGAAACGAGAAAGTTGATTAATAACATGTCATTACCCTGTTTGGTCTCCATTGACCGAGGCTGCGAATTTAATAAACCTGTCCACAAAACAAAAAACTTAAAAAGATACTGAGTTCTGCATAGGAATGTGTCTTTTCCCCTAACTTTATAATTTTTTTTGTCCTTTTCTGTTTTTTTCTACAGCTTTATAAACAGAGACAATGACCTACAGGTAAAAAATAACAGATAACAATTTTCTTCGGAGAGTTGACACAATCTTATTGCAATGACAAAAAATGGTTCAATTCCATTGTATCTTAAACTACGATTAGCTTTTTGAAAATTTTCACAACATATTAGAACCAATGCATCAACCAAATTATTAACATCTGTTCTACTTTGGGTTGGGAGGGGAGTCTCCAATATGGTAGGGTTCATACAATCTAAAATATCAAGTATCTAACAAATAAAGTATTCTGACTATCAGCTTCCTTACAGATTGTTGCAGCTATTTCCAGCATATACCCAAAGGACACAGAAGCACCACCAGCTGGGGTTGATGACATGACCAAGTTAGCTTACCTCCATGAGCCAGGAGTCCTCCACAACCTTGCTTGTCGTTTTGCTCTTAATGAAATATATGTGAGTCACAATCTACCATCACCGCAGAATTTGGAGTAAAATTGATCAGTGATCCATTGAAAACTTTAGAATACAGATGTACTAACAACTATGAATCCCCTATGCAATGCTGGAACAAGCAGACTTACACGGGAAATATTCTAATAGCGGTAAATCCTTTCCGGAGGCTGCCACATTTGTATGATACCCACATGATGGAGCAGTACAAAGGAGCTGCTTTTGGCGAGCTAAGTCCACATCTTTTCGCTGTTGCTGATACCTGTTTCAGGTATATCATCACAAGATATATACACTGGGTGACACCAAATGGTCTTGCATAATGCATGATCTAATATAATTTTTCCATTAATTCCACACATCAGGGCAATGATAAATGAACATGGAAGTCAATCAATCTTGGTAAGTGGAGAAAGCGGAGCTGGTAAAACCGAGACAACAAAAATGTTGATGAGATACCTTGCATTCATGGGGGGTAGATCTGGCACTGAAGGAAGAACAGTTGAACAACAAGTATTGGAGGTGGGTAAAACTAACTTTATGTAAATATCTTACACAAAACTACAATTAGAACTTACATTTCACTCTTTCAGTCCAATCCAGTCCTGGAAGCATTTGGGAATGCCAAAACTGTGAAAAACAACAATTCCAGGTGAATTAAGAGGATATCTTTCATTTCTATCTTATTACTGAACGCTTCAAACTATAGCCATTTTGTTGTGAAGGGACTTACATAAATATTAAAATGACTGAGTGGTTGTACCAGTCGTTTTGGTAAATTTGTAGAGATTCAATTTGATAAGCATGGGAAGATATCGGGGGCTGCAGTCCGAACATATCTTCTCGAAAGATCGCGTGTTTGCCAAGTCTCCGACCCAGAGAGGAACTACCACTGCTTTTACATGCTCTGTGCAGCACCACCAGAGGTTACTTTCATTTTTTAAATCTGATCCTACATACCACTTGCATGACACACTGTATATAGCCAGCTGAACCACAACATTTTCCTTCCAGGATGCCAAAAAATTCAAACTAGGAGACCCAAGAACATTCCACTATCTAAACCAAACAAACAGTTACGAAGTAGCAAATGTAGATGATGCAAGGGAGTATCTAGAAACCAGAAATGCCATGGATGTTGTTGGGATCAACCAGGATGAGCAGGTGAGTTCCTCCAGATCAGTGCAAAGACAGAGATACAAAACAAAAAGGCCCTTAAATATAATAAGACTGAACAAAATTAGAATTTCCTTTTGTAGGAAGCAATATTCCGCGTGGTAGCTGCAATACTCCATCTGGGAAACATCGACTTCATAAAAGGGAAGGAACCTGATTCTTCCAAACTGAAAGATGAGAAATCACTCTATCATCTTCAGACTGCTGCCGAGCTACTCATGTCAGAACTCTGCTCAACTTGGCCCTCCTTATTGCTCTTTGTTAACTCCTTATGATGTATATGTACTGTCTACCCAGGTGTGACAAGAATGCACTCGAGGACTCACTCTGCAAGCGGGTAATTGTCACTCCAGATGGGAACATTACAAAATTACTAGACCCAGCTGCAGCTGTTACGAGCCGTGATGCCCTGGCAAAGACAATATATTCCAGATTGTTTGATTGGTAAGCAAACCCTCCAAACCAGCACTTTCAATTGTGACCCTTGTCCATGTTTTATTACGCCGACTACAGACAAGGACACCACAAAAGAAAAACCAGTAGTACTGTTAATGATTGCTGGCAATCTAGAAGACAAAAAAGAAGCTGCTCAACTATGCAATTACTATTTCCAAGAAATGATTGGCGTAATGGAATATAATACGACATAGCTCTATAATATATGCTGTACAAAAAAAACTCTATAACACAAAAGCAAATTGAATGCTATAAATTAGAAAGAACCATAATTTTATCTTGGTGCAAATCAATAATTGAATAACTTTGTATCTTGTCACAATCTTCTGAATCAAGAACAATTCATAATTAGGGCTTATGAATTTGGCTTCATCAAAAGGAAAATAATAGATTAGATGAAGCACTGTATTATCCATATTTTGTAAGCTCTCTCTATGAATTCTTTACCTGCCCATGGAAAATTACCCATAAACTTAATAAGTTAAGTTCTCTAATGGCTTCCAAAAATATGTCAAAGCAACCTATTAATGTGTTTAAGATTTTCTTATATTTTTTGGTATTTCTGCAGTATGACGAAGCTATAGCCAAGTTTATTTGTCGACTTATCTCCAACTTTTCAGCTGAGTTATTCTGGCCTAAACAACATGATGTCAATCATGTAACGCCCCGGTTTCCCGGATTTGTTACTTGATCAATCTAAATTAATTGACACAATTCCACAAAATATCTCTAATATATAGGGCCAGAGCTCTAATTACTCAATTAAATAATCTTCAAAATCTACAAATGAATATCCTCACATTATATATTATAACAATAAAATCAAAAGTTATAAATCTTCAATTCTTAGATATCTCAACTCTGGTTCTTTTCTCTAGTCAACCTGAAAAATATTAAAAGATGGGAAGTATATACAATACCACAAGAAACAATATGTTCAACGATAAAAAAAAAAATACGAATGCTCAAATACCAAATAACTCAAACGATAGTAAACATGAACTACAGAATCAACAATCAAATTGGACATGTCACATCGCTCAACTATTATCAAACATAACCTCATACTCGGTTCATCTTAGTGACATGACAAAGTGACACTTGGGCATATAAATACACACTCTTATCGAACCATCACACCTCGCAGGGCCATAAACACACCCCATAGGGCCACAATCTAATTTTACAAAACATGTCCTAAGTACACTTCGTACATGTACCAATCAGTTCCAAAGTCAATCTCATTTTACTAAACATGTCTCAAGTACATTTCGTACATGTACCAATCAGTTCCAAAGTATTTAGCCCAACATATAGCTCGAATCAACAAAAATTCCAGTATCTCATATCAACAAAAAATAATCAATAGGAATACAAATTTCAGATAATCAAAAGAACACTCATTACAAAGAGATTTAGAAAGAGCATATTGTATAAAACCCCATACCTCAAATGGTAAGCTTTCAGTGGATAGGTACCTTAAGTTATATCATGTTTGAATCTCATTCGAGTCAGATCACTAGAAACCATTTAATGCTCTCTTCAAGCTCACTACCCTTTTTTCTCCTTTCTTCCCTCTTTCTCCCTTTCTCTCTTTCTTCTTCCTCTCTTCTTTATTTCTTATGGTTTCTACAAGTGAGAGGTGGCCTCTATTTATAGCCGAATTCAAGGAACATGTGTCTCCTTGCATGAATTCAATCTTACTTTGGTTGACACATGGCTTGGACACTTGTCAAGCCATTATTTAGACTACTCATGCATTTGGACACTTAAACAAACACTTGTCTCACACACAAATGCATGGCTTGTTTCTTTCTTGACAAATAGTGGACACTTATTACTTCCCTATGGTTGACATTTCTCAAGGTTTTTGATTAGTATATGTTAGCACTAAATGTTTGATAATTTACTTTTATATTATAATTGTAATTGTGATCATAATTATCCCTAATTAACTTATGTTATATTTTTTATGTCAGTCCAAAAATATACCAAAGCAAAAACATATTACATTTCCGGCCCGGATCAAGCTTCCTAAAAATTTCGTCCTTGGAATTCCTAAAAATTCAATCATGTCTCATAGCAAAATTCCAACCCCCATTCTGGGATGTTACAAATCAACATAGAAGTAATCACAAAACGTGGCTGAGCTGGTCGAATTTCTAGTAACTCCAAAATTATTTTGGCTTCAGAGTCCCATCTTCTAAGTTTAATGTGATTGATACACACAAACCTGATTTTATATTAAGTGAAAGAAATAATTTGGTGCTGAACTTGAACAATGACAGGATTGTGGACAAGATAAATAATTCAATTGGTCAGGATCCCAATGCAAAAAGCATAATTGGAGTCCTTGATATTTATGGTTTTGAGAGCTTCAAGATCAACAGGTAAACAATGGTAGATTTGATCATTTCTCGACATATAAAAGTTTTTACAGCTAAAACCAAGATCTTATTGTGTGCTTCATGTGTCAGTTTTGAGCAGTTGTGTATCAACTTAACAAATGAGAAGCTGCAACAGCATTTTAATCAGGTAGAGTAGGGAGGATGAGTGAATATGGTTTCTGTCAAAGCTATTTATTCCACAACTATATCTTCCGAATGCATATGAATAGTATTAGTAGGAGTAGGATACATACTGCCATGCTCCGTACATACTGTTAAATTGGGAAAACACATCTACAGCATGTGTTCAAGATGGAGCAAGAAGAGTACACGATGGAGGAAATCAACTGGAGTTATGTAGAATTTGTTGATAACCAAGACGTTTTGGATCTCATTGAGAAGGTATTGACTATTAATAAGCCCTTCTATTTCGATCTTCTACATTATCTGTCCATGATAAAACTTTTTCAGATGATAATGTAAATATTTACATGCAGAAACCTGGGGGTATAATTGCTCTTCTTGATGAAGCCTGGTAAGTAATTTCCCTACTTGCAACACCATAAGAATCATAATTAATTATATAAGACAGATCTAAGAAAAGAGAAAAATATCTAATTTACATAGGTTAAAGTTCAAGCCAATGTTACCAGGATTGTGGGTTGATTCAGTATGTGGAATGAGTACGGGTATGGGTACGTAGGGGTGTCAACCGTATTGGGTTAAACGATTACGAGTCGGGTCTAATCGGATTCGTGTAAAAAACCGTTAAACTTGTACGCAACTTGTTTAATCCGTTTAATAAAACGAATCGGGTCGAGTAGGGGTCTGGTTAACACGATAATCGATAACCCTTTTAATCCGTCACCCGTTTGACCCGTTTATTTGAGCATCCTCTAAAAAATTATTATTAAACTTTTTTTTTAAACTTATCTAATTAATAATGCTTTTAAATAATTATTAATTTATTATTATATTAATTTTATTTAAATGGGTGATAAACGGGTTAACATGTCTCACCCGAACACGACCCGTTTATTAAACGGGACTGGCGGGTCCAACCATTTACCACACGAACCAGATAAGACCTCACCTAAATCCACTTAACTCCGTGTCGATTTGTATTGGTTAATCATGTCGTGTCGGATTTTGACTGGCTTAGTACTACGGTACTTCTTTCAATACGTGGTACAATGATGGTAGGCTTAGTTGGTATATTGTTTTGGATCATGGTTCGTTTTGTAACTCCTATATAAAATAATATATCAAAATACACGTAGTTAATAAATATTTATTTTATATTTCTAATAAATGTTGTAAAATTATGAGTTTGAAGAATACCAAAATAAAGAAATAACAAGTTAAGAGTTATGATTTGGGGTTGGAATTATAATGTAAGATTACTTAAATCATGAATCAATTTGCAATTTGAGTTATAATTTAGAGACGGTACTTTGAGCATTTGGATCGCAGACCTACCCCATTTTGGGTCGTGGGACGCTAGGAGTATCTACGATTCTTGTATCTATGGTTCAAGCCGCAGCTAGGTGACCCAGGCACTTAACATCGATATCCCTTGCTATTTGAGGGGACCAAAAAACACTATACTCTCCTTAAAGAGGATCGGGTTGGAATAGGATAAATAATATAGATTTCTTTTTTTGATTTCTTTTACTTCAGAAAGGAAAACGTAAACAATAAATAGAGACAATCAATACAAAAATATAGAGATACATACCTGAAGTCAATTCCTCTGCAGTATGTTTCCCAAGGCAACCCATGAGACATTTGCACAGAAGATGTACCAGACATATAAAGCGCACAAACGTTTTAGTAAGCCAAAGCTTGCTCGAACTGACTTCACAATCAACCATTATGCTGGAGACGTAAGCAGAGTCATGCATTCTGTTTTTTCCTATCCACTTACATGCAAAAATCATTGCTTCTCACTTTGAACCTTTTGGTCGAATAGGTTACTTACCAAGCTGATCAATTCCTCGACAAAAACAAGGATTATGTAATAGCAGAACATCAGGCTCTTCTAGATGCCTCTAATTGTCCTTTTGTTGCAAATCTCTTTCCTCCATTACCAGAGGAAACATCTAAGCAATCCAAGTTCTCTTCGATTGGTACTCGCTTCAAAGTAAGCCAAATATGAATGGATTAGAGTCATTTTAATTAATTTAATTCTAAGACCTTGAGTTTCTCCCTTGTCAATTCAACCAGCAACAATTACAAGCTTTAATGGAAACCCTGAACACAACGGAGCCACATTATATCAGATGTGTAAAGCCCAATGCAGTTCTAAAGCCTGGAATCTTTGAGAACTTCAACGTCTTAAACCAGTTAAGATGTGGGGTAAGTTAAATTCTTCTCCAACTTTGCCAATAGCAACATGCTGCTTACTTTGAATATGATTCCATTGACAAAGATGTAGTGGTAATTGTGGCAGGGTGTATTAGAGGCAATTCGGATAAGCTGTGCTGGATACCCAACTAAAAGGACATTTGACGAGTTCCTTGACCGCTTTGGAATGTTGGCTCCAGATGTTTTAGACGGGTACATATCAGCGTACCTCCTTTTTCGTACCTTGGCTTTTCACGATAATTAGAAGCCAGGACCTTGAGGTCATGGCACAACTTTGAGCATAGTCCTAGGAAACTGCATGTCCAATTATAATGAATATATACCACCCAATAAACTCATGCTTAATTCAATTATACAGAATCTAGAACATAGAAATCATCAGATCCATCTTCACATGTAGTGGTTCTCTTGGCAATGATATCATCCACATTCACAAATTACAACTTACAAGATGCCTCACTGTATTCTCCTCTGCAGATCCGATGACAAATCAGCATGTGTTGCAATTTTGGACAGGATGGGCTTAAAGGGCTATCAGGTAATAAATTTAGAGGTCACACTATAATAAAATAGATAGCAGCATCCTTGCTATGAATTCTGTCAGGAAACTTCTTTGAGATAAGGGCGAGCTCTGAAGCTTGCTACTCTATACTTCAGATTGGGAAAACAAAGGTGTTTCTTAGAGCTGGACAGATGGCGGAGTTAGATGCTAGAAGAACTGAAGTTCTGGCTAACGCTGTGAGGCGGATTCAAAGGCAAATACGGACACATCTCACACGTAAAGAGTTCATTACCCTCCGAAGGGCCACAATTCACATGCAGAAACTTTGGAGAGGTAACCTATTTGTTCCTAGGGAGAGCATTTATGTGCAAAAAAATTGCTCAATCAGAAGTATTATAAAGCAGACACCAACTCCCAGTTTTCGACATTCTAATATGTACTATAGTAGCATTTCAACAGTGCATAATATCCGATTAAAGAAAGCATTTGGTACATGTGCTTCCCTTTGACCCAACTTTTGAATTGGATTCAAATCTAACAATTATATAGCACAACTATTAACTGATCAGGTTTGAGGGGCAGGAAATTTTGGACCTGATCCCAACACAACCTAATCTAAAGCAAGATCTGCAAGCTATTAACTGAAAAGAAATGGAAATGACAAAGTTTCTTTTGCTGCCTAACACAGCACAACTTGCACGTAAGCTCTATGAACATATGAGGAAGGAAGCTGCGTCAATCCGTATACAGAAACATCTACGTGCTCATGCAGCAAGAAAATCTTACACAGACTTACAGGCAGCAGCAATAGTCATTCAAACTGGTTTGCGAGCAATGGCATCCCGAGATGAATACAGGCGCAGAAGAAGAAACAAAGCAGCTACTAAAGTTCAGGTAACGAATCGACTCTAGTTGTGGAGTGTTTATTTTATATCATTGAAACAAGAATGATTAATAGGCATCTTGAAGCAGGTTTAGATAAGAAGTTCAGAACTCATTTGCCACTACAGAATATTAAGAATTTAGAAAATCAAATCCTGAAAAATCAAATGACGACTATGAGAGTACAGAGAATAGTCCAAATCTTTGGGAATTCAATTATTTGCATCATTTGGATTTATTTTTTTTAAATAATATCCTAACTGAAACTAATAGGTTGCACTACTTAATGTTCTTTTCTAGTTATTGTTTTTATTTATTTTCTATTTTTTAAAAGAGAAGGGGGGAAGGGGGGGTTATAATACAGTTCCCACTCTTCTTATGAGGAAGCCAAAATCAACTTAATTGCATGCATAAGTATATATTCTCACAATGTGATGGTAGACACTAGAATGAAGAAGATTCAAATTGCAACTGTTACCTTGATTCTCAAAGCTGATTACTCTATCAATTCTTGTCCCTTACAGACTCAATGGCGAAGATTCCATGCTCTTTCTGCATACAATCAGCAAAAGAAAGCAAATCTAACACTTCAATGCCTCTGGAGAGCACGGGTGGCAAGAAAAGAGCTTAGAAAGCTGAGAATGGTGAGCTTATCTTCTTTCTGGAACCAACTTTGCACTACTCAATGATTCTCAAATATCTAACTACTCTGATTTAAAACAACTATAATGACTGGATTGAAAAATTACCTAATGCAGGCTGCAAGAGAAACTGGGGCGCTAAAAGAAGCCAAGGACAAGCTGGAAAAGCGTGTTGAAGAGCTAACATGGCGATTAGATTTCGAAAAGCACTTGAGGGTATGTTCTTTATCAACTTGTTCAAACAATCTGAAAGATAACAGGCTGACAGCCAACGTCATGAGTTTTACATACTAATATTTAAGAAATGCACAAGGGTGCTATCATTTGTACCTTTTCCAGCTCAGAGAGACAAAGATTAGTACTATGATAAAAGGGTTCGCTACATACCCAGGGCTATGGTAGAGGAGGCACAGCAAGTCAAGCAATTACCTTCATACTTGTCGTTGTCAAAATTAAACATCAAGACTAGATAGCCACCAGACTGTGGACCAAAAGATTCAAATTCTCAATAACTTGTTTGAGTTATGGAGATACGTTGAACTTACTTGAATTCTAAACAAGTTGTGCAGAGTTTTGTAAAAGTCTGCAAACCAATAATAGATGTTATAAACCTGAACACTGAGTAATAATTTGGTGACTATTGTCCACTTAAGCTTATTGAAACAAAATGATGGTCTTCTTTTAGATTGATCTTGAAGAAGCGAAGGGGCAAGAAATTGCAAAATTGCAGAATGCTCTACATGAAATGCAAGGGCAACTAGATGAAGCTCACGCCACAATAACTCATGAGAAAGAAGCAGCAAAGATAGCCATTGAACAAGCCCCACCTGTTATCAAAGAGGTACCAGTCGTGGACAACACCAAGGTGGAGCAATTGACAAATCAAAACCAAGAATTCGAGGTAACATCAAGCAACTCATCCTCATAGGTATTATATAACATGACACCTAAATGCCACGCTCTGGAGAGCAGAAGTCTAATGCTAATGGTACATCAACTATAAGGACTACTGGGCATGTAAAACCTTCGCAGGCACATGCTTGATGGACAAAAAATTGCCAATACAAAACTTAACTGGTCTTTGAAAACTTAACAATTCAATCAATATGTTGGAAAAATCATTCAGGTATACCAGAAATGTGTGAAATAACAAGAGATTAAGAGACTACGGAAAATTTACAAAAGCAAGTTCAGAAAAAAGATGATAAGATTGGCAGAACATGAATTTGAGATAAAATTAATTCGGTAAAACTTTGTTATGGAGTAAAGATCCCTCATAACAAATAAAGGAGAGGCCAGAAGTTCGGACAATCAAAACAGTAGCAATTAGTCTAGCCATTATACCATTGAACAGGAAATATGCAGCGACATTCACTTTTCACGGTAACTTATGCTGCTCAATGTACCCTCTGCGTAACTGCATGATGGCTGCACCAGTGACCAAATATAAATGGTGTCTATGCAGGGTGAAGTAAGAGAGCTTAAGAAGAGAATGCAGGAATTTGAGCAGAAGTATTCTGATGTTCAAACAGAAAGCCAGGCCAGACTAAAAGAGGTAGAGGAATCACAGCTGAGAGCAACACAACTTCAGGAGGCCATTGAAAGGTAGTCAAAAATGAAATATTACATAAGCAGGCATCCATACGATTGTCAATTTTGTTCTAACTGTTTCTCCTTTATGCTCACCTCCAGATTAGAACTGAACTTGACCAACCTTGAATCTGAGAACCAGGTTTTACGCCAGCAGGCTTTGGCTGCATCAACTAGCGAGGACCTCTCCGAGGAAATGGAAATGTAAGCATATACAAGACAGCATATGCTAAAAAAAATTGAAAATGCCACACTAGTTTGGTGCTTGACACACTATGAAAACTGGGGACATTAAGCAGTTACATTACACAAAAACCAACCAAGTTGAACACACTTGGGTATTTTTCTTTCATTTTGGAACCAAAACAAAAGAAGACACTAAAAATATTTTTTTTTTACTGTTGTGGGATGAGAAAAAGCATATATGATGACGACCTGATTCTCATCATGACCAAGAAAATAGTATACATCAATATATAGAATGATGGAAAACTTGACATATTCCATTAAAAAAAACTCTATCCATTAATGAGTAATTATTTGCACACCACTCATTGAGAGGAAAAATATGAGAGGGAAATAATTTTGACCCCGACAAGTGAAGCTGCAGATCATGTTTACCAACTAGAATAAGCAATACGAATTCCAATATTGTCCGAAATGATTTCAATCCATAATAACTTCTCAAACATGCTCTGGCATTTTAAGCTGAGAGGTTTCAAGTCTTTGTTTCACAACAAACAGTCACTACTTTGAAAAACAAAAAACAATAAATTGAATGGTATTTGTCTGTCAGCCTCAAGAGCAAGATTACAACCTTGGAATCAGAAAATGAGTTCCTCCGCAACCAGAAAGTAATTGTGGAGCAAATAACTAGTCCTGAACAGGTTTCGCCACAAATGAAGGTACACTGACTGGGTCAATTCTTTAATTTGTAGCCTTTTTATTGGCCATTTATTTCTGACCACCTGTGAAAATGTAGAACCTTGATAATGGACATCAAATTTATCATGGACATCAAACAAAGGATGAATATCAAGCAACAAAAGTGGAGCAACAAACCACAAAAGTAAATTCAGCTTCTTTTACTAATTTCTTCAAGAGCAGACCAGTTATGAGTCGTACGACAATTAAAGCATTCATCTGTTATTTACAAAATGATGAGTAAATTATGTCTGCAGGAATCAGGCCCTCTTGGCTCTCTCCTCACTAAACAAAGATCCCTAACAGACAGACAGCAGGTATGTACTTTGCAGTCAGAAACTTTTCACTGACAACACAGGTACCATTAATTATTCCTTGTTTCGATCATCTAATCACTTAAGTACATTCTTTTTATTCTTTCCTATAATCAGGAAAACCATGATGTATTAATCAAGTGTCTCATGGAAGATAAGAGATTTGACAAAAGCAGACCTGTCGCTGCCTGTATTGTGTACAAAGCACTTCTACAGTGGAGATCTTTTGAAGCAGAAAAGACACATGTATTTGACAGGATTATTCACACAATCCGATCATCTATAGAGGTAGTAATTCTACAAACCATTCCGAAACACACGAGCCATTTTATAAATATATGTGTTCATTAGTGACCATCTAGGGGCCTTGTAAATATGCACAACAACTATTAGACTCCATTTGCCAATTGAAATTAATCTGCCACCATTTGTCCTCAAAGAGTCAGGATAACATCAAAGACCTAGCATATTGGCTGTCAACAACTGCCACACTAGTGTTCCTTCTTCAAAGTACAATCAAGGCAAGCAATGCACCAGCGGCTTCACAACGTAACCGAACCTCGCCCGCCACCTTGTTCGGCAGAATGGCACAAGTAAGCTCCTTGAAGTTTGGGATTTGTTTCTACTCTATTCCAATAAGAAAATACATAAATCTAAAGCACATTACCAGGGTTTTCGTGCATCTTCAATGAGCATGGGAACATCCAGTGGATACAGCGGAATGGAGGGAAAGCCAGACACACGATCAAAGATAGAAGCCAAGTACCCAGCCCTGTTGTTTAAGCAACATCTAACTGCATGTGTTGAGAAAATATATGGAATGATTCGTGATAGCCTGAAGAAAGAGATAAGTCCGCTCCTAAACTTGTGTATACAAGTAAGCACCTTACATGAGAAAAAATCTACAATTTAAGACCTTGCACCAATGTCGAACTAAATCTTCAAATACCATTAATAGGCACCAAGATCTGCAAGGGTAAGACAAATAAGGGGATCATCCAAAAATATCCATTCAAATATAGTTGCAAAACAACAGGCGTCAAGCATACACTGGCAAAGTATTGTAAACAGCTTGGATCATACCTTGGGCATACTGTCTGAAAACTATGTAAGCAAAAATATAATTTCTGATGTGTTTTCCCTGATTCAATGTATCAAAGAAAAAACTCCAGACTTCCTTGGTTGACATTCATATCCTCAGGTCCCTTCCATTATCACAAGGAAAATCTTCAGTCAGATATTCTCATTCATAAATGTCCAGCTTTTCAATAGGTAAGCAGCTCTTGCTAGTCTTAATCCTGGCATCAAGAGATTTCAACTGTAGAAAAAAAAATCCAAACACCATAATTCCATCGTGTCGCAGCTTATTGCTTCGCCGTGAGTGCTGCTCATTCAGCAATGGAGAGTATGTCAAGGCTGGTCTGCAAGAACTGGAACAATGGTGCATTAGAGCAACAGATCAGGTACAACTGTTATCTGTTAAAAACTGTTTGCAGATCATGTATGAGTTTAGGACGGATTCAATTGTTAAATCATTTTGTTATTATAGTTTGCTGGATCGTCATGGAAGGAACTTCAACACATAAGGCAAGCTGTTGGATTTCTGGTATGTTGTTCTGAACTCTGACTAAAATGCAATAATCTTGGTTATAGATAAAGATTTAATTTAGTATGCTTCAAATATGCAGGTGTTGCATCAAAAGCCTCATAAATCATTGGAAGAGATCACAAATGAACTCTGCACGGTAACTTAATTCAAGTAGTCTGTAACTTCTGTATTTTTATCTGTGCTGGAGTTAATCCAAACATTCAAATCGAACTTTAAGAGCAACAAAAGCTTACTAGGAAAATGGCATCGCCAAGATCAAAAAGATCACTATAACGAACCTAAACTGTGTTTTCTTTCTTTCTTTCTTTTTTATTTAGGTGCTGAGCATTCCACAAATATATCGCATTGGAACCATGTTTTGGGATGACAAATATGGAACCCAAGGATTATCTCCGGAGGTAAGGTCCATAATTTATTATCAATATAATAACGAGTCTATGACCATCATCTAAGCTTTGAACTTTTATTGAAGTTTAGGCCCTAGAACAGAAAAAGAGACCGATATGATTATCAAATAAATTCTTCCCACACTAAGGATTAAAATATAACCAACCTCAGTGTAACCTTACATCAGTTTACAACTCATTCTAATTGTTTATTGGTAAATTAGCCTGCATCTATAATAATGCACACACACAAGCTTCCATGATTTATAAATCTTGGTTAAGCAATAAGCATTACTGTGTGGTGTTCAACCTCTCTCCCTAGAAAAAGTTTTGTGCAACTATAAAAGAACAATACTATCATGGCTATATCGGCTTAACTTCTTTATATCACCTAAGTACTTTCTCATCATGTTTTAGACAGTATATCCATGTATATAGGCTCCAAAAAATTGTGAAAATGTTGGCTTATCTGAGTTTACTGTAGGTAAATTATTCGGAGAGGTTAGTTTGGCCTCACTGTAATTTTTTGGAACTTCAGGTAATAGGCAAGATGAGAGCATTAATGGCAGAAGATTCAATTAACCTGCCAAATAATTCTTTCTTGCTTGATGTGGATTCGAGGTAATAAACTGGAAACTCAGATGACCCACCAGAGAATGACGTAAAACCATGATAATATCATAATATTACTAACTGATTTACCTTATTACAGCATACCTTTCACAATGGAAGAGATATCCCGATCTTTCCCTGATATCAGTCTATCTGACGTGGAGCCACCAGCTCTCCTTCGTCAGCGGTCAGATTTTCATTTCCTGCTGCAGTCAACAGATTGAGCGTTTCACTTTAGTTTTCTATGATTACAAGGAAAAAAAAAACATAAACATAAATTATTGTAAGTAGTTTGCATTTCCCATTAGCTTTTTCAAGGAGTTGAGAGAGTGAGTCAACGAGTGCTCAGAATGTAATTGCCTTTTTTCTTTTTCTTTTCTTTTTTTTAACTTCCATTTTTTTCTCACCTACAGAGATCAGATGATGATCTTACATTTTTTCCAATCATATAGTGATCTTATAATTGGGTTGTTGAGTGATTGTTGTAAAGAGGACATCAATTATTAAAAATTTTGTAGAGCGAATTTTGTATTTCTTCCATTATTTTGAGTAAATGTTTGAGATTTCCTGCCTTTTTTCTTTTCAATTTTCCCTCCTTACTGGTTTAACTGTCGAGCATGCATTATTGACGGGTTTGTCGAAATAGCAAAAGGCCATCAAGGAAACTTGCAGAAAGTAATCAAAGTATTTACAAGATCTAAATCCAAAGGCATACTGATATTTAGGCATCATACCAGACATCATTGAAGAACAAACATCACATATATGCAAACAGCAGACAAACGTACATGTCAACCCAACTCATAAAACCGTGTCCCTACTATTTGGCAGTGGCTACATGAGCATATTTTCAGTTCCACCCCAACTACAATTCTGGTTACCTTATTCGCCACCACATCATTCCTCAATGCTTAAAAATTAAAACCACATTCAGTTTGGTCAGCTCATACTCATTGCTACACCATATGGCCTTTCCATGACTGTTCATCAAAATGACACATAATAATCGAAATTGCAGTTAATTTGGTTCTTTAAACCACAACTGTTAAGCACATTGCCCTCTACAAAGCTTCAATCCGATTATAACTTCACCATATGCTTTCTAGAGCAACAATAAATAGTTCAACAGACTTGTCCTTGCATATTATTTATCCAGATTTACAGGGAATATCCAAAAGTTTGGACAAATGATTTCCTATATGCTTTTTCATATTCATCTTTTTCTCTTCTCCTCATTAAACAGGATTGAGAGCTCCTCACCATCCACTTCGTAATCAGGATTTTGATCTTCTATTTCAAAATACGTCAATTTCAGTCGACCTACATCCAGTGAGTCCCACCATGAACCCATAAAGATCAAGCAACAGGACTCCATAAACTTAACTTTTATTGAAATTGATCAAAATTAATTGATATTCTAACCTAGAGGATACTTAAAGATCAATTAAAGGGCTCAAATAAACTTAAACTTATTGAAATTAATCAAAATTTAAATAAATTTTCAAATTGAGAGGATCAAGATCCTGAAAATAATCAGTAATTACCATTCCACAAAAAGGACCCCAACTCAATCTTCTTGAAATCAGCCCATCCCATACACTATATTGGATCTTTAAACCGGCAAATAAAAGATATACCTAATTCGAAACTACTAAACAGGATTGAAGTAGTTCTGATTATTACCTGTTCAAGAATTTCCTGTTCAGTAGTAGGATCATATTGAATTTCCGCGACGAAAACCATATCAATGCCTTTCAAGAATCTACAATCATTGACTTCCGTGGATTTGCATCAGTTTTATTTACATTAGCATCGTCCTAAAACTTAATATCTGGCTATTTTGGTTTTCCATGACTCTTGCTTCACGAAAAAACTGGAGGATTTGAATTTGGGGAAGAACATGGAGGGAACTGAGGTTCTGAACGGTGGGACCCAAAGGGAAACAGCCGTTATGTTTTATCTGCCACTAGGGTAACTCGGAAGTCAAGATGCAACCTGGTCCGTTTGGCTAGAAAGAAAAAAAGTGATGGAATGCGAAAATGATAGAAAATAAAGTGAAAGAAAATAAAATGATAGAAAATATATTTTCATATATTCATTTGGTTAGAATGAAAATTTTATCGGAAAGCTTTAAAAAAATTTCATTCTATTGTTTGAAAGAAAGAAAAGTTATAAGAAATTTTTTATAATTGTCTAAATTATCCTTAATTATATTAAATCGGTCTAAAAAAAAAAAAATATCTATAATATAAAACAGGATGGCTTCAACAAGCTGATCGGACGGTCTCAAATCATTTTATCTAACGGCTGACCTTTCTTCAATTTCCCCCCAAACTCATCCCCTCTCACTCAAATTATTTTTCAAAATCAGTGGGCGTACTCTCTCCTTCTCTCTCACCTCTCGCTCAGTACCTCTCTCTCTCTTCTCACTTTGTAAGCCACCAAGAGAGACAGACCCACTAGAGCCAAAACCACCAACGCCACCCACCGGAGTCATCAACGCCAGTCGCCAGGTACTTTCTGTTAACCCCTTTCTCTGATCTATCTTTCTCTCTTCTCTGTTTGTCCAAACAGCGACCCACCACAGCTCTGTTCCTCTCTCACTTTCACTCTAGAGGCATCTCCCTCTTTTTCTCCCTTTCTCCCCCTCTCTCCTCTTCCCTACTGACACCGCCAGCAGAGACGTCGCCAGCAACGACGATTCTCACTCTCCAGGTCTCTCTCTTTCTCTCTCTCTCTCTCTCTCTTTTCCCCTCTTTTTCTTCCATCTTCGGTTACCAGCATGACCATACCCCTTCCCCACAGCTCCAATCCATGGCACATGAAGTGTTTGTTGAAATGCCATAGAGAAATATTTAGTAATAAATTTCTTTTTCCTTTTAAATCCGAGTTTGGTGGTGATTTCTCTCTCTCATTCTCTCGCCCTCTTCATATCCCTCTCTCTGTCTTCATCACACAACACACCATACACAAACACGACACACACACAATATCGCACACATCCACCCACAACACACCCCCACACTTCTCGCACACACAAACCCCTAGCCGTAGTACAACACACACAAATACACACCTAGCACACACACCCAACACACACAATTACACATACCCACAAATTGAAATCGCACACACAAAAGTTGTTAGTTAGGTGTTGATTTGCTGTCAACTATAATGGACATCAAGTGTTTGTTGGAATGCCTAAGAGAAATATTGTATGCTCCACCATTCTTTTTTCTTTTGATCGGTATGAATTTACTGTGTACCCATTTTTTATAGGTATAATGTGTTGAAATTATGTTTCAATTAAAGTTTGTTGAGTTTTATCGAAATTGAGGTATTGTGTGGATTTAGAATTGCATTTCTTTTGCTTTAACTAGAGCTCATATCACAACTTTCAAGCTCGAGAATACTTTTTATTTTAAGGAAGACAATAAATTTGAAAGACTCCAACTTGGATTTGTATTGATTGCTATTATTCTTTTGCTTGAAAATTGTACTTAAATGCATATACATTGGATATGTGATTTTATTTTAAATGCATATACATTGGATACTTAAATGCATATACATTGGATATCTGACCATTATTGAGTTTTTAATGGGGTATGTGATTTTATTTTAAAGTCATTGTTTATAGAGTGGTTTGATTTGGAGAATTTTTCATGTTTTTGATTAAGGTTGTTTGTTAATTAATGATCTCTGTTTGTGACTATGTTGTTTCGGTTTAATGATCTCTCTCTCTCTCTGTCTCTCTCTCTCAAAACGATGGCCTATAAACTGTTCGACAAAATTTCCCAAAAGATTTTATTCTTACTCGCTGCCATCTTTGTTGAATTTTTTGGTCTAAAGTTCTATGGGAGTCATGTTTAGATGCTTTGCATTATTTTACCGTGCCATTGTTCTTTTTCATTTTGGTCTTTCTTTATCAAAAAAACCGAAGAGCAGCTGGTTTATATTGTGAAGAAAGTACAACCTGGTTGGAGCAATATGTATTTTTTTTAGTGCATAGAACAGGGGTATTGTGATATGAAACCTCAGATGGATAATTGTTCTCATACAGGCTAGATAAGTAAGAACAGGTGTGTGAATTTCACCCATGTGATGTGGGTTTTATTTAATCAAGGTCCCAATTGGTTCCAACTTGATATAAAAAAGGATTAGTTCTTGGAAATCAATTTCTTGAAGGCTATCGAATCCTAATTAGACATGACTTAGATTTTGCAAGCATCAAGTTAGTTTTTGGCTGTTTGCCTAACGTGGTTCTTTGTAGCTGCTGTTTTGTGATTTAGTTGATGTTTGTGATATTGATTTTCCTGCGTATATGAATTTGGTTTGTAGGTTCGGATGTTTATTTGTTGTTTAAGTCACCTAGGGGTTCTTTTTTCGACATTCACTTTGGAAGTTTATTTGTTGTTTAGTGTCATTTTTTCCCCCCGCGAAGTGATCTTCATATAATATAATGCTCATGTGATGGGTTTTCTTAAATTTGCACCAGAAAGATCGAGTTTTCTTGAAGAACTCTTCTCTGCCGTTTACCTTATGTCCTTTCTTTAATTTTTTTTTTTTGGGTATTGCATTTTTTTATTGTTTTGGCATAAGGAGTGTTGTATTAGATAGATAACTGTTGAAATAGCAAGTTTGTTATGGTATTAGTTCGTTTTGTTTTTGCTTTGAAAATGATGGTTATTGTTAAATTTAATTAAGAGTAATGTTGACGAACCCACAACACAACACACACACTTGGGCGTTTAATTTGGGTGTTAGATAGAGTTTGTGAAATTTCAATTTATTTATTTTTTTGGGTTTTTGAATGTTATTTTTTTCAATTTTATTCTTCAATTTCAATTTTACTCGCTGCCATCTTTGTTGAATTTTTTGGTCTAAAGTTCACTCACTCTGATTTTTTTTTTCTTCCAGTTTTACATTTGCCAATTCATTAGTGGATTTTTGCAAACGTATATATGTGCTCTATGTTTACTCAATGCAAATGTTAGCAAATTGGAAACAACCCCAAAGAAAGAAGGAACACTATAAACAGTTATGTGTGTAGAAATTGTGAGGGTAAAACTCTAATTTTTTCTTTGTCTATCCAATTTTGTGGATGAATCAGCTTTGTGATTCTTTTAATAGGATTTTAATTATTGAAATGAGCACTTGGAAGTTGATAGGTTTTAGATGCATAGTCATGTCGATTTTATCGATGTTTGTTCAGTTTTCAACAATTTTATGTTTATTTTGCCTTTTTCTTTTGTTTGGGGCAATTGAGGACCAAAACTTAAATTTTTTTTTTGGAGATTTGTGCTCTAATTAAGCTGATTTTTGGTATTTCTTGGTCTCTCTCTCTCTCTCTATCTTGGTGAATTTGGCTTGGCTATGATGTATGTACTTACTGTTTGTGATTTATATTGCTTGGGCCAAGTGTATTTGGACCTTTTTGTATATTCAAGAGGCTTATGCATTCTCAACTTTTTTGCATATTCATGAGGCTTGACTATTTATGGACTGATTCGAACATTTATTATAAGTTTTTGAATTTGGGGTGACTTTTTTGTTTGATTTTTTCAATTTTATGTTGGGTTAGCTTAGAGTTACCAGCGTAATGTGATTTACTCTACACTTTGTTTAATTGAATAATTTTGTAATTTGTCAATCTAATGTGAATTTTGTCAACGGGTTTTTTCAATCTAATGTGAATTTTGTAATTGTGTTAGATTGGATGTGATGCAAATTTTATAATTAGATTAGGTACTCGAGCAATGTATTTTTGTGATTCCTCTGCAATGTATTACATGTACGCTTCTTATTGTCGATTTGCACTACGATCTTATTGTGGGTTATTGGCTCATTGCCGTTACTTGGATCGAGTATATTTTTTTATTGGGAGGCGCATGTAGCATAGAGTAACAAATACATGGAGTTGGATATTGAGGCAACAACACAAATGAGTGTATGTAATAGTTAAATGACCCATATTGATTTTTGGTGTGTTTTATGGTTCTTCCAATCCTTTTATTCTGTTTGCAATTTACACATATTCTCTCACATGTCTCTTTCTCTCACACACACAACACACAGAACCCCTCCAACCCACGCACACACACTCACACTCACATACAATTACACACACTGTTGGTTTGATTATGTTCACTTTGAATTTGGTTAATTAGGTTCAATTTGAATGTGATTTGATTAGGTTCAATTCAAATTTTATGTTTAATTTCTACCAAATATATATAGGGATTATTGGAATTAGTATGTGATTAGGATTATTGGAATTAGTTTGTGCTTGATTTTAGAGTAATTGAGATTATTGGATTTAGGAGGATGGGAATTAGAACATACCATTTCCCTTACCCATACACTCATCTTAGACTTTGTTCAATTTCAATTTTGTGAACGTCGTTTGGTTAGGTTCAATGTGGATTTGTGAACTCAGTTTGATTATCTTATTTTATAATGCGGATTTCATAACTTTAGATTTGATTAGATTTTATAAGAGTTACTATTCAAGTCAAGTGAAATTAGTATTTATTTGTTGGATATGTGTTGATGATTGGGTATGTATTGATTATTGTGGTGGTATGGTAAATTATGATGATTGTTATGTATGATTGTAAGTTCTGTAGACAGGTTTAGATTTTTATGAGTTCCTATTTTTAGAGAAAATTATGCCGAAATTTCTGGATAATATTATGGACTACCTTGATTTCAAATTGACATGTTGTTTTAGTTTGCAAAGAGTCTTTAGGTAATGTAGGATTCTTCGAGTTTTAATTTAATTTTTCGTTACGTCGTGCCTTCAGATACTGGCAATTACTAGGGCGGCTTCAACAAACAAATCCAACGGTCACAAATCAATTCATCCAACGATCACAGATCTTCTAATTTTCCCCCAAATTCAACATTTTTCACCCATAATTATTTTCAAAAATTTGATCAACTCAGTCACATCACTGTCATATGGCCTCAGTCACTTCTTTTTTTCGGTACAACGGAAAAAATGGCCTCAATCAAGCCTTCTTCAGAGGCCATCTCACTCATTCTCTCTCTATCTCTCTCCCTCTGTTTCTTCTTAACAGCAACACCACCACCGAAGTCAGCAACACCACCACCGCCCCAGCGACACCACCAGCAACACCGCCGAAGTCATCTCTCTCATCACCCACACTCACCCACACACAAATCGCACATACACACACACACACAAAAACAAACCCAGACCCATCACACACACGCCCAACACAGACCCACCACACGCACCCACAGGTTGTCGCTTTTTTTCTTTTTTATTTTTCTCTCTCCCCCAGTCTTGAGTTTCTCCGGCAAATAGCTCTAGCTTAGAGGCCATCTCACTCTCTCTCTCTTTATTTCTCTCTCTCTCTCTCTCATTTTCGTTCCTCTGCGTCTTCCTGCATGAATACCCCCCCTGAATTGGCCATATGAGGTTTTATTCTTTTGATTTTATTTTATGCACAGATGTCATAGTCACTAATCAATCTTCATATTCTCTGCAATTGATAAGCCACACTTGTGTGGCTGAGGAAACATTCAACTACTGCTCTGGTATGTGTTTTGAATCTCTATTTTCCTTTATTTATTTTAAAATTTATGATAGGTTTATGATTTTTATTGGTCTTTGTTTTCGCAAAATGGAGCTCTGTTAGCTGAGATCTTAGTTGTGCTTGAATTTCAATGCTTTAATCTGTGTTTCCGCTTAGCTAGAAGATTGGAAGACAGTGAAAGCACGTGGCCAGCTCGAAAGCATGTTGTTGCATGTGTTGGTGTTTGCAAGTCATGGAGAAGTATGTGTAAGGAAATTGTTAGAGGTCCAGAGTTAGTGGGAAGGTTACTTTCCCGGTTTCCCTAAAGCAGGTGTGTAATGTGCTTCTGTTTTTTCTCAGTTTTTCTATGTACGGCATGAGTATGTGTGACCCCTATACTGACATCATTTTATTGTAGAGGCAGCCTAAATTGTATGAGTTGGGCTTTCATGGAAGTATAGAATTTGTGTTCAAAGAGTAGAGAAGAGTATTAATTATTTTTGTTTGTTTTCGTTTTCAGCCAGGATCTCGCGATGGAACTATTCAGTGTTTTATCAAAAGGGATAAATCTAATTTAACATACCACCTTTTTCTGTGTCTTAGCCCCGGTAAGCATTTTGTTCATCCCTTTGGTAGGTTCAAGTTTCTTGATACTTGTGGTTTATTAGTTTTCCTTGATTGTTGATTATTCCAAGATGGCAATTTATTCCCTTTTTTAGTCTAAAGCATATGGAAATCAATTGTCGCCACGGTACAGTTATATTTATAAGTGATATCATCAAGTGTATTGGGCACCTGCAGAAATAGTCAAGTGTATTGGGCATTTTTTATCTACAGCAAAGCATGCTGTAAGATAATTACCATCATGACATTGGACTGGTTCAATGCAATTAGAATAGGCAGCTTTTGAATATTTAACTTATACCATATGAAATAACACGTTCCCCCCTTTTCTATGTTTACAAAGAACCTTCAGTCTTCCTGTGGTTATGACACCTTTCTGAATAAGAAGTAGCTCGATATTTGGTGTTTTGAAGCCTGGAGTTTGCAGGGGGCTACATTAGTGTTGCCACGTCCCGATTTTCACAAAAGTGTGTGTGTTAGTCGCATGAATTGGGATGTTGAGTTGTTGATTATTCAGTGTTTATTTTATAAAATTTGTAGGTTAATTTTAGTTAAATTTTTTGATAATATATATGTTTATACATGGATAGTATATATTGTAGGTTTTTACATTGGTACACATAAAAATCATGCATGTTGTTTGTTTGGCCCTTAATCTCATTTATTAGAAAGTCGGCTTTTATTTTTTGGAACTTAGGCAGTAGATTTACCCAATCAAGAACCTGTTTGGATTACTTTTTGCTTTGTCGATTTGCTGTGATGTACACACATATAATTTAAACATTGCCTAAATTGCTCAATTTGTAGAAAATTCAGATGGTCTTTATTACTTAATCATTCAAGTGTTAACTATTTGAAGTGTATTTTGATTTTTAGTATTGGCTATGGTTGAATTCTTTGCACAAGGTTGCACGCATTCAATCATCCATATTCGAAGTTGGTGTCAAGTGGAGTGATGTGGTGGGGTTTGAGTGCACCAGCTGTTGTTGGAGGCATTTATCTTGGCTTTGAGATTCCTACTTTTTTTTTTTATGTGCTAACAGCAGGCAAAGAATATGTTGTTCCATCTATAATATAAAACAGGACGGCTTCAACAAGCCGATCCTACGATCTCAAATTCATTCATTCAATAGTCAAGAAATTATAATTTTTTTCCTTAATATTTCCCCCCCCAAAAGTCAACAATTACGGCTGATCTTAAACATATCTTGCGGTCTCAAATTCATTCATCCAACGGTCAAGAAATTAACATTTTTTTTCCTTAATATTTTCTCCCAACCAATCAACGATTATGATTGATCTTAGAACACGAGATTTTTTCTAACATCTATAATATAAAACATGGCGGCTTCAACAAGCCGATCCTATGGTCTCAAATTCATTCATCCAATGGTCAATAAATTATAATTTTTTTCCTTAATATTCCCCCCCCCAAAAGTCAACGATTACGACTGATAACATATCTTACGATCTTAAATTCATTTATCCAACGGTCAAGAAATTAACATTTTTTTCCTTAATATTTTCTCTCTCAACGATTATGACTGATCTTGGAACACAGGATTTTCTCTGACATAATAATTAAATCGGTCAAATTTGCCATTAATATCATCTGTGTAGTGTAACATTTTGAATTTGTATAAGACACAATGATAACATTTTGATTAAAAAAAGCTCATCAATTTAAGATAAAAAAAACAATGGCACTGCTTAACACATTTATATTGAATATAATTAATTTTAATTTTATTTATTTAATTAATTATCTGAAACTAACATGTCTTACACATATCTCGAATCAAAAGTTCAAGACTAATTTTTTTTATCTCTTAAGAAAACTCAACGCTAATATATTCTTATAAATTAATAATTTTGTAATAGCTTGTACTAATTAATATTTTATAAATGATATTTGTAGATAATTTTTTGATAGAAAATATTTTGGCGATATGCTTTTTGATAAATTAAATTTTTAGTTTGTATTAGATTTAACACGATTTTGATTACATGTATATAAATTAATATTTTTTTAAGTCAATCTATAATATAAAACAGGACGGCTTCAACATTCGACGGTCTCAAATCAATTCATTCAATGGCCACTAATATCTCTAATATTTTCCCCCCAAATTCATCTCTTTCCACTCATTTTATTTTTCAAAATCAGAACTCTCTCTGTCACCTCATCTGACAGATGCCGCCTCCCCTCCATCTCTTTATTTTTTCTCAAAATCAGACCTCTCTCAACCGATGCCTCTTCATTGTTGTTTCTTCTTTTTTTTTTTTCCTCGGTCAGTCCTCTCTCTCTCTCTCTTTCTCTCTCTGTTATGCCCAGCGACACCACCACCACCACCACCAGCGCCACTTCGTCAGCAACACCAACACCACCGCCGCCACTGCTAACTCCTCCCAGGTATCCCTCATCTCTTTCTCTCTCTCTCTCTCTCTCTCTCTCTCTCTCTCTCTCTCACACACACACACACACACACACACACACACACACACAAACACAAACACAAACCCCCCATGGCTCAGATTGCAGCAAAAGTGGGCTGAAGCTCAGATTGAACGCTAAAGAGGTTTTTTGTGATGCTGTGAAGATGTTCGACATGGAGGGTGTTGAAAATTAGGCACGCAGAGACAGAAGGGGTGATCTGGCCGGTGATGATCATCTTTGCACTTCGTATGTGCGCTGAGAACCTCAAAAGTCTTCAATGGTGGGTAATTTTGAAGAAGGGTTGTCTTCTTTCTAGGGGGGTGTGGTATATCTGGGTACTGGTGGATGTGGTCAGTCGTCATATGAGTCAGAAATTGCTATGTTTGGTCAAGGGGAGGGATGTCAGGTTCAGGCTTTTTTTGGCCAAAGGGTTCCCTACAGATCTTTGTCAAAGCTTCAATCCCACACACGTCCACCCAGCACCTCCGCCACCAACCACAGACACCACATGTTTGACAAAAGTTCTCAGAGAGTTTTTGCTCAATTTCTGCCAAAACACTTCATTTGTTTATTTTTCTCTCTCATTTGTTTGTTCAGTTACCATTCATTTTCCTGAAATCAATCTTTCTACAGCTTAGCAAAGAGGATCTGACAAACTTAATTGCTCAATTGATTGGAAGCCAGGCACACAATAATCATTCTTTGCTTTAACTTTGGTTAGAACCTTGCTCTGTAACACAACATTCATGATTGTTTTATTGAAATGAAATTAAATCTAATAATGGTACTAATCATTCTTAATCCATTGAATTGTTTTTTTCCCATTTAGGTGTTTGATGAATTTCATGATTGCGGTGCTTCACCCAAATTAAACCAATGAAGGTAACAACTTTCATTCAATTTTACTACAGAGACCTCTTCTTGGTCTTTTTTATTTGTTTTTTGTTCTTGAAGAATTCTTTTTATTAGTTTAATATCTTTGAGTTTAACAAGTTATATTTTATGTAACAACTTTGAGTTTCATTGTGTTTTCAAATACAATCGGTAAGTGGGCATGCCCTTCATTAACATAGTGACTTGGTGTAAAACTTTAGTTTAGATAATGTTTGTGCCTGAAGGCACTATGTAACATAAAAAATCCATAATTATAATGAGGTTTGTGAGGGTTTTCGGTTTGGTAACAAAGTGCGGTCCAACGAATAATGTGTCACTTTCTTTTTGGATTCATGAAAGTAATGACAACTAAGACTTATTTTTCAAATGAACCCTGCATTGAAGCAGCATGAATGTCACTTTGATATGCATTGTGGACTTGGTACTGGGATTTTAAATTTTTAATCCTATGTTATTTTGACTATATGGGTTTTGGGTGATTTGGACTTTTTAGTTGATCTTTTTATTCTTCATTTTTTAAGGTAGTTATTTAGATTGTTGTTTCAAGTAATTCTTTATGAAAATCTAGATGTATGATTATGATGGCATTTTACCAAATATTAGCATTCTTATATAAATAACTATATGTTACTACCAGTTGTTCTTGGTTGAAACTTCCTATGCTCCTCAACCCACATATTGATTTTTACGTTGATTGCTTCATGGTTTTATTTTCTCTCACTTTTTGTATTTTGTTGTTGGGGTTATTTGTATGAGTTGATTTTGGAATTATTAGCAGATACTCTCTTTAATGTTGTGTGTATCAACTCTTCTATGTGAGAAAAACATTGATGCTCAATTGATAATTAGATTAGTGGATAGCTTTAGATAGACTTGGATGTGCTTCACCATGGAAGAAATTCAAATGCGTTTGGTTGTTTATGAGTTGCATGTCCTAGAACTATGAACAAATGGCTTTTGTGGAGTGATGGTTGGAAAATTGAATAAATACTTGAAATTTATTGGGTTGGTTTAACATTGAAGTTTATGAATCACTAATGTTTATTGCTGTATTTTATTTGATTGGCTTCATACTTGGTATATTTTAAATTTAGATTTGTTGTAAAAGAGGCAATTTTTTTTTTTTGAAAAAGAGGCAAATATATATTTTTTTTTGAAGCCAGACAAATTGTTAATTTTAATATTATGTGCTTCTTTTTGTTATTAAACAATGAGCTAGGTTTTCTAAGTAAGGTGTATTTGGGTCAAGCTTTAGGTTGGTTATTTGGATTTGATATTGTTTGCATATCATTTGTGCTATGTTGTACAGTATCTCTGTGTTATGTTGTACATATCATAATGCAATTAAAGTCATAACTGATCTATAAATAGCAACATTCACTTGTTAGTCCTCCATCACATTACACATTTGCAAACTTCACTACTAAAACAAACCCTACCTTCACCTAAAGGCTTGGAGAGATGACCACCAAGGCCCCTTCTTCAACTACTCTCTTCCTCTTTCTCAACCTTCTCCTCTTTGAATTGAGTTCAATCGATTCAAATTGGACAACTATAACTTCGATTTTTTTGGCTTGAGTTCAGTTTTAATAATTTAAGTTATAGTTTGTGGACCTTTATTTTCTCTATCTTTATGGGTTTTTTTGGCCTTTTTTCTCCATTCACTTTGGTATGCCTTCACTGAATTGACTTTGGTTGACATGAATGTCTTCGTTGATGTAGTGTTGTTGATGGCTCCATATGTGCAACACTATTGCATACATTGTAATGTCAACCAAAGTCAATTCATTACATTATACATTGTAACTGTTGCTTAGTTTCAATTGAATGAATTCTTAAGTCTTTGTTACATCCACTATGTTTTAAATTTGGTTGCTTTGGTTGTTTGCGTGACTCCTACCTTTTAGTTTAAGTTGGTTAAATCTATATATAATTAAACCATATCTGTATATGGTTACTCTTTTCATTTCAAACTGCTATCTTTGATATGGTTACTCTTTGATATGGTTACTCTAAAAGCAATCAGTTACATATGGTTACTCTTTGATATAGCAATCAGTTACATATGTTGCATTTAGATTTGTTCTTAATTGTGACTTTAAAAATCTAAGGTTCGATTAGTAGTCTTTTAGACTTTAAATTCTGCATACTGGTTGAAATTTAATGGGATTCTATTTTTAGAGGAATCATGGGGCAATTGTTACAGGATTTATGGGGCAATTGTACATACTGGCATTGAATACAGTTCCACTTATATTTTATAGTATTTTAAATGCTCTTCAAGTACTTTTCTTTATTGTGTTGTCTTTGTTATGTTGATTACTACATTGCTTTTGCATGGCGAGTTCATTTTTTTGATACTTAGTTGTTAGTTTAGTTTGTTGCTTAAGGTTTAGTTTTTTTATACAAACATTTATTCATCGCATTGAATTTTATTGGTATAGAAGCATAGTTCATGACCGAATACAAATATAAATTGCCTATTGTGAATTATGTAGAATATTTTTTTCTTTGAACTGAAATTACGACTTATTTGGTTGAAATTGGGAATGATTTAATATCAATTGAATTTTTTTTGCTTCAACTTAGATTACAACTTTAAAATTGGAAATGATTTATATCAATTGCATTTGAGATTATTGCGACTTCAACTTAGATTACGACTTATTTTTTTTGCTTCAACTTTTCTTTATTGTGTTGGGTTGACAGTAAAGAGATATTGCAAGTTTGTTCCATCGCATAGAGTTGCCTCAAGTTTTATTCCTCCTGTCTATATATATGGATGGATGGATAGATGGGGTGCGTTGGATTGACAATAAAGACATATCGTTAATTTCTTATATCGAGTTGTGCTTATTTAATTTGTTGTCTTATTGTCATTCCTTTGCCTTAGTTTGTGTGAAATTTAGAATTTTGACACTTTGGTTTGTGTGAAATTTAGAATTTAGAACTTATGTTAGTTGGTGTTGTCGTAGACCAAGAACGGATTCTATGAAGTTACCTTGCTGCTTAGGTTGTGCTTCTTTATTTTGTTGTGTTTGACTTTTTATGTTGGCCATTTGATTTCATGCTTAAATGATGATCTACGGGGTACTAATGTGCCTATTTGTTTAGTTCTCATAACTGTCCATGGTTTGCTGCTATATACTTAGTGAACAAATATGTCATGCAGTTGACCTGGTTTCTGGGTTTGTTTGGTTTGGAATCTATGCAGCCCCAACAGCACTCAAGCAGTATCTACTTTGCAAAGGAGACTCCGTTATTCGTCTCAAACAGTTAGTTATTCCTCTCAAACAGTCACTGCTACTTCATGCGGAAGAACTACCAATTTTCTGCCCAATTCCGGTAGTTTCACTGCTCAATTGCATAGGCTTTTTACTGCATTATACTGAATTCGGGTCATTTCTACTCCGATTGATTTGTGGATTTTTGCACTAAAAAAAATACTAAAAAATCACGGAATTTAAGGGAAGGAACAGAGCATTCGTGTTATGTGATTGAGTTTTAACTAACAGTGAGAATGGAGCAGGAATTGAGTCTTTGTAAATCCAGATTGGTTGGATTCCATGCCATTTGGTCTTGAATTCGTAATAAATGAATATTAACGAACACACAATTTGACATCTTTAGATATGTGTTAATGGGAAATATGTTAAATCCCTTAGCAAGAAATTTCGAACATTTCAACAATTTTATTCTCTTGGATGTGGATTACCCCTATGAAGGGGCTGCAAGTGAGTCTGTTTTAAATTCACAATGAATAGATTTTGGTTTAGCTTTGTGCGTGGATTTTTTTTTAGCTTTGTGGTTGATGGTTGCATTAATTCAATGATTATGGAATATATAAGTTTTGTAGACAGATTGATATATTTGTGACATCATATTTTTAGAGGATACTCTGTCGAAAAATTGAAATTTTTTGACAGAGTATCTACATTTTGATAGAGTATTCACATTTTGACCTTTTTTATTTCACTAAAGTCATGACATTAAAAATGACCAAACGATTTTCAGCTTAATGCATGTTTATATTCATTGTTTGATTATTTCGTGTTTAAGAAGTATGTACAGTGTCTTCAGACACATGATATAGGGCAAGTTTAGGCTTTCAGTTTAGTACGTGTCTGAATTCAGTGCTTTGATTATTTCACGTTCAAATTCAATGTTCGATTTTTTTTAGTTGCACTATGCCTTCAGGCACGGGTTATCCCTAGTGTAAATATAAATGAAAGTTAACAAATTTTAAAAAAAATGACTCGAAACTTAATTTTAAGACAATCACCAATACAAAGGTCTTTGGGCCAAATTATATGATTAATCAAATTCATACCAAATTTTTTTTAAAATTAATAACCAATAAAATATTTTAAGAAAAATAAGGGTAAAATAAAAAATTAGTCATAGATCACAACTTTCTTGCATTTCCTTGTGTTTTTTACAAGAAAAAAAAGTTGGTTATTTGTGAGAAAATTCAAGCATGAAGGAAAATTATTTTTTCCATCATTTTCCTTTTCATGTTAACCAAACACATGAAAATTTTAAAAAAATTCTCTTTCTTGCATTTTCTATCATTCTCCCGCTAAACAAACAAACCCTTAGTGAAAAATGATAAATTTAAAGGGAAATTCAATTTAAATGGTTTTGAAAGAGATGTTGGTGATCGTTGAAAATGTTTATTTAAGACCGTCGAATGAATTTATTGAAATCTATCATGTATTGTATTATAGACTAGTTATTATCTGTGTCTGAAGGCACAAAATAATAATAAAAAATGATCACTAATAAATATATTTATATTCACATCTAAAATCAAATTACAAATATAGAGCAAAGAAAAACATTTAAGCACCGGTTGTAGTGGGGGTAAACGGTGGTAGTGGTGCTGGTGGGAGACGGTGATGGTTGTAGTAGGTGGCAACGACCGTGGTGATGGTGACAGTCATGGGTGGCAATGGTGATGCTGGTGGTGAATTTTTTGTGACGATGGTGGTAGTGACAGTCATGGGTGACGGTGGTGGTGGTTATGGGCAACGACGGTGGTGGGGCAACGACGGTGATAGGTTGTGGTGATGGGCGGTGATAATGGTTGTGGTGGGCGACGACGGGTGTTTTTGGACGACAGTGTGATGGGTTGTGGTAAATAGCGGTGGTGGTAGTGGTGGTGGTGGTAAGTGTGGTGGTGGTGGGTGACATGGGTGGCAACAGTGGTGGGCGATAACGATTGGTGGTGGTTGGTAGTGGTAAGTTTGATGAGGGTGGGTGACAGTGACTGGCGGCGATGGTAGGCAATGATGGATGGTGGCGGGTTATGATAGTGGCCGATGATGGATGATGGTGAACAACAATGGTAGTGGTGGGTGTTGACGGTGGGCGACAGTGACAATGGTAATAAATATAAGAATGAGATGAAAATTGTGGTAGGTGGTGGCGGTAGACGACGGTAATAGCAATCGATGGTAGGTGGTGATGGTGGTGGAGCAGCGGCGGCGACGGGGTGGGGGTGGGATGACGACAGTAGTGGTGGCGGCGACAACGATGGTGGTGGTGTTGGTGATGGTGGTGGTGGTGGTAGGGTGGCTGTAGTGGTGGTGGCAATGACAGCGGTGGAGGTGGCGACGGCGGTGGTGATGGTGGTGGGGCGGTGGTAGTGGTAGTGGTAGTGGTAGTGGTAGTGGTTGAGCGGTTCCAAATACTATTTTTTTTTTTTTTTAAAGTATTCATAAGTAGTTATAAGTTTTAGAAATATTTTTAAAAAGTCACCCCAAACCAAAACACACCCTTAGAGACCTATTTTTCCTATTAAATTTGAAGTGTTAATATTAGCCATCAGATTAACTTTAAAGTAAATTTAAAGAGATCTCAACCGCAAAAAATAAAAGTCATTTTGTTTATTTTTTGAGATTTGAATTATATTGTACTTTATTATATGGATTATTAATCGTGTCTCTGAGATCCAAAGTACACTCAACCCAATTCAAAAGCATCAAATTAACCAAAATTAAGGACCATCAAATATTACAAAAAAACACACTACAAAATCCTAGATTCCTATTAGTTTCCACCAAATGATAACCAGTTATGGTATTGGTGTTATAAATTGGGCTCAAATGTCCCCACTTGTTCAAAATAACATATTTTTTCATTGCTTACAAAAATCAATTCGCGGACAATACACTACAAAAAACCGATAACCCAACTAAAACTAAACAATTGCAAAATCAAATCAGCCCTTTCAATGGAACCAAATTAAGTTGTGACATATCAATGGTACTCTTTGTCTTGTACAGATTTTGCCTTCTTAAAGTCAAGGGTTCAAGTCTCCCTCTCTCTTCCCCTTTCCCCTCCCCCTCTCCCTTTCCCCTCCCAAAAAAAATAAAATAAGTTGTGACATCAACTTAATCCACCAGCTTTAAATTTAATACCTCCAAATCGACGAAATCTTTCACATGTTTGTGTGTGTGTCGCTGGTATAAATCCCTTTGGCAATTAAATCCTTATGCCAGAGTGTGTGAGTGTTGGTGCGAAGAGTGCGTGCGTGCGTGCATGTGTGTGCGTGTGTGTGTGTGTGTGTGTGTGTGACTGTGTGACAAAGAAAGAGGTAGAAGGGAGAGAGTGAGATGGAGGGAAACAAAAAAAGGAGAAAACCACAAAAAATCGGCCGATGATTTGATCGAAAAATTTGATACAAATCATGTACCAAATAAAATTTTGTCAGAGGATTTGATCAAAAATATATCATACAAATCTCATACTCCAAAGAAAAATTAGGGATCTGCAAGTATCTTCATCAGATCGTCGGATCTGGTTTATATTGCCGAAGGTGTGTGTTGAGGGGCTAAGCATGGTGGAGCCTATGGGTGTGTGTTGTGGTGGCTTAAATGTGTCTCTATAAAATGGGGGAAGGGGAGAAATCTGCAAGAGAAGTAGAGGGTGTGTGAGGGAGACAAAGAGGTGTGCAGACAGAGAGAGAGGGTGAGTTTAGAGATTACTTGTCGCTGGTGGTTCGCCGGATGCTACAGCAGGGAGTATCTAATAAGAGAGAGACAATCAAGACTTCTCCGACTGTCGATGGGTGCTTCGGGGATGGGAAAGAGAAAGATAGAGTAAGAGAGAAAGGTATAAAAGAGAAGGGAGATAGGGGTGGGAGTGGAGAGAGGTTGCACGTGGGTAGATCCATGGCAGAGAAGAGAAAGAGATGTAAGAGAGAGAAATGAGGGTAGGTGCGTGGGAATGGAGAGAGAGAGAGAGATAGAGAGAGAGGAGCCACGTTGAGTTAGGGCTAAGGAGAGAAAGTTACGTGAGAGAGCAACTTTAATGTTTAGGCGGGAATTTTTTTTCTCAAGCTAATTTCAACCATTGAATCAGATTGAGACAAATTTAGAAACGATCTGGACCACGAAAAGTAAAAATCATTTTGTTTATCTTTTGGAATTTGAATTGTGTTGTACTTTATTATATAGATATTACGTAGGCCTAATTTATTAATAAAATTAACTATTAGCCTAATAATCATCACCCTCGTTGCCAATTTTTTTATTAAAAAAAAATCTAAATTTCGTTATTAAACTTTAAAGTCGTGTATTATAATTCGTCGTTTTGCTCCCTAATAGCGTCTGACCAAAAAAAAGATTAACTTAATTCATTATAATTATTAAAAAAGTTAATAAATTCAAATATTAGATCAAGTCCATAAATAATTGGACAATTGTAATAGATTAACCTCAGTAAGATAAGTCTGAATAATATTATTCAATCTTTATCAGTGACAATAAATTAGGGTAACTTATAATGAGAGTGCTAGGAGGTTTGTTGGGTGGCAACTTTTGACTCAATATGACGATACGAGTTGAACTCAAAACGAATTTAATGATACGAACTCGATTATACCACGAACACGAAATATAAACGGGTCGTGTTCGAGTTCAACTCGTCAAACCCAAAATTGATACGGTCAACCCGATTATTTAATCGTGTCGACACTAACCCAACAATGACCAAAATGACACGAACACGACCTGATAATTTTTTGTCCAAAAATGACATACTCAACCCATATATATTATAAAAAGAAAATATGGTTTCAATTCAAGAATATAGTGACTATTCTTCTCTTGTGGGGTAGAGAAAATTCATTTTAAGCGCTTCAAAATTATGATAACTTTGAAGGACTTAGTTAAAAATTGATACTTCCTCTATTTTCTCATTTCTATCTATTTATTAAGCACTAACATAATTATTGTATAAAAAAATATTTTTACTCATTATTATTATTATGTTTATTAAGTTAATTTTTAGTTTATAGAAAAAATATGAGTATAGATTCAATTAAGTGAAAATAGAATTTTAACGTTAAATTTTTTATTCAATGTTTACATGGATAAACATGAATACGATATAAAAATAAACAGATATTGTAAAGTGTCTTCATACACAAACTTGTTACTAGTAGATTCATATGCGATTATGAAAGTTACCCTAATATTTTGATAAATTATTAGTGTAAGAATTTGAATTCTCTTTAATATGAATGCATTAAAATTGTGATTTCACCTCTAATGGATTTGATCTCAAACGGATATTTTTCAATGGTGGTTCTCTTTATATCCAGAGAGTTTTTCTGCAGTAAAAGTAGGTTAAAATACTCCAAAGTAATATTAACCACCTTGACCTAATCTTTCACTACTTGACGAGTCTCTCTAGCGAAAAAATATTCAATGTAATTGTGATACCATGTCATTAATGCTGACGTGGTATCACTAACCAATAATAAAACACCAAGTAGACCAAGTGAACTCCACTTGAATAGTTATTTACTTACATGGAGGAATAGTGGGTAGTTATTTGCTTACACAGAGAGTTTGTTACTAATTTTTGTGGGATCAATTTACTTATTTATTTTAATATTATTAGTTGGTAATACCACGTCAACATTGTTACGTGGTATCACCGTTGTAATGAATATTTTTTCCACTCTAGTCAAGTCACCCGATTAGAAAATGTCTAGTATAAATATCAAATCATATCAATGCAATATATATCTATGCATGTACTATTAAAAATAATATTTAATACATAATAATTTCACAAAAAAAATATATCTATAATATATGTCACAAATAATATAATATTTAACTAATAGATTGAGGTTTTATATATTTTTAATTTGATCACCAACTATAATTTAATTAATATCGAGAGATTTAACCACACATATATTTCAACAATAAGAAGTTATATATGAGTATGGATAATTATTAGTAGTTATAAAAACAGAATAAATAATGAAAATATTACAAAAGAATGAAAGAGATGCCATAATATTTTCTAAAATTACAACATATGCCCTTTTAGTTTGGGGTTGAATTCACCTCTATTATATTATTTTCTTAATTATACTTAATAGATAATTTTATCGTTCATTCAAGTGAGACCCACTTAAACATCCATTATTTTGTTGGTGGATCTCTTATTCATACACAGTAGATCATATAATATTAAAAATTATTAAAAGAAAGGTTGCGACATAATCAATTTTTTGTACTATCAAATACTGTCATTAACGATATGAAATATGATTGAAGCAGATATATAAATTAGAAAGGGTGCAGTAAAATTTTAAACAATAGAAGAGGTGTACTTGAACTTGGAATAAATTAACAAAAGTGTAGTTTAGTGGAAGCAGATATAAGCTGAAAAGCCTAGATATTATGGATTCGAAACTAGACAACTCACTTCGGGCTAAATTACAAGAGATTTATTTCTCATAAATTCTCTAGTCCCGACATGAATGATTTACTTTTAACTGGATTCAGGAGAAGATTAATCAAATTCGTTCTATATAGGGGTGCAACTCGGGCTAGTTGGACAGGTTAGAGATCAATTCAAGGCCAACCTAAATTGTAAAACTTTTAATCAAAAATTCAACCCGAACTCGATTTTCAATTTGAGGTACTCAATCTAAGTATTGTCTAAGTTAATTTTGAGCAAAATTTGAGTTGGTTCAGATTAACTCATTCGGACCCAAATTGAATTCATAATTCGGATTCAATTTTTGGGCATGATATAATATTTTGATTAACTTATTCAAAATAATCCAATTTTAGTAATTCAGCTTGAGTTGGTTGAACCCAAAGTCTCAAACCGAATAAGACCCGAATTTAACTCGGGTTGAGCCTAACCAAATTCTAAAAATTTAAACCAAAAAAAAAAAAGGCGCACCAGATTTCCTGGTGTTCCAAACAACATCCTATCCCACCTCTTCATCACCCAGTGGATAAGAAAAGCGTCTCTCTCTCTCTCACTGCTACACCGCCATGGCTTCCATTTCCTCAGTTTCGTTCACTGCTACAACCAAATCACACTCATACCCTTTGCCTTCTTCACCCTCACTATACCTTCCTAGCCGAACCACACCCCCCCTAAAGCTTCACAATTACGCCTCTCTACATTGCTTCAAATCCTCATTCATCCATCCCATCACCGCCACCAAACCCTCCAAACCCACCACCAAAAACCACCGCTCCACCACCCTCACCTCAATCTCAATGTCCATGGAGGCCGGTGTGGGCGTCATGGGCACCAAACTGGGTATGATGAGCTATTTCGAGACCAATGGGTCGGTAATTCCAGTCACCGTAATAGGGTTCCGGGAAGGAAATATAGTCACACAGATCAAAACAGAGGAGACCGACGGGTACAATGCAGTTCAAGTTGGGTATCGGAGGGTTCGGGACAAGAAATTGACGAAGCCGGAGCTTGGGCATCTCGAGAAGTCCGGTGTAATTCCGTTAAGACACCTCCAGGAGTTCCGATTACAGTCCGTCGAGGGGTTCGACCCCAACCAGAGTCTAGGTTTTGATGAATTGTTCAAGGAGGGTGATTTGGTTGATGTTTCCGGCACCACCATTGGCAAAGGATTCCAAGGTTCTTCCATTTTCCCCATTGCTTTTGTACTTTGTCATTGTCCATCCTTATTTGTGTATTTGCATATAGAATGCGAATTAGATAAGAGAAAAAAGGAAAAGGTGAATTAAGTATATGATTTATCAACAATATTAGAATTAGGAATGTTTAAGTATAAAATGCATACTCTTTGCTCATTGTTTTTGGATTTCACACTATGGAGCTCATGATATAATCTTTATAGATAGGGGGTTATGCCTGGTGTAGTTGTAACATGCTTAGATAAGGAGAATGAAGGTTGTTGGTTCCAATTCAGGACAACCATTTGTTGCAAATAATGACAATGTTACTTGTGTTCTCCATCCACCTCACTTAAGTCTATAAGTATGTTTTTGGGTTTCTTTATGTGAGAGTGTGAACCAAGATCAAAATGATCAGCATTCAGTCCCCAATAATAAGGTTGCCGAAAAGGATGAACTGGGTATATAAGTATACATACACATTAAATTCGACATTACTGGGACAAAGTGAGAGTGACTGCCTTATTGTTTGTTAACTTTGTTTATATGATACTTTTTAGGACTTCACATAATGATTTGAAATTGGCAGAGTGATTGTAAGATTCGGAATCTTCTCTATAAAATTTGTGCTCTTGACTCGGTGTAGTTTCAATTTCACATCATGGGGATCCTAATATGATTTTCATGCGATATCAGTCTATGAATTATATGACATATGTGAATAAGGGAATACTACTTAGTGTAGCACTAACATGATTCGGCTAACAATCACTGAGGTTTTGGGTTATACCATTTTTGCAAATAATGTCACAAAATTAGGCATTTGTCTAATGCATATTTCTAAGCAGTAACTCGTGTTAGAAGGATAATACTGCCTTCGAAAAGGGTTCACCACTATCCTACAACTTTTCAACTCGCTCTCCTTCCATCTGCAACTAACCGATGCACCACCTTCTACATGCCACCCCTCACCGCCCTCCAATGTGCCATGCCTCCATTCCATCGTGCTTCAACCCACCACCACACCACCTTGCTTCAACTGACACCCTCCATTTACCTATACATCTTAGGGCAACACCATTTCTCCTTCCTCCCTCTCTCTCCCTGCTTCCGTTGACACCATGGTGCCACAACCATCTTCATTCACCCTATGACATCTTTCCATTACTTTGATGTCACTTCAAACCCGTGCTCTCTCTATTTTTTGTATATAGATGAATGCATGTTTATCAAAATCCAAACACCATTCAGAGAACATTAATTCAAAAAATTGGAAATTACTTGAGATCATTGGATGAATCAAGCTCACCCCATCTGTGATCCCTACATGCACAAACAATTGAGATTGAAGGTCATGTCAGTGGATGTGTTAGATAAGTGATGCAATGGCTTGGGGGGAAATGGAAGTATCAGAGAGAGAGAGAGAGAGAATTCAGCTAATTTTTTGCAAGAGGTTGGAACCCATATCTTCAATTTCTTCTGTCCCTCCCTATTCTTTCTCCGACTAAATCAAAATTGACATGGTTTTTCTCTGATCTTCCCTCTCTTCTTGTGGTAATGGAGAGGTGGAATATAAAGGAGATGCAATGGTGACATTGTATACCAATGGAGGCATCTTGGCTTTCGCCTTAATGATGGCCGATTGGGGTGACCGTGATTTGGGGAGGGAAAAAAGGATAAAATCTGGTGGTAGTAGATCAGAGTGGGTGGTGGAGTGGAGTGTGGTGGTTGGTGGTGTCAACGTCAGTGATCAGTTTGGTTGAATTTGGGGGTGATGTGAGAGAGAGACAAGCTTATTATAATAGTGCACCTTCTGACTTCTGTTTAACATAAGTTGATCTGGCACTGGCAGCTACATCTGTAAACAGCATCACATAAATTTTTGTAACCTTTTGCTATGAGAAACTATTTAGCCAATGTACTAGCTTTGTCTCCAAGCTCATGACAAGCAAAATCTGCTGTAATTCCTTGTCAACTTCATATCCTTAACATTTGTGAGATACATAAATTTGATATTTGATTTTCATATCATCTTTATCATCCTATAGTAGCTCTTTGTTACCAAAGGACGTGGACCCTAATTTATGGTAAATTTGATTTATTTATCAGGTGGAATTAAAAGACATCACTTTAAGAGAGGCCTTATGACTCACGGATCGAAGAGTCATAGAGCCCTCGGATCGATTGGGGCAGGAACAACTCCTGGACGTGTGTACAAGGGAAAGAAAATGCCAGGGAGAATGGGAGGGACAAAAAGAAAGATAAGGAAACTGAAGATTGTCAAGATAGACAATGAACTTAGGATTGTGATGGTCACAGGTGCTGTTCCAGGTAAGCCCGGAAATCTTCTCCGCATTACTCCTGCAAAGATTGTTGGCAAGAACATACCAAAGAGCTAGTTTTCTTTTGCTTTTTCTTCCTTCTGTCGGTTGTCGAAATTCTTACTTTACTTTCATATTTCATCAAGTTGCAAAGCCTTACATTCGGTATGTGTGGGTGTAAGCACAAGCAAAATATTGTCGCAACAATTGGTTCAAACCAACCCGCATGGGTGGTTCATTAGCTGAACCATACGTGATAATGGAATCCTGAGTCCCACTGGCCGTATAAGACATGAGATTTAATTGATGCACATGGTTAACAGGTGATTGTGTGTAGTCGATGTTTGCTTAAAAGTGTGATAAATACTATTGTTGAAGCAGCTGCTGCTCCTACAAGAAGATCACAAAACATTGCACAGAAAAATGAAAAGCAAAAATAGAAGTAAATATCCAAACCCGAACCCCTCAGCATCAAGACCAGAGCTACTGCTCCGCTGATTTGCAGCAGAAAAAACGTTCAGCGTTGGAAAGAACTTGTTGAGAAAGTGAATTAGCAACAGAATTAAAAGGGGAAGAAACAGCATTGTGAAATCTTCAGCTACCATCTCAAATAGAGTCGTCACCCAGTCTGCCACATCCTGTATGGTTTCACCAAAGACCACCAGGCTGAGGACCGCCACCACGAGACACGGAACCAGTGGTGATGGCCCTCTGTTCCACATTAATGGTTGATAGCATAGTATACAGACTCCACAGGAGTTGAGAAAGAAGAGTGATTGGTAACTGCTGTTAATTGAAGATAACAATGCTTAAAACAATAATCAATGTTTTTCTGTGTATAATAAAATGTGGTTAGTTGATCCATAGCAACGCCTTCTACCTACATTCACCTCCTTTATTCTGTTTTTTATATCACAGTTGGTAGCTTCATTCCCAACCAAGCAACCAACAGATGAACCCAATGAAACAAGTTCAGGTTTGAGTTGTTAATTCGGAATGTAAAAATTACACTTTGATCCACCCGACAATACTCTTATCTTCCATTACCACTTCAACTATCTCAGTTTTTCATATTGCACATCCAACTACGATTGTTTGATTCGCATTTAGAATGTGTCACAAGTTGGACAAAAACTTGTATTACTTTGTTATCAAATTGAATAAGCTTGTTTTACTTTGTTCCAAAACATTAATACCAAAAAAAATATAAATATCATAAAATCAACTCCTTACATGTACTATGATCAAGATAAGCTTGTCATAAGGTGACTGAAAAAATTAACAGTGAAACAGTGGGATTCGTTTCGAAAACATCAAAGTTGCAACAGTTTAGTAATTGAGAATCTCCCTGAGAAATGAAGGGTAACAAAGTTCAGTCCTAAGAACACCGATACTTCCAATCTTTTGAACAACAAAAAGCAATCAAAAGATGAAGGTTTGAATATGTACCAGTACCACCATCTAAGAATGTGCACCTTTTTCAGTCATCTCCGTGTTAAAATATCAGAACTATATCTATAACAGGGGGTTCGTAGATTGATAAATATACAAAATGTAACCATAAACAAACAGAACAAAAAAAAATAAACAATAGTGTTACACAAGTCAGCTTTGCAACATTTACCAGCCACCCTGCTTTGGTTAATCTGCACAATAACCTCAAAAATTACAGCCCACGGAGCAGAAAGTCGAAGATGAGGCTGATCCAGCTACATCCGCTCTCCCTTTATACTCCTCCAGTCTTACGTGGGACTATACCGAAGATGTTGCTCATAATAGTTTATCAACTGTCATAATTTAGAAGTAATATCAATATTAACAACAAAAATATGCTACAAATTTTGAAGTTGCAGCAATGTACAAGATTAAGGGAACCACAACTCTCAAAGAGGAGGAATTACCAGAAGAGGATTGTTAGCTTTAAGAAATTTATTATCCACAATCATTTCTTTTCCGTCAGACCTAGATACAAGCAACCACATTAAATGCATGGTCAAAACTAAACAAGTTCAAAAAAATTTACCCCTGAAGTATGAAGTTATTAAACATACTGCACAATAGCCTAAGCAATAAATGGAATTTTGACAAAATGGTAATTGATTCCCACAACATTGTTAGAGCTTGTTCCACATTGGTAAAATAGTGCCTCTCAAACAAATATACAAGCCTTGTAGACCTCTCCACGACTCCACCTACCAAATGGGTTTCAAGGTAGTATGAGGGTTGGATTTGTGAAGCCTCTGGGCAAGGTTCTGTGTTCAATGTCTTCAGTTTTTTATTTGGTTCTCCCTAAATTTGTGCCATAAGTGCATCATGTATGTCTCTAGTTGTTGGTTCTTCTATCTCGTCACGTGTGAGGGAGGGTCAACACATGAGGGAAGGTGTTAGTGTTTGCTCCACATCAGTAAAACGCCGCCTCCCAAACGAATATATGAGCCTCATAGGCCTCACACCTATTATCAATTGGTTTCAAGGTTGATAATTTAACAAAGATAAAGTTAACCAACATCCCCAACAGTCCGGCCCAATTATAAAGACCTCATTTTCAACCACTGGACTCATCCAAATTTTATGGTGCACTGCATTAGCAGAGAGTTCTAAAGAAATACTAAGCGCCTGCTTCCCCCCACCCCCCAAAAAAAGAATCAGGCCCAATTATAAAGACCTCATTTTCAACCACTGGACTCATCCAAATTTTATGGTGCACTGCATTAGCAGAGAGTTCTAAAGAAACACTAAGCGCCCGCTTCCCCCCATCCCCATCCCCACCCCCCCAAAAAAGAATCCAAATTTTATGGTGGATTGCATTAGCAAAGAGTCTAAAGCAACCCTAATTACCCTCTCCCCAACCCGAACCCTAAAAAACAGAAGACTGAAGTATTAAACTGTGAGAAGCCATCTCATATGTGGTGAATAGAAGATCCTGGGCAACATGACGTAGGGTTCAAATTAAACAAGAAAGTTCTACAAGTTGTCTACATCACGTTGACTTCAAGCCAGGAAAAAAAAAAATCTAAACCAATTTCTATCATATGAAAACGCACCATCCAACTTTATCAAGCTCGTCCTACAGCTGAACTGAGCTGTAGCTATCGTTTAAACTATGTCAAACAACTAAGAGATAAACTGCTACCTTATATACTTTTGTTTTCAATTGGAAGCAGGCAGTCCTGAATATAAAAGAAAGTCATTCACAATGATGTTCCTCACCAATCAGAAAGGTTAATAACAAGAGCACACGATGTATTCAATGAATTGCATTGGAACTAAATGGAAGCTCCAGAGAACTTCTACCCTTTAGGGTCACAGAACAAAATTGAAGCACAAAGTTAACCATGGAAACATGAAGGAGAGAAAGTTAGAGTTTGATCACGAACCTCAGGGCCAAGAAGGTCACAGAGACATCCTGAATGTTGTTTGACACAGAAGCTGAATAGCTCATAGGCTTGATGATCTCTGTGATTGTAAACATATTTTTGGAATTATCAAAGTTATTCATGCAACCCAAATCATTCCCCATGAAATTCAGATTCTGGATCCCTTGCTGTCCAATTATACCACAAGCACCACCAGTGCTTCTTGCCATTGCGATTAGTTGTTCATTTGTTACACATGAGACTGACTCTTGCTTAAACCTCTTAACAGAACTAGACTTCCTCCTCCTGGCTCCAGTACGGCGACCCACTTCAACTGGTTCCACACTATCAACCTTTGACAACCCATTGGCAGTTCCATTTCCTTCTGATGCCGAAGCTGGTTGGAAATGTACTGAAAACTTATCCACATGGTCCTCCTTGACAGTTACAGTTCCTTTCAGTTCACTAAGCGTCAAATCCAACTCATTCTGTTCTTTCCTTTCTTCAATCTGTGAGGCAACCTTTGCAGACCCATTCTCCTTACCTTCCTTGGCTATTTCAACATTGTTGACACTCCCTACATTAGTGTCCCCCTCGTTTGTAAGGCTTGAGTCATTCAGAGGAAAAGGCAAAGGCTCCTCAATAATCCTGACCTTCACAGCTGGTAAATTATAAGTAGCAGCTGCAGGTGAACGCTGCTGTAGATTCTTCTTGGGTTGAGTGTGAGGCCCTCTATACTTGCGTTTTCGTCTACGTGAATGTTTCCCTGAACTCAAGCTTCAATTACATAATACTACCCAAATGAGATATTGCTCTTAAACCCATGTATAACAAATAGGGCGTCTTAATAATTTCAGTGACAACCATTTAATCATTGAATATTGAAAAATGAGGAAAAAGAGGCAAAGTAAAGGAAAACCTTTCTTCAAATGCATCAATAACATCAGAACATGACAATAGATTCTCAAAAGGTTCCCACGTGTTTGCAGTCTCTGGCCAGCCTCTCCTTTAAACAATCAAACATACCATGATGATCAATTAACAAAACACATGCACATCATCAGACATCAAAGAATTCCGGAATAAAAATGACACAAATGAATATTCACATATGTCTAGATATGTATGTGTAATAGGACACTTACCATTTGATGAGATACTGAACTTCACCCTTTTATTGCCGCAATCAAAAATGCCAATCCACAAACAAAACCCACAAAATCAGTAAACGAATATGTACAAATGACAATATGGAATTAATAATCAATAGGAAGTAAAATTGAAAAATACAAACAGCCACTGGAAGCAAATTGCCCTTTTTGCAGCATTGGAGATCAGCAATCCACAATAATAACCCACCAAATCATGATTATGAAACAAGTGCACCATATTGTCAAAAGAACATCTAATAGTATAGGAAAATTGAAGAACACAAACGGTTTATTGGACTAATTTGTAATGAATAAAAAGTTAAAAACTGACCTTTCGAACCCTTTTCTTCCGTACGGCTTCAATCTCATAAAACCCTTCTGCGAGCTTTGGCTTCTCAGTTTCAGCTTCACCCTCTTCGATTTGAAGGTCATCGAACTGGTCGTAACCCTTTTCATTGTCCACCTCCTCCTCCTCCTCTTCGTCTTCGCCTTCTTCTTCAGTCCCGTTTTCGTTTCCTTCTTGATAATGATTCTGCTCCTCCTGCCGTTTCTTCTCCACCTGATCCACAACCGCCTCCGCCACCATCACATCCGCAGCATCTCCGCCACTGTAACCCGCCTTGTCAACCTCAGAACCGCGGTCCATGTCCGGCATCGGTGGTGGCTGTACGGACTCATTTCCTTCTCCGCCACTCTTCCTTTTCCCTCCTTTCATTTTCTCTCTCTATAAGCTCTCTCTCTCTCTCTCTCTCTCTCTCTCTCTATGTATCCATGGCTTTATATTAATGGAGGGGAAATGGGTTTTCTCTTTCTGTTGAATTATTGTAACACGTAAAAACTTACTCTTAGCTCCATGTGCTTTGTCCTCTTTTTTTTTTTTTTTTAATGAATCTATTACCAAAATACAGATTTTTTTTAAACAAAAATATCTATCTATCGCATTTTTAAACTTATTTACCGATCTACTGCAATTTTTAAAAGCGAAATCAATAATTCCACTTTTACCATGAAAGCGAAATCAACAAGGCCACTTTTAATACTTACAAAAATGCATTTTTTTCTTTTTTGTTGTATCTCTTGTTGAAAGCGAAATTGTTGATTCTGGTTTCAAAGCAGAATCGTGTTAAAAGCGGAATCAACAATTTCGCTTTCAAAAACTGCTGTAGATCGGTAAATAAGTTTAAAAGTGCGATAGATCGATATTTTTGTTTGAAAAGTGTTGTATTTTAGTAATAATTTTTTTTTAATGGAAGCTTTTAAGAGAGAGAGAGAGTTCAAACTTTTTTTCGGTAGAGAAGTAAACTATATATATGACCCTAAAATTATAATGTTTGTATAAATTAAGTCTCTAAAATTTTTTTATATTAATTAAAATTTTGAACTCTCTAATTTTTTTATAGTCACGCAAGTGATACAGTCTTACGGAGACAGATAGAATGACTCAATTGACACAATTAGAGAGTTCAAAAAAAACACAATTGATACAATTAGAGAGTTCAAAAACTCAATTGACACATAGAAAAAAATTAGGGATTTAATTGATACAAATAGACTATATACATGTAAAATATTTCAACTATTTGTGTCATGTGAGCGACACACTTCGTCACTTTCCATAAACAAATCTAATGGAAATAGATAGAATGACTTAATTGACATAATTAAAGAGTTTAATGACTCAATTGATAAAAAAAAAAAAAAAAAGTTTAAAAATCTAATTGACACAAAAGTTATAATTTAAGGACTATTTGTATAGTTTACTCCGAAACGAATTTTGAAATGAGGAGGGACCAAACAACAGTTTGGTGGCAACTTCTACCCTAAATTTGCTGGAAATATTATCTTCATACTTTGATTACAATTAAGATCTTCATTACCACCAAGTTGTGTGGTCTTGTGGTCTAATGGTACTGAGTTACTTCTAGCGGTTTTTTGGGTTGAAATTTAGCTATGATTTCGATTGTATTTAAGAATTTTTTCTCGTTTAAACCTTTTGAAAGACTTATTATTGAGTCACGTCCCGAGAGAAATTTCACATTTGATCTCATCGTATTTATACTTTTTTTTTCAATCATAAATTATAAGTTTCCAGTCCAATTTATATCCCAAACACTTTTCTTGAAATGGGTTAAGATATAAAAATAGTATTGATTAGTGGGGAGGTAATAAGTTTGCTGCCAAGCCAAATTAAGAAACTTTAGTGTTGAGTTGTCTTTTCTAATTGGAACAAAACTTAGAAACACGTGTAAATATTTAATATAACAGTGATACCACGCTATTGGTGTTATGCAGTGTCACTGACCAATAGAAAATAACCAATAAAAAAATAAATTTTCACTTCTTTACATGAAGTAGTTATTATAGTCAATGAATTGTGTTAGATCCGATAATTCATTTATTTATTTTTTTAGATAATAATACCATACAACGTTAATGACATAATTTCACCATTACGTAATTTTATCCATGTCATACACTTGAGTAATCTATATAATAAATTAGATAAGCGTTTGAAATTATGGGGGGTATATTTCCCCCTCCCCCAAATTTCACACACTTATCACGATTTCCCTCTCAAATTTCAAAAACCCAACATACACTCCACAACACAAAACTGCACATACATACACACACTCCAACACACATTTCAATGCATGCACAGTGTAATAATTTAGTGTATAGTGACTTTAGTCACGGGGTATCGCTAGGTTTAATACACAAAACCCTAAATTATTCTTTCAGTTCCACTAATTTAGGTAAAGTGTATTTGGATCTCTAATTAAAGAGAGAGACAAAAAGACAAGGGCTAACAACGAAAAAATATTAATTGTTACGGTAATATCACGTCAGTATTGTCACGTAATATTAGCAACTAATAATATGTAGACAAATAAGAAAATAAAACCCCACACAAACCAATAACTATCCATCCATGTAAGCAGATAACTACATACTCTTCTTCGATATAAACCAATAACTATTCAAGTGAAACTCACTTTACTTATTTAGGGTTTTATTATTGGTTGGTAATACCATATCATTAATGCTGACATAATATCACCGTTGTATTGAATATTCTCTCAAAAACAACCCTGTCGGTGATCAGCCCCGGCATAATCTTAGGCAGCGGCTGCATTGCCCGTTTCACCGGTGACCAAACAAAATACAAATACAAGGGAAGAAGTCATTATACAAGTTCATTGCAATCCTCTCAGCTTGAACATTGAAGGACTCAGAACCATGGTAAACATTGATGAACATTTGGTTCTCAGACAAACTTGATCCTTTCAGTTCGTATCCCCCAAGTATGTTTGCCTTCTCTGCATAAATTTTGTTGATAATGCTTTGATTCAAAATCTTTTTTACCTATGGACAAACAAACTCTAGTGTTCTCTGAAAATGATACAGTTCCATTTGCAGGAAACAGAAGAAAAACAAATGGGAGAGAAAGAAACTCAACAATATCATCAAGCCTCTATTTCTATCTCTCTATCTCGCGGGGTTGGGGCGATTATGAAATCAAATACTGCTCCAGATGTTTGGTTCTCCTCTTGTTCTTCAACTTTCGAAATGCACAAGATTCAATTTGCCGGACTCTCTCTCTGCTCACACCCATTAACTCCCCAATCTCTTGCAACGTCTTCATCCTCCCATCCTCCAGTCCAAACCGCCATCTGATCACCTGTTTCTCCCTCGGGTTTAGTGTGTTCAGCACCTTCTCCAGGTCCTGTTTCATGAATTGCTTCATCAACAACTCTTCTGATGTTTCTGCTTCGGGATCTGCAATCACTTCCTGTGAAAGATGGCAAAACGAATACGTGAGAAGAAGAAATAACACCAGAAGCGCAACAACTGTGACAAGATATACAACGGAACATGACAAAAATTGATAACCACAAGAGTTCGAAAGAAAGAAGGGTCTCGGACAGACCGAAGGTTTGAGATTTTGGTTGATTCCAAATTTCTGATCTAGAGATCTTGGGGCTTTAGGGGCTAGTAGTACAGCACTGAGCCTCTTCATTGAGAGCCCTGTTGCCTCTGCGACTTCTTCATTATTAGGCTGTCTTCCATTTTCACTATACAACTGCTTTCTGGCCTCCTTCACTCTGTAAGTTGCCTCAACCATGTGAAACTGTCAACAAAAAAATGGCAAATTAAATGAAGAACGTGTTGCACAAGAATGATTTCATCCTCATTGTCTCACTGACAAAGCAATGCATTATTTGTGACAGGAAAAATGAGATTTTCTTTCTAATTGAAGTTGAAAAAGTCAATTAATTTACGCCATGTCAGAGACGAGATAATTTAGTACGCCCGGAAAACTTACTGGTAATCTAATTGTCCTCGACTGATCAGAAAGAGCCTTTCGAACTGCCTGTTTTATCCACCAGTGAGCATAGGTTGAAAATTTGAAACCCTTGGCAGCATCAAACTTCTCTGCACCTCTTACAAGGCCTCGACATCCTTCCTGCATGTCGATTAGCAACATTAAGTTATTAGAAGCATCTAAAACAGCTGAATTCACTAAAGGTGTAACCTTTGTAGTGTTTTCTTGTTTAAGAAAAAGTTCCAATCATGTGATACAGAGAATAGAACGAAAAAAAAACCTGAACAAGATCTTGGAGATTCATCCCAGATCCTTGATAATGTTTTGCAATGGAAATAACAAGCCGTACATTGCTCTTTATCATTTTGTCTTTGCAAAAGATACCATAGTTTAAACGCTTCCTTAAGGTTTTCTGATCAACACCAGCAGCAGCAGCCCATTGTGCAAAAGTGGGCTGAATCCCGCAACGTTCTGCGAGTTCGTCCTGGAGTTTCTCCAACTTCAACAGGACCTGCATTATATTGGTGATGGAGGAAACATCAAAAATCAGACACAATAAATTGCAAAAGAAACTCGAAAAATAAAATAAATAAATAAAGCAATAAACTACAACAAAAAGTAAAGGTTCCTACTTTTATGGAAACATTGACGAATATTCCAGTCATCGACCTCCTTAAGGTACATCTAAGTGTACAGACTTCCCAACATTATATTTCCTACTACTTGCAATTTAAAGCACAAGTCAAAACAGTTTCCTCAAGAACTGAATAAAGTAGTAGCACACATGGAGACCCGACAGGTAATTACAGTAAAACTTTGAGAGTATCTCGAAATATAGGATACCAGAAGTCTGAGCCATTGAACCAATAATAAATCTTTGTACATGTTAGAATAATGGACAAACTAAATCAGTTGTTTGAAAGATTGCTTGGGTAAGTGAGTGGATTCCCCTTTAGGTTCTTATGTAATATATTTAGTTCCCAACTGCAAGAATCTGAAAGATTCTTTTCGGAAAGTAAGAATTTGAAAGCTTTAACTGGACATATATGCCATGAAATGTCTCTCAGAATAAATCTTTGTACTTGTATCTGAATTTGGAATGTAGTGATCTTAAAAACCAATTGAAATTTAAAAGGAGGGTATATAACCATGCCGGACTTTAGAAGCTTATGAGAGGAATCTGAAATTATCAGGATTATGAGAAGGTCATAAATCTCAGAGTGAACTTACGAGTCGGATCAAAAGCATGATATCACTATTGTTCATCCAAAATTTCCTTTTACAAATATAAGAAACCCTTATATATAATCTTCGACTACTGACATATGAAAGAAAAGATACAATGGAAACTCTCCAATTACTGCCAAAAGTTGGTAATCGACATCCACAGAAAAAGAATCAACATGGTACTTCCTTTACGTCGACATATAATCTAGAGGATACTGCTTAGTTGAATAAGTAGTACGTAGTGAACAAAAGTAAGTTAACCTGAAAAACCAGTTTCCCATATAAGATCAGTGTTACTAGAACTTGAATTGCACCTGTATTCCCCCTGATAACTCATGTTCTTCAGCGGTAGTGAGAAGCCTGGAAGTACTGGTTGTTCCCCTCAGATAACGCAGAGGATCAGAGTAATCTATTTCCTGTAAAGAAGCTCGCTTTTTTCGGCTATTAGAACCAGATTTCACAGACACAACATTGGCTGCGGCCCTCTCTGCTGCTCTTGCTCTTCTCTCTTGTCGTTCCATTTGACGCCTCGATCTCACAGCTATACTCTTCAACAGTTGTGCCTGGAGGAGTTCAAGCTCCTCATGTGTTGGCTCCACATCATCAGATTTTTCGAGGGTGTAACTTAAGGAATAATTTTCCTCCAGTTGATTTTCATCTGTCTTTGATTCTCCCACTACACCAACTTGTGCTGCTTCCACAGGTTGAGCCAACTGAGCCCTCTTGAATAGGGAATTATCAGCTTCAAATGAGAGCAGTGTAGGCCTACCATCTGATTGTGCAGAGTTGGGATAGTTCACCATCATAGCTGCATCCTTTGCAAACTTAACGGCAGCCTTTGCTAAAGCAACTGCTTCAGCAGAAGCAGCAGCTATTACAGCCTCTTCACTTGTAAGAAGATTCTCTGCGGCCAAAGTTGCTCCAAAATTTGCCTGCACATATATAACAAGAGACCGTTCAATGAAAACCCTATAAGACTTCCAAGCCTGAAGTCTGGGATCCACTTGGGAGAATAACCGAAAAAAGGGCAGCTCACGAACATCATGCCAAAAAAGTTTTCCAACATGGTAAAATCTAGTTGGTATAACAACACATTAACTATGAAGCATTGTGCATTTGAATGCATAATACTAACACAAGTTACAGCTAACCCATACTCCAATCATGCAAATATTCATGCATCTGAAGTTGCTCAACCAGTTTCCTTTTAATTGAAACTGGAGAAAAGTAACAGAACAACTCCAATGTGGTTCAAATGAAAAAAAAAACTATTTACCTATAAGTCCAAAGATATTAAACGTATCGCCAAAACTTAGTTAGACATGCTTCATGCAAATCCATAACTCGTCCCCCAAAGGGAATCTTTTATAGCCTAAGTAGATAAATTCTGACCTCCAAGGGTGGACTGACTGGCCCAATATAGGCCCATGGTCTGTGTGTAGAAGCTGAATTTGAATGAGCTTCTAAAGACGGCAATTGCAACTTTTCCATATGAAGCACTGCAGTTGATGATGATGTGGGCGATATCCATGGTCTGTTTGCAGCAACTGAATTTGAATGAGCTTCTAAAGATGGTAATTGTAACTTCTCTACATCAAGCAGTGTAGTTGTTGCTGTTGATGTTGGTGGCGATGCAGTAGATAAAATGCATTGTGTCCGTAAATAAGTAGGGTCCCTATTTCTTGCTGTAATTCCATCAAATGATGACAATAAGATCCATGACTCTATAAACAATAGAAATCAACAAAAACCAATGAACTTTCTCAGATAACTTAAAGAACCATAACTCAATGCACTAAGAGCTGGGGCAGTTTTTTGACCAAAATATTAAGTCAAAATTATAATTTAGTGCTGTTGGATTGGATATGAGGTTATGAGTAAAAATAAAAGGACCAAAATACACTTTAGCGGCCTCTGGTCGAGCATTTTAAGAGAGATCGTTTGACAAATATGCTTCCCTGAGGATAGCTGGCGTAGTCCCCGTGAAGATGTCACGGACAAACTAAACAAAGAACAATAATACTATGTGGAAGAACACAAAATATAAACTAGACAAGACTATATTTAATTTCAATGAGGAAAAAATGTTTCATACACACAATACAAACATCAAACATAGTTATGTATAAAGTGCCTTGTTCATCAACATCTCACTAGCAAGAGTACATTACCCTTTTATCAGAGTTTTCTCATAAATTGTCCAAGTGCCTAGGTTGTTCTCAAATATCAAGAAATAGGTTACCAGCAATGCATCACCAGATTATCTTGCAAGCTATTAGACAATTTTAACAAAGGGTGTAGATCTAGGTTCTTGCCAATACTAGTACTAATATAGGTGCCACCAGTATGATATACATCTAATTCCATGAAATTTGTTAACCAACACTTTATTACTTATAAGTTATTACACATTAAAATAATAACACCGTCCCAGTTAAATGCCCACGATGGACCATTGCATGTTGATGTCTCAGTTAAAGCTGCAAAAACTAAAATGTTAAAGATAGATTATTGCGCATCAACACAAAAATCATACAAAATATATGGCTAAAGGCCAATTTAAATTGAAATTTGCAGCCGAATAAATGAAATTAAAACCGCATTGCTAAAATGTAGGTAAAGATAGAAATTACAATTTTAATGCCTCTTAATATTTTGAGTCCCTCAAAGACCAAATCATCAATTGAGCTATAAGAAATTTGGCTAAGCTGAATTTCCATTTCTCGATTGCCTAAACAACAAAAATCATAAAAATTTAAAAGAAAACGGTCCCTATTTCCCCCATTTTCTCAGCAATCAGGATTCAGGTAACCAACAAAAAAAAGAAGTCCAATTATTTCTTCAATCTCACTGAAACAACTGAATCTCTAATGCTATAAATAAACAATATTCTCTAAATGACAATACGAAACCCAAAGAAACAAAACTATACCCACGGGTTTTTTTTCTACTTTTTTTCCTAATATCGACAGAGAGAGATGCTCATTGAACAGACATCAACAATGCAGCACTATAAAAACTGGAAGTAGTTCCAAAACCCACAAAAAATCAAAATTACCCATTTCAATTTCAATCGAAAATTAGCTACTTAATGGACTATCTAAACTACATAACATATAAATAGAGCGAGAGAGAGAGAGAGGGTGAGACTTACAGGGTTGAGTGGCAGTGTGGTGGTGGGTTTTAAAGTTAACAGAGAAGGTGTCAGGCAAGCACCTGAACTGCGGCAACAGACACGACATGTTTCTTCTATCAATCTATCTGCATACATAAGAATCATACATTCTATACATAGATTTACAGACTATGTATGAATCAATGAAGCTGACTTTGACAATTGATTGAACTAGAAATGGAAGATGCAAGAAGATGTTGATACAACATTGACAGAAGTATATGCACACAGAGAGAGAGAGAGAGAGAGAGAAGAGGGAGAGACAGACGAGAGCAGAGATGGTGCTGCTGTAAGATGTGATAGAATGAATGGATAAGGAAAGGGAGCTTCTTTGGTTTGAGGATGAGGGAGGGACAAGCAGGCCTTTGCTTTGGATTGGTCTGTTTGGTTGATTTGGGTTTAACCGAGGTAAGGGCAACCCAAACCTATTTTTTCTTGAGGCCCAACTCAAATTGATATGAAATAATTGGATATGAGTTTAGTTTTAGCGAATTCAATTATAATTAAGTCAACTCGTTAAATCCACAAAAAATGTATTGAATAAATTTTAATATAACACGGTTTAAATACTATTGACACAACACAACTCATTAATGAAATTGGACATGAATAATAAACATAACATTAGTGTGGACGCGACATGTCATATGCTAGGATTTTTTTGACCTAATAGATGTATTAAGCGGTAACTTGTAACTTGATTCTTTACTCATTTTATGTTGGGAATAATTGTATGAAATCGTTCGATAATACTTCTTCTTATTTCTCTTTCAATGGTATCCAACGATGAAGAACGTAAAACTCTACCATCTCATCATTCTTATCAAGCAAATACATTTCATATTCATATGCCGCATGAACTGGATCTATTTTGATTCTTAATTATCTGTTGTTACGTTATTCCTAACGGTCAAGAGGATAGAAATTTAGTGAAAATTCTCGAGTCATTTCAATGCGTTCAAAAAATCATAGGTTTCTTTAGTTCATCATAGCTTACTTCCACGTATCCACTCAAAGGAATATATTTTTATAATGGATGATCATTGAAATCATAATTTTTTGATATACAAAATCTTCAATGGTCAGGGGTGTCCGGACCATCTTACATGCACCTCAACTAATCCACGTTGGAATTAGAATATTCATGAGGGATAAATCTTTCATAACCTGGTCCCAATGAGTTGCTAAGATTCGAACTCAGAATATCTACGTTTACAGTTCGTCTCTGTTATCACTTGAACTAACTTGGGTTAGTCATTCTATACTTCTGCTAAAGTTTTGGGGCACTTAATAAAACAACCATCGGTGTGTTGTCCAACATTAAAAGATGATTCAAGTTAATGAACATCTCTCTATATAATATTGGTTTGAAAGTGAAATCATACCAAAGTGACCTCAAATTTCTTATAACTTGTGTTTCCTACATTATTGCACTTGTTTTCTAGTGTGCAAATATCACCAAACTAGACATGACAAGCATAATAAAACATAATCTAACCATGTAGTTTGGTTTGAAGGGAGGGGAATGAAATGGAAGAGAATCTAAACCCCAAAAAGACATAATCTAACCATGTGGTTTAGGTTTTGGCTAATAATTTAAATAATTATAATAACTTCGTAGATAAATGTAGCATTCGCATAGATAAAATTAAGAATAAATTCGCCTATTAAGTATAACAATTATCATTGGGGATACTGATAGGCGTAGATATAAAATATCTTTATTTACTTCAATTAATTTTTCTTTTTAGCTTGACACCAAACAATGGGAAAACAATTAAAAACTCCCCCTTTTTTCCCGATTCTTTTTGTTAACACAAATAACAAAATGAGAGACAAATAGAACCCCTATTATAGATTGAAATCTCATTCAATATAGATAAATATATACGCTAAATTTCATGAATGATCAATCAGTTATCATGAATTGAAGTGAAATCCTATGTATATAAGGAAATCTTTTATTTATATATGCTAAAATAATTTGTAATGGGGGAAACTGTAATTAAAGCAATTTGGATCTTTTGGTTCTTCCCTTAGAAATAAGAATCATAAGGTAGGTTCTTACATTATAAATTGATTTAACCCGAAAGAAAATAGGGTAAATTATACTAACACTTCTAGTAGATTGGTATAATTATAGAGACACTCTTTTTGTTTTATGAAATAACGCATCACCGAATAATGTTCTGACAGGAGGTGGTTGTGATATTTAAAAAGGGTAAATTGTATTAATGGTTCCTGAAGTTTACCACTTATTAAACTTTCGTCCCTAAAGTTCTAATTTCGTCCTCAAAGTTCAAACATTGAGTCAATTTGGTGCTTGGCACTAACTGCCGTCACAAAAATAGACGGAAAACACCATGTGCCAGTCACATGCATATTTTCAAGGATATTTATGGTATTTTACAATAATTTATGCATCCAATCAACATTATTCTCTATTTGTACAATATTAGACCTACACTCAAACATGCATCTTCTTCTTCCTCCTTTTTTTCTTTTCTATTTGTCTTGTTGTGCTCACTCTTCCCAGACCGAACATATTCCTCTCTCTCTCTCTCTCTCTCTCTCTCTCTCTCTCTCTCTCTCTCTCTCTCTCTGTGTGTGTTGTGACTGATCCAAGACGAAGAATCGAAACCCTAGAGCCTAATTGACATCAACGTCCGGTTGGCATCGATGCAACAAAAAATCTTCGATACGCCGCGACTTCTGAGTAAATTGGCTGCAACTTCAGAGTTCCCCAGAGCCTAATTGACATCAACGGCGGGTGCTATTAGCCTCATGTAGTCTCCATAGGGTCGTACCACCACGGAGAGCCACACCTCAAAATGATTGAAGAGCACAAGTGGAGGTTCTTAGGCTCCTTATTGAACCGAACAACAAGTAAAGGCCTGGCCTTGGAGGACTACTTGAAGGCCATACAACCACTGGAAACGAGAGCCAGAGAGTGTTACTCCGAAACTATTCAATTTGATACCGATGAATTTATTGAGATTATGGTACAAAACCCCGAAATTGCTCATCAATCATCTGAGTATCAGACCCTCAAATTTTGGATCGATGAAAAATTAGGTTTGAATTGGGCATTAGATTGTGATTGTAATTCCCTTTCTGTCTTTCTGATTCTCTCTCTCTAATCTCTGCTTCGTTCTCAGAAATTGTGTGGGTCATCGAGATTTCTATTTGTTTTTTATGTTGGAGGTAGCAATGGTGGAGTTTGGGTGTGTGGTGGTGGTGGTGGAGGGGTAATAGGGGTGGTGGCAGTCATCGGTTGGCCTGGGGAGTTGCAGAGGGTGGGGATATACAGTTGGGACCTGACTTTTGATTTCTGAGGAGGAGAGAGAGGGAGAGAGGCAACCAATTTTTTATATTTTCATTTTTGCCCTCTGTTTTGTTTATAAAATACCATAAATACCCTTGTAAATATGCACGTGACTGGCACATGGTGTTTTCCGTCTATTTTGTGATGACAGTTAGTGTCAAAGACCAAATTGACTCAATGTTTGAACTTTGGGGACGAAATTGACGAAATTAGAACTTTAAGGACGAAAGTTCAATAAGTGATAAACTTCAGGGACCATTGGTACAATTTACCCATTTAAAAATATATAGGGATGTCTACGCAATTACACCAATTTATAAGGGACGTCAGTGTAATATACCCAAGAAAATATCACGAGAGACTTGATACAATTTCTGTGTCAAAACATTTTTTCTATTTTGTTCTTTTCCCCCTAAGGAACTCTAAATTTCGATTTCAAATTCAATACATGCAATTAAAAAAAAAATCAATACTACCAGAAAAACAACAAAAAAGGCTGAAAAATATAACAGTTGAATCACGTCATTACTGTCACGGAGCGTAACTGATCAATTATGAATAATCATATAGGACTAATGGATCCCAATATATTGTATAAACACAAATAACTTTTACATTTAAAATTACCATGTAAACTTAGTGGAATTCAGTTGTCCTATTTGTTTGTTTATTATTGATTGGTTACAAAAGACTAAGAGAGAGTGTCTAACCAAAAAAAAAGGAGAGAGAGAGACCCTATGATGAATTCGAAAGATAAAATATACGGCAGGGTGAGGCGCAGATTAAGTCGCTCTCTTAAGACGATGTGCGCCCATTTATGAAAGAAATACAACGCAGAAGGTAACAACGTGTCATCCTCAAGATACAACAACCTAGCCTATTAACTATTACTTCACTCAAATTTGCACAATCGAATGAAGCAGAGTTTCACACGACACCTTTCAATTTTATCCATAAACTTATGCAATAGAGAAGAATATTGTAGATATTCAGATTGTACATTTCTATACTGAACTATGTAAATATATATATAGAAAATATAAGTGTTTAATATTCCATAATTACTCACATATTTAATCAGATAATAACTATGAAAATTAAATAAAAAATAACTGTTGAAAAACTAGCCATTAGAACCTTTGATATTCATAAACTCAAAATTTTAATATAGGAGTTATGACGAAAAATAATCAAATAAAATATTAAAAAATGAATTTAATATTAGTTAATATTTTATTCTATCTAGACGAGCTAGGGGACCCGCTACCCGAGTACGGAATAGCCTGGTCAGTGTGTTTCATAAATAGTAGAAACCCGTATCTTTTCTGCTTGTCCCACCCCTGCGCACGTAAGAGTCTCGAGGTCTCACTTTAACTCAAAGACAAAATATATATATATATATATATATATATATATATATATATATATATATATATATATATATATATATATATTCAAGTACTTTTACAAATTTAGTCGAGAAATGGGATTGAGTTCTCCCATAAAAAATACTCTAACAACTACTAGAGCTGATACTCTAACAACTTCTGAACAAGTCAAACTTGAATAATTTGTTAGACTCGTTTTTGTAAACGAGCCTATAATCGTTCGAGGTCTCAAAGCTCAACTTGTTTATATATAAAATAGTCGAGTTACTCGGAGTCTACTTATTTTGGGCTCAACTCGAACTCGGATCATTTTGCTTGAACAATTTTGGAAGAATTACACCTAGACCTTATGAGTTTTGTTAGTTAATCACTTAGACGCCTGACATTTAAAATATTACATACAAACTCCCTAAAGTTTGTACGCGCGTAACACTTAAACCCCTCAAGTTTAAAATGTTATATTTAGACAAAAAATAATTCAATCAAAGATAGAATATCAAATATTTTAAATTTTATAACTAAAATTTATGTTCTATTATATCATTTATTGATATAAAATCAAAAATAAAAATTCAATTTTTTCTTTAAAAAATCATAATTAGTATACAATTATACTATCTATTAAACGATCAAACTACTCCAATTAAAGATAAAAGATATTAAGTCTATTATAGTTTGATTTCTTGTTTATTTTTTTAGTTTTATTTCAATAGATAATATAATTGTATACTAATTATGATTTTTTTTTTAAATTAGATTTTTAATTTTAATTTTATATCAATAATTGACATAATATAACATTAATTTTTGTTGTAAAATTTAAAATATTTGATATTCTATATTTGATTAAAATATTTTTTGTCTAACTAATATTTTAAACTTGAAGGTCTAAATATATCTATTAAATGACCAAACTAACCTCTGTAGCATAGCAATCCATCTCATCTATAGTAACAGTATCATTACCACCAACAGTGGACTCTGCAGGAAAACCCCCCAACAAACACACACACACACAGACCCTCGATTCCACTCTCAGTCCCTTCTGGATCATAGCATAGAGATTGAATCTCTCTCTCTCTCTCTCTCTCTCTCTCTCTCTCTCTCTCTCTCTCTCTCTCACACACACACACACAGAGCAGAGTCCAAATCAAGGGCAATGTCGGCGACATCTAGGGTTTTCAGGGGGTGTATGGTTTTGCTAGAGGCAGCGAAGGCTGGGACTGGGACCTCCAAACCCTCTGCCTCTACTTCCAAGAAGACCATTACGACCAAATCCAAATCCAAACCAAAACCAAAACCAAAACCAAGGACAAAATCGCCGGTCTCTCCACCGAACCCCCGTCCACCACCGACTCGACCCACCGGCATTATGAAGTCCGCCCCTCTGTCACCGGCGCTCGGGAGCTTCCTCGGCATCCACGAGACTTCTCGTTCTGATGCTGTCAAAAAGATCTGGGACTATATCAAGCTGCACAATCTCCAGGTTTTTCTCATCTCTCAAATATACGTGTGTGGTGTGATGATTTATGGGTTTGCTAAGAGTAGAATGTATAAACCCTAGAATTTATTTCCTAGGAAAATGATTTACAAGCTCAAATTTCGCATTTTTCCACAATTTTTTTTACTCAAACAGCCCATGTGTACTTGCTAGATCACACTATATAGTCTCAATTTCATAAAACCAGAAAAGGATTCTTTGTTTTAGCCTTTTAGGATAGTTCTGTTCAAGAAGATAGGACCTACAAGTCACAGAAAGAGTTCAAGAATGGTGTATTTTACTATGACTGTTTCATTATGTTATCATGCCATAACTGAAATGAAACTGTGTGAAAATTTATGTTATTGTCTAGCATATTCTTTTTTCAGCTTTTTTGTGCTGGGAGAGAGAGTGCTTTCTAGTTTTCTTCTTTGATTATTGGATATGTATAGTTAAACCCTAGGCTTTTGTATTGTTATATGCACCATTGACCTTTGGATCCCATTCTTGTATGCATATGGTTATCAATGCCTCTAGTTATTTTCCTCGGGTTTGACATGGAATTTGTGCACTCCTCTCTTAACTATAGGCTAGTGTGTGTGTGTGTTTTGGGGGGGGGTGGGCGGTCAGGGAGGGGAGAGTGGAGGAGGGCTTTCAAAGGATGTGATAAACGGTCCCATCATTTGAACGGTGTGAGAAAAAGCATTCCCGTACTAATGTTAGTGATGTGGGATCATATATGTGGCTTCAAACAAATTGTTCATACCACTTTAGAAGCGATCCTATATGCTTGGATTTCTCCTTATTCTAGTCAGTTGCTTGAGACAATTATATTAAGTTGCAAGGCCCACTCAGACATAGATGTTAATGTAACCAAACGGTTAGATGCAATTGGAGCTTACTTACTTATATTTGGATAAAACGGGAGAGTCCTGCATCTTTGGCGTGTTTTACAGGGCTTACCAGTATAAAAATTGCTTGGTCGTGTGGGGGCATGCAGTTTGGTTTTTATGCATGCTCATATGCCTTAACTAGATGTTTTACTCAAAACATGTGTGTATGTGGGTGTGTTAATTGGATGTTTGATACTATTCCACTGTTTGTTTTGCACCTATTCATTTTCCTTGTATTGAACTGGACAGTTATGTTCATTTTCTTCTGAAGCTTGTGTATATTGTGATTCAAGAACATTAGCTCTTAGACAATAGCAAGGGTTATTGCTTTACAAGCTATAATTAGATAGTTACAGGCACTGCTCTTAAAATATGTTTGTTATATGATGATGTGGTGTGGTGTGGTGAGTTACTTGGAATTTTTTTATTTTTTTTTTGGCCTACAGAATCCCACAAATAAGAAAGAGATTTATTGTGATGCCAAGCTGAAGACACTCTTTGAAGGGCGGGACAAGGTGGGGTTTTTAGAGATCGGGAAGTTGCTATCCCCTCATTTTGTGAAGACTAACTGATTCCAATCATGCAATCAACTGTTAGTGTTGTAGTGTTCAATTAATGCCCCAGCCCTCTGTTGAGCAAGCTCTTGTAACTCTTGAATCCTTTTGTTGTTATTAGACTGACGTTTATGTTTGAGAGTGAACTCTTTGGGTTGGGTCTGTAATTTTTTATGTTTTCAGTTGGACAATCTTGTAAAAAGTAGGCTGGTGCAGATAATAGAAAAAGGCTCTTTCATGTGGTTCATTGATATTAGTTTAGCTTTTGTGAGTGATATCCATTTTCTAACAACACTAGTTGATGCTGATGCATGACCAATGTTCAAAACACATTTTCAGATCCCTCTTTCTTCCCATGGTTTCTTGAGAAGAATCCTTAGTCTGGACAGGTGATCAGATGAAAACTTCAATCGTTGCAGACTCTATAAGAAAATGCTCTGTCCATTCCATGCTTATGAAGGTCTTAGAGACATTCCGGCAATTCCTGTAACCAGGAGATTGCCTTTGAGATTTCCCCATTGGCATTGGAATAAGGGCTTTTATATTATACTAGTATTCAGAATAATTGCAGGTGGAGGTATTGATAGATGATCTTTCGTTGGTGTTGCAGTTCTAACTTTGCTTGAAAGTTTGAAACTACAATCTCATTGTTTACAGGCAGCTGCAGAACTCACTGATCATTTGTGGAGTAGGTTGAACAAAGATCTGAATTAGCCTCAGAAGCCTTTCCTTATCGGTTTTTTTTTTTTCCAATTAATTTGACATGGCTTTGATGGACCTATGGTCGGGTCCAGTCCTCCATAGACCCAATCCATTTGGTTCGGTAGTCCACTCAATAAAAGGATCTATCTGAATTGTATAAGAAGCATTGTTTGTTGACAACAGATCAATCTCAATTATGCTGTAGGACGATAATAACATGTCTGATGCAGTTGCAGTTGCTATTCCAATCTCCTTGAGAAACTTAGAGAAGAATTTGGATGTCCACAGAGAGAGAGAGAGGTATCGCTTCAGGACAAGCTAAACTCTGTGGTATGCTAATGACACTAGAAAATGGTTGTATTATGTATGCTAATTCTATCAATGCACGCTTTTAGGATAAAAAGCAGGCATGGAAACTAGACACGACAATTGTGTCGGATAAAATGGGTTCGCGTAAAAATTTAGCAAATTTCTATCAAAACTCTACTCATACACGACTTGTTTATTAAACGAGAGAAAATTACAAAATTAAATACCACTCATTTATTAAACAAGTTACACATAACCCGTGTAACCCACTAAATAAACGAATCATTTTGGGTTTATTCAGAATCACACGGTAACTCTTTTAACCCGTCACTATTAGACCATCTTCAATGAAGACTCAAACCTTTATCCAAATTTGAGTAAAAAAAAATGTAAAAAACTTAATTTGGTATAGACTTTTCAAATGGAGAAACCTAAATTTAAAAGAAGAGAAATTTTTTTTAAATGAGAACAAACCTAAATTTAAAATAAGGTAAATATGACAATTGGATCTTAAATGGAGGGTGTAATCTATTAGTGAAAAAGGTAAGTATTAAAATTTCCCTTGATTTGGGTTTAAAAAAGAATTTTTCTTCATTTGGGTTTTAAGAGTTTCTTTTATCTTTTTTTAAAAACAAAGTACAAAAAAAAGATAAGAACGGGAGATGCTCTTACTAATCCGTTTGACCCATTTCTCATAAAAAAGATTTGTATACATTTCAACTTTTCAAGGGATTAATCCTTCTAATAAATGTGAAGATTAGGTTACAAACAAACACAAGGATCGTATATTATCACATTTAGTCATGCTATAAGAACGACAGAGAGAAAGTGAGGAAAACCTGTCGGCGGACGAAGAGAAGATCGGCACTCGTTTAGGACTTGGGGCATCCTAGGTGTTGGTGGGTTGAGCCAGGAATTGTGGGTTTCAAAAATTAAAAATGAACATGATCAAGGCCTAATCTAGTCAACTTGGAGACTTGGATAGTCCAATTACTATGAATATACCTATTAAATTACCTCACTCGAATATAACATGTTTATGAGGTGAATTTAACGGGTCCACCCGTTTATCACCCAAATTTGTTAAAATCAACCTCAAATTTACTATTTTCGTGTTGATTCGTGCCGAATAATCCACTCAATTCATATAAACAACAATAATTTGAGAAATATGCTTGAAAATTCGGTACTTGAGTAAAAAAGGTTTGCAAATTCGAGGGAAAAAGGTTGGAAAATCATGGTAGATCGGAAAAAAATTCCTGGACATAATGTATATCACTTCACAAGATCCTTATTAACTCAAAATGATACACTCCATTCAATGTGGAGGAGAAAAATGAGATTTAATCAACCACCAGCTTGAGAATGAAATACCTATTTTGGGTACAAGGATTGGGCAAAAAATATAAGAAAATATGCCATGAGTATGAAAAAAAAAAGAAGGTAAACTGGCCCGGACACCTCCAACCAAAAATGTCGAGAGTACAAATGCAATGCAACAAAGCCAAAAGGGGGGGGACCTTCTAACTTTCCAAGCAATGTGTTTCACAGTGTATGACTCTTTTATGCTTCCTGAAGTTTGATGGAGAACCAAAAAAAAAATATCATAGAAAATAGAGTTAAAAGCAGTGGCATTCTGATGATGACGAACATATCATTGAGCAGACTAATTTATAAGCTAATTATGGTACATACAATGGTTGTTAATGTAAAGACAAGGAATGAATTAATTCCTCTTTCCTTTTGATTAATTCATACGTTGTTATTTAAGGAGGTGATGTATCCATTGCTCTACGACAGCAGGAGAGCCATACCATGGTCTTGATGTATCATCTGAACCAACCGGTGAATGGTACACACCATCCAGACTAATGTTGAGTGCTCCTTCCAGATGAGCTGATACCTCTGGCACCACTCCATCACCCCATACATCTGCTTGACCACAAACCTGACATAATGGCACACCTATCAGCACTCCAACCAGGAGGTTGTACTTTCAATCCAGGATTCCCAAGAAGACGAAGACAGACATGAAGAATTGAGAACTAGGAGCTGTTTACCTGCTTGTACCCCTGACCAACGAATCGAGCACGGAAGGTTGGTGCAATTGACGTTGACGTGCTAGCATCGTTTATGATAGCAACCTCTGAAACTGGTTGGTCAATCTCAATAGAAATTGCAGAACTGGAATTGATATCTGAGTTGCCAAAGAAGCGAGCACCCTGAATATACCTGCAGTTCATAGAATTCCATTCAGATTTGAGAGTTAAGCAGGCTTCTTAGGGATCAGTTTTGATTTTGGTTAGGATGGACTGTATTAACATCTTTTACATTTTTTGTTATGGTAACATCTTTTACATTTTTGTTATCAGCCTACAGGTGGTTTCCTTTCTCTGCCGCGAGGTGTCAAGTTAAGCAAGTGTAATGAGTCCGAAGATCGCAACTCTTCTGCTTCCCTTTTTACCCTAAAAAAAAACTCTTCTGCTGTCCTCTTCCATTTGAACAACGACAATTGGAATATCACTTTCTGAGTTGTCATTTTCCACATTATTGAGTTCCAATGTCGTGATGGGTGATTCTCACTTTAATGGGTGAAAATTGAGAAGAAGATGCACACCAAAGTAGAAGAAAAATATACCTCAAAATAGAAAATAAAGATGTCTGCTTTCACAAAACAAAGATGAACATAACAAATAGTTGTCATTATTGATGAGCCCGAAATTAACAGTGTCAAGCCCGATAAAAATAAGTCGGGAAAGGGCCCAAATTCTAATGAGCCCCGGAAATAGTCCAAGTCGCCAAAGCCTGTCAAGCCGAATCATCCCATCTAAGGAGAACGGAGAAGAAGTGAAGGCATCAAGAGAGGTCACCCCAGCCATATGGGCGCCGCCCACTAGGTACTCATCACTTGGAGCTCATCACTTGGAGCTCATCACTTGGACCTCATCACTTGGACCTGGTCACTTGGGCGCCTACTTCTCTCCACTCCTCTTGACTCCGGTACTCCTACTCCAACTCAAGGTCCAGCCTAAAGTCCAATCCAACCAGTACTCTCCTCCGACTAAATAGGAGCACGAGGGAGAGAATGACGGGATACGAAGATCAACTCCTACCTTAATTGTGCTTGCCAAAGAGGTCCACTCTTACCATGATTGTACTTACCTAAATAGTGGAAGACCTCTTCCTCACGGCACCGCCTCACCGCCTCAACATAGCTATATAATGTAAGCACTCTCAAGGGTAAAGACACGCTGAATACACCTTATACATCCCAAACACCCAGAGATAGGCCTCACTACACACTTGTTCTCTCTCCCTATATCTCTCTCTCTCACAATACACTGTAACTCTCCGGTGACCCTTATTCATCAATAAAGAACACCAGGCCACCGCTGCCGTTCCCGAGAGTGGACGTAGGTCAACCGGACCGAACCACTATAAATCCCTGTGTTGATTATCTGTTTACAGTTTTGATTCATTGATTGCTCGTTAATTACTCGTTAATTGCATCACTATTCATACTTGACTGTTGATCTTGCCAAAGACGATTTTGTGCATCATCAATTATGATCATTGGTGAAGCAAAAGAAGATATGCTGGAAATGAATTTCCACTTAAGTATTCCCTTGTTGCAATCTCTCCATAGGATAGTACTTGTCCAGTCTTTGATAAGGTCCCAAATGACCTTCCTTTCTCTTGGAGTTCCAATCTAAACCTACACCTAAGGATACCTTTGCCATGAATGTGGTTTCTGCTTCTTACAGTTGGATCAATTGTCTACCTTACATAGAACCATAGTTACCAGAATTCACTAAACCCTGACGAACCACGATCTAGGTACATTGATCCCAAATGACATGGGTTTGCAATCCAGACCACCAAAATGTACGATCCCAAATTATATATGTAACACAAATATAAATACATATTAATTAACTACGTGTATATAGATTTATAATTATATATTGTTTAAGACAATAAAAAATCGAGCACAAATCTAAGCTAAATGGTGACTAACTTAGTGTTTACAGATGTTTTATAATATATAATGGTATATAGTGGTAAAAACGATCTAGATAAGTTTTTCAAAACGAATTGCGACCCAAAATACTAAACCAGCTCAGCTTACCACCCGTCGTACCACATACCTAAGAAAGTATCATACCACGTATCCGTACCTGTATCGCATACCGGAGCGACCCACGATTAAGGTAACATTGCATAGAATGTACCGAATCTAAATAATCCAACAAGCTATATGTTAAGGAGTAAAGCGGAATGAGTACAATATGGAAGGATGTATATAAATCAGATCAAACAACCACCACCTAAGTATTTAAGAAACCCAAGAACTAACATCCAAAGTCTTTCAGAAAGGGGAAAGAGTGACCTATCTCTACGCCAAAAGGTCATCTAAATGTTCCATATAGGTTAACTGTATGACCGTTTAACTTTCTCCCTAGTGTAGATGATATGCATACCAAATCTCATAAACGTTCAGATTTAGGGATATTTCACTGGATAGAAAGTCATAAAAGAAATTCTATGTCCATAAATACTACGTGTCCATTGTGGAAGAAATCTCTATGCCCATAAACACGATTTGTCCACGGTGGAAGAATTACTATCATTCAAGCAGGTTCAAAAGCAGTGTTTTAAAGGATATATGGCAATTATACTTCATCTGCATATGTCTGTGACTTATGCCTTTCGAAACTTATGGCTTCACCAGTACTGGATAGGTAGATTCACAATGGATATGTCTATTAATGGTTCATTGCCTTAATAATGTTAACACACAAAGAAAATAATATGCATGAAAAAAATGTGTGACTTTTTTTTTGAATGACACAGTATAAAATCATAAATGACTTGTTATTCTCAATTCCTTGCATCCATGCACTTAGGAGCACATATTATCAAAGCATTAAATGCCTGGTTGTAGATTCATAAGCAGTACAATAATCTAATTACAACCCTGCTCAACTCAATTTAACCTTGTCCAACAATTTGGGATCATTATATGAATCCCGTTCTGCTATTTTACTCTAAATCAGAATAATAAACATCCGTGAGGCTCCAATGCTACAACACATCTTGTAAAAGCCTAAGATGTTACAAGTCAAAAATCATTTACAACATTTCGTGTTCATGATGAACTAAAAGAAATTTCATTAGCAATTTTACAACCTTACAGCATTTAGGGACCTCACAAGAATAAGAAGGTTATATTGCTTATAATATATATAAACAATAAAAATTTTCAAAAAATTGTAAAATCATGTATATTTAGGTTAAAGGACGAGAAGCAATTTGGCGTAGGAACAAGAATATGGGATACACTTACCTCCCTGCTATACACACATATTTCAGTTCTGGACTATAAACAGCTTTAGCGCAATGTTTCTCAACATAATCCAAGAGTCCCCTTGTTTGATCTATAACTCCAGGCAAACCTTTTGGAGAGGGTCTGAAAAGGAAAAACAATCTGATGGTGATATCCAAAATATTTCCAATTAAGCTTGTAAATATAGGAAATATTGAAGTCCCTTGTAAACCCTATAAACCATATAGCATTCTGCACATGTATCTGAACATTTACACGTGGGATCGAAAAGTCAGCCCCAAAATCATTTACCAATAGAATAATACATACAAGTGAGGGGAACCAAGAGTCAATAGCAAGGAAATATCGGAGAACCCAAATTCTTCCATATAAACTCGCGCTAGCCATCCTCCTGCTGAATGCCCAATTAAAGATAAAGTCCCACCTACAATAAAATTTGCTTGATCATGGGACTGCAAAATTTCCAATCATATACAGAGGATAGCTTGATTGAATATTCAAGAACAGTTTTCTTTTGCTGAAAATCTTAAATAGTAAGACTCTTTGATATGCTACATTGTTGTAACCAAGGACACTTAAAGAATTTAACCTTGCAACATGTCTCACCAAATCTTTTGATGGTATGGTTTATTGAACAACATAATAATAAGCAGGCATTCTGTTCTGCTTTTTTGACACATTCATGTGAAGTATGTTGACATACATACACCTCATTTATGATATGAAAATATATATCAACTTGTTAGGGTAGATATTTAGCACAATGGTAACATGCTCAGGCTACCAATCTTTGTGGGTTTGTTTTCTAGGAAGATCACTTGTGTATACAATGTCAAAAGTTAGGTTTGCACCAACCTCCCTCATAGCATCCTCGCCTATTGGAACCAAACTGGCTAATGAATCTTTGTATTTTCTTTTCACACATCTTATTTGATATAAAAAAGCTTCAAGTAACAAAACAAAACCTATTCAGAGTAAGGTTTCTGCCCAAACTTATTTAGCAAAATAGCCTCATCATGGACACTTAAAAAGACAACTATATCCAATTAATCACACAACACTTCCTCCAAAGCAACAAGAGAGATCACAAACCTTGAGCTAGTTCCTTTGCTTCATTGACAGCCTCTTCTATCCTGTTCAAATACCTGCCCATGGATTCCTAATTTACTCAAAAACCATACCTTTGTGGATTAACATTACAAATACACTAAAGAATTGGAGGCAGAAGGGTCATTACCAATCAAGAACAGGACGAGGCTGAAGGGTCCCACGCCAGTAATTGGGGTCCACCAATCCAGCAGCATTCCTCAGCCAATCAAACCTTGACACCTTTGCAACCACAGCTGGAACTCCATAGCCTTCTAAGGTAAGAGCTAACTTCTCATAGTCACCCGTATTGTTCCCTAAACCCTGCAACACATGCTTATTAGTAGAGTGTATATTATACCCAATATCGTATATATATACTTATGGGTGTGTGTGCTCAAATATAAGGGAGAGAGAGAGAGAGAGAGAGAGAGAGAGAGAGAGAGAGAGAGAGAGAGAGAGAGAGAGAGAGTAACTGGGAGAATGACAGCAGGGCGAGTGGTGGAGGAAATGGGGGCTTGAGAAAATGCAGAGCAGATGTGCCTTGATGAGGCGAAGGATTGTGGTGACGGTGGTGGTGGTGGTGGTGCCCAAGCCAGAGCCAAACTCATCTTCTCCACCTACCACCGCTGAGTTTTGGTTTGTGGTGGTCAGTGGCCACCGTTTTTCAGTGGCGCTAAACCAGTAAATATTTTACCACATTTTATACAGCAACAACAAAAACAAAAGGAATGATAATAATAATAAATTTTTGGGTAAATTACACTAACACACCCTGACTTTTTGGTTTATTACACGGACACCCCCTGACTTTTGACAAATGACACCGAACTCCCCTGACATTTAAAACTTGTAACAGTCACACCCCTTCTAACTAACGGACGTTAAATTTGTCAACAGTCAAAGCTGAGGTAATCAATCATAATTCTCAAAATACCAAAAATACCCTCCAAATTTATCCAACCTCTCATTTATTTTTTTAATATATATATATATATATTAAAATTTAACACTTATATGTTTAATTTCTAAATACATTACATTAATAAATAAAATATTAATTTTTTTTTGTTTATTAAATAATATTTGGTACTATTAGTACAATTTTAAAAATAATCAGTTTTTTAAAACCTTAATAATTACCTAATCCAATTATCTCATATTAAATTTATTTTTGTTTATTATTTATTTAATTCCATAAATTTTTACTCTTGCCACCATCACCACCAGTTCCGCCACCATCACCACCAGTTCTGTCACCATCACCACTGCCTAAACCTAACCACCGCCATCTGCCACCCAAAACATCCAAACACCACCAGTACAGAGAGAGAGAGAGCAGAGACAGAGGGAGAGAGAGAACAAAGACAGAGAACATTGCACCCAAATCAACCATCACAGTTAATCACCACCCATCGCCGCCTCCACACCACGGAAACCACCACCACTTCCTCCTCCTCCTCTCTCTCTCTCTCCACACACATACATAGAGCACTGCCCCTTGCCACCACTGCAGTGGGTTACGAAAATTACACAGAACTTCTTTTGATAAAGAACAAGATCCGTAAATCCAACACCACCGCCACCACTGTGGTGGGTTTCGGAAACCACCCAGACACCTCCATTTCCAACTCCTCAACCACACCACACACACAAACTAAACAACCAAAATCGAACCCAACAAATCAAACCCAACAAATCGAACCCCAAAATCGAACCACTAGTAAAATCGAACCCAACAACCACATTCTTCTCCCCCACCTCCATTTCCGTTACCCACCACCAATCATCGCCTCCACACCATGGAAATCGCTTCCACCTCCTCTCTCTCTCTCTCTGCCTGTGTGTATATATACATATATACACACACATGCACACACAGAGATGGGTTGAGGAAGAGAGAGAAGACTGATGATTGGGATCGTTGGTGGGAGAGAGAGTCAAAGAGGGATTAGGGTTTGAGTTTGGGTTTGAGTTTGGATTTGGGTTTGGGCTGGGTTAAATAGAGGGGCAAAGTTGTCTTTTTATTAGGAGAGTTAACTCCGTCTAACTATTGGGGTCTTAGTGTCATTTGTCAAAAGTCAAGGGGTGTCCGTGTAATAAAGCCAAAAGTCAGGGGGTGTTAGTGTAATTTACCCTAAATTTTTTTAGAACTGAAAAGGTGAGGACGATCAATAAATAATAATCCCGTGAGTATTAATGAGCCCAAAATCTACTGGGCAGACCCAATAAAATAAGAAGGTCCAAAACAGTTAAAGGGCGACCCAGACTTGCTTTGTCAGTTCGACCCAATCTGATCCAGTTTAGGATCCAAGAAGCCCGGAAAGATAAGAGCACGTGGGCGAAACTATCGGGATACGCACTCATGGAAATTCAATCCTACCTTAATTGTACTTACCAAAAGAGTAGAGTCATCTCCCTCACGTCACCGCATCACCATACCTATATAATGTAAGCCCTCTTCACATGGAGGGGCATTTGAGACCTTGAGATCTCTACATCTCACAAACACATCTCTACACCTCTCTACACACCAAGTTTCTCTCTCCTAAAACATTGTAATTCTGTCGGAGCATACTCTTCCGGCTACTTTATTCATTAATAAACACCTCTGGCCACCGCTGGCGTTTCCCGAGAGTGAAGTAGGTCATCCAGACCGAACTACTATATATCTGCGTGTTTGCTCTTACTTACTGCTTTACCATTGATTACTTTATTTATTGCTTATTAATTGCACCTCCTCATATACTTCATTGTTGATCTTGCACGAGACCAATTTGTGCATCATCAAGTTTTACCATTAAAATTCCTCACTAGGGATGTCAGTAGGGGTGTTTACCCTACGAGTAGAAAATATGACATTTTATCTTTCTATTTGATATTTTGCGAAATAATATTTTCTTGGTCTATCCTACATGATTAAGTGTAGTATTCCTATCCGACTCCCGTCCAAATTAATTGGGTAGGAAATCGGGTAAATACTTTTTGTAGTTATTAATTTTTGGATATGTGAATAAAAACAGAAAATCAGAAATCATATACTATGATCACAAATAAAATCTCAGAAATCATATACTAAAATTTAGATTCTTAGAAAATTATATAAAAAACCTCAGAAATCATATACTATAAAATCTCGGCAATGAGCAGTAGTAGTTATGGACACACTAATACGGAGAGAGATGCAATAAGGTGAAATTAATAAGCAAAAAACATTATACTTAAAAAGTGGCAAAAAAAGTCATGCAAGCAAATAATCAAACCTAAGTAACTATTGTAATCAAACATGCCAGGTGAGTTATAGTGCCACTCTATGAAACCTGATTAGTTGATAATGTAGGGCTAAAAACAATTTTAACAGTATGATACAAATAAAATTTGGAAAATTAAATTTTCCAAGGCTAGATCACAGCCAATTAAACCGCTCTTCTGTATATCTCTATATTAGGACGCAAAAACTAGGAGTGTCAATGTGTCGGGTTAAACGGTTATGTATCGGGTTAAACGGGTGACGGGTAAAAAACATATAAACCCATACACGACACGTTTAATAAACGGGTGAAAAATTTTCGCACGAACACGAGCCGTTTAATAAACGAGTAACACGACACGACTTGTTTAACACGTTTAATTTTACTAAAATTATTCTATTAAAAATTTAACCCACACCAAAAAATTATTCTATTAAAATTTTAAACTCCATTAATTACTCACAACAACTATACTCTCTTAATTAAAAAAAATTCAATTGACTGCCACTTGCAAAAGCAAATGAGAAGGTTGAATGACTAAAGAAAGGAGTTGCAGCCTTTTATAGGCATGAGAGGTCTCCGTCATTTAAATTTGTCGATGTGGGATTCAAGTCAAAAGTTTTCACTGTGTTCACTATGCAGACCCACAAGAAGACTTTGTAACATCAAGAATATCATCCACCACCTAAAACAATAATCTAATACACCTCGCGAATTTCCTCAATTTCTCAACCCCTGTCGCATCACCCCTGCAGAGAATAGCCCCCAGTAGGGGTGTTCGACCGACTGTTAGGGTCGGAAGTTGCTATTTCCGTCAGCCGACCCAATTATAGTCGGAAGTAGAAAATCGAAAACCGAGCCGAACCGAATTACAAAATTAACTGAGCCGAAAACCGAACTTAAATGTCGGTCGGTTTACGGGTCGGCTAACGGGTGGGCTTAAAATTCAAGCCCATACTAAAAATACTATAGTAGACCTACAATTTCTTTGACCCAAGCCCAATTAATTTGCCCAACAGATCTATAAACTTAAATTGCATCCAAAAATCATTTTCAAGCCCAAGACCATTTCTTATGCTATACATCATTTGAGGCCCAAACCAATTTGGTATTTTGTTTTACTGTACCATGAATTATTTTACAACCTGTAACTCAATAAAATAAGAGTCCAAACTCATCATTTGAGCCCAACCTGTAACTCATCATTTGAGGCCAAATAAGAGCCCAAACTCAATCAGATTTTACAACCTGTAACTCAATCAAATAAGAGCCCAACCTGTAACTCCCAAACTCAATTAAATATTGTACCATGAAAATAAAGTGTAAGCTGCAGCAACTATGCAAGTTTGCTTCAAAAATAGTTATACAACCACAATAATCAAAAGAGATAAACCATTTACACTGCCAAAAATCAGTAGTCTAAATACAAGAGTCAGTAGTCAGCATGCTTCAAAAATCTACAGTGCACCATTCCAAAAATCTGGTTCACCATTCCAAAAATTAGGACTATCAACAGTCAGTCAGTCTGAACAGTCATATAACCTGCAAGGGAAGTAGTGCAAATACAGATTTATAGACAACACCATGATTCTTAACAAAATACTTAAGATTAAGAACATAAAGGACATACTAAATCACATTAAAAACATACCAAAGATATTTTTTTGTCAAAAGCAGTAGCCTAAATACAATCATCAATAACAGTCGCATGAGTTGCACTCCCATCCAGTTCTAAGATAAAACATAAAAAAGATACAATTATATTTAGAGAACTAACATTCTATAATAAGAATAATAACAAGTTGAAAAAAATAAGACAATATATATGTTACCTGAGTCAAGTTCAGTGATTTCCATGTAATCCATTACATCTCGGTCATCAACAGGATTTAGATCTTTTAACCAATTCTATGCACAAACAATTGCCTCGACTGTTTTTGGGGATAATGAACTTCGAAATGGATCTAGTACACACCCTCCTGTACTAAACGCAGACTCAGAAACAACTATGGATATTGGAATAGCTAACACATCTTTTGCAACATGAGAAATGATGAGATACTTAGCTGAATTCAGTTTCCACCAATGTCAAATTCTGGATTTTTTGCCTCACAGCCATCACTCAAATACTGATCAATTTTAGATTTAGTCTCCAATTGAGCACTACTTGATTCAAATTGAGCATATATATGCCAAAAGGCCTGACTAATATCTACAACACTCACACTTGAAGAACCAGGGTCACATAAAGGAGGATTAGAGGCATTTCGCGACTGTACCTCACTAGAATTTCCAAAAACTAATGCATACTCATCATACAACCGCTGAAACACATTTTTACTTTGCCCAACATTTCCTCTGCCTCATTACTATTTGCATCAAAGTTTTGTTTGAACCAAAATGATAATGCACTCAACTTACATCGTGGATCCAGTAAAACAACAACAAATATCAATAAATTCATCTTTTCAATTTTTCCCCAATATTTATCATACTTCTTCTTCATACTCATTGCCATCACACTCAAAAAGGGATCACGATTCTCACATAGTTTGGACAAACTAGTTTGAACAATACAAAGCTCTTGAAAAAGTAAATTGCATGTGACATACAAGAACCCAGAAATTCGCAAAGTACAATCATAGAAAATCTTCAAAAATTTCACAAGAACCCTCACATTTTCCCAATCAAAAGACCGAGGAGACCCTAATGTCCCTTCACTAAAGTAAGAGACATATTGACCATCATCATCCTCTAATCTTTCAAAGGCCTTTTGATATTTCTGTGCAGCCTCAAGCATTAAATAAGTGGAGTTCCATCTAGTTGAAACATCAAGGCACACCAAAGTCTTACAATCAATTCTTTCTTTGTCCACGCATCTTTTAAATTTTTCCATCCCTGCAGGAGATGACCTAACATACCTCACAACATTTCACACCCTTATGATAGAATCATTATGTTCTTTTAATCCCTCACTCAATACAAGGTTTAAGATATGTGCACAACACCTCATGTGAAGGGACTCACCTCCTAATATATTACCATTCATGTGTCTTCTTAAGTAATCTATAGCAACATCATTTAAGGATGCATTATCAACTGTGATTGTACAAATCCGATCAATACCCCATGCAAGTAAACAAGCCTCCAATTGTTTCCCAATTGTGTCCCCTCTATGATTAGGAATTAAGCAAAAGTTTATAATTCTTTTGTTTAATTTCCAATTGTCATCAATGAAGTGAGCAGTAAGACACATATAGTTAAGGTTTTGAATAGAAGTCCATGTATCAGTTGTGAAACTAAACCTATTAGCCGAGGACCTAAGAATTTTATGTAACTTATCCCTTTCATTTTGATAAAGTTTGATGCAGTCTCTAGCAACAGTTGTGCGAGACGGAACTTGAAACTTTGGCTCTAGTGTCCTACATAACCTTTTAAAGCCATGGGCTTCCACAGCTCGAAAAGACAATTCATCCATAATAACCATTTCTGCAAGTGTCAGTCTTGAAGTTTCTTGATTAAACTTATGAATCACAACATTGCTAAGACCTAAATCTCCCTCTAGTTTTTTCTCAAAACTTAACAATTGTTGAATTTTATTCACATTTCTACCAGGAAATTTTGTGCAACTGTGGTTCACATGAAATGTAAGGGATGACGTACCATGCTTCTTAGAATCACATTGATAAACCTTGTGACAGTATTTGCACTCCGCCCTGCGAACTTGGCCTTTTTTCCTCTCTAGCAGTTTGAAATGATTCCACACTTTTGACTTCCCTGGTTTATCAGATTTCTCATTCTCATTAATCTCCATAGGGTCATCAATCACTTGTGTAGCATCAGCCAAAGTTGTATTCCCCTCCATCTACATAAAAAAATAAATTGAACAAATTAATCATGCAAGCTTAGATATAAAAAAAATCCAGATTCAATGAATACAAAAAGGCACGAATTAGATAAACACAAAAAGAGAATATACATAAATAATTTATGGTCTGATATCCAAAAAAATAAATAGAATAATTTATGGTCAGATTCAACCTATAGTCATGAATGTCTAATTATTTATGATCAGAAAAATGAGTTTTAACTCGATCGTTGCAGAGAGATAGAGTGAAGCAGTGAGTTTCAAGACAAAAAAAAATGTATTCAAAAAATGTGTATAAGAAATTAAAGAGAAAGGAAAAAAATGAAAAAAAAAATGATGACAATGACTGAGTTTCAAGACCAAAAAAAAAAAAAAAAAACGTTTTCAGAAAATGTGTGAAAGAAATTAGAGAGCAAGGAAAAAAAAAAGAAAAAAGAAATTGATGAAAAACTCACTACTTTCGAGCACTAAGTTTCAATACTCACCAAAACTAGAAATGCAAGGCCAAAATGCTCAACAACCAAGCTACAACCAGTATAAGATAAAACCAAAAAGTGAAACCTTTTTTTAAAACCAACCAAAATTTTCAAAGCAAAAAACCTCTGCACCCAGCCAACCTCATCTTCACAGATATTGAAAACCTTTCAAGACCAAAAAAACTCACTGAGTTTCAACAAATGAAAAACTCACTGCTTTCGAGCACTGAGTTTCAAGACCAAAAAAAAAAATGTATTCAGATAGATGGATAATCAGAGATAATGAAAAAGAAATTTACTAGTCAAAGAAAAAAGGGTTGAGATCTGCTCGATAAGGTTGAGATCTACTTTTACTCGATCTTCAGACCTTGAGTTTTCAGATCTTCAGACCTTGAGTCTTCAGATCTCAGATCTGCTCGTTTGTGAGAAGAGAAAAGAGAAAAGAGAGAAGAGAGAAGAAAGTGGCGGAACAGAAGAGAGACTGAGAAGTGGAAGTAGGGTTAGTTTGCTTTTATATTTTTGTTTTTTTATTTTTTTTAAATGACAAATCCAGACCATGTATATATATATATATATATATATATATATATATATATATATATATATATATATATATATATATTTTTATATTATTATTAAATACTATTCGGGCGGGTCGGTTATTTCGGTTTTGGACTTGAAGGTATCCGAACACGAACCGATTTTATCGGTTAATCTTTATTTTCTTCCGAAATCGACCCGGAATAAATATTACCTGCCCGTTTTTTGTTCAAAAGGGTCGGTTCCGGATCGATTTGTTGGGTTATCGGATATTTTGCACAGCCCTAGCCCCCAGCACCACCGCAGTCTCCAGCAATGCGGCGGTCTTGTGGAGATGAATGAACTCTAGCTCTTCCATTCCGAAAGTGGAGACCTCAGTTGAGGCTATATCCACCACTTGCCCAACAACTAGCCCTTCAGTCCCCATTGATTTTTCCAATTCACCAACTGCCGCAAGAATTCTCGTTGGAGAGACACTAGGTGAGGTGGTGGCGATGAACTCAAATGAAAAGGCAAGCAACGAATCACCGACCAGTGTTGTTGGTGTTGGTGGTAACCTCTCGATTCTTTGGCAAGAACTCAAATGGTTTTGATGAATCTCCCAAGCTTAGACCAAACTCTATCTCATCTGCAGAAGCCAAAAAAGAAACAAGAAATGCTAGAGAAACACAGAGAAAGGGGGGAGAGGGGGTTTTTGTCAAGTTTCAAATGCCTTTTCACTGTTTTTTTTTTATTTGAATTAAGATTTTTCTTTACTCATTTACAATATATTTGTATGTAATATTTTGATTATGACTAAATTTTTTAAAATAATTATTAATTTATTGTTATATTAATTTTTTTAAACGAGTAAACGGATTGACATGTCTCACCCAAATATGACCCCGTTTATTAAACGTGTTTAGCAGGTCAACCCGTTTATCACCCGAATTCGTTAAGGTCTCACCCAAACCCGCTTAATTTGTGTCGATTCGTGTCGGTTAATCGTGTCGTGTCGGATTTTGATAGGCCTAGCAAAAACCATAGAATTTGTAACCCTAATCAACATCCCTAAGCAACCACCAACCATCGACGGACATGGGACCATCGACTCAGAGAGAGACAAAGAGTACTTGAGAGGCTGGGACTCAAAGAGAGGCCAGAGAACACTTAAAGTAGAGAGGCAAGAAAGGGCGAACTACTAAGCTAGGTAGAGGTATTCAAAGAAAGGGCGAGAGAGGTGAAACGACGAAAGAGGTAAGAGATGCGAGATGGTTAGAGAGGTGAGAGAGGCGAGACAGATGAAAAGGTGATGACTGATTAGGCATTAGAGACTTAGGATTTTTAGTTTATATATATGCGGGTAAAGTAAGGTAAGAATACAAAAATTTGATGGGTATTCCGCATTCCTACCCGATTTAATCGAAAGATCAAAAAATCTTCTGCATTCCTACCTGATTTTTTTGGTTAACCGATCAATAAAGCCGGGTAGGGTCGGATAATGTAGGAAATTACGGGTAATCGAAAATTTGAACACCTCTAGATGGCAGTGGATCGGGTAAAAATGAGTATTCGTCCAAACCCGCTCCGTTTGAACTTGGGATGAACCATACGTATTGGACGATAGATGTATATGGGGATACCCGTATAAATCCGTACGGGGATGAAGGCGGGGATAGATTGACACTTACCCCTGCCCCGCCCCCGCCCCCCCGCCCCGCCCCGCCCCGTCCCGTTTTTTCCGTTATTATTATTTTATATATATACATGTTTTTGTGAATACAAATCTACATATTATTGAATGATTTTTTCTTTTGAAAATTATTTTATTATTTTAATTATTTTTTTCATGTTTTTGGCTTGTAAAAGTGTAGATCTTTGTGTTTTTGTATTTTTTTATGTTGGATTATGTTATGTTACATTATGTTGTGTTGTATAATATTGTGTTGGATTTATATGGGAGACAAATTTTTAATTATATTATGTTGGATTATGTTGTAAATGACAAGTTTTTAATTATGTTATGATATTCCATAATTATGTTGAATTATTTAAAATGTTAAATTTATTTAGAATTTAGAATTATGTTAGTTTGGGCTTGGGGTGATAAGGTGGACAGGGGCAGGGGTGAAGGCGGGGGATGGAGCCGAGCCGGGGATTACAAATTTACCCGCGGATAGGGATGAAGATGAAAAATGTACTTGTTAACGGGGTGAACTGGGGTTGAACGAATTTTTTTTAAGTGAGTATAGAGATGGAGACTATACCCACCGCCCCTGCTTTGGTCCAGTGTCATCCCTCCTCACTCATCAAAATCAAACAAATTAAACTACTCTCGAATCTACTTGAGAACAATATAAAAATTAATAAGGACTCAAAACAAATACGTCATACCATCGGTTCGGTGGTCATTTCACTTTAGTTTAGGAGAATTGGGCTGAGTCTATCTTCTTTAAGATTTTTTTTTTTAATTCTACAATAGATCATACTATAATAAATTTTAAAAAATTAATGAAAACAATAAGTTTCTATCTCTAACACTAATTAAACAATTAGATCTATTATTTATTTTTTTGATAGAAGAACCTCACATTAACTTGGTCATAAGGTATATTTGTGCAATAAAATATATTTTTCTCACATAAGTTGATAATAATTTTATATTTGTGTTATAATATCTCTCAAATTTTCACGATATTTTATTTTTTAGTGTCTGTTATTTTTATTTTTTTTCAGAATTAGATAAGATGAGATATGCTTTTTTAGACAATACACAAAAAAGTATTTGTTGTACAAATATACCCTATTACCCAAATTACGTATTGGTCACGAAAGGTCATTTTATCATAATAAATTGATGAATATGGATATAAATATTAAATTGAAACTTAGTCAAAATTTTAAGGATTTAATTGTTGCAATTGAAACTTTAAGGACAAAATAAAAATTAGGCGTATACTTTAACGTATGTATATTGAGTTAATCTCACTTTGTATTCTAAAATATATGTTCCAATTCAAAATTTCATCCTAAAAGAATTAAATTCCCAAATTATACCTTCAATATTATAAATAAATGCAATGTATCCCAATTTGGGGGTGACATTTAAAATTGAAGTTCAATTTGAAATTGAAATAGGGCCATATTGCACATGTTTTATATCATTCGTTGAGAGTATAGTTTGAGAATTCAATTCTTTAAAGGGATAAATTGAGAATTAGAATATCATTCAGCATACAAAGTGAAATTAGCCCTATATATATTGTAATTACCCTTCTCTTTAGAGTACCTTTATCTAACCCTCACTATTTTTTGTACCATTTTTTAAAAAATAGTCAAAAACCCTTAAAAACTTTGTCCAATATTAGACTCATATCAATACCAAATGAAGGAAAACCATTTTTTAAACCCAAATCAAAGGAGAGTCAAATATTTATCCTTTTCACCAATGGTGAAATTACACATTCTTTTAATGATCCAATGATTATATTTACTCTCTTTTAAATTTGAATTTGTCTTTATTTAAATTTGGATTTCTTTTCCTTTAAAGTTGGGTTTCTCCATTAGAGATGTCTATGTCAAATCAAATTTTTTACCTTTTTTTTTTTTACTCAAATTTAGGCAGGTATCGACAACATGCATTTTTTCAACCCATACCCGCCCTGTGGGCCGAGCCTCTGGGCTTTGACTAGCCAACGGGGCCGTCCCCGTTAGGAATTTTTAAGGCCGATGGCCTGCCCATGGGCCGGCCTATTGGGCCAAAATAGGCTAAATACAGGTCGGGCCTGAAATAGATTTTTTATTAAAAAATTTACTTTTTTTATGTAAAAAAATACAAAAAAGACATTGAAAAATTTATTTTTTACTAAAAATTACAAAAAAACATCAATTACATGAAGTTAGCATGAAAAAATAAATTAAAAGATGGGTGAGACTATTTTGCATCACTACAAATTGAGTACATTCTAACTAGGCTGACACTTACACAATTATCAATCATTTACAAGTTTCAACCTTATAAAAGTTATAGATCGAATAAATAAAAGTTACAGATCGAATAAATAAACAATATAACTATGAAATTAAGGAAAACTGTATTTATTTTAAATTAAGGGAAAGTCCTTAAGGGGGAGAATTTATAATTTTTCAAAAATAATGGAAGTTGTCAGCTCAACGTTATATTCCAATGGGTATATTAAATTGAGCTAATGGACGGGCCAACAAACAGGCTAATGGGCTTTTTCATGGGCCGGTTGTGGGCTCCAACCCTAAAAAATACAGCCTAAGCCCTACTTGTCGGGCTAACGAGCTATCCAAGCCTTGCCCAGTGTACGGGCCGTGGGCGACCCATTGGGCTTTTGGGTTTTTTTTGGTGTGGCCTAAATTTAGGTAAGGGTTTGGGTCCGTCGGAGATGGTGTTATAAGTCTATCCACTTTGTATATGTAATTTCCATTCTCATATGACCAAAAAAGAAATTTTCCATTCTCATCCCACCCTCTTTATTCCAAACGAAACACACCAAACTCACAGTTAGAACAAGAGGGGAAACAAAGCGAAGATAAACAAGCTTAAACGAGTGATCACATACCCATCTGAAAACATCCGCTGTCAGTACATTTCTTGCCGCAATTTTCCGTGGATGGCTTCGCTCTACTCTGCATTGCCCAGGGCCCGAGAAGTTCTTTGCTCAACAATAATTGCTTCTGGGACTTTCATCAAACACCCCATCCGCATACTACAGTCACCACCCCCAGTGGTACTAATTCCTCCTCCTCCTCCTCATCGTCTTCGTCACCGCCGTTACTGTACCAGGTTAGCCGTCTCTTCTGTAGCTAAACAAGGCAATCAGATTATCAGCAGCCCTGAACTTGTTGCTTTGGAGTACGCTGAGCTCAATCTCACTGATAAATTATCTGAGGTAATTTTAAGTCATTCGTCTCACACACACACCGGCCCTTTTTCCATGAAAGCGAAACACATGTTTTGGCTGTGTTTCTTGATCGGACATTTGCTTAATGATTGTTTGTGTCGTCATTGAAATTTTTTGGTTTTTTGGTTTAGTATTGAATTGTATATTGTGGATGTGAGTGTTTCAGGAGTTGGGTCATGTTCGAATCCGGCAGCATGTTAACCCTCTTCGTTCTTATCTCATGGTAATCCCTCTTTCTCTCTCACCCCCATTTCCTTGATGGATAGTTTTTGTTTGTGATCTGTTCCTTTTTGCCCCGACTTGTAAGTTGTAACCGTGTTAAAATTACAATGTCAATATTTGGATAAATTTGTCTCTGATTGTTCAAATTATGATAATTTTTACTTTTTTGCTGAGTCAAAGAGTTCATTTTCTTAATAATTGGTAGATTCCCGCTGAAGTACCAAACTGGAATGAAGTTTTCAAGGACCCAACGTTGCCATTGATGGTGGATGTAGGGAGTGGTAAATTACTCAACTCAGTTCTATTCCTTCCTAGCCTTTACTGGCCATGTTGTTTGGTTTTACCTGTTGTTAAAGTGACCATGAAATGTACTTTTGTTTTGCTATCTTTTTGGTTACTTAAAACGATTTGTACACTTTAAAGTGAGCAGCAAAGCCTGCCCCCAATATGCATTTCCTTTGACAAACTACTGATTTTCTAGAAGTTTGTAAGTAGATTCTGAAAACAATGACAAATAGATTCCCATGATTGTTTTTCATTTGTTTTTGAGCAAATAGACAATTTTAACACTTAAAAATTGTAAGATTAAGGGGATAAATGCAAAAATAAGGGTAGGCTTAGTTGATACGTTGGTGTCGTAATTCGTTTTGTACCTCTTATCTGGATTTCTTTTACTATTACATGAAGTTATGTGTAGTCATACATTCATATATACATAATTAACAACTTATTTTCACTTTCTAGAAAAAATACTTCTGTTTTGTTTCTAACAAAGTTCCAAAGCGGATCATAATCTAAGACAACATATCGACAAATGGTTGTAAATACTAAAGCTAATGGTTGCAAGTTTGCACTATAAACACATTCAAGTTGCAACAATTCAAAATATAAGTTCAATGACCACCACAAGGCATAAATAATAAGTTATGGTTACAATTTGGGGCTATGGTTGCAATTTGGGTTAGTTCAATCATGATTCATGAGTCAATTTGGGGTTGGGAATTTGAGCGATCTTCACGAATCAATCCAGTTTCAGGTGTGATCTGCATGCATGGGACGCTAGGGGTTCTACGATCCTGAATTCCTGATATCTATGATCCCGACACATGGGATTTTTACACCAGAGAAAATTTAGGGCCATAAAGAGTTATTCTCCAATTTTTTTTTTCCATTTTTCATTTTTAGAAGATAGAAGGGTGAGGGAGAAAAGGAGGGGGGAGAGGCTTACAAAAGAGTATCATCAAGTAGTCGTTATTTGGGAGACATGAAAATGGTTGTTGTCAAGTTTGACTATTACTTCTCATGAACTTTGCGACTAATCAGATTGTGCATTGTGGAAGATTGCTGGGTAAATGTGATAGAGAGGATCGTTTTAATAATTGGTTTTGAAAAAACCTACGATGATGTTGGTTAGGGATTTTGGGACCATATGTTACGTAGGAAATGAAAGATTTTGAGGTCACATATTATAAAGTGCCCACTATTAGTTATAAATAGTGTAAGGGAGGATGAAAGCTTGTTGTTAGCCCAGTACTGTCCAGCCAATTTGGGTGAACTGCTAAACGTCTATTCTTTGGCATTACTTAACGTAAGTATAAACAACAAAATATGATTTGCCACTTTTCATAGGTGGACATGAGGAAAACTTGATCTTTAGTGCGAGAGAGGATGTAAATTCTCTTAATAACATCATTTAAAGCCAATGTGTGGCATGGATCTTTCGTCTTGTTTTATTTTTTCCCCTGAATTCTTGCTTTTTAAGTTTTCCTTTACATAATTAGACTGAGATGGAAACTTATTGATGGTCAGTCTCCTTCTAAGAACATAAAAAATTACAGGTAGTGGCAGATTTATCATGTGGCTTGCAAAAAGAAATTCCGATCGCCAGAATTATTTGGGACTGGAAATACGGCAGAAAGTATGGCAACATTCTCAGATTACTTCGAATCCTCTTGAGTATTCTTCTGATTGAGTTAATGCATAAATGCTTGGTCCTTTATTCCTAATTCCTAAATTTAGAGAGAGAGGTGACTTTTTTTCTCATGCAGTAACATTTTCTTTCCCTGTCCAGTTGGTCAAGCGAGCCCAATATTGGGTAGATGAGCTGGCTCTTAGAAATATGTAAGGTTTGAGAATTACTTGTACTTCTGTTGGAAACAGAAAAAACAATATTACTTCCACCAACAATCGAATGTTTTTGGATGCAGACATTTTATATTCACAAATGCCACGGTTTCTTTCCACCATCTTGTATCCACATATCCTGGACCCTTGATGTTAGTTTCCATCTTGGTGAGTGCACTTCTAGTACTGGAACAGTCTAAAATTAAATGCATTTTGCATTTTTTATCTAGTAAGGATTACCTAGAAGGTTTTTTTCTTAAAGTCGCCCCAGTGTCTGTTTACAAGCGAACATAAATTCCCTCACAATTGTATGCAGTGTCCAGATCCGCATTTTAAGAAAAAGTACCACAAAAGAAGGGTCGTCCAGAAGCCTTTGGTGGATTATATTGTAGATAGTTTAGCGCCTGGAGGACAGGTATGTGCTCAAGATGTAATTTTGAGAGAAAGGCTGCATGAATTTTAGCTAATGTACACAGTTCACCATAATGGCTTCTTTTTTTAGGTAAACTGGGGATGTAGCCATTGTTTATTTGATTGGAAGCTACATATATGGAACAAAATGTTCTAAGTATAATATCTTGGATTACGTGAATTTAAAACTTCTTGGGACCATGGAGATTGGAGACCCTAAGTTCTTAACAGGGCTGAATTTATCAGGACCGTACTCCCCGTCATTTGGATATATTTTTATATGATTGACTTGCAGAAAATGATCATGGCATAAAAATCAACATTGGAAGTGAAGAACATGCAGTATTAAGTCTTGGTATCATGCATGGTTCAACATCTAACACTCCAGAATCCAGACCTTTCTAATGTGGTTCACCCATAGCCATTCCGTTTAAAACTGTTATTGACTCAAACAAGTGGAATCATTCTGAGGCATTAACTAACAGATAGACATCTCTAAACAATAATGATTGAAGTGTGTTCCTCTCTAGTTTTTTATGAGGTCCATGACAAATGAACAAGACCAACATGACCTGCCTAAACCCAAATAATAATAAGTTCTCCAGAAAGTATGCTCTTCTAAAAAAATGACTTGGCATCATATTTTTTGGACATTGTTCAAAGCCTACATAGTTTCACATGGTTTCCACATGCCAGTTAACTTGTCACTTCTGATTCATCAATTTGTCATCTTACTGTGATTGCACAAAACATGTGGTTTGAAATAAATTCCTTTTGCACATTCCTATAAAAACATTTTACATGTAATAATATTTGCACTCCTCCCTCTTATGCTGTGCGCTAGCTTTTTGTCTCTAACATGCTAAAATGTAAAACTTTCATTGAACAGGTATTTATTCAATCTGATGTGCATGAAGTGGCGCTTGACATGAGGAGTTATTTTGATGCTGAGTCAGATAAGCTTCTACCCTTGGAAATCATTGACCCTAATGTGGTGTGTGACACTGAGGGATGGTTATTGAGTAATCCACTGGGAATAAGGACGGAAAGAGAAATCTATGCAGAATTTGAAGGTTCCAAAATTTACCGAAGGATGTACCAAAAACAGATATGATTTTGGTCAATAGTTTGTTTAGTCATTCCTGCTTAGTGATTGGGAGACAGTATGTTTTGCACTTGAGCCAGTCTTGTTACTTTGTGAGTGGTACTATAAGAGCTACAAGAGGCTATGTCCTTGGTGCTTCCACTATGAGTGGAACTATAAGAGCCAGAAGCGCCTATTTCCTTGGTTCTTCAAAAGTCAGTGGTCTCTTGCAGAAGTGGATTTCCTCCTGCTCCAAAGTAAGCCCTAAACAGGTTCTGTCTTAAACCTTTTGTTAACGGGCTGAAATGACCTTTTCTTCATCTGCAAAAATATGTAGTTCTCATAGGACCATGCCTTCCTAACCTTCACATCAATTTTTTTGGTGGCTAGATTTTAAACTGGTAGAAACTAGCACTTTTCGTATAGAAATTGCTTGCCAAGTATAGAAATTCTCAAGCTTGAAAGCAGTAGAGGGATCCATATTCAGCTGGACCATCAGGGAGTTCTTCAGATCATGGCTCTACGTCATGGTTTAGCCCCCGACTGCTTTTAGAGGTGTTTTCCTCATCTGATGCATGTATAACCTGGTATCACATTGGAGTCTTCGGGTCACTGGCAAACGTCTAACATATGCTATAGTTGGTCCTGCTGAAGCTCTGAGACTGTCTGGGCCCATATGTTTGAATGTTGGATTCGATATTGCATAATGTGCTCGTTGGTTGTTTGTCCCTGCCAAGGTTGAAGCTACCTGGATTTCTCAGGTCCTCTGGTAGACATCTTGACCAGCTTCTGCAATGGGTTAATGATTTCAAGTCCTCTGGAGGTCTTCACTCATTGTTGGTAGTGGTTGTGGCTGGTCATTTCGATTCCCTTTGGTGCTACCCAAGATCTACATCATTGTTCTCCTTATGCTCTTCTATGTGCAAAATATTTTTAAGCCTCTCTCTCTCTCTTTCACACACACACACACAGGAAGTGGCTGGAACTGGCAACTAGAACCAAACTCACAAGGCAAGTTGGAGATAAGAAGGTATTCTTTGACAACAAACTCTACTGGTTGGAACCACCGAGTTTGTAGCCTAGTTGGTTTCGGTAGAGGGTGAAAGTTCTGCCTTCTTCCAGTGGTCATGGGTTCGAACCCGCTTACGATAGTAGTCCATGTAAATTAGATATTGCTGGAGGGACTAAATATTCAGCTGCCCTCGGTGGTGCTGTTAGACTATCCTAGGTAAGTAGTTATAGTTCAAACCGAACATTCTATAACAGGTGAAAATCTCAAGATAACATTTTGGAGGTTTCTATGTTTGGTCGCCTTTGAACACTCTTTTTATTTGACAAAAAAATAAAATAAAAAAGCTCTACTGTTTGGGCCTTGGTTTTTGACCAATGCTCCTCAAACTAAGGAGACCTAAACTTTATACCATGTAATTTGTCATGGAGAAAAATTAAGAAAAAGTGAATTTTAATATTGTAGCATATTTATACCTTAAAATTATGTAAAATTTGAAGAACTGCTTCTCTGGAATAATTGATCAGACATGAGATGTTGAATTCATTGTAACTAAAATAATAAATCTGATATGCAATTGAAGTGGCAAAAACACATTCGGTTGAGCAATTAGATCTTAATCTGATTACACTCAGGTCTTACTAATGAGAGGTTAACTTGGGCTCAATCGAGATTACAACTCTCAATCTAAATACAACTAAATTTTTGGTCAATCCGAGTATTGTCTATGTTTAAAATTTTGAATTATGGTCGAACTTTAGATGCACAACTCGGGTTTACTTTGAATTCACCAATTGAAGTTGAGTTCAAATTGGGGCCCAAAAATTAGAGACTCTACCCGAATATCAGAAATTCCTGGTTGACCCACTCAAATTATGTCATGGGTAGGTTGAGAAGCCACACCACTCATGCTGGAATAGGTGCTGGCTCAAAGCAACAAGATAATACCAAAAAAAAAAAAAAAAGGCAAAAACAAGAGTACTTTCTTTTGGACAATTTGTGGGTGTCAAGGGGTAGGAAAAACCACTCCACTTAACATTTTGCAGGAAGATGCCATGCATCTTCTGCCTTCAATAATTTTTATTATCTTTATAGAAAATCACATAAAATTACAGGGAAATAACTACTTTTTAGAAAGTACATTATGTAAACTATGCAAAGTATAGATCATATTTCATCAGAAATGAAATATTTTTGGTGGGATTCAATTGAATATTTAGAGACTACTAATCCCCATGGGACTTTAGGAGAAACCTCCTCATAGTTAATTAACAACCATAGTTAACTCAAAGGGTAAGCTCAAATGATAAGACTTCTCTGACGCCAACCAGAGGTCCTCGTTTCGATTTCTGGGGTCATTTATCTAGGCACGAGTTATGACTAGTCTTTTTATATGGTCCTTTAAGCAAACAGTGTCCAAATTACTAACGATTTTTCATCATAAATGTCATGTGATATCTAAATATGGGCAAATAATTAATTTGGGTCATTCTTAACCAAGTTTTTACCTAAATTTTGGTAAAAGAGTTACCAAATTACACATTTTTTGTCATGAGCTAACAAAATTTTGGTCAAGAGCAACTCAAATTTTTTTTTGCCAATATTTAAGTATCATATGATAAGTTTATGATCAAAATTCGTTAGTAATTTGGACGATGGCTACTTGAGAAATTACGTAAAAATATATTCAATACTTCAGGGAACAAAATAATATAATTAAAATATTAGAGACTAAAATGAGATAAACTCTATACTTTAGGGACGTCTAGTACAATTAAACAAAAGAACCATTATCATAAGAGTGATAAAAAATAGTTTAACGATGAACATGAGAAATAATGTAAAATTTGAGGGTAGAAAAACGTAATTAAGTCTATTATATAACAATTCGAGCAAACATTCTTGTATTGGCCTAATCACTCCCAGAGTCCCAGGTGGTATTTGTTGAAGGCGGTCAATTTCGAACCCATCAATTCAAAAATTTCAGGTCGACAATTGGGTTCTCTCTCTCTCTCTCTCTGTGGGTATGCTAACTTGTGTGATTTTACTCTAGCAATGTATGTTTTGTACAGTTCAAAAAAATGTATGTTTTGTAAAAGCCTTGAAGCTTCTGGTGATACTAGATTGAATTAATTTTGATTCTTTCATTTTTATCTTCGTTAGGATTTCTTTTTTTTTTTTCTTGTTTCCGTGATGGGTTTATTATCCCCTTTATTGTTGGTTTATGAAAAAGAAATTTACCAATCTTGTCTTTGTGTTTGTTCACATCTATGTATGTGTTTTGTGCATATGCAGTAGAGGGATATTTCACCACGAATCACTTCAGTAATGTATAAGTTTTTTTTTTTTCCCGTCAAAATTGCTAACTGTGTGGTTTGATTTTTAGGTCTTTGACATGTGTCTCATAATAGTTAGGTTGGGATTTGTGGGCATGGAATATGAACTACTCTCCCTATCTCTGTGGGTGTGTGTTTGTGGTTGGAGAAGGGGTTGTGGGTGTGTAGATTATGGGGACATATAGTTTGTGAATGTTGGATGTTGGTGTTGTTTTTCTTGGTCCTTGATTGACCGGAAATTTGGCCCATCAAAAGGAACTGGGTGGAGGACTGTTGACTGTTCCCACCGCCAAAATATCCATTCCTACTGAAATGAACTCCCTGTTAGTTTTTGATAGGAAACGAAACAATTTTATCGATAGTAAGTTCTTGCGCAGGAGAAATGAGAGGTGGACGAGTCGTCCAAACCAAAATCAGCTAACAAAACAGAGTCAACAGACAGTAGATGGCCAACAAAACAGACAGTATGTGGTAACACTCTAAACAACATATAAAATCCAGCTGCAAGTCATAAGAAGGTCTCCACATTTCCATAATGCAACATTGGTGTATGCCCTCAAAATTCTTGGTAATTGAAGGCCAATCAATTTGCATAAAAATGTTGTTGAAGCATTGGCAAATGTCAAAATTTCTTCAATCACAAGTTGGCAGCTCATTTTGGATTCTGTAGTTGAAAGTTGGTTTCCAAATTCCAATAAATAAAGGGCACAAGCTAAGCTGTAGGAGGTTGGTTGCAGTGTTTAACATTGTTAACTGTAGGGAAGTGACTTCACTGTACATCTTTTGTTGTAATAATCATTCTAGAAGATGTGCTGCATGCATGGCGTGGAGTTTGTTTTCTGTGGAGTGTAAAAGATGGGTTGGTGAAAGTGAGAATAGTATACGCTTGTGGTATATATGGTAGGAAAAGAAGAGTATCTTTAGCATCTTAATGGGATGTGTTTAGATTGGGGTGATTACTCTGGGTTGGGTATAGAATGGTGTGGGAGTAGTAGTTCTAATACAAAGGTTTCTTATGCTTTGGAACAGAAGAATTTAAGAAAATCATGTTTTAGGAAGCATTACGGTCCCAAATAGTATTTCTTGGCACACTTTTCTCTCTAGATCAATGTTGCATCTCCCCTAATGTCTTCTATTTACAGTATTTGTAGCATTATTTCAAGTTGAAAAAAAATGGGAGATGGAAGGCCAAGGTATGATGGTGATGACAAAGGGTTGTTCTCTCAGCTTGCTGGATATGCTGCTGGACACTATCCTCCGCCTCCTGGTGCGTACCCTCCTCCTCCTGGTGCGTACCCTAGTCAAGGATATCCTTATCCTCCTCCAGGAGGGTACCCACCAGCTGGATATCCTCCTCCAGGAGGTTACTCTCCAGCTGGATATCCTCCTCCCGCAGGATACCCACCGGCTGGCTATCCTCAACCAGGTGGATACCCACCACCAGCATATCCTCCCCCTGGTGGATATCCCACAGCAGGTTATCCAGGTCCATCAGCTCCATATCATTCAGGTAAATCTGGCAAACAACTTTCTACTTTATTTTTTTCATTTTCCGGACATGTTATTTAAGAAGTGTGATTCATTCACTTTTTGTGGATTTTATGGGCCTTTCTTGTCTTCTGTAAGATATAGCGAGGGAGGGGGTGCATGAGAGATGCTATCTTCCCTAGTATATGAAAGACTATAATGGTTGAATTGAAACCAGTAAGTGTCTTGGTGAATGCAAAGCCAAGATTACTTGCGATATTTAACCTACTTGGTGCTCTTTTTGACATCCATGGAAAGTTGCTTCCTTTCAGGCTTTCAATTAAAGAGCTATGAACTTATCTGACAAGTAAAGGCTGTGGCTGTTTCTACTTGTTAGAAATGCTAGAAAAGTACTCAATGATGGAAACAAACCACAATTTTTTTAGAACTTTTGCTGGACTGTGTGTGTGTATCGTCTTTGCACCCAGTGGCGGAGCTACACATATGGGTTTTGGGGCAATTGCCCCCTCTGACCTCGAAAAACAACCTGGTTATGTAGTGTTAAAATCATGGTTCTCTTCTATTTAATACATATGCCCCCTCTTTTCTGAAATAATTGTACAGGTGTCTCAATTAGTTGTTAATTAATAAATTAGTAGCCCATTAGCCTTTCTAACTCAGTAAAACAAATGCTTTATTTTCAGTTGGAGTGAAAAATAGTAAAAAGTCCTGGCCTTTATTCGTATACGACCAGAAACAATATCCCCTATTTTTTAAAAATTTCATAAATAACCCTTCTGCTTTTTCTGCAAGTTAGTGGGCTGTAACAAAAGGTAAAATCTTGTAACACAAAAAGTTTACTCCACTTTTCATAGAATTGATTTGTCAACAAATAGATGATGATCAATTATGATTCATTACAAGTGAAGGATGATCTCACGAACTCATTGTTTTGCATCGAAAACAAACTACTAAAAAATTTAACATAGAATCCACTATAGATGATATTTTGGATTTGGAAAACATTCTTTTTTGCTTTGATGTCTGATTGATACCGACTTTATTCTTCATATTGTAACGTAGTTTGGTTCTTGTCACATTTTTCATGATTAAATTTAGAAATTTTGTATGTTAGCGGGTAAAAATTCTTTATCTGTATTTTCCCCCCTCTAAAGTGAGATCCTTGCTCTGCCCCTGTTTGCACCCATAACAAGAACTCTTTTCTGCTCAGAACCATCCACTGAATGGATCCAGATGCTTCTTCGTACAGAAGAAGAAACAGTATCTAAGGATATATTTGACACGAGGTTACTGTGTTCTTCCTTTCTCCACTAATGAAGACATTAGAAACATAAAAAATGTAATCTTTTGGTACAAAAGGTGAAGCCCCGAATAAAAACAGGCACAAAAAGTGATAACTCTATTCTCAATTAATTTTCATTTTTGTTTTTATGCCCCTGTTCGACATCTCAGAATGGTTTACCTGTTGAGATTACATCTTTACATGTGCTGATGGTACTTGGTATCCAGGAGATTTTTTTTTTTTCCTTGTGCTGATGGTACTTGCTTTCCTAGCCATGAGATAAAAGGGAAGTGGTAGGAGAGGAGGGCCATGGGATTTGATCAATTTCTTGGTTTCATGTTGGGCTTCGGTGACAAAGGACTTTGACAATGCCCCTCTCTTTTGTATTACAGTGAGTTGGACAGCATGGTGTGGAATTGAGTGAGTTTTGGATCTATGCAGTTGACTAGTTTTTTTCTGATTATGAATGCTATGGGGTTGGAAGACTTGTCCACCTTTGTTGGGATAAAGTAAAACTTTATTTTGTCTATTAATAAAACTCTGTTTCTTATTTAAAAAAAAAATGCTGTTATTGGTTACTTGGTTATGTTCTATATTATTGTGCTGATTGTTGGTAAATTCTATATGAAAAATTTCGACAGGGCATGGACGGCCTAATGTTGGAGCAATTATCGCTGGGGGTGCCGCCGCCGCCGCCGCTGCTTATGGGGCTCACCAGCTCTCACACGGTACCCATCACCTTGCACATGGTGGTTTCTTAGGCCATCACCATGGAAAATTCAAGCATGGCAAGTTCAAGCATGGGAAGAAGTTTGGGAAGTTTGGAATGCATTTGGGGAAGTTCAAAAAGTTCAAAAAATGGAAGTGATCCCTTTGGTCCTTGATTGTCTTGCATTACTAGCATTGGCTCTTTGTTATTGGATCTTTGGGATGTTGGTTAGCTTTAGTGACTGCTATTCTGAGTGTTGGAGCACTTTCGTCCATGTAAGATGACAAATTGTTCATATGGTGGTTTTGTTTGTACGTAGGAATCAATTGGTTTCCATTTTGAGCTAAATATGCCCCAATAAGTAGGCCTATCAAGGGAGGTGAGTTCATATCGGGTATTAGAGAGTTCGTGTAAAAAAAAATTACTTTACTCATATTTAATTTATTTATTAATTTGTGTCTGACGAATTATGTTATATCGGATTCGTGTCAGAAATCATCCCACCAATCAAATGCAAATCAACCACCAACCAAATGCAAATCAACCACCAACCAAAGGAAGGGAGCTATTTCTTGTTCTTCTCAATCCTATATTTTTCCCTAAGGATTCAGTGGTGGCCTAATGGTTAACTACCTTGTCGTTAGATCTAAGAGTCATGGTTTCGAATTTCACTCATCTCCTCCCCATGTAAACACTGCTTAAAAAAAAAAAATCCTATATTTTCCCTACTTCACACACACATACATAATTACTCAATTCAACTCAACATAGTTTCGATGCCTTAGATGTTCTATCTACATTTTCATGTAATTTTGCCCGTAAGTTTTAGCGAAGAAATTTGCAAGCCACTATGTGTATGGATTTTAATTGCTAGGTTTATACGAGACCTGTTATTGTTTTGATGATTGAAGTACTTTAAAGAATTGATTTATCTTTTCTTCAGTTGTGCCCGTTCAGGTCGGCTCAAGAATATTTGAGATTCTGGGCAAAAATTTTAGACGGGGTCTTACATTATTTTTAGATGAATAATTTAATTATTTTTGTTTTTAATTTCTATATTTAAGCACATATTTTTTAATAGGTATATTTAAGGTCGAAAACAACTTGCAAAACAAACACATTATGTGAATGATTATATTAAAATCAAAATTATCACAAAAATTATAATTCAAGAAAATTAAACTGAATAAATAAATCAAAGTTATTGAGAGTTTAAATAAAATGAGCGAACAAAGTCTTGTTATTTTTTGTTCAATAATATGATGCGATTTTTTTTTCTTCTTTTTTAATGTACATATATTTATGATTTAAAGAAAAATATTTTTTTTACATTTTTGATCGTTAGACGTAACATCCTAATTTTAAAAAAAAAAAAAATAAATTTAGTCATATTATTTTAAGAGACATACGTGAATAGGGCCTTAAGCAACCACCTCACTTGCCTAGGAGTGGAACCGGCCCTGACTCCGTTGTAAGAAGCCCTATTGGTATGTATGGTCATTTTTCATTACGAACAGTTAGGTCAGTCAATCATATTGGGTAAGTCGGGTTTTAGCGAGCTTGTGTCAAAAAATACTTTACTCACACCTGATTCGTTTATTATCTCGTGTGTAACGAATTGTGTCGTATCGGATTTGTGTCGTGTATGAATTGTATGTAAATGATATATAAACGACTCGTGTCTTATATTTCTTTTGATTCGTTTCACCTATATCTGATTCATTTATTAATCATGTCGTATCGGGTTAACTTGTTTATAAACGGGTGACTTAAGGAAAATCCATACCATCTAATTTCATGTTCTGTTAATGGATCGTATCATATTTGAACACCCCAACTAACACCTATTTGCATTTTACATATTACTTTTATTTTCATAGACCTCAAAGCTAGAGTGAGAACACATGCTCATTCGTCCACGCAATATGTCATTGGGTCATTGGTCCGAGATCGAACATTAATCTCTCTCAAAGAGGGTATAACTATTTACCATTTATCTCTTTTAAATGTCCGATACAGACATCTACGAGAGTTTTATGTACGAGAAAAAATCATATATAACTTATACTTTAATAAGATTTTCCCACCGGTACTTTTAATGTGGTTGTTGGAACATTAAATTGTTCAGTGACCAATTTCAATAAATGTCTTAGCATATTGGAAGAAAACCTAACCACATACAATGAGTTGTACTAACAAGCTAGAATTCTCCAACTTACATATCTTGGACCCATGTGATATTAATTTGCCCATTTTTTCACGTATCGTTTGGATTGATTGATTTTACTTTATGCTCGACTCACATTTCTCTCTTCTATCGAGAAATGTGAAGACATTACTAGTAGGTAGTGTTACTCCGATTTTGTAGTGACGAATTTTAGTCTTGAACTCGTAAAATTTGAGTGGATGAACACCTAACACCATTCCTAATCTGATCGTTACATATGATTTATAAATTTTATTTTTTATGAGAAAAGCAAGATTTTTATTAAGTTTTTTTTTTTTTGGGGGAGGGGGGGGGGGGGGGGGGGGGGTGCATAGCCATATAGTGCTATGCCTGCTATTTTAAATCAAATCAAAGTTTTTTGTTCTTAATTAATTTTAAGATGAAATACATACAATAATGAGAAAAAATATTAGAAATGTATGGGTAGTTTTGGAATATTGTATACTGGCTCATGTTCAACAACTTGCCTAATTTCAACTTCTGTTTTTTAGTTCAATGGTTAGGGATATTCGTGTCACCTTACACGTATCTCGATTAATTTCCTCCCGAATTTGATTAAAGGCAGATCATCCACATCGCGACTAGGGTATTCATGAGTGATAAATCCCTCATGATCTGACCGCAAGAGGTTGTCAAAATTCGAACTCAACATGTCTAAAATTTACAGCTCGTCCCTATTACTATTTGAGTTACCCTTTAGATTCCTAATTTCAACATCCATAATTCAAAAATCTAGACAATGAGAACTTGTAGGTCTAGATGGAGTGGAAGTCTTCTCGAGGCATAACCACAAGATCACTAATTTCAATTTTTTCTCAGTGATAGCATTTAGAGATTATTCTCAAAAGGCTGGTGTATGTAAACTGGACCGTATACATACAATCGGATTCATCTAACTCAATTACGGGTCAGGATTCCACGTTACCAAATGAAAACAAAATTCTGAAAAATTGGTATAAAATGAAAATTTATCTTAAGATAAAATCAATTTTGATTACATCCAAACCAATGGGTCCACATTGAACATAGCCTTATCTGATTTAGACTACTAAGACAAGTTGTCAAGACAAAGTTGCATCTGAACATGGGTGGGCTTTGGCCAAATTGAATAGATGACCACTATATGTCACCAAATAGATGTAGCATTGGAATTGTTTCTTTTTCCAAGCCTCCATTGCTAACCAAAGCATCTCTATTGACATCTTTTTGGAGACATCATTGATGCTCCCACTTTGGAATATTACTAGTCATTCAAGAAAATAAAAAGGAATTGTGCCAATAGATACACACACATATATGTTGTATATATTTGTTGAAATTTTTACACATATAACTTCATTTGGGACTTGCCCACCCTTCTATTTTTCGATGTAGTATAAAACACCTATTTTATTTTTAAGAATAAAGGGGATGAAATTGGTTATACGAGCAGCAGTAGCAAGACTCAATCTAATGCTTACTCGTATGGGGATATAAAGTTTCTTAACCACTCAAGTCAATTCACTTTTGAGAGAGAGAGAGAGAGAGGGGGGGGGGGGGGGGGGGGGGATGAAAACTTGTAGAAATTAGATTTGCCCCTCAACTTTGATGACATGATTAACCTATCTATCACGTTGCGTTTGGATAATGGTGTTTATTTTATTCTGTCGGATTACGATGCTACACTCAAATATTACCTAACAATCCCACATTTACACTAAAAAAGGTTCAAATCATCGATATCTTGGTGATTGTGTATATATTTAAATCTCAAGAAAAAATATTTTTAAAAAAATTAATCACAAGACCAAATGCCAGTCAAACCATACTAATACAATGTATGTGCCCCCCACCCCCCCCCCCCCCCCCCCCCACCCCTCCATTGCCTCCAGGTGCAGAAGTAAATATTCTATATAACAGTTATATTATATCAACAGTGTCACATGACGTAATCGTCTAATAAAAAAACTAAACAACAGATAGATACAGTGGATCTCATTTTTTTATATGAAAATGGTTATATATTACGTTGATGAGTGATAATCGAATTTTATGAGATTCACTTATCCACTTATTCATTTATTAGTAAACAAACAATACTAAAATGACATAATCATTACATTTTTTTGTGTGTGTGTGTGTGTGTGGGGGGGGGGGGGGGATGTCCTTTGCCTTGGTAGTTGTTGTTGTTGAAAGGAAAGGTGCGTTTGGTTAACTGCTTTTTTTGGCTACTTCTTTATGTGCCATGTGCTGTTTGGCCCTAAAGTCGTTTATTAAGGGCCCATTGGCGCCGCTGCTTCACATGTTCATGAGTTGTCTCTGCCCCTCGTGACTGCTCCTATTTTGACCAATGAATTTGGGGGGAAATTAATTATTTTTTGATATCGTATTAAAATTTATTATATAAAAAAATACAATTCAATTTAACGAGTTTCTAAAAAAATAAATTTATTTGGAATAAGTTTTAATATTTTTAAGATCGATTTTAACTTTTTTTTTTGTTTATTGTAATTTGACTACATTAAATTGTAACTAAATTTAAATAACTTTTTCTTTTGGCACCATAATCCTACCCATGGATTTGGCTTTTTTTTTTAGTTCAACGGTCAAGGGTGTCGGGGTCAGTATACACACATTTCAACTAATTAACTTCTCGATTAGGTCAAAGACAGGTCATCCACGCTGGGATTAGGGTATTCATGAGGGATAAATCTCTCATAGCCTAACCCCGACGAGTTGTCAAAATTCGAATCCAAGATATCTGGATTTACAACTCATTCCTTTTACCACTTGAGTTACTCATGTAGTTCATGGATTTGGTTTTGATGATTTGATTACTCGCACATTTTTGCCATCACTATCAGCAAAATTCGATATAAAATCAACACAAATCCACTAGGTATACTTTTTAATTTTACTAAAGTTCTGAGTCAAAATCAAATTAACACATCAAATTTTTTTGCAGACCCATATGAACTCGACACAATATAAATATTAAATAGATACTGACAATATAAATGTCTTTATCTCTATGGGATTTCCCCATGTTACTAGAGCCTATGAATGAACATCAAATGCAAATCAATACAAATGCAGCATTGATTAGAATATTTAGGGGGAGATATGCTAGTAGGCCCTTTCTTGCTGTCCTTATTGTACAAACTTAATACCTTGTGGCAATAGTCAACCATCATGAATTTCTTTTTATTTTATTTTTAGAATGAAGATTTTTTTTTTTTTTCACAATTAGCTTTAATTCAAAGTATTTTAAATTAGATCTCTGAGATGGAGAAATAGCAAGTGTTCATTTGTTCAAAACTTCAAATTATATATTATAGTTTCGGGTCCGAGATTAACTGTTTTAAAATAGAAGTAAGACTACCTACGTTTACATCTTTCAAATCCCACAGTTAATAGAAATATCGTGCATTGGTGCATTTTTTTAGTGGGAATTCACAGTCCCCGAGGATTTAACAAAAAAAAATTGGGTTTTTAGTGCTTTTTGTTGTTGTTGTTGTTTCACTAGCTCTTGTGTTGTTGTTTCCTTGAGAAATTACTCTTGTGAAATTAATAGTTTCAGATCAATGATTCATTCACATTAGCATTATTGGGGCTCATAACTATTAACAAGCATTGTAAGTGCACTATAAATTGATACGAAATTAGTTTAGCGCCAATGGATTCAAATTATTATTAGATCGTTTTGTACTCAACACCATATGATAATCCTTAATATAATTAGTTGAAAAACTACAAACATGATGTTATCGCGTATTAATTTAGTCTTAATTGGTTCGTCTCTCAATTAAGTAGATCTGACAGACTTACTATTAGAGTATTTTAATAAGTGAAAATTATTGAAAACTATAAAGTTGGTACCTAATTTGTAAATAAGTTTAGATATGTACTTTTTAAGGCGTTAGATATAACTTAGTTGAACTTTTAAGGCGAGAGGTCCAAACGAATTTTTCTCTCTTTATAATAGACAATATTACCCATTGTGTCTTGCACTTTGCTCAACCAAGAGGCATTATCTTTTTCATGGATAAATTCAGCTTTTCTTTCAGAGCAATTCACCACCACCACCAGCACCCCCCCCCCCCCCCCCCACCGACAGTGAACTACCCGATAGTGAACTACACAACAGTGAACTAAAAAATTCAGTTCTTCTTTCATATACATAGAATTTTTTAGTTTACTGTCATTGAGTTCACTGTCGGGTAGTTTACTGTCGGTTAGGGGGTTTGGCGAGTGGTGGTGGGATATAGTTGAAGTTTTTAAATAATTTTCTTCATTAAGGGTATTACCTTAAAAGTGCATGACTTTGTACTTGTCTCTAAAATTCCCTAATAATAAAAAGAGCACTTATTGGGGAAAGCTCAATCTCACAACGACTAAACTTCTAAACAGAAGAGTTTATATAGTATATTAGTGCTATATAGTCATTGAGTTAAGTGAGATCTTGAGACTTTCACATGCACAGAGGTGAGACGAGCAGAGGAGCTATGAGTCATAACAGTTCCCTCATTAAAAAATCAGTTTCTAAATTTGAAGGGTCTAACAGCTAATTGCCATAAATAATTACTTCCAATTCTTTTTATCTTCTTCGATTACTACATAATTTTTTTGGGCAAATTAGAAAAATATCTTGTGAAGCTTCTATTTCATTCAATTGTGTAGATTGGAGTGAAGCTACAATCTTTATGTTAGATTATTGTATCATGAAGACAACGCACTGTTACCTTATGAAACAAAAGGACACAAATCATCTTAAGAGAGGTACAAAATCCGTATCTTACATTGTCATTCACTTTATTTTTTTGAATTCGTTTTTCAACACAACACGACTTAAACATCGACACACTTTATTTTTTTTAATTCGTTTTTCAACACAATACGACTTAAACATCGACACGACACAGTCCATAACGACTCCCTCCCCAAAATAAGCGGATTTTGTCACCCCGGGGCTCAGCCGACGGACATGACACATTGGCAGTCTCTCCACACTTTCCGACTTTCTTTTGTTCTACTTTCTACCCAAAGACAAGAAAGTGTAGCCTTTTTTTCTTCTTTATGCTCTTTCTTTTTTCTTTATTGTTTGCTAAAATGAAAGTCTATTGTCTTCACATCACAAGACAAAAGTCATATACGTCCATTCTCCTAAAATTAGGGTATTAATTTTACCTGTTTATATGAATATAATACAATATAAAATCGAAAAATGATAACTAATTTATACAAATAATAAATAAGTCAAAGTATAGAGTTAGATAAGAAAATATCACGATTAATTGATAATTTAAGTAAAAAATATGTATTTTATAAATTTTTCTAATATCTTTACATAATATCACGTGAGTTGTCTTAAAATTGAATATTTTTTTATTGACAAGAACTTGAATAGAAAATGACACAACCAAGCATAGAGTTAGTTAGTTACAAAACAAAACAATTGGGTTAATTAGGGTGTCATTTGCGAGATTGAATTATGAATTTTGGGATATTAATCACTGAAATTTTATTATTTGAGCCATCCCCATAAGTTTTTTTTTTTTTTTTGGACAAGTTATTTTATTATAGTTTTAATTTCGTCTACAAAATAAAATTTCTCACTGGGAATGGTAAAATATCATCACAATGGGAAAATGTATGTTTGATTTCATCATTAATGACATAAAATGAAGATATAAAAGTAGGAATGACAGTGGATCAGGGTGGGTGGGTGGGCGGGGCGGGGGTGGGGAGTAGTCTTCACCTCCGTACCCGCTTAAAAAAAAACTGTTCACCCCCGTTAGCGGGTAAATTAAAAAAAGTTTGTTCATTCCCATCCCGTTGGTAAATTCTAATCCTCACTTTCGTTCATTACAATTAATTTTTGTGATTTTAAGAATTTTTTTAAAAAAAAATTAACAATTAAAATACAAGTTGCATCACATAATAATGATAAAAACCAAAAACAAAAAAATAAGTTAGCGTTATGATCCAGGCTTAATTGAGCAAAAACAACAACCACAATAAAAATATATATATTTATGCATCTCTTGGGGTCTTGATTATCTTGAATTAGGGTTTATGGCTCCTAAATCCTAACAGGCATATCTATATAATAAAGTACAATACAATTCAAATTTAAAAAATAAGCAAAATGACTTTTACTATTCGCAGTTGAGATTGTTTTAAATTTTACTTTAAAGTTAATCTAATGGTTAATATTAACACCTCAAATTTAATATAAAAAATAGGTCCCTAACGATGTGTTTGGAGTGACTTTTTAAAAATACTTTTAGAAATTATTTCTCATAAGTACTTAAAAAAAAAAATTGTGTTTGAAACCGCTCCACCACTACCTCTAACACAATCACCTCTACCGCTCCACCACCACCACCACTGTCACAACCACTATCCCCACCACCCCTACCCCCACCACTACCATTGTCTCACCACCATCATCATTTCCACCGCCCCACCACCACCACCGCTACCGCACCCTACCATCATCCCTACCACCCCCACCCCCACTGCCCCACCACCACCTTCATGACCATCACAAACTACCACTACCACCACCATCGCCAACCTGCCACCTCCACCATCGCCACTGCCCCACCTCCACCCCCACCCCCACCCTCATTGCCCCACCACCACCACCATCGCCACCCACCACCGATTGCTACCATTGTTGTCTATGGCCCCCACTCACTATCATTATCATCTTATTCTTATATTTATTATCATTACCACCAACAATCAACTGCCATCGTCGCCCACCGTCAGCACCCACCACCACCCATCGCCACAAGCCACTGTCACATACCCCACCACACTTACCACCACCACCTGTCATCGCCCACCATTGTAGCCACCCACTGTCACCTACCCCCACTGCGCTTATCACCTCCGTCATTCGCCACCACCCATCACACTGTCGCCTAGAGGCACCCATCGTCGCCCACCACCACCATCATCACTACCCACCACCACCGTCGTCGTCCCACCACCACCACTGTCAACCACCATTACCGTTGTCCACCACCACCATTGTCATCCACAGCTGCCACTAACATCATTGTCACTTAAAAACCACCACCGCCATCACCATTGTCACCCACGGCTGCTACCACCACCACAGTCGTCGCCTTCCCTACCACAACCATCACCGTCTTCCATCATCACCATTGTTGCCCACCATCACTACCACCGCTCACCCCCCATTACAATCGGTGCTTAAATTTCTTTATCTCTTCTCTATGTTTGTGATTTGATTTTGGGTGTGAATACAAATATGTTGACAATTTTTTTTTATTACTCCGTATCTTCAGGCACAGAGAATAACTAGTATATATATATATATATAACAGATTTAGCGGAGCCGAGATAAGTTTTAGTCCACCTCACGTATCCATTCTTACATGGGTTTATACGAGTATTCATATATACATCTATTGTCTAAAATGTATAATCCATTAACGGTCCAAACAAGACAAATTTAGACGAATTTTCGTTTTTCCATGGTCTACTCCCATCCCTATATAAAAGGGTTAAGATTACAATTTTGTTCATTCTTTCAGCGTCCTGCCAGCATTGTGAGGATTAAGTATTGTTACAAACAATATTTCTTTCCTCCATTTACGATTACAAAAATGAATTTGTCGTACAAAAACGAGTCAGAATCTAAGTGTAAGATTTAAAGATTGAGGTAATTTGAGCAAAAATTTCAGCTCGATAACTAAGCTCGAATATATGATAGTTAATTTGAGTCGACACTAAGCCTGTCAAACTCAAAAACCTAACATGGTGTTTTTTTTTTTTTTTTTGTTGATACCATACATAAATTATTTTTTAGTAAGTTTGATTTATTTATTACTCTATCATTGGTTGTCCGTGGTTAATGAATTGTCTCGTGTCAAAAAAATTTCAACGAGATTCATACCATGTCGAATTGATATCATACATAAATTATATTTAGTGAAGTACGTATTAACTCTTTTTGACGGATTTAAAGAGTTGATCCGTTTATCACCAAACCCCTTAATTTTGTAACGAGTTTGCAAGTATTATTGTGTAGAAGGTAAACAAAAAGCATAAAGTATGAACTCAAAGTGGAGGAGATAAATAATACAAATTGGGGTTTTTGTTTGTTTTTGTAGAAAGAGACGTTCATGAGGATGAAGTCAGCCGCACACCCACATGCCTGGTATTCAAACGATTCTCTCTCTGTCTCTCTCTCCTATTGCGAACTAGCGTTGTTTACAGCTGTATCCAATTTCACGACCTGTCCCTACATTCCATCCATAGTCTTCTCTTCTCTCTCTCTGTATCTACATATATATGTATATAAAATGTTTATATTCTATGATTTTCATCATAAAAAACTATTACTATCAGAAGAATAGATTCGTTGTCACTCCAATTTTCATCGCATTCTAGTCCCTTTTTCTTCGTTTTCTCTCTCTCTCTCTCTCTCTCAGAGATAGATATGGAAAATATTTTGGCGGTTTAGTTACAATAAATTAATAATATTCCTTAACTTTCTCCGCCTATTTCGTCCCAGATAATGCAGACTATTTTTTTTTCCTCTAGTTTCACTCATCACATGTAGATACATGTACCAACAAGATTTACAATCTATAGAGAGAGAGTTTCAACTTCAACAAATATATATAGATGGCGTTTCTCGTGATCCGTGCACAGCCTACTTGATATATGCTTAGAGGGTTTGGTGCTCTGGTTCAATTATTCATCCACCCGTCTTTGGATCATTCACATTAGTGTTGGATCCACAGAAAGAAATTTATAGAGAGAGAGAGAGAGAGACATCTAGTGTTTTGGTGAGCTTGGATGAGAAGAAAGTGAATTTACATCATCAGTGTTGGTTTCCTGGAAATTTGTTTGGTGGGTATGAATGAAAACGTTATGGTGATTTTCTCAGGCTTTTGCAAGAATTGGAGTAATTTTAGCTTCAAAAGTGGCTTTGTTGGTGCTTTGAAGGAAGATAGAGCTTCACAGCAAAGGTGGGTTTTTTTTTTTTGGGTATTTAGCTGTTTATAGATTCTTTCCATATGTAATCCTTGTCTGTTTTATGTGAGTTTGACTTTGATTTTTAGTTAGTTTTTCTATGTTTGTGCAGAAATAGCTTAGGTTGTTTAAGTTCAGTTGTATATGTGGAAGTTATGGTTGTTCACATATCACATGGGTTTTCGGTTGGAAGCCCATTAGGGTTTGATTGAATTGTGAAACATAAACTAGGAAAATTGGCGAATGAAGAAACCCTATACTCATATTTGGGCTTCCACAACAAAATAGTTTGAGGGAATTTCGCTTTTATTGATTAAGGATCATTGGGTCAAGTGTGTGAAACCCTTTTTACATATTCTAAAACTTTTAGTTTCCCAATTGAATTTTATATTTTTTCTTTCATGTTTTTTCTTAGAGGACTCCCTTGCCTTCTCTTGTACTCTTCTATTATTTATCATTATTTATATTGCTAGTTTCGTATCAAAAAAAAAAAAAAATTAGTGATGAGTGAACTGGTTTTGTTTTTTCACATAAATGCGAAACTTAAAGATAGAGGTAATGAGCAGATGGTGCAGTACTGCAGTTAATGGAATTTTTTGAGTTAGCTAATTTGGGTTGCCAAAGATTGACAAAGATGATGAATCATATCCGTCCTTGAATTCAGACCAATTGAAAGCCCTTATGGTAATAGTACCCAATTTGGAAACCAATCTAAATATGAAACATCATGCACACACACACACCCAACCCTCGTCCCCCACACATCATCATTTGTTTTGGTGGTTCTGTTCCTTCTCTGGCAAGCTTAATGTACAACCCGTTATTGCCAATATTTGGGAATCCTTTTGGTTCCATTTGATTTTTGCCAAGAACGCGAGGAAAGAAAAGGACATTCTTACAAATTGCTTGAAGGTGGTTCCATTTTTAAGCATTTTCCAAGCATTGTATTTCTTTCCTTTATTTCCTCCAAGAACCAAACAAGAATGATAGAAAAGGAAAGAAGGAAAACAAAAAGAAAATACTTACCCAGTTAGGATTTCTTAGATGTCTTGCAAATGGGTATTTTGATGTGTGCAAACTAAATAATGAACTAATTCTTGAGGAGCTGTTATTGGACTGTACTTGCAAAAGATTAAGTCCTGTCACTTTGTCTCTCGATATCTGTAGTTTGCTTCTTATATGTGGTGTTTGATCATGGGCTAGCCATTACCCATAAGCTATGCTGACTGAAGAAATTACTACTATTAAGATTATAATCATCTTGAGTACAGGATCAGACCTATGATGGAAGTAAGGACCAGAGGGGTTTGTATTTTTCAGACATAAATTCGTTTCCCTAAATGGTGGGTAATCTGAGACATTCCTTGACTATTGTAGGCAAGTTAGTAAGCCCCCAGGATGTAAGAGTTACTGCAGTTTCTCTTTGTTTCATGTATATGGGCAATAAGGTGTGGAATCCCTGACTTGGCTCTTTGAAGTTGATTCAGATCACTCAGCACCGAAAGACATGCCATCGGAGCAGCCTTTTTCCTTTTTAGCTGGGGATGGGGTTCTGGTTAGGCCGAGCAAACATGAATCGCATATAAATGGATATGGTCTTAGTGTCTGGTATTATCCAGACTAATTGCCATGATAATTCTTCTGGAAAAGGAATTAATTTTAATATTTCACAGCATTTCAAACTTTTTTCTTCTCTCTCTGTGTCTCTCTCCTTCCTTCCCTCCCTCTTTCTCTGGGGTTGCTACAGCATTTAAAACAAAGAAAAATTGAAAGGAGAAAAATATTGTACTTAAAACTCGACTGATTGAGTTTTATTTGTTTACCTTTCTACCTCCAAATTACGCAGTCCTTTTCTTAAATTAATTAATATATCACCATCATCGATTCTTTATTTTTATGGGCATAGGTGTGACAGTCTGTATTTTTGTTTGTGTATGAATAACAGTACTTAGTAACATTGTAAATGGGAAACTTGCATCCAATGAATTTGACATGTTCAATTGGGATGTCTAAAACTTAGAGAATGGCTTGAAATCGATATTTTCCAACCCGATCTATGAACGAGTTTGTTTTTGAGTTGCTCATGAGTTATCCGTATTACTAAATCTAACCAAACTCAAAAACCTTCGGTAGCATTTAGCTATACATGAAAACAGAGTTTGTTGACATGCTCAGTTAGTTGTTGCAAAGCATATAGGAGTGTAGACAGTGGCCATTCCCTTACAACACATGGTCTCAGCGATGTTTCTTGTAACTTAACGATAAAGGAAGGCATAGATTGACTTTTGACATCAGTAATTAACAAGTATCAATACTGGCTTGTTGAGGTTTGATGATGCTTGGTTACTTCGTTGTACTTGGGATCACCCTCTTTATGCATATTATACTGAACTTTACTTCATAAAAGAATCAACAAATATCAGTGTCGTGACGTCTTTTATAAGTACATGTCAGATGGATAAAATGATACTGAATAGTTGTGGTCTTAACTGTCTTTATTGAAGTGAGTACAGCCCAACAATTTTTAGATTAGACCACTTGTTTTGAAATTTCAGTACATTAATCAATGGCCTTTGTCACATCTTTTTAATTAATGAAAAGCTCAATGGTATGAAGTAGGAAATAAATCTATCCAAAAAAGATGCTAATTTTGCCTGAAATATGAAATTGCTATCACACACTTGTCAAATTATCCCTACACTGATTGTCAGTTTCTGCCTGGCACAACAGTCTTTTGTGAGTTGTTCACGATTAAAGCTTGTGATCAATGGTGAAAGAATTGTGACCAGAATGGATCCTCAGGCTTTTATTAGGTTGTCAATAGGGTCACTAGGGTTGAGAATTCCAGGGACAGCTTTGAATGCTGCGAAATCTGGGATCCATGCATTAGCTTCTCCTTGTTTGTGTGAGATCCGTCTGCGAGGTTTTCCAGTGCAGACTTCATCAGTCCCCTATGTATCTTCTCCTGAGACCACCCCAGATTCTCAGAGCATTGCCTCAAGCTTTTATCTTGAAGAATCTGATCTCAAAGCATTGCTGTCACCTGGTTGTTTCTATGCCCCTCATGCACATCTGGAGATAGTTGTTTTCACAGGGCGGAAGGGTTCTCATTGTGGGGTTGGTATCAAAAGGCAGCAGATTGGTACGTTTAAGTTGGAAGTGGGTCCTGATTGGGGTGAAGGCAAGCCAGTTATTCTTTTTAATGGCTGGACAAGCATTGGCAAGCACAAACAGGAGGCTGGAAAACCTGGAGCAGAGCTTCATTTGAGGGTGAAACTGGATCCTGATCCCAGATATGTTTTCCAGTTTGAAGACGAGACTAAATTGAGTCCCCAGATAGTTCAGCTTCAGGGCACAATCAGGCAACCAATCTTCAGTTGCAAGTTCAGTCGAGACAGGTGATATGCTTTAATTATGTTATCTATTCTATATTTTCACCATCACTTGAAACTTATAGGAGAGCTGCAAGATATCTGGATTGCATAAAATTTATGAAATGCTCGTAATTTGTCATTAAATTTATCTGTTTACATACTAGCTCTGATTTATGTTGCATGGTTGGTTTTCCTGGTTAATATACTTTCCTGAAATGCTGGTACCTGTTGTTGAGCAATTCACCAAATTGGTTCAACTTTGGGCATATGCATGGGCACTTGGGTGAAAGCAACCCAAAACTTTTGGACCAATGAATTTTTTTGAAAGGATACTGTGGTCTTTCTTGAAAATCCAATTGATTTGGGTGTGTGTGTGTGTGTGTGGTGGGTGTGGGGTGGAGAGAGAGAGAGAGGATGCTTGAAAATTCAGCAAAATAGCCCAAACTATCTTTCATGGGATTTTAAATTCTTATTTCCACTTTTTTTTTATATATATTTTCGGTCATCTGACAATGTCCTCTGCTTAGCCATAGCACATAATGCATGAAAAGTGGTTTTACATATGAGTACTGGAAATGCAAAACTCAATGCTGGTCTTCCAATGACTAGGTGACCCTTGTGTAACACTGGTCAGTTATTATGAATAACAGGGTATCCCAGGCAGATCCTTTGAGCACATATTGGTCAAGTTCTGCTGACAGTTTGGCCCAGGAGATAGAGAGAAGAGAGAGGAAGGGATGGAAGGTGACGATACACGACCTCTCTGGCTCAGTTGTTGCAGCAGCCTTCATAAAAACCCCCTTTGTGCCATCAACAGGTTGTGATTGGGTGGCCAAATCCAACCCAGGAGCTTGGTTGATTGTTCGCCCTGATGCTTGCAGGCCTGAGAGCTGGCTTCCATGGGGAAAACTCGAGGCATGGCGTGAACGTGGCATCAGAGACTCCATTTGCTGTCGTTTCCACCTTCTATCCGATGGGCAGGAAGGAGGAGAGCTTCTCATGTCTGAGATACTCATTGGTGCTGAAAAGGGTGGAGAGTTTTTCATAGATACTGACAGACAGGTTCGAGCGGTGGCAACTCCAGTCCCAAGCCCACAAAGCAGTGGAGACTTTGCAGCACTAAGTCCTGCTGTTGGGGGGTTTGTCATGAGCTGTAGAGTGCAAGGGGAAGGGAAATGCAGCAAGCCATTGGTGCAACTTGCTATGCGACATGTGACGTGCGTGGAGGACGCAGCCATCTTTATGGCTCTTGCAGCTGCCGTTGATCTGAGCATCGAGGCATGCAAACCTTTCCGTAGGAGAATGAGGAGAGGGAACCGCCATTCCTGGTGAAAGGTATATTTGATGGTGATTAAGTTCCATAAACTTGAGGAAGCTCTTCTTCTTCCTACTGTTGTAACATTTGGGATTGTGTACAGGATCATCTCGTCTACATTATATCCTTTAAGAATTATGCCATTTTGCCTTCTTTTTTTTTTAATCTTTTTAATGCGATCTACCTGACATTATTATTCATGGAAGAACTAAAAACCATTTTGGTGGTGGTGGTGTTTTTTTTTTTTTGGTGGGGGGGGGGGAGTATTTTGTTTGAGCCCACGAGTGCTGAGACTAGACCAGCAATACGTGGCAAGTTCAAGCTCGGGAATCAGCCTCTTCAAAGTGGATAAGGCTGTATATCATTTATTTCTATCAGACCTCATCACACGTAGAAGCATTATGCATTAGTGTTGTGGTAGTCCATTGATCAGTTCACAAAACAATATGGTGGGTAGAGTCAATGAAAAATGCCTAGTGCAAGGCTCCCCTCTAGAAGTGAGTGACAGATGGTCTTATCCTCATTTTCGAAAGAATAGATCTCGGATTGAAACCCATATTGCTTGGGTGAGTGAACACTTGTTATCGCTTCAAGTCCGACTTTAATAACAGCCTTGCTGTTCCAACAAAGCCATCGAGGAAGAGAAAGGTGTATGTTGACCTTAAGATTATTCCTTTTTAGTGATGTTGAGAGCTTGGTCCTTTTGGACCAATCCTTACCTGATCTTGAAGGCTGATATGACATCCCAATACACGACACCCGTCCTCATGGGACATGGTTGAATGTTAATAGCGTGTGGAGAGATTGTTTTCGTGATTTAAACCAACGACATACTATTATAGTGGATGTGGGCTTGTTTTTGATTGCTGCCATCCATATAGTAATGACAACCCAATACACGACACCCGTCCTCATGGGACACGGTTGAATGTTAATAGCGTGTGGAGAGATTGTTTTTGTGATTTAAACCAACGACAAACTATTACAGTGGATGTGGGCTTGTTTTTTATTGATGCCAGCAACAAATACATCAGAGATTCACACTTTCCAGCTTTCCAATGCTAAAGGACAATGGAAAATGTAGTAATTGCAAGCAACTTTCGTAAAGGGGAAGATTCTAAACCAAATCTTTTCGAGTCTGAACTTGATATCAAATAAGTTATAACCAACCTTTTTAGTTATAAATTCCGGTACGATACCATAGTGTTATCCATATATCAGAGGATCACTTTTCATCTTTTCCACTGATAAATGAAAATAGAAACTCTAGTAGGTGAAAGCAACTTCAATAATGGGGAGGGCATATAACAACCAACCTTTCAACATCACTAATAGAGAATAATAAATGAGTCTCAATTATGATTTGTGTTGAACTTGAAAGTACTATATTAGTTTCCATCAATCCTTTCAATACTAGATCACCCGCCATAGATTCACTTGAATATACTTTATCCCACTTGGATTCATGATAGATGATCGATCCAACATTGACGGAATTTAGTATTGGGGATCTATATCCAGGAATTCTCATGAGTTCAGCATAAAATGTGGTTTCATGAGCCAACAAAAAAATTATTCACCGCTCAACCTGCTACACTTGAAATTGAAGACAAAAATTGTCTTCAAGTTAAGTTTTAAACAATTCAGTCACTAACCAGAAAGTATAGATGATGGGTTTATGGAGGAAAATATTAAACTAGGACTAGATTGATTGCTGTTCAAGCCAAGAACACCAGATTACAGACAGGAAAACACTGGTACAGTAAAAGGAAAAGTTCCAAGGAACTTCAACAAAGAAGGCACATAACAATGAGAGGTTTAGGGTTTTAAATAAGAAATTTTCCAGATTTGGGACTTTGCACAAGCTAACCACTATATGCTAAACTTGCAGAGGTTTATACTTGTGTTTGAGGCTACAGATCAATCTTCTAGCCACAGATTTTGAGGATTATGCTTGAAAAATTGAAATTATTCTAGACTATTGCCTGGAACATCATAACATAGGTTGCAACTGCAATGGAATCCAATTTGAGGACCCCAAGAAACATAGATGAAATTCCTTCTATATGAACAAAATTTACCACAGCTGACATGGAGAGGAAGAAAATCAAAAGGAAATCTCCATCAAGGTGGGATTTGTTTTTTGCCCATGGACTTTCTGAAATTTTGCTTTACTTTTTCTCTCTTTTGCTCAAGGATGCTGGAATTTGCTTATATATATATATATATTTATGAATTTTAAAGCAATTGATTTATATCAAACCAATAGTTTAGCTTTGGAAATGTGCTCCAGATGATTGCAATGTAACTCAATTTTCTAACTTTCCCTTTTCCTACCCCCCCAACCCCCAGCCCTAAAAAAAAAAAAACCTAACCCTCACTTCTTCTCACTCTTCCAGCAGTTGACTTAGCGGTTCCCATTCTGTCTCTCTATTCAGCTCTCTTTCTGTCACTCAACTTCACCATTTTTTCCTCCCTTTTGCTAGCAGTACTTAATTAATATTAAATATTAATCAATCCTGGTAAGTTTTTCACGATGCCTACATTGAGTGCTAATGATCCTCCCCACATGCCGGAACAGACGTAGTTTGACCTAGAGGGGGCTGCATAAGTCTTGTGCACTCGATGTGGAAAATAATGCCTGATTGTTCATGTCATACAAAACAGAAGCTCCAACAACAAAAATAGACAAGTTGTCACAAGGGCTACTTACGTATTTCCAAAGATACTGCATTTGCCAAATGACCTTTCAGCTTCAACCAAAGACCTCCCCTAGTGAGATCTATTCTTTAATATTTTCCTGTCTGAGCAAACCAGACACTCCATACGCCAGTGCATATATCTTCATGCTCATGCACCGAATTTTGAGGAAAGCAATACACTTTGAGTTTCACAGCACAAAATAATTTACTAATGTTTTCTTTCCCATTTTCCTTCACGTCTGCCTTCCCGTTCTCTCCGCTCCATGATCTGCCTAGACTTGCTACTTCTAGAACCATGCCTTTGGGAAGGCCCAAACCCGATAGACTGTCCTTCAAGTGCCGATACTAGGTCTGGATCCCCAACACTACCTGTGTCACCTGGGTCCGTCCTTCCATCAAAATTTTCTTCATAACTGCTGCCACAATCATCTGGACGGTCACGAGATTGTAGAATGGTTGGAGGTTGGCCTGAAAACGACCGAGACCCAGACAAAACAACTGTTGGTGTGGATGTCATGGATGACATTGTAACAGTCTCAGGCTGCAAGCTGCCACTACTGGTTCTCAAGATGCTCTCATTAACTGGTCTTCCATTTTCCCTTTCACGGTATCTCTCCCGCGGCCGGCTGCATAAAGGAGCAAGAAACCACCATGTCAAGGATGGAGTCTTCTATAACTGTAGTATAAATTGTAAGATTTTTCCTTAATGCTACCATCGTGTGGGTATGAATTTCTATATTCTGCTATAAGAACTCAAAAAATCTCGGAAAAGCATTACGAGATCCCAAAAACAACCAAAGCATGAACAATTCCATTACCAGGACCCCAGTTACTCGAAGCAAGAGCCTGGAGATAATATTGTTCATAGAATCAAAAGGAGGTGGGTTGATTCTAGTGAAGAAATAATACCAACATGTGTTCTATGGACTATAATGTTTGGCGGCAAATATCATCTATTTTTTTTCCTAAAACCTTTTGTTCAGCACAAAACAAGCATGAAAAAGTTAACGATATTTCTTTTATCTTTTGAGTTGTTCTGCCAACTGATCCAATTCGGAATTGCTGATGTCTCTACCGATATCTCTTGGATCGAAAGCAGATACCTTTCAGAGCTCAAAAATTAGGGTTATAATACACCCCAATCCCATCCCTTGGAAAGAAAAGGTAGCACTGAAGAAAGGAAAGTATGAGATGGTGAATGACGGTGCTGTAAGCCATCACAAATACTAACTCCATGGAGACAAACCCCTCCAGTGGAAATGTTCTCTCACTATAGACTGAACCCACTTGCTAGTGTCGCCCCTGGTCATCCCCTAAAGGAATTGTCCCCTTTCAGTGAGACTGGGCCCAATTTGCAATTGTCAAATTAAACACCATATCTTACTGATTCATTTGTTCAAAATTTGCTGTTTAGGAAAAATAGAATACTTTTTCAAAACCTTTTTTTAAAGTATAAGATACTTCTGAATAGCCCCTGAAAGTAAAATCAATAGGTCCTCCATTAGTGCTGCTTTATCTGGAAAAAGATTTTTTAGGTTTGTATTTCCATCTTCTCAGTTTCGCCACAAACAATTATTTCTCTGAGAGATCTATATTTAACCAGACAAATACAAGTAGTGGTGTCAATCGGGTAGAGTACATACTCAAACTCGGCTCGGTTGTGACAGGTTGAGCTTGAACCCAAGCCAAGCTCACCATTTGAGCTTAAATTCTTGCTCAATCCCAACTTGGTAGAAGCTTGCGCATTCGAGCCGAAATCGAGCTCAATTAGTCAGCACAAATCTCAAACAATTAAACCTTAAACCTTAAAACTTAATAATTAATCCTAAAATAATACATTTCTCTTTAAACATTTCCTAAGATTTGTATAGAGATAGAGAAGTGTACACGACCTCGAGCTATTTAAGCTAACTTTGGGGTTATTAATTTTTCGAATAGGGATTGCTTTAGTTATAAGATAACATATAGACAAGAACCTATTTGAGCCTAGTCAAGCTGGCTTGAGCCTACTCCAGTCGATTCACACATTGCTCATCTTCGGCTTGTTTACAAAACAAGATTATAATCTAATAAGATTCATTTCATTTTGCAACTTAAACGAGTCTGAACAAGCAAAACCAAGTCGAGCTTGCGCTGCTCGGATCGTTCAACAGCCCTTCATGCCCAGATACAATGTACAAAAGGGATGTTGCAATAGCAGATCTTGAATCTGAACAATTGCACTTTTCAAACCAACAGGCTCAGACACATAAACAAACTCTATATAACCTCCCAGACCGTAAAGCCCAGAGATCCAACAAAACAAAGTGTCTACCATGCATCACCCAAGGTGCCACATCATTCCACAATTGATTCATGGGAAAAGCTTCAGAGAATCTTTTCATACATAAGTAGAAAAAATCCACAAATAATAAAGTTGTTTAAATTAATGTGAGGCGTACCTACTATGAGTTGAGGAAGAAAACTCCCTTCTTGATGGTCGGAGTCCAGATTCCACTTGCTCAAGTTCCCGCTGGAGTTCTCTCTACAAGTAAACAAAACTTTGGACATTAAGAAAGATACAAATAGCCCAAATAAAAATCGATATGTACAAACCAGTTTAAAACTACCTATAAGATGCTACTTTTATTTAACTTTCTTATTGCTAATAATATAAGATACTATTTCCACAGCATTCTTCAAAAGAATATGAAGGTAATGGTCATTCTGCTTGTACAGGGTGCCTGAGGGTATTGTATCAAACCTAACCTTTAGCTTCTTTTTCGAGAAATAATCATTTTTATACTCACAGTCATGTCCTCATGCTTGATAACCTGAGCATTTTACCATTTCACAAAACAATGAACCCATAAACACAAATCCAGATAATATACAGTTGAATAGTTGATCATAGTCATGAAAACACATAAGCAACTGTAGAAATTAGAGAAAGTCATAAGACAAAATATAAAAGAGACATTGCACAAATTGAATCACAAGGTGTAAGGAATTGAGAATTAAGAACAGATTCATGCAAAGAATTACATTGAAAACCATTACTAAAATGGATGAAGCGATATGGAAGAGTTTAACTACTATTTGGAACAAAAAAAAAAATTTCAACTCAACTCTACTCCACTCAATTATTTACCCAAAAAAACTCCACTAAGTTCAACAAAGTCTTTATCCCAACTATTTGGGGTACAGATATATGCACCACGTTTCTCTATTGTGCTCTACCAAGAATCATATTTCCAACTATTTGGGGTATAAATACATGCATCATGTTTCACCATTGTGCTCGATCATATTTTCCATTAAACTGTGAACTATCATATATTTTTCTACTATCTCATTCAAAGTTAATTTTCACTATCTCACACTCAAAATGGACAGCGATTGTCAACTTCTTTCAACTAATACTGGCAAGATTCAAAGAGAAATGACTTGATAGTCTAAATATGAAAGATTGATACGTTCTACAACTCGTCTAAAGAGACTAGGATCTAAGATAAATTGCCCTTGTTTCCACAAGTGTAGTGAAAAGAACAAAAATGGGGTCAATTGAGACAACAAAATTCTTAATGGCAACAAATGGAATCAGTTTAAGTTCAAAAAAATGGTACTTTTACTTTCTGCAAATCTTATTTTCCTTCAAGCTAAGGTATAGAGATATTGGTTAAGCCTAGAAATAGTCATAAGGTCGAATCCAACTGAAAAATTCGTTCACATAAGCATAATGTCAAAAAATAGAATGTGATGGACGTTAGGGGTAACGAACAAATAGAATGATTCAACAAAACCTGATGGGTGGCAGAAAATAGAAGTGGCAACCCCATGCTGAAAGTTTGACTCAATGTATGTTGTACAAGTACAAAAAAAGTTCAGATTTCAGCGAATAATTTTTGGTCATTTGAAATATAGGCCATATGATAAAAATCCTAATATTCCACGACTTATATAGGGAATTCAGGATATATGGTGAGTTGCTGTCATCTTAAAAAATTAACAGAAATAGAATGCAATAAATTACTCAACTTCATGGAACAAAATTGTAAATGCAAACAATTGAAATCATGGAAAGTGGTATGCAAATTGATGTTTCATTTTCATTTGATTTACATTCGTGTTGACCTGAGCTACAACAAGATACCATTGGAAGTCTAAAGTTACTAATAGATCTGATTGCACAAGAAGTTCATGCACAAAATGGTAAATATAAAGGCATGAAAGGAAATAAACTACAAATACGTAAATGTGAGAGTTATCTAAACCAGAACAAGAAACAATAAATAGGAGATAACGATTACAAGTGAGATAAGATGCATGAAATCATATGTAAAGGAAAATGATTATTCATGATCTGGTGAATGGGTGTTTGTGTTCTAGTTTGTTCAAGCCTGGGAAAATTTAATGGATGGCAATTACTTCATTCCGGTATATAATAAACCAAAAGGACAAGTAAGGCCACTGTAATTCAAAATGGTAATTTGGTTGAACAGGGTTAATCAAGAGTAGGGGGTCAACGTTCAATCCCACCAGTAAGACAGTGACAGTCAAAATTCTGGAGGGGCAAATTTGTTTGAACCTTGAGACATGAACTATATAGACTAATGAATACCTGCTAATGTTTGTGGGTGTGTATAACTACTAATGCCTCATTTATTTATTTATTTTATTTGGGGGGGGGGGGGGGGGGGAATGGTGTTTCTGCCACTAGGAAAGTAGGAAGAACAGAAACATGCAAACTAAATGCATATCCAGGAGTATCAAAATGGATATATATATATATATAGAGAGAGAGAGAGAGAGGGAGATTTGGGAAGTACTCTGGTCCCAAATCTACCTATGCTTTAGTCCATGTTTACCCTACTTTTTACTATTATAATGGATACCATAATAAGAAAAGCACTACTTTCTGTGAAAAAGAAGGCTAAACAAGTAAATTTAATTCAGGAATTCTATATGGGCTGAGTTCAGGACAACCAATGTATCTTCTGTTCTTGCCTGGGTTTGCTTTTCTTTCTCCATCTCAAGATTGTGCTGCAGCTCTCTGGTTTTTGCACGCTCAAGCTCCAGCAATCGTTGTCTTTCAACCTCCCTTTCTACTTCAGCCGTCCTCTCTCTGATCAAAGACCATTGGTAATTTTTAAGACCACAAAAGTATATATAGCCAGGACAATTATCACAATAAAAAACCCAAATGAAGACCAAAAGGTAAAACCTATCAAGTTCTTGAAGAAGTTCTGCTTCTCGTAAAGCTGCCTCCTCTAAATATTTCTGACGGGTACATCTTACAAGTAACTTTTTTTGCCTACGGGCTATTATCTCTTCTTGGAGTTTGGCCTTTTCTCTGGTTAGAAAAGAAAACTCAAATATTAAAGAGTGGGAGAAAGGACTCAAAAAACTGACTGCAACTCTCATGGCATTTTTAGCAATTAGTAAACACAAAAAGTAGGGAAAATGCAGTATATGAAATTTAGTGCTTGATGCAGGGAACACTAATAACCAGATTTTTCCCACCAAATCAGTAGTACTGGCTACTGGCTACTGGCTACTGGCTACTGGCTACTGGCTACTGGCTACCGGCTACTGGGTCACAAGTCTTTAGGAATGTAACTAGATCAGAACACAGAAGGAAGGACCAGAATAACAGAAACTCAGTAAAGATGCCAAACAAATATCAAAATTTCGTATAAAAACAGCCAAAACATGGAAGCCGAAATAAGCCAGTGATTGAATATCAAAATTCTAATTTTCGAGGTGTTTCGGAATATTTCGTGGTGTTTCAAAGTACTTGGGTATTTTTCGACCAATGTTTGAGAATGTTTTTGGAAACAAATTTTCAATGTTTTTCTCCGTTTCCATGCTGTTGTTTCCTAAACATTTCCATTTCCTAGGTTGATTGAAACAATGCACTGAAACTAAATTTTAATCATTGATGCCCACCATCAAGACAAGTTATTAGCATTTATCTTTCTCTTGTCCTCTCTTCGAATTACATGCACTCAATTATATATCAACAGAAGTAAATATGGTGCATACAGGGATCTGATGCCATCCTTGATTTGCTGAAGGCGGTTATCATCCTTTCCATAAGCTGGACGACAAAAATTGGCATAAAAAGATATCAACGGAAAGTTATAAATTGTTGTTGAATATATCCTTATTCTTAAAAGGTTTCGATAAAATGATTAATTTAGTGATATTATTACGGGCTAGAAAAGGAAGCTGATGTCTATCCTTGAATTCATTTGCTGGCTCCTGCCGCGCCTGTTCTTTCTGGATAAGATCCATTTCCATTTCAGCCTCTTCTAGTTCCTAAAGCACATTCAACTTAAATCACTTAATGGAGAAAGTGAACATAAACAAAAGATGCACTGACACCAACGTTTACCATAACTTTCCGGTCACTCTCCTTTGAGAAGAAATCAAAGTACGACTGGACAGAAGTTAAATTGGCAAGGACCTGTCGCCAGCAAAAAAAAAAGAGAAAGTGAAGCATTGTGAACAAGACATATAGAAATCCGTGGACAAAGTAAATAAATTCCAGCAGCCAAAATAGCAAGTACAATAAATATAAAACCAAAAACAACAAATAAAGAAATGGGTGATTCATTCAAGCTTGTAATGATTGCTTTATCTATATGTTTCCTGAATTTTTTCGTAAAAAATAAGCGAAGGGATTAAAATTATCATCTACCTAGTGATATTATTACAAACAATAGGGAATCTCAGTCACGCACTAAATAATAATAAATTGAAAAAAGAAAATATAAAATGGTGAGCCACTTTGGTTAGAAGTCGAGCTACAGAGTTTGCCAGTTTGGTAAGAATAATTGTCGGTCCGCTATTTCTGAGCTAGTATTATCAGACATTTGGAGTCCGTCTCAGCAGGAGAGTTTACTAGGTTTTTTGTATTTTGTGCCTTTTGTGAATGTTGTGCAAAAATCACAGATATATTTTAATAAAAGATCATTTACATCATTAAGATATTGGTCCTATATTTGAATTGTTTCCCACAGAATCTGCAACTCAGTTTAGATATGGTACATCTATTTTACAATCAACTAATCCTTTTTAATATAATAAAAGACCACTTTAGTCTTATTGTGATGTTTATTGTATTGAACACCAAAACTCCAGTGGCTATACTCCTCAACAGACAATGCCTCCAAAAAGCAAAAATAGACATCTTATTAAGGTTGCTTGAACTCTAATTATTCAAATAGTGTTCCTAAAATTTTTGGGAATGCAATTGCGACAATTTATTATCCTATTTATAGCATTGATGCTTTCATTCTTCGGTGGGGTATTTCCTACCCAATATTATTGTATTGTATCCTAATAAGTTTTTGTTTGATTTACATCTAAGGGTGTTCGGTTGTGTTTGTCTTATGCTTGGCCCAGGGAACAAGAAGTCCATGGACTGTTAAATGAATCTTTGTATAGATGTTGGAGTCGTCCTCAATCTGACCTTTATATTGTCAGAGCTAATGTGATCTTCTATCAAGGAAGCCATTCTCCTATTCTATTAGTGCATGATTGAGTTTTCGTCAATTCCTTAGCCCATTCCTCAAGTAGTGTTCCCATGACTTCTACTGCAGTGTGTAAACCACTTTAGGTATATCTCATACGACCACAGACCATAAGGAATGAAGAGATGCCTGCATCCTTGTTCTATAAGTTGGTTCCTCTTCTTTTGATCCTGATATTGCTCTGAGGTAAAGCATTTGTACTTGAGCTTGACATCTAATTTATAAGGTTGCTTCTTTTTCTCACGTGCCGCCTCAATTTTGTTCTTTTGCTAGTACTTTGTCCGTTGATTTTGTTTCTCATTCTTATAGTCCGGCATTAGCTTTTCCTCATAGAATGTGAGTTATGGATTAGGAGATGTCTCCATCACATAAGAACTATAAGCAAGAGTTAATTAACTTGTCTCTAAGGAACCATGCAGTGGGCTGTCAGATGGGTTTATGTGGTTGCGTACCATCTTGATGGTCTTTGTTGAGAGGTTCAAGGTCGAGTTGGTGGCTAAGGCTACACCCAAACTTTTGGTGTTTGTTCTTTTGAAACTTTGAATCCCATGACTTGTCTTCATTTTATTCATGCTGTGGTTAGGTATCATCTTGATGGTATTGTTGAGAGTTTAAAGGTCGAGTTAGTGGTTAAGGCTACAACCAAACTTTTGGTGTTTGCTATTTTGAAACTTCCTCTCCCATGACTTGGCTTCACTTTATTGTATATTGTTATCAGCTAAACATCAAAAATGATTTCCCTCAATACCCTCATAGTGACCTTTAGGAGTAGGCACACAGAGAGCAACCTCCTGAATATGATGCTCAAGGAAATTCGCCTGATGTCTGCAAGTCAAAGAAAGCAATTGATGGGCTTGGCTCAATAAGCTTGGTCAAGAAGCATATCCGATATGGTTCTTTTCACCCATTAGCATCTATAATTCAACTAGGCATTATCACTCTTGTTATCCACATAGATGACATAATGGCCACTGGTAACAATATTGAGGTTATAAATTTGTTTTTTCAGTGTAAGTAGGCTATAAATTTGTTGAACTTCACTTCCAGGGTATCATAATCACAAAAGGATTCTTCTGTGTGAGATGGGTATGATGGGGGCTCAAACTAGAGTTCATACTCCAATGAATCAAAATACCCAGTTCAATGAAGATGCAGGAGAAACTTTCGATAATCCGGATACATGTAGAGGACTTGTGGCTAAACTAATCTATTTGATGGTCAAACTTAGAGATATTACTTTTGCTATGGGGGTGAGTGGTCAGTTTATGCAGTATCCAATGAAGCTATATTGGGATGCTGTAATCAACATTCTAAGATATGGGGAGAATGCACCTGCTAAGGGTTTAGTTCGAAAACCTTCTAACATTGTGGAAGTAATCGGTTTTTCTGATAAAGAGAGGGTAGGCAATCATCTAGACTGGAGGCTTGTGTTGTGGTTCTGCACTTTCGTTGGTAGCAACCTTGTCACATGGAAAAGTAAGAAACAAAATGTGGAAGATATATACTGCAAAGGCCAAGTATAAAGCTTTGGCTCAGACAGCTAGTGAGAGATTGTGGGTGAAATCCTTGTTGAAGGAGCTAGTCTTCCTAGTACCAAACCAAGAAAAAAAAAAACTGTGGTTCTTAGTACAAGCCTATGCAATGTACTATTTATCAAATTGCTATGTAATTTGCCAATAATTTCATATTTCATGAGAACCAAGCAAAGTGAACTTTATCTAAAATATGTTATGTGGAAGAAAATTATCCAATTCTTTATTAGGTCAAAACTTAGTGATGAGATACGTTTGCTAAGTCTTCGGGTAAGACACAATTTTAAGAAAACTGGGCATGATTGATATCTATGCTCCAACTTGAGGGGGTATTAGAATTAGTAGAGTTAATATTATTAGGGGTATTCTTGTAACATCTTGTTGATTAATAAATATAGGGCTGGCCTCCGCATTCTACGGTAAGCCAGTCACCTTTTTCTTCTCCTCTCTCTCTAGAAGATGAACATAGTTATCATTTAGCAAAACAAGTATCCAATGGGCCTTCCTCTCTTATTTCTTGCATGTGAAAAGATTTATAGAATCTAAAACTTAATCAACGCAACAATATTACGTGTGTTGTTTGAGGGAAGAAAGAGTTGAAGAGGGAGAAATGAGGGACAGACAGAGAGAGCTTTGGAGCACAATGGAGATCAGAAAGAAGCTTTGACAATAAAACCTCGGTCAATGACAACAAATTGAATGCCAACCTAAAAAAAATTTCCCAAATTTTATTCACCATGTACTCTCAACTTTCTAGTACGTGGTTCAAAGCCATTTGTATCAACATATATTTTCCCATTGCGGAGAGCCAACTAGTAAGGTCTGAGTTTGATTACATCTTTAGAGACTACCTCAAACCGACCAAATAAAAAACAGAAAAAAGATAGACAACACTGAAAGAAAAAGTGTGTGTGAATGCCTTTTTCTTATGCAGCATGCATTTGAACAAGAAATTGCATTATCATTGAGTAAAGCTTACGCATAATTGAGAATCAGATGCAGTAGAATTGTAGAAACAAGAATTTTCTTCATCAATCTCATTCATTAGAGCTCTTTAGGGAATTAGAATTACCATACCTGAAGAATCGAGTCACGTGTGCTAGTAAAAGCTGGCTCCTCATGTTTGGAATAACTTGAACATAGCACTTCTTTAAGGATCTTACATAGTAAAATGTGGTTCATGGAATAATTACAAGGTTAGTATGTAGCAAAACAATCAAATCAGAGTTAGTTACTGGGAAAAAAAAAAAGATAACTAAATCAGAGTTAAAACACCAAACCAATTTGTTTCCTTACAATACGGCATACCAGTAGGTATTTGATATTATCTACCCTCATAAAATACACCAGAACTTTAGCCTCATTTATCACTTACCTCTTTAGCCTCATCCCCTTCAATTTTCAGTCTACATAAAGCATGACAAGCCTTTTTCTCAAGATTCCCACAGTTTCCTTCTACAAACACAAAAGGGGAGAAAAGGAATGAAACCAAAGACATATTAAGGAGCATGCTTTTGACAATGTCATACTGAATTTCGTTGATATTATACAAATAGAACTAATAGAAGCATACCAGTTTCTGACATTCCTAATGTTTCGATATCCCTCCAAACATTTTCAGGAATTAGAGAAATATCATCAGCTGGAGAATACAGACAAACACTAGCAATGAGTGCTAAAGAAATTTGTGTTAGGGAGCCTTCAGGCATTGGGTGTGCAAGTTTTGTTAAACCCTGAAGAACTCTATCAGCGGCTGCAAGAAGAGATTGTCGCTGGCGACGCCCAGCAAATGGTACATAATTGATAAGAAGAGCCGTTGCGCGTGTCCTTAAAAGTAATGATGTGTCAGATGAGGCCAGCACAGCTACCTGATCCCATGTACTTGAGACAAGTGGAGACAAAATCAGCTCAGAAGCAGAAGTCACAAAGTCAGGTGAAGTTAATCTATTGCATGATGCAGAAAATAACAACCCAACTCCAGCATCTACATCCTGGCCCACAAGTTTACCCAAGTGCTTCAGTGCAATAAAGCGTTGCTCTGGTTCAGGATGACCAAGCAAGGAAGAGAAGAGATTAAGCAGGGGAATTTCAGTTTCATGAAGGTTGTGGATGTGTCTCGCAAATAAGACTGATAACCACTTATCTGTCTGAAGCCGCCAAGCAATTTTTGGTGCACTGCCTGAAAAGTTCTTTATTGCAGAACATGCAGCCCCAATCACATTATCCAAACAAAAGCATTGGGTGACTCCAAGAAGACAGTCAAGCATCACTGATGCAACTTCCCAGCAATGGTTATCTTGTAGTGCCAAAATCATCTCAGCAAGTCCTTCGAGACTACTTCTCCAATGAACTGGGAACTCGACAACTGAGTCAGATGGAAGGACATTCACCTTCTCAACCCCTGCAAAAATCAAAACTTTTTGTGCAATTGAAGATAGGCATCTTGAGTACATGAAACATTCCGTAGATGTGAGAGTCAGTGTCTTTGCCAGCTGATGATGAATTTTCCAACAAAGCTCAATAGTTGGAATAAGCTTGGAAATGAGACTCTCCAAGTCTTTGGACAAATTCCCAATTTCCTCAACAGATAATTGACAGACCTTTTGATCCAAGACAACATCAAAATCATTCTCACTTTTCAGTTTCTCAGATGCCTCAGTTGGATAAGCACTCTGGCAGACGTCATGGAGAAACCACAAATGTGATTCAGAGCTATCATTATAGGGCGTACCAGTGCACGAATCAGAATAGGATGGCAACTTTAATGGAATGGCACCCCAAACTCTTAAAGTCTCAACCAGCAAAACTTTGCAAGTTTCTGTAACAGACTGAAATGCGGAAAGATAGTCATAAAAAGTAGTAGTTGGCTCAAAAGTGGCAAAATCAGCCCAGAAGATCAAGGCCTGTAAAATTTCCCTTTTGCGATGGAAGGATAGATCAGGAAAAACAGAGGCCAAAATGAAAATTGTAAGTGCCCTGTTGTATACTTTTTCTGCTGGATTACCTTCATTCCCAGTACATTGTCTAATATTTCTAAAAAGCTCATCAAAGCATAGTGACTCGAAATTAAGACATGAATCATCGGTCAATAGGTTTTCCTCACCAGACACCTTACGCAAAGAAAATGAGATGATTGGCTTTAACAACTGCAATACAGAGTCCAGAAATGACACATCACAGTATGAGGTTGTAGATAGGGATACTAGCACTTGTACCACTCTAGGTATTTCAGGCACTATTGCTTCCATGTGCTCAATTACAATGGCTTCAAGAACGTACAGGATGATTGCTTTCGCATTTTTTGCAACAAAACCTCTAAAATAATTAGAATTATTTTGAGTAGAAAGTTGGACCTTCTCTTTCCGAACAAATGGCCATGAACATAAATCAGAAAACCAACACAAGAGATCAGGCAGAACACTAGAAGAAAGAGACCTCAATTGCAATCCCACCGCCTCCAAAATAATTTCCCCAAAAGCTTCAAATTGTTTCTTCATGTTGGGAAACAACTGACTAATATCTGGGTATATGGCACGAAAAGATTGCTCTCCATATTGTTGACCAGGATGTTCAAATCCTTTTTCGGTGCTAAAATCTTGTTTGACTCCTGATTGCTCTATCTTCTTGTTCTCATCTTTCTGTTCGGTAATGTTATCTACTAGAGCAAGTTCATCTGCAAAAATAGATAGTAAGTACGTCAACTCTAACAAATCTGAAGCAAGGAAGAGGCGCTCCTTCTGATACTGTTTAGCATTACGAGCTACTGCCATCCAACCTAGAAAACGAACCAGAGGGGAAGCAGAAGAAGAGAAAGAAGATATCTTTTGCATCCAGGCAGAAGGAGGAATCAGATTTGCTAACTGAAAACCATATTTGTTATCGATTCCAAGTTCTGGGCCTTCGCCACCACCACTTGAAGCAATTACCAATCTCTGAAGCAGCATCCAGCGACGTTGTATCTCATGTAACTTACCTGGATTAATCTGCAAATTTCCTTCTTTGGACTGATAATAGAATGATCTCAGTAGCTCATTGAAGTACTCAGCAGATTCTAATATGATATCAACTACATGTTCAGGGGGGCAGAACAGTTTAGTTGCTGATTGCAACAAAAACAAAAGACTTTGCATGAGAATTTCATGCATGGAGTGTTGCTCCCTTTGCAAATGCTGGATCAGAAAATTGCACAACAATGCCTGATTCTGTCGAACCAAGGTGATGGCATCTGCAGATTGGATATCATGCAGAGATAAATTTTGGACACCTTCATTTCCTTCAGCATATGGGACAGAAAGTTGCCCATCTGACACTGTTTTGTGATACTTCCTGTCTAATTCAGCAGCCTCAAGAAGAATTTGAAGAACAACATTGTCCCTTCTCCTCTCAAGATGAGCTACTGCTTCCATTTCATTACCATTCTTTTCCAAAACTTTTTTGAGATCTGCAAACCCAAATTTTTCATCGGTCCTACAAATGTTCTTATTATTGATAACCTTTGGGGTGTTTTTGAAAGACATAATAAAGAAGGGATTAATATAGCACTCAGCCGCCAAAAGCAAGGCATCAACGGCTGCATCATGACCATCGGGAGTAATCTCGTTCTGCGAGTGCAGCTCTAAAGCCAAACGCCTAAATTCAGAAGCCCTCAACTCACAATCTCTGTAATTCATAAGTTGCAAAAGATCTGCATGCAACTTAGAATATTCAACAGCATACCCAGCATCCGGTACCACAAAATTGTGAAACTGGTTGGTCATTTTTTTCTCATCCACATGGTTTTCTTCTGTGCTGGCATTGCAACGGCCCAAATCATAGCTTTTTACATCTGGGCTTCCAGAAAAATTTGTAAGTGTCAAGCTTCTTAGTTCTGGTGGAGCAAAAAGATAACTTACATCGTCAGCACTATCCATCTTGGCAGTGCTATTATCTGTTTTTCCATCAGCATCATCTTGGATCTTAGATTTTGAAGAGGCTCCTCCATATCGAATTACAGAAGAAAAAGGTGAAACAGCCGATAGTTGTGGATCCAGAGGCTCAGAACCAGAAATCTTGCAAAGATCAATATCAGGAGGTAACTGCATTTGAGGATCCAAAATTGACAGCAGTACACTGCATGCAGAAATATACAAATTCATTACCATTATATTCTGATGATACAGCACACTTGATGGAAACCTTTCCTTATATGAGGAGACCCTTGAGAAACAAGTTCAGTTTTCCGAGATCACAAACTTTATACAACTTAAAGCTTGTACATTAAGCAAGTAAGCAATCAATCCTTACTTCAGAGTTACAACCTCCACTTCTATTGTTCTTTCAGAGATTTACAATTGAAGTACAGTCGAACTCTTTTTTTTTTTTTTTTTTAGCAAAAAGTACAGTTGAACTCAACAAACGATTTTCCCCACGTAATTGGGAATGCATAGAGGAAGCTTGCATTTCATACTACTCTATATAGGGTCATCCCCTCGAAGTTGTGCTTATAGTTTTCTCTACTACATGGTTGATCCCTAGCCTCTAATAGAAGGAGACTTGTGAAAGCAAGATATGAACAAGAACCCTCTACATTTGCAAAACAATAACATAAATTCTAAAATTTGAGTTTAGAGCAAAAATTAGATGTATGTTTCTATTACCTAGGAGCAACTGATCCATTTCTCCATTCAGCTTCCAAAGATGGAAGAACAGCAGATTTTCTTACTGCCGTGCGAATCACATTGAGTGCAATAGTACAAATGTGTTCCTGCTTTTCAAGAAAAACTGAAGATACATTTCCAAAGGCTATCATGCTCTGCATGCGGGTTATGGCAGGATCAATAAAAGGTTCAAGCATCTCCACAAGAAAAAGAAGTCGGTGCTTAACATCCTGAAACAAGCACACATTGAAGATAAAAGCAGCAACAGACCTGACTGTTGAAAAGGCTAAGCCGATTGACCTAATAAATATCTCCACTTTAATTACAAGGTATTTACTCTCAAAAGTACAAAAAGCCAAAAAATTTAACAAAGGCTGTATGGAATTCAGAATCTAGTCTCATAAAGATAGTTTTACAATCTTCTTTTCCGAAAGCTTTGACAATAGGCCCCACCACTGAACACAAGTATGCAAAAGGCGAAAGTATGATGCAGTACCTTATATTTTGTCATTACATCATCCATATGCCCAGATAAAGCTAGCACAATATATTTGAGGGCAGCACGTGCACGAGCCAACGAATGACGAGCATCCTAACACAGGTCAGACAACAGTAGGACATTTAACATATAGCAACAGGTCAAGAAAGGGATGATTTGAGCAACAAGAATATAATCACATGATAACAAATATGCCAGACAGCATACAACACATTCAAGGCTCACAGTCAAAGCTTGTTTGGAACCTAGCTCATGGACACTTCCCTTGTCAAACTTTTGGTTGCATTTTGTACCACTTAGTAGTTTAGTCTCTCATGCAGAACTAATGATTCTAGCCATCCTGCAATTAGCACCTTGTCGTTGAATGCATACACCCACAAGGTTGAGCATGAGATGGCTTGGTCGGTGAGAACCACGCTCTGCCACATTGGTCAACACTTCTTTTTTTCTTTTAAACTTCTTGTGTTTTTCCCTTTCCTCCTTTTTGGCTGGAGCCGCAAGAGTCCAAACTCAAGATAATGTGTGCCCTGGCATCAAAAAGTATACAACAAAACACCTCTTGCTGCTAATTGTCCAATCCCTATCATCTAAAAAGTCCTTATACTAGGATGTTGGTCTCCCTTTCTAGACGTCTTTACTTGCTTAAGGCTCATAATCAATGATACAAATTAACATGACTGAGGTACTATACTACCAAAGCATCCCTTCACATTCTTAGATAAGATAGTTTTGTTACCTAGATTAGGATCGTATCTAGGTATTCTCAGTGACTCAGTCCTTTTATCAATATTTCAGTCAAGCTTTCTGGATATGCCTTCACGGTAACAAACAAAACAGCAAGAATTTTACCAAGTATTATTACATTAAAATTCCCATGCCAATCAGAAGGTTTACAATCAAGTTTGCAAAAAATTCCATTCAAGTAGTTAAAACTTAAAAAGTAATTCAGGAGTCTAAAGGTGATTTAAAATCCATAATATCATTGAACATGCCTGGATTACACCTAAAAGGTCCTCCAGAAGCTCCACTGTCAAGTCCACCTGTATTAAAATGAAACTCAAATCTGAGAAAATTTGCACAACAAATGTTGGCCATAACCCATACAGTATAGCAGCTAGAGTATGATGACGTGTAAAACCTTGGCAATCACTTGAGCCATCCATGGTGCTAGCACACCAGAGCACAGATCAATGAGGACACATGCAGCCTTAGCCTGTGGGAGAAGTTGAGATTAAAGCCGTATGTTTCCAAGTGAGGCCCACTAATTTCATGAACAGAAAAACTCAGCATTAGCTGGTATTAGAATGTTAAAACTGGAAGTTTTTCAATAGTTAATCATGCCTTTCACTTTTATTTCCATTTCTATACACTATAATCTGGCATGCTATTTCAATGTATTACATGGGAGCATATCCAAGTCACCAAGATAATGACTTTGAAACCGAGATGGAAAATTAAAAATAATGGGGCAGACCAGTAAGAAAATAATAAAATTTATTTTTATATAGTCATTATCATGGGTGCCAAAGCTCCTCCGGTGCTTTTGTAGTAACTAGGCATGAGAAACAACACAACCACAAATCAGGAAACGAATTCACCTGAGGTTCAGTGATCCAAGAATGGAATGTCTTTAAGCAGCATGTCAGTAATTTATAAAGGTCACATAACAAGCTTGCCAGGATAACTGACCCAATATGTGACTGACTAAAGTTGTCCTAGTTTCTGAATTTCAGGTACATCTCATTTTGTGAACTAGGATTGCCTTAAATTAAGAGCCATCCTTTTATGTGTGCTGATTTTTTCTGTGAGTGTAGCTGTGCTTTGATGTTTTTGTGTGTAAGTGTGCATGTTCTTCTTCTTCTTCTTTTTTTTTGGGGGGAGACAGAGAGAGAGAGAGATCATAAAACATATGTCCATCTACCGCTATAAATCAAACAAAAAGACATTTCAAATAAGAAAGGGAAGAGGAAAAAATAAAGCAGAAGTAACCGACATGAGATGGAGAAAATGACGATAAGTAGCCCGCGCAAGCATGAAGAAGTGGGTGATAAACAGAGGAACATGATGTTGCCACAATCTGCAATTTTAACCAAAATGGTGACACAAATATAATTTGGAAGTAAGAACAACTGGCACAATAACTATAGACAATAAGAAAACCTGAGATAGGGCCTCTTGTACAAATGGTTGTCTCCATCGAGAGAAATTATCATCAATTTGATCAGGAGCAGTGACATTAGGACGAAGCGCTACCACAGATCAAGAAAGACAGAATAATCTTAAAGATATGTTCGTCCAACTGGAAGTAACAATTGTAGTAGCAGAACAATAGAATTTGAGTATAACATTCATATGTCATAGTTAAAAAAATGGTATTTTCCTTTGCCTTTTTTTTGGGATTGGGAGCTGGGGTTGGGTTCTGGGGGTACTAAGTGAAAGAGGCTGTTAATCAAAACAATTGATTGTTCAAAATTACTTTAAATAAAGTCTCAAAATCCTGAAACAATAGTTGTGAGAAATAATCCCAGAAAGGTGGACAGGTATACAATATAAAACCTGGCAGTAATGCTTGGACAAGTGGTAATGCCGACCAAAAGTCAGAAGTGCTATCTGCCAACTTGCTGCAGAGCAGAGGCTGAAAGACATAAGAAGTTAACATATATATACAAACATATATGTATATCATCAAGATGGCTGGAGACCGAAACGTAGACATGAAGGATATATAGCTGCTCCAGGTATATTAAATTTCTGAAATTCTAACCCACCTGTGATGCACATGCATAAAGAACATGCAAAACCCCTTCTTCCACAGCTCCAATATCTAATAGGTTAAGATAGTTGGAGTCCCAATGATCATCTGGTATCCGGAATTCATCTCCAAACAAGTTTGAGTAATCAACTACAAGAAAATTGTTAGATGGCTCAGACTGTGATGCCTCCTCAGAAACAGAAGATGTGACATCGGTAGAAGGGATATATGGTTTTTGCACTGTTATGGGCTCTATGAGCTTCAGCAGAATTCGAGAAGCCTGAAATAAAGCACGATAATATGAATAGTTCATAAATTGAACACCTAGTTGAAGGTTGAGCTATAGCAGCAGATTAGAAATATAGGGTAGCTCCCCAAGGGGCTGTTTGGTATGTGGGTTTGGGGGAGTTTTGGAACATGGGTTTGGGACTAAACCCCATTAAATCCATGTTTGGTAAGTAGACATGTATCCCCAGGTTTGAAATCCGGCCTGGTCCTGGCCCGGTCATGAAACCCATGTTCATGGGTTTCATGAAACCCATGGGGGGGTGGGTTTCATATGTGGGTTTGGGGGTTTTATATTCAAATGACATTTATACCCCTCATATATCCATACCCATGTTTGGATTAAATTAGTTAAAGGGCACAATAGTCATTTACATACAAATATATTATCATAATAGTCATATATCCCTGCGCATACCAAACATGGGTATGGACAGTATTAAATGTTGAATCCAATCTTTGAATCTCATCTTTGGGTCAAACCCGGGTTTGGACAATCCAATCCAAACCCCTCCCAAAAAACATACCAAACATGCCCCAAGAGATGTGCGTTGTGAACTATGTGCACCTTGTGAGTATCTTCCCCCATAAAGGAACTCTCATATATATATATATATATATTCCATTTCTTAATAAAGCAGATATATTACCAATCTACAAACAGTTCCCAGATGAGAATCTTTATACGCCTTTCTTAGCAATCCAAATATAGCATCTGGACGGACAACTATCGAACTGGATGTGGGTAGGAAAGCGGGGGATGTGCTGCGTGATCTCCTTGGCTGTGCATGAAAAAGAAATGAATAAGATCAGTGACCTGTCAATACGCTGTCTCACTTTACAGATCAATAGAACAAAACCTCTACAAATATGGTCCAATATAGAGTGGTAAGCAATCTCTACCTAAAATAACATCACAAACATCAAATCTGTCTGTATAACTAGAAATAACAATAAGCTCTTTATTTTCCAAGGATGGCATTAAAATGGCTCATAATACACAAACCAGTTAACGTTTCACAGAGAAAAAATTGAAAAAAAAAAACAGCAACAAAAGACAAAGCAAGTAGTTTAGATATTTACTCTTAACCCATACACTACAACAAAAGGTCTTAAATTAATTATAGGAATTTTGCAGACAACTTGGACTACGACTACAAAATGGAATTTGGCAGAAAAAGACATTAGAGGATTAACTAGATATATCGAGCCAAGGATAACTCATTTTAAAGAATGAGAAAAAGAGTTGCACAAAATGCCACGTGCTATGGATAACCTCCTATAAGAGCCAACTGTCTTTCCTATTTAACAAAAAACAACATAGATATAGAAAATGTAAGAGAACAAAAATTTTGCATTGGAATCAAATACCTTTCAGTTCTGCCTCAAAAATAAAAAAAATCAATCGTAACCCATAAGAGTAAACATAAAATAACCAAGCAAAGCAGTCTCATAGCAATTGCACCTACATGTGTCTCTGCAAGTGTGTGCTGTGAGATAGACAAAATATTATATATATAGTGGGAGAAACCGGTGATGACGAGAACACAAGATAATAGAAAAAACTAACCATTACCTCAAAATTAGAGGAAACAGTTAAAACCGGTGATGGTTGACTGTTCTTATAAGCTTCGGAGTCTGAAACATTGCCTGCCAACCTAGAATTTTCTCTGCAATATTTTAAATAAAAGTGTTCGTCAACAAATCACTCTCATGCGGAAGTGAAAACTAACACAAAATAATCCTTTTTTTTTCCTGTTACAACTTCAGCGGATAGAAGAGCACTTCTAAACCAAGGCCCTTCTAACTAATACACCCTATAAATGTTTCTGATACAGCTTCATAGATATATAAATATGACACAGAGTGATAGATTTATCATAGTAATTATGCGAAGTTTGACTCAGTAATTTAAATTTAACAATAATTACGGATAGCTCTATCTACAGCTATATCCATCATCAAATCCGCAGGTCCAATACAAAGGTGCAGTGAATCCACCCCATTCCAAAACGAATGATAAACAATTTTTTTTTTTCATTTTTTGACCAAGTAACAGCAGGGATACAAATGACTTATCAAAGATTTTTTAAGTTACTGCAACCAAAATGAACCCAAAGAATTCGATATCCATAAATGACTAAGAAAGGCTGCTAGAGATAGGGAAACAACTTCATCAAATCCCATCATCAGGATACAAGGATCTGTACATCTTATTGAAAAATGCAAATGTGTTGAGATGTCATTTAGGGGTGTTTGAAAGGAATGCAACTTTTCATTATTTTAACGTGTACATACTACATACACAAAAGGACAACAAATATAGAAGCAGAAAGAATAGAGGAATGTAGAAATGAAGCGGGAAGCATCATATAGTAGAAGATTCACCAAAAAAGTCAAGTAGGAGGTGGGCGAATCAGCCAACAACCCTTACTTGTCCGCTACTTTTTCCATATGGAATATAAATCCATCTCTCACAGCAAGATATATCGCATGGACACGGAAAGAGGAAAGAGATTCATCTTGATACTCAGCCAGCAACCCGAGTTCAAAATCAGGGAAGAACATGGCAATGGTCATGATAATGACAATATATAGTTGAGCAACAATGAATATTATAATAAAAAACAAATAACAAATCTCATCCTCTTCCAAGCACTGATGAAACATTTGATTTTCGCACTTTGTCATAATTTTGAAAAAATTAACCCAAACTTTTGAAAATCTTAACAACCAACTACTGGGCATATCTGATGTCTATTCCAGGTTTTTCTAGTGTCAGCAGAATATCAGCCACACGGCAAAGATCAAAAGATTAACTACCTAAAAACATCCACAGCATGTCAGACATCTGTCCAGGAGAAGCCATGGCAGTGTTCAACATGTCCACACAACATGACGACTAAAATCTTGTAGACCACAGTGTAACAATCCCCCTCTCCAAAACCAACATTAAAAAAAAAAAAAAAAAAGCAGTAAATACGATTGAGAAATATCATCAGATTTGAGACTGGAAATACCATTTTTCAGTACTCTAGACCATGCAATTAATGCAGAGATCTGAGCACTTCTAGAAGCGCTCTGGTATGACTTTGTTATAGGGATGACATGGATTACATTTTGATTTCTAGTCAGAGTCCCCTTTTTAGCAAGATTTTAGATTTGTCATCTTCTTCAGAGGCTGATATTAGATAATTGCCTGGGTCAGCCATTAGAGCAGACTGTTTGGCTACATGAGTGACCTTTCCATTAGCTTCACAAGGGCCATGATTACTGTCTCTAAAGTGAGGAAACTGTTTAGGGGGTCCTGTGTTTACTTATTTTTAGGGTGGCTACCTTCAATGGCACATATATGTATACCAAAGCGATTAAGATTTTTGTTTTCTTGATCATCCATTCGTAAGAAGTCAGATTCAGTAAATATAAGAAGCACCATAGAGAAAGTTTCTATTGTTCCAACTATTTTGTAATAGTATTCTACAGATAAAGAAGGATCACCCATCCATTTAAAATCACCTATTCACCTTCTTAAGCCAAAATATCACCCTTTTTTTTCCTTTTTTTTTTTTTTTGTTTGGTAGTTTCTCTCAAAGGTCATTGCATTGGACTTCTTGTCCACCTTTGATTTGACCCTTGTTATGACTTGTTGGTTATCAATGATTGTTGTTTCTTATCCAAAAAAAAGACCTGATTTCCCACTTCTCTCAAATGCTTCAATCTAGGGATATATCTTGCAGTTAAGAACAAATATAGCGTTGTTCAGATTTCAGAACGTAGGTAAGTTAGAAACAAGAAGACCAAACAAAAATGATAAGGCTTCTACAAAAATAAGTTGTACTAGAACCATAAAAAATATGGGCAAATCCCAAATATATAGCAAGCGGAAAAAGAAGGGCCAGTGCCTTAGATAAAAATTACGCATCACCCAAAACCCAATACTATAGAAAAGAATCAATTTTTTATTTCTAGACACTAAAGTGTATTATTTTATATCTAATTAACTTCTCACAAACTAGACAAATAGTCCTGTACTCCAAAGACATCAGAAAATGTTGAATGCCTTAGGATGAGGTAATACATCTCAGGCAATTCAACAAAGCACAATCAACGTCTATTAATACCCCACTACCATGGAGGGCATTTTCCTCCCTTGAGCATCTGCCATGGACCGACATGAAACAAGTTTTTATTATCTGAACTTGAAACAAGTTTAATGGAATAAAAGACGAGGACAGAAACCAAACAGCACTTGTCATATAATCTCAAGGGTTTTGCTAACTAATAGTCAATTTTTTGATAGGAAATACAATTTTTAATAGGAAAAATAAAGGATGTAGTACAAATTGAGATCGACGATGGACAAGTCGCCAACCATAATGTAAATCATCAAAAAGCACTATGTAAGAACAAAAAACAGAAACTGTAATGATTAATCAGTCACAAGCTGCAATCCAATTTGCCAAAATTTTGAAGAACGGTATGTTTGCAAACTCATTCGAAACTGATGCCCAAAAAATTGCTATAAAGAAGATTCAGTTCCATAGCCCTTTAACCACCTCATACTTGTCCTCAAAGATTCTGGCATTTCCCTCAAACCAAATCACTCAAATAATGACAAAAATTGCACATTCCCAAAGGACAGTCATAATAACTAAACAGTTACTGGTGTCAATGCATTACAAGTCAAATGTAGCTTCAAGTAATCAACTTCTCAAAAGGGGAAACAGGTCAAAAGGTGTTGGGCGCTCGCTAACATGCTGTTCATAAAGAAGGCACGTAGGAAATGTAGCTGGTGATATCAAGCTCCAAAGAAAAATAGAGACATAAAGCTTTATATTTAAATTTTGGAAGTAATTTTACAAAACTCGTTGATGAGGCAATAAAGAGGCCGGACCTAGAGGGCAAGAGTCATGGCAAGTACTTATCCGCCCAAGGGATGCATGGGGTTTTGAGTCAGGGAATGAGCCACTCCATAATGGGAGTAAGGTTTTCTATTACTTATCTCTCCCAAACCTCACTATAAGCGGAAGCCTTTTGCACTAGTTAACATGCCAAACATGCATAGTGGGAAATGGCATACATCAAGACAAAAAGAATTGACTATTAGCTTTGGAATGGACTCAGCAACCACTCGTCAGACTTGATGCATACCAACCTTTCATTTACGATGTGAAGAATTGGATAAAATGGACCAGCAAGCATAGAAAGGAAGCGTAAAGTGGGCTCTGCAGCATCTGTAAAGGTGTTAAGGTCTGCCTGCACATTAAGGGTTCACATGCTCAACAAAAATGAAGCAGGGTAGACAAGATAGTGCTAAATATTCTTCTGCTATGTAAATCCACGAGTTTAAAACTATACCTCAAGCTGGGGAAGGAACACAACCAGTCGATTTGTCATGTCTTGAAGCAACTACAAACTAGGAGGCGTTAGAAGGCACATGTTTATATTATATGACATTCCAAGTAACAAGGTAGAAAGTAAAATATGTCTGCAAGCTATTAATGTGTATTAATAATATGTTTCACCTGGAGATGCATATCATGAGCATCTTGTTTGTGAGATATTATGTGTGGCAGCAAATAATTAACAACTGGTTGAAACTCCGGTTCTAGACCAGAAACTGAAACCCCCATCAACTGCAAAGCAGAGATATAGGAAGCAAGTTAGTGGAGAAAGCTCACTCCCGAATAAATAAAGATCACAGTATGTGATTAGTAGAACCAAAAGAGGAGAAGAAGAAAAACATGTTTGAAGCACCAACGAATCAAGCTACCATTACAAGCTGGACTTTGAAAAATGAAACCCAAATCAGAGCTGCAATGATAATCATGCCAGACACAACACATGATAATCATGCTGAACAAAACACACAGGTCAGCGTATGGGATATTTGTCCAATATGTCTCTTTGGACATGCACCAACTAGCATGTCTACAATACAGGATAATTAACTCCAGCACCAAAACACTAAGAATCTGACTGGAAACATAAGATAGAAATGAGATTTCGGGTTTGGGGCACAAGGGGTGCTAATATGGCAGTGAAAAATAGCAATTTTGGTGGTTGTATAGCGGCTATTCCTACACTGGGGAACAGAACTTGCAGGATTTGAGTGGTTAGGGCTGAATCTTGAGGTAAGGAGTAATAGACTTTATCAATTGAAGCTTTGGGTGAGGATTGCAAGTATCCTTGCAATGCTTAACATGCTGAGATTGATGAATACAGGAGAAAACCAGGTTCCTAGACCTCACATCCAATGGGAGACATGTAAGACGTCATAAGAAATAGAAGTTTTGCATACCATTCTATCGATGGAGGAGGTGGATAAGAAGAGGTCTACATACAATGTACATTTATGTTATTCCTAATAGAAAACCTAGGCGAAGATTGAAGGAATCAAGGGATTTGATGCAGTGTAGTCTTTTATCACCCTTTCTTTTTAGTTTAGTGGCAAATGGGTTGAGTAGACTTGTGTTGAGGACAAGAAGATATAATTCAGTAGAAGGATTCGCAATTGGGAGAGATGGGATCAAGGTTTCACATTTGTAATTTAATTGTTGGCAATAACTCTAACGAAGATAAGATTGTTAAATTGGTTAAACATTTCGATTGTTCTCTAGGTAAATGGCAAGGTATTTGGGTCTTTCTTGGGGGATAATCCTTTGTCTTTGACATTTTGGGAACAGTTGTGGAGAAAGTGGAAAAATGTTAGATGGGTGGAAGAGAGTTTTTATCTCAAAAGTGAAAGATTAACATTAGTCCAGTCTGTATATTCTAGTAATCTCACATGCATTTTATTTCCATTTAAGATGTCATTAAGATTGCAATGAGGGTTGAAGAAATGACGAGAGATTTCCTTTAGGAAGGAAGTGGAAAAGAAAAGAATGATTATTTGGAGGTGGTATCCAAATCCCCATCTAAAGGTGGTCTTTAGGTTGAAAACTTGATGGCAAAAATAAAGCTTTAGTCGGGAAATGGCTATAAAGGTTTCCTTTGGAGTATAATTCACTATCTGTCTATGACCTTTAGTTTTCAAGAGCAAATACGAATCGCATGTAAATGGGTAAGTCGCTATTGGTTGAGAAAGGAAGTTTTCAATGTCCTTGGAAATTCATTTCTCAAACGCTATCTAGATTTCCATAGCATGCAAAATTGGTTGTGGGAAATGGGGAGAGAGCTTAGTTTTAGAAAAATATTTGGTTTGGAGAGTCTTCATTACCAAGTATGTTCCATCCTCGTCTATATTGTGTATCTTGTGCTCATAATGCTTCCATTGCTTCTTTTTTTTTTTTTTTTACCCATAGTTCACCTTCATTTTCTTGGGTTTTTGGCTTTCGACGAAAGTTTGATGAAAGAGACAATCTACATGTGATTTCACTACTTTCTATTCTTGATGATGTCAATATCAATCATGGGGTCCTTGAAAAAAGGTTTTGGAGCGTTGAGTCCTTGCATGCTTTTTCTGCAATTCATTCTTTAAGTCTTCAATTGATGATTCATCTAGTTCTTTGCTCCTGCTATCTCCAATACTACGGAAAGCTGTGTCTATTAACTAAGCACTTGGACGATTACACACAATAACCTCAACACTAACGACATGTTTCCAATTAAAAGACCTCATACATGTCTTTCTCCGCGTTAATATGTCATAAGTCGATGTGATGATGAAAAAGTTGATCACTTATTTTTGCATTGCCCCTTAGCTTAATCATTATGAAATAAATGATTTAATATGGAAAGAATGGTCCTTGTTTTGTTTACTCCACGTTCGTTAAGAATTTGAAGAACTTCGGGAGAAAAAAAAAAGAGTTCCAACTTTGCAAAAATTGAGTAATTCTTGCTATTATTTGGGTTGCTTGGTCGGAAATGAATGAAAGAATATTTGGTGGCAAGTGTGAGAGGATGGAGGGGTTACAGAATCAAATTCATTTTCTCACTTTTTTTTGAGTCGGTCACCAGAGACGTGGAAGGAATCCCTCTTTTTTGCGTTGTGGCATGATGGAGAGCATATTATTCATTTCTTGATATATAATACCAAAGTTATTGATGTAGCAGTAGGAGAGCTATGCGAAATCAAAATAGGGGCTGTGAACAATAACCGTGAACACTAATAGGGCTGTGAACAGTGACTTTAACTAGGAATCACTTCTAGGGTTCCTTAGGCATCACACTTAGGGATTTGAATTGCATCACACACCTCAAGAACTTGAAATTTCTGAAAATATCTTTCTCTCCATCTTTTATTAAAAATAGCACTACTATATAGAGAGTTTTAAGTTCTCCTAATCCTAAAAAATTAGAATTCCAAAGTCTCTAGGACTCCAAAAACTCTAGATCGCTAAAAATTAGAAAATTAAAACAAACTAGAACTAGAACTCTAAATTCTAGCATCTCCAATATTAGAGTTTGACCCAAAAGACAACCCACCAGTCGGATTGTAACACATTCCAGAAATTTTGGAAATTACAAAAATACCCTAAACCCTAAAAATATAAAAAAAAGACACATAAAGCACTAAATACCATCACTAACTTAAGGTAATTAAAAATAAGACTCAAATAAAACTATGCGAGGTTTCATATGTGTCTTTATCTTGATGGGAAGCCAAATTTCATAATTTTTCAAGTCTTTGAATTTTTCTCTTAATGAGCATCCTATGGATTGCATCAAGTATTGTGTTTCACAAGTCTATTGATGCATCTCATGTTCAAAGCAAGACCATTCCTCATTATTTTCACTTGTTAGACACTGTTGTTGTTGAGACTGGAGAACAAGATATTGTCCAAGTGGTGGTTGATAATGAATCAATTTCTAAGGCTGCTGGAAAAAAAAAAAGTTGATGGATATAAGGCAAAATTTGGAGTTGTGCAGCACATATTGGCCTTTTGTTAGAAGACAATGCCAAAAAAAAGTGTTTGGTAAAGGTCTTTTATACGGTGAACTACCACAATTTTTATTTGCCATTATCTTGAGGAGTACCATAATAAAGAGGTACACATATGGTAGAGAATCACTTTGCTCTATAACCACTAGATTTGCAACAAATTTCATCGCCGTTGAGAGTATTGTGATGCACAAACAAAATTTGAGGAATATGTTCATGTTTAACAGATGTAAGGAAAGGAAACCAATCTTGGGAAGGCAAAGAGTGGTGCTTCTAATGGTGTGCAGAAGTAGATATTACGGGAGTACTTTGGTGGATGGGGATGAGAATTCTAGAACGGGATTTATATATGAAGGTATGGATCTGGAAAAATTGGCAGTCCAAAGAGATTGAATTACTACCAACTAAAAGAGATTTGACATTTACCACATCATGAATGTGGCATCCCTTCCAAAGTGACACTGGGTTGACAACCATTCAAGTTCTTCACATATAGAACTCAATGAGGCAGACATGTAGGCCATAACTGTAGAATTGGAAATCATTAAAGTGAAATGACCAGGCACTTATTTTAACATCTATAAATACCCAATTAACAACTGACAAAGAAAATTTTTACAGAATGAATGACAAAAGGTTAATTATTGACCCAAACAGATCCTTAGATTCATTACAATTATGAAAAATCCCTAGGGGGAAAAAAGTCTATCCTTGGGATAAGAAGCTAGATATGGCTGAGGAACTCCAAAATCCAAATTATCTGATGACAGCATACACTTTCCTAATTCCCAATAACAAGTGATTAGACACTGATTCGTAAACATTTCACTAACAAAGAAGTGAAAACCAAAATAAATGGGACCGTCAATCTTTGTGTCAAGTGTCAACCCAAACAAAAATATGCAGGACAAATATCAACATCACCTGAATGAAGAAAATTGCTATTGGGTTCCCCCGCAAACAAGATATTCGCACATAACGGCATGGGGTGTAGTTCATAGGGTACATCATGTCACGCCGAGGTGCTTCACAACGTGGTCGAACTTTTACAAACGTCTCTGGCTGTTAAAGAGATGATAAAGCATAAACAATAGTGAGTCATTATACAAAATGTAATATAGAATTTCCAACCAAGACAAGCAACATGGTAGCTTCCATGGCCACTAAGCAAGCAGTACTGTTTTTCATACCACTAAACCCGTCCTTTATGTCAACTAACAATTATTACAAATGCAAGTGGTTGCCACATGAGAAAGATAAAATAAAAAATAAAAAGTTTCCATCGGGAATAAAGCAACTAGGGAACAAGTAGAAGTTTATAACCTACTGCATATCCTGGTCTGGTGAGCCGTATTCCTAAATGCGAGAGTAAGGCAAGGCATCTCACCCCCCTTAAATTGAAGTTAAGCAATCAAGAAGCATAAGCTTTTGATGTTTGAAATGGACAAAAATCTTCAACTTTGGTAATTAAGGGCACTCTCTAATCCAGAATAGGGAAGAGTTTTCTAAGTACCAGATGAGCCATAAAGGCACGTGGTCTAAGCCATCACATACATTTGAAATGATGATACAAAATAGAGAATGGGGGGAAATATAGAAAATAAACTGCAAATGATTTCCTTTGTAAAAAAACTTGATTAGGCATTGAAGAAGCATCTTAGAAAAATTAAGCAAAGAAAAAACCAACATTTTATCAATACTCAGGATCATGGTTAAATATGACAAACATGGACGCAGATCTCAAATCCATTGGAGAAATAAATTACATGACAGATGAATTTCTAAAAGATAATGGATGCAATAAACACATATATACAACTCGCATATTATCTACAATGTAAAGTACCCCAAACGCACACAATGAGCCACAAATGGGAATCATTTTCTACATGTAACCTTGTTTCTAAAAGAATAGAGCGCTTTCTTAGCTATTGCCAGAGCTCTCTCCCTTGCTGCACTTGTCTAAGTCTATATATACTAATTAACAAACAGGCGAAAGAGAGGATCTTTATTTTTCCAAAAGGGACCCTATACTCTTCCTCCTCCTGCCTATTTTACATTAATCTGCAGGATATGAAGACGCATGGATTGGCAAGTCAAAGATCTACACTTTCCAAATCAAAAATTAGTGACCCTTCCCAACCATCTACAATCAGATGTGTAATTACATTATAAAACAAAAATAATATAACCACAAAGATTATCAGAATTACCAATAACAAAGAATTCCAAATATTAGTAAACATAATGAGTGATAAGACATAGAAATATACATATCTATTCAATCAAAAGTCCATATCCAAACTTGGGATGGGAATAAACTTCTACAACTAAATTTATTCAGGGTCAAATAGCGCATTAGCCTAACCTTGTAACGCAAGCCAGCTGAAATTTCCCACTCCAACACAGATTTATTATAAATCCTCATGTGTGATAGTAGGCAAGGTTCCTGCAGCGACACAAATGTGTAAAAAGAAAATCAAGCACACGTAAGAATAACAACAAATGCTCATCAAAATACAGTAAAATATAGCCTCTGTCATTGACGCTAGGGCTGTCCATGGGCTGGGTCGGGCTTGGCCCGTGAATTTTTTTTTTCGGGCCGGGCTTGGGTAGTGTAGGCCCAAGCCCGTGCTCGGGCGAGTGGCAGGCCGGGCTCGGGTAAGGGTAAGCTACCCGTAGCCCAACCCGTCACCTATTGGACGGGCTTGATCAGACGGGCTTTTGTTGGGCCTTTTGGAAGCGAACTATTTTAAGTTATGGTGGTCATTTAATTATAAAAATTGGTTGAGCAAATTTAAAAAGTTAAGTTGTAATAAGTAATTTAATGTAATATTGAACATATTCGTAGCATTGATAATCGATACAAATAAAATGGCTTCTAGTATTACCAATGAACATAACTGAAGAGGATTTATTAAAACTAAAACATAAAAGAAAAAAAAATGAAAACTAAGGGTTTGATAATATTATCCAAATTATATTGAAATAAATCTTATATTAAATAAGACTCTAGTGCATTTATGCAATTTCATTTGAAAATTCAGAAAACTTGTCATCAATTAATAAAAATAGATAGAAATAAATAATAGTAAATTTAATTATTTTAACAATTCATTTTTATCTTTTAAAAGAAAGAATATGAAAGGCTTGACTATGTGTAATATTAATGAAATTTTATTAATATAAATTACATATTAATAATGTTAGTATTGTGAGAGTCAAGTTGTCCAATTAAAAGTTTAACATCAATCTAGTCTTATTAATATGAGTTCTAAATTAAATAAGACTAGTATTGTCTTTATATATTGTTTTAGAGTTAAAGTAGTCAATCAAAAAATTTTCTTAATAGTGTACTTTTATTATTAGTATAGATATGTATATATATATATATGGTATGTGGGCTTCGGGTATGTGAGCGGGTTATTGGGCCGGGTAGTGGGTTTAGGGGTAAACCCAAGCCCTTTCTTAAAGGATATTAGGCTCGGGCTTGGGCGGGCCAACTATCGGACCTATCGGGCTTCGGGCCTATTTTTTTCGAGCCGGATAACGGGACCCGTGGGTAACCCGGCCCATGGACACCCCTAATTGACACTGCAACTTATCTAAAAGAATAGGAGTCATCAAATCAAACAAAATATGTATGGAACTCCAAAAAACAATAATGTGAAGATAAGTATGACCAAGTAAAGTCATAGCAATTGGAAATCAAAGTGGATTTAATGGATGTCTTTTTTACGGCTACTCAACTCATTCAACACAACAAAGCCTCATCTCAATTAGTAGAGCTACGTGAAGCTTATTTTGTCATTCAACCTATCAAGGGCAAAACGTCTGTTAAATGCAAGAAACCATATCTTTCTTTATTATCTTGATCCATGCTAGCTCTCATGAACTCCTACCCTAGCAAAATCGTAAACATAGATCAAGTGGTTATCTCACTGCGATACAGTTCTGCTTGCTCAAACCAGCTTAATCAACTTTTCTCAGGTTATTCTCCAAAGGTGGTACTCAAACCATCAGACATGTAATCATAAAAAATAAAAAATAAAAAGATACAGTTGGAGTGAAAATTTCCAAGGCAGCTGCTATAAGGTCAAGTATTTCTTGCATGCCACATAAATCGCTTGATTCATGCCCACCTAGACCTCGGAGACTATGTCAGCCCACAGAATGTCTCCTTCAACCAATGCATTTCTTCTTGTAAATGTCGAAGGTATCACCATGTTCACTTGGAAATTCTATGGAGAAATTGATGCATCTAGTTGCAATATTCCAGTCCAAACTAACAGGCATGGAAGCCTGAGATCATTTTGGCAGGTAGATCAATTGTCTCCTAATTATCTACCTATAGGATTTAGAGCTGAAGTATGAAATATGGTTGATACTTAATGTGTTGCAACATTGGAAATAAGTGACAAACTTCAAACCTCAAATTTTATTTCAAAGGACAATGAAGGAATCTTTTTATCTAAAGCTGAAAAAGACAAGGACAAGAAATAGATAAACATGCAAGGGGAACAGTTGACCCTATGCCACAAGGATTTATTAGAGAACAAGACTTGAAACAAATTGTAGCATTCCACTTCCACACTATCAAACTGTTTTGAAAACTTTAATATACTCTAAATTCTTTTCACAGGAAGCAACCCTATTATAAATGCTTAAACTCACCTGAAGACATTCATAATTCTTTGAAAAATTGCCTCATGTGACATACTTTGGAAAGAAATTCAAGTTGCTATAGATATGCCAGCAGAAATATATTCTAACTGCCAGAATCACTCAACTAACTCCAACCTAAGAATAAATAGCCAATTAAACAGACCATTAAACAAACCTACCATGGGAAATAACGGAAATGTCTTTACACAAAAACTAAGTAATACTGATCCTGTAGAATTGATTCGCTAAAGACAACCTTGGTGACAAGCTACAATGATTTCGGTAACCACTTACCTGCCCAACCACAGGCTACCATTACACCAACCTACCAACTAGGCGTATATACAAAATAATGCCACTGGACTAAACTTAAATGGTGCTGGTTTTTCCTCAATAAATCATCGACTATGCTCCCATTGGTCCCTAAAGATTGCCTTTCTTCACACAATGCTCCTCTTCAATTTGATCCAAAACACTCTAAAAAGTAGATACAAAGGCACAGCTGGCAAGGAAAAAAGATATGTGGCCAAAAACAAGGAACAATATGCCTCAAAATCCAACTTTAGAACAAAATGTCAAATGAAAACCTTTCCCAAAGTGTAATACGACTGTCTATCGAATAAACAAGGGCCAAGGCACAAATTATGTTGACAAACATCAAAGCATTACAGAGAGATTTACAGGAAGTTTAATTTATGTGATCTATACAATGGTTTCACCTCAAGTACAGCAGTTTTGAATGGTTCATCACATAAGTAGGAACGTGCAGGCCACAATTAGTAGAGCTACCACCGCAAACAGGCAATTTGGCACAAAGTCAAAGGGCAATGCACGAACTGGTAGGAATATAGGAAAATAAAAACGCTCTTTACATTTACCAGCCTACAAAGGAGAAATCTTTCCTATGGAAAATAAAATATTTGCACTTAAAGATGAATCGATCAAGGAAAACACCTTTATGGTAAAGTGGTGAAAACATTGTACCCCTTCCAATTAGAATAAAACCTAAAGATGCACTCGGCCCTTAGGATAGCTCTTAGTACTATGGGAGCAGAACTACAAAGATCAAAAACTCAAAAATACTTACGAATAACTACAGAGAACTTAATACAAACATGGTCCAAACAAAAAATGGTATAAAAACTTTATAAGCGAGGATGCAACATCAATGCTGTATCTTTTTCCCATAGAGAATGTGGCAAATCACACCCCTTCAACCAAAAAATTGTCAACAATAGTAAGTTGTGTTACTTTGAAAATATGGCTCTTCCACTCAGCAACTCCACAATATCTTCGATATTCGTATAAGATAATCTACAGGGACTAGTATGCTTTAATCTAGTTTCTTTTGTATTAAGGTTATACTAGCGTATTTATTGGGTCGTTTTAATGTGTACAACCAGAATTGGTCTTGGTTTCGTGGGTAAAGATTTTAAATAGAGTCCACATCATTACCAATACAGATACTTGTTCACAAATTATTTTGGGATAGAAGTCAATTGCTTGGAGGCCAGTCATGTGTGTTTTTATACATATTTGTTTCCTTTAGTTCTTATATTTCTCTCTTCTTTGGATTTGTTTGGACTGGTAACTCGCATACATCAAAGTAAAAAATTTGAAGGGGTCAATATTCAATTGCTATTGTAACCTGAAGTGCCCTTTTCAATGGTATGCAACTATGTATATTATAATAATGTTCAACAAATTTATTCAGTTTCCAAGTGTGTCGTCTGTGAATTAAATATCTGATTTACATGCTTTAACATGAGGAGTTTTCCTGCAAGTTTTCCCGACACAAGTCCTTAAAGTCCAAACATACATGGTGAATAAAGACGACATATTACCACCTCGTTCAATACCTGGTAATTAAAAGCTCACAAAGAATTTCTGAACTATGATGGTCTTTACCCATTTTAATCTTCTTCACTAATTTGCAAAGTTAATTACACACACATGATCAAATAATACAAAATAAACACTAAGAAACTATGTTTTTTGTAAGCAAAAGATTCACAAATTATTCTCTTTCTTGGCCGAGTACTCTACAATCATCCATAAAAGAAAAGAAAAGAAAGCGAAAGACACCCATAAATTCAGCATATAACCAGAAAAGAAAAGACACCCATAATAGATTAAACTATCAGAAACCGAAATTGTCAGTTCTAGGCACAAGAACATGGAAGCACGGAGAGTGAGAGAGGGGGGGACAGACATCGAGTTCAAGCAAGATCCATTCTTTGGTATTGGTACCAGCAGACCAGTGATTCCGAAGGTCGGAGTCGAGGACATGCGTGGCCTTCTGAGACGGCGATTCTCGGGAAATACCCTTTACTTTGTAGGACAGAGGCTTCACCCTCGGCTCTAACTCTATCTCCATCTCTCGATCTCCTTCCTCTAATTTTCACTCGATAATCTCACTGTACTCTCTCTCTCTCTCTCTCTCTCTCTCTCTCTCTCTCTCTCCTCCTTTCCTTTTTTCCGGTAAGACGAACCCTTTCTAGTACAAGACCAGACTTCAGTGTGTTTATTTAAATAGTTCCGACGGAAATATAGAGATTTGGAGTTCCGATATGGGTGGGGGTTAGATTTTGTGTAAATTACACTTTGACCCTTTAACTATGACTCATTTTTCATATTATTCCCTCAACTATCATATTATTTACATTATACCTTCAACTATGATTAATTTTACATTGCCTCAATTCTTAGTGATTGTTATATATTTAATAGAAATTTATTTTATTTTACCCCTGAACTATGTAGTTCTCTTTACGTTGTCCCGACATATTGGTAATTTTTATCCAAAAAGATGGTGGATGTCTATGATTGGGCCAGTATAAAATAATTCAACTAGTTGATGAAAATTAATATAATTTATGAATTAATAATTTTGGAGACAAAGTGCTCAACTAGATACTACTTTCTTAGGGTGATCTTTCTCCACCGTCTTTTGCCCGTTTTGTTTCCCTATAAATATTTTAGACATTGTTTCACTGTTGTTTATTGTTTCCTTCATTTTTAATTTTTTTTTAATGGTTAGAAGTGTTCAATCTAGTTTAGACGTATTTTGACTAATTTTTTTAACAGTTATCTTTTGACAGCTATCTCTTAGGATTAACTTCTTAAAACTATCTTACTTCAGGACTAAGGTATTCATAAAGGATAAATCTTTTATAGTCTGAGCTCAAGAGATTGTCAAGACAAGAACTCAGGATGTTTAGTTTTACAGCTCATCATTGTTATCACTTGAACTATCTCTTGGGATTAACTTCTTAAACTCTTTTGCGCACATTGACTAGTTCTTTCCCTAATCTGATCAAAGACAGGCCAACCATGTCGAAATTATGGTATTCCTAAAAGATAAATCTTTTATGACATGGCCCAAAGAAGTTGTCAAAATCCGAACTCAAGACATTTGTATTTACAACTCATCTCTGTTACCACTTGAACTATCATTTGAGATTCACTTCTTAAACTATTTCAACTTGTAGAAAAAGATACAGAGAAAGGAGATAAAGTATAAAAACTAAGACGGGTATTTTAGATTTGAGATTTTCATGTAAGAATTTTTCTTGTATAGAAGAACGCAACTGTTATAAAATTCGGGATTTTAGTACTAATTTTTTTTTTTACAAGTCTGTATTCAAATAGTAATTTTGTTGAATATGTTGGAATTGCACTCACTTTTTGTTGATGTGTAGAAACTTGTTCATGATATTCCATCTATTTGGTTTCATATGTATAGTATATGTCAGAGCTTCCCTAGCATTTACCTTTTTTCATATTTAAATTTGAGTCCAACCCTATATTCAATCTCGTGTCAAATTAAGGGATACTCATTTTTTTACTCAAATCAATGAAGACTTAAATTCATGCCCAAATTTTTAATAGCGATATTTTATCACCCTTTAAAGATTCATTGGTGATGATATCTAGAAGAAATCTCAAGTTTAAGCTCAGGAGTTAAGGTCAGGAAGGGAACTCAGCCAAGAGAGCCAAAGCTCAAATGTCCAGACCTTGGGCTCTCTCGATCTGCACTATGAAGAAAATGAGTGGAAGACAGCTGGCAACCATGAAACACCCCCTCAGCAGCAATAAGCGCCAGTCTAGGTGCAAAATTCTCAACTGCCCAAGCCACCGCCTGAAATCAAGTAAGATCTTACGAGATGAAGGCGAAGATCTCGCCACAGACCCCATAGAATTAGGAACTAGGTTATAAATACTGTATAATGTCATCGCTTCAAGGCAAACACAACCATCATAGGACTAAGAAGACTGTGTAATCCCTTCGAAAAATCATCAATACAGTTCCAAGGAGCAAGAGTCTCCATTAAATAGTGGATTAGCCCAGCTTTTGAGCTGATGAACCACTATAACTCTTTTGTACAATCCATCCCTTATTTCTGAATCACCACATTACTCCCGATAGCCTTATAGCTCAGATCAATTCATGTTGTTTATATATTTAATCTACTCAATCACGTTTCACGCTCCATCAAATAGTCATATTTTATTCTCTTTTAAATTTAAGTTTATCTTCATTTAAATTTGAATTTCTCTTTTTTTAAATTTAAGTTTGTTTATCGCAACCATTTATATCAAATCAAGTTTTTTATTCAAATGTTAATTCAAAATTGAGTAAAATTTGTGTCATGATTAGAAATGCCCTTATAACGTTGATCATAGTTGGTATTGATTAGGAAGTGTATCGCGATGGCCAAGATTAATGTTTGAAGAAGTGAGGTTCACTTTGTCTATTTAGTAAATTTTCATTAAACGATTACATTACGTAACAATTATGACATAGTGTAACTATTACAATTAATATTTTTATCCTTCATGAGATTGGGCACATGGAATCCATGTTACACCAATTAAAAATTCAAGTGATCTAGTATGACAAAACCCAAAAAAAAAAAAAGGAAACAAATGTCCTCTTGATAAAATATTTTTTATTATCAAGAAATACGATCGAGTGATAAATGCTTTGTGAGCAGAGCGGGTCCAAGACTATTTGAGGCCTAAAACGATTATTACAAATGAGGTTTTTTATTTTTTTAATATTAATAATTTTTTATTTAAAAATTATTATTTTTAGATTAAAAGTTGTCTAATCTTTGTTGTGATAATCGATCTTAGAGAAGATTTTATTAATTTTAATTTTAAATAATCACAATCTATTGATTTTAGTTTTTATAATTTAATAAAAAAATATTTTGGTAAACCTAAATTTAATAAAAGGGAAAATTCAATTCTATTTATTGACAAATGGTACAGAAACACTGTTTTTTCTCGGAAAATTTATGCCACGTGGCAGCAATCAACCGTAAAAAAATAGATCATCAGCGACGTTGAAATCATTCATTCGATTAGAACCAATCTCGTTGACTTTATCGATGTTGACTTCAAACTCAGATACTTGACCATTCTCGCTCTCTTCAGAAAGCTCAGCAAGTCCAGTGAACGGTGCAGATTGAGTAATTCTTTCAGAATAAGAATCTAACGGATGTGACTGAGCCACGTCAACACCCTGCATGTCTTCTCTCTCTCGTAACGTTACTGGGCAGAAGAGATCTCCACCTTCAACATCTATTGGGAGGGACGAAACGACGTCGAACGAATCTACAGGTGACTGAGAGCAGTACGAATCGCCCGGATCAGATACCTGCCTCGCCGGTGACGGAGATCGGAATGAATCTCCGCGTACATTATCCTCTATGCGGTCTTGAATACTCGCCGGTGCTTCGCTTGGTATACTGCTTCCAACTTCTCCGAAGTAACTACGTGCGGGAGATGGAACTCCGGCATGAACTGGATCTGAAGTATCGCCGAGAATCTGATTCTCCAACCGAGAATCTGTAGGATACTGTGGAGATGAAGATCGGATTCCTCTAGTGCCGTACTCGGAAATTCCAGAATCGCCGGAGTAAATCGGCGTCGGAGATGAAACTCCGGCATGAACTGGACCTGAAGTACCGCCGGGAATCTGATTCTCCGATGGAGAATTTGTAGGATACTTTGGAGATGAAGATCGGATTCCTCTAGTGCTGTACTCTGAAATTCCAGAAACGCCGGAGTAAATCGGCGTCGGAGATGGAACTGTAGCATGAACTGGACCTGAAGTTCCGCCGGGAATCTGATTCTCCGACGGAGAATATGTAGTATACTTTGGAGATGAAGATCGGATTCCTCTAGAGCCGTACTCTGAAATTCCAAAATCGCCGGAGTAAATCGGCGTCGGAGATGGAACTCCTGCACGAACTGGACCTGAAGTTCGGCCGGGAATCCGATTCTCTGACGGAGAATATGTAGGATACTTTGGAGATGAAGATGGGATTCCTCTAGTGCCGTACTCTGAAATTCCAGAATCGCCGGAATAAGTCGGAGTCGGAGATGGAACTCCGGCATGAACTGGACCTGAAGTTCTGCCGGGAATCTGATTCTCCGACGGAGAATCTGTAGGATACTTTGGAGATGAAGATGGGATTCCTCTAGTGCCGTACTCTGAAATTCCAGAATTGCCGGAGTAAGTCGGCATCGGAGATGGAACTTCGGCATGATCAAACGACCTTGAAACAGAGATCACAACAATCCAGCGGTTGTGGTAAACCTCCGAACCATCCACCTTAACGCCGTTAAGAGTAACGGCACCGTCAACAACTCCGACAACCACCGTCTTGTTCTCTGCCACCGTCTCAATCTCAGTTCCTACAGGTATGTTCACCAGACCTTCAAAACGAATCCGTTGTGGCAAAACATGGCGACGAAAATCGTAACGGAAACCGTCAGATGCCAAGAACAGACTATTATCGGGTGGCGCGAAAACAGTAACGGCCGTTAAACTCATCAGATCGAACCGTTGAACAGCCATGGCCGTCGCGACCACATTGAATCCACTTCTCTTTAAAGCCATAATTGCATGATCAAGAAATGATCGATTAACCTGAGATTTAATCTCCACCGTCGGATCATTAGGAGTAGAGCATTTGGATGCTGATTTGGGGTCAAGGACACCGTCAATGCCGTGGACGGTGATGTGATCGTCCACGTAGAGGTCCGGCTGACGGATTTTAACGGTGTTGAATGGTTTCTTGGTTTCGGAAATCGAGATTTCGCCGGTGGAGGACTTGAAGATGAATAAGCAGTGATGGTGGAGGGTTGGCAGTTCTGTGGCGGAGGAAAGTGACGTGACGTTGAGCCACGTGAGGGGTTGGGTGAGGGTGTGGTAGAGGAGGAGAGAGGTGGAGGGGCGAGGAGGAGCGCGGCCGTAATTATTGAATTTCGTGATGGCAAAAGAGAATGCGAAGTCCGGTGGGGCAAAGATCGTGCCGGTGAAGTTGAAAGAATTGGTGGTGGTGGTGGTGAGGAGGGTGTTGGCAAAGAGGAAGTAGCCACGGGAGCGAAGGACAGTGGCAGCAGAGATGGCGGATTGGGCAGCAGAAGGTGGTGGGGTGGCGGTGGAGGATGCCCAGGAGAGGAGGAGGCAGAAGAGAGGGAGAAAGAGGGTGAGAAGCTTGTAGAAGCTGCTGGGTTGACCTTGAAGATGGAAGATTGTAGCCATTGTTTACTGGATTTTCTTTCCTCTGTGAAGTTCTTGTAGAGCAAGAACTGGTTCTGAGAAATCAGAAGTGTAGAGAGAGAGTTAGGGATTTTCCTTAAATATACACTTTAATCATCTTGAAGGTTGTTGGTTGGGCGGTTAGTTGGGAGATATTTTTTTTTGGTGGGAAACTGATTCTGTAACAGCTTTTCAAAAAGAGAGGAAAATCATGTACATGGGTACATACGGTAGTCCACTGCTCATTCAGCCACAGCCCACATGTGCTACAATGGGTAGCTTGAGACTTCCATCCACATGTGCTATTAGGCCTGTACTAAGTTGAGGTACCACAATGTATTATTTTTGTAGCTTATTATAGTGACTTGGTTATTTTGGCCTTGGCTGATTACATTGCTTGTTAACAAGAACTCTTTGGGAAAATGAAAGAACAAGGGGGAAAAAAACATTGTAGTTGTGTGCTACGATGTATATGGTTCAGCACTTTGAAAATTCAATTTTTTTTTTTTATCGTTTTTAATACTATGGTAAACATTGGGGTGTGACAGTGTGATGCAAATGAGATGAATCTGACTCCCCAATTCACACAACCTAACTACCTAGGGCTTGTCGATTTTATTAAGGATAATTTTCTGAGAAACAATAGTGTTCACCAAAAGATTATATATAGTGGTCATATAAGAATAGGAAACTCCTAATTCAACATGAAAAATAAAATATATAAAAATCTTGGAAACAAGATAACAAAAGAGTTAAGAAGTTTACTTAAAAAGGGAAGAAAAAGAAAAGAAACAAAAGGTGGGCATATGACTGATGGAACATTTGCCAATTTATTTATTAATTTATGTCTGACAAGTTGTGTTATATTTAGGGGTGTAACTTGGGTTGGGCAACCTGATTTCAACCCGAAAAAATTAGGGCTTGAGTTAGGGCTTTTAATACTTGGGTCGGACTTGGGTCAAAAAACTTCAACCCGAATTCAATTTGGGCCGGGCTCGGGTTGAGGCATCGGCAACCCGATTTCAACCCGAACCCGACAAATTAAAAATTAATTATATATATATAAAGCATTAGCACTTTTTTTCATTTTTACTCCATCGTCCTCTGTTTCTTGTTGCTTGCTACTCTGTTATGCGTGATTAGTGGTGATAGTGTGATGTTTTGAGTTTAATGTTTTTATGGGTCTAATTTCTATGTTTTTCTGGGATTGTGCTTTGAGATCACTAGTTTTTTGGTGTGAAAGCAGATGATCAATAATCGTGCACTGTTATGAATGAAATATATGGATTGTTTTATGAATTTGTAATTATTCCCCCTCTCTCTGTCTCTCTTGCAGTGAACCCGAATTCAACCCGAACCCGCCCGAATTAAACTCGGGCAGTGCTCGGGTTGAGTTCCTCAACCCGAGGTAGTATTAGGGTTAGGGTTGAAAATTATATACCTAGGGTTGAGCTAGGGTTGACTGTCTAACCCGCCCAACCCACCCGAGTTGCACCCCTAGTTATATTGGGTTCGTGTATAACTGATACATAAACGAATCGTGTCGTATATTTTTTTGATTGACTTTCCTCATATTTCAATTCATTTATTAATCATGTTATGTAGGGTTCACTAGTTTACAAGACGGGTGACTTAAAGAAGATTCAAACCCTTTAATTCTATATCATGTTCATGTCGTGTTAACGAATTGTGTCATATTTTAACACCTTTATACGTAACCTCCAAGGACTGGCCTACCATGCTAGAAATCTAGTGTTTCATTTTTTGATTATGCCAGCCAAAGAAAAATCTTCAATATTTGTCATTAATTCGTGATCTGAATTCGGATTTGTCATTCCAGGAAGCAATCAATGTGGATTTCCTCTTACTGTATATTTATGGGAAAAACTGATTTCCATATAAAAACTGATGATATACAGCCATCTTCAGATTACATCCATCCATTTAATTATTCTTGAAAATCCATGCATTAAGAGAAAAATAAAGGTAATCTTTAAGTTTTCTCTCTATAAATTCTCATTTCTCACTCTACTCTCCATACAAGCCAGCCCTGTTAAAGAACTATGGCCACCATTGTAGCATTTCATTCACTTTTCTCCATACCACTTGCAGTATTGCAGATATTCATCATGTCTATCCCTAGTTTCTCGGTCACAGAAGCTTTCAACAATGGTGGCTTCTGCACCACCTTTCATCAGCAATCCAACAGTAACTTTCATCAGACATGTACACGACAATAACAGTTACGAGTATTAATGTGTTATCTTGTGCACTGAGTTACTCTTTTTAGCACATGGACATCTTAGATTGGATTCTGATCAAGGCATAAACATTAAGCATTGCAAATGAATCATAAAGAGCATTTAATCATGGATTAAAAAGGTGTAGTAACAACTACAGTTTTGCTACTCATTCTTGAATTTTATCAAAATACCATTTTTTTTTCCTTTTTATTATTTTATGTACAAGGGAGGTGTTGGTGAAACTCGAACATTGCATCTGTGTGCAAAGTAGAGAAGACGTTTACCTCTAAACCAATCCTTTTTTGCTCAAATACAAGAAATTAAACATGCAACATGAAGTTGATAACAACATGAATGATAAAAAACACTCTTCTTTTTAAATAGATTGTTGGTTAGGATAGCGTTTACCACTCTAATTTACAGCAATTTAACAAATTAAAATTCAATTGAATTTTGCCAAATTAAAATGTCATTTTGGGCAAATGATAACATAAATAATGAACTATTATCAAATAGAAAAACATAACTCATGCTTATACGCAGAATACAATTAATAGAGCAATGACTCATGATGGTTTGTTCTCCGAGACTTTTACAATTTTTACAACTAAATGTGAAAATTGAGGGTTCACCCTGATACACACACTTTTTCATCTGTTATTAATGTGTGTCCTTACAGGTGTAAAATGTGACACGACTCGTTAATATGATACAAATACAACACAAAGTTAGAGGGTTTGAATCTTCTTTGAAGACACATATTTCGTAAACGAGTGGACCCAACCCGACACGATTAATAATTGAATCGGGTACAGTAAAGTCCATCAAAAGAAATACACGATACGACTTGTTTATATACCAGTTAAATACGATTAATACACCACACGAACTCGATATAACACAACTCGTTAAACACGAATTAGTAAACAAATTGGGTATTAACACGAACCCGTTTCAACCCACTTCACCCGACACATTGACAGGCCTGGTGTGCTGGTTTATTGAATTTGGAGATGGGAAAAATTGTTGATGACCATTCATGGCAAATGTGTTTTTGCTCGGGTTTGTACTTTGGCCACACTTTGATTTAGTAAGTATGTAAGGTTTAATGAGTTGGAGAGAGCACGTAATGTGTTTGAAGAAGTTCCTCATAGAGATTATGTTTCTTGGAATAGTTTGATTTTGGGGTATAGTTCAAATGCTATTGTGGGGGAAAGCTTTGGAAACTTATCATCAATCAAGAATGGTCGGCTTGGTCTCGGATTCTTTTATGGTGTCAAGTGTGTGACCCGTGCAAGTGGCGGTATGGTGGCCGTGGAATGTAAGATAGTTCATGGCTTGTTAGAGAAGATTGGAATCAGGACAGATGTAGTTGTGAGCAATGGGCTTCTTTCAATTATTTGAAATTTGAGAACTTGATGAGATGCTAGTTAGAGACATGGTTACATGGAACATGGTGATTTATGTTGTATGGAATGTCAATCAGTTTCTTCTTGGTAATGGAACTTGAATTCAGACATGATCAGCTAACAGTAATAACTGTTCTCATTGCTTGAGGCCATTGGGGGCTTGAAATTGGGAAGTTACTATTTATACAGTGGCAAAGTGTGGTGTGTTAGTAGAGCTTCAAGGAAAGCTTTTGACAGCATGAAAAAACAAGGAGTTGGTTTCATGGAACTTGCTAAACAATGGTAATGTTGAAAATGGATGTTAGGAGGAAGCAATGAGGCTTTTAAACTTGGTGAAGATGTACTTGCAACCCAATCATGTCATGCTTCGGTATTTGTCTACCCAGTTGATAAGCACAATCACGCAAAGGAACTCCACAGTGATATAATTGTAAAGGGATTTGATTCAGCTTAAGTAGGGCTTACACAAAATGTGGCGATATAAAGGATTCAGTCAAGTAATTTGAGAACATGCAAGCTCATGATCTAGTAATATGGAATACCATTATTGCTGCATGTGGTTATCAGAGGACTGTAGTCTAGGATTCAAAATGATTACCAAAATGCGAATTGAGGGGATGATGCCATATCACCACCATGTTGGGCGCATTGACTTGGTGTTCCTTATTTGCTGCCAAACGACAAGGGAAAGAGATGCATGGATTCATTTTCAGGTTTGGGTTTGACTCGGACATTGCAATCGGGAATGTTGTGATTGAAATGTACTCTCAAAGTGGTTGCTTGATAAAGTCGCGCTTAGTTTTTGAGCTCATGAAAATGAAAGACATAGTGACTTGGACTGAATTGATCTCCGCATTTGTAGTGTATGGTGAAAGCTGGAAACCTCTGTTTTGAGGAGATGAAGGGAATACATGTTGTTCCGGATCATATTTTGTTTGTTTCCATCCTATATGCATGTCGTCATTCAGGTTTGGTGAAAGAACGTTGCGCTTGCTTTGACCAGATGATGCAAGACTACAACATCAAGACTAGGATTGAACATTATGCTTGTGTGGTTGAACTTCTATCAAGATTTGGGCTCTCAGATGAAGCTGAGGAATTTATTCTTTCCTTGCCATGGATGCAAGTATTTGGGGAGCTCTTCTAAGTTCTTGTCAAGCAAGTGGAGACATCAAGATTGCGTGGCAGAACAAATAATTGAGTCGAATTCAGGTGGTACTGGGAATTATGTTTTCATATCAGATGTACATGCAGCCTTAGGGGAGTGGGATCAAGTCAGAATCAAGCGAAAGTCCTTGAAAGCTAGAGGACTTAGAAAGAACCTTGGATATAGCTGAATGGAGATTGGAAGTGGGGTATACGTTTTTGGCACTGGAGATAGGTCCTTTGAACAATATAAAGAGGTCAATAATTTACAGGAGACCCTTGCTGGTTTAATGGCTAACAAAAATTATGTTTCTGACTTGAAATGAGAACAGATACATGCTTTGTAGGAACAGCGAAAAGTTTGCAATTGCTTTTGGATTGCTGAATATTGAAATGAGATACCCCTTTGCAGGTAATGAAGGATTTCAGTTGTGGGGATTGCCACAATATGTCTAACTGATGATGGATGAAACACCCTTATGACTGCGCTAGGCCCGTCCTATATCAAGGTTCTACAATGGCTTCGTGGGGATTGCCACAATATGTCTAACTGATGATGGATGAAACACCCTTACGACTGCGCTGGGACAATCCTATATCAAGGTTCTACAATGGCTTCTTCTTAATATTGTAATTTTCTTATATCACACTTGTGTGTGTTTTGGGGCGTGGATGAGAATGGTTTGGCCATAGACGCGGGATTATGATACTGCTATTTGACGAGTCCTAGGCCCTTTCACAGAAAACTTTTGATTTAAACTTTACAATTCTTTTGGGTCTTTAAGATTTGTCCTTTAAGTTGTGATCTGAATTTAAATTTGTCATTCTCACGAGCAATTAATGTGAATTTCTTCTTAGTATTTTGAGAAAGATGATAATTACATTATTACTCTATTTTGACTCTTGAGGAATTTTCATTAATTTCATTATTTAGAGAATCCATGCACTGAAGGGAAAATAAGCCAAATTTGGCAAACACACACAAAATCCAGTTAAGCATATCCAGCAAATACTCTTCCCCTTTATCATCAGTAAAAAATTTAATGCTGCAATTATTGCAAAGTTATATTTTCTCACTATAAATGCTCACTCTACTGAGTCTACTCTCCATACAAGCCAACCTTGTCAAAGAACTATGGCAAACATTGTAGCATTTCATTCATTTTTCTCCGTAACACTTGCAATATTGCAGATATCTATCATATCTGTCTCTAAATTCTGTGTCACAGAAGCCAGCAATGGAGGCTTCAGTGTGGATTTAATCCACCGAGATTCGCCAGAATCTCCCTTTCACAATCCTTCTTTATCTCCGTCACACCACTTGAACAATGCTTTGCGACGTTCATTTAACCGTGTTCATCATTTCAGGTCATCTAATCCACAATCAGCTTCAACTGATGTAACCCCTGCTGGTGGAGAATTTCTCATGAAGATATCCTTGGGGACACCACCGATTGAAATCCCTGCTATTGCTGATACTGGTAGTGACCTTATATGGACACAATGCAAGCCCTGTACTCATTGTTACCATCAAAGGCCTCCTATGTTCAGTCCCAAAAACTCTTCTTCATACAAAGCTGTACCTTGTGGTTCAAGACAATGCCGATCTCTTAAAAGAACTTCTTGCCTCCCAAATGGAAATACTTGCCACTATTCGATGAGGTATGGAGATATGTCTTTCAGTGTTGGCGAGCTTGCCACAGAAACAGTCAGGTTGGGTTCCACTAGTGGTCAACCAGTCTCCCTCCCCAACACAATTTTTGGCTGTGGGCAAGATAATGATGGTACATTCAGTGATGCTGGATCTGGAATAGTTGGCCTAGGAGGCGGGTCAGTTTCGCTTATTTCGCAGATGGGTTCTTCCATTGGTGGTAAATTTTCCTATTGCTTGGTGCCAATGCTTGCCCAAAACACAAAAGCCAGCAAAATGAATTTTGGAGGCAGTGGTGTGGTTTCAGGTTCTGGGGTGGTTTCCACTCCAATAGTCCCAAAATTCCCAGACACTTTCTATTACTTAACACTGGAAGGAATCAGTGTTGAGAACAAAAGATTGAACTTCTATAATTCCTCAACCTCATCAAATACTTCTAAATTATCTCAGGATGGTAACATCATCATCGACTCGGGAACCACACTGACTATCCTTCCATCAGACCTCTACCTTCAACTAGTATCAGCAGTGAAAAATGCAATCAAGTTGCCAACAATCAGTGACCCACAAAATATCCTAAACCTGTGCTACTCTGATTTAGCTGCTAAAGATATACCCATTATCACTGCACATTTCAGGGGTGCAGACTTGAAGTTGAATCCATTGAACACCTTTGTTAGAACTAGCTCATCTTCCATATGCTTTGCTTTTATCCCGGCTAATGAAATCGCCATTTTCGGTAACCTGGCACAGATGAATTTCCTTGTGGGCTATGACCTACAGAAGAAGACTGTTTCCTTTAAGCCTACTGATTGCACCAAACACTGATATCTGAGGTGTATGATTAGAATGTCAAACACAATTTTTCATCATAATTTGCTATTTGCGTGGCATAGAATTTGTTATGATGTATACAGATCTTCTCTTCCTTTTATTTAGTGAATGGTTTTGGTGTGAGTATGAACTTGCCAAGTACTTCAGACATTTATATGATCAAGTGGCACTGGATTTCCTTAAAGAAGAGGAAGGAAATTTCAAAATAAATTGATTGAATTGCAGTAATGTTGATTTTAACTAAGGGAATAAATAATGGATAAATTTTTTAGATAAAAGCTTGAATGTGAGGAATATTACTTGGAAATTCCAGTGAACTAAAATTTGGCTCGAGTGTGGCCAATTATAATGAAATTTGGCCAAAAGTACACCTTAGAAATGAACTATTGTTTCATGGAAGAATTTTCATTCTAAATTTGTGTTATAGTCCAAACTTCATCTGTATTCCGATTTATTGGCCGAATCATTTTATCAAATTGTTTTCTTAATTAGTACCATATTTCTATATAGAAAATTATATTTTGACCCCCTCAACTATGACCCTTTTTCACTTTATCCCCTCAACTATCATATTTTCTATATTACACTCTATGTGATTAGTTTCACTTTGCCTACATATTTAACGTAAAGTTATTTTATTTTGCTCCTGACCTACGTAATTTTTTTCACTTTGCTTGGACATGTCAAAAATTTCCGTCTAAAAAGATAATGGACATTTGTGATTGGGGCATGGTGAAATAATCAAAGTAGTTGAAGGGGTAATGTAGAAAATTCAATAGTTTAAGGGTTAAAGTGAGTGGGTCAAAGTGTAATTTACCCTTTCTATAAAACACGAGAAAAATGTAATGGTTGTAACCGAACACCCTTTCCAACGGTAAAATATTTAAACCGACCACCCTTTCAAATTACAAAGGAGAGAGACCAAAACTTCTGTATCATCTCATGGGAACAGCAAACTTGTGCAAGTTATGCCTACAAAGCGAAGACTCTCTCTCCGTCGTACTCTCAAAAGCACTATCTTCAGCAAGAAACTCCAGAGATCTCCACACAGTTCATTCGCTGTTAATCACTTTAGGACTCGACCAGTCTGTCTTTTTCTCAGGCATACTCATAAGGAAATACGACAAATTCAAAGACCCACTTGCTTCTTTATCAGTTTTTCGCCGAGTTTCCCCTACTAACAATGTTTATCTATGGAATACAATCATTAGAGCAATGACCCGTAATGGGTTGTTCTCCGAGGCTCTTAATTTGTACACCAAGATGGGAAAATTAAGGGTTTATCCCGATACGCATACTTTTCCGTCTGTTATTAATGCGTGTGCTGGTTTAGCAGATTTTGAGATGGGAAAAATTGTTCATGACCATTTATTGCAAATGGGTTTTTGCTGGGATCTGTATATAGGTAACGCATTGATTGATATGTATTCGAGGTTTAATGAGTTGGAGAGAGCGCAAAATGTGTTTGAAGAAATTCCCCAAAGAGATGTTGTTTCTTGGAATAGTTTGATTTCGGGTTATAGCTCAAATGGGTATTGGGCAGAAGCATTAGAAATTTATCGCCAATCAAGGATGGTAGGTTTGGTACCAGATTCTTTTACAGTTTCAAGTGTTTTACCTGCATGTGGCAGCTTGGTGGCCGTGGAAGAGGGCGAGAGAGTTCATGGCTTGATAGAGAAGATTGGGATCAAGACAGATGTAATTGTGAGCAATGGGCTTCTTTCAATGTATTTTAAATTTGATAAGTTAATGGATTGTTGGAGAGTTTTTGATGAGATGTTAGTCAGAGACACAGTTACTTGGAACATTGTGATATGTGGATACTCACAATCGGGCTTGTATGAGGAGTCAATCAGGTTCTTTTTGGAAATCGAGCGTGAATTCAAACCAGACCTGCTAACCATCACTTCTGTCCTCCGTGCTTGTGGTCATGTTGGGGACTTGAAATTGGGAAGTTACATTCATGACTACATGATGAGAAATGGATACGAATGTGATACTACAACTCACAATATTATTATTAATATGTATGCTAATTGTGGTAATTTAGTAGCTTCACAGGAAGCTTTTGATGCGATGAAAAATAAGGATTTGGTGTCATGGAACTCGCTGATTAATGGTTATGTCGAGTATGGATATTATGAGGAAGCAATGAAGCTTTTAAAGATGATGAAGATGGAGTTGCAACCAGATTTTGTCACTTATTTGATGCTTCTGTCTATGTCTACTCGGCTAATAAACATAAATCATGCCATGGAACTCCACTGTGATATAATTAAAAATGGATTTGATACAACTTTAGTTGTGGGTAATGCTCTTGTGGATGTCTACGCTAAATGTGGCGAATTAGAGAATTCACTGAAGCAATTTGAAAACATGAAAGTTCATGATACAGTAACATGGAATACCATTATTACTGCATGTGGTCATTGTGAGGACTGTAGTCTAGGATTCAGAATGATTAGAAGAATGCGAATTGAGGGGATGATGCCAGATGTTGCTACCATGTTAGGTACCTTGCCTTTGTGCTCCTTATTCGCTGCCAAAAGACAAGGGAAAGAAATGCATGGCTGCATTTTCAGGTTAGGGTTTGAGTCAGATGTTGCAATTGGGAATGCTTTGATCGAAATGTACTCTAAAAGTGGATGTTTGATGAAGTCAATCTTAGTTTTTGAGCATATGAAAGTTAGAGACATAGTGACATGGACTGTATTGATCTCTGCATATGGAATGTATGGCGAAGGCAGGAAAGCTCTTAGAGCTTTTGAGGATATGAAGAAAACAGGTGTTGTTCCAGATCATATTTTGTTTATTTCCATCCTATACGCATGTAGCCATTCACGTTTGGTCAAAGAAGGTCGAGCTTGCTTTGATAAGATGAAGCAAGACTACAACATTGAGCCCAGAATTGAACATTATGCTTGTGTGGTTGATCTTCTATCAAGGTCTGGGTTCATAGCTGAAGCAGAGGAATTTGTTCTTGCCATGCCATTGAAGCCGGATGCAAGTATATGGGGAGCTCTACTTAGTGCGTGTCGAGCAAGTGGAGACATCAAGATTGCAGAACGGGTTTCAAAACGTATCATTGAATTGAATTCAGATGATACCGGATATTATGTTTTAGTGTCAAATGTATATGCAATCCTAGGGAAGTGGGATCAAGTGAGAACGATTCGAAAGTCTTTGCAAGACAGAGGACTTAGAAAAGACCCTGGATGTAGTTGGATAGAGATTCAAAGCAGGGTATATATTTTTGGCACTGGAGATAGGTTTTTTGAACAATACGAACAGGTCAATAATTTACTGGAGACCCTTGCTGGTTTAATGGCCAAGGAAGGTTATGTTGCTGACTTGAAATTTGCTTTGCATGATGTTGACGAGGATGAGAAGAGATACATGCTTTGCGGGCATAGCGAAAGGCTTGCCATAGCATTTGGATTGTTAAATACGAAACCTGGTACCCCTTTGCAGGTAATGAAGAATCTTCGGGTTTGTGGAGATTGCCACACAGTGACTAAGTACATATCAAAGATTGTCCAACGAGAAATATTAGTTAGAGATGCCAATCGCTTTCATTTATTCCAGGATGGAAACTGTAGTTGTGGAGATAATTGGTGATGGAATGCATTGTTCTATCACTGGTTGATGACTGAAGCAGATCTTCCATGTAAAGAGTTAAAAGAAATAAACATAGCTGCATTATATTTGCAGGCAGGTCAGACTGGCTTGACTCTCTGCTTGCTCTGTGTTTCGTGGAGTTTATCTATTGTTTTTCCTAAATTCAATTTGTTATGCTTAACTACAGGAATAATCATCACCATCAATGTACAAGTTATTTCAGAATTGCTGGACATCACTTTTGTGTCGACCATCTGGTAGATGTTTTTAAATTGCTACCCAAAATATATAATTTGTTTGGCAGTAGACTCACAATAAGCAATTTTAAATGAATGGTAAATATTTTCTTTGCAGACCATTACTCACTATATACATCTAAAGGTCAACCAGCCAGCCATATCAATTGGATGATGTTTGTTTCCAGAGGGTATACTTTAAATACATTTTTGCTGTTTCAGTATTGTCTTGAACTGTAAGAACTTTTGGCTTCTATTGTCAGTTTAGCTTTACTATTTCTGTATACTCTATAAACTGAATATATTCTGTGTCCTGCTACTTCTCTGTTTTTTTTTTCACTCACCTCGATGATTCTGAAAAGAACTTCTTGGCTGTTCTTTGCTTGAAAAAACGTTGGTCTTTCATTCAGTCGATAACAGCCTGTTAAAATTCCCACAAAGAGCTTGTTAAACTGGAGATTCTCAAATCACCTTACTTTCAACATGAGCTGCCAACATAGAGACCAAATCAGAATGTCAATTTTTTTTTGAACCCTGGGGAAAGATGATGGTATTTAAAATTTGATTTTGGGGAGACAATTCTTTGGAACATGCATGCACGTATGTGGCTGGCTTTCATTTGGGCATATGTAATTTTTATGGTAGGCAGGGGGTAATAGCTAGTTATTAGTGGGGTACAAGGTGAAGATAACGTTGAAACCCTAGTCTGTTTTGAATCTAATGAAACTGGTATTACTATAAACGCGGTTTATTAGCAGGCTAGCTGCTATCTGTAAACTTATCGAGTTATCGAGAACTGTTTTGTTTTTGATTAGAGAGCATCACTTGGGTAATTTCACTCTTTACTGGAGCAGGTCATGAGGGTTCTTTACTGTTCTGCCACATGAACTAGATTAGGGGCTACACGTAAGTCTTTATGTGCTTGGTTCAGACATATTTTATTTTTATCATCCTGGCACTTGGCAGTATGGTTGTTACTTGTTAGAATGTTACGATACATGATTCGATAAATACGATACATGTCAATATAGAAATAGAACGGTACATTTCATATAAGTGTATCGTTTTATCTTGAGATACACGATGCTAATCGATACACCCGTATAGGTTCAAAAAAGAGAAAATAACAAAAAGAGAAAGAAAGATAAATGTCCTATATGATTTTTATATAGATTTTTTAACTTGTTGACTCTTTCAATCATCTTAATATTTTATATAATTTATATTCTCTTTCTGGGCCTAGAAATATTTTGTCAAATAAGAAAAGAAAGGAAAGCAAGTAGTTGAAAAAAATAATGAAGCGGAAGGAGACATACAAAATGTTGAAAAAGATAGATGACTTGTTAGCATCCGATTATGAAGATATCGAAGCCGTTGAAATTGAAGATCAAGATGAAAATGTGGTTCATAGGACTATAAGAATTGATTATTTTGGATTTTGCTATTCTTTAAATTCGGATATTGATCAATTATATTGTGAACTTGAATTGTTAAATTTTGTTTTGAAAGTTGGTGGTCTTTTTTTATCTAGTATGGAATTTAAGTTGAAATATCTAAATCGTTTTGGACTATATATATTCAAACACAAGACACTTATACACATACATGTATTCGTTATGATACATGATACACTAATTTAAGAAAATAAAATGCAGTACAATACACGTTTTGACAACCTTGCTTGGCAGGAATATGACCTGCTTCAAATGTGACCTTTGACTACTTATTGGGATTTTGTGGTATTTTTGATTTTGTTTTTGCTGAACTTGTTGGTGGTGCTTTATGAGTTGCAGTGTTGGGAGTTCATTTTTGGTCGCTTGTTTTTACTTGAGAATTCTAGGTTCTGTTTTGTTCTGTTAGTTAATTTGGGGTTATACAAGCTATGAAGGTGGCATTGCAGACTAGGAAGAAATTGAATTCCATTTTGTTTGGTCCTCCATATTTTAATAGTAAGGAGTATGACAAATGGGAATAAGAGAAAGTATGTGCTCATGTCATAATGATGGAATAGTATTGAACCGTTAGTAGTGCAAATTGCATGTTTTTGTCCACCAATATCACAATCTGTAAGGTACGTGAAGCCATTCAAAGAGAAAGCTTATATCAGGTGCATGATGTTTATCCAAAGTTTCCCTTCTCCTTAACTCTTCTGAGCATGGTGTTTGGATTCAGTAGAGTGCCAACTAGTCTGGTCACCATCATGCCAATTTCATTGAGAAGACCATGGGTATGATATCCACGACGCTACTTCAATACCTGAGAAGTGAAGCAGCTTCCCCAAGTCTTTCATCTGAAAATGTTTAGTCAAGTGGACTTCCAACAAATATATACCATCAACCAATTATTAATATTTTGTTTCAAAACTGCCATAACGCCAAAACTTTTTCGTTTCCATGGAAATCGCAACGAATTAGTGATTGAATTTCAAAATTCCTACGTTTCAAAATATTTTGAGGTATTTCGAAATGTTTCCACCAAAGTTTTGAAATGTTCCGGAGATAAATTTTCAATTTTTTTTCTCCATTTCTATTATGTTTATGAAATTTTTAAACATTTCTATAACGTTTCCGTAATTTTGATCCTTGCCCTCGCCATCATTTGGATTTTAATCAACATAAGTTATCCAATGATTTGTAGTGTAATTTTTTTTGGAGTTTATGAAATGTGAAAAGCATAATTGTAATGCGAATAAATTTGTTGCTACAACACTCGTGGGAATAGAACTGGTGCTGCTAACTCGAAGTTGGATACTCTGATTATCAGTCTTACAGATTTTTTTCTTTGATGATACTGAAGGTATAACGCTCTATTATGTAATTCCAGATAAAGTCCTTGAAGAGCAATGCACACCCTGGCACACTTCTGATTATCAGTCTTACAGATTTTTTTCTTTGATGATACTAAAGGTATAACGCTCTATTATGTAATTCCAGATAAAGTCCTTGAAGAGCAATGCACACACTGGCACACATCTCCATTACATGGGAAATGAATGGATCACTTGATCTTTATTCACACGATTCAACTGGCCCTCAAGGTTCAGAAATAGCTTCAGGAAGTGGCTCCTTTAGGTGCAGCTGCTGCCAGGTATGTCTCATGCATGGCTTGGAACTTAGTGATTAACTTGTCTTGAGGTGGCCAGTTTTCTTTGATTACTGGAACATCTGAGAAATTCTCCATCCATGCTGCTGATAACAATGGGAATTTCTCAGAATCTATCATCTTTAGTCCAGTTATCTCTTCTAAGAGACTGACAATTGTAGCTATCCAACCAAATGCTAGATCTAGAATTCTGATGTTCTCTCCACCAAAGAATGTCTTCCCCTTCAGCAGCTCTTCTACAAATTTCAGGTTCTCCACGGCTGGAACAATAGATTCCTTTTGCTCTTTCCCTTGTTTAATAAAAGCTTGCCATATTGATGGCAAGAGCTACAAGCACGGACTGGCAGCAAGGAGTCAACTGAATGACCAAAGCATCGGTTGCTTCCACTTGTGGCCTTCTTCAACCGCCTTGACACCTTAGAGAGAAATATATAGTCAATGTCAAGAATAACTTTATGAGCTGTATTAGAGTGCAACTTGGATGTTTGATAGGTCAATTTAGGTTCAACCCAAGTCATAAAACTCTATACATAGATTCAACCTGAATCTGTGTTCAATCCTAATCATTCAACCCATGTACTACCCGTGAATAGATTTTTGAACTCAGGTTGGAACTTGTGTTCGACTATCAGTTTGAAATTCAAGTTCAATTCGGGCTCGATTATCGTGTTAAAGAACTAGGCTTGAACCCGAATTAGAAAATTTTGGTTGGGTCACGGGAAACCCGAGATCCAAAATTTTTAGGTTGAACTTTTTTTGCCCAAAGCCAACCTGAGTATTAGAAATCTGTGACAAAGTACCGAATATTTCGGGTTGGTTCAGCTTAGAGACTAACCTATGATTAAATAAAATGAAAGTAATTTAAACACGATGGTCACTTGCTAGTGAAATAGCTAAAACATTAGGCTGACAATTGTGTGTTTGTGAGTTTTAACATGAGGGCAACCACTTTGTCTACTATGAAAGATCATGTTTGTACCCAATCAACTTCTCCCAACACCCTCAACTAACGGAACCAACCTAGGAAATGACTTTAAAACTAATATTGTAAACTAATGCAAGATCATGTTAAATATGAAAGTTAACAAAAGCAGAAACATGAAAGCCTTTACGCATTTTTCTGGTTCTGGTCAACTCAGCCTGTAAATGTAGCAGATCAGTGGTTCGTTTACCTTTTCATCATTGAATTTAGCCCAGAAACGTGCAGTGGCTTTCTCATAAGGATATTCAAGTAATAAGGGGGTTTGCTTCCATGTTTCTTCTATGTACTCAAGAATTATTAGTGATCCTGAGATTGGATTTCCATTGTGCACAAGCACTGGGACCTGTTTGTAAACAGGGTTGTACTGGAGAAGTAGAGGGCTCTTGTTGTCAAGATCCTCAAATATGGTATCATGCTCTATGCCTTAAGTTTCAGTGCCCAAACGACCCTCAAGGCAAATGGACTTGTCCATGTCCTGAAAACCGTCACCTCTTCTGCCATAATGTTTTGACAGGCAAACCATGATGGCTCGGGCCCTTTATATGCAAAGTCATCTTGTTCATTATGATGTTTTTCATTTGTCTTTTTTGAATGTTGTTGTATGTCCCTATATGTTATTTTGCATACCTGTATCAAGTTCTTTTTTATTATATAAATCAATATGTCTAGCCTACTACAAAGGGGAAGAAGATGGGATGGGTAATGGCTTGTGGGGATTGAATTCAGGTCTTGGAGCAGAAAAAAACTGGATCTTTTCCCACTACAAACAACATCTCCTATGGCGAGGTTCATACCCTAAAACTCTCCTTGGGAGGTGCAGACCTGGCCATCCAGGGGTGCCTGTGATCGCTTCGTATCAGCCTCTTGTTTCCATTCCCCCCTATTACATTTCATATTTCTAACTTTATTTGATAAGCAGATACAATTTCCAAGTAGAGAACCAGTTTCTCTTGTGCTCTAGAAATGAACAGGGTCAGAAATCTTATTTTGATAACTTTTAGTGACTGAAAAGTTATTTTACATGTATTTTCTTTAGGAATGTTTGGAGTTCCTTTTATTCCAAGGACCTAAACTTAGAAGAAACCTATGTTTATGCATCATGCATTATGTAAACTATATGATAAAAGCAGGCCAAAATAAAAGAAAAAGTTTGACAAGTCTTTGGACACTTGTGTTTTGGTATTTCATACCGGCTGCCTTGTAACTAGACCAAAGTTTCCAGCTGATTGCTTTGAATAGGCTGGCCAAGGCTCAAACTTAACTTGTTTGGATGCATAATGATGCTGAAAACTTCTGTCCTAGTTCCTCGTGCACAACCACAAACTTTCCAATCCACCCCTTCCCCAACCCCCAGAATTTTTTATCATTATGTTATTTACATGACAATGTGATTTAAACCCACATTTGTTTATCTAAAAACGTGTTTGTAAAACATCATGTCAATTTTTTTCTAGAAATCGAGTTTTGGAAACACAGTTTTATCTTGAAAAACTGGGTTTGAACCACACTTTCTATAATCAAGGGTAAATTAAAAAATAAGCTAAGAATTAGGATAAAGATTGGATAAAGATTGAATAAAGTTTAAAAAAACCCTGTAATGCAGTAATTAATGGTAGCAAATGTATTTGGTTATAGTCCATGGTGGAAAGAAGCGGTTGTAGTTAGCTACTGTTCTTCCATGTTTTAGATATTAGAAGAAAATTTTGTCTAGATAGTACATTTCGATCCCCAAATTTCTCTAAAGGTAAGAATTGAGCCCTAACCACAACATCACCCCTTGGTACAAGGATTAAAGTTTCATTTGGGTGCATATATTTGAACAATCTCGTGAAATATTTTGGAAACAGAAAAAATTGGTATTCGATATCGAAACATTGAAGAAACCTCTCAAAACATTTTGAAACATGAGAATTTTGGTTTTCAATCATCAAATAGTTTTGATTTTCACCAAAACCAAAACATTCCAATCGAAAACAGCAGAATGCGACGAATTATGATGCCATGTCTCCATTATAGTGTAGGCATCCTTTGAGTTTCCTTGGAATATATTTTTTAGAAAGGATAGGAGGAAAAAGACATGGAAGAGCATTAAGCTATATACTTGTTTTTCATAAGTTACTAAGTTATAATAAGGTCCTGCTTGAATGTGTATCATTTTATTGCTAAAACACTGGAGAAAATAGAAATTCTGTTGCTAACTCAAAGTTGTTGGATAATGTTATCATCGGCCATGCAGGTTTTACGTGGTGGTAGATACACTAGTTCCATAGCAGAGCTAGTCACTGACCAATGGACCGGAGGCGGCGGGGAATTTTTGGTGTATAAAGGACCAACAACAATGAAAGAGGAGAGGGAACTAATTTCTTTGATAATATTAGAACCTCTATTATATGACTGCATATAAAGTCTTTCAAGGACTGTTCATTCACTGGCACACATCCCCTTTACATGAGAGGTATGTATCATTTGATATTTATTCACCCAATTCTACAAACACTCGAGGTTTAGAAATAACTTCAGTAAGTGGATCATTTAGGTGCAGCCACGGCGGTGTATTTCTCAATCATGGCTTGATACCTGATGATTAACTTGTCTCTAGGTGGCCAGCATTCTTTGATCACTGGAGCATCCGAAAAGTTCTGCATCCATGCCGATAACAATGGAAATTTCCCCGAAGCTGTTAAGCTGAGACCAGTTACCTCTTCTAAGACACTGACCAGATTAGCTAACCAGCCAAATGCTAGATCTAGATATCCGATTGTCTCTCCACCAAAGAATATGTTCCCCTTCAGCTTCTCTTCTACGTATTTCAGGTTCTGCTCAGCTTGAACAATAGCTTCCTCTTGCTCTTTCCCTTGTTTAGTTGAAGCATCCCATATTGATGGCATAAGCTACATTCGGGGGGAGAAATGTGTAATTAAGGTTAAGAATAAGGTTGTAAGCTGACTAGAAATGTTACTAACAATGAGTACCATCTCAGAAAACTTCATCAATTTTTGATCATATGATTTTATGTAAATAGTTTCATGGAAACATTCTCTTTATTCACATTCATGGGAAGGTAAGATTATGTATATTTTGATCCTACATAAAACCCACAATAGCAGAAATATGAAACTCAACGAAAGCAGAAATATGAAAGTTTTCACTACAAAGGCAAGGCAGGCAGCCTTGATGTCTGAGAACAGTGATTTGTTTACCTTTTCATCATTAAACCTTGCCCAGAAACGTGCAGTGGCTTTCTCACAAGGATCTTCAGGTAACAAGGGATTTTGCTTCCATGTTTCTTCAATATATTCAAGAATTACAAGTGATTCTAAGATTGGCTTTCCATTGTGCAGGAGTACTGGGACCTTTTTGTGAACAGGGTTGTATTGGAGGAGAAGAGAGCTCTTGTTTTGAAGATCCTCAAGTATGGTTTCATATTCTATACCCTTCAGCTTCAGTGCCCAGACAATCCTCAATGAAAATCGACTTGACCAGCTCCTGAAGAGCTTCACTTCTTCTGCCATGACTGGTAAACTGTGATCAACTCAAGAGGTTGAGAATTTCCAAGGCCTCAACTTAGTAGTTTATAGATTGGATATTGTTATGGTATCGAAATTTATTTTTTAGAACTGTTACCGACAAACGAATCTGAACCGTTAGATCTTTATTGATGTTATTTAGAGCCATTGAGCATGAAAATTGTAGAATAAAGTGAACTATTGAAATAAAAAAAAATTGATATAGAAAAATCACTTTCACTACCTTTTCTAATACATATATCAGACATTTTGTGGTATAACCAAGAAATAATGCTCTGATTAGAAAACAAATTTGACAAATATGTTCTTGTTTGTAGTCTTTGGTCAGATCTGTTCTAGTCTCCCATGGCGGCTGCCTTTGTGGTATATTATAATAAAAGCAGGCCAAGAAATAATGCTCCGATTAGAAGACAAATTTGACAAATATGCTATTGTTTGTAGTCTTTGGACAGACCTGTTTTAGTCTCCCATGGCAACTGTTTTTGTAATAAGATTAGGAGTAGGAGCTAATTTACTGATATAATTTATTAATTTAATTTAGTATGATCTTTGAAATTTGGTGTTGATCCAATAATTTTACTAAAACAACCTTAAATCAATAAATTTGATCAGATTTTTAGATCTAAATAACATTACTCTAAAATTAGTGTTGTCAGATTCATATCCATTTCAAGGAGTTGACTACGGTACCAAGTGCCATACCTTTATTTATCATATTTGTGGGTATTTTTATCATTATTATGGTACCCAAAAAATAATAAAAATAATTATCACAACAGTGATAAAAACATAGTAAAAATATCAATAAATATGGTAAATTACCCATAAAAGTAATAATTTTTTTATACCAAAAAAAAGTGATAAAAATAGTTACCATAAATGTGATAAAAACACCCACTAAATTTTTTGGTTGTTAAATGACCCAAAAAAATGATAAAAATACAATTGAAGCAATAAAATTTAGAGGTACGGTAATCGAAATTTTTTTTTGGTACCATAGTCAAGTACCCATTTCAATGCTCTGATTTAAAAAAAAAAAAAATATAAATCACTCATGATGTATTGGTAGAAGAAGTTATTCATATACGACGAGCTCTACTTCAATTAAAAAAAAGTAACTTAATAATAAGATTAAAGTTTAATTTTTTTTCTTCTTACTTTACATACTTAACTGAAATTATTTTTTGAGAACTTTAAACTTATTTATATTACTTTATACAACTCCTCGAGAATAAAAAAACTGGGGCATACTCACTTCATGGGTGCAACATCAACAAATTCGCTCATGATCAAGTTAAAACCTAAGATCTATGACCATATTACCTTCTATGAACGAGGAAACCTATTAATTATATAGCCATTGCTACAAGAACGTCTGAAAAAAAAAGAACCCAAGAAAGGTATCAAAATAACTGAAACAGTGGAAATAGGGTTAAGTTAGCATTCCCTATTAAATGTGAGGACGGTGGGTCTGGGTCTTTATGTATTGATAAAATTGCTCTATTATAATTTGAATGTCATTATTTTGAATTGGATAAAAAAATTTTTCATATGCAACAGTAAAATTATATATATATGACTTTCCTCAACTTATGTGGTTGGATTAATAATGTCACTAGTGATTAATAATGTCACTGGTGACGCACATCAATCGACTTTCCTCAACTTATGTGGTTGACTTTCCTCGGCATAGCTGTGCGTCTGGAGGCGTTGTCGAATAGGGGCCCATCACCTCCCGTTCAACTTCCAGACACATTCTTATTACTTCAGAATTTTTTAAAATTTTTTGAACTAATATTATGTATTGATTTTAAAAATAAATGGATTAAACACAAGATAAATTAAAAATAATAAGGTCAATCCAAAAAAAAAATTGAATTTTTGTACTTTGTCATAACACAACTTGATCCGTACTTTTATTCATGCTATTTAAAATTATAATTTTTTTTTTGAATTATTCTTTGAACTATTTAATTTGTTTCAATTGATATCATCCGTTAAGATTAATTGTTAAATAAGATAAATTAACTGTTGATATTAACAGAATTTGTCTCATTTGACGATTAATTTTAACGAAATCTATCTTATTTATCGATTTAATCTTAATAGAGGTGTCGATTAAAATAAATTACTCATTTCAGAGAATAAATTGGAGCAATTAAAAATCCAGCCCGAATATCCAAATATGTCAACGGTCACTCTTCAAATTCAAAAAGAAAAAAGGAAAAGGAAAAAGGAAAAAGGAAAAAGGAAAAGGAGAAGGAGAAGGGAGGAAATTGCAGCAACCCCTCTGTTTGGTTCCTGAAGCAACAGAGGAAAATTATTGGATGACTTATTTTTGTTTTCTTGAACATTTTCTCAGCAACCAAACGCTGCAGTCGATTGATGTGGGTGAAGTAGAAATTGAGCTGAGAAGAATGTGGTGAGGTTTTGATGTGATGATTCATGAGGATCGCCAGGTACTTGATGATATGCCGAGTAGAGAAGAGATATTGTTTCTTGGATTGCAATGTTATGTGGGTATACAAAAATGTTGAAGGTTAGAAGAGGCAAGAACTTTGTTTGATAGGATAAAATGAAGAGAATGCTGTTTGTTGGAATTCAATCCTATCAGGTTATGTAAGAAATGGAGGGATTAAAGAGGCTAGAGAATTGTTTGAGGCGATGCTGATATGAACTCTGTCGTGTTGTGGGTGCTTATTATTGAAGGGTGTTTTACATAGGCTTGTAAGTGAAGCCAAAAAGTTGTTTAATCATGCTTCTATAAAAAGTTTGTTGCTTTATAATCCTATGTTGGCTGGCTGTGAAGAAGTGAGATATTGTTATGAGTTATTTATAAGATTCCTCAATATGATGTGGGTTCATGGACCAGCATTATAGTGTGTAGTTTGAGTGGTGGGCAATTAGAGAAAGCTGGGGGACTTGTTTCAGGAGATGCCGAAAAGATGTGGTGGCTTGGACAGCAATGATTCGGGGGTATTTGCACATTCAGATTCAACATTCTTGGGAATTATTTGACAAGATACCTCAGAGAGACATTGTTGCATGGAATTCAATGGTTGGTGATTATGTTCAGAATGGATGTTAGAAGATGCTCTTGAATTGAATTGGTCATGAAGATGCCATGATGGGATATAGAGTGTCACGGAGTTTGGTATTGTAGGGATATGTTCAACAAGATGATAAATTCTACAAGATTTTTCGGTTGAACAGGATAAATGCAACAAGATGGGACATATGATTGCTAGATACCGAAAGCTAGTTTTGAATGTCAATATGTTGCAAAGTGGATTTGTGATACTAGCATGATCTCAGTATGTGGTGTGCTTTCTGTACATTATTGGAGAAGAGCAGCGCACCTCTGTCTGATCAAGATTTGTTAGAAAATCTTAAAAGATGCTGCTGCTGTGTTTGAAAGGATTAAAAATCGTGATATAGTGGCTTGGAATGCCAAGATTGTGGCACAAATATGGCATGGTTCTGGTATACAAGCCCTCAATCTCACCTTCTATGATTCGAGCTGGATTAGAACCAGACCATGTAACTTTTTTAGGTCTCTTGACTAACTGTGCTCATTCAGCAATAATTGATGAGATCTAGAAACACGTTCAATTCAGTGCAGAAGATTTGGAATTTGGTTTCAAAAACCATAGCATCATGCCTGCATAGTTGATCTCCTTGGTAGATCAGGATTGCTGGCTGCTGGGAAACATTACTTAGTTCACGTAGAGCCGACAAAAATTTTGAGACTGGTGAATTTGTTGAAAAAAAGCTTCCAAGTATTCAACCTCCAATGTTGGGATGCATGTACTTCTATCAATTATATATGCATGAGAGATGCGTAGAAGGACCCAGCAAATGTTAGAGCAGTATTGAAGCAACATCAATTGAAAGAGTTGGCATGTAGTTGGATTGAGATGAATTGTAAGATCTATCATTAACTGTATAATGGCAAGTCTTATCTCCTAACAGAGTCTCTATCCAAACAATATTAGTCTTTACCTAATCCTTGATGAACTTGGCTTGATGATGACACGTTGATGAGGTGATATTCATCTAAATGTATAGTTTTATGTCACTTGTTTATAGAAATCATACTCGAAGGATTGTATAAACTTGCATGGAGAAATTTGCTTTCATGTTTGCGTTGCTACAAGCTTACATGCAATTTATTCTCTATGCAAATAGTTTTGATTTTCACCAAAACCAAAACATTCCAAACGAAAACAGCAGAATGCGACGAATTATGATGCCATGTCTCCATTATAGTGTAGGCATCCTTTGAGTTTCCTTGGAATATATTTTTTAGAAAGGATAGGAGGAAAAAGACATGGAAGAGCATTAAGCTATATACTTGTTTTTCATAAGTTACTAAGTTATAATAAGGTCCTGCTTGAATGTGTATCATTTTATTGCTAAAACACTGGAGAAAATAGAAATTCTGTTGCTAACTCAAAGTTGTTGGATAATGTTATCATCGGCCATGCAGGTTTTACGTGGTGGTAGATACACCTAGTTCCATAGCAGAGCTAGTCACTGACCAATGGACCGGAGGCGGCGGGGAATTTTTGGTGTATAAAGGACCAACAACAATGAAAGAGGAGAGGGAACTAATTTCTTTGATAATATTAGAACCTCTATTATATGACTGCATATAAAGTCTTTCAAGGACTGTTCATTCACTGGCACACATCCCCTTTACATGAGAGGTATGTATCATTTGATATTTATTCACCCAATTCTACAAACACTCGAGGTTTAGAAATAACTTCAGTAAGTGGATCATTTAGGTGCAGCCACGGCGGTGTATTTCTCAATCATGGCTTGATACTTGATGATTAACTTGTCTCTAGGTGGCCAGCATTCTTTGATCACTGGAGCATCCGAAAAGTTCTGCATCCATGCCGATAACAATGGAAATTTCCCCGAAGCTGTTAAGCTGAGACCCGTTACCTCTTCTAAGACACTGACCAGATTAGCTAACCAGCCAAATGCTAGATCTAGATATCCGATTGTCTCTCCACCAAAGAATACGTTCCCCTTCAGCTTCTCTTCTACATATTTCAGGTTCTCCTCAACTTGAACAATAGCTTCCTCTTGCTCTTTCCCTTGTTTAGTTGAAGCACCCCATATTGATGGCAAAAGCTACATTCGGGGGGAGAAATGTGTAATTAAGGTTAAGAATAAGGTTGTAAGCTGAGTAGAAATGTTACTAACAATGAGTACCATCTCTGAAAACTTCATCAATTTTTGATCATATGATTTTACTAAATAGTTTCATGGAAACATTCTTTTTATTCACATTCATGCGAAGGTAAGATTATGTATATTTTGATCCTCCATAAAACCCACAATAGCAGAAATATGAAACTCAACGAAAGCAGAAATATGAAAGTTTTCACTACAAGGCAAGGCAGGCAGCCTTGATGTCTGAGAACAGTGATTTGTTTACCTTTTCATCATTAAACCTTGCCCAGAAACGTGCAGTTGCTTTCTCAAAAGGATCTTCAGGTAACAAGGGATGTTGCTTCCATGTTTCTTCAATATATTCAAGAATTACAAGTGATTCTAAGATTGGCTTTCCATTGTGCAGGAGTACTGGGACCTTTTTGTGAACAGGGTTGTATTGGAGGAGAAGAGAGCTCTTGTTTTGAAGATCCTCAAGTATGGTTTCATATTCTATACCCTTCAGCTTCAGTGCCCAGACAATCCTCAATGGAAATGGACTTGACCAGTTCCTGAAGAGCTTCACTTCTTCTGCCATGACTGGTAAACTGTGATCAACACAAGAGGTTGAGAATTTCCAAGGCCTCAACTTACTAGTTTATAGATTGGATAATGTTATGGTATCGAAATTTACTTTTTTAGAACTGTTACCGACAAACGAATCTGAACCGTTAAATCTTTATTGATGTTATTTAGAGCCATTGAGCATGAAAATTGTAGAATAAAGTGAATTATTGAAATAAAATAAAAATGATATAGAAAAATCACTTTCACTACCATTTTCTAACACATATACCAGACATTTTGTGGTATATAATAATAAAAGCAGGCCAAGAAATAATGCTCTGATTAGAAGACAAATTTGACAAATATGTTATTGTTTGTAGTCCTTGGACAGATCTGTTTGTAGTCTCCCATGGCGGCTGCCTTTGTGGTATATTATAATAAAAGCAGGCCAAGAAATAATGCTCCGATTAGAAGACATATTTGACAAATATGTTTAGATCTAAATACCATTACTCTGAAATTAGTGTTGTTGAATTCATATCCATTTCAAGGAGTTGACTACGGTACCAAGTACCATACCTTTATTTATCACATTTATAGGTATTTTTATTACTATTATGGTACCCAAAAAATAATAAAAATAATTATCACAACAGTGATAAAAATATAGTAAAAATACCCATAAATATGGTAAATTACCCATAAAAGTGGTAATTTTTTGTACAGAAAAAAAAAATGATAAAAATAGTTACCACAAATGTGATAAAAATACCCACTAAATTTTTTTGGTTATAAAATGATCCAAAAAAATTATAAAAATACAATTGAAGTAATAAAAGTTAGAGATATGATAATCGAATTTTTTTTTGGGTACCATAGTCAAGTCTCCATTTCATATACGACGAGTTCTACTTCAATAAAAAAAAAAGTAACTTAATAATAAGATTAAAGTTTAATTTTTTTTCTTCTTATTTTACATACTCTGAACTCTTCAGCTCATTAATTGAAATTATTTTTTGAGAACTTTAAGCTTCTTTATATTACTTTATACGATTCCTCGAGAATCAAAAAATTGGGGCATACTCATTTCATGGGTGCAACATCAACAAATTCGCTCATGATCAAGTTACAATCTAAGATCTGACCATATTACCTTTTATGAGCAAGGAAACCTATTAATTATATGGTCATTGCCACGAGGGCGTCCGAAAAAAAAAACTCAAGAAAGGTATCGAAATGATTGAAACGGTGGAAATAGGGTTAAGTTAGCATTACCTATTAAATGTGAAGACGGTGTGTCTGGATCTTTGCACAATGATAAAATTGTTCTATTGTAACTTGAATGTTATTGTTTTTGAATTGGATAAACATTTTTTTCATATGCAACAGTAAAATTGTATATATATGACTTTCCTCAACTTATGTAGTTGGATTAATAATGTCACTGGTGACTTTTTTTTTTTAATAATATTTTGAAAAAGTGGGCTAGTTTGCTTCTTTTTTTTTTTTTTTTCTTTTTTCTGTGAGGAAGGTTTTTTTTTTTTGCCCACAAGAAACATAGCTGGTCCCTTTATTACAGCTCTTGTACTTTCTAATCTACAATTAGTTGATCTAAAATAATTTGGACAAGTTTTTGTTGAATTATTGGGTTGGAGAGCCCATAATTAGATTATCAATCGTACACATTAATGCGAATCCCTACGCAACAAAAACTCAAAAATAACACGGCTAATTAACACGAGTAATAATTTTTTTTAGATTAGTGTTAAAAACAAGCCACACTTTTAATTGATATTGCGAAAAGAGTATATATGATATACGTCGCGTCGGCATAACTGTGTGTCTGGAGGCGTTGTCGAATAGGTGCCATCACCTCCCGTTCAATTTCCAGACACATTCCCATTACTTTAGAATTCTTTTTAAAATTTTGAACTAATATTATGTATTGATTTTAAAAAATAAATGGATTAAACACAATATAAATTAAAAATAATAAGGTCAATCAAAAAAAAAAAAAGATGATTTTTTGTACTTTGTCATAACTCGACTTGATCCGTACTTTTATTCATGTAATTTGTTTTAATTGATATCATCCGTTAAGATTAATCGTTAAATAAGATAGATTAACGGTTGATATTAACGGATTTGACAATTAATCTTAACATAATTTTTCTTATTTATCGATTTAATCTTAATAGAGGTGTCGATTGAAATAAATTACACATTTCAGAGAATAAATTGGAGCAATTAAAAATCCAGCCCGGAATATGTCAACTGTCACTCTTCAAATTCAAAAAGGATAAAGGAAAAAGGAAAAGGAAAAGGAAATTGCATCAACCCCTCTGTTTGGTTCCTGAAGCAACAGAGGAAAATTATTGGATGACTTATTTTTGTTTTCTTGAACATTTTCTCAGCAACCAAACGGTGCAGTCGATTGATGTGGGTGAAGTAGAAATTGAGCTGAGAAGAATGTGGTGAGGTTTTGAATGTGATGATTCATGAGGATCGCCAGGTACTTGATGATATGCCGAGTAGAGAAGAGATATTGTTTCTTGGACTGCAATGTTATGTGGGTATACAAAATGTTGAAGGTTAGAAGAGGCAAGAACTTTGTTTGATAGGATAAAATGAAGAGAATGCTGTTTGTTGGAATTCAATCCTATCAGGTTATGTAAGAAATGGAGGGATTAAAGAGGCTAGAGAATTGTTTGAGGCGATGCTGATATGAACTCTGTCTTGTTGTGGGTGCTTATTATTGAAGGGTATTTTATATAGTCTTGTAAGTGAAGCCAAAAAGTTGTTTAATCATGCTTCTATAAAAAGTTTGTTGCTTTAGAATCCTATGTTGGCTGGCTGTGAAGAAGTGAGATATTGTTATGAGTTATTTATAAGATTCCTCAATATGATGTGGGTTCATGGACCAGCATTATAGTGTGTAGTTTGAGTGGTGGGCAATTAGAGAAAGCTGGGGGACTTGTTTCAGGAGATGCCGAAAAGATGTGGTGGCTTGGACAGCAATGATTCGGTGGTATTTGCACATTCAGATTCAACATGCTTGGGAATTATTTGACGAGACACCTCAGAGAGACATTGTTGCATGGAATTCAATGGTTGGTGATTATGTTCAGAATGGATGTTAGAAGATGCTCTTGAATTGAATTTGTCATGAAGATGCCATGATGGGATATAGAGTGTCATGGAGTTTGGTATTGTAGGGATATGTTCAACAAGATGATAAATTCTACAAGATTTTTCGGTTGAACAGGATAAATGCAACAAGATGGGACATATGATTGCTAGATACCGAAAGCTAGTTTTGAATGTCAATAAGTTGCGAAGTGAATTTGTGATACTAGCATGATCTCAGTATGTGGTGTGCTTTCTGTACATGATTGGAGAAGAGCAGTGCACCTCTGTCTGATCAAGATTTGTTAGAAAATCTTAAAAGATGCTGCTGCTGTGTTTGAAAGGATTAAAAATCGTGATATAGTGGCTTGGAATGCCATGATTGTGGCACAAATATGGCATGGTTCTGGTATACAAGCCCTCAATCTCACCTTCTATGATTCGAGCTGGATTAGAACCAGACCATGCAACTTTTTTAGGTCTCTTGACTAACTGTGCTCATTCAGCAATAATCGATGAGATCTAGAAACACGTTCAATTCAGTGCAGAAGATTTGGAATTTGGTTTCAAAAACCATAGCATCATGCCTGCATAGTTGATCTCCTTGGTAGATCAGGATTGCTGGCTGCTGGGAAACATTACTTAGTTCACGTAGAGTCGACAAAAATTTTGAGACTGGTGAATTTGTTGAAAAAAAGCTTCCAAGTATTCAACCTCCAATGTTGGGATGCATGTACTTCTATCAACTATATATGCTATGAGAGATGCGTAGAAGGACGCAGCAAATGTTAGAGCAGTATTGAAGCAACATCAATTGAAAGAGTTGGCATGTAGTTGGATTGAGATGAATTGTAAGATCTATCATTAACTGTATAATGGCAAATCTTATCTCCTAACAGAGTCTCTATCCAAACAATATTAGTCTTTACCTAATCCTTGATGAACTTGGCTTGATGATGACACATTGATGAGGTGATATTCATCTAAATGTATAGTTTTATGTCACTTGTTTATAGAAATCATACTCGAAGGATTGTATAAACTTGCATGGAGAAATTTGGTTTCATGCAAATTGGGATCATTCTTTGGTCTTTGTCCTTTGTCAAATGAATGCTTTTTCAGTAATTACACGTAGCTTCATCATCCTCATTCATGACCATCTGTATTTGTCTCAGCAAGTTATATTTCTCAATCCATTTCCAAAATTTCTCTGACATTTTCCCTTGAGTCCATTGGAAATCGGCTTTCATTCCCTCTGATGAACATGCTTATATATATCCAAGGAGTTTTAGAAAAATTCATCACCATCAACGTATAATGTATAGGGAAATCGATTCCTGAAAAAATTGATATCCTTTTTTGCAGATTGTCAAGATGAAACTTATAAGTTTAATGGCATCTCACATTCCTTTGAGGATGTAACCAATGAATCTCCTCCTCCTCCATGTCCATGACCTCGACTTTCCTCCTCTTCCACCACCACTGCAGCGTCGTTAGGCGAATTCAACGTGGCATTGCTCGTTGTGGCTGTGTTGGTCATGGTGGTTGCCCTCTGCATTCCATGGTTGCCACGCCGTGAAATCTGGCGGTCCTCGACGCGGCTGCCACGGAAACAAACTTTCATGCACGTGTAGATGTAGGTTAGGAACCAGAATAACCATGGGGAGCCTATTAGGATCAATGCAGCAATGGGAAACCAAGGTTGGGAAAATTGTGGTGTAAAAACGTAGAGAATAAGGAAGACTCCACCTGTAAATACAAATAGGCAGAATAGGGAAGATACAAGAGGGACTCTAACATCTCTTCCCCTTTCGTCTTCCATTTGTTGTTCTTACAAGGCCTGCCCTTCTCTCTCTCTCTCTCTTGGAGGTTTGAGTAGCTAAAATTCAAGAATTTCTCTCTCTTTCTCTCTCTCTTCCTACATATAATTGAGTTGCAGGTAACCAACAATAAGATGGACAGAAAACAAGAGCGTGAGAAGCGGAGGTAGTTTGCACATAAAAATGATATGACAATGAAACTTTGGAAGTAAATATGGGATTTTAGGGAGAAAACTGATCTAACACATTTTAGGGTCCGGATTCTCTGTTATACAACTAGAGATGTTGTTCTTAAAATGATGTCGTTTTTACACACAAAACGATGTCGTTTCATGTGTAAAACAACGTTATTTTGAAGAACAACACCTCTGTTGTGTCCCACGTTATATGGCTGGCAAGATGGGTTTGGCCATAGTTTTCTCACGTGGCAAAATTTGTTAGCATTTGGCATCCACCATTTTTGGTCTTTCACCTAGAGAAGCAATAAAAATATTTTTTTATTTTTACGTACTCAGATACTATTTTCATGATTCGAATTTGTAACGCACCCAGATTAATATAGAGTCATCTTAGTTTGATGAAGAATATGAATTTTTTTTTATAAAAATTGGCTTGGTTAAAAGTATTGCTAGTAATGCCGTTACAATTCATCTCTATATGTCTAACTATAAATCTTTTGGGTAATATACAGTTATAAACCTTTTTGACAAATGATAGAATTTCGAGTAATTGGAGGGAGGGATGATATGCACTATACTTTGCGTCCTATCTCACATTTTTCTCTCTTTAAAATATTGGATACGAGTACAAAAATTAACTTTATTAAAAAAAAGGATAAGATTATCTATCTTTTATCTCTGTCAAAATTTTAAAATAGACAAAAGTTTTATACATTGGATATGATTCTATTTCTATTTAGAACTATAGGCATATGATGACTTTTTTAGAAACAAAGAGGACCCAAAATCTTTCATTGAACGAATTAAGGGAACAAGACATCAAAATAAGGTTGTAAAGGCAGTGTCCTAGGTTACTATAGCAACATACCCAATTTAATGATTTGGGATGGTATAACTTCAATTTCTTATAATTGTAGATGACCAAAATAAGAGGGTAAAGTCTTATCAATTTTTTTTTTCCGGTACTATACAATCAATTACCACAATTTATGGTAAAAATTATAATTTTGAAAGGAGAAGTTACAACTGCTCAAGTGAAGACTATGATCGATCACAGACAACCATAATCAATCATGAACTCTAGGTATTGATCTCAACTTTTCATGATTGATCATGCCCTTTAAAGTTATAATTAACACCTCAAAAAATTGTAATTTAACCTTAAAAAATTGTAATTTTCAATAGTAATCTTTCCCAAGTAAAAGACTCATTTTAACATAATAAGTCCTATTTGAATTCATGGTGGCTGCTAAAATTGAGAAAATTGAAAAAAAATGTTGCAGTGGATATGAATCCCAATCTAATTATGTTGCCAAAAAAAAAAAAAAGGTGCAAAAATAAGAAAAACAAGGGTAAAACAAAGTCATTTTCATCACTCTTACACGTATCTAGCTCCTTGGTTCCAATACTTAAAATTTACGTATATATAAAATTATTATGCATGTAAAATAAGATTAGAGAAAGGGAATAAGTCCCGATAGTGAAAAACAAAAAACAAAAATATAAAAATAAACGCCACTTCAACAAACTGCTGGAAAACTCATGGTGCTAGACTGCTATTGAAGAGATATATTCCTCTGAAATGAAAGAATTATTTGATTTTTATAAAGAAAAAAGTTCATCCTTAAAGGATAATAAAACTGAGGTTAAACCTATATTAAATTTTACATTAGAGTTCTTTGTACCTTGGGTTTCGATATGGACTCTAAGCAACCATGCATGCAATCCTACATATATAAGCCATCCCCATCACTGTTCCCAAGCACCATTTCTATAGCATGAACAGAATGAATAAATCACATAATACATGGAAATGTATCTCCTTACAGTGTACTTAAGGCGTTATTCAATATTAGTGTCAAATGACTATGTCACAAATTGGAGTTGCTAGGTTGCAATAAATCATCAGCTATCTTGTGTACAATGTGGAGGAACCCCATGTGGAAGGAAACAATGCTTCTACTCAATCCCCTTACCTGACTTTTGGAACAGCACAATTGCAAGGGTCACAAGGGATGCATAAACCGAATTGGGTAACTTCTGCACGACCTTCCCAACGCCTGGGACACCCTCTGTCGTCTTCTTTGTGAGTAGAGCAACTGTTGGTGCTACAGCCAAAGTAACAATCAATCCGTGACTAACAAGGATTAATGTATCGGTTGTTAACTGTTGAATAAACTTCACAAATTCTTCACGATCCAGTTCTCCATCAAGGTTGAGATCACAATCCTGCATATAGATAAAACATTGTACTATCTGTTATCTGAAAGTTGAGACCTATATAAATACAGCCCACTTGATGCTGAAGCTGAATTTTGCGCCATTAAGATTTTGCAGAGTTGATCCTTTCAATTAACACAGACAAGGTACGCCCCCTAGAGCATTCACAGCCCTCCTTTTTCATATATTATCACCAGGACAGCTTTCATCTAATCTACCAGGAAACTTCTATTTTGGCAGAAACAAATGTAGCAGCAATGGACCATTTCAAGCTTATTTTACCATCTTTTCCCAATGATCTTTGCATTTTTAAACCTTCCCAGGCCTTTCCAGGATCTAGAACCAAAAGCATAATGCCAAAGATTAACCACACAAAAGGCCTGTCGAGAAACTTGAGGGCCACTTGGTATCTTGACATCCTAATGTCATTACACGGAGCCAGCAAAACTACCAATATAGGGTGTCTTACAATTCACATTGATTGGAAGAAAATTTTCAATAGAAAGGGCAGCTTAAAGACTTCTCATGTTAAGAGAAATACAGGCACCACCAACAGATTGCAAAAGTAACACAGTACTTCAATCTCACTATGACCGAATCACGAGAAAGTAGGAATGAGATATATTATTTCTGGTTGTTGACTTGTACTTTTTCAGCTTTGCCAAAAAAGCCCCAAAACAAAAGGTGATTTTAAACGGCATTTCATGGTTTTCTCAAGTATAATAGAGCAAATTTCAGCCAGTTTCCAGGGAAATAAACTAGTATCCACAACTTTGCTTGTAAATGTATTCTAGCTTGGTTAAAAGTTCTCAATATCTCTTAAATCACAATATAGATCTGGTGGAATAATCATAACTTCATAAAATTTAGCTTCCTTTTTGCGTGCAGAAAAACTTTCAGTAATGGACTCCAAAAAAGGTCATATAGCTTCATACTAATGTAAATTTAATAAACCAAGTTGCATTAGAATGCTGTGAAACACTAAAAAAGGTTCACCTCAGAAAACACCATCATACAGAGCAAAACATGGCATACTTCAATTGTAGACAATCCAGTAATTACATCAAATCTACAACCATGATTAATAATATTTTAATAAAAAAGGAATAGAAGAATAACACAGTAGTAAGACAGTTCACAAGAAGCAACATTTGTGCATGCATATTAAGCATTAAAAAGAGCAGTTTGCATGTCTAGTAAATTCCCATGTGACTGATCTGATAATGTCCCATTAACACCACTACGACCACTTTTACAATATCAGAAACAGAATAGCCCAATATATACCCATTATTCTTTCTACCACTAACTGATGTCCTTGACAGAAAAAACTACCCAGAACATTATAGGCTTCAATAGTAATTTTACATAATCAGAACATACCGATATCATGGTTTTGACTTGCTCCTTGGAGGGTGGATCAAAATGAGGCCCAGGCAAACGCTTGTTGATATCACTACATCAATAATATTAGTTAACTCTTAAGATTATGATGTCAACAAGACAAGAATGACATTAACGACCTCACAAGTTTTTTCAGAATTCAAATAAACCTAAGGCATAAATAGGTAAAAATTCTTACTTGTACACAAGTAGCACAGCAATGTATAGATCTTCAAATGTCAAATTAACACTTCCTGTTTCATTCTTAAAACGATCAAAAACCTTGTCCGTTATCTTTTGAATTTGTCTTTGTTTCCATTCCTTGCCTGTTCAAGGTGATAACATTATCAAAGATGAATGAGGGAAGTATGTCTCAACAACAACATGAAATATTCAAGTTTGTAGCATTAAAGAATGAGCCCATAACTGAAACGAGATTCACAATGTAGTGACATAACTACCGGCTACAGCAGAATACACAAAAGTTTTAACTTCAAGGAGCAAAGCAAAGAAGCCCACGAATACCAATGGAACTATCCAATAGCTAGGTTCATTGGTCTGAATTAACCTTAAAGGAAATTTGGTCCATTTGTCGGAATGCAATAACATAAAACAACCCAAATTAAATCAAAGAGACATAACAACATGAGAAAGTTGACACGGTAACACTAACCTGCAAAGAAAAGAAACTAAGAAGTCCAATATATTTTCCATATCATCAATCACCCAAAACAAACACTAAATAGGATAACCTAAGAATAAATAGCTTCTCAACCCACAAATATGATGTACTGGAAAAGTCTTTCATCGTCTTTTGCATCCATCTCAAATGAGAATGGTCATCTCCTAGGAACCACATGATCAATATGATCAGTGGCTCAGCGCACCAACTCCATACTCCACAAATTTGCACTGATCTGGGGTTTCTTTATTCATTTTTCCTAGTACAACATATATGGTGTTTCCACAAAAATGCTACAGTTTCTACTTCGACGACTTTTTTTTGTCAGCACATTCCAAAATCTACTCTGAACGAGTTACCTTGTTGCTTGTATTGCATAGTTCATGTAAACAAAGAGTATGATTAAAGGCCTTTGTAGTACTTTATTGAATCAGCTGGTCAAGTCAGAGTATAATCGCCCAATTGGGTATTATGCTAGCTAAATGAGCTATTTTGCTGTCTAAAAAAGGGACTTACTACACTAAATCTCTCTTTAATTTTCACAGTCATCAAGGCATACAAAAGAACAAACAAATGTTTAGTATTCAACTACGCGCAAGCATTGAACAGCTGATGACAGTTCCAAAGATAAATACATAACTCCAATGAATCTCCTAAATAAAAGAAAAAGGCACTTCAAATTCTTCAAAAGAACTATATAGATTTTAACTAGAGGTCGGACCTGAAGTGATGGCAAATGCTCATCCGCCCAATAAATATGTTGTAGGTTCATGTGTAGGATTTGACCTCTCCAAAGATGGGGATAATGTTGCTTAACATTACCTCTCACAGACCCTATTGTAGGCAGAAGCCTTGTGCAATGTGCACTGGGCACGACTTTTTTCTGAACTATAAAGAATATAACCCACAAGGCATCAATCATATGAAGCAAAGGACATATGGATTGGTGAGGAGCACTAGTGGTCACTAGTCAGTTTGGCCAAAGAAATGGCATTGGAAAACAATGAAGGAAGAGTAGAAGGGACATCCTAGAAAATGGAACTTGCTTTGTTTGGTTGGTGAAGTAAAGAGAGCAGCAAGGAAAGGCGGATTGCATTTTATTATAACAACACCCTCATGCAAAAACGGAAGTGTAACAAGATATCGAAAAGGTAAAAAAGTGGTCCATTCCTTTCTCCCCTTTCCTTCCACAGGCTCATAGGGAAGATGCATCCCTCATCCGTTCTTCCCCTTTCCTTCTAGCAAACAAAGAAAATTTAATGCATCCCTCTCCTTTTGCTCTCCTTCCACATCCTTTAAATTATTTCTTGCGGTAAACAGACCATAAAAGAAGCAAATTATTAGGATGGGAGAAAATCATTGATGTTCTAGAAAATCCATAGTTCACAAGTGAAATGTTGGATGCATTTTACACGGATGGCTGATTATTTTGCAAAACTAAACGCCAACAGCAAGACAGTTGCAATGTTCTTAGGTGTTTGAATAAACATGAAGGTGACAAAATTTTCTGCTAATTCCTGCCAATTATGGATGGCCAATTTAAGAAGATTTTCTGTGACTGGCCTGCAGGGTTCTTTTACTTGAAGCAAATTTCAAAAAACATGCATTTGGCTATAGCTGTTTAGGAACTACATGAAGGTGCACTTTGAATCTTATCATTTACGCGAATTTGATTTCAAAAAGGTGAAAAACTTTTCAAAACTAAGACAAATAAGCTCCAATAGGTTCATTCAAGTTGGGTAAAACTGGGTAAGGTTGAAGTTTATTCACCTGATTAACGCTACCCTTTTAAATATTTATTAATCCTTCCTGTAAGGGCACAAAGTCTGTAGCCAGGACCATCAAACCACAAAAGATGACCCAATATTATATAACACATTTAACAAAGAAACACAGCTACAAACTGATGAACCTTTAGAAAAAAAACAAAAACACACACTTTCGAACCATCAGAGTCTTATGAAATAGAAAGAATGACCAAATTCAACAACACAATCAAATGAAAAAAAAAAAAAAGTGCTCTCAATCACAATATAAAAAAAATAATAATCTGATTATACTATTTTTTATACGGTTTTCGTTCACACAATCAAATGAGAAGTTTGACTTTATGTATATATGCCATAAAAATTTGTATTTTGGATTGAACTGTGAAACATATACTTGACTTTCATAGAGTGAACAATCTGGGTAAACCCATCATCATAACATCAGAAATCATGGTTTCAATACATTTCTGTGCCGATTAAGTTCGAAAAAGTTGAGATAACCGGAAATACAAACTGGGTTTACATGTTTAGAGAGAGAGAGAGAGAGATTGGGATTGAAGTGGAGATTCATAGTACCTTGGAATTTCTCTAGAACTTGTCCCATGGCTTTGAAGTAATGATTGATTCAACGATTTCGTAGCTCTGAGATGGAAATACAGTCGAACGCGTGCTTAGGAATCCGCTTCACGTGAGGCTCTCGAGGTGGTTGTCTATGGCCGAATTTTCTTATAAGTGATTCCAGCAGGTTAAGGAGCTCGTTTCTTGTCGTGTGTCGTGTCTTTGTTATTTTTTTAGGTAGAATTACCCGAGACCTATGAAGCACGGATACTTCGGTGAGGTTGACGTATCCGTATTAGATATTTTACGGATACGATACTCATCGGATATTCGTCGGATACACCTTCTACATATCCGATAATAATTAAATATTAGGATACTTCACGGATACTTTTGTAGTCGACCAACATATATAATTTTTTAGTTAAACTTTTAACATCTCTTTTCGAATTTACATACCATACAATACATTAACAAAAAATTCATATTACTTCAAAGGTACATGAGTGTTTTTTAAGTATTATCTACAATTACATGTCAAAAGAGTATAAAATAAAGTTATTACATTATAATTTTAGCAAAATTACTTCTAAATACTAGGTAAATATTAGCTTTGATTCTTTTAATTTGTCACTTCACTTTGTGAATATACCACAACGATACGATATATATTTTCTTGAAACTAAAAATAATTACTAATTTTTCTTATTATATGTTAAAGAACTATCAAAATATATAAGTATTAAGTTGGTTGAAAATAATAAAAATAATAAATATATTTTATTATAGCCGTATCTTGCCCGTACCCGTATCCTACTTTTTTAGACTTTGTCGTATCGCCCTATCCGTATCGTATCGTACCCGTATCCCGTATCCGTATCCGTGCTTCATAGCCCGAGACTCTTTGAAACTTGTCAGTCACTCATTCAAATTTTATGACATTCGAAATATTATATATAAATTTCTTAACGCGATGTTCATTAATAAATTATATTTAAAATTTTTAAAATTTATAAACGTGTAACTCTTATACTCTTTAAGTTTAAAATATTATATTTAGATAAAAAATATTCTAATTAAAAATAGAATATCAAATATTTTAAATTTTATAATCAAAATTTATGTTCTATTATGACATTTATTGAAATAAAATTAAAATTAAAAATCTAATTTTAAAAAAAAATATATAATTAATATACAATTATACTATTTATTAGAATTTAATTAAATGACCAAAATTAAACTACCAAATTACTCCAATTAAATCTAAAATATATTGTGTTCATTAAAGTTTGATCTCTTATTTTATTTTTTAGTTTTATTCCAATAGATAATATAATTGTATACTAATTATAATTTTTTAAGAAAAATTAAATTTTTATTTTTGATTTTATTTCAATAAATGACATAATAGAACATGAATTTTAGTTGTAAAATTCATGTTCTACTATGAATGACTTAGACCCTTTTTTTTATTTTTTTAGGTTTATTATAATAGATAGTGTAATTGTATATTAATTATAATTTTTGAAGAAAAAAATGACTTTTTATTTTTGATTTTATTTCAATAAATGATACAATAGATGAATAGAACATGAATTCTTGTTTTAAAGTTTAAAATATGTGATATTTTATCTTTAATTGAAGTATTTTTGGTCTAAGTATAACATTTTAAACTTGAGGGGTCTAAGTATTATACGTTTACAAATTTCAGGGGGTCTGTGTGTAATTTACTAACGGATATACTAACATACATTTGCCGGCAGGGGTCTAAGTGTTATATGTGTACAAACTTCAAAGGGTCTATGTATAATATTTCAAATATCAGGAAATTTGAGTGATTAAGTGACAAATTTCAGGAGTCTAGGTGTAATTCTTCCTATTTTTTGTCAATAGTATTTTTTGTTTATGTCGTTGTCATACCAATATTTATATTAAGAGCAAATTATATATAATCTTTAAATTATAATTTTTTTGTTAATTAAGTTTTTAAACTTTTTTTTTGTGTTAATTGAGTATGACCTCTTTTTATCTTTTTGTATCATATAGTCATGTGAATGACACATTTTAACATAGAAAGACGTAAATGCTTAATTGATACACTTAGAGAGTTGAATTGAAATAAAAAAAAATCAAGAATTTAATTGATATAAGAGTCATAGTTTAAGGGTCATAAGCATAATTTATTTTAACCATTTGTGTCACGTGAATAACACAAGCCGTCACTTTTCGTTAGAAAATCTAACGCAGACAGACAAAATGACTCACAATTGACACAATTAAAAAATTTAGGGCTCAATTGACAATTTTTTTTTCCAGAGACTTAATTAACACAAGAGTTATAGTTTGAGAGTCATATGTGCAATTTACTCATATTATGCCAAAATTAAAAAAAAAAAATATGAGGTTTAAATTTTCATGGTCTGAATTTACAATCCTTTCTACTATCCCTGGGCTTTTTTATGCTAATTTTTTGTCACAGTGATTAGTTTTATACTTTTAAGGCGTGTTTGGTAACATTTTTTATTTTTTCTATGATAAAAACTGCAAACATAAAATATGTTTTGTGTAGTCATTTATATTTAAAAAATTATGAAAACAAAAATAAAAGCATATTTGATATTATAATCAAAAATACGTTCCTCCTTAAAAGACAATTGGGAATGCATCACCTAACAACTAAAAAACCACTACCTCATACCCTTGAAAACTTACCACTCAACCACCGAAAACTCACCAATAACACTTTTGAAAACCTACCACCCAACCATCGAAAAAAAAATCAAATAAAGGCGCAAGAGAGAGAGAAAGAGAAGGGTAAGAGATAGAGTCGAAATAGAGAGAGGTGAGAGAGAAAGAAAGAGGGGCTGAGAGGGTAGAAGAGACATGAAAAAGAGGTAGTGAAAAGAAAGGAATTTTTATTCTCAAGAAAACTCAATTTTTAGTTGTGAAAGAGGATCGAAGTCGGAATCTCAATAACCCAAAATTTGACGCCCGCCTATTTTTATTTTTGGGTGTTATGAAAACAATTTTTTTGGCCTTGATTTTAAACCAAAGTTGCTAAAAAAAATAAAAACACATCACAAACACATTTTTATTTTTATTTTTGACAAAAAAAAAAAAAAACAGAAACATGTTATCAAATACAACCTTAATCTCTAAAAACATTGAATCAGTAAACCAGTCATTGTAAGTTTTTTTATGGAAACAACCCACCATCATAGTTAGAAGGAATAGTGCACGTATGTTATTTCTATCCAAAATTTAATTGATTTGAGATAGTTGATTGTGTCATTTTGCTAAAAAATTTACCAGTCAAAGCAACCCCACAAACTGTTTGGTAAAATTCCTGAGTGACATTGCTTATGTGAAATAACTGAACACTTCCCAGTTGGGTTCTTGTATCCTGGCCTCATAGATATGATAAATCTTGGGTATGCTTTATTTTGTGATCCAATCTTCAGTTTTCTAATTGCTATTACTAGGCAAATTTAACCCATGAAGAGCATAGGAATTATTTGGCTGGCATTTCGGTGGTAATTTTATCACTGTTGGAATCACAATGTGCTTGGTTCTTTGCTCAGTAAGACAAGCAGGTCACTTTCCAATTGCTTCCGAAACAGTGCCATGACTTAGTTCTGACATAAGCCAATTGAGCTTAAAACTGTCGTTTTTCATTGTGGCCATGTGTTTCTAGTGTTTGCATAAGTCCTAATTGAGATTTTCTCTTTTGTATATGTGTGCAATGAGCTTAGATTCTAATGCTAGTTTTTTTGAACAATGTATTGCAGACAGAAATATATACTCCTTCTGATTGAATTGAAGAAGTGGTGGGAAATGGGTAAAGGCTTGATATGGGCAACAGCGGAGGATTTGGCAAGAAACAGAGGACAGGTTCTGTCTCTTTATCGACAAATTTTGCGTAGCCTCAACTCGCCTGGTTTGCCATTGAATTTAGCGGCAAGGCTGGCTAAGAAAGCGGAAGTTCGTGCCATTTTTATGCTGGGTGCTGAGGAGCATTCTCTCCGCAACATTGAAGATCTTGTTGATGCTGCTGAGTACTCTCTCTGCCTCTTAAGAAATGGCAAAATCCCAAAATACATAAAATAAATTACTGATGAATCTCTATTTGTTTTTTCTTGTGCTAGTTTAAGTTGAGATTGCATATATCTCGATGAAAGAGGTTGTGAACTAGCTTCTCATATGCATAATGCTACTACATCTGGCGATGTAATTACACGAATATTTTCACATTCTTAATATTGAAACTCGAGTATGATGCTCGTTCCATATGATTTCATTGTAATCTTAGCATTCACACTGTGCCTCAGAAAAACTGAAATCACTATGTTCCTCTATACTTCCAAAACCTTCCCACACATTTGAGTTTTTGTTTCCCAGGTCCCATGTACACATGATTTTCTTGTTAAACAAAGACAATAAGAAAATAGGGAAACACACATAAAGCTTGCCTCCTAGAAAGGGTCAAGTTTGATGCCTATGAAATTGACATTTTTGAATTTATAAAATACTTTTCCAAAAGCCACAACAATCCAAGAAACGTGTTAATTTGCAATCCACAGTACCTTTTTTTTTTTTGCTAGTACAATCCACAGTACCTTGGAAACTAGTTATCCAATCTTTTCAGGAACTGTATTAGAATAGATTAATTTGCATGCATTGTTAATATCATGATCTGTTTTGCACAAACCATACTTATGTCTCTGTCTGAGACCACACGGGTCTCTCTCTCTCTCTCACACACACACACACACACACACACACACACACACAGACTATAGATACAATTTTCGTGCCTTTTGTCAAATCCAATGTATGAAGTTTCTTGCTAATTGCTACAACTAAATGCGAAGGATGGATAATCTGTTTGTCCAAACTAATTATAAGGCCATGAAAGTCTGGGGAAAACCGGACCACAAAGGTCTCAGGGGCCAGGGCATCTTGGAATTGTGGCAAGGCAACACATGTGTTGTTATTATTATATTTCCCAGCCTTTACTAGTTTTGGTACTCCTCAATAACTGTCTCTGTTGCCTCTATGTATAAGAAGTAACAGGTTTGATCCCAGCATATAAAGTGCAAAAATTTACCAGTTATCTGAGATATCCAGACAAACATAGATTTGGGACAAACTGCATAATCAAATTTCAGAAAATTCATACCGAAGAGTTCGATTGTAGTTTGGAAATTCCTGCCAAATATATAGTATAATTCATGAGTTCAGAAAAATTAGCTAACTTAGCAGCTTTTCTTCTCTTATAGCTGAAAATCTCTCCTCAGGATCATCTGATAGACCTACCAATCACTCCAGTTAGCTTCCTATGATACACCACTTATAAGATTACAATGGTAGTTTCCAGTAAATAAGGAAATGAACTGATTGTTGCAGTATCTCTTGCTTACCTCCACCAGGTATGACACATAATTCTGTGTGCTAAGTTTCCTCTACCAACCCGATTAAGAAAGAAAGTATAATCGACAGACAATATATACAAAGGAAGCTCAATATATATATACATATGTATATATATGTGTAAAATGATCTAAAGAAGCTCAAAGTATGCCAGTAGCAGCTTTAGAAATAAACATATCCATTCATGGTCATAAACATTACTGGCAGCAGGCCTGCATGTGCTCTTGTATGCTCAAATATAGAAAGGAATAATGTCGACCGTTTGACCCAGCAATTGTCTCCTGAAATCTACATAAAAATGTAAATACAAAACAGCAATACTCAAATTAACATCTACTAGTGCCTTAATTTATATAAGCATCGCGTCGTGATAGTTCACACTACAAGTAGAATTTTGAAATTCAGACTTAGAAACAAAAATATAGTTGCTATTATCCATGATTGTCCTTTGATCTTCAATTTTACGGTGTATATACTAGTATTCAGTAAGCTATTAACCATTCAAGATGAAAAACGTATAGTTAATTCATAACAAACTCTTGTCTAATAGCTATTAGTTGGTGGAATAGCTGCATACTGCCTCTCCATAACCTCAATGAGTTTGCTGGCAATTGCACTGGCATACACAGAAGAACCTTCAAAAATCTGCAATATGGGCAAATCATCACATAATTATGAACTGTCAAAGGTTTTCCGAAAGGTAAAACAATTTAATTAGTCCAAAAAGCTATGAACTGTCAAAGTTTTTTTTGGGAAGGTAAATAATTTTGTTTAGCCCCCAGAAAAAAATTGAAAGTAAACTCAAAAACACCCAAAGTCACAGAGCTTGTATGCTCACAAAGGTACAATCTCAATTCAAAAAAACCTAATCTACAGAAGAAGTATCTGCCACAACTCCAGACTAGCCTAACAGTAATGCATTCGTTTTTCAAAATTTACCATGCATGAAGTATATAATTTCAAAGATATCTAATAGATCAAGAGAAAACCTTGGTGTTGAACAGAAAACTGTAGTAATCACCAATGAGCCCACCGGCAACATGGTGGAGATCCAACTGAAGCTCATCGAGGGCCCTTGACACAAATAGCAAACAATTGATCCTCTTATGCTGAATGAGCTTGATGGTCACATCATCATCGATGATGCGAACATCAACCTCGGTATGTTTGGACTTCCTCTGAAGCCATGAGCTTCTTAATGGTGATCCATTAGAGGTCTGGTCTTGATCACCAAGAGGCTTCATGTTAGAACTCTCTACGCTCCCTGCATCGCCTTCTGTCTTTTGCCTTTTGATCCTTTCTCTGGCACATCTCTTCTTCTCCACCAGAATCTTAAGCTCATCAACTGTTCTTAGAAGCTCTTTGATGTACTCAATGGCGTCTCCCACAATTGATGCTCTATCATTCTTGGTCACGCTCCCCAAAAAAAAAAAAGGAAATGTTAAACAATGGAAAATCAACTGTTCACGAAGATAAATTCATGTTGAGGCCTTTTAGTAAATCAAATCGCAGAAGTTAATGAGATATATGGAATGTAGATACCAAAGTAGAAAGTGGAATTTTTTAACAAGGAACTGTTTCATCAAATTAAAGGCACAGAGAGAGAGAGAGAGAGAGAGAGAGAGAGAGAGAGAGAGAGAGAGAGGCTGTATGTGAATACCTTGGTGGGGTTTGGAACCAAATCCCTCAGAGCCTTGTACTTGTCATTTAAGTCCACTCTTCTTTTTTTCTCAATATTATCCTTGCCATCCCTCCCTCTCATGTCCCCAGAAAACTCCACACCTCCACTGTCAAAAGGCCTCCCATCCCCATCTTGGTACACACTTCCACCTGCCTCTCTCTCATCAACCCCATTAAACAAAGAACCAATTCTTGAGCTTGTCAAGCTGTAACCATGAGGCAAAGACTGAATCAACTCCCTAAACATTGGAGGCTTTGGTGGAAGGTTCAAAGGTAGCAATGGGTCATAGAAAACATTTGAGGCCGGCACGCTCTCTGCTGCATTAAGGTCCCCTAGAAAGCTTAATGATCTCGGAAAATTCGTGGAGCCCAAGGAGACTGATGCATTGTGTAGCAAAGAGGAAGATGAGCATCTAGGCAAGTGAAACAGATTGAGGTGGTCTGGTGTTAGAGGGTATGGGGTGTCTGGAAATGAAGAAGTGTTTAAGCCTTGGTAATGGCCATTTGGAGTTTCAACTTGTTGAAAATGATGCTCTTGCTGGTGAGAGTTGTGACTGAAACTCATCTCCCAATTGGACTGATCACATGATACTGCTTCTTGCATAAAATGGGTGTCACTACGATTGTTGTGGGTATTGTAGTAGTGTTCCATCTCCATACTTGGTGGTTGTTGGAGCTCTATCTTCATGGCAGCAGCAACTCGGACCGCATTGGCGCCGCCTTCTTCGGGAGGATTTTGGTGGTGGTAAGATGGTTCTTCCATGGAGAAAGTAGGAGTGAAGTTTGGTACATGGGTTTGTGAGAAACCATCCTCAGCTAGTCCTTCTTGCACATTATTAGGATCAAAGCAAGCACTGTTCTCATACATTTTCAGGATTACTTGGAGACTGATGTCTGCTTGTCTCCTATATTTTTGTGTCTTTGTCTGCACCAGAGAATAAGTTACACAAATTGTTTTCTTGGGTCTTTGTCTGCACCATAATAAGTTATAAAAGTGGAAAAACGCAAGTAAAAAAAACGAATTTCATGTGTATGCTAATAATTGGAAAAGAAGGACAAACCCAAACCTCCAGATAAAACTATCAGCTGGTCTCTGTCTTAAAGATTGAAACTGTTGAAACAATACATATTCTTCAAGCAACAAATACTTTTTTTGTTTATAGAAGCCCACAAGGCATCACCAGCTGGGCAACAACTAAGTAGTCATGTGGACACCTACTAAATCAAGAATTTGAAGATTTGTGGAGAGAGAGAGAGAGATAGAGTTATCAAAAACAGGTAGGTGGGGTTGGGTTGGTACAAGGGGGACTAGAACTGAAGATATTTGATACTGCATATATGATTTGCTTTTTTGCCACAGCAGGGAAGTTTGTTACTGAGATTCCCAGACACTGGGCCCACTAATGATCTCCTTATTCTGATGGTTATTGCTTTTGGGACTCTACACTGACCAATTATTCTCTGTTCTCTGTTCTTTCTCCTAAAAAATGCCCTCTTTCTGAAATAGTCCACATTTTCCGGCAATGATAACTAACGGTTAAGTTTAGGGGTGTTCAAATTTTTGATTGCCGTAATTTTTAACCTTACCCGACCCTATCATATCCTATTGAACGGCTAGCCGCAAAAATTGGGTAGAAATACCGAAGAGTTTTTCGTCTTCCGATTAAATCGGGTAGGAATGCGGAATACCCATTATTTCCGCATTCCTACCTTACTCTACCCGCAAAAAATATATTTAACTTTTTTATATTTTTTTTTAGTAGTTATAAGAGTATTTGTGTGGTATAATTTATATTATAACATTGTTATTGTTGTGAATGTTTGAGTTGCTAAAACATGGACTTGTTTTTGTGTAGATTATATGATTTGTGGTGAACTGATGATCTATTGGAGCAATTATGATTTTAATGTGTTTCATATGGCTTAAACTTAAAATAATTGTTATTGTATTTGTGTAACAATTATAATGAATTGATGTTCATGTTTTCTTGTGTTTTATTGTAATTGTTGTTGTAATTGTTTTAGGTTTTAGTGTTATTGATTTATTGTTTTGTTAAATTGGTGCATACTATTTAATTGAATTGTTAAAATGATCCAAAAATTAATAGTTGCAAAAGTGTTTATCCGACTTTCTACCCGATTAATCGAGTAGGAAGTCGGATAAGAATACCACACCTGATCGAGTAGGGTAGGCCAAGAAAAAATTCTTTCGCAAAGTATCGAGTAGGAAGACGAAAGACTATATTTCCTACCTGTACGGTAAGGTGAACACCCCTAGTTAAGTCTATCGGACCCACAAAAAAATGTGAATCCCCTACCCAAAAATAGATCATAACCGTAGATCTTGTGTTAATTTATTCGTGACCTTTGATTCTTAGAATGGTACGTTACCTAAAAATAATTTTCCAGTATCGTAGTAGGACCCGACGGGCATATCTTCAGTATGGTTTTGGGCTGAACCTTCTGTGCAACATGGATGTCCATTATATGGTAGCAATTCATCATTGGGTGAGTGGGACACTGTTATTACCTTCTAGGGGTGGTTAGAGTCTATCATCAGCAGGTACAGAGGCAGAGAATTTTCTTTAAGAAAAGAAGAAGAAGAAAAAACCCAAAAGATTCTGAAAAGTGCAGATAAATCTGTACCAAGGTGTGACCAGGTCTTTTTACCTTTTGATATTGTCTTGAATAATTTCCCTTCCCATGAACTCCTATAGTTGAATTAAACTCTTATTTTTGGTTGAATTTTGGAGCAAGACACAAAACAATACTCTCTCTCTCTCTCTCTCTCTCTCTCTCTCTCTCTCTCTCTCTCTCTCTCTCTCTCTCTCTCTCTCACATACTGGGGCAGTATGGGTGTGGGTAGATGGCCAATGAATCTCTTGAGTTATGATTTGGCAGAGGTCATCAGTTGTAGAACAAAGAAACCAATGTGCTGAAGTGTACAATCAAATGGACATTTTATGGTAATTACTATATGGGATGACCTTTCTATATAGTCCGGTTCTTCTGCTGTACAACAGGGGTGCTGTTCCTCAAAACGACGCCGTTTTACACACAAAACGATGTCGTTTCATATGTAAAACGATGTCGTTTTGAGGAACATCACTCTTACTGCATTTTCATAATTGTTACATACACAATATCAACTCCTTTTCTTGTAGCACCAAAACCAATCACTCACAAAGAAAGAATATATAATGTGAGTCTAGCAACTAAATTTTGCTCAAAGCAAGCATGGATATTGAGGGATGAACATAAATAAGTATAGCCACTAAAGAAGAAGTAACTATAAATTCATGTAGCTCTATCAATAAATTGGATTTCAATTTAAATCTAATCATATTAGTCAAGTATATAAGAAGTATACATGGTAGGTTGTGATTGGAGAAAGCTGTTTATTTCTAATGTAATAGTTTAAAATTTTTAAAAAAATAAAAAAAATATGAGAGAAAAAAGCCTCCTAAGTTCGCTCTTCTAGAAAAATGAGTGCTTTATATAGATATATAGATTTACGAATTTATGGGGAAATAAAGCCGTTTATTTCTAATGTAATAACTTAAAAAATAAAAAAAAATATGAGAGAAAACTTCCTAAGTTCTCTCTTCTCGAAAAAATAGTATTTTATATAGATATATAGATTTACAGACTTATATCTACACAATTTGTGGTTATTTTCCAAAAGAATATTAATTAAGACCTGCATTGTGTCTTGTAAGTTTCAACATTTAAATACAAGTTAGGTTAGTGTCCAATTATAAAATAATTGAAGAATTTTATTTTATTTATAATTTTTAAAAATAAAATGTTCATTTAAATTTAAGATTTATTGATGAGGACATATATATTAACTATCCGAAAAGAATTGGAGGATCCGTCTATTATTATTTTACAGGTTGGTAGGAGCCAAATTTTGTGGGCCCCACTGGGCAGTAATATTCTCCATGCATACCGGCCCTCCAAACTAACTAAAAACCGCCATTGAACCTTCAAGTAGTATGGACTTGACTGCATTACCTTTAAAAAAAAAAAAAAATTGTATCTAGAAATTTTATTATTTTAATGGGTATTTTTATAATATTTATGAGTTATTTAACAATAATAAAATTTATTATTTTTATGGGTGATTTACCACTTTGATGAATGTTTTTACCAAATTATGATCGATAACAAGTACTACAAAAGTGGTAATTATCACAATAATGATAAAAATATGGATACATTACACTTACTCCCTTAAATTATTATCCTTGTTTTACTTTGTACCCTCAACTATAAAATTTCTCACATTACACCATAAAGTATCAATTTTGTTTCATATCACTCCAATTGATAGCGAATGTCAATTTTTTGACGGTAAATGTGCATGTGAGTGGCTTGTACTACTAGGCATTTGGAGGGAAGCTCTTTGGAAACCTCCCCCTTTTGAAAGATTTTCAAGTTTGTCGTTATTTATTAGAGTGATATGAAACAAATTGATACTTTAGAGTATAATGTGAGAAATTTTATAGTTAAGGGTGTCAAGTGAAACAAAGGTAATAGTTTAGGGAGTAAAGTGTAATTTACTCTAAAAATATCCACGAAAATAATAAATATTGATACGGTACCAAATTTTTTTTTCCCGGTATCGGACACTTATCCAAACTAGTACATGGATTTATGTTTCTTGCTCTTCCCATGGACTTGGAGATGAATTTATTTTTACATAAAGGGAAGAGAAAATTAAGATTAAGATTTAATTTTTCTCTTCAAATTCATTAAGTTGTTTTATATTTTTTTATTACATTTATGTCATATTTCTATTATTTTATTTCAAAATAATTAGTTCAAGATGTTATTAATGGTAAATTTTATTTAGGATTTCTCTTTCCTAATGAAACACCTATTGGAGTATTGGTATGATCAAACTAATAACTTCACAACTAATTTCATCTGTTGGACCCGCTTGTGTATAATGAGTCTCACTTGAATGTATTATAAATAATGATTGGCCATATATCAATGCTATCTAAATGGGTACAACAAGTATTGATATATGCGAAATGAAAAAAAGGTGGTTGAAATTCAAATAAAAAAGAGGTCACGAAAAATTGGTGTAATTCCAAGAGGGTGTCTAGTAGAGTTAGGGACGAACTATGACCCAAACGTTTTGAGTTTAAAATTTAGCAATTTCCTTGAGGCCAAAATATGAGAGATTTATTCTTCTTGAATTCTCTAGTTTCGTCGTGTATAGTTGGTCTTTGACCGAACTACGGACACGTAAGCTGGTCCGACCACCCACGATCGAAATACCAAAAAAAAAGAAAAGAAAAATTGTACTTTTGTTTCATTTCTTTACCATGATATAGCCATACCATCATGAGAACTACCAATCTGGAAGGGATGGATTTTCACATTCAATGCTGTTGTTTTTGCTATGTCAATCTGCTTTTCTTTTTCTGCTTTTAAAAATGCTCCAAATGTCTTCACCTTCCAAAGATTTTGATTGATATGTATGTATCTATCTGCTACACATTAGATCAGTCTAGTTTAGCAGAAAGACATGCCAAGAACAATCAACTAATGTTGGGTATGAGTCTTATAATCTTATATAATGCTTAGACAAGTAATTCATATTGGTCCCTCGACTTGCCTTCTTTTTTTAGATCGATAAATAAATTTTATTACTAAAAGAAGAAGATATTACAATAAAGTTCAAAACGCAACCAGATACCGATATCAAAAAAGAGCTCTTGACAATGTAGTTGACAAAATAAAAGACTAAGATGTATCTCTCACAACCTAAGAGACTAGGCATACAAAATCTTTAGACCTCTAAATTAGGTCTCTCGACTGGTCAAAGCGTTACATATGTTATATGTATATGTTTATACATCCAGATACTTCTTATTTCATCTTTTTTTCTTTTTTTTTTTCTTTTATCAATTTCTCTCATACACCTAACCAAAATGACATGACTCTTATATGACTTTTACTTGGTTTAAATTTGTCAAGTGGATCTCTCTCTCTCTCTCTCATGCTATTTCTGCCATTCTTTACATTGATTTTCCCTTGTGGAGGTTGAGAAACGCAAGACATGCTTCTTCTCAACAATCCTGGTTTGATCATAGCCAAATCATAGCCCTACAAACGAGCTGGCCTATGGTGGCTATATCACTCTAAGAAGAGCAGGCACTCGTTAGAACCACAAAAAAATGTTGTCTCTCTTTTATTTTTTTGACTAATGAAAAAAAGGGTACGATCGGTCAATCCATCATTGAAGATTCTTAATTGGGCAAGGCCATAGTAGTTGACGTCTGCCCAATGCTGGAAGGTTAAGGAATCTAGACAGTGAGAACTGTAACTCTATACACCTTACTTAAAACTAATTTTATTCTAATGTTTTAGAAAATGACTTAAGGGTAAAAAATTCAAATTAACCGTTTTTGTTAGTCGTGTCACCTACCAAATTTTGAAAGTATGTGATTCATTTTAATTTCTAAAATTATGTGGGATAAAATATATTTTAATAAAACTCGAAGGGATAACAGTGTAGTTTTCCCTATTGAATGTCATTGGTTTTTATGGGGTTCTTTAATTTTAGTTTCCCCCAAGCCAGCCCAACTAAACCCAACCTACCTTTATTTGCAAATCCCATGGGTAAACTCTCTCTCTCTCTCTCTCTCCACAAATCTTTTTTGGGTTTCTATAAACACAAATTCTGTTGCTTGAAGGTTATGCATTGTTTCAACAGGTTCAATCTTTAAGACAAAGACCACCTGATAGTTTTCATCTTGAATAAAGGTTAGGGTTTTTTTTTTTCATTTTGTCCACCTATTAGCAGACTCATGAAATTCTCTTGAATTTTTATTTATTTTTTGTTATTAATTCATACACTTTTGGTTTTCCATTTTGGTAACTTTTTATCTGGTTGCAGACGAAAATCAGAAAGTATAAACATGAAAATGTATGAGGACAGTAATTGCTTTGATCCCACCACTGTACAAGAAGCGCTAGCTGAGGATGGTTTCTCTCAAACCCATGTGCCAAACTGCACCCCTTTTTCCATGGAAGAACTGTGTTACCCCCACAATCATCCCCAAGAAGATGCCTCCGCCGCCATCGGAGCCGCCCCGGAGATAGAGCTGCAACAACAACTGAGTATGGAGGTGGAACACTGCTACAACACCACCACCACCAATCACAGTGACACCCATCTGATGCAAGAAGTAGAGTTTGATCAGCCCAACTGGAACACCAGTGTCCATGACATGCAAGACATGAGTTTCAAACACTACCTTCACCAACAAGACCCAAATAATTTCCAACAAGTTGAGATTCAAAATGGACCTTACCAAGGCTTAAACTCTTCATTGCCTGAAACCGCATACCCTCCAACACCAGACCTCCTCAATCTGTTTCACTTGTCTAGATGCTCATCTTCCTCTTTGCTACCCAATGCACCAATCTCCTTGAGCTCCGCGAATTTCCCGAGCTCATTAAGCTTTCTAGGGGACCTTAATACAACCGAGGGTGGGGCGGCCTCGAATGTTTTCTATGACCCATTGCTACCTTTGAACCTTCCACCACAGCCTCCAATGTTTAGGGAGTTGCTTCAGTCTTTACCCCATGGTTTTAACTTCACAGACTCAAGAATTGGTTCTTTGTTCAATGGGGTGGTGGATGAGAGAGAGGCAAGTGGAGTTGTGTACCAAGATGGGGATGGGAGGCATTTTGACAGTGGAGTTCTGCAGTTCTCGAGGGATATGAAAGGGAGAGATGGCAAAGATACCAAACACTTTGTCACTGAGAGACAAAGGAGAGAGAACTTGAATGACAAGTACAAAGCTTTGAGGAATTTGGTTCCCAACCCCACCAAGGTATTCTCTTGCAATCTCTCTCTCTCTGTGTTACTAACATCTTTAACTCCACTGGATTAGCTTACAATCTATATAATACAAAAAGATTACCTCAATTTGATTAAGTACATGCACAAATTTTTGTCAGTTAATTTTACTTGTTTGACAATTTTGAATTATTTTGGGGGGAGAACAACCAAGAATGATAGAGCATCAATAGTGGGAGATGCTATAGAATACATCAAAGAACTCCTAAGAACAGTTAATGAGCTCAAGATTCTGGTGGAGAAGAAGAGATGTGCCAGAGAGAGGATCAAGAGGCCCAAGACAGAAGATGAAACGGGGGATGTAGAGAGTACTAACACGATGCCTCTTGGTGCTCAAGACCAGTCCAACAATGGCTCACCACTAAGGAGCTCATGGCTTCAGAGGAAGCTCAAGAACACCGAGGTTGACGTTCGTATCATCCACGATGAAGTGACCATCAAATTAGTTCAGCAGAAGAGGATCAATTGTCTGCTGTTTGTGTCGAAAGCCCTCGATGAGCTTCAGTTGGATCTCCACCATGTTGCTGGTGGACTCATTGGTGATAACTACAGTTTTCTCTTCAACACCAAGGTATAAACGCTCTATGCTTCATTTCATTAGTCATTTTCTCTTAGCATTTTTGATATACATACATTAGTACTAGATCATTATTACTGTGAAGAATTAACTATTGTATCTTGGAACAATTCATCTATAGAAGAAGCTAAAGCACCCACAGAGGGGCGATGGAAGAGAAGTCCGAAAGAGGACATAGTATTATTAGTTTATTTTTGTATAATTTTTCTCCATGTTGCAGATTTTTGAAGGTTCATCTGTGTATGCCAGTGCAATAGCCAACAAACTGATTGAGGTTGTGGATAGACAGTATGCAGCTATACCACCAACTAGTAGCTATTAGTACGCGTTTTTTTTCGGTAGGTAAGTAATTTCATTAACCGAAAAGGAGTACATGTATACCATATATTCTATAGATACTCACATGTACGGCTAATTCTTTAGTGATTACTAGTATGCTGTTAATATCGCTTTGTCCATACCGATTTCTTGCTAATTATGCAATTCTTTCACGGTGATTAGGGTATTTTTGTTCATGTTGCAGATACGTGAAGGTGAGACTGCGTACATGTTAGTTCAATAGTTCTATTGCCACCAAGACCAACATTATGCAGGTATTCTACCGAAAATTACTTCTTAGTGGCTAGGAGTTCTTAAGATTTGGGTAAACATTTTCCCTCGGGTATTACTATTGTATGGATACAAGTATACAATTAATTCTCCTCAATCTAGTATAATACCACTTCGTATGACACCATTGTTATTTAATCATTCAAATACATCATAGATTCGAGGGTGGAGTTTGACGTAGTGATGAAATTACTCTATTATCGTATGGGCATCAAAGGGTTCGAATCCCGAAAACAAGCTCCTTGTATGGAGTTAGATTGTGCACATTTGACCTTCCTTAATCGATAATGGCGGAAGTCTGCACTCGGTTGTCTTTTGGATACGTAATAGATTCGAGTTTTATTGTGGTTTCTTACACGCATATTGATGTAAATAAATAAATTTAGCGGAAAAATGGAAAAGGTGGAAGCACACAACAAGCTTGCCTCCTATAAACAGTCGAGTTTGATGCCTACTAAACAGCCTTTGGAGAGCATAAACTACTACTCCGACAAGGCCACATCCAAGAAACGTGTAAGTATGCAATTCCTACAACCTTGGAAACCAATTATTATATCAATTTCCCAGAACTGAAACAGAACCAACATCTAGGATACACAAACAACCGCCATAGAGAGAGAGAGAGAGAGAGAGAGAGAGAGAGAGATTACTTAGACTAACAAACATCAATGTTGCTTGTCCCCCAAAACACACAAACACCAGTGCTATTCATTCACAAGTATCACTAATATCCTTAGGATGATTGGATTTCATCTTAACAAACTATAATTAAGAGAGAGAGAGAGATAAACGTCTCTAAGTTATATAATCCAACCCCTTGGTAATTTTAATGAAACACCAGTAATCAAGAATTTTCACCCCTCATACTTTTTCCTAGGTGGGACTCAATCTTTTTTTTCAAAAAATACTAGAGAATCGTATTAATGACACGTTCTTACACTTTAACATAAATTTCAAATGCACACAATTATCCACAAATCACGCCATTGATTAAACTCTAGTATTATGCAGTTCGCGGGACTCGATCTTTTTTTAAATAGTAGAGAGTCGTATCAATCATACATTCTTGTACTCATGGTCATAACATAAATCTCGATTCCACACACTTACCCGCAAATCACGCCATTGATTAAATTTGGACCTTATGCTGTTCGCGGGACTGGAACTTAAAGACTCAAATTTAGGACGTGCGGTTTGATGTTTCACCCCTTGTTCGACCACCAAACCAAGTGCAGGTTCAAACCCAAAAATATGTGGTCCAGAGGAGGGGGATTCGAACTGGGGACCTCTGCATCACTGGTGTAGTTACTCACCCACCATTGGGATAGGACTGTAGTCCCTCTAACAGATCTCAATAGAAGTAATTGATCGAGTTAAATGGTCCTGGTCAGCTTCATTGAATTACTGGAAATCAGCAACTCAATGCCTAGTTATTTCACCAAATGCTCACAAACCTGACCAAGTTAAGTATCTTCTTGATACTAATGGGCTGTATTCTGCTCACACTTTTTTTTTTGGTAAATGATCAAGGGTGTTCAGATCAATTTACCCACACCTCGATTAATCTCATCCCCTGTCAGGTCAAAGACAAGTCATTCACGCTGAGACTAGGGTATTCATGAGGAATAAATATCTCATGACCTGACTTCAAAGAGTTGTCAAGATTCGAATTCAAGACGTCTACTCACTCAACATGAAACTATCTAACCTCAAACTCTCCTAAAGTGCAATGGTATAAAGCTTATTTGGTTTGGGCAGGCAATGCCTCGAATCATAAAGAACAATCAAATGGTGCCAATTTAACCCAGACAATTATTTTTGGCATTTTTGTGTCTCTAACATAACATGTATATTACTCAGTGTCGTGTTCGAGTTAACACCCTATGCACCAAAAAAACCAAGACTTAGACACTTGTTTCTCTCTACCAATCCTACCTCCTATAGTCACTCCATATTGTATTTGAGTTAATACGTGTAATCTAGGGGTGCAACTCGGGCGGGTTGGGCGGGTTAGACAGTCAACCCTAGCCCAACCCTAGATATATAATCTTCAACCCTAACCCTAACCCTAACCCTATCTCGGGTTGAGAAACTCAACCCGAGCCCAGCCCGAGTTTAATTCGGGCGAGCTCGGGTTGAATTCGGGTTCACTGCAAGAGAGACAGAGAGAGGGGGGGAATAATTACAAATTTATAAAACAATCCATATATTTCATTCATAACAGTGCACGATTATTGATCATCTGTTTTCACACCTAAAAACTAGTAATCTCAAAGTACAATCCCAGAAAACATAGAAATTAGACTCATAAAAATATTAAACTTAAAATATCACACTATCACACTAATTGAATTCGGGTTCGGGTTGAAATCGGGTTGTCGATGCCTCAACCCGAGCCCGGCCCAAATTGAATTCGGGTTGAAGTTTTTTGACCCAAGCCCAACCCAAGTATTAAAAACCCTAACCCAAGCCCTAATTTTTTCGGGTTGGGCTCGGGTTGAAATCGGGTTGCCCAACCCAAGTTGCACCCCTAGTGTAATCGGTGAACTAAAAAATTAAGGTAGTGTTTGGTAATCAGCTGTTTGTGTTTTTTTTTTTCATTTTTTGCTAAAAAAAAAAAAAACAATAACGCGTTTGGAGAGTTTTTTTTTTTTGGTTGGTTTGTTTTGTAAACAATCCCAAATTTTAACAACATCAAAAGATGTGTTTTTAAAAACACAGAAAAACGGAAACACGTGTACCCCTTTAAACCATTTAATGAGGTCTAGCCTTCGAATTCCATTAGCAGCAAAAAAAGGGTTTTTTTCATTCTCACTATAAAAGCATTTTTTACCCCTTTTTCCTCTTCTCTCATTCATCTCTCTCACGAGGCCAGCGACAAAGAGCTATGAAGGAGCTCTCAGTTCTCAAGCCAACACACACACACTTTCTCTCTTTCTCTCTCTCGTCCTTCTCTGATGGGTTCTGCTGGGGAGTTTCATGGTTGAGTTTTGTGGGTGATGGTGGGTTGGGTGGTGGTGGGTTTCAGGGATGGGTAGTGGGTTTCTGGGGTGGATAGTGGGTTTCGGTGGTTATGGTGGTGGGGTGGGTTGTGGGTTTCGATGGTGGGGGTTGGATTGGGGGTGGATTTCGATAGTTGTAGTTTCGGTGATGGTGGGGGTGGGTTTCGATGGTTGGATTGGGGTTGGGTTTCGGTAGTTGTGGTGGTGGATTTCGGTGGTTGTGGTAATGGGTTTCAGTGGTGGGGTTTTGGTGGTGGTGGTGGTGGGGTTTCGATGGTGGGAGGGTGGATTAGGGATGAGTTTCGGTGGTTGTGGTGATGAGTTTCAATGGTGGGGTTTTGGTGGTGGTGGGGGTGGGTTGTGGGTTTCGGTGGTGGGGTTGGGGATGGGTTTCGGTGGTGGGGTTAGGTGGTGGTTTTGGGTGGTCAGTGGGATTGGGTGGTGGGGTTTGGGTGGTGAATTTTTGGTATAATATCAAACAGGTTTTTTATTTTTGATTTCACAAATTTTAAAATATAAATGACTACCAAACATGTTTTATATTTTTAATTTTTATCACAAAAAAAAAAAAAAAACAAAACTTAGTTCTGTTTTTTTTATAAAAAGAACATAAAAACGAAAACGTTACCAAACGCATCTTAAGACTTCAACCCTTTTTCCCTCGACCAAACCCACCACCCCTATAATCACCCCCATAAACCAATAATCCCATTATTTTTAGCTCTTCGAGTTAACATGTGTAACCCAAGAACAAAAAAATTAAGACTTAAAACCCTTTTTCTCTACTAAACCCACATCCTATAGTCACCCCATAAACAAATAAACCTATTATTTCAGTAGCTATTGGACCTGCACAATGACTTGTCTTTGACCGGATCGGATAAGGAATTAATCAAAATGTGCGTAAATTAATCCGGACATTCCTGACAGTTGTAAAACAACAAAAAAATCATGAAGTAAAGTCAAATGGTGCGCCATCTAAGCCAGCCAATCTTTTGGAATTTTAATGTGTAAAATTATAAACTAAAGATGGTAGCATTGGCCAGGCTCCTTCCCAATGACTTTCCTTCTGTAAAATAGTCTCCACCATGTTTGTCTCTTAATCCTCAACAGTGTGACAAACCTTTGTACCTCACGCCATGTCATTTTCTCTCCCTTAGCTTTTCTCGCCAACTATGAATTTTCAATCACAAACGATGGTGACAATCGTGTCGGGTTCATGTGTCAGGTCATTTTGAGTTCATGTCGAGTATTAGTCAATTCTAATCCAACCCGTTTAACTAATTGTGTCGTGTCATGACAACCTATTTATTTTTGTTTCGTGCTCGTATTGACCCATATAATCCGTGAATAAAAAATTTAACACTCATTTTTATGTCTAAAATTTCATTATCACTTAATCGACCCTATACTCAATACTTTTTCTATAAACTAAAAATTAACTTAATAAATATAATAATAAAAATAAGTAAAAATATCTGTTTTTCTACAAAAATTAGGTCATTACTCGATAAAATATAATAAATTGGACCCCCTTCAAACACATTGGACCTCCACGATGCTCAATAGATCCTTAAATCATAAAGAAAAGTCAAATGGTGCCATCTTCTAAGCCAGCCAATCTTTTGGCATCTCTCTAAAGAGTTATTATTATACATCCAGTCCACCATGTTTGTCTCTTGAGCCTCAACGATGTGACAAACCTTGGTAACTAACGCCATATCATTTTCTTTCCCTTAAAATTCCCGCCCAACTATATGTATTTTCCACCAGAAACCACCAAAACTGCGCACTTCCTTTTCCTCAATTCTCAATCACCATCCTCTTCCCCCCTCAGTTTTCCTTCAAGGAAAGGAAAACCTCCCAGTTTTTCCACTTAATGTCGAGTCCGTCGACGCCATGTCCCATTCCTGTTCCCCCCATCACCAGAAAACGTCTCTCTCCCACTCTCTCTCAGTCTCAGTCTCAGTCCTATGCCCCTCCTTCAAACATCTCTCTCCGTTCGACCGGCTCACTGACGACTTCCTGGCCCAAGAAGGTTGGTACCTACATAGCCAACACGATTGTTTCCCCGACGAAAAACTCAGATTTAACTGAACATAGTCTTGGGGAATTTAACAGAAGAAATGAGCTTTTGGATTTGAAGCGATACTCCAAGAGTAGTCCTTATTACAAGGGGCTCACAGATTCATCCCTTGTTACAAATCGACAGAGACTCCCGGGGGGGTTGAGTCCGGGACGAGAAAGCCATGCAGCCACTTCTTTCAGTTCAAGCTCCGGATCGAGTTTCATGGTTAAGATTCAAGAATGGGGTGGTTCTTGCTTTATCAGGAAGAACAAGGAAGAGAAACACTACACAAGTACGAGTTCTAGTGGGATCAGTAAAAGCTCTCAAGGCACTCAGATTACTTCCTCTTCTACTTCATCGTCATCAACAAAGACGACTGCAACAATTACGACGATTGCAAGAGCTCGAAGAATCACTACAGGACCGAAGAATACAAATTTACAGAAGAATGATGGTAGCAGTAATGTCAAGGAAAGTCACAGTATTGCTATATCAACTGAAGAGAAGCAATTGAGGGAGAGAGAATCAGAACAACCACCACCACCACCGCCACAACACCTACAAACTTCACCACCACCACAACACCTACAAACTTCACCACCACCACAACACCTACAAACTTCACCAACACCTCTGCAAACATTACCACTAGAACCAGTACAAACTTCACTAGCGGAGAACGAAAGACAGTTCGTTTGGGCAGACAATTATCGGCCTCAAGTCCTAGAAGATTTTCTGTGTAACAGGGATAAAGCAGTTGAGCTGCAAGCTTTGGTGAGATTTACATTACTCTTGGTTTTTGATGTTTACTCATGCACAATGCTTTTTCCTATAATGGGGTCCGAGAGAAGTAAGCACTAAGAGTAGTTAAATTTCTAGTAAATGAAAATTTCGCTGAATAATTTTGTAGGCGAAATCAGGATATTGTGGGCATCTCATATTTGAAGGATCTCCAGGTGTGGGAAAGAGAACCATGATTCGGGCATTGCTTCGCGAAGCTTTTGGAGCAGAAAAAATACAGGTATAAGACAATTTTATGTATATACAATCCTTCGCTTCAGTTCTAGTCATGTAGTGTTCAAGTCGCGTCATTTGGAATTCACAATGACCACCAATCAATCCAAACCCGAGCTATTAGTTAATCGTCTCAGATAACCTGATCATGTTTGGGTCTTATACACTAGACCCGAGTCCAAAACTCAATATTAGGACCCGTTTCCCTCTCAACCAAACCCACCACCTCTAAGATTCCCATAAATAAAGATCCACTCTATCCAGATGCTTACAGAAACAAGTAAAAATAATCTATTCTACAAGGTTTCATATAATGTTAGATCACAAAACGAAAAGTAACTTGCAAAAGAAATAGACACAGTTCCTTCATAGAATACCAGTTAAACAGGTTTCTCAACTAAAAATAAAGTTATTTTTATTTGGCACTAACTTGGCATGTTTACTGTTCGTGTAATCCAATTCGTGTCAAGTGATAGTTAATATTAACCCAGAAATTTCGTATTAGCTTCGTATCAAGTTATCATTTGGTTCCGTGTCAAAAATACCACCCCTACCCTTTAACTAGCCTTAAATACTATGAAACCTGACTGAATTTGGTGGACTAAGATCAATTTCCTGGATTATAGCATAAGAAAACCTACCAGCACTGCCATAGATATGGCATTTACCTGTAAAAGGTCTATTCTATCATTCTTTCTAGACACATCAACTTCTGAAAATCAGACCTCCAACTTACACATTCAAATGCCACAAAATTTAAATTATTTATAGATTTGTCTGAAAATTCTTGTTGCCTGTTTTTTCTTTAGGTTAGTTGATCATGCTTCTATTTTTCTTGATGTTTTGCAGGCCAGGGACGAGTGCAAGAAATTTGACTTCAAGGTAAGAGTTCATCATTTCTGCTTTTCATTCAGTTAATTCTCTTTTGAGTCATTTTATGGAAATTGCACAAGTTTTCCTGGAATCAAGTTTCCAACTCTCCACACAGGACAATCACCAGACAAGAAGAGAAGAACATAATATGTCAGAAACCTATGAAATGTTTTCACATCCAGCTAATAAAACATCAGAATCATAGATTTACATTTACAATGCTCAAGCAACTCTCAAAAAGTTAACATCAAGTTTTGAAGCAAAGAACACATATTCATCTCCATTCAATTCAAAAGCACTAGAATCCGAATTCAATCTCCCCTGACAGCACCCAACACACACAAAAAAGAAAAAGAAAGTGCTTCTAAAATGTTTATCAAACCCAGTACCCTCAATTTTTGTACTAGCATTTTTAAAAATAGACGTGAGTTTGATCTTATGATAAGTTCATCACAGGGAGAAGCAGTGGGCAGCATCCTTGTGAACTTAAAAGAATCATCTCAACACGTAGAAGTCAATCTCTCTGAACTAAAAGGGTACGAGAAGCACATAATACTCGAACTTATCAAAGAAGCAAATAACAGGTTATCAAACAAAGCTTTGGAGTGCAGCCTTGATAACTGTCGAGGTATTGTTGACTATATTTGCTTTTAAAAAATCAACCAAAAATACTGAAATGCAACAGAAATCACAATTCATTACTTCATGTTTTCACAGCAATTATTCTGTATGAGGCAGACAAACTATCTACAGATGCCCTACTATATATCAAGTGGCTACTAGAAAGGTATAAAGGATGTAATAAGGTGGTCTTTTGCTGCACTGATGTGTCAAAGCTTCAGCCGATAAAGTCACTTTGCACCATTGTACAACTCCTTTCACCTTCTAACGAAGAGGTGGTAACCTCATACTTCCAACTCACAAGTTTTGCACCAAAATCAATTTAACTGAAACGTCTTCATTCTCTTTCAGATTGTTGAGGTTTTGCAATTCATAGCAAAACAAGAAGGCATAAATTTGCCATATCAACTGGCTGTGAAAATTGCTATCAATTCCAAGAATAACCTACGGCAAGCCATCCGTTCATTTGAGGCTACCTGGAAATTAAAGTAACACTCAGCTATACTTAAAACAAACATTTATGGGCTCTCAAGTTGATCAGTTTCTATTTCACAACAATTCCCAATACTTTCACGTTCCCCTTTCCACATACCTATCTTTTACATGTATGCAATGATGTGTGTGCAGCTCTTCCTTGAAGGAAGATCAACTAATCATGACGGGGTGGGAAGATGATATTGCCAAGATTGCCAAAAATATTGTAGAAGAACAAAGCCCAAAACAGTAAGTTGTTCCTGGCCAGATTTTTCCAAACAATTAAGAATCAAAATCTTTTTAGGCTTGTGTCAATGTCACTGCCCTTTAGTCGAGGCTTCTAAAATGTCAATGCAATCCCATTTCAGGCTGTCGCCTCCTGTAATCTCACATATATTCCATCGCTTGTATACACAGGCTATATGCCATCCGTGGAAAACTTCAAAATCTCATAGAGTACAATGTATCTCCCGAATATATCTTTCAAGTAAGAACACCCTATTCATGAAATCTAGCTCTAAATGGTGGTGGTAATTTTACTAACTAGTGCTGTTTCTATAGACTCTTGTGACAGAACTGAAGAAACATCTGGACGAGCAATTACAGCTACAAATAGACAATCTGTACAAGGAATACAATGTATAAACACCAGCATATCAATTTTGCTAATTTCAATCATAATAGTCTTATTTTTGAGTGCATTAAAAACACTAGCATAATGGGTCAATCTTTTTTCTTGTACGCAGAGGGATGATGACAAGCCTTTTGCCTTTGCACGCAATGAACATGAAAAAAGAGGTAAAAGCCATAATGATCCAGGAAGAAAGAATGTTCAGCATTTTATGAAGATTGAAGGTAAGACATATATTGGTGATAGTAATTAGTTAACATAAAATGTATAACCTTGTGCAAAGTTAACGAAATTCATAATCCTGCACAAGTTGGACAAACAATAAGTCAATAACTAACGATTGGACACTTGCAGAGCAAAGAAAGGGATTTGGACTCCATTTCTTTGAAGGCTATCACCATTTTGGGGATAGTCAGTACTTCAAATACTCACAAGAAATGTCTATTTCTTGATGACTACCCACTTGATCCAAGGAAATTCAGGAATAAAATAACTATTTGAATGTTGGTTCCGCAAATGTTTAATGTGCAAAGAACTATTTGCCGAAAGGAAAACCAAAAATTTGCTGGTTTATTTACTGGTGCTCACAGTTGGCTTTTTATTCTATGTTATTGTTCAGAATCTAAGTCCTCATAGATCTAAACATCAAAAAATATTATAACGTCTTTTCATATAGTCTAATCATGATTGTTGTAGCACCTTAATTATGGCTCCTTGATCTGCTCACATTCAAGATATCACCACTCTTGTAACAGAGGGACATCCCCCTCCCTACTTAGTCACAATCAAGGGTGTCCAAATAGGATCACCGTAACCCATTAATCTGATTCGATTAAATATTCTGACCCTTCTCCCCCTCCCCCAAAAAAAAAAAAACAAAAAAAGAACACCCACAACCAACCACAAAACATAAAAACAATAAGAAAAAAAGAAAGAAAAATTATATAAATGACATTCAATATTTTAAAAAATAGTTTACACAAATGTCCTTGGGAAATATCATAAAGCTAAAACCAGAAGTATTTGTTGTATTAGAGCACATCAAATGATTCAGTTTTTATCTCAGTAAACAAGGACAACACTTCTGATCATGGTTGAATTGTTTAAATTGTTTCTTCTGCAATTTGACCCACTTAAATGTATGTTCATTGACCTTCTTATGACTAAATTGTGGAATGCCTATCACATTTCTATTCTAAAATCACTATTCCTATTATTATATCCTACAATTCGAGCATTATAAATATGTATCCCCAGTTTTAAGTAACCTTTTTCAACAATTCTTCAATTAGTGATTCTATGAAAGCTTCCTGCACTGTATCTGTCTTCCATGTGGCACAGCAAGGTCCATTCATCTCCTCTGCTCTTAAGTGAATTTTATTCAGCTAGTAAAATGTATTCAACTCTGTCTCAGATCATATATAGCTTGCTCCTGTTTCTCCAACTGCAGTTATTTTAAGATAAATATGAGAAGTATCATTTCTACCATCAACATGAGCAGGAACAACCATTTTCTTTCAAAGAGGAAATTAGTAATTTTAGCTTTACAACTATTTGATCTCAAAATTATACATGCCCTATTTATGGAACACACAGTCAATATATTTTACAATCGTTCCACTCCCATGTCTTCTACAGATATTCATTTTTGAATTTCGTTCCACAGAGTTTATAGCCAAATTCATGAGCTGGTACAAGGGTTTGGCTGTGAATAACAAAGGTGTGTGACATCTTGCATTTTAAAGGGACTACTAGATGATTGCTTGCCTCAACCAACCTATTCAAAATCAGGCAAACGAAGATACCAGGACAGACAACTCTGTCCTTTACAGGCTTCAGGTCATGGCTAGAACAGTTTATTTACAAAATAAAACAGCAACTTAAGCAATGCCGCGAGATTTTATGTATATGTATGATACAAGCCATATTTGGCCACAGTAAAAGTAGTTGTCTATCAGATTTTTATATCGATTAGTAAAAAGTTGTGCTTCATTTTCTCTTGAATTTGAATGGAATATATATGAATTCGCTTACAATGTAAGATGGGAGAAACTTTTCACTAACATTTCCTAGTACTCTGCTGTAGCAAATTTCACATTTAGTAAGACCTGGATGCCTAAATTTCGAGGTGCAAAAAGAGTTCTTTGCTTTGACATATAGTAAAGAGGAACATACGGATTTTAAAAAAAATTCATGTAAGTTGTTGGTACCTTACAATGCACGATACATATTTTACGATACATCTTGATATAGTACCTAAACGATAAGTATATATGAGTTGTATCTTTCTTTTCCCATATCTTACGATATGCAATACAAATCTTATGATCCTTTTCGATATAATGAAAAAATGATACATGCACAATCACTTTTTCTTTAGTCTTTTACTCTACACATCGAAACAACGTCATTTCACAAGACTCCTTTTTACCCTAAACATGAAATGATGATGTTTCATTTATGCTACTTTTTCTTTTTTGGTTTATTCTCAACCAAATAAAACTCTCGATCATCTTCTTCTACTTGTTTCTCTTGCATCTTATTCTTCTTCTCTTTCAAAGAGGCAAAACCTAGCTATATTTCAATCTTTATCATGAAGATGTATCTCTCTTTCAATCTCTATCAGAAATACGCATCGTACAAAATGATAAGTGAGCTGAAATGGTATCTTTATTATTTTAGACACTATATATTTACGTATTTGAGGTATATATGTACATTTATGCATATAAATTTAAATTGAATGTATCGTAACATTACAATAGACGATACATTATTTATGAAAAATGATACGCATTGTGAGACACATTTTGACACCTTGCTTAAGCCTCCCACGTTTAATTTCCAATGCATATCTGCGTTTTAGCTTGGTATCATAACCAAAAAAGCAGCCAACCTACCAAACTGGAGAACATATTCAATCACTGGGTCCACTAAGGATGTAATTGCAACTATTGTCTAACTGCAAAGGGTAACAGGACAATCATTAATAACTGGAACAGTAAATATAACTGACTAGTATTATTTACTAAAGGCTTTTGCCGTGCATGGTATCTATCTCTGACATAGTTTCAATTTTGAAGAATGATTCAGTGTATAGTATTTATATTCAACCATCTAGAAATGCTTTAGATTCAAAATACCTTATATATGAGAAGATTAAGGAAATCGATTCAAGTATAAGTAGAGGAAATGACATACGTACAGCTACAAGTTGCCTCTTCTTGTTCAGGTTCCTCTAGAACCACGAGACAGTATACCAATAGCTATTCAACTAAGAAACAGGTAATATTGACGTTCTCAACTGGGTTTCAGGCACTACATGACCACCTTTTAGGTTTGCAAGGGATACCACTTAACAGGGATTCCCCCTATAACTTTAACTGGTAAATAAATGCATTGAATGTACCATCCGATTGTTCTAGAAATGTCTCTGCAATCCATTTTTAGAATCTGTTGTTGAGTCAACGCAACTGGTACCAGAGAGCTGGGATCAACAATGCTTCCACTATGAATTACTCATTCTCACTCAAATGTGCCGACAACTTACAGCACACACACTGTTTAGCATCCCCTCGATTGAACTTAGCCAATGAAGCTCAACCTTAGGCACTATAAGTAGACTATTAACATAAAGAACTCCACTGATTTTACTCTCTGGTCCTTCTCATGTAAATTCATTTGTGCCAATCCTTCATGGCCACATCATGGTATTTGTGCTGATCCTTCATGGCCACATCATGGTGATTTATTTTTACGTGACTGACTCTTGGGTCCACCACATGACAATAACGTCAACGCAGATTGAGCTTCATGATGTAAAAATCACTACTCTTTAGGCATTAAGTCCTATTTTATCTACCAATGCTATTCATTTTTCCTGTCTCACTGCCATCATAAGTCATAACCAGGCACATCTTCAGCAATTTAAAGTAGCTAATCGTAAATTTGTATCCACACAGCAGTTCATTCAGCTAATTAAACGACAACTGCTTTACCATCATAATTGATGTGCTTTGACGTGTATGTTAATCCCCTCGAATACGTAGTCTAGTTTTAAGTGTTCTTACCAGTCATAATAAGAAGAGAATAATGTTGAGTATGCTTGCTCATTTCGGAGACTTATCCCAGCCCAGAGTAAGACTTGGATATTTTCCTTGCTCATTTTCTATCCCATTTGCTAGAAGATGGGACATTCAAGATCACTGAGGCTCATATATGTGACAAACTTGGCTCTGGGCGCACTACTTAAAACAAAAATAAATCCCATGGTTTTGTGACTGCAAATGTGATATCTGCTTCTACTTAGTGGAATGGATAAAATAGATAGCCAAAACATGCGGAACAGGCATACACACAAAATAAGCCAAGAGAAGTCACAGAGAACCACGCTCTTCATATTGAATGAAACCGTGCTGTGAATATCACTCAATATTATTGACATCATAATAGAAGCATTACAAGATTTTTCAAATAATTAAGCCAACGGAGACAAATATTAAACAGAAAAGAGAGATGGCCAAATATATTGCTGTACAAAACAATCTAGAAAACATTTTACAAAATTGCAGAAAGTGAGGTTATATTATCTTTCACCGCTAACCTCCTGAGATAACATTAAAAGAATTCTATTGGACTGCCAACCGCTGAAGATGATCCAAGAAAACCTCAAAGCTGACATCGTCTGTAAAGATAATATCCCCTCCAGGAACAGGAGGAGCATCAGAGTTGTATGTAGCCGAAGGATTCAATTTTGCTAGCAGAAAACGGGCCTGCACAAATTCATGATACTATTATCTATGGTAATATACGATGTAATTGTTATGAAAAACTAAATATCACCATTATTCCTAGGATGTTTGCAGTGGACGAATATATATTTTTGATAGGTTAAATAATACAGAAAGAAAACAAGGAGGCCAAACCCCTGTACAGAGCAAGTATAGGCAGACAACAAAATACAAAGACTACTACGTAATATACGTGTTATTGTTATAAGAAACTAAATCTTACCATGTCTGTTATTATTCTTGTACTCAGAAAGAAAACTTTTTTGGATTGATTAAATAACCTAAGAAAAAAAAAAGAGGAGGCCTACAAACCCATGTACACAGGAAGTATACAAGGAAAGCAACAAAAGATAAAGACAACATAATAAAGCAAAAGAAAAATCATCCCAAGAAACAGATGTGAACAACCAAAAGAGCTACATAAAAAACCTCTTAAAGTGGCCCCCCGGAAAAATCAACAAAACCTCCCAAAGGAAAAAATGTAATGCCTCCCTAGATGGGACTCAAAAAGAATCACCAAGATATATCAGGCTTATCAGCCTATTCATAAATTTTTCACCTCTACTATGTAATCCAAACAATTAGATAGTGAGCACTTTCAGGGGGGCCACCTTCAGCATCCCCTTCCCTTTTACACAGTCAGTCCACTAACTCCCCCTCGGCACCCTCTTCCTTTAATAATTCACTGGACTCATCAACTTCTTCAGTTCCATTTCTTGCTGCGAAATTGAGCCATTCATCCTCTTTTTCAAAACCCTTACTCCCTCAGACTGCCAGTGCCACCATTTTTCAGTATCCTGAAACAACTTCATAGCAGCTTTCCATGCCCTCAAATCACACTTGTGGACCAGAAAAAATCTCCCTAATATTGCCCATAACTCAATCAGATACCTCATCTGCATACTCAGCTGTCTCTCCTCCAATTCATTGTAAAGAAATAACATCTGGGTCTAACCCAGTCGCTTTCTCCTCCCAGATTTCATATTCCATAGAATGTTCTAGTGGCAATACCAGGGTCTCCATAGCAGCACAGGAGCATTTCTTCCACTCTACTAAAGCTAAACTCTTGATTTGGACTCCCTTTGGCTTTTGAACATCATCCCCTGTGCTCTGTACTGAAGTGAAATCCCATTGATCCACCCTCCCATTCAGACATAAGGTCCTCTCCTATAGAAATCTTTTTTGAATAGATTAAATAACCTAACAATTTAAAAAAAAAAAGGAGGCCTAACTAACCCATGTACGCAGGAAGTATATAGGAAGGAAACAAAAGATAAAGGCAACTTAATAAAGCAAAAGAAAAACTATCCCAAGAAACAGATGTGAACACCCAAAAGAGCTACATAAAAAAGTCCCCCCGGAAATATCAACAAAACCTCCCAAAAGAAAAAATGGAATGCATCCCTAGATGGCACTCAAAAAGAATGACCAGATATATCAACCTCTTCATGAATATATCACCTCTACTATGTAATCCAAACAATTAGATAGTGAGCACTTTCAGGGGGCCACATTCAACATCCCCTTCACTTTTACACCGCCAGTCTACGAACTCCCCTTGGCACCCTTGTCCTTTAATAATTGACTGGACTCGTCAACTTCTTAACTTCAGTTCCGTTTCCTGTTGCGATATTGAGCCATTCACCCTCTTTTTCAAAACTCTTACTCCCTCAGACTGCCAGTGCCACCATTTTTTGGTATTCTGAAACAGCTTCATAGCAGCTTTCCATGCCCTCAAATCACACTCGTAGACCAGAAGAAATCTCCCTTATATTGCCCATAACTCAATCAGACACCTCATCTGCAAACCCAGCTGTCTCTCCTATTCAGTAATTCGTTGTGAAGAAATAACATCTGGGTCAAATCCAGCCGTTTCCTCCTCCATGATTTCATATTCCATAGAATGTTCTTTTTGCAATACCACGGTATCCATAGCAGCACAGGAGCATTTCTTCCACTCTACTAAAGCTAAACTCTTGATTTGGACTCCCTTTGGCTTTTGAACATTATCCCCTGTGCTCCATACTGAAGTGAAATCCCATTGACCAGTGATTGAGCCACCCTCCCATTCAGACATAGGTCCTCTCCTAAGTTGCCTCCCTTTAATCTCTCTTACTCCTACAAAAAGCACTTCCTAAAAACACTTCTTCCTTAAGGGCATACCATCAAGTGTTGTAAATGAAGGGGCACTTCACAGATTCAAATACCCCAACCCTCCATGTCAACCCCCAAAATAAAGGGGGCAGCCGTGCCTCCCATTTCTTCATGATCTCCATCAGAAAGGCAGTCATGTTTTGCACAAGTCAATCAAATTTGATATCACCACACCAGTCATAAGTTTCCATTAGTTTCTAGGTGGAACCTTTACCACAAGTGAGACACCCAAATGTGCTCACACCTCTGCTGTCCATCATTTTCTCATAATATCCCATGCCTTTTGCATAACTAATGGAGAGAATGCTGCTTTAGCCTCCAGATTCCTGAATATTGAATGGCAATATTGAACAATGCTCAACATGTCTTTTTTACCCCATCGCCTCCAGCATTGAAGGCACCTTCACAACTAACCAAGATCCCATCTTTTGCTTCCCCGATATTAGGTCCAGCCCCCAACTCGTGAGTTTAATTTGTTGGATTATCCTCCAATTCGCCCAGGAACTCAATCCACCAAAATCTGAGTCACATGTACTCTGGAATACCCTTTGAAACCACTATCCTTACCCTTATCATTCTACGTCCCAAACCCTGCTCTCACCTCTGCTCTTCCCCTAGCATCTTCTGCCTCTGTGCAATCAGAGACAACTGAGCAAAGGGATTGCACTTAAGAGCCCAATGGGGCTTGTCCACAAATGACAAACCTATTTTCAATATGGCGCATCCTTCTTACCAAGCGATTTAAAAAGCACGTGACCCCAATCCCTATTTTCAATGCCTTCCACTTCTTCACACACCTCTTGTACATGAAAAAGCATCTCCTTCAACCTCTAACCCTCTACAAACTTGGACAATCCTAACCCCAATCTTCTCGTACCCCATCAAACATAAACACGCTTTGCCATCTTTATACTATCTCCATTTTAGCCCCACCACATATCGTCAATCAGCATGAACAGATCCTGCCACAATAAATTAAGGGGTAGGCCCAATAGTCGAATCCAAGCATTCTTCGGTCCAAACCCCAGTAAAACAACCCATCAATCACCAACCAACAATCTAGGGACTCCTAACATAACTTAAAAGTTCAAACACACACCTTGATGCAATCAATTTTTGAGCAAAAAAATCATGACAGAGCTGAATTATTCTTCTTGTCATTACCTTGTGCTATTGGGTGATTATTGTGGAAACAAATGGCCAGAAGGCCTTGGTCTTTTGTGGCCTAAAATTTGGATGGCACAAAAGTCAAAGGTTGGGTGAGGCTATTGAATGAAGAATTCTCCACATAAGTTCTCAAGCAGCTTGTTGGACAGCTATTTCATGCGTGGATCATATCCAATCTGACAGATTGGATTTAACTAGGACATTTCCTCTCCAGATTCCCCATATTAAGGGGTGCTCAGGCATTGGTTGGAGGCATCGGAAATCAAAAACATTTATGAGTGTAGAGAGTTGCAAGACATTTGAGAGTTGAGTGATATCAATGAGATCAGAGTGCAATCTCTCTTGTTCGAGTGAGTACTTGCAAGGCAAGAAACCGTTCTTATTGTACTGTTGTTTTACTCCATAATGAAAATACCCGATTGTTTGTTGTGGACGTAGACAATAGTCAAACCACGTAAATCTCGTGTCCATTTGTGTGTCTTATTTTGTTTCTTGTCACTTTATTTTCTAACTCAGTACTCAAATTGTGGGCCCATCACAACAAATTGGTATCAAATCACTGTTGGTGAGCCCGGGCTGTCGATGGGCCAAGATACTATTCATCAATACTATTCACCCAATACTATTCATCCATGTTGACGTTTCGATTTTGTCAAAATTTTGATTTGAGATTCGGAATGGTCGCAAAATTTGAAGTAGAAATATTCGATGGAAGCAATGATTTCAACATGTAGCGTTTAAAGATGCGTGTCTTGTTGGTTCAACAAGGATTGCTAAAGGCTACAGAAAAAAAAAAAATCCAAAATGAAAAAGATGTCTTCCTTGCAACAATGTCAAACGACGAGAAAAATGACATACTGGCAAAGGCTCGCGGTGTTATCATATTGAGCCTTAGCAATGGAGTGTTGCGGAAAGTTGCTAACGAAACTATGGCTGCAGGTTTGTAGCTAAAGTTGGATAGTCTGCACATGACAAAGTCTCTCACAAACTGTTTGTATTTGATGAAACAGTTAGTCACCCTCCAAGGATCATCTTAACGAGTTTAATAAAATCATATTAGATCTAAGGAACATCGATTTTCCACTCGATGATGAAGTTCAAGCCATGATTCTCATGTTGTCTACCACCCTCACACGAGCACTTTGTCGACACCATAATATATGCTAGAGTCTCTTTTCCATGAAGGACGTTAAGGCAACCTTGAACTCGGAGGGTTTAAAGAAAAAGGTGTCTGAAAATAGAGAGAAAAGCTCAGGCAAAGATTTGGGTGCAAGAAGATGATCAACAGAGAAGGGCTCAAATAGTAGTGGTCGATCTAAATCTTGAGGTGGATTTAGAAAAATAAAATGATTTCATTGTCACAAGGAAGGGCTTATTAGAAAAGACTGTCTGAAGCGTAAAGGCAAAGCAAAGATTGAAGACTCAAATATATATTTTATATTTTTACTATTATGTAATGATTTGATAGCTATAATTTTTAGTGGTTCTTTAATAATAAACAAAATTAACAAATTTTTATTTTCAAAAAGTTACTTATTATCTCACTATAATACATCTACAAGGGAATGTGATTAATTAAAGGAATAAGAACCAACATTTAACTATATTGTTTACTTAGAAGTATTTGTTGCTAGTAAACTCTTTAGACATGTGATAATAGATAATTCTAGAAAAACACTCATGTGTCTTTCAAGTCATGAATTTTTATTGATGTATTGATTGTACGTGAAATCAAAAGGAAGGGATAAAGATTAAAACTAAAAATTACACATACTTTTCTACATATAGAAGTCTCCGCAAAGTATCCATATATTTTATTTATTAATGGATACGTCTAGTGTGTATTCGATACATATCTGACAAGTATCTGATGAGTATCTCTGAGACGGTATCCAATACGAATATAGGCACGAAATAAAACATAGAACATGAAGTTAAATAGACAAGAGACACAGGCTATATCAGTATTGGTCATTCGGTGATGATGCCTCGGATGACTTGGGGTTAACTCATAGTCATCTCGACGATTCGACCGAGTCGCATGAGACTCGTGGTTTACATGGACATTGAACAGTACTGGATCAAAAGGTGTCAAGTCAAATGCGACTCAGCCGAGTTACAACTCGGCCAATAATTTGAATCATGTCATCAGTTTATCTCAAAGCAAGTATCCTGCTGCGTTTCTTATGCTTCATTGCACAACAAAACAATGCAGATGAATTGCTATGTGATCATTGTCAAATGTGTTTGACAGAAGGTAAGAAAACAAAATCATCACCATATTATAGTGATCTTTTTTTATTGGAATTTTCACAACAGTGTACAATTATGAAAGGCCCAAGTTAACTGTTACAGTTCATACTCTTGAAGTCGGAAAGTTATGGAAGTGACAATTGTGGACTTCCCCAAAAATAAGAAACCGTGCGGACTGGTTCTGCAGTCTTCTGGGAGCTATTAAAGATAAATTTTCTGGAGTACTTAAATGGGCAAAAATCATAGAATGGTCGGTAATCTAGATTCAAAGATGAGTATAATATCAAAGCTAAACTCAAGGACAAGTTTTCTGCAACAAGGGGAATCTGATGCAGCCACTTTTCTTTGTTTCGGGGCATTTATGATATCTTGTCTTTGGGTCTTTGGAACTAGGAGGCATTAATAAACTACTGGTCTCTTCAATGCAGAGGGAAGTAGTTAAAGTGCATACTGTATCCTGGCATTGTACTTCTAGTAGTATATGTGTGAGGTTTGGATCAAATGTAAACAATCTTGTGTGAAGTATTATATCCATCACATAGTTTGCTCTCTACGTGGGTGATTACTTATGTGGTTGTGTAAACGTAACTTTCTCAGGGCTAAGGTTTGATTGAGATTAGAGAGCGGACCTAGAATCTGTGCCATTCATAGCTGTAACGACTACAACCGATTTTAGGAAAAGATTCTATCCGACGGGCACTGGCACACTGGAGTTTTAAGCTTCTCCACTAATGGTTTGATTTGACGGGTAGATTGAATCTGGTCAGACAAAAGGACTGTTGAAGATGGAATCGGGCATGTCAGACAGATAGATTAGGCTCACAGGCCTAAGAGAGGCAACTTCAAGAGTTTCTTTCAGGCCTTCTAGGCTGTTCATCCATACCTGCACTCCCTCTTTCTGCCACATAAGATGAGCGTGTACCCCAATGGGCCATCCAGCATCTCTACAAATAATTCAACCTAAGTATGCAAGACGTGTAATCTACATCTAAACTCCAATCAATTATGATGTAAGGTGAGCTGCTCTTAGCTACAAGGCTTAATCTCTGGCTATGACTGCATTCTTGACACTTCTACAAATTTTCTTCCGTCAATTTTGACTCCAAAAAAGTTCCTCAAATCCTTGCCAACATCCTCCCATTTTATGTCTGATGTCCACATCCAGCATTACGAATGTCCCTTCCAAATTTTTTGGAAATAAATTTTCAAATTTTTTATATGTTTCCATTGTATTCCGAAAATATTTTCGAAGTGTTTTTGTTTCCTAGGTGACTGATACAATGCACTAAAACGAAACCTTCCAAATGTTTTGGAAATAAATTTTCAAATTTTTTATCTGTTTCTATTGTATTTTCTAAAACATTTTCGAAACGTTTTTGTTTCCTAGGTGACCAAAACAATACACCAAAACAAAATTTGGATCTTTACTTCTATATATTTCAATCAATAGATGCCACCTTCAATGCTTTATGCAGAAAATCACAAACCGCAAAACATCAATATTTAAAATCTAACAGTTTTTCCTCTCTCCACCGACTTGGGACGGAAGACAAATTTGGCCACTCCCTCCATCAAATTGAACATCTTCCAAGCCCACTGGAAGATGGTTTTTTGCACTCTCGTGGGCAAAGATCTTCTTGTTTTATAATTCCCCAGTAAACTAAGCTCTTTGAACCTTCCTTAACCCACTTGTAATATGAGCCCATAAAATTCATTCTAGCAAAGAAGAAAGGATGTTATCCAAGAGTGGTGAATTTTATGTATTGTTATTGAACCATTGCCCACCACACCCGAGGGGAAACAATCTGCAGCAGGGGTAATAGTGGAAACCAAGTCATTGACGAAGGCACTTGGCAGTGATGTCAGATCATTTACTCCAAGAATAGGTTTTGAATGAAGGATTTAGAAACAAGATGAGAGGTCGAATAAACTTGAGGAGTGTTGTTTAAAGGAAAAAAATAGATTCAAACAAAAATCAAGAATTAAATGGGTAAAAGAAGGTAATTATAATTCTACACATTTTCATAGAGTGAAATAGTGTAGTAGGGTGAGGAAATCCTTGATAAGTTGGAACTTGATAATGGTTTGATAATTGATGAGGTTATCATTGAGCGAGAGAAAGTTCGATTATTTGCTAAACTATATTCAGCCGATGATAGTCCAAACCTTACTCAGGTTTTGAGTGAAGTCCCATTCATGGAAGGATAATAAGGTGGGTGAAAAGGTCTTTTGACGAAAAGTAAGTTACGAGGGTTGTTTTTACATGTAGTAAAGGAAAAGCCCTAGTTCCGAATGGTTTCAATATGACACTTTTTAAGGATTATTGGGATGAGGTGAGGAAAGAATTTTTAGGAGTTTTTAACTCTTTGAAATTGAGAGATTTCAGGCCTATTAGCTTTAGTTACGAGTTTGTATAAGATCATTCCAAAGGTTCTCTTAGTTAGCCTTTGGGAGTGCTAGAGTGATATTATTCTAGATTTCAAGGGGCCTTTGTGAGAGGGAGACAATGCTCTTGTAGCTAATGATGTTGTTGAGGATTATAGAGTAAGAAAATTGACGGCGTACTTCAATGAAAATTGAGTTGGAGAAAGCAAATGACCATATGGATTGAAATTTTTTGGATTTTGCTAACAAATGAAAGCTTTTGAAGAAAGGTATAAGGGATGCTGCGAGTCGATGAATTTCTCAATTATCTAGAATGAGAAACCTAGGGACAGATTTAAAGCTTCTAGAGAGTTCAATCAATGGGATCCTTTATCATCATTTTTGTTCACTTTGGTAGAGGATGGATTGAGTGGGTTAATGGAAAGGGTATACAGATGTAATTTGGTTAAATGTTTTGTGATTGGCAGGTATAAGTTATTGGCATCTCATTTGCAATTTGTAGATGATACTATATTCTTTTTTCAACGAAGGATAAGTACACAAGTATAAAAAATTTGTTGTGTTTGGTGTGATTTCTAGTCTTGAAGTTAATAGGGATAAGAGCAAATTGTGGGCATAAATTATAGTCGGGAGAAGATAGATATGTTGGCTATGCAATTGGGTGGCTTTATGCGTGGTTAGCCTTTCAAGTATTTAGGTAGCTCACACTTTAGGAAGTAATACAATGTCATAAGATTTTTTTTGGATCGTGTTATTGGGAAAATATGGAAAAGATTAACCAAGTAGAAAAAAAAAATTATTTCTAAGGGTAGATTAACGATGGTTTAGTCAGCCTTGGCCAGTATTCCTATTTATAACATGTTTCTCTTTAAAATGTCTTGTTAAGTGATAAAAAAAGTCGAAGAGTTAAGGAGTGTTTGTTAAAACTGAAAGCTGAATTTTAAGTACTGAATGCTGAATATTTTAATTCGCAGACTGTTTCATATTCACTAAAATTTAAGTATTAAATTAAATCAAACTGTTTGATAAATATAAGGAGTTGAAGTTTAAAAATTATTATTATTCTAATTTAGCCCTTTTTTTTAACCATCTCACCGTAACTATCTTATTCTTACTACCATTGTGGTAGTGGTGGTGGTGGTGGCTCAATGGTGGTGGTGACACAATGGTGGTAGTGGTGGCAGCAACACAATGGTGGTAGCAGTGGCAGCGACACAATGGTTGTGGTGGTGGTGGTGGCGACAGTGACACAATGGTGGTGGTGGCGGCAATGGTGGTGGCGGTGATGGTGGTGGTGGTACAATGGTGATGGTGGTGGTGGTGGTTGTGGTAATAGTGTTTTAAGCCACCTCTTAAAAATAGGATAATATTTTAAATAGCAAGCCACCTACTTATCACTTAATGCTGAAACGTTAATAAGAATTCCATAAATTCTTCATAATGGACAATTATAACCTCAATACATTTGACATTCTTAACTTTTCAATGCCCGCCTTTCACCACCACCACCATTTGTGTCGTCGTGCCCATCACCGCCATCGTTGTGCAATCGCCGCCACCACCACCACTGTTACCACCACCATTGTGTCATCGTCAACACCACCAACACTATTACCACAACCACCACCACCATTGTACCACCGCCACCACCACCACCATCACTGCCGCCACCACTACCACCACCACTATTGTGCCACCGTCACCACCACCATCGCTGCTGCCACCACTACCATTGTGCCACCGTCACCACCACCATCACTACCACCACCATTGTCGCCACCACCTTCGCCACCACCACCACCGTCACTACCACCACCACTACCATTGTGTCACCGCTACTACCACCACCATTGTCGCCTTCGCCAACACCACCACCATTGTCGCCTTCGCCAACACCACCACCATTGTGTCACTGCCACTGTCACTACTATCGCCACCACCACCACCATAGTATTTCTGCCACCACCATCATTGCTGCCACCACTACTATTGTACCGCCGCCGCCGCCACCACCACTATCGCCGCCGCCGCCACTCCCACCACCACCACCATCGCCACTATCATTGTGTCGCCGTCACCACCACCATAGTGTTACCGCCACCATCACCATCGATGTCGCCACCACTACATTGTGCCACCGCCGCCGCCGCCGCCACCACCACCACCGTTGCCGCCACCACTACCACCATTGTGATGGTGGTGATAGGAATGAGGCAGTTGCGGAGATATGGTTAAAGAGAAGGACAAAATTAGAATATAATAATTTTCAATCTTCAGCTCCTTATATTTATCAAACAGTTTGATTAAATTCAATACTTAAATTTCAGTTGATATCAAACAGTTTGCAAATTAAAAAATTCAGCATTCTGCACTTAAAATTCAGCATTCAATTTTTAGTATTCAGCTTTCAGTTTTATCAAACACCACCTTAAGCATCCCCTTAATGAGGGATTTTTATAGGAAGGAATAGGTTTGGGAAAGAATATGACATAATTTGTTGGGAGGTGGTTGGTGTCTAGGCCTAAAACTAAAGACAGTCTTTCGATTGTAGCCTTGGTTGGTAAATAGCTTTGGAGATTCCCTATTGAGCAAAATTCATTATGGCATTCTGTCATTAAGAGAAAATATGGGATACAAGCTAATCGGTGGGATACTAATGGAGTTGAAAGGAGCAATCTTCGTAATCCATGAAAGTTTATTTCTTATAAGTTACCTTACTTTTCCCAAAGGGTTAAGTTCATTGTGAGAGATCGAATAGTCTGTTTTCGAGAAGATATTTTAGTTAGGTAGTCTTCATTTGCCAATTCATCTTTATCATATATTTTTGTCATCTTGGCAACTGGATTGCTTGTCTAGCTTGGTCATACGCTCATCCGGTTTCTTAGGACTTTTGATTTTGGTACAAGTTTTAATGATAGGGAATGTTCGAAGTTGTTGGTACTTCTTTCTATGCTTAACAATGTTACCTTACAAAAACGCATTGAATAAAAGATGTTGATCAATGTCTCAATGGATGTTTTCTCATATAAATCATTATTTGACTAATTAATTGATGATTCTTCACTTCCATTATTCCATCCATCGTTGAAGATTTAGAAACCCAAAGAGCCTATAAAGGTGAAAATTTGTGTATCGATAATTGCTCATGGTGAGATCAATACTAATGATGTTTGACTGAAAACTTGCCTTCTTCTGCACTGGTGTGTTATGCGTAAGTAAGGAGATAGTGAGAGAGTAGATCATTTATTTTTGCATAGCCCTATTTTGCGATCACCGGAGAACAAATTATTTCACTTTGTGGGGCTCTGTTGGGTGGTACCGAAGTCCATGTCATCTATGTACCGCCTTAGCATTATGGGTTTTGGTGGAAATAAAAGCGGGAAGATCCTTTGGCTTTATACACTTTTTGCTTCTACAAGGATACTTGGTTAAAAAAGAAAGCAAGTTTTTGAAGATAATGTGAGAAGGTTAGGATTTTGGGGATCAGATTTATTTCTTGACCTTCTTTTTGTGCCTCAATGCCAAAGGACTTCGAGAATGTTCCTCTTTTTTAATTGATTGCGAGTTAGAGAACATTGTATGGAATGTAACATGGTCATAAAGTTCATGATTGTGTTACGTATGATTTTTTCTTCGCCTATCATTGGGGTTGGACCGCTTGTCCACCTATGATTTTTTTTTTTTTTTGCAATGCTTTGGCATATTTATTAATAAAATTATCGTTTCTTATCAAAAAAACAAAAGTTGGACCAAATTGGGACCACTTCCTATGTAGTGTTTTGTTTGAAAATGCCATTTTATGCCTAGTTTCTCGAACATGGATGAACCAAGTAGTATGCAGGTACCAAAATACAGAACAACTTAAATCCAGCCAGCTTTATTACTGCTGACAGGGTGAGTAAGCAAACCACAAGTGGCATATATCAATGATCCTTACACCTAAGAAATCATATATCAATAATGCTAACACCCAAAAAAAAATATATGGGCCATTCAAAGGAATGGTGGGTAGCACAGCTTTATTGATACTTGATACTTGATACTTTAATATCGCAACTGTAAAGGACAAAATTAATGACCTGGGAGCCATGCTGATCACAGATGACTAAACGAGGTACTGGAAATCTTTCCTTGATTACCACATTTGCATCGTCTTGGGGAGCTCGTAGCAACTGAGCAAATACCTGCAAGGACAGTTGGTATCGAATGAGCTAGTAAAAGAAAATTTAAAAAATTCTAAATTGCGGCAATAAAGTTAAAACCTAATGACCTTAGTGATCATATGGCAGATTCAGGAGCTATAACCTTTCCCTCAAAAGTTAGTAAAACCCATCAACCTGGACGTCTACCATACAACAATAGACTCATCAACCTGGACCCCTCAACAATGCAAATTAGTATCTTTATCAATCAGGATCCCGTCCACCAATAGTTTGAGAGGGAAGCAAACATGAAATTGGATTAACAATTGACATAGGAACTCTTGATCGCAACAATCCCTAGTTCGCACTCAGCATAGGAGTTTGGGGTAAGTCAGTCAACTCAAATTGGAAAAGGAAGTAGAACATTGTATGGACGATGAAGTAAATTCCAAAATCATCTCATTCAACTCCATACTTGTTATGCCAGCCACCACATGGAATAGCTAGTTGTCCTATGTCATACACACTCATAAAGTTGTTTGGGTGACCTATGAACCACTCAATACAGAAATTGTACAGACAAAAAGAGCAGAGGAAGAGAAGAGAAAAGATATAGAGAAAGAAATAAAACAAAGGAGAAGAAGAAGAAGAAGAGAAAATAGGAGGAGAAATTTTACTGCAACAGCTTCTATTTTTTTGAAACACAAAGCAGGTGACCAGTAATGGAACGAAGTTTCTCTGGAATTTATCTCTACCTATGCCAATATATAAATAGGAAGAAAAAAGAAAGGGGGAAGCCAAAGATGCAGAAGGAAAGGGATGGAGCATCCCAAGACTAACTGAAGTTACGGAAATAGTGATGACCAACATTTTTAGCTTCCAAAGATGGAAATACAATGGGCTGCAGCTCAGAAAAATCCACAGCTAGGATTGAGGCCAAAGCTTTCGGTCACAAACGTGGTTACAAGGGTATATAATGAGAAAATGTTTCTCCATCCAGAAATAAGAAGCTAAGATTGAAAGTTTATCCTATCATCCTTCTCCTACGATAAGAAAACCTGAAAAAGAAAATAAAGAAAGATCATGGAGACATCTCGATGTCACTTGGCAGCATTCACTGAAAAAAGATCATGGAGACATCTAAAATTTCAAAGTAGCTACTGACTTAAATCCTATGCAACAGGACATTAAGTTAGAGAATCAAAGTCAATGGTTGGTGTCAGCCTACAACAATAGACATAGACTCTAAATTCTCCTTGTTTGACAGAATCAAGAACTCCTGAATTTTTTGCCATTTAAGGCTGTCATGTCAACCAATGATGTGTCATCCATTTAGCAGTTACAGTTCAGCTTCAAAAAAGACCACCAACCTCACATAACATATGACCAACAGAACAATAAAAAAAGCATTAAAATAAAATGAGAGTTAAACTTTAAATATTTGTGTAAGTTCACATTCCCAAAAAGAATACCTCGTGTTCAGGCTGATTATGGTATCCAGCTTTTCGCCATTGAGCAATAGTAGCGCCATGAAATACAACAATGGTAAAGTAAGAATCCAGAAGAAGAATTCTATCAGCAGCAATGGCAGCTACGTCAAGGAGAGCTGGTTCTGGAGCAGAATGAAAAGAGTAAGAGATCAATGAAGGCTGAATCATCACGACTGAATTAGCAGTATTTTCCCGGTCCAGAATCATTCTAAAATATGCTGTCTCATCCGGACTGTTGTTAAACACCTGAATCCAAATGATGGGGAAAATGCTAGAGTTGAATACCAGAAAATGAAAGCTAGTGTCAAAAAAAAAAAAGAGATGGCGAAATAGGGAATGTTTTTATAGAAAACCAACAAACACCTGGACAAACTGAGAGCGTCGTAAGTTAAACATAAACTGAGGAAATATCGAAAACCGAGGAGACAAGCTGAAAGAAGACGGGCTGTCCTTTTGGTAATCACCGAATCTAGAACATAGATGTATTAATGATTTATCCAGCCATCTTATAGGGTCAAATTCAGCCTGCAAACCAATAAGAACATTGGATTAGAAAGTAAATGAACGTATTGTGAAATACCAAGCAAAAAGAATATCATAAAAGATTCCACAAACGTCCCATATTACTAAGAAGGCCAAGACCTTTTTTTTGCTTCACCAAACACATTATTACATTATTAGGATTAATAAAGAGAAGCTTGTTGATGCAGTACAAGTGTGGGAAACACACGATTTTAAAAGATGATACCAAGTTGGATGTTACACAGCAGAAGAATATTTTCGGAAGTGATGGCGTCTTTGGTAGCTAAATAGATTTGGCAGTTGGTCAAATACTGGAATTTCAGGTTTTGATAAGGATAAAGAAAGCATTAAGATTTAGGGCTTCAATTAAGGAAAAGAAGTTCCTAATTACTGCTATGTGAACAAATTTTATGTTCCTTGTGATCATTTAAATGACTCAAGTCTTGAATTCCAAGGAAGGATTTGAGGGCCCTAAACTATAGGCTTAAAGGACATTGAGAAAATTAAGAAGACAATGACAAAGTTAGAGGAGATGAAGACAGAGAATAGTACAATTCAACTCCGTGAGGATTGGGTAAAATCGCACAACAAAATATCACTTTCCTGTGATCCAGTATTCTACTTGAACATAAGATTATGTTGAAATGTATAGACTATTGGTTTTCATCATCTTACTAGATAGAACCATAACTTCTTCCTGTAAAACTCCAAAATCTGAGGGCCTGGTTTGATTTTCAAAAAACTTTTTTTTGTTCTCAAAACTCTAAAAACAATGAAAACATGTTTGGTTTGGTTTGTTGTTCTTCAGTTTTCGGAAAAAAAAGGGAAATGAAACATAAAAATTGAAAACAAGCCCAGCTTGTTTTCGGGTGTTTTGGAGACAAAATAAGGAAAAAAATAGAACACCATTTCCTCATTAATGAGGTCTCCCTTTCAAACCTCCTTAGCAGCAAATAAGTTCCTACTATAAAAGGTATTTTTTTTGCCTTTTTGTCTCTATGTTTTTTGCCTTTCTCTCTCCCCGAATATCACTCTCTCTCTAGCTCTCTCTTCTTCTCCACCGCTCACTGTAGCCTTCTCTCTCTCTCACGCAACCCATTTCCCCTTTCTCTGTGCAGCAGATCTGTATATGTACAGATCTGTGTATATATACAAATCTGAACATAGATCTGTATATATACATAGATCTATGTGTGTGCGTATATATATATTTATATGTTCAGATCTATGTGTGTATACACAAATCTGTGTGTGTGTATATATATATGTTCAAATCTGTATATATACACAGATCTGTGTGTGTGTATATATGTATTGTGCGGGTTTGTGTGTGTGGGTGTGTGTTTGTTGTGTGGGTGTGTGTCTTTGCTGTTGGAGAAGATAATGGAGAAGGAGAGAGAGAGCGCCCTCTAGACGTGAGCCTGACTGGAGAGGGAAGAATTTTGTAGTGATAATTTTATTTTTTTTGGTCAGAAATGATAAGTTAAAAATTGGTTTTATGGATCACTGTCCAAACAGGTTTTATTATTTTCCGTTCTTTAAAACTATGTTCAAAACCATATAACCAAACAGGTTTTGTAATATAAAAATATCAAAAAATACTTTTTTAAAACTCTTTTCAAAAATTGTTTTTAAATACGCAAACCAATCAGGCCCTGACATTCTGAATCTTCAAACATGTTTTCTTCATCAAGGAAAAGAAGTGTTAAGAATAAAAAAACAACTTATTTCACTCTAGTCAATTATATCCTAGCTTTTCAGTTTTTATATTAGGGAGGGGGGTTGAGACTTGAAACAAGGTCATCACGTCGGCAAAAAGGTGGTCCCTTCCCAACTGGGAGAACTTGTGGTCTCCTCTTCACCCTTTCGACATGGATGTGTTGTTTTCAAGAAAATTAGTAGGGCCGGTGTTTCTTTCTTGATATCATCATGGCAACCTACCAGAGAAAAATACATCACATTTGCATGACAAGCCTTTTTACATGAGATTCCCAACAATAAAGGTAACAAGAGGGGTCTGGATTTAGCTATCCAAATTAATATGTAGCTCCAAAATGGAATAGCTAGATCATTTCTTCATGCATTATAAGCTAGGAAGTATAGACATGTGTCGGACACGCTAAAATGAGTGTTCAAATTTTTTATTGTTAAATTTATTTCAGGACATGTTGAAGACACGCCACCGACACTCTCGGGACATCTCTCTCTCTCTCTTTCTCTCTCTCTCTCTCTCTCTCTCTCTCTCCAATTGCCGCTGCGCGGTCCACACCACCAACCCTCCACCGCCAATGGCATCAAAGACAATCGCCGCTGCCCCCAGCCCTCTGTCTTCCTCTTTCTCACACAAATTTTTAACAAGAACCCACCCTATCCCAAACCCACAACCCCTGCTAACAGGATCAGCAACACCAGAAATCCAACAAACCCCTGCCAGCTCCAGCGGGCCACCAGCCCACCCACCCACCAGGTATTCTCCCACTCTCTACTTCACTGTGAACCTACCCCTTCATCCTCTCTCTAAACCTACCTCCACCCCCAGTGCCACCTCCCCCTTCTTGCTCCTCCCAGCCACCACAGTGTTTCTCAAGAGTTGGACAAACCACAGCCACCATAGCGAACTTCACGTGTTCGACGAAATTTCCCATAACCACATCGACACACTTAATTTCACACACGCACCCTATTTCCCTATACTGATCTCTGGCTTTGAAATAAAAATCATAAGATTCAATGTTCGTTGAATGGCATTGATGTAACAGTGGTCAGAGCAATCCAAGTATTTATTTTCTAAAATTATATTTATGCATTGATTCGACAAACTTTAATCATTTGAGATGTTTGTTTAAGGTGTAATTGGGACTCTATTGTGTTGGATTGACTAGATCTTTGTTTGATGTCACTTTAATGAAACTGAGAACAAAATAGGGCTGAAACTAGGATTGGGATTTTGTATTTGTGATGATTTGAAAAGCATTTTAATTTCCAGATAATTTGGGGTGATGTTAACATCTTAAGGGATGGTGATAACTACATTGAAGAAGCGACTGTCCCCATATTGGAAACCTTCTGCACAAAATGCTGGTGAACATAGTGGTAGATATGGTGATGCTAATGGTTGGGATCATGGATGGTGGTGGTATAATTGAGCGCTAGAACTAAGTGAACTTAATTTCTTAATTGTAGTTTAGTAGTTTAGCTTAGTGATAGGTAGTGTTATTGACTTAAACTGAGTTTTTAAGCTAACATAAGTATGTTGATTAAGCATGAATTGTTTTTTCTTATGGTGTTTACAAGTGGTGGGAAGACACATACTATGCATGTAATTCTAATGCTACTGTGATATATTTCCCTCTTTTCCTTATATTTAAGTAATTCGCATACAGGTTTTACATTCTCCTATTACTTTAGTCTTTAGTTGTATCTCATGGAGGCTGTTACAATAGACAATTGTTGACATGATTGCGGAAACTCTTAAAGCAAAAAAAACATGTAATTAATTGTCAGTTAGTTTTTTTTATTCCAATGAAGTACAATTTGTCTTATCCTAATTAACTGTCACTTAGTTTTGGATGTATTACTATTCTTTCTTTAATAAAATGATAAGAAATTAGGTGGTTGCCGGTAACTAGTTGTAGTAAGGCAAGATTGTGGTGTGATTGTGAGTCAGTAATTGGTTTGAGTCATGTTTTTTAATTTTTATCAATTAGTAATTTGCTTATATAATTTTTGTACAAAGGTTGCTATTGCTTAGGGGGTCATGTTTTAAAGAAAATTTTGTCAAATATTTTTTTTTTTTTTTTAATAATGGCCCCATATTGGATGGGGAATTTTATCAATTTTTCTGATTGGCAATTTTTTGGTATTAATTGTGCCGTCAGGCATGCGAATTGCTTGCATTTTTTTTGTTTCTTAAATCATGCCTTCAGGCACGCGCAGATGATGAAATGAATAATTATTAATAAAACATATTTATTTTATCACATGATATTTATATATTTAATTAGTGGTTAATCTCCTGAGTAAGATGATTATTAGAGCAAGAGGTAAGATTGAAAGACGGGATACAAGTGGGCGGTGAGGGCGTATGTGTGTTGCATATAGATATATAACGTGTTCGTGTCCTACTTTTTTGAAAAAAAATTCGTGTCAGCATAGCCGTGCCCCGTGCCCGTGCTTCTTATATTATAAGTTTGCTTCTGAACATTGATGGTTCATTTCTCTTGGTTAATTGTTATCCGTTTTCACTTCCCTCTAAAGTGACTGCTTTTTAATAGTGACTTAAAACTTGAACCCAAGGGGCGGCATTCCATTTCCGCTGTTCTCCGTATAACCTTACAGAAAGGAAGTTACAGATCTCCAAGCTATTTATCCATTTTGGAAGTTCAAGATCTTCTAATTGGAAGGCCCGAACATATGTTGATAGAGGCAATAGACTTTGTTGCATTAACTTTGCCAACAATAGAATCACAAGGAGTCAGATTCAGAGAGTGGGATGGACAGATGGAGACAGGAGACATCTATTATCAACACCTTTTTTGTTAAAATAAATAGTTCTGAAAACAAAACACTATCAATAGACTAGACCAAACTAATGCACTGACACAAGTTTTGAACGAATCAACACAATAAAGGCAGGTTAAAAGAGCAAATTTATTACCTCGGTTTCCATTTTGAAAGAAACTTGGCGTGCCATGACTGCAGCAGCGGCTTCTTGGTCAAATCCAGCTATTAGGTCCTGAATATAAAAACAACATTTTCAATTTCAACTTACAATCAAGATCCAGAGAAATAGAAGCAAGCCCCAAACAGTAGGTCATACTGTAAAGATGATCAATTAATACAAAACAGCATATGACGCCATTAAAGACAATCATAATGAAAGCAAGAATACAAATTCAAAACAATACCAAGTAAATATCAACTCAATTCTGAGATGAACTGAAACAGAAACTTGCAAAGATGTCAGAAACTATTGGTAATATGTTTCACGTCACAACATAGGCTCTAGCAACCATTAATAATGTAGCTCTCTATAATTTTTTTGGTACAGGCTGGAAAATTTTCCACCAGAGCCTTGCGAGAGCCAATGTTGTCAGAAAGGTAAGGAGATACGTGCATGGCCCGGTGCATTTGGATGGAGAATAAATGTGTGTTAAATCAAGATCAGGCCAAAATAAAGGTACAACTATTGCTCCCAAGGTTCTCAGTGTCTAGCCCCAGTGGCGACACCTGCTTCCAGTTGGAGTAAAAAAAAAAATTGACCAGTTATTTAGGAATTTGAGGATTAGCAAAACTGGTGGCACTAACAGAGGCAACTTCATTTATGTGCATCAAAAAATATTATCAGGAAAATCAAAAGAGCAATAATGCTTGACCCTACTCCACATTCTGAAATGTGGTAAAAATATTGAACTTGAGAAACCTTTTTGAAAGGGAACTCTTCCAAAATATACTAATCCCTGAGATAGTAATCTGTGACCCATGTAGGGGTGGGCCTTGGCGTAGACCGTAAGGGCTCTTTTGTCATCTCGGCTTCAAGGTTGCAAACATGCAAACATCTGATCTGACCCTCCTGCCGAGAGCATCGTGCACTAGGTAGTCTTTTTTTTATATAGTCTTCTGTGAACCATGCTATTCACATGTGCCCATATCACCTTTGAATGTTGGAGGCTGATTTCTTAGCGAGGCATGGCCTGACCATATTATATGCGCGGATATCGTGAATCCTTTTTCCCCTACACTGAAGCTTCATGGAATTTTTAGGTTATTGTTTTTCCTAGTCTTTGTTTAGGTGCTTTGCTTTGCTCGCTGGGAGGTCTTTTTGTGGCTAGGAGGTTTAGAATCAAATTTCTTTAGAGAAGGATCTCTCATCCCTCTTTTTGTATATCTCGACCTTTTTGTCAACTTTCTACATCCAGAATAGCATTATACTACCAGCTATTAGAAAAAGAGATGCAACATAAGTTCCACTGTGATGCCGCTTATAGGGGAGCAGACCAATCTAGAACACCACATAAAGTCAAAGGTTTGTAAAATACACCTCACGAATAAACTGGATGTTGATCAGCAGAAGGTATCAAAAATCATATTTCTTATTTCCATACAAATAGTAACCCCTTTCACATTTCTGCACTAGTGACATGCCCTCCAAAAATAAATCATTTATCCCTCATTAATCTCCACTACGTGCGGTTTCAACTCTCTCAGCAACCTATCCCTTTTGTTATATTCCCTCACCATATGCCACACAACCACAACTAGCATGGTATGTCCTCCAACCTGCCTTGTTGTTCACACCAAGTACCCATACCCTCCCTCCCGGTTAAAAGAATTAGTCGAGTCTAATAGAACTTGGTCGAGTTGTACCGAATTGGCACTAACCATTCCTATATCGTTCCATATTTGGTGTAAACCACGAGTCTTACTTGTCACATAGTTGACTCGAATGCTTCTCAGCTGACTCATCGTCATATCGTTCCGTGATACCATGCAATGGTATGAATCTCTCGAAGTATTCAATTTATTCTATCTATCATTGTTTTGTATCGCTCAATACAGTTCCACACCCCATGATTCAAAACTCTTTGAATCAGCGCCATACCGGAACCTTGAATTATAAGTGGGCGAGAGGTCATCATAGCGCTCATGATTCTATTTCACTTCCACTGTTCAAGTGTTGAAAAAGGAGTCTCTTTTTCCTAATTTGTTGCTTTATCATCATATTTCTAAGCTTTCTATAAATGATTTCTTCAAAATAACACACTTATAACCAAAGTCTCGTACCATTAATAATTCCTATCAAATTTATAATGCCATGATATAAATCACCATACTAGAGCTAAGACTGAAGTTTGTTTTCATCATCTGATTTCATTCATAGGAACTAACTTAAAAATTCAACAGCAAAAACCAAGAAAAAATACTTTACATGCCCACATAGTAGTCTTAGTTCAAGGTCACGGTATCGGCTATGAACTCGGAGGGTATTGATACACATCGATCGAGGCATGGTATCAACCGATACGCCCAAAATGCTTGATAAAAGGCCCAAACAATTCTAATAAAATTACAAAAAAATCTTAAAAAATGTAAACAACATGACCTATGCATCATATGTCCTAAATAGATAAGATTCAAAATCGTAATTATTGTCTCTAAGTTAATTATACAAACCGGGTAAGTTATTTTCATCATAAGGATAAAATCTAGATCTAAATATAATTTTAATATTTATTTATACATAGTCAAAAAAGTTGAAAATTACAAAAAACATTATGTTGATTTTCGCTTGAGAACATATTAATTTTTTTGAGAAATTTATCTTACATATAAATTACATATGTATTATGTTTTAATTGTAAAATCTGTTTTTTTTAATTAATAGAGTATAATTTTATTAAACATGTTAAACACCAACCGACACCCTTATTTGTTTAATATAATAATACTTAGTATAATAAGTCGTTGACTCAATTAAGAGTCTTAGACCAACCAAGACATAGAAGCTCCAAGCGATGAGAGAGCGAGAATCTCATCGTTGGTGTTGCCTATGAGAAGAAAAAGAGATGGGCCGATGCTTTGACGCTCGAATGAAGAAGAAATGGTTGTACTACAGCCGTTGTATGGAGCTGTACAAGATCTACACGTTTTTCTCCAAATCCTTTCAATTTCTTTTTTGGGATTTGTTGATTTCTTCTACTTCATGTGGTTTCTACATCTTTGGGTCTGTGAATCTACATATGGGGATGGGGCTGGTCGTCTTCTTCTTCTCTCTCTCTCTCGTTTTTTTGGCTTTTTACAGCATCTAGATCTGCAAATGATTCTCACCGACTCGGCATGACTCGATCTGAGTCAAACAATTCAACTCCGATTTCTTCAAATATCTCTGAGTCATGACCGAGCCAATGCCGATTCGCTTGAGTCTCGTGTTATTTGCGTACCGTGTAGCAATATCGAATCGGTGATGGTCGAGGTGGATACGACTTGGCCGATACTTCGAACCTTGATAGTAGTAAGATAACTCAAAAGAGTCAAAAGAATAAATAAAAAAGAATATGGTGCCACAACTGTGACATCTGTTTGAGCGTAATCTTTGTAGCTCAATTTTTATGCGCACCGCCATTTTTTTTCTTCAAAGTAACGAGCAACAATAAAGAGCATTTACCATAATGGTGACAAATAACACAAAAAAGCTTGCCTGTATGCTTCCAGGTCCAGCAACCCATCTTCTGGATAGGGTAGTAGCACGAAGTCTCATTTGTCCACTGCTATGCTGATAACTGGAACAAAAAATCTGTCATAAGTTCAAATGTTCCCAATTGCGAAGCCAAAAAGGTTGAAAACTAATATTTCAGGAAATAATGAAGCTTAAAGTTCGTACTAAGTTAAAAATTGGAAGTAAAACTGATTGTTTGCTGATTGACCAATAGCATCAGGGCTCTCCTTTTTTACAATTTCAAATATTAAACACAAGGATGTAGCTTTGTCAAGGCCACACATCTTCCATGCAGTAGTATTCCCCTGGCCAACAACAGTTTCAGAGCACAAAGGACCTTTCTGCACAAAGCCACTAACCAGTAAAATATCTAAAATGAAGTCTGGAAAAAAAAAGAGGAATCCATCAAAAGCTTGGGCTAAACCGTCTCAAGAAATAAATATCTATAATGAAGTCAGAAGAAAGGAGGAATCCTTCAAAAGCTTGGGTTAAACCTTTTCAAGAGATGCACAAGGACCAATAATTCCCTGAATTTTGATATCTTTTGAGCAGTTCACCTCAAGTATACCACTGCATGAAGTTTAAAAGCAAAATGCGTATTAGATTGATCTCCCATTCTGATTTTCATTATAATAAAAGAGAGAATGAACACAGAAGAAAAAACTCTCTCCAAGTTGGTTGGGGAGATGTTAAAATGTTATTTAGAACAACAGCTAGAGTTCAACCAAACCTTACTTTCTTGACCCCAAAAAAAAAAAAAAAAACCAATCCTTACTTTGATGATAGACAAAGATCATTGTCACCAGACTGGAAAACGCGTTTTAGAGAATCCTTAAAAACAGAATGGCCAAAACTTTCTGCAAGCACAACGAGGCCTCCTGTTTTTTCAACTGCCACTTTAAGTTCAGCAATTCCCACCTAGCAAATGATAATCAATCATGTTAAAAAAACAGTGGCTCATCTATGCAGTCTACTAGAACAACACATGAAGATAAAACTAGCACATACAGCAGTGGTTGATTAAATACAACAGACAGCAACTTAAACTGTCAGCCATACAACCATGCCCAACTATTGGAACACATATAACAGCATATTCAAAACTGAAATCAGAAGATCGGCCTGAAAGCTAAACCATGCCCAATGTTCATTAGCAAACCACAGAACAACTTAAATACCATAAAAGTAGAGAAAATTTGTTCACTCTACAGTAAAATAAATAGTACAACACTATGAGGCCATCATATGTCGTTGGTCATACCAATTCAGGATGATGGGAGGAGTGAACTAGTTGGTAGTTACAGTATTTTAAAAACTTGACTTGAAGTCAGAAGCAGTCGATCTAGCTTATCACTCTGCCTTTCGTTCCAAGTTGCTATTGACAATTTATCCAGTCAAACTTCCTTTAAAAATGCTCAAGCATTTCATAAGCTTGCTAAGCATCATATATCACAAAAAATTGTAGCCTAGAAGGACCTCTTGTTAATTTTGATTAAGTAAGCCAGCAAAGCAAGGTCAATATCACCTTGAACCAGGTTGTGCTAGTTTCATATGGAACTAATAAAGTGCAATTTGAGCTGAGGATTAACCCTTTAAAACTCATATCTGTAACGATGGATGTTACCCTTTGTTTGCTAGATTCTCACGCTATACATTGTTACAAGTGTGTAGTGTTTGTGTGTATTTGTATGTTCTCCGGAATTACCTAAATGCATCATTAATTCCCCATAATTTCAAACACTTACAATGAGGCCTCTTCATAGAATCATGAAATATATCTATAGCTGGTCCGACAGCATACAATTCGAACACAAAAGTTCTAAAGACCACACACTATCATCCACTAAGGAACACCTTTTAGCAAAGTGATAAACAGTTTGAATAAGAAGATGCAAAGGAAAATATTACCTGGTCAAGGGCACAAGCAAATACATCAAGTACATGCCCCTGATGTACGAGTTGCTTTGAAAGTCCTTCATAGAACTTGACAGCTTTATGAAAATGTAGGGCAGCATCTTTATCCAGGTCCTTGTGAGACCGTATGGGTTCAGAAAAAATTTTCGAGACAATCTGCGGAATTTGGCATACATAATAAACAGCTGAGCAGAACATTATCAAGCATTTAAAGGCCCTATATAAAATTTAAGCAAACGACATTTAGAATCTCCAAGATAAGACAATCAGAGCAACTAACTTCATCAAAAAAAAATTAGCCCACTAACTTCATCTACATTCTCCATGACAGTTTGGTGATGCAAGGTAAGACTCTTTCCCTTGAGAGACCAGAGGCGGGGACGAAAACTCCATGCCTCCAGAAAAAAACGAGGCAACAACTAGTTCCAGCATCAATGGTGAAGGCAACAAGTTGTTAAAAAGAGATGGAGTCATCAGCTCTTTTGAGTTGGTTGCTAGAAAAGCCAAAGAAAAGAGGGGGATGATAAGAAAGTCTTTTTATGATTGTAGTTTCTACGACCCAATAAACAGCAACCTGCACTGTTACTGATTCATAATTAGCTCCTCTAGGAACAGTCTAATTATCTTTCTCAATATGTCGTAAACAACCCAACTGTATGCAGATTAAAAGCAATGGTAAAAACTGAATTATAATGATGCTGATGCAGGACAACCTTGAGAAGTGAAGGTTTAATAAGAAAGCAAAAAAGAAGATCAAAGGATAAGAGGAAAAAGGATGAAAATGCACAAAAGTATGTGAGACACTGATTTTGGAGAAGAGGAAGAGTAGAAAATAAATTAGGAAAAATGCTCTACATATTTGCTCCTACCCTAAGAAGCACGGACATTCTTAAGAAGGTGACCTATTTGTGTAGGACACCGGCACTCTCGGACACCTATTCAATACTCTTTTATCCGTATCCATAACTAAATGATAAAATTTCATTTTCGAATATGCGTCCTACACTTTTTTGGTAACGTGTTTGACCCTCTTCTGAGTGTGTTTGCTAGTAAAAAAAAATTTACAAATTTGACACATGACTATCTTATACTATGAGAAGGAAAACAATGGTTTAGACTAGTCATGCTGAACTTGTACAGTATACTTGCCAAAGAAGCGAAATTGAGAAGATGACGACAATCATTAATTATGTATGTTTGATACTCGCTGAACAAAAAAGTTGGTGATTATTGACTACTATGATCTTTTAGTCTAAAACTTCACATTAGTTGACGAAACATAAGATTTACTTGTTATGAACACTGAATGTATTATAAATAGTGCTATCATTATATCTATACTTGTTATAAATTATATAATTTGCACATCGAACATAATTATTTGTAACATGTCCATGTCTTATTTTTTGAGAAATATTGTGTCAATGTATTATTGTCGAGTCATATCTGTGTCTTGGGTCCGTATCGTGCTTATTAGCTCCTACCAGTTGTACAATCATTTAGTATGGGCAGAAAATCAGGCTGTTTCCATTCACTTTTGGCTTTATAGTGCTTTTTTCTCTTGATAGTTTGGGTATGCCAGCCTACAGTCCTACCACCTTTTTATTTTATTTCATTTTTTTGGTGGGGGGTTGTACCCCGTATTTCCATATAGACGTGTCTTTAGAACATATGGTTCACCTTTCCTGGGCTTTTCTGGGGGCGGATCTAGTGGTCATGTTAGAGACTCTTTAGGGGAGTTAAGAAACCTAAAAGGATATTCAAATGTTCACATTAGTGGATTCAATCCACATTGATCATCATAATGGGTAACTGTATACAAAAGTTCTGTGTTTACTCCAGTAGCAAGGAATCAGCAAATGGCTAATCTGAGCCTAAGGGTGACTGTACATATTGTGACAATGTATAGGCTTGTATTTTGACGACATTCTTGGCAAAAAAATGCAGATAATAATTCACTTTACTGTGTTTTATAGTCTACAAGTATCATCTTTTATAGGTATTAAGTTAAGCAAATTATTTCACAGGGTTGACAGCTTCAATAATATTGTTAATATCTATCAAAGAATGAAAATGGTCAGATAGATACACATAAACTGGATTCATTCAACTAAAAACAGAATTCAAGATTGCATCAAGACATACTGCGCCAGGCCCTTCCGCTGATGGTCCACCTAAAAATGCCATAATTCTAGCCCCAGAACCTGGAACACAGACTCCCAACAAATGCGCAGCCACGCTCAATGCCGTGCCAGTGCACCTACCTGCCCGCTGATCTGGTGGCACAGGCCAAGGATCTTTCTGAAGCTCCTCCAATACCTTACGAACAAAAAATCCCAAACGAGAAAAATGGAGTAGCAGATTAGGCACATTGAGCTCCCAGTTACTTGAAATATCAAGACAACATAAAGCAATTTCCTTCAAATCATTATGAATTTTTGAATGAATTTGCAGACAATGATATATAACATACTGATCTAAGGAGAAAATGACACCATAATGTACATGAAAGTTAAATATTTCAATTGTCAACTCTTACAGAGATAGAAATATCAACAATACATGAAAGGAAATTTTCTATGTTTCCATCACTAGTAAGATAAAAAACACCACTGCCTTGTTGGTCATGTGTTATTAGGTTGGTCTCAGCCTTAATGTCGACCTCAAATCACCTCATCGTGTACTTGACCCAGTAAAAAAAGATCATATAGAAGATAAAAACATATTATCATATGTTTGTGTTTCAGGTATATGTATACACAATTCAACAAATTCAAGGTCAAGGGTCATACTGAATTGAGCACAAACTCGCATTCAGAAGCAGGCAACAAGAACCTCGAAATACTCTCAGGCGAGAGCCCATCTCTAACCCCTGCAATAACCCCTGCCGTAGGCTTTGGCTTCTTTGCAAAAAAACCCATCTGCTCCAACACCTGATCTTTGGTCACCTCCTTCGACCCCTTAAACACATAAACCTTGGGAATCTGCCCAAATCCTAACTCATGAACATGCACATACGTCCCGAACGTTATCAACCCAATCAATGAATTCTCTGGCACCATCCCAACTGTCTGCAACAAAGAAATACTAAATCAACAAACAACCAATGTACTGTGATCCAGAAATATAGACAACTCAACTGAAAATTGATTAAACATTATAAAAATTGGACAAAATATATGAACATATATGAAGGATTTTATTAAGATCAAAAAGAACAACAATATAATTTATAATGGTGAGAAATGGGCACATCAATCTTATGCGATTTTATGATACCCAAATTCTAGATGCACAGATATATGCAGATGAACCCATAAAGGTAAATTACAAATGTGATGATAATTAATTCCACGCCTGCAACAAAGCCTTCATCAAATACCCAATTTCCTGAACAATGCAACAATGCTAATTTCAGAAACCAAATTATCTATCAAGATTCCATTAATATCGATATTCAAAGGTCATGCATGTAACAAAGATCCAGAAACCCAAGATGAACATATAATATATATGGAGATTCAAACATATATATCCCCATATCACAACACTATTTAACTATTAATTCTATTCTTGTTTGGATCAAAAAAAAAATTCCATTCTTGCAACAAGCCAATTTCAGAAGCCCGATGGATTCATATATAAAGATCACAAAAACATCAATATTTCCAATTAAACATTTGAATTAGCAAATTCTTGCATGTAACAAAGCTGAAAAATCTGGTGTGGAAAAGAGACTAAACGTCAAGACTAATGAAACCCACACCTGCATTAGTGCCGATTTCAAGTACCCAATTTCCTCTTCAATCACACACGTATCAACAACAAAGAAAAACACAGGTGGGGTCGTCGATTTCTCAGTGGGAGACTCATACTCAATCGTGGTGTACTGAGGAAAGAGCTCAGCAGGAAGATTAGTCTCGGAAATAGAGTGGTAGTGTTGGGGGAAGTGGTTGCGATGAAGACAAAAAGAACAGATCCAGATCTTGGTGGAAAAATCAACGATCGAAAATGGGTTTAGCACCGATCGGCAGTTCCGGCACCTTAGAGGAGCGTAAGGGAGGACTGGCATCGTTGGGAAGGGCTTGAGTGGGGTGTAGATGGCGGAGATCGGTATTATACACTGTGCCGATTCTGCTTTTGTGCCTGGTAGAACGTTCCATGGCATTCGCACGGCGTCTTGGGATTCTAAGTCCAAGAATTCTGCCATGGTTTTGGGTTTGTGGTAGTGGGATTGGAGAGAGAGAGCGAGAGAGAGAAAATATGCCGGCGGACGCGGCGGCGGTGGTGGTGATGGTGGGCGTTACAGGTTGAAACTGAGGAGAGTTTAACGAATTACTTTCTCATAAAAGACACCGAATATATATTTTTGTTTTTTCAAATTTTTCCAATTAACCGTTAGAATAAATTAAATGGTGAATTCTGTGAAAATAGTTTAATGTATTTATCTAAACTGATTTAAATGTTGAGTTTCGGAATTTATAGAGTAAATGAATTTCAGCCTGCAATGTCAATCAGAAATAAAAAAGAATACTAATCATAATAACTCAAACAAAATGAATGCTAATAAGGAAGAATCAATGATTTACTCTTTGCAAAAAAATTAAAGATTGGGCATATTGCATATTATCCATATTTCAAAATCATTAATCAATTCCCGTAGATTATTACCATAAGTTATTAAATTCTTGATTCATATCGGTAGATATTTTTTGTTCATAACATCATAAACAATATAGTTGAAATTGATAGTAATCGAAGCACAATTCAACGTTGATTCCAGTTATAAATGATTTATTTTTCTCTCTCTGTAATCTTCTCTTTCTTCCTTGTTTCTTATGGTTATTATAAATGAGAGGTGGTTGAATTTATAGGCTAGGACAAGTAGGAGGTATCTTGTTACATGATTTGAATGCCTCTTTGCTTAGCACATTGCATCATGTGTCATCTTACATGGCTAAGCTCCTTGATCACTTAGACACATAGCATTGGAGATGTCACTTTGCAATTGAAACCGCCACAAGAATGATGGAGTTTGTAGTGCCTTCTAGTGTAGTTGGGGGCAACATTATACTGCCTGCGAGTTCCTCAACCTAGTAGGGTTCCAAACCTTGAGACTTCAAAAGGGGTGCCCTCACCCGGAAAAAGAAAGAATAAGCGAAAAAGTACTATTATCAACCCCACATATAATATTTAATCGGAAACGCCCCGGACTTTGATTAACTTATATATATGTGTGTGTGTGTGTGTTGTTGCAATTGATACATATAGCACACTTGTCAAGCCATTAGGCCCATTACTTAATCATACACATTCTACTTAACAAGGGTTCTATGACACACTAAAATTTACACTTACTACATATGCTTGGCTATACCTTTCTAATCACTGTCACATATTCGTTGGTACAATGTACACCTATATGGACATCTCAGATACCTCAGGTATCAAGTATGGTATTTCTCTCTTGACACAAAACATATCAAATACTAGTAATTGAACTCCTTTTTACACAATAAAATTATTTTTGAGATCCACTTATTAATTTGAAACTTTCCTTACCATACTATAATAACCTTAGACCCTTCAATTTCATCCTAATAATATTAAAATTACAAATCCTTATTTTATAAAAATTCAAAATGTTACATTGATTATCAGGTTCAACATATAAGGTGAATGATCAATTGAAAGGGCGGTAAAAATATTTTTTACAGAAAAATATTATTTGTACTTAATTTGGGTATTTTATTAATTATAAATGTTAAGATAAAAGTGGGTTCCAAAATAACATTGAAACTCACAAATAATTAAGTGATTATAATAAATTAAGTCCCCAAAATTAAATCTCTAAATTAGTTTCTCATATAAAGTTAGCGTCAAAGGCATCGGATACGATTAATTAAATGGATCAATTAGAGATCGACAGTTTTAGAAATGCTGATGTTTCAGCACAAAAAAAATAAATAAAATAAATAAACATAAAAAAATGGACCAACATATTTTCTTTAATGTGTTGCTATTTTATTCAATCCATCATGAATATTCATCACTCATCACTATAAATTCCAACATTATCTACTCAAACAAACACTTATATGGACAAAAAAAAATAATTAAAATCAATATCCCTCCCAAAACCACCTTAATCTCCTCTTCATTTCAAACACATCACACCTCCCCCTGGCCTCCATTCTTCCTAATGCTCAAACCCTGGCTTCTTCTTCCCTTCAAATGGCCATGATGGTGTTTCTCACCAAACTTCACCCTCCCAGTATCTTTAAACCTCTGCCTCTCCACTGGATAAATCACACACTCTGGGGGTGGTGTAGGGTACCTCAAACCATCATAACAATATGAGTAGTACATATTTCTCAGCCTGAACTTCTTCATGGCCATTCGCTGCTTCGGCGTTATGTCGGTGAAGCCAATGCTTTCCGGCCAGTGATCGACGCTTTCCGGGTGGTCGTCGGGCTTAGAGCAGGTGGTGGTTAACACATCTTGGATAGGGTCTAGTGCACATCCATTGAGGACAAGGTCAGTGAATTCTGCTACAAATGGAGCATACTTGTAGTTGACCTTGTATTTGCCACCTGAAGTGGCCCAATCTGAGGCATCCCATATAGTGGCATACAAAGACATGGGCTTTGATGGGTAGTCTCCACCCATTTCTGGGCTGTGGACTATGTGTCGGATTGGAATGTCATCTATGTAAAAGCTGCATGAGATAGAAAACAAGACAACAATTGAGAAATTAGTACCTAAAATTGTATGATGTCCAAACATATGTAGATTAGGTAGTGTATCATTTTTTTTTTTTATTCAACGGTCAGGGATATTCGGGTCAATTTATGCGCACTTCGACTAATCTCTTTCTCGGTTCGGTCAAAAGGTAGGTCATCCACGCCGAGACTAAGGTATTCATGAGGGATAAATTCCTCATAGCCTGATCTCATGAGGTTATCAAGATTCAAACTCAAAGCGTATGAGTTTATAGCTCATCCCTATTTCCACTTGAGTTACCATTAGGGTTGATGGTGTATCATTTGTCCCCACAGTTTGAATATGTTTTGTTAGAGACTACCAAATTTTGATTAGTTTTGTTTTCATCCTATTGATAATTGTTTCAACCATGTGTTGTTAGGACTCGTGATTAACTCTAGTTGCACATACCTGATAAATATTGATGTCAATTGTACTTGATAACTTGCCTCGACACAACATAAATGACACTAAAATAAGTCACTTGAGTAATAAATGGGTTGTTTATCTAGTATCGTAAGGAAAAAATATATGGTTTTCTTTCTATATTTCTTGATTAAGCATGTATAAATCATTGTATAATTGAATATTTTTTAATAAATTTTACTTATACTTGAATCAAATAGATTTTTAATCATGGGAGACCTATATCTAGTGGATTTGATTAAGAGATAAAATGGTACTAGTCTTACAGATTTTTGTTTTACAGTTTAAACAAACGCAACATAAATACAAATATGACAAGAATCAAAATAACTCGACATGATTAAGGACCCAATCGACACAATTACTAATAAAGCCACATAAATCGTGTACTCATAGCCCTCTTACAAAAAGTTAAACTTAAAACCTCGAGACAGTAACTTTTCAATTAAGTATTAAATGTAAATTATCCTTAATCCCAAGCTTTTTTGTTCACTTGAGTCTAATTTTCTACACGTTTCAATTGGATTATCTTCCTAGAAAGAGCATCAACTATTTCTCTCTCTCTCATTGAACTGGTCAATATTCCAAAATTAACAACAAATGACTTATTCAAAGAAGTAGGCGAACAAAAAAACTCACATGATATTCTTGGTGGACCATAGGATGCTATAACGATGAAACTCTTTGGAAGGGTCAAACCAGAGGTAATATCTCTCTTCTCTTCCTCTACTTGTGCTTCCATTTCCATACACATTTGTCTGAAACCTCCATGCTTTTCCTCTAATATTTCCAAGAAACTCAAAGTCCAATTCATCATGGGTCTTCTCAAAAATATCCCCATTTGTTGTCTGTGCATGATCATAAAAATAATTATCATTTAAATAAAACCAAAGAATTGAATAAAAGGGTGGTCGATAACTAAAAAATCGTTTCGTAACGCTTTTCTAAGTAATTTTTTTTTTCAAAATATTTAGTACTATTTGACTTAGAGTGATGATCTAGATATATTTTAGTATATAACTATAATTGATTTACCTATGTACATGCATAGGTATTCTATTATATATGCGATTAAGATTAGAGAAAGAGACACGGTCCGGATAAGAAAAAGAAGAAAAAAAAATAGAAATACCAAAATAAACACCAATAGAAAAAGTATTTAAAAGGGTAGAAAAATTGAAATAATTAAAAAGTGTTATGAAACGGTAACTAAATTAAGAAAAAAAAAAGGGAAAAAAAATGATAGATTGCATACATAGAAGGCTACAACGATGCCAGCAGTGTATTCTGATGGTAACTTGATTTTAGCACTGAAGAATCCATGGTTGTAGAGGTCAGAGGACCTAAACCCAGAACCTGTAGAAGATAAAGGTGATCATCAAGTTCAACTCTGAGAGAAAAATAAGATAAAGCAGAACAATCTGTGATTGTTGTATGGATGATTGTATGTGTATTAATGGCAGTATATATGTATGTGTATATATATATTCATTGGGTGGTAAAATGAATCGAAAGATTTTTTCAGGACGGGAATTATTATAACCACCCATATTTGTAGCTGTAATACAAACCAGGGATGCAAGAAATTGTGCATAAAAACCATGAATATCGATTAAACCCGAGTTTTATATTACTAAAAAGAATCGAACTCATAAATTATGGGGTCATGTTTCACCCTTTGCTCGATCACTTTGCTGTTAATCTTAAGCAGTTTTTTTTTCCCGGAAAGTAAAGAAACAGGAAGATGGAAAGTATACGTATGTGTGTGTGTGTGTGTGAGAGAGAGAGAGAGAGAGAGAGATGCCTGTGTACTGGTTGAGGAGAAGACGGACGCTTTTGTCATCAGATGATTGCATGAGGTTTCCATCACCAAAGAGAGGATTGAAGCCTTTGCTGAATGGAATTGTTGTTACGTTAAAGGCTGCTTTAGTACCACACAAAAGATTGAGCAAGAGAAGGAGGAGAGAGAAACATGTTATTCTTTTGGAGAGAGAATGGAACTTTTCCATTTCTAACGTGTTTTTCTTTCTTTCTGCAGCACCCTTGTTTTCCGTTCTCGTCTGCTACCACTGTGACATATATATTAGAGAGAGAGAGAGATGAGGTGATTTGTGTAATTGTATTGTATTGTTTTAGTTGTAAAGAGAGATGAACTGCTTTTGTATAATTATAGTTGTTTTATCGACAATTATTTGGTGTCAGGTTATGAGAAATTTATTTCTCATGAATATTCTAATCTCGATGTAAATGACTTACCTTTAATCAGACCGGGGAGAAAATTAGTTGAGACACACGTAAATTAGTCCAGATATCTCTAACCGTTGAATAAAAAAATAAATAAAAAATACTTAAGCTATAATTAAGAGGCAGTACGTAGGTGAACAAATTAGATGGGTGAGAAGATCAATAATTCATGATTTAGTCAAAAATTTCTTAGTTTAATGAACAATTAGCATGGTGGGTGTTCTGGATTTGTCATAAATATTTATCAATACTTCAAACTCGATGTTTGAAATAGTAGTAGTGTTGGCCAAGCAAAGTAGTGTGAAAAGGCAATTGGACAAAAAAGAGACGAAACGTATGATCCCTTTCCATACCCAAATACGTGTTTCCAACAGCACTTGAGCTTTTCTTTTAGTGAGACACGTCAAGAATGGAATTCATACACACTACAAAAAATTTAATGACATGGTGCTTTTGGCTCTGCTTATAATTTTTTTTTTTTATTCGACCATTAGGAATGTTCGAATCAGTTTACGAACACCTCGATTAATTTTCTTTTCGCTCCAAACAAATACTTATAACCATAACAAATTGGTTTGAAAAATATACCGAACCCAACACTAACACAGGTAAACCGAACGCACATTAACCCATTAACGGCTTTAACCTAAGAAAAATGCATTAGATTATATGTGAGTTTTAATGTTAAATCGAGCTTACTTTCAATCTAATTGATACATTGAATTAAGTTCCCGAATTAAGTTACCAAATTAAACCCAAATAATTTTTTTAACGTTATTATTATTATTATTTATTATTATTATTGTTATTATTATTTGTTTGTGGGCATGATCTTATTGTAATTATTGGTTGTAATAATATGAATGTAGCTTTCTAAATTCAAGTTTTATACAGATATATTAGACTTTTCAGTACATGTGAGGTATGGCTGTTTGACAACAATCTGTACACGTGTCCAGTCCAGACAACCACTGCAAGCAACTTGCAATTTGATTATGATGCATAAATGATGGATGTTGGCTTGCTCTTGACACTTTTAGTATTTGTTTGTTAACGTCTCCTTGAAGAAACTAAAAGCCTACCACCAAAAATTAAAATAAAAATTTAATAAAATTAGTGACATGATATAATTAGATGGGAGAATTTCACCCACACGTCTTCTAATTTATCATATCATGGACCCTTTCCTTTCTGTTATTGCCAGCACTTTCTCGGGCTGAGCCGGAATTTTGGATTCTAAAGGGCAGGCAAAGCCCGAAGGCTGCTTTCCCAATAAGCCAGCGGGCGAAACGGGGAGAATGCTCGACAGTCATACCATCGCGGTCGGAAAAACATTTTCTTTCCCCTGCGATATTCTCTCTGTTTTTTGTATCTTCACTAATACTCCTTATCAGATTAAATGTATTAATTAAAATGTAATTTTACTAAATTGTTCATGATATATTTTAGGAAAAACTTTATCCACACCCCATCTAGATAGACATATCTTCAATGAAATTTCCACTATTTTCTAATTTTTTTTACGTATTAAAATTCGGACCGATTAAAATTTATTTTTACGTATTAAAATTTGAGTCAATTAAAAATTATATTTTTTTACGTATTAAAATTTGAGCCGAAAATTCATTTTTGATTGGTTCGAATCAAATTTTAATCAATTCGCATTAAATTTTAATTAACCCGAATTTTGATACAAAATAAAATAAAATTTAATCAATTAAAATTTTAATACGTAAAAAATAAATTTTAATTGAATTGAATTTTAATAAGTAAAAAAAATATAAATATTAATCTACTCGAAGCGAATTTTAGTCAGCGCTAACAACTCAGCTCTAATTTTAATACGTAAAAAAAAAAAAATTTTAATTGGCTCAAATCGAATTTTAATCGGTTCAAATTTTAATATGTAAAAAAACGAATTTTAATATGTTCTAATTTTAATATGTAGAAAAATAAATTTTAATTGACTCGAATTTTAATCAAATTTTATGTAAAAAAAATTGTTTGAAATTTATGTAGGGGCAATTTTAGATGGATTTTTTTTTGTTAAAAATAGTGATTTAACGGCAGAGGTGTCAATGATGTTTAAATTTAAACTAGAAGGAGTGTTAGTGATGTTTTGAATAACAAAGAGGGTGTCCTTAAAAATATGGTAGATTAGAAGAAGTGTGGTTGAAAATTTCTCTAATTAGATCATTTAAGTGATAGGGTGTAATCGAAAAATGCTATTTGTATCTAAAACTCTAATCTGATTTGTTGACCTAATCAATCACAACCATTGAATTGGTAATATACTAGGTGTAACCCGTGCTGGAAGATGCGGTATAACATAAGTGAGAAGTAATAGATTTGGGGGGAAAAAAAAAAATTCAATGTGAATGATTTTGAGAGAAATGTTGATGGTTGTTGGATGAATCTATTTGAGATCATCGGATGAGCTTATTGAAACTTGTCTTATTTTATATTATAGATTATAGATATATATTCTAACAAATACCGGATAAAATAGAGATGAACCCCACATTAAAAAATAAAATAAAAATTTAATTTACTTTTTTTTTTGTTTTTGAGTAGTAGGCATTGATAAGATTATTATCTTAGGTATTATTGCTAAGTGTTGCTTATTTATGTCCTGTCCTGTTGTGACTTAATGGGATAAAGATGTTCTAACATATACCAGCTGGCCAACTGCTACCCATATATATATATATATATATATATATATATATATATATATATATATATACAGAGAGAGAGAGAGAGAGAGAGAGAGAGAGAGAGAGAGAGAAGTTCAATAATTGAAGTTGTTGAAGGTGTCAAGCTTAAAAAATAAATAAGAATAGAAAATAAAAGAAAGAAAGAGAAATAACAAACCTGTGAGCAAATATTATAATTGAGATTGTGACAATTATTTGGTGAGCTGAAGTTTCTCCTTCTTGTAATCAAATTGATTATTTTATTGTTTGATAAAGTTTGGGGGGCTTTGGGTCATTGTGGGCCTACTTCCCCAAGAATATGTTGGTAGTGTGTTGTTTTCTCCGCCGCCTTGGACTCATGTGGGCCTTTCCCATTGGTTCTGTCCATCTTTGGTGGGCCACACTTTTCCATTTAATTCAAAAATTTTCACTCGTCATTATTGGAATAAGAGTGCAAATCAAACGGGTTAGGCAGATTAATAATAAGTTAATCTAACTCTTCAACTTAATACAAATACCTACCCTTATCAATTTTAGTACTATCTATGCTTAAATATATACTCCAGTTATACTTAGACGGGTTTAGTCCTCGGATTGAGGTCCATATTCGATTGTAACTTACACAACTTGGGTTAAATATTTTGGATTGAACTTGAGTTTGACCTACTCAAGTTGCACCCTTAATTGGGGGACCATAATTTTCTATGGCCTATCCCACCCCACTTGGCACTAAGAAGGCTTGAACCCTGATTTTTTCTAGGAAAAAAAACAAACCTTTCGCTTTCCTCGCTTAAGTGTCAAATGGTTCTGAAAATTCTCTCATCTTTCATTCGATTTCGAGTGTCTATTTTTTAAAAGAAAGATAACAAGAAGAGAGCGTCAACTCCAAAAAATGGGTCTCGACATTACTACTTATATTAACTCGTTCATGGTTTGTGGTTCATGAGTCACTTGACATGAGCCAAAAATCTATTTCAAAATTAAACAATAAAAGTGAAAGTAAAATCTCTCTCTCTCTCTTCAGATATAAAACCATATGAAAGGGGCCAGAGAGAAGAGGTCAACACTGACATCCACAACAAATTGGCATTAACTAACCGGCCATTATAAATATAAAAGAGAGACTGCTCTCTGTCTGGGTCCTCTGGGATTGTGTTTTTTTCTTTTTGTATGTATTTGCATGGGTATGATGACACCAAAGTGCTGTGTTAGAATATTAATGAGTTCATGTGTCCTGTTCACTCCTTGGGTACATACAGACTAGAGTGTTAAAGGTAAGAGCTGCAGGCTGAGGTGTATTAGGTTATGGCCAGCACTTGCACTCAACTTGAAAAGATTCTATTCAATTTATCCCAATCCTAAAATTGAATCCAGTTATCAAAATTTTGTTTTGAGAAGTTTTTTCGGTCACCTTAAATATGGAAACATTTTAGATATATTTCAAAAACGTTTCGAAAACATAACAAAAATGACTAAAAATTTCTAGAAATTTATTTTCAAATCATTCGCAATCATAAATCATGTGCTAACTAGTAGTAAAACCCTCACCTCACCTTACCCATCTTGACTACTAGTACTGTCCTCTTGGATCTTGGCCTTTTGCTTTTTGGCTCACAAAAATAACAAATCTCATTTTAGAATTAAATCTAATAAAAAAAAAAAAAAAGGAACAAAATATAGTTCAAATTTGGGTGGAAATAAATACTAGAATTGATAGGGATAACAATAAGGTTGTGCCGTGTCGAAATTAATCTTGCCAACTTTGGATCAATCCAAACTCAAACATAATTCAATAATCTTGAAATCTCTAATTCTAACACGGAGAAGACATGACAAGACTCATATAACCATTTACAAATGGCATATTCGCCGTCAAAAAAAAAAAATCATTATACAATTACAAAAAAATAGTTAGATGATTTTCACAAGTCGCAATAGAATCCGCCGATAAACACAAGTATGCGTAGATATTTGTTTTAAGATCATTTTTACGTCACACCATGTTCACATTAGTATTAACTAATCGTGTAAAATTTCGAACCCAAGCATACTAATTATACCATATTAAGCAAACAAATTGACATATCATGTGATAGAAATTATGACGTAGTTGCGATAATAATAACTAGGGTGTGATGACGATGTTTGGTTATATCACTTCGTTCATTTTAAACCTAAAAGCATTATTATTTTACGAAGTCAAACTTTTATTTTTGGTCAAATACTATTACAGGGAAAGGGATGAGGTTTGAACCCGTGATTTTAAAGTCCAACAACGAAGGCAATAGTAGCCATTAGACAAACTGTTAACATCTACGAAATCATGAAAAAAAAAGGGAATCATAAGCGTTCACCAATCCAATGCCAAGTAGAAGCTAAATCACACAGAGCAGAAGCTAAGACAAGAGTGAGAACGAGAGTGGGAGTACAAAAATGTCAACATTTAAACAAATTTGAGAGCGGGAGCGTCTTAAAAGCGTCATATTATATGCATACAGATACACATTTACCCATAAACTTTTAATATAAATAAAATATAAACATTTAAAATTTCATGCACAACTATGAAAGTAATTATTTACTTTTTAAATATATGTTAATTATAAAATCCTAAAATAACAATTATAGTTTACAAATATTATTCTAATTTGATGTGTATCTTTAGGCCTCGGTCAAACAGATATAAATCACCCATGTTAAATACTAGTTAAACATAAGAAGAAACAAAAGGAAACATTACTACTCTTGCTTGCAATGGTAAGAGAGAGAGAGAGAGTCAGAAAATACCAGGAAACTCAGCAAAAAGGGATGGAGAGGCAGAGAAAACCACCTCCCAGAAGCAATGGACATAAGTTCCACCTACGGCTGCAAAAGAACTGAAGAAATCTACTTCCATTGACCTGTTTGAACCCAGTCATCTTTCAACATTGTGGGAAGAACCTCAAACAAATGGAGGCACTTCTCGAATTATCGTACCGTCTCCATGACTAAGCCACAAATCTTTGAACTGCCAGCTCTGAAACCGCCATTTTTTCTCTCAATTGAAGTATCACCACCATAAACAAATTGTATCTGCAATATGGGGGCAGTAAAATGCCTCCAAATTTTGTATCATCAAACACATGGACTCAAAACCATGTCGGTCAGGCTAGTTGCAGGCGGGTTAAACAGGACAGAGCCAACAGGAATACAATCAAATGCTTTGCTACTGAGCTTCCGAACCTACACCAACCAAGCACAAACAAATCAGTTCACAAAATGCTTGATAGATAAAAATATGATCCACAGGCATGGACTGAGAGTAGTAGTATCATCCTTTCTCATTAGTGGAGGCATGCCATACAAATGTAAACTAAAATTATGAACTAAAAATTTGTGTGACACGTAAGACGTAACTATAAGATCCTATCCAAGATATTTTTTGCCAATGATAACTAATGGGTATGACTCTCCACAAGATAAAGGCATGGCATATAAACACGTTTGTGTGGAAAATCCTATTCGAGAAGCAACCTGCCGAAGCTGCCAATTATAACAAATTCTATTTGCCAATGTTTTAATGTAAATGTGGTAGTTTTGTATCGCTGCTGTGCCGGCATCAGATGTTGAAGGCCATAAAGATCTAGCATCATAAACATGTAAGTCACTGCTTGTTATTTTCTAGCACATGCTTCCTCCTCGTGAATTAGATATCATAGTAAATCAGAATTAACAGAAATGATTACAGTGACACGGCCAAGAATGAAGTGGAGTGGTATTTCTCAAAAAAAAAAAAAACCTTTATCCACGATTTAGGGACAGGCGGGGGGGCATCAGTAGGATGAATTGCCTTTGAAACGTAAATCTACAAATTTTTAAGGTACTCTTTTCTTGGTGCGTTCGAGGCCATTCCCCCTGTTTTATTATCAACATTGCTCCGAAGAAAGTCTTTGACTTAACTGATGAATTCTTTAACATAGGAGATAAAAATTCAGCAAGCGTAGAAGATCAGAGATGCATACCTTTTGAGGACAGTTCAAGACAGTATGTTCCCAAGATGAGTTGAATGCACCCATGGTCCCTTGATTCTACTCCTGGCCCCCTTCTAATGAACAGAAGGGTCATGTGGATGACAAAACCTCTGTTCTTTCCCCATTGGATGGATATCTGATACACTTGATGCTTAACTATGTGAGACTTCCAGGTGGATTTGTAGGTCACAAGTTCATAGAATCAGCACAGCATACCAAAATTGTGGACATAAGATATTGGAGACTATTAACTTTCTTGTTTACATTGTAATTTCTACTCCAACCTCAATGCAGTGCACAAAATCATCTCTGCAACCAACAAAAATCCTGCCACCAATCATCACAGGGGAAGAGAATATGTCTCCTTGGAGGTCCAACCTAGCAAATTCCTGCACCACATCTTTCCCCAGCCGTTTGGCCTCTCCAACAGCATCCAGGTTGATTCGAAGCAAATGGATACTCCCAGAACTGGCAGTGACACAGATTAACCTGGAAACAAAGTGGTTGGATGTCTAAAAGACTGATATTTCAGATGATCTGATCCTTTTAGTGAAGTATCTTTACCTATCTGACAGATGGGAGACATCAGATATCAACTGCAAGCTCTCATCAACATAAGCAGATGAAGTAATTGGATCTCCAACATTGTGTTCCCAAAGGAGATCCCCACTTTCCTGAAAAAAGTAAAACAGCAATCGATGTGCAATGAGGTCATCAAAACAAACATAGATTATGCAGCTTCATTGGAAAATACTTGGAGTATACTCCCATTAAAAACCTCCAGACATATGAGACCAACATCTGCAACCCTAATCCTGATTGTCTTCAATGTAGAAATTGGTTAATGAGCTCAATTGTAAAGACATAATGAGCCTCATCTCAGCAAAAAAATCTATTTTCATAGCAAAAGGAGTTTCCCAAAAAAAAAGGTAGATTCAAACTAGTAAGCTTTTTCAGCAAAAGAAAAGGGTACAAAGCAAAGAATTACGAGGGTTATATAAACATCAACAGGAAAGATGTGCCTATCCATAAAATACTTAAAAGTGTTGAAAGAAGAATGAACAACTCCAGCGCAACCCAATCAAACACCCCTGTCTCTCACCCACTCCCGCCTACCCACCCAAACCCTCCCCAAAATGAATAAACAAATAGATCAATTCTTAAGTAAATTCGAAAAATGCGGTCTTCTCGTATAAGGTGGCAAAGATGCCATGAACCAAGGGAGTGCAATCCTGCCCAGTCCACCAACATCTTAGTCATCCTAAAGTGACGTTGAATTTCACTTAAGTTGCTTCCTTTCAATTTTCTAATAGAGAATAAAGCTTGGCTAAATGCAACATTATACCTGAAAAATCGGCCCAATTCCTACCCTAATAGGACTATTCAGAGTGCCTCTTAAAACTGACTCCCCAGTTCCCCAAAGATTGAAGGGAAGACCGAAGAAGTCCCCACAGAGTAAGGACAGCTTTAACATACAAGCCAGGGGAACTCTAAGCTCTTAAATTACTGAATTTTAAGGGAGTGACCCTTTTAAGTTCTTCTGTCAGGCATGCCCAAACAAAAGTGACAAACTCGACTTCACCACTGTAATCTTATCATCAGATTAAATCCCTTTAAAAATCATAAAATGCTTATCATGGTTTGGTCGTGATATCACAGTATCAAGAATTTTAGCTCTATTTCCCCTTGCCAGCATCACGAAATGGAGTTTCTGGCACCAAGTTACTACATGCTAACTGATAAATTCTATAATGGAAAACATAGATAATTAAGCCGTAAAAAAAATGATGGCTAGATATTTGCTGCTCCTTTTGAACAAAACATTAAAGGATAAGAGCTCTATTAGACCATCTAGCCCAAAAATATCATCGGTCGGACTTCCAATTGAGTGACAAACCAAGCTAAGGCCTTGACTTTCAGAGCCACATGAGCCTAGCTGCATGGAAAGGGAAGGTTTGAAACTTTGCAGTGAAAGACCAATGAGAATGACCTTCCGGGATACAAATACTAGCATCCCAACCTCATTATCTGAGCAGAGATAGACATGAGTAAGGAAGTCAAATCGGAGAAGATAAAGCTAGTTGGCCTCATGATCATTGAGTTAAAGATACTGAACTCTACAATGCAGAATGTAGCGAATAACAAGTAAAAATCACAGAACCTCTCATTCTTAAATCAAGAACGTCAGATCTTACCAATTCAAATGAATAGATACTTCCATCTCTGGAACATATGAGCACCTGTAGAAGAACAAAGATTAAATCAATGAACAATCCACATAGCCGAACATTGTGACCCAATTCATAAACTATCCATTTTTTTATGAACTTGTATACTGAAAGTCTTGGCAAATATACAGTCTTAATAGAAAAATAAAGTTATTGAAGAGAAACTCTAATCATTATAAAAATTCCCAGCAGTTGTACATGGCACGATCGTCAGACTCAAAAAAAACTGTGGTTACCCTCACTGTAGTTTAAATTTTCTGCCTTGTAATAGATTAGACATGCCATGAATTTGGGAGGAGAAATTCACCTGAGAAGCTAGTGTACGAGATATGCAGGGTCCAGCAAATATCGGGCCGCCAGTTTTTCCCTGAACCCCCAAAAAATAATAAGATATAGGACTGAAAAATCCATTCAAGGTACCGAATATGAGAGACATGTACGCATAGAAGACTGATTTAATAAGAAACTCTTATAGCATGTGTAATTACACCAAGAAGATTGGACAAGTAAAGACTTAGTACAACAGAAGCCCAACAGTGTTTCTCCATATGTGTGGCGAAAAATAAAACAGCCGAGTAATTTCCTACAGGGAACATACATAGGGGAATTTCCTTCAGGATTAAGTATTTCTTAACTGCAATTGATAATGAACTAAACCAAGAGAAAAGGTATCACATCCAGCAAACAAACTTTCATCTGCAACCGCAGGTACTATGAATTACTGGGTTTCCTCAGAAGATTCCAGATAATGACGAATGCCTGAAAATGTAACCAATTTGCTGCTTTATTTTCTACATATTTCCTGGAATCTTTCACAAATTGCCAGTTGAGTCGGTCACTAACGTGTACAGCGGATTTCGTCATGCAGAAATAAGCTCACCAAATCCAATGACAAAGTACCCAAACTTCACAGATAGCCCAGGTATTTTACCTATCAATGGAAAATAAATTTTGTTGCAAAAATGGCTACAATTGAGTGCAAATTTTGGCATTCACTAATTTCGTGTAATTTGGCAAACTTCAAGATGCCCAATTTTACTAAGTTGAACCATCTAAAGAGAGTTTGTATCCCATATCAAATGATTATTATTAGGACCACCCAAGGTTAGTCTATATAATTAAGGAACCTCTCTACACATTGTCAATTGGATTTGAGTGGGCTACTGTAACATGATATAACATTTGCGCCCTGGATGACCAATGAGCAAAATTTATTGCTCACTTAAATTTCCAAAGCATGTAATTTTTTTTATTAGCCACACATGTGAACTGGAGTCCCCTGTGACGGATAGTGTAAAGTGTATCTCAAAAAAATGTGATCAAGGAATCTCTCCACTCATTGTAAATTGGTTTTTAGATGGACAACAAACTAGAGTTGCTTACCGAAGCATTCCTGTACAAAGATATATCTTTTTGGAGAAATTTCAGGTCGCCATACTTCAACAACTGTGCACTTCCATGACTCTATAATTGGCTAGCGAACAATAAATAGCCACTCATTACCATTTCTTTCTTCCAAGATTTACATGTCCCCAAGTTTTGAAACTAATTACCAAACAAAATATTGCAAGCACTAAATATGCAAGACAATGTATTTGTACCCTCCAAATAATGGATCCACTGGTATCCACTGCAACTACATGCCCATCCACCAAGCAACAGATGACTGCAAAACCACACCAAATAAAGTGGTGAAATACAGTTGGCCACTGACATACACATACAAGCACAAAAACACACCTGAACAGAAACATGCTACAAAATTTCAAGATACATGGATTTCAACTGCGAAAAAACTTCAACAGAATTCCATAATGGAAATAAAATAGACTGCTATCTCAGGGGCACCATGAAAATTGAGGTCCATTTGGTCTTTGACCAATAAAACGTTGTAAAGATCCCCATCAAATTCTCTCGGATATCCATATAAAAGTCATTTTTATAGCTTTGCTATTTAGAGATTTTAACTTTGACGTCCTCACATGGAATCTTCCACTGATCACAGAGAATGAGAACAAAGCTAAATAGTAAATGACTACATGCGTACCATTGCCATTACGCGAATTGATGGAAATAGACCCAAAGATGGGTGCTCCAAACTCTTGCAGCCACAATTTACTAAACGGCAAAGCCTGCATCAAAAAGCATAGCTTATGGCTTTGCAAGTCTGAAATGAGGAGATACAATCAAAATCAAGTAAATATGTAATTCTATTTTTCTCCACAAGGGACGGTAAAGATGGTGACCCAGATGAAAATTCCTGCTCAAACACTTAACAAAACAAATCAATTTTCCCCCCTTTTCTTATAGAAAGTATCCCTGCTGCTTTAGTCAACATTGAGGTATCATTAAGACAATGAAAATTAATTGCTGAAAAACTAAATAAAGATCGACACATATGTTATCACCACAGATGAAGTAGGCATGAAGAATAAGCAATGACTCACTGCACTTAGAAGAAACCTAGAAATAAAGGAAAGAGAGGCAAAAGCTATCCCAGTCATGTTATTCTCCAACTTTGTCTTTGTTAAAATTTGTATAAAGAGAAATGTGACCAAATACATGATGCCCAGCAGGCTTATCTTTCAACTCCACACATGGTAAGGAATGTGTCACAGTTGTTAGAGTCATAGTTGTTAGTATCGTACGATACGCGATATGATAAATGATCAAAATATCGTTTCGAAACGGTCGAAACATCCGAAACGTTTCCGTTTCTATGGAGATCGAAACGAATCACTGATGAAATCGAAATTTTAATACTTCGAGGTGTTTTATAATATTTCGAAATATTTTGTTATATTTCAATGCATTTACACAATTATTTCGGAATATTTCAAGGTATTTCAAGATATTTTGGTATATTTCGACCAATGTTTTGAAAAAATAATTCTTAATTTTTTTTTATTATGTTTTGAAACGGGTCGAAACGTTTCCGAAACACGTCAAAACATTTCCGTTTCCTAGGTGACTGAAATAATGCACCGAAACGAAATTTTGATCGTTGGATATGATACATACAATATATTGCAATACATGAAGAAAACAATAAGTATCACTTAAGTGTATCGATTTGCATCGTATGATGCGATATACAATACGATATACCCGATATACCAAACGATACGTACAAGCCGTCTAATACAAGACGAAACAAATTAAAGAAAGTTCCTTTGAATTTTATCTAGAAATCAATGTATTTTCACTTGAAAGTAATTTTTTCAATCACTAGGTAATAAAACGATGTCGTTTCACCATCTACAGTTTTTAAGAAATAAAAGTCTTCTTTTTTATTATTTCATCACAGGAGCAAATAGTTTGATTATTAAAAGTGGCCTCCTTTGACTACTTTAGATGTTAGAACTAGAACTCTCTAAATTTTAATATTGATGAATTATGTTAGAAATTTCAATACTCAGATTGTTAATTTTTTTTTGACTTTGGTCCTTGTAGTCTCTTCAAATTATTTTATGTGAGAAATTTGTGGTGCAATGAAATGTTATTATGACATTTTGTCATAGGTATATGTATTTTTTAATATCTTTTATAAAACTGCACATATCTTATGATACGTGATACATGATACACTATTTTTTAAAATGATACGCTTTTCGATACATGTTTTGACAATCTTAGTTAGAGCATTCAACCCAAAACCAACACTAATGCTAACCAAACAATGAGAATCTCTCTAAATCGGCCTTTTGTCCCCCTTTTCTTTTTTCGCTGGGAAACAGCAGACTGCCTTGCAAGTCATTATTGGAGTTTTGTTACCTTCCTTCATAATGATACAATCTAAGCGTCTTTGAAGCCAGTGATATGATTTTCCATGAAAGCAGCAATTGCCGCATTTCTAATAAATCCTAGGGAAGCTTGGCTTAGGAAATCTATGCCGTATAGCACAAGAAGCCTCAAAGGTAGTGATTGCTTGTACTAGAGCTTAATCTATAACGTTTTGGTGCGTTGCTTCTTAGCTGCGAGAAATCAGCAATTCACCCCTGGCGGTCTTGAATTGAATATTTTTGATAGGAGTCCTGAATTGAATATTGTTTTTACTTATTTATAGATTGGTCTTTCAGTCCTGATTTATGAAATTCTGACATTTATGCTTACAATGATCAAAAAGCTGCAAGGAAACAAATTTCAAAGTTGCAATTCATTTACCTTAATAGATATTGCTGTCAGACGGCCACTGGTAGATGCCACATAAAGCATGTCATGTACCTAAATAATATTGACAAACTGCAATTCAATTTAAAGGCAAGTAATACAAAAGAAGGCAAAACATATTCTACCAGTTACTCTTTTTTTTTTTTTGATAAGAAACAATCTTTTTACGAAAAAATGGAGTATATAAATATGTTGACAAGAATTTCAACCAAAAAAAAGTTGGAAGATTACAACCATGATTAAAAGTGCCAAGTCATCGCAAAAAGTTAGTCTATATAGATTTGTCCCATTTGGCAACAGAAAATTTATTGATCTTGGAATGAATTAGCAAAAGGCGTGTAAGCATTATCTGCATGCAGAGAAATTGTATAGATCATCATGGTAACGCTTGGATGAGAATGAAATGTACATATATGTGCATGTATGCGCACATATATGAATATTATGCTAGGATTGCATCCTTCTTTCCTTTCAACCAGTGGCGCTACATACGCCGTAAGGCGCATCACAGGTTGTCCAACTGGGAGCCATACATTGGAAAATGGGGGTGTATTACCTACAATTATGATGCAAGTTTCAATGAATATATCCTATTTAACACGAGATGCTCGACTAATTCTTCACTCATTTTAAACCAAGATAAACTATCCAAGTAAAACTGAAGTCAAGGAGGACAAATCTAGACTCATATATCTCCATTAGATCTTCATCCAAAGATAGAGTTTCATGAATGTTTCTGCAATTCACTACCTTGCTAAAATAACCCTTCTGCAAGCTAAATTAGTCATAGCTGAAGTAGTTTTGTTTGCTCCCAAGTCCCAACCAATTTCAGTGCTTCCAGATTTTCTCACAACCACAATACATTGTTTCACTCCCTAAATTGCTAAAAAATATGTTCAAACACATAATAAACCTAATATTTAGGGCAAATTAATCTGTATTATGTTTCCGTAATATCTACTATTTTCAAATTCTATGACGAAATCCACATTTCCCCAACATATGACAGACCTTATTAGCTTTGTGCTGACACTAGAAGAGCTTGTACTCATGTTTGACCATGTATTTCACTATTTGAGGTGAAATGCAACTAATAAATTGAGAACCGGAACGGCAATCATTAGGCAGACGCACATGTAGGAATTCCGAACATGATGTGAATGGATGCTGCAATAAGGTTCGATTTGTACCATTTATTATTACATTTTACCTAGACAAAATTAAATGCACCTGACGATAATCAACCAGATTCTGTAGTTTGTACTGGGGCAATTAGCAAACAACGGAATAGATATTTGACGTATAAAAAAATGTCATCACAAATTCAAAGTCAAAAGAAGGGAACGCTGAAGATAAGTCCGAAGACAACTCAACCTGGTTAAGCAAAATCTGCAAATGAAGCACGAAATTCGCAAAAGGTCTACCAATGTAAGATACATATAATGAATTTTATAAAAAAGAGTTGCCAAAACCCACCTTATCAATGGCAGGAGACCCAAATACACTGCCACCACAAGGAAGCTTATAAATACAGCCATAGTTTCTATAATCCAGTGCGTAAAGGTTATGGTCATATGATCCGCACCTGCAAATAGTTTTGTCACATCAATACAAGATCTGTCATGAGAAGTTGCATACAACATCCAAGTGCTCTTTGGCATACAACATCCAAGTTGCATTTAGGCTTCTGACAACATGGCCCATGCAAAAAAGTCGGTTTAGAGCCACCAATTCTAGTCCACCTCTTTTTTCTTTGATTTCATGTTATGTTTACTCTTCAAACTGAATTGTCTTTGAGTCACTTGTTTGATGCTTAGTTGTTAGGGTCAAGGAAGTTGGTGACTTGATGACTGGGGAGCCAGCGACCAAAGCCCCGGTGAACGGCGGCCGTAACTATAACGATCCTAAGGTAGTGAAATTCCTTGTCGGGTAAGTTCCGACCCGCACGAAAGGCGTAACGATCTGAGTACTGTCTCGGAGAGAGACTCAGTGATCTGTGAAGATGCGGACTACCTGCACTTGGACATAAAGACCCTACGAAGCTTCATTGTTGGCAGGCCTAGTTGCAAACAAGCATTGACAATCAGTGGAAGGTTTGACATGTTTTGTGATTCGTCCTTCAGTGATGCTGGAGTAGTATCATAAATAATTGAAAAAAAATAAGAACGAAACAAACCACCAAAGAAAAAAAAAGTTGGAGGCTTATAACATGGTTGGTAAACCTCCACTGGAATAAAATTACTGATTAAATAGATAGAACAATTTAGGATAAATTTCACCTACACCTCCTAACATTTGATTAAATAACATCGGCACCCCTGACATTATAAAAATTGCACGGCAACCCCTTATTGGCGTTAACAAACTTGATACAAAAGTGGTAAAATGACTATTTTAACCTTTTTGACTTAGTTTAAAATAAATAAATAATGAGTCAAGTTGGTTCATCTTCGTCTCTTTCCCCTTTTCCCCTTCCCTTAACCTTCTCCCTCTCCCTCTCCGCCCCACCTCTTTCTCTTTCTCTCTCTCTCTCTCTCATAGTAATCGCCCTTTCCTCACCCCCCAACCACCCTAGCCACCATCCCCTTCAACTCCTCTACCTAGCTGCCACTTGACATCGTGCTGCCAACCACCATCCTCTCTCTCTTTCTGCATGAGTGATGCTCACGACAGACATGGATTTATTTGTGCGTAGTTGTGATGGTGGGTGGTGTTGATCTCTCTCTCTCTCCACAAGCACCACATGGTTGGCCCAATGTTACATGGATCATGAGTCTCTTTGGTACGTGATACGAGTACGGGTACGCGGTACGACACTTTCTTAAGTAAGCGGTACGATGGAGATAGATTTAACTGGTACGGTATTTTGAATCGTAATTCATTTTGGAACTTTTATCTAAATTGTTTTCACCACTATACAACATTATATATCATAGAACATCCATAAACACTAAGTCAGTTACCATTTATCTTACAATTTTACTTGATTTTCTATTATCTGAATAATATATAGATATAAATTTATATACACATATTTAATTAATATATATTTTATATTTGTGCTACGTGTATAATTTGAGATCATACATTTTTGTGATTTGAATCGCGAACCCATCACATTTGGAATCGATGTACACAAATCGTAGGTCGCTAGCAGTTTAGCGAATTTTGGTAACTATGGGTTAGCGTGGGGGAAAGTTAAGGTTGGGCACAAGTGTGATGTTGGCTTTCAATAGTGAGGTGATGGAGTAGAACAGGTTCAACAGTGGTGGGTATGAGGGTGGTGATTTTAGGGATTTGAAAACAAATAAAAAATAAAGAGAGGGGGGGGGGGGGGCGAGGGGGGAGGGGGGCTGGTGATGGTTGGCAGTGCGAGGTAACGGTTAACAGAGGGAAGGGAGGTATGCATGGAGCCTATTAAAATACATAAGTGATCATTTACAAAACCAACCCCACTTAAAGATTTTCTCAAAAATTACACTTGTAATGTACAAAACAAGGTAAAAGACTACTCTTTCTACACAGGAAAACAAGCTTAGCTCAACCTCATTTCCTCAAAACTCGTGCTCTACTGCTTAAATCATTGAAAAAAAGAATAAGATTCGTAGGATGAGTAACCACATGCTCAGTAGATTAACCGGATTCTAAGATAAACATGGTTTGAAAATAGCATATCATTTAACAGTGATTGGAATTTAAACGGGCTTTCAAATATGTATAACAGATACCAAAGCAATTCAATATGTATTTAATCAAAATAGATATTTACTGGTCAAAATATATTGAAGATATCAGTATCGAAAATCATTCGGTACTCAGTGTCATACCAGGAGAACAAAAACCTATGCAGCCACATGGGTCTAGAGGACATCTCCAATGCCTCTATATCAAACAATAACCTTTTAGGGGGATTGTTAGTAAGAGAAATTTGTCCTGTAAGGGTAATCCGGTACCCAAGCCTGAAAGCCACTAGACCACCAGAACCGATAACCTCAGTCAAACCTTCTACGATTTAGAAACCTGGCTTATGGCCCCTCTACCATTCAATCGTGTGTGCACAATACTTCTCACAAAAAAAATCAAGTAATCAATTTCACAAAACATAGCTCAAGAGTGTAACAATTCACAGCTCCGAAGAGCACCATCAGATATGAAGTCAAAACCAATATTCATACTCGATCACGTTAGTCGAGAACATTTATCAAAAAACATATTAAAATGGTTTGAACATGAAAAAGTGTTTGAATATCCAAGCTCAACGTAAAACCGAATAACCTACTTTAGTCTCGTTTCAGATACCTGATGTCAAAAATCAAATAGTTACACTTTCTAGAGGCGACTCAAATATAAATCAGTAAGACCTATTAAAACATAGAAATAAACTTGATTTGGTCAAAATTGCATTAGATGCAAAAGTTGATCCACTAAAGGGTAAAACAGTCATTATCAGTGCGCAATTGAAATGATATCGAATTTGCACAAGCAAATTATGGATGGCAAACTCTTGAAAAGAGGAGTTTGGAGGCCCAAACCACACCTCCAGCACATGCCTCATGCGCGATCGGGGTGGCTAGTGGTGCACCTCCTCATCCTTTCTTTCCCAGTTTGATTCCCTCTCCTTTTTTATTCTATATTTCTTAACCAAATCAAGTGATTCAAAAGCTAAACTACTGATATGTCACACCTCTTTTCAGATTCATGTGGTGGTTTGTGCATCCCACTCAAATTTTTTACAAAATTAAGCTCAAACTTGAGCTTCAACCAAGAACTTCCATAGATAGACTTATAAATCGGGTTTTAACCAACCAAATGACCAAATCAATTCAAACCAAGCTCGTAAATGGATTCCTGGACCCAAAAACATCGGACATACTCCACCTTTGAGATTAAAACCAAGTTTTTCAAAGATCTATCAAAATTAACTTAAAGCTTAAAACTAGGGTTTGATGGTTCTCTCAATCCGACCACGGCAAGATCTGAAATTTGAAACATAGCCTCTCTAAGCTACGAGAAAACTTACCCTCAAACAATTTTGCAAGGTTGACTGGTTGCAGAGATCCAACTTTGTCTTCCTCCTAGCTTCTTTTTCTTTTCTCTCTCATTTTTGATTTGTTCTTAGCAACTGAAGTAAAGGTGGCAATCGAGTCGTGTCGGGTACAGTTCGTGTCGAGTCATTTTGGGTTCGTGTCTAACATTAGTCAACATTAACCCAACCCATTTAATTATTCGTGTCGTGTCGAATTGACCTGTTTATTTTCATGTCGTGTTCGTGTTCATATTCGTGTTAACCCATATAAACTTTGAATAAAAAATTTAACGCTAAGATTCTATTTTCACTTAATTAAATTCATATTCATATTTTTCTATAAACTATAATTATGGCAGTGTTTAATAAACAGTTACAAATAATTAACATTTTATTTCCATAATAGTAGTTAAACATGTTAATTGTACTAATTTCGTATTATTCGTGCTATCATACAAACGGGAAGATAGAGAAGTGTCCATTCTTAACTAAGTCCTTCAAAGTTATCATGATTTTGAAGCTGCTAGACTTAAAATAGATTTCTTCTACTCCACAAGGAAAGAATAGTCACCATATTCTTAAATTGAGATCATATTTTCTTTTTATACTATATCTAAACGGATTGAGCGTGTGATTTTTTGATAAAAACTTATTAAGTTGTGTTCGTGATGTTTTGGTCATTGCCGGATTAGTGTCTATACGATTAAATAAACGGGTTGATTGTGTCAATTTCAGGTTTGGTGGGTTGAACCCGAACACGACCCGTTTGTATTACATGTTCGCGTGTTGGGTCATTTTCGAGTTCGTATCGAATTATAATCGAGTTTGTATCATTAAATTCGTGTCGAGTTCAAGTCGCGTCGTTGTATTGAGTCAAAAATTGTCACCCCTAAACTGAAGTCTCCACTGACCTTCCCCTTCTTCTTTACTTGCCCACAATTCAACTTGCATGCTTGGCCGGCCCATGGCCTACGCAGTTAAGTTGCTTGCCTAGGGCCCCAAATTTTAGAAGGCCCCCCAAAATATTTATCTCTTGGTAGTTAGTATAGTAGGCCTAATTTTTTATGTTTTATTTTGTATTTTAGATATAATTCAAAATTTTAGGACCCAAATTTTACAAGTTCAAATCAATATCTAATTTTGTTAGGTCCAAAATTACCCTCTACTTGGTTAAGCCCAAATTTTAGGAAGCCTCCATAAAATTTACCCTTTTAGTATGATAGGCCCTTTTTATTTATTTTTTGTATTTCAAATATGATTCAAATTTTTAGGACCCAAATTTTAATAGTTCAAATCAATATCTAATTTTTTTAGGTCCAAAATTACTCCTTCGTGTGAGCTTTGATTTAAGTTTTTTTAACTCTTTTGGGTGTATTTACAGTTGTATTCCATTCACTCACATAGAAAATTTATATATATTATTTCTTGTGGTAAAAATTTATAAAATTGGTTACTTTTTTGTCTTCATATAAATTTCAGTCCAAATAATTAATGCTAAAATCGTCAGTGTTATCAAAGTTTTGAACTTCATGCGTGCACATAACCCATGGGTGAAAAAATGATTCTTTGTTATCTTAAAATTATTTTTTGCTTACATATTTTATCATTAAATTGCTTGTTCAAAACTTAAATTGATAAAATCTTATTGATTGAAATAGATTTCTTGTCAAAACTTGAATATAAAAACTTGATCAATAGTTTGCATTTCAAAAAATAAAAAAATAATGATGTTTAAATAAATTAAAAATAAAATTATAATAATTAAAAATATAATATATTAATAGAGCATCATATGAAATTCTTGCCTAGGGCCCCACTTTACATTGGGCCGCCCCTACGATTGCTTGCATGTCTGCATTTTGCTTGTTGGAAGAACACCATTGGATGACATTTTTGTAATTTCTCAATTTTTGATTTTTTTTTTAATTCTCCAACTTAATACTTAATTCAAGAATAACACTTCACTAAGTCCAAGAAAATCCAACTTAATTTGATTCGATTTGACCTTATTGGACGATTTTACCCCTAGAGCGTTTTCAAGCAACTTCAAACCAAATGCTTCACCATGACTTTTCAACCTAACCATGTATCAATATTGAACTTTTTAATATTAATTTTCGGACATGGGTGTTACAACTACCCCGCTTAAAGAAATTTCATCCTGCAATGAGCAAGCACATTCCTTCCATTATGCACACTTATACCATATCTATCCTCAACCCCAAATTCCAATATCTTATCTAACTCATACACTTGGCAACAAAAACTTACCTATCTCACTATCTAGAGTTCACTAGTTGCTTCCTCGGCGCACTCCATCAAAATACTATTGTAGTGCATCATTCTTTCCATAACCGTCATCCTAAATAACTAAACTTCGGACAGTCTACAAAATCAATAACCTAATGCTCAGATACCAACATTTTTGTAACACCCGTATCTAAAAATCAATATTAAAAGTTTAATATTGATACGTGGTAAAGTTGAAAGGTCATGGTAAAGTTTTTTGGTTTAAAATCGTGCGAAAACGTGTTAGGAGGAAAATCGTTCAATAAGGTCAAATTAAGTTGAGGTGTATTTTTTTGGACTTAGTGAAGTGTCATTCTTAAATTAAGTATTAAGTTGGAAAATTTAAAAAAAAAATTGAAAAATTATTAAAATGCCATCCGGTTGTGTTCTTCCAACAAGCAAGGAAGAGGTGTCCCCTTTTTGCACAACGTAGCCATTGCAAGTTGAATTGTTGGCAAGTAAAGAAGCAGGTAAAGGGAAGGCTAGTTGAGGCCTCAAGTGCAGAGAACAAAGCAAAAACGAGAAAGAGAAAAGAAAAAAAAAAAAAAAAGCTAGGAAGAAGACGAAGGTGGATCTCTACAACAAGTCAACCATTTGCAAAACCGTTTGAGGGTACGTTTTCTAGTACCTTAGAGAGGCTATGTTTCAAATTTCAGACTTGTCGTGGTTGGGGTTGAGAGAACCATCAAACCCTAATTTCAAGCTTTAAGTTGATTTTGATGGGTCTTTGAAAAACTTGATTTTATGCTCAAAGGCGGACCATGTCCGATGTTTTTGGGGTTAAGGAATTCATTTTTGGACTCGGCTTGAATTGATTTAGTTTTTTAGTTTGTTAAAACTCGATTTGCTGGTTGTCCATCGAAGTTCTTGGTTTGAAGCTCAAAGTTAAACTTAATTTCATAAAAATCTAGAGTGGGTGGTGCACAAATCAACACATGGATCTAAAGGAGGGGTGAAATAGGAGTAGTTTGACTTTTGAATCACCTGATTCGATTGAGAAATGAGGGAGATATACTAGAAAGAAGGAGAGGGGGTCAAGCTAGAAAAGAAAGGAGGGGGTGCACCACCAGCCACCCTGACGGCAAGTGAGAGCGCGTGGGCATGTACTGGGGGTGTGGTTTGGACCTCCAAACTCCTCCTTTTAAGTGCTTTCTATACAAACCTTGCTTGCCCAAATCTGACATTATTTGAATATCGCATCGATAATGACCATTTTATCCTTTATCAGATCCAACTTTTACACCTATGCAATTTTTGACCAAACCAAGTTTATTTATATGTTTTAATAGGTCTTAGGGATTTATATTTAAGTTGCCTCTAAAAAGTTCAATTGTTTGATTTTTGACAGTTGTTTACGTATCCGAAACGAGGTTGTGGTAGATTATCCGGTCCTGTGTTGAGCTTCAGTTTTGAAACTCTTTTTCATATTCAAACTATTTTAAAATGTGTTTTGATAAATGTTCTCGACTAACGTGATTGGGTGTGAATATTGGTTTTGACTTCAGATTCATTTGTGTTCTTTAGATCTATTGCTATGTTTTGTGAAACTGAGTACTCAGATCTTTTTCATGAAAAGTATTGTACATTGAACAGCAAAAGGCCCATGATCCAAGTTTTTCGTGGAAAGTTTGATTGAGTTCATCAGTTTTGGTGGCCAATAGTTTTTACGCTTGGGTACCGACAGGATAAGGGAGCATATCTTCCTTAGGTGCAATCCCCTAAAAGGTTATTATTTGATAAATGGCATTGGAGATGTCCTCTGGACCCTATAGTTCCAAAGGTTTTTGTGCTTCTGATGTGGCACTGTGAGTACCGAGTTAGTATTAGATGATTTTCGATAATAGTATCTTCAAAATATATTTTGAATAGTGAATATCTATTTTGACTAAATACCCATTTATGCTACTGAAATACTCTGGTATATGTTATATATTTCTGAAAACCTGTTCAAATCCCAATCACTGTGAAATGCTAAGCTATTTTCAAACCACATTTATCGCACAATCCGGGTAATCTATTGAGCATGTGGTTGCTCATCCGACAAATTTTATTCTCTTTTTTAGTGGTATGGTGTGGTATGCGGAGAGCACTAATTTTTTAGGGAAGGGGGCCAAAGTTGAGCATGAATTGCCTATCAAGATTGACTAGACTTTACTTTGTTTTGCACATTAAAAATGTAACTTTTGAGAAACCCTCTAAGTGAGGTTGACATTGTAAATGTTTAACTAATGTATTCTTATGGTTTGTAATCCCTAACTAATACCTATTCATCTTGTGGGGAAACTGAGTTTGGAGAAGTGCTTGGTTGATATTTGAAACATCAATAACATGCTCGTGAGAGGCGGGGCATTACAGTAGCGTGCTCGGGCGTCACAGCCGCCATGCAATTTTTGCATGTTAAGGGATGTAAGTGTCATTTAGTCAAATGTCAGGCTGTATAGGCAAATTTTACCCAATAATTTATCCCTTAATTAAGACCGACATAAATCCAGCCCTATTATCATAGACTTTGATGCTACACATAAAAACTCAGCTCTCAAACATCAAAGTCTCCTGAATTTAATGAAAACTACACAGATAAAGCACTTACGAGGTCAAGGCTAAAGGGTACACCAAAATAAGCCAGACACTACTGAACTAAGGAACGGATTAGATGCTGAGATGCACTCTACAGAGAAAATGTTTATGCTACTTAGCCTACCCAGCCTTCCTTATTGCAAGGCATCATTAGAGTAGACAGTGAGTCACTATATGTTACATGCATGTCCCAGAAGAGTCTTTAAATGAAGCATATAAAAAAATTTGTCGGTCAAAAATCTCCCTTTTTCAGTTAAGAATCTCTCACAATGGGAATCCTATATCCAAGACCAAGACAAGCTTCCACGTATCAGTTTGAATGGAAAGCAATATGTCCCTTTCTTCTCACATGGATGTTGTCCTCAGACCCATCCATCTATGATCAACCAATCTTTCTTTACAATAATAGAATGTTAAGTGTAACAAAAATCAAGAGGAAGAGAGTTAACATTACCAGACCAAGTGCCTGCACTTGTCTACAAGTGGTTGTGACTTGACCTTCAAAAGTAGACAGTGAAATGAATATCAAACAAACTGCGGGACAGGACAACCAATTTGTATGCTAGGTCAAATTAGAAAATGAAGATGAAAGCGGAGTTGCAATGGGTTTGCAATTACTAGAAAATTATGGTGGTAATCAACCATTGGTCGACTTTGTTAGAGTATTAAAATTAAGGGTAATTTAGGCATTTATTTTATGTTGCGTTGCCCTACTATATAAGGGCTTACATTGTGTATTTCTAGGTTAAGTAGGATTACAGAATTGTTTAGGAGTTATAATATTTTCTCTTTCTCTTCTCTACTCTCTCTTTTCTTGTCTTTTTGATCAATGTTAACAGACTTGGGCTCCACATACTTAAATTGCATATGTTGTTGCATTACCATTTACCAATGAAGTGGCCTCTAGATGTGTGTGGGTTTATTTTCCCATTTTTTTTTTTCATTTTCTCTGTTTGCTTTTTGGAAAGGTAAAGTGAGAGGGGGAACAATAACATTGGGTGGTCTTAATTTCTTAATGTGTGATGCAAACCTCTTTACACCCATCCTCATATGTGATCTAAACTCACACAAAGGCCAATAAACTAAATCGAAGAAAATACGTAATGCAAAGGGTTAGATATTTAACCCACTAACCACCTAACAATCAGCTTTGATACAATGTCAAACTAAAAGGCATCCAACCCAAAACAATTGGTATCTGAAGAGGACAACCCAAAACATGTGGTCACCCATATCCACCAACTTTGAGAGTCGCTAATATCTCAATTTGAGATACAAGCTCTCTTCGCACCCCCAACCTCCTATTTCAAGAGTGTTAAAGTAAATAGGACACAAATACCAAATAATACAAATAAATAAATAAATAAAAGCGATGAGACATTGCTTTAGGATAATCATATACCTGACCACATGTTTGGAAAGTCCAACAGATGCTGCCATTCAAGAAATCAAGAAAATAAATATTTCCTTGGTAGCATCCAACTATAACCTGAGAAGACATTTCATGTAAAGTCAGAGCACATTCCAAATGAAATGTGGTATAATGTAAAGTTGTAAATAGCAATGAGGGCCAACCTGAGAAAAGCTATCCACAATTGCTGCTGAACATTCTATCCGTCCTTCTAGTTTAATCTCCCACTGGACTGAGCCACTAATCCAAATTAAAAGATAAAATAATATCATAGTCAACACCTTAAAATTCTTCTAGAAACAAGTATTAGTATTTCTGACAATATCCATGCTCATACTAATAACATGACACTAGAGCAATGCATTAAGAACTGTTTCGGTGCTTATCGTGTTTAAGTATAAAAGAGTCACAAATAGTAACAATATGATATAAACTGGGTTGTGCTCACCTTCTAACATATATCGGTCATCTGATGATTAGAGACATACAAACATCACCACTCAATTATGAGAACAATTTTGTAAGAGTAATGCTATTGGCACATAATTTGGGGACCCAGTGATTGTGACCATTGAATTCTAAGTGGGTCTCGGTGTTGAATGAAGCCCACTATCAATTGAATGATCACAATGTATTAAGTCCCTAAATTATGTCCTTAAATCATGTCTCAATAATAGTATAATCATGTCGTGATACTTTTAAATAGTCGTTTCATTTGACCTAATGAACTCAAGTCTTGGGGGAAACATGAGAATTTCCAACACAACAAAATTCTGCATAAGGTATTTCAATTACATAACACAGCCGAAAGTAAAGCTATAAATCAGAATATTGCTATTAAACATGAATAAATGGAAACAATTTTCAGACTTTACCAATAGGATGCATATAATAATGACAGATTCTTGTGAACTTTGAAGAATGAAAACTAACCACTTTTCTCCTCCAGAAACTACCAAATGGTGCTCACCTTTTGGCATTGATACATAGAAATTTGTGTGAGTGAGATCCAATAAATACAAGAATGTCCCTTTCTTTAAATACAACAAGTGGTGACGCATCAACACAGGACTCCATGTGCACTTGCCACAACCTTTTCATACAACCTTTTTGGTCCCTTGGAATTTTTAGTGACCAAACTGCATGACATAAAGTATTCCCCTCATACTCCCCTTCATGCACAACGTTGTTGCACCGGCTAAATGAACATGCCATGTGTATTGAGCTTTGATCCCAAAAATAGCCATCTTTAGGCCTTTCGTCCTTTGACTTCATGCAAGAATTTGAGTCCATCTTCAAGTATTTGGTAGGGTAATCAGGATTGATGTTAGAGAGGGTCCTAAACAACCTTCCACGTGGCTTACTGCTATAATTATCAGAAGTCCTAGAATCAAAAGAGAGAAGTGAGCCACCATCAGGCATTTTCACATCCACTCCCAAATAAGCATCAATTCTTAGATCATGATTGCTCAACCTTTCCTCTTCCAGAAGGGCCAGTTGAAGTTTCAATGGATTTGGAAATGCATATAGCAACCTCATATCTATTCCTAAATTATAGGAAGCATGCGCAGCAGAAATAGAAGTACCACCCATTTCGAAAAAATTGTCATCATCGGAGACCTTCTCAACCATCAAAACATCACAAAAGGTCTGTCCAATTCAAACCAAAAAAAAATTATTTCGTCAGATGAAGGAACACTTGATATGAAAAATAGGTTATAATACCACATACTCCAGAAAGTAAGATTCTATATATTCTCCTACAATTCCATTTAAACTTTTTAGCTAGGCAACTTTGGTTGAGCCAAAATGAAACTTCTTTCATATGTCAAATACATTGAATAAAGTAAATATAGGAATGTCAATATTCCCATGAAGCAAAGAAATCTGGCATTATACTCCAAAAGATATTCTATATGAAATAAGTTCAATTACCTATTAAACATGGTATACCAAAAAAATGATTGAATATTTGTCACCAGGGAAAAAATAGGGGGAGACATTTCAGAAAAAGAAAAATTTTCAAACCATCTCTGGAACGCATTTTCCAAATATGGAAAGTTTTTAATCGTACTTGTGTCTAAATTTCCTCATGCACACCAGCCTACATGTGTTTCAAAAGTTAATATATGCTTGACATTATGGGACATATATATATATAATCTTTCCAATACGATTTAAGATAAGATCAATCAAGGGATGTGATATTGATAACCATTGTTCAAATGAGCGTTGTGGGGGCCTACGCCTAACACCTTCTGCACAGTTAATCGAACCCCCGAACTGAGTTTGTAGGAATGTGGACCTAAGGAATCATCTTGCAGGCATATATTCAATTTTTGACTTAAATAAATGGGTGACTCATCATACCATAGTTTTCATGAGTGGCAGCTCCAAAAGTCTAGGTTAATGTCCCTTCATTGATTTAACTAGTTCTTTTCAGGTGATACTTATTCCCCAAGTTCCACTGGAGCGGAACACTCAGAATCACCAAAAGTGGGTACCCTTGACCCTAATCAACACCCCCTAAGCCAAAATTTCAGTGCCGACATATAATAGTCCTGCTCCCAATACGAGATGCTAAATACACATTTTAGTGCCAAAGAGTATGATCTGTGTTTTCTAACAAAATTAGGAAAATGCTAAGTGATCCGGTAGATGTAAAACAAAGTCAAGAAAATAAAGTTGAGAGCATGGAGGGTGTAAAGGGAAAACCTTTTTTATAACTTGCAAGAGGTCACTCTCTTCAATCTCATTTCTGACATGTCTCATGGGACGTGTTGAACTGGCCAGCGATGCGTATTCCACTTTCCCTGTGGAGGACATGGGGAATGATTGGGTAAAGAAGAAGCGACTAGGAATCATTGCCAGGGGAACTTTGCTGATCATCCAACTTCTAATTGAGGATATCAGACCTTCTCCACTTTCATCCTTCTGTTTTGTCATCAAGTATGCTTCAAGAACTGTGACTTCCCCTTGACCATTATGGGAAATCACTGCAGCATCAACTACATCTGGATGCTCCCTTAGCGTGCTTTCAATCTCCTCAAGAGCAATGCGCTGGCCATTAACCTTTATACTGCGGTCTGTTCTGCCCAAAAAAACCAAGTCACCACTTTGAAGCTTTCTGGCAAAATCACCAGTTCTAAAATAGTATTGACTTTTATGCTCACTGCTGGAACGGCCAAAACAAGAGTCTTGAGGTAGCAGTATGTGGTCTAGTGGCATAGTAGAAGAATAACAAAAGTATCCCACAGATGTGCAGAGTCCACTGACATATATCTCTCCTTGATTTGGCGCATCTTCTCCAACAAGCACTACATCACAGTTAGAGATAGGCAAACCAATTGGAACACTGCTTAGTTTCTCACTGTCCATGATCAACGGCAACCGCTTGCAATCAAAATATGTACAATCGCCAGACACCTAAATTTACAATTTCAATGCATTAGCCACTGAGCATAATCACTGTAATATCACTATCAACAGTAAATACACGGAAAGAGGTAGAAATGCCAATGGTCCTTATGTCAGCACCTCCAGCAGCCATGTTTAATATCTGATCCTGAAAGAAAATTGTGATGATGTCACAACATCATCACAAAGACTAGGAGAAAAGGAATTTTATACATGTTGCTGTTAAATAATAGTCCAAGATACTATAATAAGGTGACCAGACTTGAAGAAAATGTCAGATTCACATTACAAAAAGATGATCACAAATGATGCCACTGAAAATAGAATTGAATTCAATAAATGCATCAACCTATACTGCTAGACCCGGACATGTTCCAGCATTTCATATGTTATTTGATGAAAGCAGCTAAAATCATATTACACAAATCAAATTATGATGCTAGAGACGATACAGCACTGTATATTACAACTAATAAAAGCAGCTAAAATCACTGAAGACAGACGATGTATCTAATTACTCCCATATGTCAACTAATAGGCATACTAACACAAACGATGGAAGGGACTTCACAATTAGTAGAACTCACACAGCAACTGAAAAAACTATATTTTGGCCTGGCTAATCCAAAAGCTTATGAAATCAGAGAAAAGGAATGCCAGGAAATATTGTTATTGATATTAAAAAATCTAGAGACTTTAGAGCAAATGTCTACACTTCAAGAGAGAGTTTGCTGTTGTTTCATATATTGGGATCTGGTCCTCCTGTTTCCTCCAACCATTTCTCATTCCCTTTACCTCCTCCAATGCTCTTCTTCCTCCCGCCTTGCAGTAGTTAATCCTTATTTTAGTTAATGCATTCTATTGGTTCCTATAAAGATACGGAGATACAAAAAAGTTAGAGCCGCTAGGAGTGATGCCATACTCTCTAGGGAAAACTTCTCTCAAAAGAAAAGGAAATCATTGTCTGATAACATTAGGTCAATCAACAGGTTTCAAACAGACAGAGGTAAAGTCAATGGTTGAGTAACGAAAGATCATAGTTATCAGCACCAAATTGGAGATCAACCCGAAGAGGGAGGCTGGTCACAGAAGAAAAATGGAGGCTTGAAACTCTTTGAGAAATTGAAAATTTGTTAACAAAACAAGGAGACAACCACAAAAGAATCAAGACAACTTCCAACAGATAGAGACTCACAAGGCAATTGTAGTAGAACTCTGGAGCATTCAAGTAATTCTCAACGAGACTCAAGAGGAAATTTCCCCCTCCCCAGAGAACAAAAGTTGCTGATCAGTTTGATGCAAAGAAAATGCTTACTGAGGGGGACAAAGCCTTTTTAAGAACAACATGGCTTTCTTTAAGTTGGGGTGGGGTGAGTTTTGCATCACTTAACTCTGTCCCCAACAGCCTGGGCAGGATATGATGAAGGGCTTGGCCCATTCTCTGTACATTTTAGCCGGGTTTTTTAACCACCCTTGAACCCAAGGGTGTCTACATATGTGCGTGTGTTGGAATGTGTGAAATGTGTCTCACAACTCACAAGCACATACAGAGTGGAAAATGATGAAACTGCTACTGCAGCAAAGTATGCACTCACAAACAAGATAAACAGCAATATTATTGCATCCATATATTGGACTAACCAGATGGTGGTGCCACACAAAAAGAGAATTCAGTAGCAGGATGCAGTTTTTTTTTTTTTTGGAAAGTAGTAGCAGGATGTAGTTACCATTAAATTACGTTGAATTTGGTAGTCTATCTCACAAAACATTTGAAAGTAAATGTGTAAACGTCTAACCTCTGTGCTTCCATACAAATTCAAGATAGCAGTATTGGGTAATAACTTCACAAGCATACCCAATAAATCCAGATATAGAACTTCACCACTTAGCACTAGCAAGTTTAAGGAGCTCTGAACCCCCATATTATATGCACTTTGCAAAGCAGGAAGAATTGCCCTCATCAATGATGGAACAGCAACAAGCCTGTTGATGGAGTACGCCTGTTGCACAGAATAAAAGAAGTTGCAAATGTTTTACATCATGACTCTTTCAATGAGTGAAAGTCAATGAGGAGGATGCATTTCTCACTTTCAGAAGATAACAAAAACACCATGGGATGAACTTTCTGCATGATGAAACACATTAATGTGGAAATGCCAGTAGTATTTTATAATGCATTAACTCATTACAGCGAAAACTAGATTTTATTCAAACAAGCTACATGCTGCAGCTTTAATTTCTAAATGATCCAAATTTATAGTACCGCAGATTTTCTAATAGAAAAGTCCTTTGATGGAATGATTACAACACCACCACAGAAACCACAACAAAACCTTAGCTACAATGGCAACAAAGTGAAATTTTTTAATACATTCAACATCATTTTGGCAAGTTCAGCTACAGTAGATGTATCGCGACGAGGGTTTTATAGTGCTTAAGGGATTTGGGCACTGTACTTTCATATCCTTTTAACAGATTGGGAATTCAAATCCCCAAAAGAAACAACACATACCTACATAAATATAACTGCATAGTAACTTGTCTGAATCATCCACTAGTTCATTCAGGAAAACAAAACTTCACTAATTCTTCCCCAATCCCCCTCTTCATCAACTAAAATTTCAGAAACTTGTACATGTGCCCACATGTGCATCTGTGTGTCAGTGTGCATCAGTGTTATTTAAGGTGTAACGCAAACTGAAGCGAACTGGTCTCCTAAGACCTAGGTGAGGGGCGAATGCTTTATCGAAGTGAATCAAAAAGCATAAAAAGAAGCAAATATTTTGGTTTAATTACTTCTAAATATTCAAGTTCTAACTTCACAAATACTAAATATTTAAATGCCACCAAAACCATAAACATTTAAATTCAAACTGACACAAATAATCTCAAATCTTAACGACAATCATAGCATAAACATTAATTTTTTTTTAAAAACTAATAATATCCCAAATTGTAATATTTGAAAACGTAAAACATACAATTCAAGCAACTAAATATTTAGTCTAATGCTTCCACAAATCTTGAGAACTTAAAAATTATCCTCATCACCAACTAAATAATATTCATTATCTTTAAATTCATATCCCTCAGTATCGTCCTCCCCTGCTTCATCTTTATTTGCGAAGTAGTGACTTCTGGTCTCCAGAGTAAATTCAAGGTTAATTACGATTTCGTCATTAGAGATATATAGGAATAAGGGGCAATCGGTTGTTATGGGCATATCAAAATTTTAATCCAATTGATCAATCTAATAGCTCATAATAGAGAAAGGAAGCAACTTAAAATATTCACTAAAGTGCTCGCCTGGCCTCTTTGCACTTAAGCAACAAAGTGATTGCCTTGGTCGCTTTAATCTCGCCTCATTGAAGTTTGGTTTGCCTAGACTTAATGAGTGAGGTATGCACATCCAATAATGGGCATAATTCATTGACATATCGGAAACAAAAGCTACATGTAAGTGTTCTCCTTTGATAGCCTTATGTGCCATTTCTTCCTACATGTTAAATGCTCAGGCTGTAAAAGTGAGTTTGATTGAGGAAAGCCACTTTGTATGCTTATTAAAGGCTAGGCAAAATCATCCCCCCCGCCCTCCCGGGGGGGAACCAATTCCTTTCTCTTCCTGCACCTTGGATTTAGAAGGTGAACACTATCATTGGCCTATCTTTAGTAAAACTGTGAATTTTGTAATATGATTCTGAAATGGCACATATCCAACACGAAAATTGTGGAGATCAATAAACAGGTCAACACAGGGTTGGCAGCTTGTCAGCAAATTCAACCTTGGAGCCAATATCATTTCCAGCTTAATATGACATCAGTATGAACAGCCATTTGTCTTTCTATTATTTTGTAACTAAAATCACTTTGTCATATAGCAGAAAATTCCATTTTAAAAGTGCAGTTGGTCAACAAGAGCTTAAGCTCTTAATTTAACGCTTGATCTAAGTGAAAAGTCCACGTGCATTTTTCCCCAAATTTCCTGAGTTTCTTTCAAAATCAAATAATCTGTCGTGAAATTAACCAATGTTTCTCAGGAGATACACAGAAGAGAAGTAGAATATGCTTCAGCAATTTTAGAGCAGTAACCAGAGTCCAGAACAATTTGGTCGTACCTGTATAAGATCGACGACATAAAATAGGTTTTCTTTCAGCACATTGAAAGGAGGTATGACCAATGTACTAGTAGTAAGTAGAGCCCCAAGAAATTCCTGAAGATGATCAATAAAGCTTATTGATGTTTTAAACAACAAAGATTCTTCCCCATGTAGGGGATACAAGTTTTGCATCCACAAAAAGCGGTTCACAAGACCTGGAAAAAAGGAAAAGCAGATGACAATCAACACGAACACAGACAAAATATACAACATGAATAAATAAAATTGCAGGAGAGGTCTAAAACCAAAATGAGATCTAGTCATAAAGAAAAAGTACACTCCACAAAATAAACAACTGTGAACCAAAATTCTATTATTTTAAAGTAAAACAATATGTCTTGATGAAAAATATCATCACCACATTAAAATTGCTCCTGGTGGTCCGGTGCATAACGAAACACTAATGAATACAATGAAAAAGCAAAAAGAAGGTTAAAGCCAGGACCTAACATAGACATGTTGCGCAAGGCACATGAGGAGGACGGGGATGGGGTAGTGGCAATTTTTTTTTTAAAAAAAAAAAGCTATTGCAGCTTAGAGGTAAACATACAAAACCCCATTGATTGCCCCCTCATGATCTTTCCAAAGCCACCCAATTAGAAGTACTCGTTGAGGCCACTATCGAGGAAAAAAAAATACTTACACATCTACCAAAGAACCCCTACAAATGCTACTCTTATGGACTTTGGCATCTTCAATGTTATTTGTCCAAAATTGATTACAAGGGAAGGATCATCCATTCAATTCAGCAAAGGAGAATTTCATATCACCTAGTAAACAATAGTCATGAATTTGTGGGGACTAATAACAAATTTCATGACTATCTTCCTCCCACAAGCAACACTCCCATACTAAACAAAATCATAAAATGGATATTCGGGACTACAGAAGGACAGTTGAATAAGAATATATCATATGAGGACACCTCTACAGATAATTATTGGTTGACATGTCAATGACTCGATACAAAATCCTCTCCACTCATTTCTAACACTTATGTTGGACACTTGGGATAAAATCCACATTTATTCACTTTATCAAAGTCCTCAATATGTTGGCTATCCATCTATGTCCTTACGGAGTGGTGATTAAAGACGGAAAAGAGTTTGTTGCTTTCCGAAAATTAATATTTTCTCAAGGTATGTTGCTCTCTACATTCATTTAGATGCACACAGATTAAATAAATATCTAAGTAAACATTTTATGATACAGTAAACTCGAAAAACGAAGACACCTTATATTATAGCCTTGTCCCTGTAGCGCAAGTCATACTCTGTGACTATATTGAAGCACGGACTCATATCCAGACATCATAGGTAAATATCCTAGCATCTTACATTATACACGAAATAGTGACGACGGTGATCTAAATTCCCAGAAAAAGCAAGTGGAACTGTAGAAAGAAAATTCAGTTTCGTGCAACATTTTTTTATAGTATCAGATCTTTAAATCTTATTCAGGTAAAACAGTAACACACCATCAAGCATACAAGTATCTATGTACATAGTTGAGCTAAAACAAACTGGCTCTCTTAAAAGCAAATCCAAGGATATGAACAATAAAACTATGCAAACTTAACCAACGGATTACAGTCGACCAAGGGAAGCCTCAGTTTCAATAAGCAAAAAAAGTTCTTAATACTTGTGCCAAAGAGTAGGTATTCTCTGCTTTATGTCCTTCTTTGGACCACCCCATGAAACGAGGAAGATGGAGATTGCCAAGCAGTGGTGCTACTGGCAGCTGAGGTATAAGCAGGCAGAAAATTCACGATCAGTCTCTTAATTGGTTAGCATGGCACCGTCAGAGTTGGAAAAACTCACAGGGGTGCTAAAGTGTGGTGGATTCAAATCTTCAAATTTGTGTTTGACTCTTAAAATACCTTATGGGGAAAGAAAAAAGTGACAGCTATGAAAACATCCAACTCAGCAGTTCCTTGTACTTAATGTGGGAAAAATTCAAAAAATACAAGCAGCCCAGCAAAACCAGAGCATATGTGATATATTGTTGTTTAATTTATTGTAGAATGCAAAAAATAAATATTGGCTTACCTATTTCAGTGCCACATACACCTTTAGGCTTTCCAGTTGATCCCGATGTGTACATCAAGTAACAAAATGGTCTTAATTTTTTCTTTTCGCAAGGCCAGAGTAAACGTGACGAACTAACTTGGTGTTGAAGTTTGTCTTCCATGGATATATACAGAAGCGAACATCTGCAGCTATCCACAAGCCAATACAACTTATCACCCTGGTGACCAAAATTTCCATTGATCGAGAATTCACGCACAATAATAAGATCAGCTTCTGAAGAAGATACAACTTGTAATACTCTCTCTTGTGGCCACGATGGATCCAAAGGCATGAAAGCCTCCCCGCACCTCAAAACAGAGAGGACAGCAATAATGTATTCAAGGGACGGTGCCATATATATTCCAACTATTCTTGGAGTAAATGTATTATGATACTTAGTAATGGGCTCTACACCCGGATCGGGTGACGTTGAAGATGAAAAAATTTGAACATGTGGTGACTGCTTGCCAGGGAAATCACCTGCAAAAAAAATCAAGATAAACAAAAAAATTGGGCATGAAACATGCCATGCCTTGTCAAGTGTCTGAAGGATGATAAATAGAATTGATAATTATCCATATTTCTGTTACCTTCTTGAGTCTTTAGCCTGCTTTACGTTCAAGTATTGCTTAACTTCTGCAGCACATTTAGCAAGAGTCTACCAAATTTCTTTCGTTTATGGCACAATATGGGCAATCACAAAAATCTCACTTCAATCTCAATAATTTGATCATTTTCCTAAAAAGATCAAAACTATCTGGCAACTCATTTTCAGCCATTAATCTCTACATAATCCCTGGCATACTTAATCTTTTGCATATCATCTGCCCTTTTCTCCTTATGAAGAGGTCTCCTTATTGCACGTACAACTTAACTACCCCTCAACTGAGCCCAGGAATCCAAGGGAGCATAGTGAAATTTCACCAATCTCTAGGCAGAATTTCTATATTTTTGGCATCCTTTTCTTTTTCTTCTCTTTTTTTAGATTGTAAAGTGCACACTCCATTTCCTTTTCAATCACAAGAATCGCTACATGAAATAAGTATAAAAAACGAAACCCCAACATGTATAAATACACACTCGCACGCATATATTCATATTCACACTCAGTACGCAAATATACAGACACACACACACTCACACATCTATACTGGGATATACAAACGCGTGTGATTGTGTGAATGTACTTAGCCGCTAACCTGAAGTGGCTTTGATCAGATGAGGATCATCTCCACCATCGAGAATGCGCCGGAGTCGAAAGCTAAGGGAATCAACGGCAGAAAGAATCTTCGAGTACGGGAAACACTGATCGCCTTCGTACACCAGAGGATGGGACGACAACGTTTTGCTGGCAAAGAATTCATCAAAGAACGATGAATCATCATTAACATCAGAAATTGTCGTTTGATTGCCATCGTTACTGTAGACTTTGCGAAACTCTCTGGCAATTTTTATGCCGCCATACGCATGAACAACAGCGATTTTGTCGGGAGATTTCGAAGCCGCTTTGTAGAACTCATGTGAAATACAACAACTCGCAAGCTTGTTCTCTTTCGATCCATCCTCAGTCATGTCGAGTGAAAGAGAGAGAGTAGTGTGGAGCGCTCAAGTCACATGGCATCCCGAATTTGGAAACTTATAAATGCCAAAGGGAAGGGGGGGGGGGGGGGGCCGGTTCCGAATTTGGAAGTTATAAATAGGATGGCAGTGGACTGAAAAAAAATAGATATTCATCTAAATTTGTTCTGTTTGAATCGGGGATAAACTATATGTATTGAACGGTGGACGTATACGAGAATACCCATATAAACCCGTACGGAAATGAAGACGATGATGGACTTACCCTTACCCCCACCCCGCCCCCGCTACCCATTAAATATATATATATAAATACTTTCAATTTTTAATAGTTAATTCATGTTCTACATTTGTAGAATGGGGTTTAGTGGCAAATTTTTTTCTACTAACGTGAAGTATTACTACTGTTTTATTTGTAGCTCTCGAATTGTTTGTGATGCAAATCTTGATTTTTTCTCTTGATGGTAGTTATGTCCATACAATGGTCTTGTCTATGCATGCTCATAACTTCAATATTAGTGTAATGCAAGGAAATACTATGAAATAACATCAAATTTGTTACAAAAAAAGGTTCAGCAAAATCGCAAGCTAAAAATGCCTATGGATTACAGTATACTATTTTTGATAAATAGGATTGTTTAAAGTGGATAACAGTCACTTAATTTCCCGATCAACCGTCTTGCGTAACCTTGTCATATAGATGGTATAGCTTTAAATAATTGTATGTGTGTATGTGCGTGTCTGTGTATGTATGCTTGCTTGGTGTAATACTGGTTTCTGAGCATGAGTTATGATCATTATGTTGGCTTGGACTTAGGCGGGTACGGGGGAAGCGGGGACGGGGGTGGAGATTAGAAATTTACCCGCGGACGGGGATGGGGATGAAAACTATACCCGTTAACGGGAGGTGGACCGGGAATGGACGGAATTTTTTTAAGCGGGTACGGGGATGGAGACTACACTCCCCACCCCCGCTTCGGTGCACTGACATCCCTAGTTATAAAGGAAGGAGCCAATGCCCCCAAACATTGGTCGGTTTGTTTATTAATTTTTATTATTTATTTACTTTTTCTTGGTTCATACCTAAAGATTGCCCTCAATTTGGAATCTTAATGTTACATTTATGAATTTTAAATTATAACCTCAAAAGTAGTTCAAATAGTCTCGACATCAATGATTTGTCTTTAATCGAACCATTGATGAAATTAATTAAAATACGCGTAAACTGACTCAAGATATCCTTGATCGTTGAGTCAATTTAAAACTATAACAGTTATTTTATTGAACAATTTTTTATTTAATTCCTTATTTTTGTACATAAATTTTTATATGATACTCAATTTTTAGTGTATAGTAAAAATAAATTGTACTTTTTTAGTATAAAAATTATGTATGAAAATTCATTATTTTTATACATAGCTTTTTATATAATACGCAAACTACCACTAAAGTAAGCGCCAGTGGATTCATTGCTCATCCGAACTCGGTTCCTCTTGCTCTAAGTAGATGGGACAAGTGAAGGGAAGCTAAGAGAAAGCCAAGCAAGTCCAATAAAATAGGTTAGTAAATAAGGCCCTTAAAAGAATTTATCCTCCAATCATTCAGTCGATCGGTACAATCTCACTTTTAAGTTCAAGAGTGTTAAGTCCAACATCTTATACCTTATAAATAGAAGATCGGTTCAATTCATTTATTTTCTTTCTTTCTAGCACCTGGAATTGTGTTATGTCAACCTTCTCCATGAAAGCTATAGCAACATAAGGGAATGGTACGAGGGCCTGAAACATGCTACATTATTGAACTTTTATTTGATTGACAATGCATTATGATAATTTTTATTTTTAATGAGTAAATAGAAATTCTAAAGATCTTTCGAGGTATAAAGTGACATTCGCCTATTCACCTAAAAATAAAGGTGTCACTTACCAAATTCAAGAATTATGTGATTTTCTATCACTTTGTCCTCAAACTTACCAACGTGAGTATATTCCATCAAAAAAATAACAAAAGTTTTATTTTGTGACAACATTGTATTAAATCATTGACTTAAATCTGCAATAGATACCAAGAAAATTTACATTGTTTTAGTCTAACAAACCGGAAGCCTATCTAGATAGGATCAGCAATCCAATGCACGAGACTTTGTTAAATCATTGACTTAAATTCTAATTTATTTATAGTGTACCACCCAATAGCCTCTAAATTTACGTTGGGAGTAGAAATAAACGACATGAAATTATTTGTTTCAAGTGTTGAACACTAATCACATAATATCTGAGTTAAACTTATGTAAAATAGTTAGCAATTGTTTGTGTCCATCTTTTATGCATTAAGACACATGGTTGAACCCTTTGACATTGACGGAAAAATTAACGAAAAATTAACAGAAATGTCACATTACAACACTTCTGATACATTAAAAGTTCAATGTGAAAAATTTAATTTTTTAGGGTGTAAAGTGAGAATCTGACAATTTTTCAAGGTGCAAAATACAATTCGCCATTTTAACTTATCCATAACAATTGAGATGGATCAAAAGAGTCTCCCTCCCGGCATCCACAAATATTTACTTTCCATTTCAATGGCCGTGTTTTATGGTCACTCATTTCTTTCACTCAATCTTCGATCTAGACCAAAAATGATCTCCACACAAAATTTAACAAGTATTATCATTCAACTCCTTTGTTCTATGTCACAGATGTAACAACTGACTTGTACTTACCACATTGTAAATCGCTCTTCTTAAAATTGAAATATGATTTTGTTATAAAACAAATATTATCCAAGGAAGTAAGACCCACATGCCAAATCATGTATAATAACCAACGAGCGTTAGATCAGTTGGTAAGGGACTGTTCTAACTTAACCAAGGTCTCGAGTTCGAGTCTTGGGAACGCAGCTGCGCTCGGTAGGGAGAGCTTTGCCGCCCTTGTGGTCCTACCCGGCTCGAATCCGGATTAGTCGGAGCCCAAAGTGGCTTTCGGATACCAAATGGTCTGACCAAAAAAAAATTCATGTACAATACATTCCATGACCTTGATAGGGAAATGCTTAGTTACAAGGGTAAATTATATTTTGACCCCCTAAACTATAACAATTTCACTTTGTCTCTTGAACTATTAAATTTTTCACATTATCCCCTCAACTACTTGAATTATTTCACATTGTCTCAATCGCAAATATCTACTATCTTTTTAGACAAAAATTGCCGACGACAAAAGGAAAAAAATTACATAATTCAGGGGGCACACAAAAACAATTTTTTCGTTAAATGTATAACAGACGCTAATAATTAGAGTGATGTGAAACTAATCACATAGTTGAGGGTGCAATGTGAAAACCATGATAGTTAAAGGAATAATATGAAGAAGAAAAAAGTCATAGTTGAGGGGATCAAAGTGTAATTTTCACTTGTAGACCAATAACCAACATTCTGAATAGATCAATGCTACACAAAACAATTGACAAACTGTCTAGGCATGCCAGTGTGTGGGAGATTCCTGTGCTTGTATATCATTACCCATATAAATATATGAACAGATGAGAGTGATGAAATGCCATTATAGGCTATCGATATTGCTAAAAAAATCAACAGCAAAGGGTATCTTACAAAGTCTATAGCTAACGCAAACAAATTTTTTACATGGTCTATTACAAATACAGCTAAAAAAATATAATATGAGAACTTGCTTATTAGTCCAAAGTTCCAAAATGAAAAACAAACCTTATGCAGCTTTATTGCTTTCTACTTCTCCATTTTCTGTGAAGAATAAGTAATGACTATGAAATTTTGCCTATAGAAAAAATAGGGTTCATGCTTTTCCCTTCCTCTTTTCATCCAATGCCTGTTTGGAAAAACAAAAGTTGCATAAATATTTGTTGAAAGAATGACAAACAAGCACTTTGATGTGTCACAGAAATATTGAAACTCCAAGTAAGCTATGTAAAAAGCTATGGTCCACAATGATTCAAAGGACATAAAGACGATGGAAAATACTACAATATCTAGAACATGAAAATAATCCAAAAGGCAGTGAGGTTCGAACGATTTGGAGAAAGAAAAATAAATGAAAGCTAGATATGGAACGTATTTATCGAACATAAAAAACACATATGGGGTAAAGTTGTTTACCACTTACATCTCCCAACCCTGCTAAAGGCTGGAGACTTGTGCACTGGTTAAAACTATTTATGAGCAACTTCCCAAAACATTGGACATATTCCAGCCAAAAAGGTCCATAATAGTAAAGGATTTTTCTCCTTTCCCAATTAGGAAAGCACATAAATGAATTGAATTAAGGAGTGTGTGCCAAGGGCTTTCATAAAAAAGTAAACAATCTCAGCTCCAATGTGAATATTACTTCTCTTCTCTATTGTATTGTATTCTGGTCATGTTTTATATTAAACTCTAAGCTATCCAATCTTTTTTTTTACTATCTCATTGAAAGTTAATTTTGGTATAACTTTACCTCTTACATTACCATCGATATGTATCAAATCACTACTCTGAGCTGGTGCAGTACTAGGTTTTCTAAAAAGGAAAGTTCACACCATCTAAGTAAATTTTCCCGCAATTTATGTCTAGTTGGTGTTAATTCTATGCTTTTATGTCCTGTCGGTGTTAATTCTATGCTTTCGCAAAAATATGTATTTTTAATTCAATCTTTCTGGATCTTAACCCACAATCTCAACATTTCATCCGCGGTATTGTACCATTCCAATTCGTAGGATCTTGACATCTAAAGTTGCTGGATTGTCTCATTCACTGGTCGTTCTATGGGAGCCATCATACCACAACTATTATGTACTCCCTCTAAATAGAACTATCAAATCGTTCATTTTTTTTTTTTTGCGATAGTTTGAGCCGTGATCAAGCGTTCCGCCAACTTGAGCGTAATAATAATCATAATGAATCACTCCCACAAGAATAATTTGTTGAGCCCCTTTCTAACAAAATAAGAGGAAAGTCCTCATATTCGGGCTGGTGCCCTAACCTAAGGGAAATAACAGAAGAGGCGGCAATCCATTAAGGGGGAAATATGCAGCACTTCGCACGAAGCCCCAAATCCTTGATTTGGCCTGGAAAGACTACACTCCTTTGGGCCTAGGAAGCGAAGGGAATGAGCTCAGTTGCTTTTCCTCCACACTTCTTTTTTTTCCGTGCCCGTTCCGCATGCGCTTCGCGTCTCCTCTTATTCTTCATTGGACGGTTTGGATGGACTTCGCCGTTCTTTCCCAACTAAAATAGAAAAGGTTGTATCACATCGAGATGTCAATTCGTTTTCTGCCCCCAATGAGATGGTGAATTTGTAACCCCCTCCTATAAACTGATCAAAGGCATAGGGGTATGGTGAGATGCTTTGGGAAGGCGGCGCAGCCTCTAGATCGGTTGAGTGCGTGGGGGTGGGCTTTTGTCGAGAGTCTGAGGGTGTTGGTTCACCAGCCGCCCTGGCATCTTTTGAAATAGTTTTCCCACTTTTTTGTTGTTATCCATCAATCAAAAAATTTGCATAATTCAAAAAAAATTCTAACGTTTGCTTTATTCCAAAATATATTTATAGCAAGTAGTACTCCTACTAATTCCCATTCGATAGGTTCCCATTCGGGGGCTTCAACCAGCATTTCACCCCACGCATCAGGAATTGGATCAAGATCAACTGAGCTTAAACAGTGAACATCCAAGTTGAAGTTGCTTTACCTAGTTTAAACATTTCCTCCACATTCACCTCGACTCTAACAAGTGTAGGTTATACGTAACAAGTGATGAGCAAGAAAGACACTGAATTAAGCAATTTCACAAGTAGTAACTTCAGTTTTTTCCACCAAGGAAACTAAATGATCTAACTAAAGAGGCCTTTCAGTTTCAGGGCACTCATGATTAGAGGTGGCAATTTTGACCCGTAACACGTCAACATGCCCAACCTACCCATGAATTAATGGGTTTGATACCTGTTTTTATTAATATGGGTTTAGATGGATTGTGTGTTATTGATTGGTATAATTATATGGGATTAAAATGGGTATCCAATGGGTTTCCTTCTCAAAAACAAAAAAGACAAACGCCTCAGCCCCTTGTTGTCGTCGGTCATGAAAGAAAGGAAAAACGAGTTTCTCTCTCACCCAACTCCCCCCCTCTCTCCTCTTGCTGTTCTGGTTGGGTTTTGAAACAACATATCCGAGCTAAAATTTCACATTGAATCCGTCATCTCCGCGATGATCAGAGCATGAATCAGTATCGTCGGCAGTGCTACCGGAGTCAACATTGATGACGGAGGAACTGAAGGTGTGGACATCGTCCATTTGGCCACCGAACAAGTATGCCCTTTTACCTATCTAGGTTGCCCTATTATTAAGGGTAGAACTAGAGTGAGGTTTTTTGAAGGGATTTTGGTAAAATTCATACAGAAGCTAGAAGGGTGGTATGCCAGATTATTGTCTAATATGGGCAGGGTTGTTTTGGTGCAGTATGTATTAAGTGCAGTCCCTGTGCACTTAATGGCTTGTCTGAATTTACCAAAAACTATTATTGCTAAGCTTAATTCCTTAATGTCAGGGTTTATTTGGTCAAATAAACTGGATGTTAAGAAAAGACATTGGGTGGCTTGGGGAAGCATTACTATGCCTAAGAATGAGGGAGGTTTGGGGGTGAGGAAATTTGAGGAAGTGCAAGTTGCCTTTAGAATGAAACAGGTGTGGAGTGTTCTGAAAGAAGAATCTTTATGGGCCCAGATATTCTCTGCAAAATTTTTGAGGGGAAGGCATTTGCTGAGATGCTTAGGTAGGGGTCATGCTAAATGTTTTGAGGTTTTAAAGCCTTACTTTGAGAAGGTTGTGTTTTGTTCCAGAATGATTATTGGTAATGGGCATGGAACAGATTTTTTGGTGTGATAATTGGATGGGGGATGGTCCATTGCTAAGAAGGATTGATTGGATGCCTCAACAGTTTCCCAAGCTTGCCGATCTGTTGATAGGATCTCAGTGGCAGATGGGTGATTTGGAGGGGGTGTTAATTGAGCAGTTGAGGGATGAAGTGGTTAATACGAGCGTTTGTTTGTCTGAGGAAGTGGATAAGGTGGTATGGCAGAAGAATAGCTCTGGGTTGTTTTCTGTCAAATCTGCCTGGCATGAGGTTAGGCAGCAGGGGGGTGGGTGTGCAGTTGCATCTATGATTTGGAATACTAAGACTGCTCCTAGTGCTCAGTTGGTGTGTTGGAAAATATTGAGAGGTGCTCTTCCTTTGGATTCAAATATCCTAAAGATAGGCATACCAGTGGTAAGTAGGTGTGTAATGTGTTTTCATAGTTGTGAAAATTCTGAACACCTATTTGTTAACTGTGAGTATGCTAAGTCTGTCTGGGGAAGATTTGCTTCTATGTTGGGGTTTCAGGTGGTGGATGGTGAGTCTCCTATGATTAGAATGAGGAGGATGTGTAGGGTGTTAAGGAGGCAGAATTTGAGCAATGGTTTATTGAGATGTTTAGCCATGTTAAATTTCTGGCAGATTTGGAAAGAAAGGTGTAGGAGGGTGGCAGGTGAGGGTTTTCTGCATTCTTATTCTATGTTTTTTAAGATTTTAAGTATCTTAAGATATCAAGTACAGAATGTAAGAATTAGGGTGCAGGAAGATGAGTTGGTAGGGATTGCTTGCAGGAGTTGAAGATCAGTTCCTCTTTTTATGTTGTGAGGAGGTCTTTGTGGGTTAGGCGGTTATGTCCTTCTTCAGGAGTGCTTAAACTGGACACAGATGGGGCATCTAAGGGTAATCCTGGGTTGCCAGGAGGAGGAGCTGTTTTAAAAAATGAATGGGGAGGGGTTGTGTTAGCAGCCTCCTTTTTCTATGGGGAATGTACCAATATGGTGGCTGAATTTAGGGCTTTATTAGATGGCTTGTTATTGATCAAACACTATGGTTTATTTGCCTATAAGATCTTGCTGGAGTCTGATTCACTTGTCTTGGTCAACACTGTGTTGGGCAGGTGTGAATGTGCATGGCCTGTGATTGGTTTTTTGGGGCAGATCACGAGTATTTTGAGATTTGCTGAGTTTGAGTTGACTCATGTCTATAGGGAAGCTAATATGATTGCTGATAAGCTAGCAAATCAAGGAGTGCAGGATAGGGTTTCTATTGATTTTTCAGTGGCACTGGTTTTGCCTAGTGCTGTTCAGTTGGCTTTGTTGCAGGATTCAAGGCAGTTGCCTGTTCTGCACCAGAAGAAGATGCTGATGTTTGATAAGGTTGAAGGGTGGAGTCAGTTTCTGAGGTTTGGTGCTGGAGCAGGCCAGGTTCTGTTTTTTCACAGTTGATGGGGATCTCACTTCAAGCGAAGATGTGGCTATTGCATCAGCAAAGGCGACGTTGCTGCTGCTGTAGGTCCAGCAAGGCTGTTAAGGAGGAAAGGGATTCTTTTTTTTTTCTTTCTTTCTGTTTAGCTGGTTTTGTATGGGCAGCTGGGTTTGGGTGGCTGTGGAGGTAATGCTATTGGCTTTTGGGCATTTTGAAGGATTAAAGCCAATAGATGTAAAAAGGTTTTTTCCTTATTTTGATTCTTGTAATTCTTTGATTCAATGGGAATCTTTTGAGGCTGGAAAAAAAATAAAAAATTGACCACTGTACAATTCTGGAAGCTTCTCCTCCGTTCCCGTTTTGACTCTATCAGAGATCAAATCATCCGAAAAACGGTGAGATTGAGGTCCAACATCGCTTCAACCCTCAACCTGGACTCACCAACCATCTTTCATTCACTTCACATGTTTCATCAGCCACCACCTGAGAAAGCCTTTTGCTACTTAACTCTAAAAATTGTTATCCAGAGAACCAGTCAATTTTATTTTGGATGGAATCGATGGATCCTCACGACCAATTTTTATTTTCTTCATCGAAATCGTATATTTCTTCTTCATCATCTGAGCCACCTAGGTCTAAGTCAGAAATCTAAATCTCAAGTCCAAATGCTTTGGTTACATCTTCTTTGGCTCATTTGGAAATTGGTTTTGCAACAATTCAATCCAATACAACGCCTCTGCTTTCATTGTCGCCTTCTGTAGCTTTCCCATTGTCTATACATATATATATATATATACACACACATATACACCTTTGTGTGTTAGTTTAGTGTAATAATGTGTGTGTGTTTATTTTGGTATAATAGTGTGTGTGTTTGGTGTACTAATGATTGTGTGCGTGTATTTTGGTGTAATAGTGTGTATCAATTAAGAATTTTAATTATTTTACACGTTAATTGGTTTAACCCAACCCATTATAAACCCAACTTGTTATAAACCATTTAATACGTCAGTTGAAAATGGATTGGATTTATTTTGAATCCAATCCAATTTAACTCAACCCATAATCAATCCAACCCACCCATTTGTCACCTCTCCTCATGATGTAAGATGTTAGAGTTCTCAATTGTATATTTTATATTTATATAGGGTACTATTGTAATTATCCGAGATAATGTTAATATAAATAATATAGTGTAGGGCATCATGGATAATATACTGTGATTATTCTTTTCTCTTATCCTGCTCCTCTCATTCTTCTTGTCTCTTACAAACCCTAATATTTTTTTTACTATTTCAACTTGGTGTCAAAGCATCTATTCACTATAATATATCATCAAAATAGAAAAAGAAGACCATTGGAGTTTTGTTCATCGTTTGACGCCTTGTCAAAGCATGACGTCATGCTGACGTTAGCACTTCTCGATGTCGACGACCGACCATCTGGCTCAATTTTTTTATGCTGAAGATTGTTAAGAATATTAGGGTAGTATATGTAAATTGTTAATAGTAAGAGGATGTATGTGTAATTCTTATTACTGTGAGTTAACTATAAATACAAGTGATGTATGAGGGCTAGGTTAAGTTTTTAACCTCTCTCTGTTTTCCCTCTGAATATTGTCTCCTCTCATATTATGTTGATCCTCCAAACTTAACATGGTATCAGAGCACTTAAAATCCTAAATATATTTTTTGAATAAATTAATTCGATTGGCTACAGTGGTGTTGTTCGTATATGTTTTACAGTGGTGGTGGTGCTACTGTTCTTCTTCTTCGCAGTCCCTGCTACAGTGGTGGTGGTGATACAGTCGTTGTGACTGTGGTGGTGTGGTCGTTGTGGTGTAGCGACGTTGTGGTGGTCGACGTGTAGTCGGAGAATAAGGTTACAGTCACGATCGACTGTGGTGGTGTGGTGGTGGTGTGCTGTGGTGGTGTGGTTGTCGAGGTGCAATCACGATCGACTGTGGTGATCGTGTGTGGTGGTGGTGTGCTGTGGTGGTGTGGTTGTGCTGTGGTGGTGTAGCGCCGTCGAAGACCAGAGGCTCCTCTGGAACCCTAATTGAAGAAGACGAAGACTGGACTCCAGATCGGGTCTGGATCAGATCGGGTCAAGCCCAAACCGTAACTATTTTCGGTTCAGTTCAGCGGTCCAGTTCAGGACCTCCAGCCGGTTCGGTTTAGTGTTCTAATCCGGTTTTCCAGACCGGTTCAGCGGTCCAGAAGGTTCAGCGGTCCGGTTCAGTGATCCAGAAGCCCTAGCCGGTCCGGTTCAGTGTTCCAGCCCTGTTTTCCAGACCGGTTCAGCGGTCCAGCCCTATTTTCCAGACCGGTTCAGTGGTCCAGCAGCTTCAAAGGTCCGGTTCAGTGCTTTAGAGGTCCGGTTCAGTGGTCCAGAAGCCTCAGCCGGTCCGGTTCAGTGCTTCTGGACGGTTCTCCAGCCCGGTTCAGCGGTCCAACAGCTCCCTTTCCTCCGGTTCAGCGGTCCAGCAGTTTTTTAGTTGCTATTTCTTGAACTATAATGGATCCTAAGCAAGATAGTGGGTCCCTTACTCCATTTGTGCCACCTACTTCTACTCCGACTATTATTAATGGTCCTTTGACCTCTGTTAAACTCAATGGGACCAATTATACTTTATGGTCTCGATCCGCTCAAGTCTTTCTTCGAGGCAAAGGATTTAAGAAGTATCTGGTGGACCCAAAACCCAAGGAAGATACTCCTGGGTATGATCAGTGGGAACAAGAGGATGCGCAAATCATTTCTTTACTATTGAATAGTATTGAGCCTAATATTTGTTCTACTTTGCTCTATCTTGACACTGCCAAGGAGGTATGGGATCACTTGGCTACTATGTATTCTGGTACGGGTAATTTTACCCGAGCTTATGAGGTGTGCCAGGAGTACTTTCGGCTGGAACAAAGTACTCTAAGTGTTGAGGATTATTATTCTCAGATTCGGGGAGTCTGTGAGGAAATGAAGACCTATCATCCGTTTACTACTAATGCAGCAGTTTGGAAGAAGCAACATGAGGACATGAGTGTTGTTAGGTTTCTAGTAGGGTTGAAACCCGAATATGAGGCTATTCGTTCTCAGATTTTGGGTGGCTCTAGTCTTCCCTCACTACTTGAGGTGTTCTCTCGTGTACAGCGTGCTACGTTGTCTGCTTCAGGCAACCATCATGGTACCTCCACTGATCGCTCAGCTCTTGTTGTTCCTAGTAGCCACAGTGATGGTCATCGAGGTGGTCGTGGTGGTCGTGGTGGCCGTGGTAGTCGAGGACGTACAGGAGGTCGTACGGGTGGTCGTGGGGGCCGTAGTGGACCTCGTTCCTGTACTCATTGTGGCCGTGGAGGGCACACTGTTGATTTTTGTTGGGATTTACATGGAAAGCCTTCTGGTGCTGCTAATCAGGCTTCCTATCAGGATGACACCTCAGTTGTTGCTTCTATAGCTCGGTCAGCTCGACCAGATACTGGGTCGGTTACTGTTACACTGGGTCGAGAGGAGTATGCCCAGTTTTTATCCCAGCAACAGGCTGTTCCATCTCCCTCCACTGCTACTTTTGCCCAGTCAGGTATTGCTCCCACTTGTTTATTGTCCTCCACTCGCAGTCCTTGGATCATAGACTCTGGCGCTTCTGACCACATGACTGGTGCGTCTGATGTTTTTTCTACTTATCAGTCTGCTACTTCCACTCGTAGTGTTACTCTTGCTAATGGTACTTGTTCTAAAGTTTCAGGTTCAGGGACTACTCACTTGAGTACTGATATGTCCCTATCTTCTGTCTTATTTGTTCCTCAATTTCCGTTTAGTTTACTTTCCATTAGCAAGATTACTCGGTCTCTCAATTGTTCTGTAACCTTTTATCCTTCCTATTGTGTCTTTCAGGATCTCAAGACGAAGAGGAAGATTGGTACGGGGCATGAAGCTGGTGGCTTATATTACTTTGATTTTGACTCACCTACTCGGGCTCTGCAGACCTCGTTGTCCCCCTTTCAGTGGCATTGTCGTCTTGGACATCCTTCTCTCCAGAATCTGAAGCGTCAAGTTCCTAGTCTTCGTTGTGTGTCGTCTGTATCTTGTGAAGCTTGTCAACTTAGTAAGCATCACCGAGTGTCATTTCAGTCTAGAGTCAATAATCGTGTGTCTAGTCCATTTGAGTTGGTCCATTCTGATGTATGGGGTCCAATAAAGAATATTTCATCTAATAAATATCCTTATTTTGTGTCATTTGTGGATGACTATTCTCGTGTGACTTGGTTGTTTTTTATGAAAGCTCGGTCTGAATTATTCTCTATATTTGAAACCTTTCGTAAGGAAATAAAAACTCAGTATGGTTGTCGTATACGTATTTTACGTTCTGATAATGCTCGGGAATATGAATCTGATCCTTTTTCAGCTTATCTTAGTAAAGCTGGCATTATTCATCAGACTTCTTGTGCTTACACATCTCCACAGAACGGTGTTGCTGAACGCAAAAACCGTCATTTGTTGGAAGTCACACGTGCCCTGTTATTTCAGATGAATATTCCCCGATATTTTTGGAGTGATGCTGTTCTTACTGCTTGTCACCTTATAAATCGTATGCCATCTTCTGTGTTAAATGGGCAAAGTCCATATTCTGTCCTCTTTCCTGGTAAGCCCTTATTTTCACTCCCTCCTAAGGTTTTTGGATGTGTCTGTTATGTTCACAATTTAGGTCCTGGGTTTGACAAACTTGACCCTCGAGCTACCAAATGTGTATTTCTTGGTTATTCCCGCACGCAGAAGGGGTATCGTTGTTATAGTCCTTCTCTGCGCCGCTACTTTACTAGTGCCGATGTCACATTTGAGGAATCTGTTCCATATTTTCCAGCACCTTCTCAGCCTTTGGATCTGGACTTTGGGTCATCTCATGTACCACCATCTCTTTCCTCATCTTCAGATATTCCGCTGCCCACTGTGTTACCATCTACTTTACCTCTCCGTGTCTACTCTCGCCGTCCTCGCCCATCGACTGAGGTGCCCGTACCGTCTTCCTTGCCGCCTTCTGATCCAGGTACATCAGGTAATTTAGACTCTTTACCTATTGCTCTTCGCAAAGGTACTTGTTCGTGTGTTACTAATCACCCCATTGCTCACTTTGTTTCATATGATGCCTTGTCTCCTGTCTTCTCCTGTTTTACTTCCCAATTATCTACTATATCTGTTCCTAAGCATTTACAGGGTGCATTATCTGATCCTGGTTGGAGGAAAGCTATGGAAGAGGAGATGGATGCCTTACATCATAATGGGACTTGGGATCTCGTTCCTTTACCTCCTGGTAAGCGACCTGTTGGTTGTCGTTGGGTGTATACAGTTAAATTTCATCCGGATGGTTCTGTGGAGCGTCTCAAAGCCAGACTTGTTGCAAAAGGCTTTACTCAGACTTATGGCATTGATTATGAGGAGACTTTCTCTCCTGTTGCCAAAATTTCCTCTGTTCGTATCTTGATTTCTTTGGCTGCTAATCTTGATTGGCCCCTGTTTCAGTTAGACGTCAAGAATGCCTTCCTACATGGTGACTTGGTTGAAGAGGTGTATATGGAGCAGCCACCTGGGTTTACTGCTCAGGGGGAGTATGGTAAGAGTGTATGTCGGTTAAAGAAATCTTTGTATGGTTTGAAGCAGTCACCGAGGGCATGGTTTGGTAAGTTTTCAGATGCAGTTTTAGAGTTTGGTCTTCGTCGATGTCAGACAGATCATTCTGTGTTTCATAGACAGACAGATGCTGGTTATGTTCTATTGGTGGTCTATGTAGATGATATTGTGATTACTGGAAATGATTCTGAGGGGATTGCCAAGTTAAAAATATTCTTGCAGGATCGATTTCATACTAAGGATTTGGGAAAACTCAGGTATTTCTTGGGTATTGAAGTGGCTCGATCTAAACAGGGTATTTGCTTATCCCAGAGGAAATATGTACTTGACATGCTAGAGGAAGCAGGTTTGTTGGGTGGTAGACCTATTGATGTTCCTATGGATCCGAATCAGAAACTTCTGATGGATGATGGTGCACTATTTGAGAATCCGGGTCGGTATCGCAGATTGGTTGGGAAGCTCAATTATCTCACTATTACTCGACCGGATATTTCCTATGCAGTCAGTATAGTAAGTCAGTTCATGGGGTGTCCTAGAGTACCACATTGGGAGGCAGTTACTCGTATTCTGCGGTATCTCAAACGTGCTCCTGGACTTGGACTGTTATATCGAGCCAATGGACATCTTAGAGTGGAAGGGTTCTCAGATGCTGATTGGGCTGGCTCTCCTTCTGATCGGAGATCAACCACTGGTTATTGTACTTTCTTAGGAGGTAACGTTGTCTCATGGAAAAGTAAGAAACAATCTGTGGTAGCAAGATCCAGTGCTGAGGCTGAGTATAGGGCAATGGCGCATACGACGAGTGAGTTGACTTGGCTACTACACTTCCTCCAAGAAATTGGGTTTCCAGTTCAACTTCCTTTACAGTTGTTCTGTGACAACCAGGCAGCTATCCATATCGCTGCCAATCCAGTGTTTCACGAGAGAACCAAACATATTGAGGTTGATTGTCACTTTATAAGGGACAAGATAGTAGCTGGGGAGATTACAACTCCATTTGTGAAATCTGAAGATCAGCTTGCAGATATGTTTACCAAAGCATTGAGTCGTACATGTCTTACAGGGATTTGTTCCAAGCTTGGATTATATGATATATATAGTCCAGCTTGAGGGGGAGTGTTAAGAATATTAGGGTAGTATATGTAAATTGTTAATAGTAAGAGAATGTATGTGTAATTCTTATTACTGTGAGTTAACTATAAATACAAGTGATGTATGAGGACTAGGTTAAGTTTTTAACCTCTCTCTGTTTTCCCTCTGAATATTGTCTCCTCTCATATTATGTTGATCCTCCAAACTTAACAAAGATTATGGTATTTTGTGTTTAATTTTTGAAGTCGTCTTGTTAGAGTTTTCTATTTTCGAATGTTTTTTGCGAAAATCGACCTCGAATTGTCGATCTGTGATTTCGGAGCTTTTCTTGAGATTTATTGCTTTAATCCCTACCAGAGAACTTCGAATAGGTGATTGGAAGGCTGGTTTGACATAACCAGCCCTCCTCGGATGTGTTTAAGTAGTTTTTGGTGAGGCGTGGCTGATGGCTCCTGTTTCGGCTCTTGTTTCTAGACTCTGAACAGAGACGAGTTTGTTCGTTTCTGTGTGTTCTACTTTTGTTTGGCTACGGCTTGTGTGTTGGTTCGGTTTGAGAGCGATCCCGTTGATTTTTTTGCTCTCTGGAATAGTGACGGCTTGGTTTACTTCTTGGTTGTCCGGTGAGGTCTTTTTGGTTGTGTGAACTGAAAGTTATGGACTGGTTTCCGACTGTGTATTTGGTGCCTGCTTTCCAATTTCTTTTGGGGCGATTATGGTTGATTATCTGCTTGTTTCAGTTTCCTTTACTGTTTCGTTGGTTGTGGGTTACTCTATGGCAACTTCGGAAGATGCAAAGGATACTTCAGTGGCTGATCCGGTTCGACAAATCTATTCTGTGGATCATCATATTAGGCAGGTTACTTCTGTAAAGCTAAATAGAACCAACTATTAATCTTGATCTCAAGCCATCAAAATTTTCTTGTGAGCTAAACGAAAAGTCAAGTATTTGACCAAAAGTCCTCCCCGTGAGACTTCCAAAAATTCTGAAGATCAGTGGATTGAGAATTCATTAGTGATGACTTGGTTGTGGCATAGTGTGGAGCCTAGTGTGGCTTCGAATATTCAACTTCTTGATACGGTTAAGAAGATTTAAGATTCTCTTGAGGAGATGTACTCCCAAGAACATAATGTGTCTCAAATTTATGAATTTTTTGAGTGTATGTTTAATACCAAGTAAGGGAGTAAGTCTTTGGCTGAACACTATGGCACTTTGGGTTGTGGGAGGAACTTCTGCTTCATCAACCATTGAGTACAGATCTAGAGGTATAGAGACGGCAGCGTGAAGAGTTTCAAGTTGCACTATTCTTGTTCAATCTTAATTCTGAATATGGTGTGTTCAAAGATCAGATCTTGGCAAGTGAAAAACTTCTCATTGCTGCTAATGCTTATTCCCGTCTTTAGAAAGCCTCTTTGACCCGTGGATCTTCTCACACACGCAGGAGTCCTCTACTTTACTCTCTAGTGATGGTGGTCGTGGTGGTCGTAGTAGTTATCGTAGTACTGGTCATGGTGGTGGTCGTAATGGAGGTGGTCGACATTCATCCTCGGGTAGTAGCCATGATGGCAGAGCTTCTAGTCGTGCGGGCGTGGTGGTCACAACAGTCACTTTGACTAGAAATGTACTTATTGTGGGGCCACTGGACATACGGAGGATTATTATTGGGATAAGCATAGGAGACCAACCTATGCTAGTCAGGCTTCAGATGATTCGGCTCCACCTCTATCTTACTATTTCAACTTAAGATATGCTGAAAAATAAAAGATTATCATTGTAACTTGTCATAATTGCTAATCATTATTGGATGTTTTTCATTGATCTCCTTAAAATTTGGTCATATATATATGCAACTACAGCCTTCAAAGGTGGATTGCTAATTGTAACATTTCATGTCATTTACTCATGCCCTCTGGACATGCTAAAATACTCAAAAGCATTGGCAGCAACACTAAGCATTCAATTATTGTTTGGTCAGAAAACCGGAAAAGGAAGGGTTTGAAATGGCTTCCTTAAGTGGGTTACATTTCCTGCCCTCGTTCTTTGGGTAACAAAGCCATAAGTAACCGAAAGAATTTGCTTACTGCATTCATGCTAATCTTCTTTGTCTTCTTGCTTTCCACCAAAGTACAATCCTAATATATTAGCTGACCAGAATAGTGAGGGAAATATTGATTACATCCAATTATAGCCCATATCCTTAGAACTTCAATGTCAATGTTGTTCCCCTAAAGTGTTATATATTAATGCGAAGTTATTATTTCATCAGGTGATGCTAAATTCTATTTAATCAAAGCTAGAATAAAAAAATTTCTTGCAAAAAATAAAACACGTTTGCCATGCAACTTCAGCAGAAATATAATGTACATATTGGGCAGGTTGTGCAAAAAAGTGTACCTTGTTCTGGAACATTCGCATGGTCAATACAAGAGTGTCACGCATTCTGCAAACAAAAGGAATATCATCATATTAGACAATATCGTTGTCTACCATAAGATCATGAGAATCATCAGGTCAAATGACAGAATAAATATAGCAGTAAATAGTTTTTAGGTGTTCGATCCTCTCATATTAATAAAGCCCAACTCATTTAATGGGAGAATTTTGATGCCCAAGGGGGGTGGGGGTGTGTGTTTGTGCATTTGCAGCAAGTTCATTTATTAATTCTTTATTGGAAGCGGTCTAATAATACAAGGTTGAAAAAAAATGTCATTTTCCCAATAAAGTTCCTGCATATTAAGTACAGACATGCTATAGGTTAAAAAAGAAGGAAAGTCAGCCACAACAGCTAATTCCTATGCATTTCTGCAGTAATAAATGATTGCTTTTGGAACGTATTCCACGGTCCTCAGCTAAGTACACAGTTCAAGGAACACAAAAGGAAAAAAACATATTAATCTTTCTTCAAAAGAAAACAAAAGATGCACTGGAAAAAAAAAGACAAAGCACATAGCAAGAATGATGGCTCCTTTCAGAGATCAGGAAAACATAGGACATCCATCAACTCAAACTCTCTAAATAAAGGCCCAAGAACACCTCTTAAACCAATTAATAACACAATCCCAAGGACAAACAAAAATAAAATCATTTTAATCAATGTTATATAGTTTCTCTACGATTGATTCTAATCATGGAGGCTTTCTAGCAGTCATTATATTCCAATCATTTTATGTAATTGTACATTTCTTTTACCCTAGTATAAATACAATGGCTTTCTGGGTGGCTGTGAGATAGAACACACCCCTTATTTTTACATCTCTGTTATTCTCATTCTCTCTGCTATATGTTCCCAGATTAACATGGTCTCATAGCCAACAGGAAATACTGCTTCATGTATCATCACAGGATTTTGATGTGTGCTACTACTTCGCTGGTTGTTTGCCTACAGATTTCACCAAATCTTAATCTGGTGATTTGATTACAGATTTTATGGTTAGAGATTTCAACAGATTTTGATTCTTTGGTTGTATCTCTAACAGATTTTGATTCATCACAGTTTTTTTTAGGGCGTTCTGGATCCTTTGGTAGACTCAACAACATATCAAACCTGATATTCATATTGTTACATTAAATGGCCTTAGATAAAGGTGAAGTTTTGTCTGTGAAGTTAGATGGAAGAAACTAAGCAGTCTGGCTCTTCCATTTTAAATTTTTCTTAGAAAGCAAAGGCTTGTGGGGTTATGTTGATGGAACTGAAGCACAACCTGATGCATCTAAGGCTAAAAAGACAAACCAATAGAAGGTGAACAATGCAAGAGTTGTGTCATGGATATTGGGCTCTGTGGATACCAGCATTAGTATTCCTATGAGAGGCCTTCGTACTACTAAAGCGATGTGGGATTACCTTGAGAAAGTTTATCAGCAATCAAACCTAGCACGCTGAGTACGATATTTTTATCTATGAACATGATGAGAAAAGTATACAGGAAGTATTATATTGGTTTCATGGTTTTGTGAAACATGGGGACTATAACTAGTGCTTGTTGTGTCCAAAGTTTGAAGACCATATATAATGAGAGGAAAGTTATGCAATTCTTGATGAAATTACTTCTGTTCATATTGTTTATTTCATATACACTTACAATTGATGCACACACGGGCACTATGTGTTTGATATTTTGATTGTTTAAGCTTTCAATTCATTCATAGTGGTTTGGTTGTGATTGTTGCCTTGGTTGAGATCACCGTGTGAGATTGAGTGTTAATCGTAAAATCGACAAATTCATAACATCAATCTACATGTTTTTTAGATTGTTCTTGTTTAAAAGGGTTACTCAATCTTAATTGTTCAATTGATTTGAGGAAATGTAATTATGGTAGACATAGGTTATAAATTTATGTTTGTCCAAGCCAAATTAAAATTAACTTATTCACCCCTCCTCTACGTAGTGTCTTAATCTCACGTGTATAATCGTGAAGGACAATTCATTCCGGATATTATTTCCCCATAGTTCGTTTTCCTCTAGTGTGTTTTATCTTTGTCATTCCTACAACTACAACATGAGAAATGAGGACAACCATCTTCTCGATATAACATAGCTCTATAAGAACCGATTCCACCATAATTAGTGAAACTAACCATAAGATAGAAAACTAAAGAAAGATAAATGATTTCTCGTGGAGCATCTAATCCAACACTAATTGGTACTGAGTGGAGAGGCCCCTTAAGCATATAAACCAACCTTGGGTGGTCCTAATCATTTGATGTGAAATACAAGCTCTCTTTAAACCCACCCTCAAGTGGGATATGAGCTCGCACGTGAGGTTAACAAACAAACAAACAACCATGCATACTAAGAAATTCAAATGGATATCAGACTTGGTCAACTAACCACCCAAATCCTATCTATGATATGATGTTAATGTTTTTTGGGAAAGTAAAATATATTCATCATTGCAAAATTACATGTACATATAAAGAACCTATCTGTTTATCAAACAGACCAAAAAACAAAAGAAGGGACCAAGCACCTGAACTGCTATAAGTTCTGCCTAGTGACAGAACTTATGGCAGTTCAGCATTCATGATGGAAGATTAGAGGACCAAGCATTAGACACAGAATTGTTCCAATGCTGGAGAAAAACAATATTTCGGGTGGATTGTTTGAAGTTGGCAGTGAGAAGTTTACTGCTAATAACATGAAGGATGGACTTCAAAACGGTAGTTGCATCCCTGAAGTCATTCTTGAAGACTCTGGCATTTCTTTCTCTCCAAATCGTATAGACAGAACTGGAAAGGCTAAGTTTGAGCACAGTGGATTTTAGGGATTTCCCTTTCCACTGATTGGAGGCTAAGTGGATAGCTGGTAACCAACATGGGTGGAACCAAGAGGCCATAGAATGACTAAGCACATTGTTCCATATTTCACTTGTGAAAGGGAATTCAAAAAACAAATGGTTGATGCTTTCCTCTGTTAGTCTACAAAACACACATGTCGTACTAATGTTTTGCATATAAGTCTTGATTCGATCCTTCGTTCCAAGCTTCTCATGAATTGCGATCCAGATAACAAAAGACATCCTAGGGATGTATTGAGGGTACCATACAAGCCTGTGCCAAGGAACTTTAGGACCAAAGGTATAAAAAGATTTCCATGCTGAATGGGTAGTATAATGACCCCTAGGATCGGGGAGCCATTTAATTCTATCAACATGCAGAGAGTTGGGATTATATGATGGCATAAAATTGAGAATTTGCAGCAGCTCAAGAGTACCTGAAGAAGACCATGCCCAGCAAGTACCATTAACAATGGTTTCTACCTTTGTGGTAGATGGCAGATTTGCAAGTTCAATGATTCTCTCCGACCATTTAAGAAGAAGAGGCTCATGCGGGTGTCAATTATCATGCCACAAGTGTGTTGATTTACCATCTCCAATAGTATGAAGAATCAATGGCTTAATGTTGAAGTAATCCCGTATGTTAGTATTAAGGGTAGTTTAGTTAAAGTATTTATTTTGCCCTGTTATAGAAGGTTTATTTTCTTTTAAAGTTGATAATAGACTGATGTAACGGTCAATAATATTTCTCCTTTATTCTCATTTTATCTATACTTTGCAATCAAAGTTTTCATGATATCACAGCGTGTTTCGATCTTAAATACAATTAGCAACACAATGCTGGTCATCTGAAGAAGATTGAGTCAACAAAGGCTTATGTCACTCATGTGATGACGCCACCAACCCGAGACCACCACTCTAATTGATTTTAAATGGGCTTCGACTCGTTTTTTATTTTGAGGTTTTTTGCTACGGTTTTCAATCTTTTGAAGATTTTCCAAATTTTGAGATGATTTTTTTTGCGACTAAGAGTTCTTTGGGATTGATTGAAGGATTCAAGCATTTGGGACTGATTTGAGTTGAATCTTGGCTATTCTTGGCTCGATCAGACCCTCTTGTGCGACAATAGGCCTGTTTGTTGCATTGGTTACACATGATATGGCAAATGCAGTGGGGCAGATGTCAAGCCAACACTAACAAAGTTAGTTAGTCACAAGTATGAAGAAATGAACCCACTTCTATGCCAGCAATGACCAAGTTTAGGAGGAAAAACTGCAGGAAGTTATCCCAGATGCAGCCTGTGTCTCCATAAGATGGACTCAAGAAATGGGCTGCCTGTGGAAGCTCATCGAAGCTCACCCAACACTCAATCTTTGCCGTCTTGAGGCATAAAACAAGGAAGCCCATTTAAACCAACTAAAAACTACCCAAAATGCACAATTTGGAAACTATTTCTACATCCTGACCGAAAAAAAAGAAACTATTTCTATACTGTCTATCTCTATCTTAACCGCCCTATCAATGGAATCAGAGTCAAGAAATCAAATTGACTACAAAAACTTTTCCTTTGCCTATTTCCATTCTTGTCTTCCTAATGATACAACAGCATTGAAGATAGCGCAAATGTACTCACAAATAAACTAATATCAATGGATTAAGGAAAACACCATGATTATAGAAACAAATTTACAGTTTCCTCAAAACACATGCATGTTCTCATTCATGGAGCTTACTAATGTCAGCAGAGGTGACGAATTCTTAATAGCTTTTCTTTTATATGATTTAACTATAAAGAGCATAGAACATGCAACTCTACGAGGACACAACACATGAAAAAAGAAGTCAAGAATCAAGGGTAAGATACAAAAATAAACAAATAAATTAAAGAAATTAATATGTTACCGAACATCATTGTATGTGCTAAAAGGACGTGAAGAACCATCAGAGCATGTTAAAACAAACTGCGGAGAGAGACCACTAGGAATTTGAATCTGCAATCACAAATAAGTGAGGAAACATTACAACATGCCTAGAATTCAACGAGACGTGTTTGGGAATACTTCTATATTTTTTTTTGACAAATTCTACATGTTTATTAGGGTCTTCAAGATATCTGAATCCTATAAAGTGAGAATATGTTTTATGTTGCCATTCAGCCTTCAAAGATCTCATAATTAACCATATTTTGATTAGCAAAACTAATCAGCCTACTTTGAAAGGCTTCATTAAAGTTCCAAATGATTCAACTTATGACATAGAATGGTTTTTTATTGATCTCGCCCTGTGATAGGAAGGATAAACAATTCTCACGACACATTTATAGGCATTGTGCAAAAATGACAGATCAAAATGTCAAGGAAGATATAAATATAGGTATACTATTGTTATTTGACAAAATTGATGTTGAATTCTTACCTAGTCCAGCCAGACATGTTCCATCAAGTTGTCTCATATGATTTCTAAAAGATCATTACATTTCTTGTTTTAACTTTATCAAACACTCAACTAAAAATGACAGATCAAAATGTCAAGGAAGATATAAATATAGGTATACTATTGTTATTTGACAAAATTGATGTTCAATTCTTACCTAGTCCAGCCAGACATGTTCCATCAAGTTGTCTCATATGATTTCTAAAAGATCATTACATTTCTTGTTTTAACTTCATCAAACATTCAACTAAATCTTTTGAACAATGCCTTCAGTTTTTCCTTTCTTCAAGTGATATCATCACAAAAAAAAATACACACACCGATAAGTCCTTGGAAAATTTCTCTTCAATTACAAGAGCTTGTGTGCTGTTCATCCTAATTTGGTAGCCTGATCGTCTCAAAGTGAGATTTGTTGGCCCCCAGTTCTCAGAAGAATCCATCTGTTAAATACATCAAGGAATTTCACATTCAATCAGAAAGGAAAGGCAAGCAAACTTGAGATCATCCAATAAGGATATAATATCCAACAATCAATAAACTTATTCAAAAAGTTTCTCTCCAACTCATGGTTCAATGAAGTGACTGAGTTCAATACAACTCAGTTCAAACGTATTTGACTTGATACTTCTCATTCAGATATCATGGCCGATAATGCGACTTTGGACCATGCTCCATGGGTTTTGAAAACACCAAAGTTATTGTGGAAATTCACAACGTATTGAAAACAAGTCCATCTATAAAACATTTGCTGAATTGAAACTTCAAAAAAACCCATGATGTCAAAAAGAAATCAAGATACGTGTGACTCATTTCAGATTATATGGAAGAGCACATTTATTTTATGAATTCATATTCGCAAGTCCCTTTCATATGCAATTAATCTTCAGATCCAATCAATCCTATTCAATACAACTCTGTGTTTAGAAGATTGTTTACAAAGTATGATTTACCTTCTGACCAGCATGAACATATTTTCTAACATCAACGCTTGAACATCCTCACCCACCCTAGAAATAATACATCTTTCGCCTTTATTAGCATCTGGTACAAAAGATTATCACTTTTGAGGTCATTATCACTTTTGAGGTCATTGTTTGTGTGTCTTTCAAACAATATGTTTTAATTTGCAAAGTGCCATTTTACCTACCAACAAAGGATCAAACTTTCATTTTGGTTTGGTAGAAACTGAAAAGGAACAGTTGTGGAAAATCAAAATTCTCATGTTTCACAATGTTTTTCAATTTTTAAGATTGTTTCAGGATGTTCGAGTTGTTTCTTCCAATGTTTTAGAATGGTAAAGAGTCTGGATTCTAAGTTTTTCTCCGTCCCGAAATACTTCCCAAAATGTTTGCCAGATCATTTCCTTTTGTGGTCCGACCGAAACTATACACCGAAACGAAATTTCGATCCTTGCTACCAACTAGCATGTAAACTAAGTTAGGAGATACCTACCATTGTATGATTAGCAAACAATAGAAACAGAAGGCCAGTGTCTCTATGATATCAAGGAAAGAGTGTAACAGTCAAATCGAAACTACCAGCATTAGAATACTAAATGAGGCTTGGCCTTTTGACATATGTGTGTCGATCTCCAGTTGCATATCCGGATCTACAAAATAACAGTGATCATCAGAAAATTCTGGAAAGAGAATAGCATCCAAAGGAGAAGATCAATATAATATGAACAAGACACAACTAAAGAATCCACATGTACATATTTACAACAACAGATATTGATCACAACTGTTCAAAGGCAGCGAGCATTATCCCATTAACTAGCTTTTTCTCTATCCTTCCCTTCATATTTCCATAAATAGGGGTACAGGTATAGTTCAAAGAACATCCTTAGTCCTATAATTTCCCATCACTTTATTTGACCCTCTGAGTTCTTTCTTCATATTTTCATGCATAAGAGTATAACTTCCTTCCATGAATCGTTTGTCATTTTTATAAAAGAGAAATGCAAAGCTTGCATTTGATTCCCAATAGCGGAGCATAAACCTTCATGCAAAGATGTAGCCTTTAGGTTGTTCCTATTGATCCATCCAAAAGAAGGGTGAAAAGTTGATAGGAGGGTACCTAATCCACAATTTCTGGTACAATTACAAAGACGCTGTATTAACAAGTTAGCTAGTAGTTGTGATCATGAAAATCCAATTCAAGGTGGTCTTTCCAAGTATAAATTTTCTCTCTTAGTGTGGCTGATATCAAGTAGATGCCTGTACAGATGCTTCTTTCCTTCACCTACTTCTAGATGTGGGCTGCCGATGGCAAAGACGGTGGTCAATAAGCACGTGGTGTCCCATTTTTATCTAAATTTGGAGGAGATGAACAAGGACATATCTGAAGCAAGTTATGCATCTCTGGTGTCCATCAAAGGTAAACATGTATCACAGCGATCATTTTATTTTGGGAATTTTGAATTGCTTTAAGAAATATCTACTGTAATTCTTTTTTATTCTAGTATGGTCCCCTCGTGTTGCATCCTATCCTTTGCTGCCGATGAATTTAAGCCGCAGTAAGCTGGGTCTTCTCCTTGTTCTTGTTCCCAACTCCTCCCCGGGTAGTTCCCCATGTTTGGCACTTCCAAACATAACAGGCAGTGTAGTTCTCTGAGCCTTATCTATATTGCATTGGTATTGATGATTAGAAATGTGCATTCTTGTTGGATTACCTGCGACAAGTAGAAAATTAACATCCACTTGAATTCATGTGGAATGTGATTAAAAAAAGATGAGTAAGCAGAGATAAATGACAAAGGGCACCTAGGAATTCTTTAAGTTTTTTACTTTAATACGTTTCAGTCTCTCCTTTTCTGAGGCTGAATGATTGATGCGATCTTTGAGCTAGCTGTTTGATTGTGTTCAAAGCAACGCTATTGATTTGGAAATCTTTGCAGTAGATCTCATTCCTCCTAATTGTTGGCATCCTTGGCATTGGGTGCTTTTGTTCAAATAATTAGAGGAATCATCTCCATTGCATATTTTCTTCTCTTCCTTATTTCATTAAAACCTTTAATTCCTTACTAAAATACATAACTAAAAGTAGTTCTAATGCAAGCAAGAAAGGAAGGCATGCAGAGAAGAAGACAAACACAAATATGTTGATAATGACCCAAAAAAAGCAGAAGGTTCCGCATCTTATTGACATTGCCCAAACATAATTAAGAAAAAAGCAAACTTCCATCACATGTCCAAGTCAAAACAGACTTACCGCATGTTATTTTGTTCTGATCATTAGCAAAAAGTCTGACCAATTCTCCCTGATAACAAGAAACACATTAGCACAAGGGTTGATGAAGACAAAATTTTCATGCACTAAATGAAGTGAAAATGATTAGGTGGATGCTCTAAGGAGTTATTGAAGAAAATTTCAGTAAACAAGGATCAAATCCAAGAGATCCAGCAATGGAGGCAAGAGTGCTGATCAAATCCATGAGATCCAGTAATGGAGGCAAGAGTTGACAGACTCTTGATCAAAGAAGTGGTCAATGCTGGCTCCATCGTGTCCTTTATGTGAAGACTATAGATCAACTTGCAACATCTGGACAAAGGGAATTTTGAGTAAAAGTATATTCTGATATCTCAAGCAAGGTGGGCCTGCGTGATTTTTTTGCACCAGGTTGAGGGGAAGTGGTGGAGTATTTTTATTATTGTATCTTTAAGGGCACTCATGCCTTTGTATTGAAGTTAGTATAAAAAAGTCAAATACTAACTCCATCTTCCAACCATACTTTGTCTCTCTCTTCCTTCTTTTCTTTTCTTCGTTTTTCTTTTGTTTATTCCTTTTATCATTTGTTTGCAAAAGATTCAAAAAAAAATTATGTTTCTCAAGAGGAATGCTCCAGTATCAGATTATCAAGTATGGATCATCCACAAGCTTCAAAGCCATTTTCATGATTTCTTTGATGTCCACACTATTAGAGCATCCAACCCAAAATCAATTGGCAATGAGTGGGGCCCTGAAGTATGTAAACCAACCTTGTTAGTCAATTATTCGATGTGGGATACAAGCTTTCTTAACACTCTCCCTCATGTGGGACCCGGGCCCCTGCATAGGGTTAGCAAACAACGCATACCTGAAAATTCAAATGAGTAAGAGGCTTGGTCTACTGACCACACAAGACCCAACTCTGATACCTTATTAGATTATCCATCCTAAAACCAATTTACTATGGGTAGAGTGGGCCCTCAACTTGGTGTTCCTAATTATTCGATGTGGGATACAAGCTCTCCCTTTTCTTTAATTCTACAACTCAAGTTCTTCAAGGTCCAAAATTATGCATTCAAAGGAATTCCAATTTTGTCCAAATTTCCAATATAGGTTTATTGGCCATTTAACAAACATTGGCAGCAGTTTCCAAATGATAACATGAGCATTTTGGCCTACAATAGCTTCATTAAATAAGCAGTGAGAACTTAGCTAACTCACATCATTTCATATAAATTTTCACCTATGTTGGTAGTTAGATATTGTCCATATATTCTTCACTGCGCATCTTCTAAAGACTCTGCCTTATCCATAAGCAATGTTCTCTTTTTCCTAGGTTCATTCCTTCAAGAACACCTACCAGTTTGTGGTGGTGTTTCACAATCTCTGAATGAGTTTTCACTCAATTATTCATAAGGTTTGTAAGCTAACCACTCTATTTGTGGTTTGATCATCTTCTTTTATGGAAAACTATGACCTTCCTTTAGCTCCAATACCAACTGATGCAGTCCAGAGTCCAGACCATGAGATAACGATCAAATATCAATGAATTACGTAAGCATATCAGAGGCAAACAAAGCAAACTTCTCTGGTAAGATGCAAACGAGAGATAACTAGTTATTCCGAAGCCCATTAAAGTTCACAAGAGAACACATGTTTGGATGCAATCTAATTGATAATCAAAAAGTACTTTTAATGCTGTCATAACTCATAAGGACTTTCCATAAGAATGAGATTCGAGAATCCTGGTCATAAATATTTAAACAAACAAGAAGACCAATCTATACTGGATAATGTAGCAAAATCAGTTGAAGAGCAATTGATACAGTATTGCACTACAACAGTGGTGTAATATCCCCTAATGTTGCTACATTGGTCGATACACAACTCTTGAATACTAGTGATAAGCCTCTGCTTGTTTGAGCTGATTTGTTTGTCTTATTCCACAGTCCTACTATAAGGAAAGGACAAGAAGGGCCCTGCTTGGAGAATTCAAATACCTCACCCTGAACACTATGGATTACTTTCCCTTTTCAGTTAGTCCTTTTAATGTTTAAACTATGTTTTATACTAATTTAAGATGAGATACCTCTGTCAAAAGGATTGTTTTTGCATCATTTCCTCTTTCATTTTGTTATCATCATTTCAGAGGTACTTGGAGGATGTTTTCTCTTAACTACCAAGGTATAATAAAAAAACTTCCCTGAAATGGCTTATACTTAGTCTAACAGTAAAATTAAAAAGATTGTAACACCAAAAATGGTGGAAAATATACATTCAGGGGATCTGCTTAGATTCTTACTTGTCATGTGATCAAACGCCAGATTCTTGTCGAAGTATCATAACAAAATAGAGTTTACCAGAATGAATTAGCCGCCATCTACTAAAGGTAGATCGGTCAGTAGAACGATTGTTTTTCAAATCAGCAGAGATGTGCTTATTTGAAATAAAATAAAGCTATTAGTAGTTACTCTCATTAGATTGAATGAAATTATGTATGGGACAAATTCTGAACGCAAAAAGCACTTCAAAACCCTAAGCTTAAGATTGTAAATGATACTTCTTGGTGTAACCAAACAATAACGATCATAATTTCCACAAATGTTCAACTGGTCTGAGAAATATATACTTCCCCAGTTAAATATTTCTAAAATCAAACATAACATAATTGATTTGGAGTGAGTGTTATATTATTGACTGCAGATTGCATGACACTGTGGTGAAGACATAACATATCATCTTGAAGTACATGCAATACCTGACGGCCTTGATCATTCATTGGTATGCACTCCACAGCAATAAGTTTATCGACATCATCAGCTGTGACTATGAATTCTGGATTGGTGGCTCCTAAACCAGAATCACAAAACACGGACTAGATGAAATAGACCTTTACAGTCAATGTAAATAATTTTGAAAACCACTGAGGAAGCTACTAAACCACAAGTGAAGTCATGTTAACATTTACCCTCTATGTACTGCCTAGTGCCGTCTGGAAGATGACGAACCCACTAATGTTCCAGCCAAACATTATTGACAAAAAAACAATATCAATCTTAATATAGAGTTGTTGCACAGGATATGCAAATTAGATACTGATGCACTGGGATGAATTTTACCTGAAACATACACAGAGAAGTTCCACGTACAGGATATCCACAGCCTGAAAGGGTACCTCCTGGTTTTGCATCCCCTATAATTTGGAAGCCTTCTATGCCAGGGCCCTCTTCTAATGGCAATATTAATATCAGATTTCACGGAGGTTCACACGTCTGTTTCAAAAATAATAGAATCCGTTACCTTCTAAAACAAAGGAAGCAACCCTGCCATGCCTCATGGGAGGATGAGAAATGTCACCATCAATGTTATCTTGAGATCTCATAGTCGTCCCACTTCTATCAAACGAACTATTGATAGCAGTGCCCACAAGCTCCCTGCAAAATTAATTCACAAGTACGAAAAAATTATTCAAAAGACAATAGTGAAATTGCAACTGAACAAGGCAAATAAAGATCGTGTAGCCTCAATGGTAAATATAACCTATTAGCTAGAGATGTCCAATTATAGCTAGCTCACAACTAGGAATAACCAAATAAAAAGAGTTATTGCCAATCAATGAGTTGGGACTGGTCACTGCGACTCAAGGATCGAATTTTGTTTTGGTGCACATTCTTGCTCAACTCGGAAACGGAAAAGTTTCGGAAACGTTCGAAACAGAATGGACACAAAGAAATATTTGGGGTTTTGATTCTAGATCATTCCGAGACATTGGAAGAAACATCTCAAAATATTTCGAAGCATCCCGCAACATTCGAACATAAAACATGGGAATTTTGCTCCACCATTGTTTCGTTTCTATTTCTAGAGAAACTAACGAAACAAAATGACCTAAACGAAACATAATTTTGATCCTTGCTTTGACCAAGAAACTAAATTTCGTTTCAAAACGCTCAAAACGTTTCCGTTTCCATGAAAACCGAAATGAATTATTAACTATATATGGAAATTCTTATGTTTACAAGTGTATCTTGGAGTTTTGGTCGGTATGTTTCGACGTGTTCCGATCAATGTTTTGGATGTTTCAGAAACAAATATTTAAATTTTTCTTTATTTCCATCTTGTTTCCCAAATATTTCCGAAACATTTTTGTTTCGAAGCTCATCGAAATTATGCAATGAAACTAAATTTTAACCCTTACTTTGATTAGTGTAAGTTGTCGTAATAGTAATATCACTTAGAGGGTATACAATGTGTATAATATATTTGCAAATGAAGGTCTAGATAGAGGATTAAGTTGTGAATTGTGGTCGGGGACGACCTTAAATTACCCACATCCATCATGTATTGCCCCATAACTTTAGAAACTACAAACAAAGTCTCAGATGCAATAAACCATCCAAGTAAATTTTGCAAATGCTGTCATGTATGGAAAGAAATTCTACTACTCCACACAAATAAGAAAAACCTCTCATCTAATTCCAAGAGAAATGTGAACTTTGGTTTTGATTTTGTTTCTTTTTTTTTTTTTTTTTTTTGGGGGGGGGGGGGGGGTGGGCACTGAAAACAAACTGCCATGGAATGAGAAGAAATAACATAAAAAAGGATTCAAGTGAAAGGCTATGCTAATGAGAATAGTTGTTGCATTAAATCCTGTAAAGGCATATTTTTAAAATAAGGTAATGTTTCATCTTAGCACCAATTTGGTAAAACTAACAAAAAACTCCATTCTGAATACATTTTTATCCAATAGAAGACCTTTCAACATAGTAGCATAAAATAAGAACACAAAAGTAAGAAGTGGAGGCACACACCATCTGTGTGTGTCATCACACATTATCTTCTCCTTAAATCATTTAAGGTGTTTCACCTGACCATGAGAATGGCTAGTGGGTGTATGCTAAGGGAAACTAGGATGCACCGGAAAAGTGAATTATGTAAATTAACTAGCTGATCATTTTTTTTTCAAACAAGAAAAAATGCCATGACAATTTGAATAATTTATGCTGTACATCTAGATGGAGAAATGGCTTCATACCAATAGCAACAATCAAAGAAAAACCCAATTGGAAAACACTAGAATAAAAAGAGAACGCCACTTGTGGTTTTAGTTAGCCTCCATTTCTCCTCTTTCCTATTCTTTTTGTCTTGAATAATTTAACCAAGTTAAGTAGAATGCAGTCTTAGAAGTTGCAAAAATGAGATGATATTAAGTAAATTATGCAACAAAAGAGTTTTATTTTCACATATTTTCATAATCACACCATCACACATTTTCATAACCACACCACTTGTAAGCATCCAATCAAAGATCAAAAGAAAACCCGAAGCATCTCAGTTGCAAAGCAACAGTAAGTAAGATGAAATAAACCTCACATAATTAAAGCAACCCAAAACACTATCTCGAATATTTTGTAGTTCATAAAAAATTACAGTTGCATCTAGAGATCTCGACCCCCCCCCCCCCCCCAGTTTTCAGTCCTATATATGCAACTTCGTCCCTATTTCTATGTAAATTGTATACGAAACAGATATAGTTAGCTTTCTGAATATTCTGATGTTGGGGGGAGTATCTGATTCTTTATTCTTTTATTTAGGCATTAGATTAATGCATCACAAATGAAACAATAATTGATGTCCCTTATCTGCACACTGGCATGTGTTTTGCACTTTACCACTGTTTAACATCTGTCAAAGTATGATATCCATTCCCGAGTGATACCTTATAGTTTGCGATATCCATTCCCCAATTTCTTCACAGATTCCACTCACTTCCTACTAAATTCTTTCTTTATATCATTACTTTTGCTACAAATGTCTATTTCAATTGAATATGTGATTACTTCTTAAACCTCCGCAACTTTAATTCTATCACTATATTCCCCTTTTTATTTTTTGATAAATACTACAAATGCACCATGTCCCAACCAAGGCTTCAACACTCAACCTCTCACTTTTAGGTGTACTTTTGGGCTTTTCCCTACTTAATGCCTATCTCCTTCACTTTGGGCCAATTCAGTTCTGGTGACAAATACAGGATTTGGCTTTCTTGCTCACCAAGAATCAGTGAAAAAAATAGCAATGCATAAAAAACAATTAAAACGACATTCAGGAGTGAATTCACTAATAAGATAGCAATGCAAGTCGGAGAAGGAACACTGGTTGAAGCTATACTATTCTGAAAAACATATGGGATTAACAACATTAAGGTTTTTATAGCACCACTTATGATGTTTGTGCATAATTCACAAAATACTCAATGGAAACCAATAGAATTCATTTTAGGCATTTTGGATAAAAGGCAGTATGGCATAATTTAGCCCATACAATTCAGATGCGACAAACAAGAACAAACCGATGCCGACCTCTCTGTGTTGGGTGCTTGCTTCAGCAAATTGTCGTTATTTGGAAACTGGTGAGTCCCACCATTGGGCGATAAGCTTTTCATTTGTGTATGACCACTGCCATGCGCTAGTCTTGACACATTATCGACTGTTTCCAAATGTTGTTCACCTATATAGTTGTCATAAAGAGAAATGTCTTGCTCCCCCTGATCAAAAGGAAAGCAAAACCGCATTTAAAATTGCACATTAGAGAAATAAAAGATGAGCTACGGTGGCAAGATTTTTTTTAAAAAAAAAAAACAATTTGAGCGAATAAAAAACTATCAAAAAATTCCAACTGTACCGTAGATCTATGCAGAAGTTGATTATTGAAGGGACTAGGACTATTGTTGTCTAGAGATCGATTTCTAGCATCACTTCCCGCCATGGAATTCAACTCCCCAATCCTAGCCTGCGGAAAAAAAGTACATTCATCCTTAGTAATTTCATATAGCAAATGACCAATGACGACAGGTTACATAGAACTAACTATACAGGAACATTTGAAACCAGTACTCACGAGAACCATTGATAAGCCAGAATGAGTCAAATTAGATATGCCACAATTAGTCAGATAATAGGAATGCCAGTGGGACAAAATAAATATCTGATGTTAAAAACAGCAATCCAAGATGCAAATTTCAATGAGGCAGCATTTGTCTCTACAGAAATCATTTGCAAGGAAAATTTTGCAAATAACAGAACTTAAAATGCATGTATGACAAAGACAACAACTAACTTTTTCAATTGAGCGCTGCTGCTGTTTTGATCACTCTTACATTATGTCTACACATTCAACCTTAGAAGCAGAAAGAAATAAAAAGTTGATGGCGAGAGAAAGTAAAGAAAAATAGCACCAAGTTCAAAGGTTCCTCAAATTCTTCACCCAGGTGGAGCCTCTTCAGTACTTACTAAAAATGTGCATGACCTTTCTTTGGATCACTAAACATGTACATGTACATGTACTTCAGCCCAAAAGCAATAGCGCATGCACTATTATTCCCTTTAGATTATTCCTCACGACTTTAAAATGCATCAAAAAGGTTTAGCAAGAGCTTCTCTAACCAGGCAATGTGGGACACGTATATTGACAAGACACCTCTTCAACCTCCTTGACTCGTCCTTTTCCAGGGCATCTTAATTGTTGGACAACTAGACTTTGGACTGTCACGATCTGACGATCCACCACCTAAATGACCAACGTCCCTGTGTGGGACCCACTCAATCACCTTAAGGTCCTCAAACTCATCTTCTGCGGGATCCATCCAAGCATGTCTCCTTATGGAGTCCATCACAGCGCTTCCCCAGATGGGCAAGTCTCCATATGGGACCCGTCCCAACACCGCGAGGTAGGTCTGGATTTGATACCTCCTATACGTGACCCATCTATAGTGATATTGTCCACTTTGAGTTGCCCCTCATGACATTAAAACACATCACAACAGTTTAGATAGAACTTTTACATATATAGCTGACGGGCCCGGCTCAGACCAGGCCTAAATCACAGAAGCAGACTAACAAAGGTTCAGTCACAATTTCAGTTGGGCCAAGCCCACCGTCCTGAAAGACCCAATTTATTACTAGTGCACGTGGGGATCTCCATTTTAGGAAAGAGAATCCGTGGAACGCATTCATTGGGGTGCACATCGCCAGCTTCACAAAATCACCTCGCCCGTTACGGGAATGACACCGGCCTCACGAAACTACCCCTCTCCCCGTTACGAGAATGACGCCTCAATCAGGGCTCCCTTGGAGCAGTTATGAAACTTTTCTTGCCTATAAATTATAAGTCCCGCCTACACATGGGGGGCATCACTCATCTCTCAGGCTACATACCTTGAGTAATAAAACTCTCTGGCCACCGTAGCCATTCCGTGTGGAGTAGGTCACTCAGACCGAACCACCTAATCTATGTGTTTGATTGTGTTGAGCATACTCTATTACATACTTGATTGATTTGGAGTAAACACTTTTGTGCATCATCAATAGCCAATGACCTTCTCTAATCAGACGTCGGGGGCCAGTTAAATGGACAAGACACCTCCCCAACTTTCTTACATCACCATTACCCAAGGCCTCTCAAACTGTTGAAACTAGACTTTTGGTTGTCACAAAAAAGTTCTCAGCTCCATAATCCCAAAAAAGAACTCTAAAATAGTAGAACTACAGATTAGGTGAACTTCTTGCAGTCGACAATACCGCCTTTTGTTGAGGCTGGCAAAAGGCAAGGTGCCTTAACAAGATCTTGTAGATTGATTGCCACAAAAGTAAAGTGCAAGATCATAGCTTTAACAATGAATCAACAAATAGAAGCAAATACTACTACCTACCAGGTTAAGCAGAAGGACAAACAAAGCCTAGTTATCACAAATGATGTCCAGTTCATCATATATCAACCAAAGGCGATGTTTATGAAGAAAATTCAAGCAAGTAAATGCATAATAGCCAACATAGAAAATTTTTACGAAAAGCAATTTAAATTAGTCTAACATAACCAATATATCTTTGAATATGAAAATGCCCAAGGCACAATGATAAAATAAGTGTGATCAATCATACATAATAGCAATGTTCAAAGCTCCAAAGTTCTCTCTCTCTCACACACACACACACATAAAGACATAATTCACAACGTGAGTACGAGTACAAACTGTTTTTCTTTCTTTATTGTTTTTTATCAGTATCGGTACTAATTGTTCACATATCTGATTTATGAGTAGATGGGACATTATTTTCCTTTTTTTGGCAAGTACTACACATGTTAGAAAATTAGGAAAAGAAGTTCCAGTTGTAATATGTAAGAGAATTCAATGAAAATTCTATGTGAAAGGGAAAATCCATTCACTCGTTAGTAACAACTTTGAAACTCATAATTAGTAAACGAGGCAAGGAATTACACCGAAACAATCTTACATGTGAAGTTCTAATCTTCAACTGCAGTTGATCATGCAAGTGCTGCAAAGAAAGTAAAAGAAGGTAAGCTTTACTTAAAAAGTTACAATCAATTAAATGGGACAAGTAGGTTTCGATAAGAAGCACAATTCCCACTTTTCTTTGAGGCTAAAGAAAGGATTCAAATAAAGGAAAAGATAATGATCTAGGTATAACAATAAAGCATGCTCAAGTTAGAGGCAAGAGAGACTGTTGGGAATAACAGGGGAGTCCAACAACCCACGACCCAACATATTGAACTCAACTCGCCTAAAAAGCTCAGGTAGGGGGCCCATCCAATGCATATTAGTCCTTATGTTTCAAACCACTCTTCTGATGTGGAATTGGCATTTCACCTTTGTCCTTAACAAAAGGTTTCTCCCTAAGCGCCACTCGTCAAATCCAAGAAGTATATGACCGCACTTATATCCGTAGCCAAACCAGTAAGTTAAAGATCTCTTAGAAGATATCAGCACTAATTAGAAGTCTCAGTGCGGAAGTAGAGAATATCAAATAGTTATGTGGGTGTAGACAATCCTTAGATGAGGTCCCACATCCACACCCAACATGTGTAGCACCATTCATTGCCACAGCATGCCAATTGGTGAACTTCAAAATTATTTAGAAAACTGGGAAGCACATTGTAGACTTCAGAAGCAGTATAAGATGAAAAATAGAAAAAAGGTATGAGTTGGTGGTAGTAATAAATTCAAAGACTACAGCTGTTTCACCTTAGTGTCTGCGTGAAGAAGAACAAGAAGAGAAGATATCTTAAAGACTCCTGAGAAATTCCATGAAGCAATTGGGTAAGAACAATATGTTACGAGTTCTTGACAGCGAGAATAAAATACACAGTAGATTCTTAGGCTTGATGCTTCTAGCCACCCTATTAGGTACCATTCAAGAATCCAATGCTCAAAAGCGAGACCTATGTAAACTGGTTAATTGGTGGATATTAAAATGAAAGCATGATGTAAAAGTTAGTGTTTATGTAAGCCTTGCAAACAAGCTAGTATATGACTCGAGTATAGAAGCGAAGGTTAATAGAATTGATTGAAATGGGACTTCACCCTGACGAAAGAATTAATCTGACTTTCGATTGTCCCAAACAACAAAAATGGGCTAAACATTAAAAGTAGTGGAACCAAACAAGAAGCAAACTAGCTAGCCCCTGATTTTATCTTCTCAGTTGTAGCTTAAATTGGTCACTGCTTGGATCATTTAAGGGACCACACCAAATAATGTTATGGCCACGAGGATTCCAGAAAAAAAGGATGGAAGCCTCGACTGAATCTTCACAAAATTGCTATCTCCTAGGTTCAATCCTTTCCTCTTCCAGCAATAAGCTTTTGATGCACATACGTACATGAAAAAGTTTAAGGCCAGGTTGTTCCAATCAGTCGATGTTGTGCACAAATAAGTGTGAACCGTTATTTTAGGGGAGCAATAAATAGCCAGACTCCTGATACATTGTGGAGTTCAGTAAACAGCAGGCTACCCAGTAAACGGAGGGCAAACTCATATAAATACCTTACATAAGAGTACTATATAACATTGGCATATCACACATATGACCTGCATGCTTTACAGTTCATACCATTACACTGTTGGAAAGAGTAGAGGCATTGTTAACACGAGGCCGAACTCCATATTCAGCCAATAAGCCCTGTATGGATGACATGAAGACATATCGCTCCTCCTCTGCAACCTGAATCACAAGTCTATCTTCTAAGCAAACAGAAAACTTAGAGAAATGAGACGAAATAAAGGAGACAAAGAAGATAGCAGAAACTCAGAGCACCATACTTAACTGATTTAGTTCAAGATGTTGAACAAAGAAACTACAGAAATTTAAAGATACCAGTGTTGTTTGGGTTTTCCAAATATAGCAAAATTACTTACAGAAATCTCTGATTTGTATCATGCAAATTAGAATGAATCAGTAACAAGTAAGAACGAAGCAATAACACAAAAATCTGAAATTAATAATATATAAACTGAACCGTTTGCAGATCAGGAACTATTATTTAGATTAAGGCTAGTGTTTGACACTATGTCCTTAAAGACAGATTTCGCCCCCATACTTGGTGCTTATGGAAATCGAAGTGTCTGCCTCCCAGGATACAATGATCTTTACGCAATTAGAATTAGCACTCCGATCTAATTGTCCAGCGAACCAGAAATTATGTTGTGTACTCTCAGATATGTAGACTGCTAATGTCAAAACTATGACTGTAATGATTGCCTTATTGACTAAAAAAATTTTGAATCCTGAATGACTATGTAACTAGATTATTTATGGACAGAATGGTGACTGATCCGAACAGTCACCATGTGTTGGAGTTATAGTCTAATTTATTAGAATTTCTTTTCTTTCTTTTCCTTTTTTTTACCCTTACTATTACTTTTATATTTTGCCTTAGACCAGAGGGATGTTCAAGTCACTTTATACTATTGTTCGACTATATATACGGGGCTCTACTCTTAGTTTGGATATCCATTTCACTCACAGATATCTCAAGTTGGTATCAGAGTCAAACTCTAACCCTAACCCTAATCCTAGTCTCCACCATAAACCTAGCATACCCAGCAGCCAGCCAACCCACTGCCCATCGACTACCTGCAACTTTCCCATCAACAGCCTGCAACTGCCTCTGCTCCACCGACAGCAAGCAAACCAGCGAAATCAACATTCTCCACTGACATACTCCACTGATAGCAACTACCTCAGTGAAACCCAGCAACTCCTCACCTTTAACTCCTACGACAGCCTCAGCGAAACCAGCCACTGCCCAGTGAAATCAGCCCAGCCCACTGCCTAGCGAAACCAGCCCACAGCCCAGCCCCAAACCCAACAAACCCATATAAAACGACCCAGCTAACCCAGCCCCAGCAGCAAACCCAACCAGCAGCGATACCAGCCCCCCGCCTTCGTACTTCGCGCTCTTCACAGTACCGCCATCTCTTTTGCGCCACTGACTTCTTTTTCCTAGAGTTGCAGCATCTATTACCCTTTTTAAGAGGGGTTGAATCCTCTTCTCCGTTGATCTGCTTTTGATGCAGTAATCACTTATATATTCACTGGATTTCTGGGCACCGTGACCTGATTATTTGGGAGCTTTCTGGACTTTCTTTATCTGTCGCTACTATTCGACTTGAGGTATATTGTTCTCCCTTATTTTGTCCCTCTACTTATCTTAGAGTATTTTATGTCATGGGTGCCCACGTATTATTGTTGATATGGCTACTACTGAGGGACTTGAAACTCCTACCGTTGAGACCTCTACTATTAAGACCCCTACTGTTAGTACTTTCACCGAGAATGTATCGTCTGTTTCTCCCACTTTTATGTTTGACCAGTATACAGTACCTACTAGCACAGTTATAATACCGTCAATGTCGGGTATGATCTCTCAGAAGGTTACGGCACAGTTGTTGAATGGCCGCAACTTTGCTAAGTGGTCACGTTCATTCCAACTTTTCTTAGACTATGTAGGGAAGCTTGGTTGGCTAACGGGATCTCACCCAAAGCCAGGTGATGATGACCCTAGATATTCTGCGTGGTTCTCTGAGAACTGCGCTATTTTTGAATGGTTATTTGGCTCGATAGAGCCATTTGTTTGCAGGATTCACCAGTTTCATAGCTCTGTTCCGAAGCTATGGAGTGTATTATCAAAGATGTATTCCTAGTCAGGACGAGGAGTTCGTGTTGATGAGCTTTCTCATGAGCTCTCATATGCTTGGCAGGGAGATATGACGATTCAGGATTATTATGGCTATTTGACCCGGTGCTTACTTGAGTATGAGACTCTACGTTCTCTTACTACTATTCCGAAGATCGAGCCTGAGGGAGTAGCATTCCTACATATTCGAGAGCAGGAAGATATGATTCACAAGTTCTTTATGGGGCTTCGTGATGAGTTTGAGGGACCTCATTCCCAGATCTTGTCGATGCTGAGGTTTCCGTCCCCTTATGAGGTATATGCGATGATTGAACAGCATGAGTGTCGTGTCCGTATTGCATCACTTCCAGTTGCGACCATGACTCCTCTGGCCGGCCAGATGGCCCTTACAGCTGCTACAAGGTCTCGTTCAGGACCCTCAGCTAGGGGTAGGGGTGTCAAACGTGTCGGGTTAAATGGGTGACGGGTGAAAAACATGTAAACCCGTACACGACACGTTTAATAAACGGGTGAAAAATCTCAACACGAACCGTTTAATAAATGGATAACACGACACGACTCGTTTAACCCGTTTAATTTAAAAAAAAATTATATCAACAAATTTTAATACACCACTTTTTTTACTGCTAATTGTATTTACCTCAAAAAAGAGGAATTTTAGCCAAATTTCACATAAAAAAAAAAAAGGCAAGAGACCACTGCCTTTTATAGGCAAAGCAGCCCTCTCCATCTCCCCTCATTTGCCGATGTGGGACAAAAACAAAAGGGGTTGGTTTGCCTTTGTCATGAACTGCTCCTCATCTCCCCTCCTTTGTCTTTGAACTACTACTTTACTTCAAATTTTTTTTTTGGTATTAATTTCTTTACTTTTTTTTCTAGCTAATTTTTTAAAATAATTATTAATTTATTATTATATTAATTTTATTTAAACGGGTAAACGTGTGATAAACAGTTTGACAGGTCTCACCCGAACAAGACTTGTTTATTAAACGTGTCTGACGGGTCAACCCGTTTACCACTCAAACCAGTTAAGATCTCACCCAAACCCGTTAAGATCTCACCCAAACCCGCTTAATTCGTGTCGGTTAATCGTGTCATGTCGAATTTTGACAGGTCTAGCTAGGGGTAGATAGCGCTCGAACCAGCGCCGTCAGGGTGCCCCAGATCAACGCAGACAGGAGCATTCTCGTCAGTGTGATTATTGTGGCAGACCAGAAAATCAAAGGGCTGCTTACTAGAAGCTTCATCCGGAGCTTAAGCCGCCTCCTCACAACTGTACTGCTGTCATTGCTGAGGTACCATCACCTACAGTCATTGCTCCTGCTCCTCCTTGACAGAGTGATATGGATGATATCACTTCTCGCTTGGATATATTTATGTCAGCCCTAACTTCTCAGGGCCTGACTACTGCTTCTGCGACTAGTTCACGTATACATCATGCCTTTCATGCTTGCCCCAGTCCATCTCCCTTTTGGATGCTGGACTCGGGTGCGAATGATTATATGACAGGTAAGGCTCATCACTTCACCACTTTTGACGAGCAGTTACATACACAAGTTCAATTAGCAGATGGGACACATGCCCCTATTGTTAGTTGGGGTACAGTCTACATCCCAAATGGCTTTACATTACGTTCGATTTTTCATGCGTCAAAGCTAGCATGAATTTATTATCCGTATATCAGTTAGCCAGAGATTTTCACTGTGCGGTTGTGTTCTTATATGATTCGTGTTATTTGCAGGACCAGAGTACCAGGAGGATTATTATCAGGGGACATGAGAGAGATGGACTGTACTATCTAGGCGATCCACCCTCAGTTTCACCAATTTCTACACCTCCATCACCTGCACCTGTTTTATCTTTATTTCTTCCTAGCTTGCATGCTAGTATTTTACCTAGTATTTGTCGTTATGATTTTTCGTCACAAACTGTTCAGTTGTGGCATGATCGTTTTGGACATACAAATTTTAAATATTTATGTATGTTATTTCCTGCTTTGAGCAATGCTTGTGTTGGTGGTAAACTTGATTGTGTTATATGTTCCCTATCGAAATATGTTAGGACCAATTATATTCCTCGCATGCATCGGTCACCTAAGTCATTTGACCTAATACACTCTGATATTTGGGGACCCTCTCCTGTTACTGCTCTATCAGGTGCTCGATATTATGTGACATTTATAGATGACCATACCCGTTGTATTTGGGTCTACCTTTTACATAGAAAGTCAGATGTACTCTTTGTCATCACTCAGTTTCTCAAGATGATTAAGATACAATTCGATGTCATTGTTTGTACTCTTCGTTCGGATAATGCCAAATAATATGTGTCTGACGCCCTAGTGTCTCACCTTTCTTCTCAGGGTATCCTTCAGCAGCTCACTTGTCTATATACTCCTGAGCAAAATGGAGTTGCTAAAAAGAAAAATAGGAGTCTGATATAGATGGTATGTTGTATGCTTAGAGGTATGGGGATACTAAAATCTTATTGGCATTTTGTTATTTGACTTCTACCTTTTTGTGTAATCGTACACCATGTCATGTTCTTCAGCATAGGGCTCCCTTACAAGTCTTATTTCCTGAGCAGACACTTTTTTCTTGTTCCCCTCGTGTTTTTAACTGCACATGTTTTATTCAGGATAGGTCTCCTACTCGTCATAAGCTTGATGATAAAGCAATTCGTTGTATCTTTGTGGTTATTGTCATCAATCTAAGGGGTATCGGTGTTATGATCCTATCAAGCGTCGTATGTATCACAGTCTAGATGTTACCTTTCTTGAGCATATTCCTTATTTTTCTTCCAGTCATGTGTTTGTCCCTCCAATTGATAATACTTTTTTTGATTTTTCCTTACCACAGGAGACAGAGCCATTGATCATTGTCACTACAGAGTCACCAGTCTCTTCTCCCCCAGAGCTACTAGTTCTTGTCATCACAGAGTCACCAATCTCATCTCTTTTGCAGGTTTATGTTCGCCGCCCTTACTCTCATCCCTCTAATGATTTCCCCTCTACATCAGGCAATGCCGGTAATATTTCTCTGTTCGTTAGCATATTGATGCACCTATTGTTAGTACTGATGAGATTGCAAGTAATGAGCTAGTTACTTTACCTAATGAGACATTGACAGTGGAGGATGATGATTTAGGGCGTCGTTATCCGTGGAGTGATCGTCGTCCCGTTGTTCGTTATGGTTTGACCGCCAGGACTTTATATCCGATCTATAGTTATGTTTCTTATGGTGATCTATCTCCTACATTTCAAGCTTATAGTATGGCCTTATCAGATACGCCAGTTCCTCGCTCTGTTTCAGAGGCTATGCGGAAGCCCCAATAGGTTCTTGCCATGCAGACGGAGATAGACGCTCTCCAGCGTAATCATACGTGGGATCTTGTCTCTTTACCTTCAGGGGTGAAGCCTGTTGGCTGTCGCTATGTTTACACCCTGAAGTTTCTTGCAGATGGTACTATTGATCGTCACAAGGCTAGGCTTGTAGCGAAGGGCTTTACTCAGGTACCAGGTCGTGATTTTGGTGCTACATTTGCCCCTGACTACCGTTTGATTGATTATATCTCTGGCTACGGAATACTTTTGGTCTCTTCATCAATTGGATGTGAAGAATGCATTTCTTCACGGTGATCTGGACGAGACTATTTATATGGATGCACTACTAGGTTTTCGTGGTAAGGGGGAATATGCTGGGAAGGTATGTCGACTGCGTAAGTCTCTTTCTGGACTAAAATAGTCATCACGAGCCTGGTTCTCTCGGTTTAGTGGTGTAGTTGTACGTTTAGAGTTTACCAGATGTCATTCTGATCATACATGATTCATTCGACGGAATACTTCTGGATAGTGTGTCATCATTTTGGTATATGTGGATAATATTATTATTACTGGGGATGATATTTCTGGGACTGCACAGTACAAGGTAGACCTTGGGAAGGCCTTCAATGTGAAGGACCTTGGATTTTTGCGATACTTTTTTGGGATTGAGGTTGCCCATAGCAGTAGGGGTATTGTTCTTTCTCAGAGGAAATATATTATGGATCTTCTCTCAGACACTGGGATGCTGGGGTGTAAACCGACATCATCAACCATGATTCCAAACCTGAAGCTCACTGCTGAAGATGAAGAGTTGAGAAATCCGATTGTCTATCAGAGGTTGGTAGGTAGACTTATCTACCTAACCAACACTAGGCCAGACATTTCATTCGCTGTCAGCCGAGTTAGTCAGTTCATGCACAGGCCGTGTCAACCTCATCTTGATGTAGTTTATCATATTCTTCGGTACCTCAAGTTTTGTCTTGGACTTGGGTTATTTTATGCATCAAGATCTCAGACTGGTTTTCTAGCCTATTATTCAGATTCAAATTATGGGGAAATGTGTGACGGTTGATCTACTATGAGCTTCTGTGCTTTTCGAGGGACTCATCTTATCTCTTGGAAGAGCAAGAAGCAGGCAGTTGTCTCCCACTCGTCAGCAAAGGCAGAGTATCGGGCACTGACACTTGGCACGTGTGAGATTATCTGGGTACAATCGATTCTTGGCGAGTTGGGATTTCCAGTGACTTCTGCATCCACATTATATTGTGATAATCAGTATGCTATTCAGCTCGCTTCTAACTCTGTACTACACGAGAGGGCGAAGCATATAGAGATCGATGTTCACGTTCTTCAGGAGAAGGTTAACTGCGGTATTGTTACTTCATTGTTTATGAGGACCAGTGATCAGGTTGCGGATGTTTTCACCAAACATATCACTCTAACCATTCTTCGGGATTCGATTGTCAAGCTTGACTTAGTTGACATTTTTGCGCCTAACTTGAGGGAGAGTGTTGGAGTTATAGTCTAATTTACCCTTATTATTACTTTTATGTTTTGCCTAGACCAGAGGGATGTTCAAATCACTTTATACTATTGTTTGACTATATATACAGGGCTCTATTCTTAGTTTGAGTATCCCTTTCACTCACAGATATCTCAAGTCCATGCGAACAGATGCAAGCCCGCAGACACATGCAGCCCAGAAGACACCATTGAAGTATGCCCATTGAGAACATACATGAATTTGAATTTCGGACAAGAGGAAAAATTAAATCCGAACAGGTGCGAATTTGAATTCTAGCGAGCACCAGAAATTAAATTTCGGGTTAAGAAATTTGATCCCAATTCGTTAAACGAATTTTTTCCAAAAAAATAAGGTTGGGTTTAAATTATACCCGAGCTCGGCCATGCCGGTCGTGGTGTGGCATGGCAGTGCGCGCATGCGTGTGTGGTCGAACCGAAGCCCATGTAGGTGCTCACTCTGCTCATAAAAGTGTGTTACCTACTGGGGTCCAACCCATAGAGCAAACTTGGTATATATATGCACAGGTAGAATTTCTTCCTCAATCAATGTGGGATTGGTGTCAAATTTCACATTGCACAACCTCTATTTCCACAATCCAAATTGGTCACTTTAGAGCCTATTGTCTCATTCATTTCTTATTCGATTTGAGCAAGTGAATATATTACGTTATTCTCCTGTAAAACATGAACCCCCAAAAGTTCACTTGAAACGACAAACGGGTCCCACTTTAATTTAGGCTCAAAGTCGACCAAAAATTCAGTTTTTACAACTAAAAAACTGTTTTGTCCAACTAAAAAACTGTTTTGTCCAACAACCGGTACGTAGCCTTAATTTTTAGTAGAAAAATATTGATATATATTGCAGATAAGAATATGCTAGTGCATGATGAAGATAACATCTGGTTGTGTTTGTGCGTTATTATACAAACAAGAGAGTGAGAACTAGATTGTGACGGATTGAAGAATAGCAAAACAGGACACAACTCAAATTATGATACTTCTAAGTTCTAACACCCGAAAAGCATAGACAGAGTGAACCCAATTAATCCATATCCATTGAACTCTATGCAAATAAATAGCCATAGTTCAAAAAAAATTATTAAAAAAAAATCACTAAAGGAGAAGTAAAAGCAATATCTGGGATGGACAATGTAATCCACCTTCAACTCATGAGCCAATCTTAGATTTTCTTCGAGGTCACCTTTTCTATGTGCCAATTCATTTGATGCAGAACTTATGACTTCGCCTTGCTTCTCATCTAGAGCCTATCACTCAAGAAAATGTTATTCATGATTATACATCATGAAAAGCAAGACAATACACGTCAACTGAGACTGAAAAATACAATGAACACCAGAAAAAGAAAAGCTAATTATTTCCAAAAAATAGACAAACCATTCGCAACTCAGCAAACTTCCTTTCCAATGTAGATTTTTCTTTCAACAGCTGCACTTCCTAATACCATAGAGGTCAATGCATTACCTAGTAAACAGCGATGTAGAATACATATATCCATGTAAACAAAGACCTTCAGGGAAAGGGCATACCTTAATGCTGGCATTTGCAATTTGTTCACGAAGAAGCAGGATTTCATCCTTTTGTGCTCTGGCCCGCGAATAAAGCTCCTATTGACAAAATTAATTAGCTACGAGAACCATGCCAACATCTTCATAGGCTAAGCATTATATATCCCACTGGCATTGGAAAAATGAGTACCATAGCCTCTTGGTCTTGAGAATAGTGTAGATTCTCATTTCGCTTTAAATTAGTTGAAATAGAACTTGTTTCAGAGCTATGCCTGTGAAATAAACAGACGTTAATTTCAAAATAGTTCTAGTGAGAGGTATGAACATGCATGAAACACATTTTCTGGGTAAACTAGGTTCAGGGATTACCTGTTCAAAATATCAGAGATTTGTGTGTGAAACCCGACACTGTTCTGCCCATTCATGGAGCTCTTACCGGAAGACACTGCATTGGCCTTTCCAAGAGCTTTTGAAGACAAAAATTTGTTGCCTGACAATTGACCTTTTCCATCATCGCCCGATGTCTTTTTCATTTCACCTCTTATAGTTCTCAAAACTTCTTAATTCTATATGATATTGACTCCCATGTGTTAGAAGGAGCTGCACTTACCAATAGTCAAGTCAGCAGAGTTTTAAGTGGCTAAAGAATATGCTTTGAAAAATCTACTGTCATTAGTAAAGATGTATCTTTTTGTCAGGCACTCAAGATGACTTGGAAATTATACTAACTATCCCAACAACCAAATCCTTTATTCTATAAAAAGTGCCTAAAGGTATGTTTGAGTAATGGATCATTTAGCCAAGGCGACGTAGGATTGCATAGCACGAGAAAAGCTAAACATCCAAGTTTAACCCAAAATTTTCCAACTATCAGATATAGCAATCTGGTAGAGCTTGAGTTTGTTGAACTGGTTCTACAGCCTGTCCAGCTCACAGAAATGGCTATGACAAGCATCCGGTCCAGTCCAAATCTAATACCACAAGGCTACAACCTTATGGCAATGCTCAAAATTAAAACCTATCCCACGGGAAAGAGCTTCAAAGCACCCCATGAGAGGGTTCAAATTTAACAATAATCTCAAAAAAGCTGAATCTCTGAGCAATTACTTGGTATGGCAAAAGTAAGGGTCATCAGTACATCACGCATTCACCACCCACCACACATTGAAAATTCTTGATCCTTCACTTGATATTCTTCAGTCAATCTAAAACTATATGATCTATAGACTAACCCAAAAGATGTTCTAAAAATGGAAAAAAAAATATGAATAATGCAACAAGTCAAAAATAAAATGAAGATTTCAGTGAACATAAAGGCGAGTTTCATGGTAGAAATGCATTAGCCTTGATGTTTTAAGCAACTCAATGTATATAAACTAAGGAATTGCCCCAGTTACTACTGAGATGTAACGGAATACAACAAAATTCGACAAGACGAACTAACTTCATCTTTGTAAAAATCAATTATTTCTTTCACATCCTAGAATTGTTGAGGAAAAATAAAAAGAAATTAAAGTTGATTACGAGTAAATAAGTTGTGCATTATAATCTTGAAACCAAGTTCCCAAAATCAGTATAAAACAGTCTCAAATAATCAAACATATAATACCCACAAAAAAAATTAAGAGTAATGCTATTTAGAACTAGAAATCTAACCTGATTTTTTTGACATTATGATGTGGTTTCATTAGAATGTTTTATAGGCGTCACAATCAATCGAAAGGTCATAGTAAATCAGGTCAGCAAATTAAGACAGATTTTTAAGTCCAAATAGCATTCCTCAAAAATTGAACAAGGAAAAAGATAATCCAACGAAGAAGCAAACCGAGTGAAGTTAATATGAGTAAAAAGTTCAAAAAAAAAAAAAAAAACCAGATACAAGTGACATGAACAAGAATCAAGATCAAGTCTGCATGAATAGGGGACTCGCAATTTGTTCACAAATAATCAATGCAAATAGAAACAAAGTCTGATTATGAGTAAAGTAAACACATGCAAAGGGCGCATTCCAGTCTTGAACCAGTTCCAATGATAATCAGTGAAAGATACAAAGAAAACATAATTGAATACTTCACAAGAATATTAAAAAAGCAGATAAACTAATAACGAAAGCAAACCAAGTGAAGTTCAAGATTCAAGAAAGAAAGTGAGACCCACCCAGATAAGTAAACAAGTGAAGAAACAAAACGAAGGCTTTTTCAAGATTCAAGAAAGAAGGGCGAGACCCAGATAAGTAAACAAGTGAAAGAAACCAAACAAAGGCAAACTACAAGTGAACCCACCAAGAATCTAAATAAAAGATTGACTGTGAAACTTTCCTGCAATATCAAGAACTCGATAAACCGACATACAATCAAAAAATCCCATGAAAGTTCAAAGAAAAAAAAAAGCAAAGAACTTAGAGATAGAAAATGGGAATCTTTACCCTTGGTCTCTTAGCAGAATTCTGTAATAGAAAGGTGGAATAATGCCAGGTTCATCACTTCAAGAAGAGGCTTAGAGAGAGAGAGAGGGGGGAAGGGGGTCTGGTTCGTAACGTTTCTTTTGGAGAAAAGTCAAACTTGGGTCGTTGGAGTTTTTTGTGTAACCGCAAAGCTCGTAAATGAAGTGAGATAGGGACTCAGTGTGAAAGTGGAGAAAATATTCGGTGCATATTAAAAGCAGTCAGCGACACGCGTGAAACTAGAGAAAATTTAGGAAAAATCTCATTTTGAGATATAAAAATTCTCAGTTTACCTTTAAATAATTAATTTTTTTATATTATCTTCTCAAATAAATAAAAAATATTATAATGTGATCCACCATCTTATTTTTATTTGGTCGTTCATTGATTTTGTGTCAAATCAACTAATCATGAATCACAAACAGCTGAACGATCAAACAAAAATAAGACGATAGATCACATTAAAACGTTTTTATTTCTTTGAGAAATAATGTGAAAAAATTAATCATTCAAGGGACAAACTAAATTTTTTTTGTATCTTTTCAGGGGTAAATGGGATTTAAAAAGTTTTGACTGTTTTGTAACCTTAATTGAATAGGAATGCTTGAATAAAAAGATAATTAGGAAGTTATTTAAAAATAATAATAATTATGTGCGTGAAGATGTTCTGGAATACCAAAAATTAAGTATTGATCATGTAAAATTTATATTTTAAATAATATTTTATTTTTTAAATTATATAATTTAAAATTAAAGTGAATAGAGATAAAATAAGAGAGATATGAGTGTAGATTAATGAGATTGTTAGATATTGGCAAGTGTCTTGGTTGAAATATTTTGACATCGGAAGTCGTGTAAAGAAGACGATATTTTTTTAATTAAATTGTGACATTAGATTAAAGTAGATGAAAATCAAACCAATTGTAATTGTTTTTGTGTTTTTTATAAGTATAAAATTTTACTTCATAACTGTAATATTAGATATATAATATATTATTTTAAATTTAATTTGTAGACATAAATTCACCATAACTATTGGATTCCAATAAAAACTGGGTTCACCGTTAATCTAATGAGTCAACAAATTAGGTTAGTAAATTAAGTTCATGTGGCATTGCTTAATATTTTACGACTTGTGTATACTAGTATATGACATTTATCACGTGATGTCCGGTGAGCACTGAATAGTTTATATTTTATTATATATTATCAAATATTTTTTTGATTTAATAATAATTTAAAAGTAATGTTACATAGACTTAAAGTGCTGATTTGATTTGTTGATTTCACCAATCGCTGTCGTTGATTTAATTGTAATTCTCAGTATGAAAAACGCTAAATAAACTTAAAAACTTGACTTAATGGTGTGATTGTTATTAACTGTGGATCCCAATAAATACTATGACCAATTACCTATTAAATGATAGTGATTCATTAATAAAGTCAAGTTTTAAATTCTTCATAGCATTGTTCGTCCCAGCATTCATTGAGACACATTACATATTTAATAGTTATGATTGGTCAAGTCGACAAATCATATCAATATTTTAAATCTAAGTAGTATTTTTCATAATTTAATGAGGACAAAACAAAAAGATTTAAAAATATATTTTTTTATTTTAATAATATTTTGAGGATGATAAAAGGCACTTTCAGAAGTGGGATTTTTTTTTACAGAATTGAGCTTCCAGGTAGTTCCTTAATCCTCAACAGCTGTACTGAGGTGGCTGCTATGAGGGGAAAATGTAAATATCACCTATACGTGCATTAATAGGAGGATTATACTGGCTTTTTGTAATGCCAACAAAGCAGTGGGGTCATAAATTTGGTTAATGGGATTGGACCCACAGAGTAGACTAATTATCTTGACTTATGGGGTGTGTTTGGAATTTGTTGAAAAATGATTGATTAATTGAGGGAGACATGTTTTCTCCATGGCTTACTGGTAAAGCAAAGGTTGAGATGTTTACTTATATTATTATTCTTTATGACTTAATAATTTTTTAATTAATTATTATTAATGTGGGGGATAGAGATAAATAACAACTAGACCCCACTTATACTTTATTTGTTATGTTTTTTACATGAGAGGTTATTAATAGGATTAAAATTTCAGCCCGAACTTGTCCTGCATCCTATAGTGCCCCCGAAATCCATGTAGAAGGACTTATCTCATACCATCTAATAGATAAGGAAAATTTAGAGGACGGTCCCTTTTTGTGACTTATTTGGTAATAAGTCTATCAAGGAAACTTGTTTAATATTAAATCTATTTTAATTTTTATTGTCCAAAATACCCCTAGTAGTTATGTTTAATTAAAACAAAATTGAAAATTAACAACTATTAAATTATAGGAGTTTAACTAACATTAAAATTTTCTCTCTTTCATATCTATCTGTATCTATAGATAGAATATGACTATTTATTTTTTTTTCTCTCTCACACACACACACACACACATATATACATACATACATATACTAACATTGAAAAAAATAGTAACATTTAAACACAAAAAATAATACAATTCAAACACAAAAAATAGTATCATTTAACAAAAAAAAAAAAACTCAAAAAAAAATAAATAATAATATTAAGTATTAATATTTGGAAAAATAACAGTAATAACATGCTCAAAAAAAACAATAGCATACTCACAAAAAAAGTAACATGATAAATATATATATATATATATATATATATATATAGAGAGAGAGAGAGAGAGAGAGAGTGTGTATCAGTTGTTATTTGAATTTCAAATTTATGTAAAAAAAATTATTGGTATATATTCATTGATAGTGAATTAAGAGATAACAATTCTCAAGTTAGGAAATTAATTTAAAGTTATTTTTAAAGAATGATATTTTAGAGTTTTAAAAAAATAGTAAACTTAAATATTTATTAGTAAGATTAGAAACGGATTTATCTCCAAATAAATTTTTTTAACGGACTAAACTCAGTATAAGTACCTTAAAGAGAACTCAACCTCAATTTTCACAATAGATATAATATTGTAAAATGGTATATGGGCCGTCAATATTTTATGGTAGTTAAATCACACTATAATCCCTTCACACACACTTGGATATAAATATAATATCCACAACAAAGTTGTTATGATTATTTATTATCTCATTAAAAACTGCAATTATGCCTTTTTGGTGGGACCCACTACAAACACTTTACATGCATTTAAATATAGAATGACATTTGAGAAAATATATATACCAAGATATAAAAATTATTTGGTTGGAATAACATGAATTTCATTACCAAATAGCATCCAAACTTATCCTTTAAACAAACATACCCTGACAGTACCATAGTCTTCTTCCTTTAATGTTGGGTTTGGGTTCAAACCAACATCAAGGGTCAGGAAAAGACCCATTAACCCAACCTAGTAGTCCCAACATCAAGCATTTAAACAGATCCATTTGGAAATTATCAAAGCGGAGAGCTTTACAAAACAAGTTCATGTGAGATAAATTATTGCATATCTCCTTTTAGAGAAAATTTTTTTTGGGACAATAAAAAATGAAGTGTGGATTGATCAAACAACAAAGCATGATGTTCTCTTTTAACAACAGAGTTATATGGTGCTAAAGAATAATACTCTTTTTACAGATATGTAGAATGACACTGCATATCCATTTTATGTACCCAAACAAAGAAGAGTCACTATCCCCTAATAAACAGGCTGATGGGTTATGTTGTGTACATATATTATGTCCTAAGCAAAAACATTAATATTTTGGAAGGTTCTAATAATTTATTTTTTGAGTAAAGAAAATATTTTTTGGTGTAATTAATTATTCAAGCTACACTCATTTGGTGTAAATTTTCATGATTTTTTTTTAAAAGTAAAATAATCCATGTTTTGAGACTTGAGTTGTTACATATGCAACATTGTAACCAAATAAGCCATATTTGATGAATCTAAAATCCCTTCATCCCTATTGGGGCAAGTCGAGATTCCTCTTGGCAATTCATAGGCCAGATTATGAGAGATTTATCGCTCATGAATACTTTAGTCCCAACGTAAATAACCTGTTTTTGATCGAATTAGGGTGAAGATTAGTTGAAGTGCGCATAACCTGGTCCGAAAACTAGGGGTGCAACTTGGGTTGGGCAACCCAATTTCAACCCGAACCAAATCCGAAAAAATTAGGGCTTGGGCTAGGGTTTTTAATACTTGGGTTGGGTTTTGGTAAAAAAACCTCAACCCGAATTCAATTTGGGCCGGGCTCGGGTTGAGGCATCGGCAACCCGATTTCAACCCGAATCCGACAAAATAAAAAATAATTATATATATATAAAGTATTAGCACGTTTTTTCATTTTTACTCCATCGTCATTTGTTTCTTGTTGCTTGTTACTCTGTTATGCGTGATTAGTGGTGACAGTGTGATGTTTTTATGGATCTAATTTCTATGTTTTTCTGGGATTGTGCTTTGAAATCACTAGTTTTTTGGTGTGAAAGCAGATGATCAATAATCATGCATTGTTATGAATGAAATATATTGATTGTTTTATGAATTTGTAATTATTCTCCCCCTCTCTCTGTCTTTCTTGCAGTGAACCCGAATTCAACCCGAGCCTGCCCGAATTAAACTCGGGCAGTGCTCGGGTTGAGGAACTCAACCCGAGGTAGGGTTAGGGTTAGGGTTAGGGTTAGGGTTAGGGTTGAAGATTATATACCTAGGATTGGGCTAGAGTTGACTGTCTAACTCGCCCAACCCGCCCGAGTTGCACCCCTAACGAAAACCTTTGACCGTTAAAAAAAAAAGTCAAGGATTCCTCTTTAGGCCTTGATGGGAAGTTTCACTCTATTCCTTCATCCTTCATTGTTCATGTAATTAATATGTCAATTTAAGCTTATCCTCCTAAATAATATGCATGAGATTCATTTGGTTTTGTCCGCTGATTTAGAACACCATGACCCACAAATGTTCTTTTTGTGTAAGGTTTTTTTTTTTGGTAAGTCTTTGTGTGTAAGATTACTAGAGGTGAAGGGGTTAGAATTTAATGTCATAGTGATTGGACAATTTTGAGCTTATGTGATTATTGAGATAGTTCAACTAGGCTTAGACACTTGCTTTCTCAATGGTAGAGTGTTCGAATCCTATCACATCTCTAATAAGGTTAAGGTTGTGGACTTGTGGGCATTCAAAATGTTGGTGAACGATGATGGTGGGCTTGTGAGTTAGTGGAGATAACTAGGTTCCGAGTTGGAATGAAGTGATGGAAAGTGGAGGTGGTGGTTGTAAGGTTTTGGATGGTGGAGAGCTGATGGAGTCTGTGGCGACTACAAAAGGTTTAGAATAGTGGTGGGGGTGTTAGAGGGATTCTTTTTTAATAAATATTTTTAGTATTTTCTTGAATTACAGGTAAATAGGTAATTTTAAAAAATATATACCATAACGATAAATCCAACTGGTCGATCTGTTGACCGAGGGAAGAGTACAACTAAGGGTATTCACAGGTAAGAATTAAGATATTTCACATTCCTATTCGATATTTTGCGGAAAAGATTTTTCTTGGCCTACCCTATTCGATCAAGTGTACTATTTCTATCCTTATCCCGTCCAAAACAATCGGGTAGGAAGTCGGGTGAACACAATATTTTTTAGTTATTAATATTTAAATCATTTTAATTCAATTAAGTAGCCTGCACTAATTAACAAACATAATAATATTTAAAATGTTAAAAATTTAACATATTAATATTGTTTCTGGTTTGTGGTTTCTGCACACATTAACAGTTTTAAAATGTTAAAAATTTAACACACACACACACATATATATATATGTGTGTGTGTGTACGCGGGTAAGAAGACGGAATTTTTAGGGGTATTTCGTATTCTTACCCGATTTTTACGGAATACCAAAATTTTTTCCGTTAACCTACCAATTTTTTGCGGTAGCCGATCAATTGGGTAGGTTACAGTTAGAATATTCAGGTAATAAAAAATTTGAACACCCCTGAGTACAAATCCAAAAAATAAAAGAAATTTAGTCTAAGTTTAGTTAGCGGTGTCCGACTCAACTTATGCGCACTTCAAATAATCTTCTTCTTGATTTGGTCAAACACAAATTATTCATACTGAGATTATGATATTTATGATAATTAAGGGTGCGTTTGGTAACGTTTTCGTTTTTATGTTTTTTTCTATAAAAAAAATAGAACTAAGTTTTGTTTTTTTGGTGATAAAAATTAAAAATATAAAACATGTTTGATAGTCTTTTATATTTAAAAAAAAAAGTGAAAATAAAAATAAAAAATCTGTTTGGTATTGTACCAAAAATTCATCACCCAAACCCCACCACCCAACCCCCAGTAACCACCCAAAACCACCCACCGAAACCCACCCCCAACCCCCATTGACCACCCAAAACCACCACCCAACCCCACTGACCACCCACCGAAACCCACCCCCAACCCCCATTGACCACCCAAAACCACCACCCAACCCCACTGACCACCCACCGAAACCCACCTCCAACCCCCATTGACCACCCAAAACCACCACCCAACCCCACTGACCACCCACCAAAACCCACCCCCACCACCACCAAAACCCCACCACTGTGGCAGAGTTACCACAACCACCGAAATCCACCACCACAACCATTGAAACCCAACCCCAATCCAACCACCAAAACACACCCCTTCCACCATCGAAACCCACCCCCAATCCAACCCCCACAATCGAAACCCCCAACCCACCCCCAACCCCTACCATCGAAACCCACCCCCAACCCCCACCATCGAAACCCACAATCCACCACCACCACAACCGCCGAAATCCAACCCCAACCAGCAAAACCCACTACCCATCCCTGAAACCCAACCCCACCACCACCCACAAAACCCAACCCTGAACTCCCCAACACAACCATCAGAGAAGGGCGAGAGAGAGAGAGAGAGACAGTGAGTCGAGAGAGACCAGAGACGAGATGGAGTAATCCTTCGCAGCGATTGGTGGTGGCGATGGCGTGGCTTCGGCTTCGTCGTTGTCGTTGGCATCGAGAGAGAGAGAGAGAGGGCAGAAGAGACGATAGAGAAGGGTGAAAGGGATAGCCTTTTATACCCAAGCAAATAAAAAGAGGTTTTTTGTTGCTAAGAAGGATCGATGCCAAGACCTCATTAGATCATCGCGTGTGTTTTTTTTTTGGATGTTTTCAAAAGCATCCTTTTGGATGTTTCCACATTTTAGCCTTGTTTTTAAAACGGAGATGTTAAAAAAAAAACAAAAACATTCACCAAACGTATTTTTATTTTTTTTTTAGCCATAAAATGAAAACAAAAACGGAAAAAAACAAAAATCGCCTGTTACCAAACGGGCCCTAAATTTTTCATGACTTGACTTTAAAAGATGCTAAAATTCGAACTCGTACGAAAATTTGCTCTTAAAATTAAGTAAGAGTAGCAAAGCTCACATTAGAAACTATAAGGACAACTATTGACATGTTGAGAAACCACAGGGGTCGTTATGTATGTTACTAAACAGAAAAAGCACAGACGTAAAATTCCAACTGGTCCACTCCATTGTAACAGTCTCTCTGATTTTAAAATTCCAACCTTTCCCTTCTCTCTCTCTCTGTCTCTCCCACACACACAGTTAAATCGTCGGCGATTTTCCGTTCACCACCTCAACGACATCATTTTGATCATATAAATGTCTCAGCAGCAGCAGCAGCAGCAGAGTAATATTCCGGTGAGCGAAGTGTATTGGTCTCTGGTCGCAAAGGCCGACAAGAAATTCTCCAAAATTAGGGATTTGCCCTACTACGAACGCAACAGGTCAATCCATTTCTCTCTCTATCTTCCGTTTGTTTCTAGAGAAAATTGCGTTTTCTAATTGTACTGAGAAAAGAAGAAGAATCTGAATCATGGATTTATTATTATATATTCGTCGCCATTGTTATTATGCATGAAAATTTTGTTGACAGTGTTATTGTAGTCATCCACATATATAGTAAGCTAAAAACGAACACAGTATTGTGAAAATAAATAAAATCAGAAAGAATTTTGCTGGTGAGAAAAAAAAGATGAAATCTAATAGAACAGGAGACAATATGAAGTATTGACTAGGGCTGTTAGTCGAACGGGTCCGAGCCGAGCTTTAAAAGCTTGTTTCTTAATCGAGCTTAAAAAATTGTTCAAGCTTGGCTCGTTTAGAAAACGAGCCGAGCCTGAACGAGCCAAAAACAAGTCAAACCTGAGCCAAGCCCGAGTATTTGCACATAAACGAGTCGAGCCTGTCGAGTTTGAGCCGAGCTTGTAGGGCTTGTTTTCTAAACGAGCCTAAAAATTTGTTCAAGTTCGGGCTCGTTTAGAAAACGAGCCGAGCCAAAACGAGCCGAGCCTGAACGAGCTGAACCCGAGCCGAACTCAAGCCAAGCTCGAGTAGCTCAGTTTGATTAACAGCCCTAGTATTGACACAGCATTGTTGTGCAATTTTGTTTTATACAACTTGAATTCGATAAGAAAGGAACCCTCGCCCAAAGAGGAGTTAAAAAAGCAGTTTCGCTTCTAGTTGTATCGAGAGAAGTTTCTCAAGAGTGGTTTTCCATACTCTCCTAAAATCTAATCTGTTTGGTTGCCTATTAGATAGAGGAAACAGAAGAAAAAGAAAAAGCAAAGAAATCCCATCATGTTTAACTCTCTCTCTCTCACACACACACACACACACACACACACACACACACACATATCTGTATATTGGTCTAGTAATCTGTAATCAAGCATTCTGATTAGATCATTGTCCTCAACTGCATGGTCATATTAGTTATAATTGACTAATTAGTCCACATGAGTTTTAAAATGATACTGTCCTCCATTTTGTTGTAAACCCAACATGCGTAATAGCTTATTGAATTGTGGCCTCAACAGTGACGCCACCTCAGGACAAGGGGGTCATCCCTCTGCCTCCCCCTCCCTCTCCCCCTTGAGGGACGGGTTCCTTTAATCTTCATTTTGTTTTGTTTATAGATTATATGAGTCCCTCAAAGTATTGATTATTCCAATGTGGTCCCTCTGAACCATATGCCGCCCTTTGGTTTATTCTTGATTGATCTCTGTAGTTTTAAATTTCTGACTTCCTTCCTGTATGATCTTAATATCATGTATTTTTTGATAGGAAACAAAAGATTTATTAATTTGCAAGTAATACATTGTAAAGTAGCATAGGATGGATAAGATGTCCATCGTAAAGGATAAAAAAGGCAAAAGCAATACATAACGACTATGAGTCGCATAAAGCTTTCCATCTTTCCAAAAAAAAAGGTGTGAAATTCCTTCAAAGTCCTTAGTAATCGAAGCCCAAAAGAATGCCAAAAAGTAATTTTGATTCCGTAGGTCTTCTGCCAGCTCTCCTCACTCCTCAAATATTTAGATATTAATATTATGTTATCAAGAAGAGTGGAAGTGGAAATTTTACGTAGTTATTTCTTTTTACTTTGTGAAGTTTCATAAGAAACTGATCTTCCATAAATTTTATACTATTTTCTTGATGGTCCTACACTTCATTGACAGTCAAACATGCACTTCTGTGACTAATAAATCACCTTTACCATTTGACGAAAAATCAACAAAATGAGGATTTTTTGTTAAACTTTGCTTTGTAGTTTGTGTAATTTGCCTCATTGGTCCAGTAATTACAATGACCCTAAACTATGTATATTGTGGATTTGCACCAGATATGGTACGTACTTTCACAAAGTTTTTAAAGTGTACACCCAATTGTGGAAGTTTCAACAAGAGAATCGACAGAAGCTGGTGGAAGCAGGGCTCAAGAGATGGGAGATTGGAGATATTGCGTCTCGTATCGGTCAGCTTTATTTCGGGCAGTATATGAGGACAAGTGAGGCAAGTTATCTCCAAGAGTCATATATATTCTATGAAGCCATCCTGACTAGGGAGTATTTCAAAGATGGTGTGTTTCAGGATCTGAATCTTGTCAACAAACAATTGAGGTTTCTTGCTCGGTTTTTGACGGTTTGTTTAGTGTTGGGCCGGCGAGAAATGGTCTATCAGTTGGTAAATCAGCTCAAAATGTTGGTTGATGAGTGCAAGAGGACTTTCCAGGTTATTTGCTTGAAAATGTTTTTCTGACATCTACATTGCAGTGCTTTTTTTTTCTCATAATCTGATTTTTTTTTGGAGCCACATTTGTACATCCTAGTATTTATACTTCACTGTTCTTCCTGTAATGGTTTAGATAAAATTATTATTCATCGTTGTGGAATATCAAAATGGAATCTTTTCGAGGTGGATGCCTCATGGAAGTGAAATTGCTTCATCATGTTCAATTTGACATTGAAAGCTAATCTTATCTAATCGTCAATATATGGCCATTAATAGAGGTGGGATTGTTATCCTAAACTAGTTTGGATTTTTTCTAGCACAGTATGTTATTTGGCTTTGGAGTTTTGCAATGCCTCATTGCCGATAAGGAACTGGTGCAAAATCGTGACTTGTGGAGCACAATGGAAAATTGTACACATGGATGTGGTGAAGTGTCTTATTTTCCTCCTGGTTTTGGAGGGTGCACTCGGATGCGTGAAGAAAATTTAATTGCTATGTTTTGGATGGTCTGCACAAATTTTCGTGGAAATGAAATGATTATAAATTCAAGGCTTTTACTTTGAAATTATTAATAAAATGTCATTGTGAACTGTTTAAACCAATGAAATGCCCTCGCAGCCTGAAAGAGTAATACTGTACTATTGAATATGTACATGAAGCCTGTTTTTTTTCTGATGCCCCATGCTGTTTGATAATTGAATTTGGTTTCTATTTGATGGCAGACTTTCAATCTCTCCTCACTATTAATTGAATGCCATGATTGCCCAGAGATATCATTTGACATGTGCTTCCCTTGTAGACAGTTTGCATAACCTTCAAATGATCTTCTATTCAGGAAACTGACTTTAAAGAATGGAAGCTGGTGGTTCAGGAAATAGCTAAATTTCTGAAAGCTGACCCACCTTTTATGAATATCAGGCCTTTGAGATATAGTATCGTGTTGGATCTGCATCCAGATTCTATTGCCAACACAAAGAGAAAACTAAGATTAAGAGATGCGATACTCTGCAGCTACCACCCTAATGAGGTTTGCACCCTTTAGTATATGAAATTTATAGTTTGTTCAGTTTAGGTGTTCACATAGAAAATCTAAATGGATATTTTGGTGCTAAAATTTTTCGTTGGTTTGACTTATGATATAGTGGTCTTAATTAATTCATTGAATTCTGACCATTCCACTCTTTGTGGCTTTTTTCTTTTTCATTCTTGGACCAGATCAAGTTTTCGGAGCTTTCTCTTGACACTTTCAGAATGCTCCAGTGTCTGGAGTGGGAACCTAGTGGCTCCCTTTACCAGTTTAGTGGAGCTCATTCAAGTGGGAATGGCAACATTGCTCAGAATGGGGCCCCAGGGCCTAGTCGAGTTAATTACTCACAAGATATAACTGATCCAACTTTGCCACCTAACCCATGCAAAGCTGTCTTATATCATCCATCGATTACACATTTCATGGCAGTGAGTATCTACTAACAATGTGGTTTTTCAAGTTATGCACTTCTTTATATTGAAAGTTCGATGTTTGGGCTTTTGGGGTGATTTGGGAGGTCGCGCTTCTTTTTACATTGTTTGACATCTTTTACTGTGCCATTATTAGTATGGTAGAAGCTTTGGTTCGACTTAGAATCATGACAATAGTGTATAAAATGACTTACTTTCTGAGTCTTTTGCAGAAGGATATGAGTACAATAAGTTTAGAGGTAAACATATTCTGCACAAATTCCCTTTGTTAACAGCAAGAGGTTTACATGTGCTTTCAATGGCAGGTTCTGGCTACAGTTTGTGAGGAGCTTCCTCCTGATGGAGCTCTCCTAATATATCTATCTGCTTCAGGTAATGCATACTCCACTTGTCTTCCTGACTGGTTTTTACTTTTCATCAAGTCTGAGGCATTCAGATTCTTCATATGGCTCATGTTTATATTGTTCAACTTGCTTCAGGCAGCAATGTGCATGCTGTGCCATCTCTGTCCTGTGCTGGAACTTGTATATGCAATTCCGAAAACATGGCCAACATCTCATTCCACTCTCCACCTGAGAGCCCAAACTCTTCTTCTGAGCAAAGCAAAGGGGACTGCTTACATTACCATACTGGTGGCTTGCATATTGGTGCTCGTGGAAATGGAGGTATTCCAAAAAGAATAAAAACCAATACACAGCTTAAGAGCAACTAACTAAGTCATGCATCTAGGCAGTGTTCTCATCACTTACAGGCATCTCTCAATGTAATTGTTTGTTAATCAGTTTTTCTTTTTCTAGGCTGTTCTCCAATAATAAGGTGCATATCGACTTATGCAACTTGTTAGACAACGTCTCATATTAATTAAATAGCACTTCCCAAACTAGTATATTAGCATTCTTGGTCTCTCTACTCATTGCCTATTGATTTTGAGTTAGATGCTTTATGATAGGGAGGGTTTTGGTCAAGGCTCAATTTTATCGATCTGGGAAGTGATTCCCTTTTGTTCATGTATTCATGTACACAGTGCAACTGGGGTTTGCATGTGCAGGGAGTGTTAGTGTCTCCCACTTCAGTGAAAGGACACTTTCCAAACTAGTATATAAGTCTGTGGCCTATTTACTTGTTGCCAATTGGTTTGGGTTGAATATTCTAACAACTCTCGGGTCAAGTGAACCTTTGTTAGTGTTGATGGCATCATTTAACTCATCATACTTACATTGTTGAGACATAGATGATTTCCCAATTAGGTTATTCACCAAGAGCTTCCTGATAGTTCTTTGACATGCTGTGATTCCAATCCTCTTCTCTCTCTCTCTCCTTACAAATCCCCGTTTCTATTTATGTTCTACCAAACTTTGGCAGCATAGGCCCTTGCTTTTTGTCCTTCTCTTGGTTTTTCTTTCCTGCTGCTTCTGTCATTGAGCCTTTAGAAAATCAATTTTCAGCCCTTCCTCTCCTGTTGTCTCTTTCCTTTTCCAGTCTTTTTCTCCTGTCTCTCTTTTCCTCTTTCAAGAGTAAGTTATAGTGGTTTGTTGATTAATTTGCGTCTTCTCTACACTTAACCATTGCCACTTTAGTCTCTTTATTACAAATTATGTCCTCATATGCCTGATCAATATTTGAAATATAGATGCTGCTGCTGGTCATTTGTATTCATTGCTGCTGTTATTGTTTTGGCGTACATATGAAAATGTTGGGACAAAATGATTGTACTGGTCATATTATCCATATAACCAACTGTTTACTGCTCGATAGAAAGTGAAAATCACTAAATTTTTTGGATGGGGTATTTATCATACAATGAGGGTCATTTGATGTAGCAGATACATGTGAGAGTTGTAAGCTAAAATATAGGAGATCTCGTCCTTGACAACAGTTATCTCTTAAAACAATAAAGATGACAAAGCAATTGAAAACTCTTGGTGAACTGAAGGTTGTGGTTCCAAAGATGAAGAAGCAGAGTAAATAAGGGACCTTTAGTTTTCAGTCGATGATGCGTAATGAGCCTCTAGGTAAACAAATGAGACTGGTCCAGTTTTGCAATGAAGTCCTTGTGTTGGAATGGAGATGATTGAGTTCTCTAAGAAAGGGAGGTGAGAAATAGGGATGACTGTCTGTAGAATTTCTTTATAATGAAAAAGTAAGGGCACCATCAAGCTTCCAGACTAGTTGGAATGTAGACGACTGATTTGGTGGTTGACAGCATTCTTTTGATCATTCTCTTTCTCTTCAGGTTGATCAGGCGATTCATTATCAGTCAAGGAAAATGTTGAAGAGACCAAAAGCGGAAGGGAATGGTAGTTAATATGTGTGCACTCATAACTTCAAATACTCCTCCAAGTTTCTTCTGTTGGGTGTTTTGACATGTAGTTCCATGTTATCTTTTATAGAATGCAAGCTTGACATCGAACGAATCACTTCTAAAGTTTGGCATGCAAAACATGTTGTGAAATTCCAGTAGGTCATTGAGAAATCCAAATCCACAGTGAGGGCCCCAAAATGGGCATTGTTCAAATAATACTCTGAGTCTTGCAATCTTATGGTGGATAGCAATCCATGAAGTCGATTACGAGAATAAAAATCCGCTCTTCATAATTTCTTGCAGGAACTAGGATGAAAAGGTGAACTGCACGGGTGCCTTCACATTACTTCTATTATCAAGGACACATAGAAAAGGTAGAGGACTTAAATTTGTAGGGAATACTTAACATCATGTAGCTCAACAGAAATTGTGTGCTGGTTGTTGTTGCAGGTTAACGGTTCTATAGGGGGTAAGATTGGGGAAGGTGGATGTGAATGATAAGTATCCAAATTTATGCAATAATTGTACACAAAATTCTGGGCATGCTGAAATAGTAGGGCTAATTTTTTTTTGGTTCTATTGCTACCTCAGTAGAGAAAGCAGTCTTGACAGATTGGTTGATTTTCTGTGATAAAACTTCTGATTCATTTTGGTTATAGATATATGTTTTGATGAATAATAGCATATGAAGAACATAATTTTCATGGGTTTTCCCATTCTCAATTTCTCGTTAACACTGCACTTCATGTTTGTTGATGCTTCTGACTCTTATGCTCTTCTTTTGTAGAATCACTAAAGAATGTGCCTAATCTTGTCAGTTATTATAGATTTGCTTCTACCAGCATTGAAGTATATTTATCCTAAGATGATACATTCTTTTCAGGTTTGAATTGCATTTATCCTTGTGATCTAATTCCATTTACAAGAAGACCTCTTTTTCTGGTTGTTGACAGTGACAGAAGTAAAGCATTCAAGGCAAGTATCTTAACACAACTCTTTGTTTAACAACTCATGAGTTTCATATGCAGCAGTTTGAGACATGGCCATGATAATATGAATGGTGAATTCGTGCCTATACAACGAGCTTTTTTTTGAATGTAGTATTATTTGAAACAATAAGATTTGTTGATGTACTTGTTGTATATAAGTCTAGGAATTTTTTGATTTATTAAGAATTTTTTTGGGGGGGGGGATGTTTGTTAGGCATAGCTAATGGGAGCACAAATGTTTCCTCTGTAAGAAGTTTAATTATAAACAAATCAATATAATAAAAAAGAAGGTTAGATATGAAAATTGTGTGGTTTTGGTTGCTTAACCAGCCCCCTCTCCCCACCAAAAATCCCCACCCCCAAAAAAGTGCAATTTGGTTAAGGAGTGGCTTGGACTTTATGAGAATTCAGTGATATTTAAATCGCCTAATACTTCAAAGGGGCAAGAGACGAAAAAGTGGGTCTGGTTTGAGGGGAGTTGACATTCGAATAACTTCTGTATATTTGTTCAGTTAAGTTCCAACAGCTTGTAGCACAAAATGTGAGACACAAAGCTTTATCATGACTCATGACCACCATATGAAAAGATTTTGTTAGAGGAGATCATTGCATTCATATTAAACAACTCAAAATTAAGAGAATTTAGTACTTGGGGAGGGAAGGCTTTCCAAACCCTCCACCCCTAAATTAATTGCTATAATACAGAGTGTTAAATAACCATCTATTTCAAAAACTTAAACCGTTGGAGAGGATGTAACTTATGTATTTATACTTTAACACGCTCCTTAATGTGTCGACTAGATTTTGGGCATAACACGTGAATTTTTTATTTATTTTTAATAATTAGGGTAGCGACATGATTTGAACACATGACTTACCATGTTAAACAACCATCTACTCTAAAAGTTAAATTGTGGGAGATGGTAGAACTTAAGATTTTATATTTTAACACAGAATACTAGCGTCGGCCCGTCCGGTTCACAGAATTTACTGCTTTATCAAATGTTTCTACATTTTCTACCCAATCGCTTACCATATGGGATAAGCATTACAAATAAATTTATTTTTAAAAAACTAAATGAATGGTAGTTAAAATTAGTGGGGTGGAGGGGTGGTTAAATGGGAAATGTGATAGAATATGATTGGATAAAATATTGTATTCTAATTAATGAAATCAAAATTATGAGAAAAAAAGGAAATGAGGATGGAAGACCTCTTAGGCCCTCTCTCCCCTAAATTAATCATAAGAAGCTATAGTGTGTATATTGGTTCAGCTTCTTATATTGCTTTGAAAGTGAAACAGTATGGTCAATGGTTGGGCCCTTGACAATGCCATATCATTATGCCTTTGGGTTTAAATTTGACAAATCAATGATCTTTGATCACTGACGACCATATCTAGTCTACAACATCCACAAAAATAATTTTGAACATTATATTTTAACCTGGGCTAACATTTCTTGGGACTCGAAATCGTTGTCCCTTTAGATGGAGGAACGGGTAAAAATGAATAACTAGGAAAGAAACTACAAGAACAAGGAAGTTTTTAAAAGGTCAAGTTCGGTCCTCTTGCTTTATCCTATTACAGAACTTCGAAACTCGATGTCTAGCTTTTCAAATGTGGTGTTAAACAACCATCTAATCCAAAATGTTAAGTTGGTGGAGAGGGTGTAACTTAAGTATTTATATTTCAACACGTCTACTCACGTATAGGCTAGATTTTGGGCCTAGCACCTGAAAACTTTTTTAATAATTAGGGGGTGGCGAGATTCGAACAATAAGAGTTCTTGCTCTGATACCATATTAAACAATCATTTACTCTAAAAACTAGGCTGTTAGAGAGAGTGTAATTTAAGTATTTATACTTCAACACGTCCACTCACGTGTGGGCTAAATTTTGGGCATAGCACATAAAAATCTTTTTAATAATTAGGGTGGCGGCAAGATTCGAACACAGGACCTCCTGTACTGATACTATGTTAAACAATCATTTACTCCAAAAGTTTAAGCTGTTGGAGATGGTGCAATTTAAGTATTTATACTTTAACAAGCCCTATCATGTGAAGGCTAGATTTTAGGCCTAGCATGTGAAAATCTTTTAATAAGTAGGGTAGCGGCAAGATTCGAACACAAGACTTCCTGCTCTGATATCATGTTGAACAACCATCTACTCCAAAAATTTAAGTTGTTGGAGAGGGTGTGTAATTTAAGTATTTTTACTTCAACACATCCCCTCACGTGCAGACTAGATTTTGGACCTAACACGTGAAAACTTTTTTAATAATTAAGATGACAGTGAGATTCGAACACAGGACTTTCTACTCTGATACTATGTTAAACAACTATTTACTCCAAAAGTTTAAGCTGCTAGAGTGGGTGTAACTTAAGTATTTATACTTCAACATGTGACAAGAACGATACAGAGCATGATATAAAGACTGGAAATTCCGGAATTTTTCATGGAATATGTTTAGGGCATCTTTGATTTTGTTTAGGATGAAATCAATGCCCTTTTTAATGTCTATGTTTGGATAATATGGTAGGAGTTTCATGTTTCTAGAGTGAGGGCATTTAGGTTATTTCCATAATTGTTTGTGGAGCCTATTGGGATCATATGTATGTCAGGTTATGCTATTTGATTATTTTGGTAGATACTATTAATGCTTCTTTAGTTTAGTCAATGTTTTTTTTTTTGTGGGCCAAGTACTTGCCATTTGATCTGACTCATAACACATGATGCTGCTAGTTTTATCAACATTCTTCTAAAACCTAAAAATAATTCACCATCGGATCTTTTTGCCTTCCCACTATCCAAGTGAAAACTCCTTTCTAGACAGGTATTTAATCACCTCAAAATAGGAAAACGTTTAGGGAAGGGCATTATTAAATCATTCCATTAAAACTCCTCTACCCAACAACACCAGACTCAAGCAAAGCAACAAAAGGGCTTTCACGCCTTTGACTAATGAACGTCATGTTAGTCATGCCAATGTATACTATCAGAGCATCTAGCCCAAAACCAATTGACAATGAGTGGAGTGACTCTCAAGTATATAAACCAACCTTTGTGGTCTTAATTATTCAGTGTGGGATACAAGATCTCTTAACACCCTCACGTGGGACTTGAGCTCGCATGTGAGGTTATCAAACAAACAAATAACTATACATATCGAAAAATTCAAATGGATAAGAGACTTGACCTATTGACCACCCAAGGTCTAGCTCTAATTCCGTGTTAGGGCATTCAACTCAAAATCAATTGAAAATGAGTGGAGTGGCCCCTCAAGTGTGTAAGCCAACCTTGATCCTAATTATTTTATTTGGGATACAAGATCTCTTAACATATACATGTGCACAAATTAAATGGGTGCCACCCCTAGAAGTCTAGAACACGACTTTCCCAACAACTGGTGGCAATCACGTAATACCTAAATTCAGCTCGCTGCCTTGTGCAAATTCGGCTTGCTGAATCAGTGAAAACTTGAGTTTCATGCACGAGTTGTAGCTTTAGCATTGCAATGGATGTGGCCCAGGAACAGAATGTACTTATCAAAACCAAATTACGACATGTTATTCTAAAAGCTTTTCCAATACTACAACTCATCATTACTTTTATTATCTCTCTTGGAAGAAAATCCTGCAGTCTGTAATTCAACAATACTATCTTAAGAAACGAAGTTTCTCTAGTTTCACTGGCACAACACCTCCATTATGTCATTTTAAGACATTAAACACTCTCTCTGTGTTCTCCAGCATTGAATGGTCAATAGTTGCTTGGCACAACTACCACACACACACACACACATTTGTGCCGAACTTTGGCATAAACCTAGCAGGTAATCAATGACACGTGGACATAAGGCTACAAGATTTCTGTAATTGGGAAGTTAAATTTTTTTGTTTCCTTTTTCATAACAAAATGACAGCTACAGCATCATCCTTGGGGAGATGGTCAGGCTGAATCAACCAATAGTGGTTGTTCTTCTCTACTCTAGTTCACAAATTGTATGCGATGCTATATTGTCTCAACAAAACCAAGCTTATGGTGACCTAATCAACCAGAGACCAATGCAAGATAACACAAGTGCATTGAGGTCTGATGATGCATTAACAGATTCTGGACCCTTTTACAAATCTCAACAAATTGATGGTTACTCTTATACGACCAGAAAATAATATTGGGTGAACCACTGTTTAAGCACATGGTTGAGGATAATGAAAACACACTGGATAGAAAGAGGATGCTTCTATAAGAAAGGTTGTCAAAAAGTTTTCACAAATGAAAGACAAGCTCATAATTGAGGGCATCTGGTAATTAAAAATAAGTTTTAGGGTGTGAAACATAAAATTATGAGCATGTGCTTCATTCTGTCAGAGCTGAGTTCTCCACTGTCCAGGGGAGCTGATGCAAAGCAAAGCCCCTCCGATAGTTACTGGCCACAGCCCAAACAGAGTGTCCTTTGGAGTTTATATCAGTACAGAGACTATTGTGATTTATATTCATTAACCTACCAGGTTCCTGTCCCTTTGGTACTTATCATATATGCTGTTACTTTTGCAGTTCGGGCAATTAATGATCTTTAGTACGCCATTTCTTGTAATATGTGGTTAATATTTTGGTACATACCTATGCAACATAGCATTAGGTCTAGCTGTTCACATGGAGGTGATGAGTTTTGCTATATGGATTACCATGCAAAAAAGCACAGAAGGAGACCCCTGGATTTTGGTTTGTTTTGGGGGGTGGGGGGTGGAGAGAGAGAGAGAGAGAGCAAGGTAAAATTCCGAAGGATGCAATAGGTTTACAGAATTTGCAGATCAACACACTTCCATGCTAGAATCCTGTTTGTATTCCGTTAAGGAAGCAACTGTTGCTATTCTTGTTTCACCAATTCTTCTCGGTACTTAATGTATGACTAACTGGCAACAGCATGATTATTGTAAGGTTCTGCTGTGTAATCGGTATACTAGACTTTGACATTATTCTACATGGACTTGGGTACAAGTATCTGGTGTGAGTATGTGCTAATTTGTCTAACGAATAAATAAAATGACATAGGGATATAGAAAAATATCGATATATTTTGGTATTTCCCTCTATGTTCCAGGTGAACAGTGGTGTTCTATGTTACGTAGACTTCAAAAATGTGTACTTCGCTGATTTTGGAATTGTTAGATAGTGAAATCTGATGGATGTGTCTGACACATATCCCACACAGCTTATTCGGGTATCAATTGTCTGATAAGGGTACTTGATGCATTTTGAAGACTCCATGCAACATAGCTCAATTTAAGGGAGAACTTTATATGTTCACGTGAAATAAAAGGTTCATGCTTCTCAAATGTACTTTTTTTGTTCTTTTAAATGATAGTTAAAATCATGGAAAAAAAGCTTTGACATCATCTTTATAAATTTGATATTCGGTCACTTGGTATATATCTTTAATAGTTACCTATCTAACCAGCCTTACACATCGTTTGCTTGCTAGTATCTCATTTAAGTTAACCGTTAATCATCCGCAGGCTATAAATGGAGCAGAAAAAGGAGAGCCGGTTGCAATGCTCCTATCTCCAACTACTTCATCACCTATACCTGCTTCTGTAGATTCTTCTCGTCACGCAAATGGAAGCCTATTCACCATTTTTCTCACAGCTCCTTTGCAGGCGTTCCTCCTCTTGCTTGGTTTTACCGGTTCTGAAATTGAAATGGTCTGGTAGTCCGCACCGCCTCTCTACTTGTCTTTTAATTGCTTTACTCTGTTGTTGGGCTAAACTAGAAATCAGGTTTTCAGGCTATGTATAGCAAGGCTGAGAATCTGCTTTCCTCTTCGTTAAATCACTGGGGATCAATGTTGGCAGCTTCTGACAATCTTGATCCTGTCTGGGCTCAAGTTTTGAGTGATCCATTCCTCAGGCGACTTCTCTTAAGGTACCTTCCAGCTTTTAATTCCTTTTCTTTCTGGAGGTTAATTTCTGGTCTCTAAGTGCAATCCACTGCATGAGATTCCCGACGAAGTGCGGCCAGGGGAGGGTCAGATCCTCTCCATCTTTACATGCATCTGTATATGTGTGTGCTTACGTGTGTTTAAAGTTTAGTTGTTGAACTTGACTAACAAATTGAAATGTACTATCAAAGTCAAGTTCCGAATATATCAGCAAGTAATTAAAAAAAAAAAGGTATTTTTGTGTGATTTGCTTGAAGATCTTTGAACACAATTATTTTTGGGCGTTAGAAGAATTTCAAGTTTCATGGCTACTTTGAGTTAATACTGAGTGATCTGCAAATGCTGCTGAACAACGAAAAAAAAATTTCTCGATGACAAAAGCCTGAATCTTTTAGTGTTTTTGGAAGGAAAAGAACAACATACATTGCTGTATTTGAGGTTTGATGTGTGAAATCTAGATCAATCTACACTTTTTTGGTGTCTGAGGGGGGAACTTCAGACATACTTTTGGTGGAGAATTCGAAAGAAAAATCATTGGACTTATTCATATGGGTTTACGGTTGAGATTTGCTTGCTTGGTGACATATCGACATTGTTTAAGAGCCTTTTCCTCTGTAGGATTAAATGAGATCCCCAATACGCGCGGCTCAAGTTCTGTGGCTTGGTCTATGCTTCTTAGATAACATTGCTTTTATTTCATAGATGTGTAGAGGGTAAAATTTTCTTGTAATGTCACAGATTCATATTTTGTCGGGCGGTGCTATCGCTATATGCTCCAACTTTCAACAAGACAGAATTTCTTCCTGAATGTATGCCTTGCCTCCCCGAGGATGTGCTGCCAATGAGTGCCAAATCTCAAACAACCGTTCTGCAAATAGCCGACATTTTTGGTGCTACCAACAAGTTCATCTTCTCAGAAGGAATCATGCTTTCTCCAAGCGGGCATACCAATGAGGAGTCAATTTCATCTTGATGCAACTCATTTCCAAATATGCCTTACGAAACGCAAAGTTTGTGTAAACAAAAGCTTGTTTCAGTGTCTTCCCCACCCCCCCCCCCCCCCCCCCCCCCCCCCCCCCCCCCCTTTCTCTCCCTCTTTTCTCTTTATTCTCTGTTGTTTGCTATTCAGATGACTGCTGTACTTGCAGTTTGTACACTCTTCACATGTGATGCTTGGAAGTGTGGTTGGGAAGATCTCCATGGAAGACTATGCCGTGAGTCCCTTTTCTTTCGTTTTTCTGCTGCTATTATTATTTTTTGACGAGTATGAGAGTTTTAGGCACTATTGGATAACACTATTTTTAAGTACCTTTTTTCAGTAGCGTTTGTTTTGTAATTTTGTTTTTTCTTATCAAAGCTTGTTTACTTTCTTTAAGCTTAATCATATGTATAATAATACACCAATGCATACATATAAATAATGTTATATCTATACTGGGATTCCTGTAGATCATCTTCAAAAAATAGTAATTAAACATGAAATAAGATTAATATTACTTGAATCTAAGTTGCTGTTGAATTGGCGGTGGATCTTAAATATTAAAATCCAATTCACTACCAATCCTGTGGTTATAATGAGTCTCACTCCTACGTGGTCATTAGTGGTTAGTGGTGTAACTCACGCGGGTTGGACGGGTTAGGGGGTTAATCTAAGTCTAACTCTAGGTACAACAACTTTAATCTTAATTCAACTCAAACTCGACTTTCAACTTGAGCTACTCAGTCTGAGTAGTGTCCAAGTTATTTTTTTAAAACTCGGGTTGAATTCGGACTCATAACCTTATATACCACATCGACGACACCAAAAAAAACTCTCGACATCAATCATGTAAAACTATAATTGAAAGCACAAACCGAACTAGTTCCAAAATAAATAAAAAAAAAACATACAAATTCTTAAATCAGAGTTCCACCCAATTCAATAAATCACAGAAAAGAAAGAAAAGAAACCAAATTACGACATTAACAATCCCATTGAGAAACAAAAAAAAAATGAAAAAAACAAGTATTGGAGGAGATTTGAACCCGTACAAAAATTACTTCTTTGTCAAGGAAATAGCTATACTGCATGACTTTATTACCTCCATGGATGCATATTGAGCCACATTCTCTGCATACCTCAAAAACAAACCATCAATTATAGAGTCTCCAAAATGAGTAGCCAACAGTGGTTCTGTAATAGCTCTTATAATTTTTGCCGAAAAAGTCCCTCTTATTTTCTGTTTATCAGACAGACACTCGTTCTCATTCTCTTTCTCATTGTGGTTTCTGACATCCTCTATAGTCTCTTCAAGAACTTTTAGGCTTTGAAGATTAAAAGACCCTTCCTTTTGAATAATAGCCTCCACTTCATCCTTGTAGGGTGTGTACACAGGAATATTGAATGAGTCAATGTCAGCCTCCTTGACAAGCCCCTAAAACCAAAAAAAAAAAAACTATTGATTAGGCAAGTTTGTTGAAAGTAGGGCGGTTCACCTGAGTCCACGGGTAAGTAATAATGTATTTCATCTCTCGAGGTGATGAATTGCGAAAAACCAAATTTTTGGTTGATCCTACTCGATCGAGGGTAATGTTTCAAGTCGAATTTCTCCCAAAAAATTGGCTCAGAAATAAGGTAGGAATGCGGAATATCACACATATTTTTAATTTTTAGGTTATTAATTTTTGGGTCATTTTAACAATTCAATTACCAAATTTTTGAATTGCTTTTATAATTACGCTATTAAAATATAATATAAGAACGTTTAAACCAACACAATAAATCCAATAATACGAGCATATAAAATGACATCGTTTTATACAAAATATATTATTATTTTTAAAAAATTAAATATAAGTGCAGGTCGGATAGCAATGCAGAATTTTTATGAATATTTCGCATTCTCGCAATTTTACAGAATACTAAATTTTTTATCATTGGCTGGCCGAAATTTTGCAGAATTTCAATAATTGGGTAAGGTAAGATAGGAAAGATGCAAAACGGATTGGATGAGCAGAATTTTGAACAGCCCTAGTCGAAAGAAAAAAGCGTGACGATACAGTATCTAGAGGTATTGTATCGAAGGGAAATACTATGTAATCCAAATTTGTAGCACAAATTTACATCCCAAATGAAGGGGAACCATTGAATGATTGGGTTCCATCAACTTTTTTAAATGAGATCCACTGATCTAATTGTCTCCCTTCATTTTGGATACAAATTTAGATTGCAGATTTGAGTTATATAACATTATTCTGTATCGAAATTGATATGTAAACTATTCACTTTAGTTTGGGTAGTTTGTAACCCATGATCGAAAAGCATAATAAACCAATAAAAAATAATAAACTAAAAAAGGTTTTACACATTCGCAGGGGTGCTCCTTCTCTGCCTTTTCGAAACTGCCGGAGGACTGCCAGGTCTGTCAACCGATTGAGTATGGATTGAATTTTGATTGATTTGAATTTGAATTCGAATTCAAAAGTCTGATTCAAATTCAATCCGAAAATTCATTGGATCTTATTTTCTTGATTTATATCCGAATCCGTTAACGATCCGAAATTCGATCCAAAAATCTAATTCGATCTGAATAACTTATAATTAACTACATTTTAACGAATGATACCTAAATTTCAAGTTAAATTTCTTTAAATAATCACTTAATTTCTTTAATATTTATATAAAAATATATAAATAATTCGAATTGGATCATAATCGGATTGGATATAAGTATATTCAAATTCGAATTCGTGAAATATAAGATATCGAATTCGGGTTTGAATTATCGATAAAAAATATTAATCGATATTCAACCAATTGAATTCGGATCTGATCCATTGACAGATTTACCTATGCATTAAAACGCTCTAGCGAAGGAGTAATTTAGAGATTTTATACATGTCATGGTTTTATTAGATGAAAAGTAAAAATATAATATTGAAAAGTTATTTTTCGATACTACTGTGGATCAGAAAAAAGGGTATTCATTAAAACCCGTCTTGTTTGGACTAGGAATGGATTATACGTATTGGATGATGGACGTATACGGGGACACCCACATAAATCCGTGCTGGGATGAAAGCGGGAATGGAGTAAAACTCATCCCCGCCTCGCTAACCCGTAATATATATATATATATATATAACAAATAAAATAATTAAGTGAAACACAAATTTGTTATACATATTTTTGTGAGTTTTTAAGTTTAATCCATTTGTTATATAATGAGTTTTCATCATTGTTATAAATCCATTTGTGAGGTTTTATGACTTAATTTTTTAAAATTTTTTTCTTACAATCATAGAAATTAATTGTAATGGACAGGGACGGTGGCGAGGATGGAAAAGGGGATCAAAATTTAACTGTGGGATGGGGACAGAGATTAAAATTTCTCCCACTAATAGAAGTAGACCGGAGGTGAATGAGTATTTTTGAAGCGAATACGGGGTGGAGAATATTTCCTCCCTCTCTGCTCATCCCTAGATACTATATTTAGACCCAATAAAGGATAAAAAAAAGAAAAAAAGAAGCAAGTTTATGTGCATACCTAAAAGGAAAAAAAGTAACTGTAAATTATGGTCACACATTCCACATCAAAAGGGTATCATCCATTTGGACCTAATTTCAAGTTGAGTCAATTGTATCCCAGATCAGGGTGTGTCAGGTGAAACATGTAAACAGAAACCTAAGAGTTACGATATGACCCTTGTATTTTTGAAGTATTACTTTGGCAAGAAAAAATTTAATATCTAAGGTGATTAGGACTGATAATCGAGCCGAGCTACTTGAGCTCAGCTCGGATTCGACTCATATGGCTTGGACAAAACTCAAATTTCGACTCCTATGACTCGAATAATTTTTTAAACTCGTTTAGAAAAATGAATCTGAAAGGTTTGACTCATTTATATGTAAAATAGTTGAACTACTCGTATTCGACTGATTGAAACTATACACTAAAACGAAATCTTAATGGTTGCCGAAAATTAAATATCATCGCAAGTAATTTTTTTAGGGGTAGTAAATGGAATAGGGCAAAACCTGGGCCTCCATCTCGAATAATGATTTTCTGAGCAAGTCCCAAGTGAAACAACATTCTGAATAGGTAGGATCTTCAAGGCTCCTGCCCGCAAAAGTTAGAACCATTTGTCCACCAGGTATTATTTCCTTAGAGCGTAAGTGCAAAAATGTGAAGAAGTCCCTATGAAATTGTTTGGAGTAGGCTTCAAGCACTTTGGGAGGACTTGTCTTTGACATGTATACATTCCCCTTGTTATTCTCCAGTCCTTCAGGAACCTACATATCATTCTATTAGGGTACGACATGAAACGAACTTAAACGAGCTAGCGAAGTAATTGACACCGTTAATAGAATTAAAAATTACCATAATATCTGCATTTTAAAGTCAAACTTTTCGTCTGATTTACTCTTGATCATAAAACTAATGGAACATGACAATAAACCAACACATTTCAATCAAACACGTCGAGTCTCTTTTTAAAGGTTCTGTTCCGAGGTTGAAAATCATTTGTGTTTTTCTTACATGTTTTTTTGATCCGAGACTGATATGCTAGCTATTTGGATATTATACCATATATATTATAAAGAGTATTTTAGGCAGTTTGACAATGTTCTTTTGGAGGGAAACAATGGAAACAAAGCTCACAACATGTTTTGGGCGTATGGAGTATATTCTCCGTTAACTTGGATGATAAAAATAACTATTTCACTTTGATATATAATTACAAGAGGGTAATATGCATAATTTTAAACGTCAAGAAGGTAAGGTGCTTTTAGCCGAAACCACATGAAGATAAAAAACAATTAACCTTTTATTTAATCTATTCCTTGCAGTCCTATTTATGAAGTTTATCAAAATCTTGGAATAATTGTTAACCAAGAGTATTATGCAGACCTTAACTTGATGAGCTGCCTATTGCTAGCTGCTATTAGATTCACAGTGAACCCGATCGGATATCTTTCATGACCCTAATTAGTTTTTTGCTTCTATGTATTAAATATTTTAATAGTTAATAGATCTGACTGACCTGGGAGAGCCAGTGAAGACTGAAAGAGGAATGAACAAAGTGCAAGCTCTTGCTTGGGAAAAGCCTCTGATAGAAAGAGCCTGGCATTGCCAATATGAAAATAGGCCCAAATTGGTCTCCTTTCTCCTTCTTGAGCTTGTCAAAGAAACAAGACAGAGACTTGAAAACTGTGTTGAAGTCATTTTCTGGAAGATCATTTAGGAACACTTGAAACTCAGGAGGAGCCTTGTTGTGACTGTTTTGCTTGCAACAACCATGAACAATGTCTATGATCTCGGAGACGGCGAAGAGGGTGTTTGGCCCTGAGGAGCAACCCAAATCTGCTATCTTCAAACACTCAGGGAAGCCACCATTAATATTGTACATATCTTTTATGGTAGCCTCTATAAGAGGCTTTGCCTTCAGCATCTCTGATTTCTGGAAGATGGACATGATAGTTTAGCCAGGAATATTCCCATCAATGAAACCTTTGCTTTTGATCTGAATGTTTAGAGAGAGAGAGAGAGAGAGAGAGAGAGAGAGAGAGAGAGAGAGAGAGACCTGAAAACTTGAGTTATGGGCATAGCTAGATTCTCCATTGCCTCCATTCATGTGCAAAACTCTTTCAACTGCCATGATTTCCTAGTTGCCTGCCTTCTTTCTGGTCACACACACACAAAATAGAGGGAGAAGAGCTATCCTGAACTCTAGCTTTGATTCAACCAGTATTATTTTATAGGGACATTGTGCCTTATGTGAACCTTGCTCACTTGAGGTTTTGCATTATTAAAAAAATTCTAGACTTGATTCAAAACAAAATTATTCCCTATTTTTGCACTTCCTCCATCTTGTTCCCATGTGATATATATAAACAAATTTTCAATAAATGTTGTCTCAAGCCTGGAGTTGACAACAGTACCGACAAAAAAAAATTCGGTACTAAACTTCAAAAATTTACTACTTCAAATGATGTTTTTATAACTTTTGTAAGTCATTTTACAACTCAAAAATTTACCACTTTGAGGGTGATTTACCATTATTGTAGTAATTATTTTTACAACTTTTCTTCGGTACAAAAAAAATTATCACTTTTGTGGGTGATTTACCATATTTGTAGGTCTTTTTTACCACTGTTGTGGTATCTATTTTTACCACTCTTTTTTGGGTATCACAACAATGGTAAAAACACCCACGACAATGATAAAAATACCCACAAATGTAATAAATTTTAGTATGGTACCGAAATTTTATTTTTCGGTATCTTAGTCAAATCCCTCCGGCCTGTTCAATATTTTTATTAGGGTTAATTTCACTTTGTATCTTGAAAGATGCATCAATTCTCAAATTGCACCCTTAAAGAATTAATTGGATTCTCAAATTGCACCTTCAAGCTCAAATTGCACCCTTGAATTGGGCTACATTGTATCTATTTTATAACATTGATGGTGTAATTTGAGAATCTAGTTCTTTAAGGGTGCAAATTGAAAATTAGAATATCTTTTAGAGTGCAAAACCCTTTTTATTAAGAATACCATAAAACTGAAAATGGGACCAAAACATGGATCAAATTATGATGTAGTATTACTCACATTTACACTTTTACACATTTGAAAATTAAATTTTTTTATTATGGTAATGTCGTATCATTTAGTCTTTATTTTTGATCCAATTCTCATATATTTTGATACAATGGAACAAAATTCATCCCACAATTTTTTTTCTTCTAAAAAATATTATTTTCTCTTCACGGCCCGCAATGTCAGATAACTCCATCAACACACTCTCCAATCCTGAATAATCTAACTAATCCACATCAACTTCTCTATTCTCTCTACCCTACCTCACTCTTATTTTCTTTACATTCACTTTAATTTTAAATTGTGTAATTAAATAAAAAATATATTCTTATTTAAAATAAAAATATGGCACGATCAATGTTCAATTTTTGACATTTCAGAGTCTCTTTAAGCACAAGATTATTACTAACTGTTTATATATAAAATATTTGCCACCTCTTGAACACATTTTTTGGACTTAAGCTTGTAGCGGTATATCAATATAATAATTCAATACGAACTAAAAACAATCATCAATCCATTTCCTTTCTGCACTGTATTTTGTGTTTTTATATTCATGCATTACTTACAATATATTATTGATGCTAAATTTAATAGTTACTTGTGAAAAAAAAGAAAGAATTATTTACAATTAAATTAATTTTTTTTTACCTAAGATTGATTATGATACAGTAAGCATTAAGAAAATCAATCATAGAACCAATTAAAGATAATATGTTAGCAAAATTTTCATACAACCTCTCATGATCTTGAGCCGGCTTGACAAGTTATTACCAAATGAAATACATTTCCTTACATCATAAAAGTGCACTCACTCGAACCTCCTCCTCCCCCACCCACCCGGATGGTGGAGGAGAATTGGTGAATTAGCCAGGATTTTTTTGTACAGAATAATAAGTAGCGGGTTAATCTTCAGAAATCTCATTGTAAATGTGAAAACTTATACAAATAAAAATGCGGGAGAGATAAAAAAAGATGCAAAGTCGTTGGAGGGGATGAAGTTATTTGAATCTGCAACCACCTGCGTGCAGAAATGAACTCTTATTATTGGGTCATTCCCTCACCTTCACTCATCCGATCCTTATTTACGCCGTTTTCCCCTTGAAGAAAATCACTTCTTTGTCAATGAAATTACTATGTTGAATGGCATTGTGGTCTTCATGGACATGTAGTCAACCACATTCTTTGTATACCTACCAAACAGACTGTCGATTATGGAGTCTCCAAAATGACTGGCCAAGATAGGTTCTGTCACAGCTCTCATTCCTTTTGCTGCAAAAATAGCTATTATTGTGTTCTTCTCAGACATATACTCTCTGTAATTTTCATTGTGGTTCATGACATCCACTAGGGTTTCTTCAAAGACTTCTAGTCTGTTAATACTAAAAGACCCTTCCTTTTGAATAATAGACTCCACCTCATCCTTGTAGGGTGTGTAATATGGCATATTGAATGAATCAATGTCAGCCTCTTTGACCAGCCCCTGGAACCAAAACATGTTGGTTAGCATATTTGTATCCATAGTTAAAAAGCAAAAAAAAAAAAAAGTGACCCAAATAAGGATCGGGTGAGTGAAGGTTATAATGGTAAATTTGAGCCACTAGAAAATATTTATTATGTCATATCTTTTATTACAAATAGACCTATTTACTCTTAATACCATCCATTCTATTCTTGTGGGAGGGTTATAATGGTAAATTTGAGCCTTATACTGTCGGTGACCCAAATTCCTCCAATTAATACCACATATAAGGTGGTATTAATTGAAGTCATCTATATGGGATTAATAGTACTATAGCTATCGGATCAATATTGAAATTTGAAAATTACTACTACACACTAAAACGCAAACAAACAAAATATTATTGAGTCCCACGTACTATTTCACCCAATCTCATCCCCTTATACCACTATTATATTGCAAACAAACACACCTTGGGTGATTTAAGGATAAAATTGGTATAAGGGAAAGAGTCTTTCGTAACATTGTCATTTTTATACTAAAGCGTGATGACGAGACTCATATCTTGAAAACAAGCATATAAACTAGACTATAAGCTAGCGAGAATTGCAGTGATATTTTGAAAAATCAAAAGTATATTTTCGCATTTCGAACTAATTACATGAGGTGTCATCGTAATTTATCCAAAGATTATACACAATCACAAAGTTCAATAGTGTTAGTAGTGAGTGGGATAGAATAGGGCAAAACCTCAGCCTCGAGGTCGAGTAGTGATTTTGTGAGCAAGTCCCAAGGGCAACAACAATCTTCGCAGGTGGGATCTTCAAGGCTCCTGCCAATAAACGTTAGGACCATACACCCACCTGCTATTATTTCCTCAGACCTTAAGTGTATAAAGGTGAAGAAGTCCCTCTGAAATTGCTTCGAATAGGCTTCAAGCACGTTGGGAGGACTTGTCTTTGACATGTATATATTCCTTTTGTTATTCTCCAACCCTTCAGGAACCTGTATATATCATTGACCCATGCATGCATGTAGGCATTACAGACACGAATTGCAAATTGGAACTAGCGTGGTTTGAGTTTAGTCTTGGTAGATTTGGGGTTAATTGGGCAGGCCCGTTAGACCCCGTTGTGCATGGTTTATTTGTTTGCAAAGAGTGGACTTGGGGTTGTGATGAGCTTCAACTATTTTGTTTAAGTTAGACTTGCATAATTTTTGTCCAGTCTCAACTCGTCAAATCGACTAAACCAAACTTGAGCTTGTGTTTCTGCTTAAACTCGAGTTTAGAATCGTGTTCAAGATCAAGTTCAGCTCATATATATACCTAAGGAGTCGAACAAGCCATGTTACAAAGAGCTTGACTTGTTTATTAAACGAGCTTTAGCATGAGATCTAACTCGGGTTGTTATTAATAGAGCTGACCTGGGAGAGCCAGTGAACACTGTAGGAGGAATGAACAAAGTCTAAGCTCTTTCTTGGGAAAAGCCTCTGATAAAAAGAGCCTGGCATTGCCAATATGAAGGTAGGCCCAAATAGGTCTCCTTTCTCCTTCTTGAGCTTGTCAAAATAAAAGGAAAGTGATTTGAAAATAGAGTTGAAGTCATTTTCTGGAAGATCATTTAGGAACACTTGAAACTCAGGAACCTTATGACTATGTTGCTTGCACAAGCCATGAAAAATGTCGATAATCTCGGAGACGAGGACTAGAGTGTTTGGGCCGGAGGAGCAACCCAAATCTGATATCTTGAGACACTCCGGTAAGCCACCATTGATGTACATGTCTTTGATTGAATCCTCTATTACAGGCTTTGTCTTCAGTAGCACTGATTTCTGGAAGAATTTTTACAAATGATAAGTAATTAACAACTATTTAGTTATAACTTTTGGTCCAAAGTAGATGTCATAATGGTTCCTGATGATACCCAAAATACACCCTAGACACGAGCTTAGAAAGAGAGCTCAGCTCAGGAGTTCCGGGAAAACAAGCAGAGCTCATCCAGCCAGGGACTGAGCTCTGCCAGCCGGTATTAAAACTCCCAGCTAAGGACACGAGATAAACAGTACCAAGGGGACAGCAAGATGACACCGGATACCATTATAAAGGAAGTAGAACCAATCCAATTCAAATAAGCTAAGAAAGCCCAAAGAAGAGTCCAATCCATTACCCAAGCCCAAGCCCACTAAAGAGGAAATTCTAGAGAATGTTAGATAAGAATTTGAATGTTAGATAAGTATTTGAATGTTAGATAAGTATTAGAATGTTAGATTTGAATGTTAGATAGGTATTATTTAATTTGTGTGGTTTGGATTGATTCACGTTGTACGGCTAGGATTGATTCCCTACTACTATAAATAGACCACCCATTTGGGTGTTCTAGGATCAAGAAAGAAGCAAAGCTTCTAAGAGTGAGTTTAAGAGAGAGTTCTCTTGAGATTCTTAGTATGCTCTGTGGTTGCAGTTTAGACTGATCTGCCACATCAGAAAAGATTTCTAGAGATTGAGAGTGTAAGTTGTGAGCTTACTATTGAGTGTTTGTTTCTCTCTCTCTCTCCCTCTCAAGCATTGTAAAACTCTCCGGAGTACCATCATGATTGATCAATAAAACATCCAGGCCCCTGTCGCCGTTCGAAGAGTGGACGTAGGTCATCCGAGACCGAACCACTATAAATCTCTTGTGTTAATCTCCTTATTTACAGTTTCGCCATTGATTGCCTATTAATTGCTTATTAATTATACTCGTACACATACTTGACTGTTGATCTTGCACGAAGACCAATTTGTGCATCATCAGTTTGGCGCCGTCTGTGGGAATCGACTAGTTTTCCTACTCTCATCCAATCCATGGCAATCACTACCCGATCAATGAGCCAACAACCGGGAGAAAACAACCAGACTCACCGGGAGGAGGTCTCCCCTCCCATCGTGCCTGGGGAACCTTCTACTGTTACTCCCGCTACTGGACAACAACAACTCTTGCAGACCACACAACTGCTCCAAGGAGGCGTCACCTCACCCTGTGGGAAGAGCCCCACTCACCCCAACAGGAGAGGAACAACAACCTAATCATCCAGGGCACCAAGCAGCACCCTGCCATGGAGGCCTCGCCAGAGCGCCCGAAGGCCACACCAGGGTGCCCCTCGCCCAGTAGTCCCTCCTCAGCGTACAGGGAACTCACGTGTTCCCCCTCCTCATGTACCTGCGTAGGAGGACGAGAGAGAATGCCAACGACTCTCATACAGCTTACAGTCTGAACATGATCTAGCAACAAACAAGGTAGACAAAAGGCGATCATCGCCGGGCGTTCAGCAGCAGGCGCCCAATCTCAGGCGTCCAGCAGTAGTGGATGCCGACGAAGGGTCTCGCCCCCTCTCACTAGGCACTCAACAGCAGGTGCCCAGCACCAGACGCCCAATCTCAGGCGTCCAGCAGTAGGCGCCCTGCCTCAGGGCAAAACAACAGCCACCTATGGGCATTCAAAGCCAAAAATGTAAAGGAAGAAAGCCAAAGAGGAGTGCGGGACACACCTTGTAAGCCTCTGCTACAGCAGCCATCTACCGACACTATACGTAGCTCGGCCTCTACGACTATGCTCTCGCGCAAATAGTCACCTCTGCCACAGCAGCCATCTACCGACACTATACGTAGTTCAGCCTCAGCTCATGCGGCCCTCTCTCAAGACGCCCACAGCTCTAACTTTGCTCTCATGCAAACAACCTGTCTCTCTCCAGGTAATCATATTAGATATTTTAATGTTGGGATAACATTGTTCTTGCCAGGTACACTTTTGAAACTCAAGTCGTCTACACTTGAACCCCAACTCCTACAACAATACAACAGTCTAAAGACAACATAGTCTGTCAAGCAAAAAATACAAAGAGTCACACCCCTACTGACCCTCACTGTCTCCACTCACGTAATCACCGTCGTCATCAGACTCAGGGGCCTCGTAAGGCTTGAGGTCAGAGAGATCATTATAAGGATATGATACTGATGCCCTCCTCCTCAGCTCCTCATAGCCATCAACAAAAGCACTAGCCCTAGCTCTCTCAGCGGCATCCCTCTGAGCCTCCGCTCTGACAGCTCTCTCAAGTGCAACTCGAAGGTCAGTCTCAAGCTGAATAACCTTCGTCTGTGACAGCCTCAACTGCTCAGCAGCACTCTCTCGTGTCTGCCGCTCGAGCTCAAGCTGCTTGTCGGCATCCTCTCGCGCCTGTAGAGCTAGCCCCACAGCATTCTCCCGCGCCTGCCGCTCTTGCCAAAGCTGATCCTCGGCAGTCTCACGTGCCTGCCTCTCAGCTGCTCGACCTTGGACTACATCCCTGATAGTCAGAGTATGATTGAAGAGGTAAGGCAAAGTAGCAGCCACCTGTTGACATTCAAAAGCGAAACAAAGAGAGATGAAAAACTAAGCCCGGGTATGCCGAAGAAAGCCATATACAAAGAAGGAATGTAAGACATACCAGAGCAAAGCCTTCCACGGCGGCGTCGACCACTCCCTGTGGACCTAGGGAGGCTATCTCTCGAGCCTCAGCGCCGGTCACGAAGGTACAGAATCTTTCCTTTGCCAACTCCACGTTACTAAGCATGGACGATGAGGCACCGCCCTGAGAAATAAGCAGACCCTTTGCCCTAGTAAAGCATAGAGTCGGAACCTCGGCCTCAACGGCGCTAGGACCGCCCCTCGGAGGTGACGGAATATCAGCTAGAGGGGAAGGAGGAGCATCGCCTGGCTCTGCCTCCGCAGGGCCATCCAAGCTAGCGGCGTCTGTCCTCGCCCTCTTGAGGGCAGGAGGAGAAGGAGAAGGAACTGTCCTGGAGACATACACTTCTTCCACAAAAGATCTGACAATTGGAGGGCCTAAAGAAAACAGTGTAAGCCAATGGATCCTACTACACGGACTATTCAAAGAGACTAGTCGATGGTCAAAATACCTTTCTTCTTCGGTCTCAAGGAAGCTGTGGAACAGCCAACTGCTGACATGATCTCGGAGTGCTCCCTGCATGGGCTGTTCAGGACCATCTCAAGTAGACTCTTCTGGTCCTCAGTAAGGGTTGGCGGAGCTGCAAGAAAACAATCATCGTAAGGATAGGCACATGGTTACACTTGATAATCAAAGCAAAAGTCAAAAGTTAGAATCCTTACCTTGCTTAGTTTTTGGAATCGTACTCCAACTGGTAGGCACCCTGTCGCGATCGGACTCGGAGGCCCACTCGCCTCCAATAAAAAAGAACTTCTTCTTCCAATTATGGTAATTGGAGGTGAGCCCAGTAATAAACTTCTTCCTCCCTAACCTCGGGGAAAATCGGTACCACCCCTGGTGTGAAACGGGGTTTTCCAGAAGTATATAGGTAACCAAGAATTCCTCGAACGGGGGAGGAGCACTAGATCCGTGGGTCAACCGCCACAGTGCAAAGAAAGCTAATAAAACTCGCCAGCCATTCGGAGCCAGCTTCCCAGGAACTAAGGAAAGACGCTCAAAGACCCGACATATAGGTCCGGGAATCGGGAATCTCAGACCCGCCTCCAAGGCCCCCTCATAAAGCACTATGTCATCCGAAGAGTCGCAGCAAGCTGACTCATCAGCCTCCGCATGACGGCACAGTACCGAGGGAGGAATACGGTACAAGGAAATCAACTCCAAAATATCCTCGTCATACTTAAAATAGCTAAAGAGAGTTGCTACCTCGGAAAGACTGCCTCCGTCATCAATCGGACCTTCTTCAGGATCCTTGGCAGTCTCCTGCTCGTCTGGGTAAAAATTCATCAAGAGAAAAAATTACACTCTGATCAAAAAAGAATACCCGTACCCATGAAAGAGAAAAGAAAGTACCGGGAACCTACCTTGAGAGCCAGGACCATCCGTGGCGTTGATCGGTCGCTTCCTAGACTTGATAGGAGGAGACTGAACCATGCCATGGGCGCCGCCCAGTGCATCCTGGACACCTCCTGAAGTACTTGTAGCACCACCCAGTCCAAAACGGACATTCTCGGCGTCACCTGGAGACCCACTCTGCCGCTCACTCAGGCGCAGCGTCCCTTTAAATACGCCAAAAGGATTATTTGAAATCCTCGTACTCGCGCCTGTCCCCCCACAGATGGTACCAAAGGGTCTCTCATGGGTCACCGGCACTGCGCCAAAGCCACCGCGAGAACAGGCGCCAAAATGGCCGAAGCCCAAAGGGGAGCCGCCCACAGGATTTGCGTCTGCCCATCCATTCCCACCGCCTGCGCCACGAAGCACACCATCTGGGCTGCCACAATGGGCGCCGCCCACTTGTCCTTCGGCCTGAGCGCCGCCCGCTTCGCCTCTGTCGCCAACAGTGTCGCCTAGCAAGCCTCTATCGGCATGAGTGCCGCCGGCCAAGCTCCCTTCCCCATGGGAACCTTCAACGCGAAGACCCTTACGGATGAATGAGCCTCTAGTCCTCATTGATACTTGGATAGTGGAGGAAGGAAGAATGAATAAATGAAGTAGCCTTGAAGCCTCTTAAAAAGAGAGGGAAGCTCCTCCACATGCAAATAAAAAAATATATATATATATATATATATATATATAAAAAGGGCCAGCCGCCCATGTGGGCGGCACCCAAAGAAGCAAAAAAAAAAAAAAAAAAAAAAAAAAAAAAAAAAAAAGAAGACAAAAAAAAGGGGGCCAGCCGCCCAGCTCTCCCTCTCCTAGCTGTACCCGAGCAGCTTACCAGATCTCTGCACTGTTCTCGCACAGACAGCCACCATATTCAACTTTACATTCTCTCAAGGGTCGCCCGATAAGCTTCAAAGCTTATAAATGAAAGATGAGCTCGTCAGCTCATAAATATACGATAAGCTTCAAAGCTTATAAATGAAAGATGAGTTCTTCAGCTCATAAATATACGATAAGCTTCAAAGCTTATAAATGAAAGATGAGCTCTTCAGCTCATAAATTTAAGATGAGCTCTTCAACTCATAAACTCAAGATGAGCTCTTCAGCTCATATACATCCGATGAGCTCTTCAGCTCATAAATTTGAGATGAGCTCTTCAGCTCATAAATTCAAGATGAGCTCTTCAGTTCATAACTTGAGCCAAGCAGCTCACGATGAACTATTCAATTCATAACTTGAGCCACGCAGCTCACGATGAACTATTCAGTTCATAACTTGAGCCAAGCAGCTCACGATGAACTCTTCAATTCATAACTTGAGCCACGCAGCTCACGATGAACTATTCAGTTCATAACTTGAGCCAAGCAGCTCACGCTGAACTCTTCAGCTCATAATATGAGCCACGTAGCTCGCGCTGAATTATTCAGTTCATGATATGAGCAACACAGCCCACGAAAAACTCCAATAGTTCAGAAAAGAGCCTAGGAGCTCGGAATGGGCCATTTAATTCCTTAAAAGAGCCCTGAAGCTCATGATGAGTTCCCTAGTTCATAAAAAGAGCCCGACAGCTCATAAAGTCAACAATTTTGCTTTAAGGAGCACTAAAGTACTTCTCGAAGCAATGGGAACTCGACAACCATAGGAAAAGCAGCAGCTCTCTGCACCTCGAGCTCATGCAAATCAAGGTCGATGTGTGGAAGTCTATCTCAATTCAGCATCGACTCAGCCCTTACCCAAGCTCGCTTGGGCCAAGGGCTGGGGGGCAACTGATGATACCCAAAATACACCCTAGACACGAGCTTAGAAAGAGAGCTCAGCTCAGGAGTTCCGGGAAAACAAGCAGAGCTCATCCAGCCAGGGACTGAGCTCTGCCAGCCGGTATTAAAACTCCCAGCTAAGGACACGAGATAAACAGTACCAAGGGGACAGCAAGATGACACCGGATACCATTATAAAGGAAGTAGAACCAATCCAATTCAAATAAGCTAAGAAAGCCCAAAGAAGAGTCCAATCCATTACCCAAGCCCAAGCCCACTAAAGAGGAAATTCTAGAGAATGTTAGATAAGAATTTGAATGTTAGATAAGTATTTGAATGTTAGATAAGTATTAGAATGTTAGATTTGAATGTTAGATAGGTATTATTTAATTTGTGTGGTTTGGATTGATTCACGTTGTACGGCTAGGATTGATTCCCTACTACTATAAATAGACCACCCATTTGGGTGTTCTAGGATCAAGAAAGAAGCAAAGCTTCTAAGAGTGAGTTTAAGAGAGAGTTCTCTTGAGATTCTTAGTATGCTCTGTGGTTGCAGTTTAGACTGATCTGCCACATCAGAAAAGATTTCTAGAGATTGAGAGTGTAAGTTGTGAGCTTACTATTGAGTGTTTGTTTCTCTCTCTCTCTCCCTCTCAAGCATTGTAAAACTCTCCGGAGTACCATCATGATTGATCAATAAAACATCCAGGCCCCTGTCGCCGTTCGAAGAGTGGACGTAGGTCATCCGAGACCGAACCACTATAAATCTCTTGTGTTAATCTCCTTATTTACAGTTTCGCCATTGATTGCCTATTAATTGCTTATTAATTATACTCGTACACATACTTGACTGTTGATCTTGCACGAAGACCAATTTGTGCATCATCAGTTCCCATGAATATTGTGTGTGTGTGTGTGAGAGAGAGGGAGAGAGAGACATATACCTGGAAGCTTGAATTATTGGCATAGCTAGATTCTCCATTGCCGCCATTCATGTGCAAAACGCTTTCAATTGCCATGATTTCCTAGTGGCTGCCTTCTTTCTGGCCACTTAGTATTTATACAAATAGAAGAGCTCTACTTAACTCTTATATTTGATTCAACTACTAACAATGTCAAAAGTAACACAAGTGATAACAGTGACGAGTTGTAAATTCAGATGTCACGAGTTTGAGTCTTGCCAACCCTTTAGGGGTTAAGTTATGAGAGATTTATCCTTCATGAATACACTAGTCCCGGCATGGATGGTCTATCTTTCACCGGATCGGAGAGGAGATTAGTTGACGTACGCGTAAGGGTCTGAATACCCCTGACCATTGAATCAAAAAAAAAAAAAAACACACACACCCCTAACTTGTAGTTAATTTTGTGGCGTATCATAAATTTGAATGTCTCAAGTTTGACTTTCGAATTAATTGATACATGTAGATGTAATGTGCAGATTATTATAAGTATTCAAGGATTAAGATATATTATATAGGGATGCGTCTAAGGTAATGCTGTATTTGTACAGGTTTCACATCATAAAAAAAACCCTGGAACAATTATCTAATGGCCACTTGCAATAATGAGCATCACATTATTTGGTCAAAATTGTGGGTTTTGCACAATTAATCGAGTCATGTTGTGTTATTCTAAGTTTATATTTCAATAGTAATTAATTTAAAGTGAAGAGGTTGAATTAATTTTGGGATCAATTGTCGTTGATCTGTTTATTAATCGTGTTATGTTTAAATCACATATATTACCCGTAAATTAGAAATCCACAATAGGAATGTCTTTCTCTATCAATAAAACTAGTCAATCATAGAGTCCGGTTTCTCTACCGTTGATTAAAATAGCGTCGTTTTATACTAATATTATGTCGTTCAATTTAACAAAACAACGTTGTTTTGATCATAAATCTATTTTGAGAGTCAACTTACGAGTCTCTTTCTTGAAGAAATTTCTGATTTAGATTCATGATTTGACGGTCACAAAATAGAACAATAGTTACCAAAGCAAGGATTGATTCACTTACCTCTCATTTACGAAAGTCAAGAGCTAAACCCCGTTGGTTCAACCTCATTGGACCACTAATAGCGACAAATTAAAAAAGATGCCAATTACTTTGACTTAGATTCCGAATTTCCGATCTAATTGGCCAAAATTGTGGGTTTTATTTTGGGTAGGAATTTTTTGTTCAGGTCGTGTTATTTTGAATTTCATAATAATTCATTCTAATTTAACGACATTAAAATATGATATGTTTATTATTTGTATGACAAGGGGGCGGAGGGAGGGTGGAGGGCAACGGGGGTAGTTAGGGATGTCAGTGGACCGAAGCGGGGGTGGGGGGTGTAGTCTCCATCCCCGTACCCGCTTAAAAAAATTCCGTTCATCCCCGGTCCATCCCCGTTAACAGGTATAATTTTCATCTCCATCCCCGTCCGCGGGTAAATTTTTAATCCCCGCCCCCGTCCCGCTTCCCCCGTACCCGTCCAAGCCCAAGCCTAAAATTGAGTCAACGGATATTTGGAACCGTACATGCACAGAACTGAAACAAATATTTTGAAATTAAGGAAGATATCAATGACAGTAGTTGTATTCACTACAATTTAAAAAAAGTTTGGGGTTAAGAAATATAAATTTTTTTAAAACTTGGCCCCCATTAAAAAATTTGTTAAAATTTTAGAAATAATTACTTAATATTTGAGTTTTGATTATTATCGTTCTATTATTTTTTCTCAACCTAAGTAGTAAGTATTGCCTCCACTATGGAAGAGCTCTGGCTCTGTTGAGTGTTTGTATTCTACTGTGTGGGGAAGCTCAAATTTTTCTTTGATGTATTTGCCCTCCCCTTAAATTATACATATTAGATTTGACAGTTATTTTATTTTTTGAATTTGTTATCTAATGTTTATTCTTTATATCATCATTCATTTTGAATTTTGAAATATATTCTTAGTATATTTGTCATCAAACATATTTTCTTCCTTCTTCTGCAACCATTAGCCATTATTTTTTTCCTATTTTCCGATCAATTTTTATTTTTCTTTCTTTTACTCCAACCAATTAACATTAAGTGATTGTCCTTATTTTTCTCCAACCAGTTTCGTTTTTATTCTTTTCCATCAACATTCAGCCATTATCAGGTTCGAAATTATGTTTTTATTCATTTTTTATTCTTTTATTTGATTTTTTTTTTCGGTTCATTTTTCGCTTTTTTTTTTTGGGTTTTGTTTGATTTACCATTTAAAACACCAAAAAATAAAAAATAAAAAATCCACAATCTACATGTGAAGTCCTCTCGTATTTTTTTTTCAATGTCTTTTTTTCCTGGCCATGTCTAAGGCAGGAAAACATATCCACCATCGTCAAATTCTAAAGACACATTGTCAACAAAGTGTAACACCAAAGTATACATCCATAGTATGTCTACAAAGTGTTCATTGCAATAATATCAAAACAGGTAGACTTACCATTTTTAATTTTATAATAGAATTTTATTATTTGTTCTATAAGTATATGAATTTAGTTATTTTCAATTTATGAAAAAATTAAGTAATTCTCGCTACGATCTCAAAACCAATATGACCAAAATACAACATAATTGCCACCAGTATCTAGAACCTATCGAAATAATTTTGTAGAGAGAATTTTAGAGAACATGATAAATATTCAAACACAGCCCTGAGTTATTTAGAGAGAGATTGTATACAAAAAGAGGAGAGGAGCCCCACCTTGTCATAATAGAAAACATATTTCTCTTGTTGTAAGTCCAATTCTTGTAAGAATTTTTGTCACCCACAACTTGTTTCAATGAGAACAATATACTCTGCCTCTACGGTAGATAAAACAACACATCTCTGTAACTTGAATTGCCATGACACTGTTCCCTCTGAATAAATAATCAAGTAATCCGAAGTAGACTTCCTAAATTCAATATCCCCCCTAAAATCAAAACAGTAATATTACATTTAGTAAGGATTTCATTCCAAGTGATGTGTCACAATCTCCATCATTGAATATTAATATGACACACTTATATAATGGTTAAAACTGTATCAAATCATTTGGAATAAAAAATTTGATAAGAAATCTTGGTCAGCGTAGCATTGTTAAAACAAAAAACTATTGATTGGCATACTTGTATCCATAGTTAAAAGAAAAAGAATAAATTATACATATGACCCTCAAATTATGACCAGAAGTATTCAATTAAGTCCCTAATTTTTTTTTTTGGTCAATTGAGCTCCTGAATTCTCTAATTGTTTTAATTGAATACTTCCTTCTATCTCCGTTAGGTTTTTTAATAGAAAGTGGTGAAGTATGCTACTCACGTGACACAAATGATTGGAGTAAACTACACATATATGATATAGCTCTCAAACTATGACCCTTGTGTCAATTAAGCTCCTGAATTTTTTTGTCAATTGAGCCCCTGAACTTTTTAATTGTGTCAATTGAGCCCCTAAACTCTCTAATTGTTTCAATTGAGTACTTCTGTCTATCTCCATTAGATTTTCTAATGGAAAGTGGCGAAGTATACCACTCACTTGACACAAATGGTTGGAGTAAACAACACATATAGCTCTCAAACTATAGTCCTTGTGTCAATTAAACCCCTAATTTTTTTTCTTTGTGTCAATTGAATTATTAAACTTTCTAATTGTGTCAATTGAACACTCTAGTCAGATTTTAAGAGCCATAGGATGAAAAATAAGGGGTGCCTATCTTGTTAATGGAAAATGACACCCTTTTATAGACAGAAGATGAGTGTAACCGATTGCTGATTTGGTGCGAATGGCTCTTTTCTCAACCATGTCTAATTTTCTCATTGAACTGACGAGAAATATTTTGGGAAAATTGGAGGGGTACACTAAATTGGAGTTAATTGTAAAAAAATACAAAAAAAAAATGTAGGGTAAAAAAATCCTTAATTTTGATACTTGTTTGTTTCCTAGTACATTATTTGAAATTTCCATATTTTCTATTGACATTTATATCCTTCATTGATCCATGCATACTTTTTTTTGGAAAGTGGTACATTAAACACCTCCTAGTTTTATGGGAGAACTTTAATATTCCGTATTTTTATGTCCTCCCTTGATTCATGCGTATTTTTTTTGGAAAAGTGGTTTTGTTTTCAAATTTTATTTAATGCACCTTGATTCATGCGTATTTTTTTTTGAAAAGTGATTTTATTTTCAAATTATATTAATATCCGAACTCCATAACAGTGTAATAATAACAGTGTAACAATAACAGTGTAACAAGACATTTACACAAAATATTATACTATTACATTTTGTCAAACATATATTTTCATATAATTTCATTCAAAACAGTCCATCTCTGTTTTGAATTTGTTACCACAGGTATAAAACCACTGAACACTGTTTTTGTTACAGTGTATTGTTACACTATCTTTGTTACAGTATATTGTTATACTATTTTTGTTACACTATTATGGAGTTCGGATATTAACAACAGTGTATTGTTACACTGTTTTTGTTACACTATTATGGAGTTCGGATATTAACAAATTTTGAAATTCAAACAAAGTGATATATCCTAAAATAAACGGAATATTAAAGTTCTCCCATAAAACTAGGAGATATTTAATGCATAAATATAATTTGAAAACAAAACCACTTTCCAAAAAAAAAAAAAAAACACATGAATCAAGGTGTATTAAAGATTTCAAATTAAATGATTTTAAATTTCAACGCTTAAGATAAATGCCTTGTTACAGTTTTTATGAAAGAAAATTTTACAAAATGGGCATTTACGTCTTTGTATCTCAGCTGTGTACTTTTTTCCAAAATATTTTGTTATGTGTACTTTTTTACAATTATGTCTAATTTGGTGTACCGGCTTCTAAATGACTCAAATATTTTTTTAATTAATTGAATCTAACTAATACTCCTAATGGGCTTGGGCCTCCGGATAAGCTACACTTAAATAGACTTTCTGCTCTATTTATGGACTGAACTAGGTGGCCCAAAATCCTCCACATCATTACACAATAATAATTTCCCAATAAACTATTTTAATTTTTTAATAGTTCCTTGCATCTTAGACAACAACTTATTTTAAAATTTAATTATTAATTTCCAAGTTTAATAATTGAAATTGATGCGCAGGATTTTGTCCATCTAGCTCATCTCAAATCCGAGTCAAAAAGCCCAAATACTTGGCCCCAAGGAAAGATAATTTCAATCCAATAATCTTGAAGACTCAACCATGGCCCAAATAGATCTGAAAAACACGATAGAGTTAATCAAGACAAATATTCGAGTTAATTGAATATTAAAGTTGATTCAAACTATCCTGACAAGTAATATTATTATACGCCCTGTTTTTTAGTTTAGTATTACGGGAATTCATGCCAACAACTTTTTCTCACACAAGTGGAAATCAAGAAAATATCAGATTTCACGGCTCTCTTGCGGGATGGAAGTGGGTCTCCGCGAAGGCTACTTGAGATATGAAGCACTACATTGGTTTTTGGACCCCTTTTTGAATTAGAGAGATCGTATACATCTGTATAAAAAGGAAGGTCGGGATAGATTTAGTAAAGCGTTAGTACACTGACTATACCGCATTTTATGATAATACATTTTTACCTTTAATTTCATTGTAAAAGATGAAAATGGAGTTGGTATTTTAAGGTTTTAAATTTTTTGCAAGATAATATGCACTTAGTTGTTTAATGGACATGATAGAAGATTGAGCTTTCACTGTCCTACAATTTGTTTTATAATCTAAAACTCAGTGGTCCACTTTCCATCATCTATATATAAACAAAAACCTTTGGACTTTCTTAAAATTATCACATAATTAATTTTGTTGGAACCATTATTTTAATCACCCTCATGCAGCACTAAGTATAACATGTTAAAACAAAGGACAAAATGTCAAAGATGCCCCAGAACTTTGATACAATTTTCAATTTGACCCTCAATTTTCAGTACTCTTTAACTTACACAGTTATGTGGACCATAGTAACTAATCCCTTCCGTTTTGTATTAATTTTAAAACACACAAAAAATAAATAGAAATATATAAGTTCAAAAGGCACATTGAAACAAGTGTCATGGATTTTTCCGTTTGTTCTTGTAGAAAATAAAACAAACGGATGGATTTTTTTATTTTTTTGAACAATTTATATATGGGCATTGGATGGGTGAGGTTCAAACTCGTGACCTTTAAATCCTGATTGGATTGATTGATTATTACGATTTACATAATTTGAGTACTAAATTGATGCAGTTAAAAATAGAAAGAGCATTTAAAAAACTCGGGACATAGTTTGAGGACGTTAATGATATTTATCATAAAATAAAGGATTAGGTAGCAAAACATGGTGGGGGACCACCTCGGATTTAAGCATAAATTAGAGGAGGTTAATAGCTTAATCTCGAGTCCGTAAACGCAGTTTGATTGGTCGATGCTGACATTATAGTTGAGATTATCGAGACAAGTTGTCTAATTATTTTATTCTTAAAGCCAAAAGACGACAAATTTCGAATAAGTCATTAGGATCCATTAAGCACGCAATTAGGTGAATGAAAAAGATGCCAATTGGTTGTCTGACTTATTCCAATTAATTGACCAAGTTGTGAAGAAGATCAACTATTGGGTTCAAAATCTCTTTTTTTTTGGGTTTTATTTAGGGGGCGGAATTTAGTGCAATAGTAAAGTTATTCTATTATAACGTAAAAATTACGAGTTTGAGTTACGAAAATAGTTTTTCTGTTTATAAGGGTATAGTTTTTTTTTTTTAATGTCGAAGCTTGTGACAACTACTCCCTTGAGCTTTGAGCTGACCACCGTAACTCGAGTTAATTTAAGGACATGTCTTCCAAGAAATAAGGGTGATTAAGAGCATCTCCAAGGGTACTCTTCAAAATAGTTACTCAAAATATATTAAAATATTACATTTTTTATTTTAAAGAGCCATTTTTACAAAGTTGCCTAACCATACTCTCTATTTTAAGTAATTACTATTAATATTTTAAGTCAAAATATTGCATAGCTTGACACGTCATCAAAATGCAAAATGGATATCCCCTTGGAGTGCAAAAAAAGTTATTTGACTCTCTAAATATAAAATAGTTAGCCAAGGAGGCTAGCTAAATGTAGAGAGTCATTTAGCCAAAATGTAAAATAGCTAGCCAAATAGCTAGTCTCTTGGAGTATAATTTTATAGTTTGGCTCTTTATTAGGATTACTCTCATTCAAATGAGGCCTAAGAGTTTTATAAGGGTAAAATTACGTGCATCTTATCTTTCCTAACAATGATAAAAGACTCGTGTATTAAGGTGTTAGTTTGACAACTTGCCTTATGGGTTCTTTTGACTACCTAGTCCAATGGTTTGATCTAGAGGTGCGATTTGTGTGGACTATGTATTCCCATTTTTTGAACCCAATCCAAATTTGAATTGAATTTATTTATTTAAGTTCAACCTAGTTATTTTGTCTAAATCCGTCTTGAATTCACTAATTTGGATTCAAACACGACCTTGAACACAAATCTTGGTTCGATTAATGGAAAAAATCCAAACAATTAAACTTGAATTTTTACTTGAAAATTAAATTTGAGTTTAAGCCCCAATTGTGTAGCTCAAATTAAGAAACCCAAGTACAAGCAATACTTAGATTGAAGGGTTTACGCTGAGAATAGGGTTTGGGTTGAATTTGAGTTTAATATTTTAGATTATCAATTGAATTAAAAAATAATACTATACATAACAAAAGATTTATCAAAAGCATTTTTACCAAATGATTTAGCAAGTTTCTTATCCTATCAATAGAATTCTATGCAGCAATTCGTCGTGCCCAAGAGTGATATAAATTGCCAATGTATTACTTATTTTTTTTCTTGGAGTTTGTGTTTAAAGTTATGGTTTTGTTTTGTTAGAATTTTCATCTCTGTCTCTTTCCCTTTGACTTGCAGGTGCGAAAAGGAGTGACCAACCCCAAGTTTCTAACATCAACGAAACCTCTATGGCAACTTAACATCTAGTATGCATAGCATTGTTCAATAGAAAAATTGCTTTTAGCAACCGCTATCGTTCATTTAATTATCGGTTGTGGTAATGGTATTTCCTTATAAATCTATAGAGTTAGTCAACTCAAGCAAAATCTTGTCACAATATTCTTAAGATCGATTAATTTTACCTCATGTAATTACTAATAAATTATGCATATCGGGTTAATTAAGAGATCCTTGTGAGAGTGGAAGAATTTGTGTCCTTCAAGAGAGTCAAATATTCACTGATTTTAAGTGCTATGAGTTTTCTTTTCCTTTTCTAAGACAATGGCAATTGTTCTCAACATGCATTTATTACAATCATGACAAAACTTGAACACATTTTAAGGACAAGTAAACCACACGATCGAATTAGTTAACCTAAAACTTGTCGGATTTAGGATCAAGACATGCAAGTTAAGTCGTCTCGTCTTTTATTCGATCACAAAATAATTTGTATGGATTAAAACTCTAGAGTACGGTACTTTTTTGGTATCAAACATAGTTATTATGAAAAAAAAAATGAGGTTGCAACTCAATTCAGTAACATTAGTTATTATGACATGGGAGAATTTCATAACACATCATGCTATGAAGTAAAAGTGGATAGAAACTTTAATCTGATGACTTCCATGCCTGTACTTTTTAACTTCGACATAATAGTCAAATCTCTCATTCCCAACTTTTTAACTAACCTAATAATAAAGAAGAAACTATTTCGCTACTACAGGTCTCGAATTGAAGCTTTGACTGACGACTGAAAGTTCCAAGTAACCTCACAATGGTGAGTCGAGAAGACCAAGATAGGTTCTTAGTGGTGGAATAGTCCAACTGTCTTGCAGAACCCCATAACCATTATCGGTGGATGTCGTAGGCCAATCGCACTTTTCTTTGGGCGCCCCGGACACAACGAGGGTTGCTCGTCCTACCGTAGTCCCTCCTCTGTTTGGGGCAAATAGAAAAAGATAACTGGTCAAATGAGAAGCTCTAAACGAAAAGCGGGACACACACCACATTCATTTTTGTGCTTGCACAGTAGTCATCATTTCACATGATTGTCATCGTTGCATTTTTGGATCGAATTTCTTTTTTGATTCTTGCAATTTTATATGGTAATTACTTTGAATACAATATCAAATTTGATACCATAATCGCCCCGATCAATGATAAAATATACCATTTTCTTCAATCAGTTGAGCCAACATATATACCAACAAACACACACACACATATATGTAAGCATGTGATTTTCAATGAGCGATGGCGGGGCAGGCGGCTGACCACAGCCCATGCCTGCTTGTCCCCTCATTTTACTCATGGCTACATGGAAACATATAAAACAATTAATTAATTCATTTAGGCAGGAATATATATATATTTTCAATGTTTTGAGTCAATGCTTTGTCAATTAACTCATGAAATCCTTAGAATATAAAACACACATTACTGTTAAAACTTACAAAAGCAAATTTTCAAAACCCTTTATATATAGTATGTTTTGATATTGATAGAATCAACATATACTAAATTTTATGCACAAAAATATAAAACAAAATGCAAAAACAAAAAACAAAATCCACGGGTTAGATGGTTTGGTTCAAAATCTCACGTTCTTAGGCAAAGTGTAGCAATAAACATCTACTGTAAATGATAAAGATTAAAATACTTCTCAAAATGATACAATACAAGACAATCATCGAAACTATGAGACGAATGTCACACAATGACTCGTGACCCTAAAAGAGGTAGATTGTGGTGTTTTAGACCCATCCAACATTATTAAGTGAGGTATATGTGATGTACTTGATAAGGGTGAGTTTTAGATTTTCAATGCACATAAGTACTTAGTGTGCACATGCCGATGATTAATTTTTCCCAATCTTCTTCCTTGAGAATTGATTTCAAGGCAAAAGTGATGTCAAGTTGGAGAAGTTTATAAAATATAAATCTTCAAGTGAATATAACTATTTTGGGCTTTTGAAAAATTCACACAATGAAATAACTCTATTAATATTTTTTTTAGAAACTGTCTTTTCCACAATAAGAATATAATATAGCCGTTATTGGCCGTGCAACAAGCAATTATTTTGATTAAAGAAATTGGCTATTTGTCGAGGTGAACTGTACTAGCTTTGACTGTAATCTTGCATAATGAACAGAATCATTAGTCTTGTCGCTGTAAGATTAAACCTACCATACCTCACACCAACCCTTCCCCCTCTTACTATACTTTTTACCCCTTAAGTTTTCCTACATTCCACTTTGATCTTTAACTTTCAATGTAGTATCAATACAATAACAACAATTTTAAGTAAAATAATAAGACGTGATATTTTTCATCAAGTTTTTATATTGAAATTACTATTTTTTTTTGGTTGGGCAACATTATATGATAGGGACTACGAGATTTGAACCTATGATCTTAAGTTCAACATCGAGGGTGGTGTGAATTTAAAGATTAAAAATATAATTAACCCTATTTTATGTTACCATTACCATGACATATTTAATTTAACATAAAAAAGCAGATAGGCACATAGAAATATGTATACAGCCTCCCTCTACCCTCAATCACCTTTGTGTTGTTTTTTCTGTCCTCTATATTCTAATGCTTTTTTGTTTTGTTAAATACAGATAACTAATTAAAAAATATATCATCTTAAAATATGCTTATGGTTGTAAGAACTGCGTCTCTATCTCTCTCTCTCCTTTCCTTCCTCACCCCCTTCCTTTCTTCTGAGCTTGATTCCTTTTGTTTTCTATTCGGTCTAGGGTTTAAATCTTTGTGCTACCATTCCTTTAAAACCCATAAAATAATCGCCTTTTTTTCTAATTTGCCAAATTAATCATACTTTAATTTTCTCTGTTTCTGTTCTCTTTCGTTGTTGTTTATGGATTTAGACTTAGGCTCAGCTTCTCGCTTTTCTTCTCAGTTCCAGAGGCCTGACCTCCACCTCCAAAGACCACCGGACTCCGACGATGAAAACAATCAAAATCACTTCTCTGGAGACAACGACGATGATGACAACACCCATCAAAACCTTGAACTGGTCACACCCAACTCCAGTTCCGGAGATCTTGTTGCCCGCCGGCCGAGAGGAAGACCCGCCGGTTCGAAGAACAAGCCTAAACCGCCGGTGATCATAACAAGAGAGAGCGCGAACACTCTCCGAGCACATATTCTTGAGGTCAGCAATGGCTGCGATGTGTTTGAATCTGTAGCAACCTATGCCAGAAAGAGGCAAAGAGGGATTTGTGTACTGAGTGGGAGTGGAACAGTGACCAACGTGAGCTTGAGGCAGCCGGCGGCTGCCGGTTCAGTTTTGACGCTGCATGGCCGGTTCGAGATATTATCACTATCGGGCTCGTTTCTGCCACCGCCTGCGCCTCCGGGAGCCACCAGTCTGGCTATATATTTGGCCGGAGGACAAGGTCAGGTGGTTGGTGGGAATGTTGTGGGTGCTTTGATTGCATCTGGGCCTGTTATTGTTATCGCAGGTTCATTCACCAACGTTGCTTATGAGAGGTTGCCTTTGGATGAAGATGAGCCACCACTTCAGATTCAGCCACCGGTGTCACAACCCTCTAACGGTGGCGGTGGTGATGACGGAAACCCTTTTCCTGACCCATCTCTGGGGCTTCCATTTTTCAATTTTCCATTGAACATGCCCAATAATCAGCTACCATTAGATGGAACTTGGATGGGCAACTCAACCAGTCGACCTCCATATTAGGGAACAAAGGTTAGAGAATTTACAGATTATTATCATCTTCATCTTCATGTTGTATGATCAATTGATCAGATGATTGTTTTGTTGATTTGGCTTTTTCTTTTGATCTGTGAAAATTCTTTTCTTCTTGTTGGTGTTGTTCTTTATGGAAGGAACTCGAGTACTTTTTCATTAGAAAAGATTTGAGGTTTAGCTTTCAAGAACACAACTCTATGGTCATTACTTTTAACCAACTAGCAGAAAAATAATACAAACATGTTTGCAAAATATATGATAAAGTTAATGGTCAGATTAAAATACATGGTTTTTTAATCTTCTTAATTTCATTATAAAACTTTAGGGCTTTCCTCTTTAAAACTAGTTATTCAACACCATATATACTACTGTCTACAACATCTATGCTAGAGTTTGTGTGTACTCTAAAATAAACGGTTTATTTATCTTCTATCATCATAAATTTTAGGGTTTTCTACTTTGAAGCTTATTTAATACCAGATTACCTAAAAACATACAAAAAAAGATACCAATTAAGTGTCTCTCCCAAAAAGATAAATCCTTTGTGATCTTGTGGTCTGATAGAATATTAGGTAAAGATGACTCGTATATCTAAATGTTCTCGGGGGTTATGGATAATTATATATGCCTCCCCCCCCCCCCCCCCCCCCCCCCCTCTCTCTCTCAAAATATAAGAGAATATTGACCTTTATAATCCATATTTTAACATTGTTTACAGATAAAACAAATAATCTGCATAAGTTGCTGATAATAGAAAAAGCTTCTCCAATGGTAGGTAGCGATAAAGTATATGTTCATTGATAATTCCATCTAATGCTATCCTACCTTTGTTGTTAATTGATCGCATTCAAGTCTAGTCCCTATATAATTAGCAGGAGAAATAATCCAGTTTTCGAAGGTTTTCGCGCTTCCAATAATGAGAATTTTTAGATCACTGTTAGCTACATTTGATACCTAAATGAGTTGGTACATGATTAAAAAGTGGAGAGATATATTAGCCACTTTTAAGAGAAGCAATTTAACCAAGTGATTTCTTAAAATAAATCATATTGGGCACTCAATGGAGCAGATATAGAAGCAATGTTTCCTTTTGCTTCTTTATGTGCTTTTCTCTCCATTATTCAGTTTAATTATACTTTATAGTTATGAAAATTGTTCTATTAACACTTCTACTGTATCCTTTTCACATGTTATTGTTTATTATGGTGTGTGCTTTTTAGCAATAAAACTTGCATCTTACTGATAATTAGACAGCTAGGAAAGGAATGTTTTACAAGATTCAGATACACCCCCCAAGTGGATTAGCCAACTTTGATAAGACAATTGATTGTAAGACCAACACCCTCTCTTTCTTGTATTGTTCCAATGACGAAGTCTCAAAACTGCGATTTCTTGTTAATTTAACTTCTTAATTTTCATGGAGAAAAGAGGCCTTATTCATGTATGGCTTACCTACTGAACAGCTAGAATTTGAAGTGGACAAGTAAGAAAATGTAATCATGGGCATGGTGATGGTTTGACTATTCATCGTTTTTTTGCTAGTGTTTTCATAGGATTGATTCTCGTGCATAACATGTAATAAAACTTGCTGATACATAAGGATTAATATACGAAAATTTCTCATTTTAGTTTTCAGTTGTATAATGGCACCACTATCTGCAAGCACAAGAATTTGGACCAAGTATGTGCAATTGTGAATTATGAATAAAAATTTGAAGTGCTAATTATAGCAAAACTCGCGTTGATTGTCTGTCATGTAAACACTAAATACATTCCATTTTGTCTTCGGATCATTTGGACTTTAATTGCTTTGTTGATCTTTGTACATGAATCGAGTCTATAACTCTTAAAATGCTTATAAATTTGTATTACGAATACATCATTTGATGTTATAGTTATCTCTAAAATGGTACCTTTTATTCCCTAATGTTTAGCGAAAGAAAATCTAAATCATGCCATCTTTATAGCCACCTATATATAAAAGAAGTTCACCTAGAAAGTATCTAATGTATAATTGAACAATCAGTTGGCAAATCTTTTTGGGTAAGCCGTGTCTGGAAATCTGACCTCAATAAATTTCATTTTGGGAACTCTTTGTAGTCTTCAACATTCAGAATATACTTTTATCAATGCACTTCTTGCTAATTTAAGTTTTGGAGCGAAATTACGTAATCTCATGTATGCTATATATATATTGTTTCGACGTGCATTTGTTTGTCATCTCATGCATATGATATTCTTAATCAAGAAAAAAAAAACCAATTCTGAACACTTTACCTGTTTAACAAATCTGCTTTTACTGTCCCAACTAGGCAGTAACCATCATTCATTAGCAATGGGTAATCCCGCAACCTTTGTAGGTGTGACTTTGGCAGCTTAATCTTTACTCCATTTGTTTACTAAACATGAGATAACCCACCCTAAATGTCACCATTGCTTCCCTTCCTAATTATAATTGTCCATCTGACTTGATCCAACTATAGTAAGGAATGGTAACCGCAAATATCCAGTAACTTGAATTATGGTCTATGCTCTCTAACACATGAATTTCATAGACAATCTTGGGAAATATGGTTTGATTAGATATACTTAAGGTTCAGAAAGCTGCATTACATTGCATAAACTCGTGTGTCTTGGGCTCCAGTCTCCTTGACTGTAAAACCTGGGTCTTCTCGATGAGCGTGGTTAGCAATGTGCATTCAACGTTTGCAAAAATAAAGCAATCTTATATTAATAGAACATAGCTTTATTCTATGCTTTAATAAGCCATACTGAGGTTTATAAAGTTACAAATGTTAAATGAACATAGCCACCTTATATTGTAGTAAAGTTGTATCAACAAATGTGTTGGAAGGCAACCATATATAAATCATATGATCTTTAATGTCCCAATCATCTACATTATTGAACAAGCATTTGGATTCTCATCACTAAATAACTGAGGAGCATAGACATAGTGAATGAAATATGGAGCATGTCCATCAGTTTTCACCTCCACTTTCTTGTCTTTTTCAAATTCTATGACTTCTGTGGTTTCTTTGGTCTTCACTTCCACTGTAACTTTTTCTTTTGTTTCCTCTTTCTTCTCGCCTTTCTTCTCGTCTTTCTTCTCTTCCTTCTTCTCATCTTTCTTCTCTTCTTTCTTCGCTTCTTTCTTCTCATCTTTCTTCTCTTCTTTCTTCTCTTTCGGAGGTATAATGTCTGCATGTTTGTGTACCCTCTTTTGCATGTATGTTAAGAGTTTCTCAGATTCAATGATTCCTTCAATTGTTATTGTTTGAGCTTTTTTGTCTGTTTTTACATTGTGAATACCTGCATTTGTCAAAAGCATTTGCATAAACAAACAAAATTGGAAAATTAGACAGGATTAATTACTTATTGTGTAGAAAAAAATCGTACACAAGAAAAAGCAAGTAGAAGACGATCACTTGAACATCTACAAGGCAGAAAACGAGGTTAGGAGCCCTCCTAACCTCGTTTTCCGTTTTGCAAATGTTTTGAGTGGTGCCCATCTACTTGCTTTTTACGGTTGGACGATTTGTTTCTGTACAAATTTATTACCTTTGTGTTTTAATAATCTCTTTCGCAGGTCACGCTCACATTGGTCACAATGCATGTAGACCTTTATAACTGTTGTCTTCACAGTTTCCTTCAAATTCAAACATGATGATCAGGATTTCAATTGCCTAATTATATGTGAATTCTGTTGTAAAGGGGGTGCAACTAATCAATATGCATGCTAATGTTTCAATTACAATTAAGGACGCTTGTACACACTCACACACACACAGATGTATGCAGTGACGCAGGCATAAACATGATGATCGAGAACATTTTATGCATTGTGAATCTGTTATGTATATCAGACATAAAAGCTAGTTGGACTGTAAATTTTCATGAAACAATCAGTCAAATTTAAGAATTCATTAGCACAATTCATGTCGACATTGATAATTAATCAAGTTTACTTCTAAATAGATGAAGAAAAAATAGAGTTGGTTAGATATTTCTGGGATGAACTAGAAAAAATACATGAAGTGTTCATATGATTTTTCTTTATGGTGTAAAAGAATTCTACTCGAGGATTTACCAATATCCTGGAGTTGTTTTGGGGATGTTAATCGAGCTAACCACGCTGAGCCTTTGAGCTCTGGGATGTTTAGTCTAGGCCCTAGTTAATATTCATGGATAGATTTGGCTCGATTTTTAAATCATCTGCTCGTTTTCAGCTTGGCTTGATTAACATTTGTACTAGATGCCTAATCTATCTTTTAAGCTAAAAAGCGTTATATTTATCATCATGAATTTTGTATAGATATTACATTTCGAACAAATTGAGTTCAAGTCTATCGGGCCAATTGCTCATTGTTGAGATGTGGCTTGGTTATAAATACTCTTGAACGAGCCAAAATTGTATTGAATACGAGTCAAGCTCTAGAAGCTTCGATAAGCTAACAATCCCCACTAGGTAATTTTAATCCTCATAGAATTCTTGCAGTCATGTTACCTATAGGTTTTTTTTCATTCAACGACACTTACCTTTTTGGTCTCCTCTTTCTTTTCTGCTTCCTTAACCTTGGCCTGGGATAATAGCTCAACCTTTTTCTTACTCCATTTCTCTAATTGTCCATGCATTTTCTTCGCATCGAAGGCACCTTTGACTGTAATTTCACCTTTTTCAAATTTGACGTCCACGCTGTGAACCCCTGGATAGCATCAAAATACAGTTATGACATAAATCCGATTCTCCAATAAGTTTAATTAATAAAATGAGTTTATCAACCTTATGACTTATACTTAGTATTTCAAATATATGCATATATGCAAATTTTTTAAAGGTGATTTCACGCCTCCGATTTCTGTTTCCGTTGTGCTCCGCATCCACCGTTTGATATTGTTACATGGTTGTTATCGGAAATTAAACTATATTATAATACACGCTCAGAGAGAGAGAGAGAGAGCACATAAATAAAAACAGCACCTGGGGTTCTAAGGAGAGGCTTTTGGATATCACGAGCACATTGTGGACAATGTAGATGAGCTTTGTAAACAGCAGTAATCACTTCAATTTTTTCCTTCTTTTCCTCAACTTTTTCTTTCTTTTCTGCCATTGTGACCACCACAACACAGCAAAACCCTAAACAGAGGTCTCGGGAGAGAGTTTCATATTCAAAACCATAAGAGTAGAAAAAAATCTTCTGTTTCTGTTCTCCAAAATATTGTTCAAGATCACAAACGGTTGGTGGGGTTTGCTAAGGGTGGTTCACTAAACTAAGGAAACTTGCTGGGGAGAAACTTGAATATTGATACCCTTTGGAAGATAAACCTTGTCTATATAGAGACTATGTTGAATGGTTTGGTTCATCTATTTTGAAGGCTCTCACGCAATAGACCCAATTACATACATGTATGGTGCCCACATAACCAAAGTTTGGGAAAATAATCGGTAAGTTTAATTTTTCGTTAAAAAATACTAAGTTCTATTTTTGAATATGAAGTAAAAAAAGGCACTAATTTTATGATTATTTCTCTTTTGTCCCGTTAGGTTTTATCAATAAAAATCCCAAACAAGAATTGGTGATTGAAAAAACTAAGTCAAAAAATAAGAAAAATTATTTGAAAAGTAGTTTATTTTGTAGTTATAATGCTTAACAAAATAACAGGTTGTCAATAAATAAACATCAGTATATAAGTATAACTAAAAAAGTTTGATTTAGATAATTTGTCAAATACCATATGGAATTATATACACCCCCGATGACCAATCCAGACAGAGTCAGAATTTTATCTTGGGGGGGCGACTTTATGCATAGTTGACAACTTTATATTATTGCTAAATATACTGAATAAACCAACACACTTGTTTATATTAAAAAAATAGTCAAAATTTGAATTTTTTTCAACAATAAATATTAATAATACTTACCGATTAATTCAGGGAGAAAAATATAGCGACCGAATATGTTTTGGTCTGACCAATAAATGTTTCTTTTGTGATAGATTGAAGAATGTGTTTGAGTTATGAGCAACGAGTTTTATTTTTATAAAGGGTTGGGGCTTTCGGTGGTGAAAGAAGAATGGTAAGAAATTGGAAAGTGATATTTTTTTTATTGCCTTTTCATTCACCAAGGACATTTTTTTTTTGCAATGAAAGGAAAAAGGGTAGCAATGTTTCTTTTCTAATTAGATAAGAATAAAAAAGTGTTATGTACCCTCTTTGGTTGAGGGCCAAGTAAGGGAAGTCTCTTTAATTTATAAAACTCCTCCAACAACCACTATATAGTACCAGAGGCTATATAAAACACAGGGTAGCTCCGTCTATGGACCCGTCATCGTTCTGAAATTTTTTATAATAAATCGAATTTGATTAAAAAATTATGAACAAAAGTTTAATTGACATTTTTATGAGAAAGGGTAAGTGTGGAATAAAAGGAAAATATTTTCCATCCATGAAAGAAAGAATAGAAGGGATTTTGTAAGACTGTCACCCAATACTTATATATAATAGTTTTTTTTTTTTTTTACAATTAATAGAATGTTTTTACCTTCCAAAAATAAAAAAAATAAAAAACTTAGAAGGAAGAGGGCCTTCATGTCAACCATATAAGATTGGGCCAAGGCCTATACTTAGGCTTCAGAACACAATTTAATCTCTATCAGTAGCCCAACAAATTTTTGCCCCATTCATGGTCCTGCATGGTCTGGCCCATTGATTAAACTCCAACGCTCGACGAATTATGTACCAATCTTATGATACAAACATTGGATGTTGTATAGAAAAAATAATATTTAAAAAAAAAAAAAGATTTAAGATAAATTTTATTTTATTATTAAATTAAAATATATTAAAATTAGATAAATTTTAACCATAATTATCTATATAATAAAGTATAATACAATTCAAATCTCAAAAGATAAACAAAATGACTTTTACTTTTCGCGGTTGAGATCTCTTTAAATTTTACTTTAAAATTAATCCGACGACTAATATTAACACCCTAAATTTAATAGGGAAAATAAGCTCCTAAGGGTATGTTTGGGGTGACTTTTAAAAAGTGTTTCAAGGACTTATAATTTCTTATAACTACTTTAAATAAAAAAAAATAGTGTTTGAAATCGTCTCACCCCCACCCCCCACCACCACCACAACCTTCGCCCCCACTACTACCATCACCGCCGCCACCGTCGACGCCACCACCACTATCCTACTACCACCGTCATTTTCGTCCCACCATCACCCTTACCACCACTGCCCCACGACCATCACTTCTACTACCACTGTCGCTTCCACCACTCACCAGTGTCGCTTCCACCACTCACCACCATTGTCATATCATTCTTATATTTATTACAACTACCATCATCATCTCACGGCTATCGTCGCCACCCACCACCACCCGTCATCAACAACCACTATCACCCCACCTCTACTACACTTACCACCACCATCCTTCACTGCCCACTACTGCTGCCACCCACCCCCACCACACCTATCACCACTGCCATTCACCATCCCTCATCATACTGTCGCTCAGAAGCATCCGTCGTCGTCCACCACCGCCATCACCACCGTCGTCGCCCCACCACCACGACTGACAACAACCATCATCGTCGCCCACCACCACCCACACTCACACCCACCACCACCATCGCCGTCACCCATGGCTGTCACTACTACCATCATAGTTGCCACACACGGTTACCACCACCACCACCACCATCACGGTCGTTGCCACCCACCACAACCATGACCGTCTCCTACCACCACTACTACTGCCCACCACCACTACCGCCCACCACCTCTCACCCCCACTACAAACCGATGCTTAAATTCATTTATCTCTTCTCTATGTTTGTGATTTGATTTTGGATATAAATACAAATATGTTTATTGTTGACAATTTTTTATTACTCTGTCCCTTCAGATACAAGCAATAACTAGTAATTTTATAGGTTAAACATTTTTAGTTCTAGACATCTTTAGTTCGAAACATAACAAATCTCTTAGAACCAAGTAATGAGAAATTTATCATCATGAATTTTCAAATTTCGACATAGATAGGCCTGTCAATGAACCGAATTTCAACCCGAATTCGTTTAAGTGAAAATGAATCATATTTCCAATCCATTAATTCGATCTGATCTAAATCCGATTAGAGTTGTCTAAACGGATTCAGATATGAATTTATAATAATTCGATCTGTTATTAATCCGATCTAAATAAAAATATATATTATGTAAATAAATATCACACATATATTATACTTATATTAAAAAAATAAATAAAATTTGAGTAAATATCATAATATTTGACCCATTTTTTTCATTTTTATTTTGATTCTCTCTATTTTTTGATTCCCCCTTTTTACTTCAATTTTTCATTTTTTTTTGTTCATTATCCAAATTCTTATTATTAATTTTTTGGTGTGCATGTATTTTTCGTGATAGTCGGATCAGATCAGATTTTCGGATTGAATATTCGAAAATTAACGTATTTGGACATGGAATGAATTTTTTCAAATATGTTGGATAATCGGATCGGATATAGGTCGATCCGGTCCATATCCGATTCGTTGACAGGTCTAGATATAGTGGTGTGTTTGGTTTAAGCATTAGAAATGACCGGATTAAATAATGTTGTCCATCATTTATCCATCCATCCGACCCTTTGATTAATTATAGTGATAATCCCTCCTCACCCCATGTTTGGTTTAAGTATTAAGAAGTAGTGAATCTCACATTTATCACATCCAACATTTTGTTTAGATGAAGTATTGAATGATGATATAAATATTTAATTACTAAAAAACCCTAAAGATAAATAGTGATATTTATATCCTAGATATACTTGAAGGTAAAAATGCATTTTGACCAAATACATCCCAATTGCACTATTTAAACCCACAAAAAATGTGGGTTTATTTAAGATGTTGTATGTAGTATTAAATATACTATTCATCCAGGCCGGTATTATTTTTAGGTGATAATACCGAGTTTAAAATGTGTATCCAAACATGAGTACAAGAGAGATAAGGTAGGTCCGACTTTATCTTTTTCAATCCCTCTTTGCTAATACCTAAAACAAATAAAATGGTCTGTTTTTTACCGGACTAAAAAGTGAATTAGTCAAAGTGTATTGGCCAAAACATCTGAGATTAAAAAAAATAATCTAGTTCCTGATTAACTCTTTTTTTTTTTTTAATCAGTAAACTGAATAATTCATTGTTAGAGCTCACTGTATTTTCCCGCTTCACTCTCTCTCTCTGCTTCTTGCAGAGTCCTCTTGGCATATCGATATTGTTGGTTCGCAGTTCATACACACCAAATTGAGGTATATAGTGGATTTATTACCTTTCTCAATTTCTTTGATTCAATCTTAGTTTCTTGCTTTTTCTGATCATTGTTTGTGTTCATATATAGGTTCCACTATTGTAGAAACCAGAGAATTTCTCAATCATTTTTCAATTTTCCTCCAAGGTTTCGTCTCTATCGGTTTCTCTTTCCGGTAATTACTATTTTGCGTTCTACTCAACTCTAACTTTACATGGTTGCCCTAATTACTTTCTTATGGGATGTTTTACACAATGTGTTTGACTACTAAATCGCTAGGCGAAATAGGATTGACTGAAGCAATATAGAAATTGCCTGATTTTAGTGTAATTATTTTGGATTATAACCTGAGTACTCATGGAAATTGAAGTGTGAAAAGGGTTTGATTTGGGTTATTAATTACACATGGCTATCTTTGTGTATATCAAGTATTTCAAAGTAATTGTCTAGAGAAGAGTAATTTGTAAAATGAAATTTATAAATCATCTATGAAATGTAATAGATATGATAGTATAAGTTGGGAATGACCATCTTGAAAGAAATTAAATGAAGTAGAATTGGAGGAATTTGAGTCCTGAGACATATCCATGGCAATCTAGGAAAATAAGATTACATATTGCGTAAAATGGCTTTCCAATCATCTAGAAGTGATAAAAATACTATAATCATTGCCAAAAATTTTGCGGGATGATGTCTGTTTATTTTTAATTATGACCTAATAATATGTAGTTTATGAAAATCGAAATACCGTATTTATTGTGGGTCTCGCAAACGATATCTCACCACGAAACCACTTACTTCATAACCATTATTGCAAATGTGCAACAACCATAATCTTTGGATTGAATATGTATCATGCAAATTTGATTCCAGATATGGAAAGTAATTTATTTAGGCTGCTAGAAATTTTTTGAAAATCCTTTCAACCAAGTTAGTTCCCTGAGGAGAATACCTTTGTATGTGTTTTCGCGCGCGCGCCAAATGACCGTTATTTCCATGCTTTTAAAAAATAACATAAACAACATTCATCTGAAAATATCTTAATACATAAAAAAAAAGGACTTTCATTAACAGAAACAATGTGGATCAAACAAGCAAAACACACAAATAAGAACAAAAGAGGGGTAGGGCTGTGGATTGGGGGAAGAGCTTCATCAACTGTGTCAAGTAAACAGAAACACATAACACCTATAAGCAAGATTTCTTAGGGGTACATAAAGTTAGGCCCGATACCGTTACTGTTGTAACCATACGATGGAATGGTCGGGTCCCAGCCTAAGCCATATTGACTGACATTAGGTTGTATGTTCCATTGGTAATTTTGCATTGCATTCATGGGCATCTCTGAAGCAATCTGTGTGTCTGCAACAATCTCTGCACTGCTCATTCCATGCCTCATTGTCATGCCTTGATGAGGAAGAATTTCCTCCTTAAGTGAATTGATCCTCCTCGCAATGTCCCTTATGTTCTGGTCGACGAACCATCCCATTTCAGTCAAATCGTAAAAGCTGAAACTGCGAGACCATTCACCAGCCAAGCACTGGAACATTACATTCGTCATTTCCTTATGCTGATTCTCCTTGTGTTGTTTCCTCAGTTTTTCCTCTGTTTTCCTGATCCTTTCTTTGGTGAAACTTTCCTGGTTTGCCATTTTCCTGCCTTGATCCCAGTCAGGTAAGTTTTTGAACTTTGCAATCACACATTGAGCCCCCAGAGGCGAAGGCCAAACCTCGGGATCATGGCTGTACGGACTTAGGATGATTGCACATGCATCAACTCCACATAGGGTGCTAAGCTCGTTCACCTTCTTCATCATACCTTTCTTCCTTTTCTTGAAGGAGGCTTTCCTTTCAGAATCATTTGGAATATATGCAAGGGTCACTTTCTTCCTAGTCATGGCTGGGGATGACTCAGAGGAAGAAAATATGACTAGAGCATGTAGATGGTGGGCTTTTATGTCCCCTAATAGGCCAATATATATAGTGCTGGAGACCTTCAATTATGTATGTTAGAAGAATTTGAATTTGTGTTGCCAGATATGTATATTAGTCGTACGTATTAATTGTCATACTATGATTAATTTGAATGGGTGGCATTTATTTGGACAACAGAATATTGGATTCACATTATTTTGCTGATCTGGTATATCTATGATAAGTTTTGGCCTCTATCTTGGTAGGTTCATTCTAAGTGTAATCAGAACTTTCAAAAATAACAATTGATTTGGTGATATTGGGTGTTTACCTCTTGTTTTACTTCCCTTTTACATGGAAAGGTGTTGGTCAAAGTTCCGTTGCAGAGTATTAGAGGCTTATCTTTGAATTTTTTCTGCATTAAAGAATTTACCTTTTGTTAATGTTTATGTTTTGGTAATAACTAAAATGTATATTAAAGTGTATTGACAGTGATAGATTCGAATGATGGGTTCTCAGGTTGACTCCTTGTCATAGACCGTTTAGTGATTCTTATCTATGGCTCACCCTCACATTAACTTCATTATCTTTAATTTTCTTATCTGTGCCTCTCTGTCATTTAAGTATATTTATGGTGAGAGAGAGAGAGAGAGAGAGAGAGAGAGAGAGATTATTAGATTATTCTCCACATTTATGTTTAGAGAAATATGTCGGGTCCGTCACGTCTGTCGTGTCACGGTTCCTGAAATTTAGATTCTATTTATTTGATTATACTCGTCAAAGCCGTTGTAGCATATATAGTTGACCTAGCGCTGGGATGAGGAAGGTGCTTATTTCCAAATCAATTTCAGATTCTACTGAATGAACAGTCCACCCCCCGGGTGGTGGCGGGCGAGTGATTACCTTAATAGATAATGTAATAATTTGGGCATTATTTATTTAAACTAAGATTGCTTCTTTATGATTGGTGCGTCAAGGTTTAGGTCATAGACGCAATCTCACTGCCGCATGGGGGGGGGGGGGGGGGTGGGGGTGGGGGTGACATTAATGCCACGTTCATCTGGCCCTCCTTAATCCTTTCATTGACGAGTATCTCATGGTTTGATTTATCAAGTAGAAGACTTGTTATTCCATTTATTTTAACATTGGACATTTGCAATTCAAGTTGCAACTTCCTTTTCGGAACGAGCAACGTTATCACCGTCATCTGAAACTCTGTTCCATCACAACCTCCATCTCTTACCTCCCAGTTGATTTTTCTTGTGAATTCTTTGTTTTTTATGCGATTTCTCAGATTTTTTTGACGTTTGATTTTTTGGGGTCAAAACCAGTCTTGGCTTTGAGTCTACAAGGAGATTTTTCAGGTTGAGACATTAGACAGAACTACTTGTTTTGTTTCAACTTTCACAGATGAAAGAGTTCTTGTTTCCTAGGCTACCCCAAAAAAAGCTTGATTGGTGACCCAATGAGGCAATATGCTTGAGGCTCTGTACATGAGAATTAGATTACAAGAACTTGATGTTTGGCTATACATCCGAAAGTATGCGTAGGTAATTGTACATTTACATGGCGAGTGGCGCTTAATTTTTTGAATTCTTTTGCAAGATGAACCTTTAATGTTTCGGCATATTCATATCTAATAACGCGGTTTTTTCCCCGATTCTTGGAGAGAGGATCCATCAATGTACCTAAGTAGGCTGATCTATCCTCCTGAACTTATACATAAGATGACCCTTCCAAATTGTTAAGCTGGTAGTTTATATAGGAATTTCATGGAAATGTATGATGATAGGATTGATTGGATCGTGTCTCGTGTTTTAGTTTTATAAATTGTGTCGTCTTAAAATTGACTCAATTGATATTGAAATAAATTTATGTTGCCCACTAACACTTTGATTCCAAAACGAAAATAAAAATAAAAATTATTAGTGTAGTAGTATTTACAAAATACCACTCTCTTATTATTGAGATTTTGCATACAATTCCCTTTCTAATACACCCCATATATAAATGCATTGGAGATTTCGTATGATAGAAACAAAATCTTTTGGTCATGATATTAAAAAGATTGTGATATTTTGGGGGAATTTCTCAACAAAAGATTTTCCTAATCTGGCCCCCTATGAAAAGGTCAAAACAGTTACACTCAAAGAAGAGAAATTGTTTTTTTTTTTTGGGGGGGGGGGGGGGGTTTCTTAATCACCATTGTATTTGTTGCATTTTCGAAGCAATATGAAATTACTGGATTAGAATTGATAGATTTTCAATTCAAATTGAGAGCGAACAATACTCTAACATAGAAAATAAATTTGTCGGGTTATTGTCAAATACGAACAACTCGATTTCAACAACAGGGGGGGTTCTTAATCACCATTGTATTTGTTGCATTTTCGAAACAATATGAAATTACCGGATTAGAATTGATAGATTTTCAATTCAAATTGAGAGCGAACGATACTCTAACATAGATAATAAATTTGTCGGGTTGTTGTCAAATACGAATAACTCGATTTCACCAACAAATGCCTATTTAGTCAATGTTATATGTAGAAAATGTATGTTTACTTATTTATTAATCAGATATCGTACAAATCATTGGAGAATTAGAAGCTCTTTTTTTTTTTTTGCTTGATTTTACTAGCCTACAGATGAAATCGATGATTAGTTTATCAGTAATGTTATGTTTATCAAGTTTTTTACTAAGTTTTTTATCTCAAGTGATGAGGTACAATTTTCATTATTGAATATTAATGGGACCCATTTATTTGATGGTGAAAATTGTGCCACATCACTTGAGATAAAAAAAACTTAGTAAAAAATCTCGGTCAACATAGCAATGTTGTTAGTTTATAAGGGGGCCAATGAGTGATAGGTTTGGTCAAGAAAAAAAAATTATAATACGAGATTTCAGGTTCATGGGTTATACGTGTCAACCTGTGAATGAGACGATTAATCAATTTGTCTGACTAGTTAAGACATTTGACATAAGTAATTGAATGAGTCGAACAATGATTTAACTACTAAATGCACCTAAAATAACACAATCCGAAATAACAAATAATATCATCAAAATTTATCATACTCGAGGTCCGTTATTGCTACATTATAAGCAGCTAGTGCCTAAAAATATTACATTACATTGCATGTCAAACCACTCAAAATTCAAATGAACTTATAGATAAATTCAGGATAAAAGTAACAAAAACATAAGGATAGCTGCTCTGATTGTTCTTCAACATAACACTAGCTTCAGAGAAGGTTGTTAGTTGGAGGACCCCCTGCAGCGTTAGAGGTATAGCCCGTTCCAGCGGCGGCAGACCCGAGGTTACCGGTGTTCTGGCCATAGGGGTCCTGTGCACCGCCACCATAAGGGTTGTCAGTGGTGGCGCCAAGGTGACTCGGATCGCGGCCATAAGGGTCCTGCATGCCCTCCCCATATTGCTGGTCAGTGTAGTGTGTCTGCTTTGCCTCTTGCTGTGCTATTTTTTCTGCAGCTTTGCTAACATGAAGATCCATTGCAGCTTCAGCCTCTCTTGCTAGTCTAACCTCGTGTGCAACCTGAACCCTGGTTTTGGCCACCTCTTTCTCTGCCTATGGAATGTGAATTCATATAATTCCCAACACATCAATTTTCTAGTTAATCTTAAAAGAGTCTACTCTAGTCGATATTCAAATCCCTCCAATATCATTTTCATTCGATTTACTGGAAGACTCGCTTATATAGTAGTGAATTATGTTTGAACTTACTGTGGGTGATCTCTTTTTAAGGAAAATTTAGGAGGACCAAAATGTATTCGTGAAGATTCAAACCCATCTAGACGTGATCACTACTAAATATTGTGCCTTTTTGTACAACAATTCTTTTCATAAAATCGAACATGAATAAGATGTTATAAATAAGGTGAAACAATATGTAAGCAAGCAAAGTTCATACTAAGAAACTACAGAATAAACACGTAGATTAAGATTTTTCTTATTGTATTTCTTTCAAAATTTTAGAATAGTAGGTCGTGTGTCAGTGATTCGGGTGGTAGAATGACAATCATTAATTCAATTAAGATCCCACTATATACAAACGGATGATCTATTAATACATGATGGTTGATCATATATAATGAATCCGACTTAAATTTAATGAAGTATTGTCGGTGAAAATCATTTGTTTTTGTTGTTACCTTTTCTTCCTCCTTTGCCTCAGCCTTGGCTTTGCGCATTGCCCCCATATCATTCAACTTTTCCTTGATAGCCTGCATATTGTTTCTCTCTCTTAATTTTCCCTCAGTTTAACTGTGATTCTTGGTGGGCTAGAATGCTTTGATACAAAACCCATATATATAGACCCTGCTATATAGAGAGGTTTCAGTCGTATAAATTGTCCTCAATACCCTATTAATGTGCTTTGATTTGAACGAGTTTGGTTTTGAACTAGTGGTCAGAAGAGAGTGTTCCTCAGAAATATAGGCCAAAAATAATTACTACAGATCCAAGACCAGCAATATGTGGTTACAACTAGAGGTGACAAATGAGCGGGTTAAGTTGGTTATGAGTTGGGTGCAAAATAAATTCAATCCGTTTTCAACCCGCTTAATAAAACGGGTTGTAATGGGTTAGGTCATATCGGGTTCGGTTAAACTCATTAACCCATAAAATAATTAAATTTTTTAATATTAACACATTAATACATAAAAAATACACACACTAATACATCAAACATATGCACACATATACTAACACACAAAAAACACAAACACATTTATTTTATTACTTGTATTATTTAATAGAAAGATAAATACTCAACCTAGTAGGTATTCATTTGTAATTTATATTAACCTATTTAATTAAAATGAATTCTATTACCCAATTCATTTAGAACCTGCATTAATTAATATAGGTATTCAACCAATTTATTTATGGGTGAATTGAACGGGTTAATGGATAATGGGTTACGATTGTCATCTCTAGTTACAACGTACAACTATTTCTAAGGGATATTGATTCATTTAATTGTTAGTAATCAACTAATGTTGCTAATTCTCCCAAACCATACATCAAGATGGGCAATTTTTGACACCAACTATTAATTCTATATAAAATCGATGTGAAGTCATTGGGTATATCTCTATCTATTCTTAAAGAGGTTGGTTACCAATTGGAATTACCCACGAAACCCACTTAATAAAAGGGTAGTATATAATCTGATGTGATATAACAATTATTAGGGGTGTTCATGGATTGGGTTGGCCCACAAGACCCGTTATCTGACTCGAAAAAATAACGTCAAAATTTAATAAGCCCGATAGTTAATTTACTCGAACTCGAGTTCAATATCCTTCAAGAGAGGGTTTGATCTTGCTCCTAAGTCCATTATCCGGCCCAAAATTCAGCCCATTAACCCACCCACAAACGGCCCAAGAATCAACCAGCTCAGCCCACACCGCCTGCCCAACCGCCCATCCACCCCCTTTTTTTGAAAAAAAAAAAAAATGACTATTGAAAGTCAGGTGGCATATTCTTTTTTTAAAAAAGTTAATTTAGGGTATTATTCGTCATTCATTATTTACTTAAATACTAAATAATTCTTCTCAAATAAAATTATTAATTATTTACTTTTTGTCCATTTTGACTCTATTTTTAATTTAAAAATATAAAACACTAAGTTGTAAACTTTTTAAATGAAGATGTATCTTAGACCAAAAAAAAATGAAGATGTATCTTAGACCAAAAAAAAAATGAAGATGTATATATATATATATACATACACACATAAAGGCCCTCCCAGTGAGTGGCGGGTTTGGTTGCGAATAGTCTATTCCTACCTAAAGTTCGATCCGGCCCGCTCGATAACTCACTTGGGGTAAGGGTTTAGACCTATCTTACTCAGGTCTTACCTGGAAAAAATTTCACGGGCTTAATCCGGCTTGGCCCATGTCCCCTAACAATTACTAGCATATTCATCGATCTATTAAGAAATCGATATGAACTAACGACTTTGGATTTAGCCGTGATGAGTTCATGTTATTATAGGGTTGATTCGCTAAACCTACTTCATTAGCATGTTGTGTATAAATTGAGTCAATTTTAACATACATTGTAAAGATGAGTTAATTGTAAAAATTTTAGAAGTGCAAGGGACAAATTGTTGATTTTAGATCATTTGATTTTAAATTTGAGTTAATTATTTCCCAAATCCTAAAGATATGAGTTAATTGTAAAAATTTTAGAAGTGCAAGGGACAAATTGTTGAAATTGAAACTAGAGGGAGCCGATTGCAACATGATCCAAACTTAAAGAGAGCAAATTGTAAGTAACCCTAAATAAAATTGCTATCGCTTCTCATCAAAAAGAAGAAGAAAAATGCATTAGGCCCCTGATCTAATAAGGCCTCAAACAAACCATGTGAAACTCTCACGATATCAATGTCTACGTTTTCTTTTTGGGTATATTACTATAGATATAGATATAATGTCCATTCTGGCAAAAAGAAAATAGGGAGAGCTGGAAATAGCAAGATAACAATGAAAGACATGCCTATAACCTCGTTTTATTTTACAAGTATTTATGACTTTCCTCTTTCTCATTCTTCCTTGAGAACCAAGTTTTAAATCTCATGATGGTGGGGCGATGGGGGTGATGGTGGTTGTGGAGTGGTTTCAAACATTACTTTTTTTAAAAAAATATTTATGAGAAATTATAAGTATTAAAAACACTTTTAAAAAGTCACCCCAAACACACTCCAAACACACCCTTAGGGACATATTTTTCTTATTAAATATGGAGTGTTAATATTAGCCGTCGGATTAACTTTAAAGTAAAATTGAAAGAGATCTCAACCGCGAATAACAAAAGTCATTTTATTTATCGATTGGAATTTAAATTGTAAGCTACTTTATTATATACTAGTTATAACCTGTGCCTGAAGGCACAGAGTAATAAAAAATGGTAAACAATAAACATATTTGTATTCATATCCTAAATCAAATCACACACATAGAGGAGAGATAAATGAATTTAAGCATCGGTTCTAGTAAGAGTGAGAGGTGGTGGTGGTAGGAGACGGTGATGGTTGTGATGGGTGGCAATGACCATGGTGGTGGTGGTGGCAGTGGTGTCGGTGGTGGCAGTGACGGTGGTGGTGGGGGTGGCGATGGTGGTGGCGGCGGCGATGGCGATGGAGGCGACGGCGACGACGGCAGCGGTGGTGGTGGCGGCGATGGCTATGACGATGGCGGTGGTGGCGGCGACGGCGGCAGTGGTTGTGGCGATGGTGGTGGTGATGATGGGGGTGGTGGCAGTGGCGATAATGGCGGCGGCGACGGCGACGGCGGTAGAGGTAGTGGTGAGACGGTTTCAAATACTATTTTTTTTTTTTAAAGTACTTATGAGAAATAATTTTTAAAAGTACTTTTAAAAAGTCACTCCAAACACACCATTAGGGACCTAGTTTTCCTATTAAATTTAGTGTGTTAATATTAGCCGTTAGATTAAATTTAAAGTGATCTCAACCGCGAATAGTAAAAGTCATTTTGTTTATCTTTTGAGATTTGAATTGTAAGCTACTTTATTATATAGATATTTTATAAGATTTAATTTGCACTTTTAATGTCATTGAATGGTCGCCAAGTGGCCCGAAAGGTTAACTGCCATTAAGTGATTCCGTGTATTCAAAGATTATTGTGAGGGGCACAAAATAAAATAAAATAAAATAAAAGTGAAAAATATAACAAAATTTAGTAATTGGATATAATGTTTTAATTATAATTACTATAATTCATTATAATTATTGAATTGACGGTGTATCCAATCAAACTTTTAAATTTGGTGTTACTTCAACGGTTATAATTAAGTTACATTGGATTAACCGTAGATCCCAATAACATTATTCTTACAATAATTACAGTGAGATATTTTAATTTTTAAAAGTACAAAATAAAATTTTTAAATTTCTGGGGTCAAAGCGTCATTTGCCATTTTAAGAAAAGAACGTATTGTGGTGAAAATTTATTGGTCAAAATGGCAGAAATGACCTCACTATTTTACCCAATTTATCATTCCAACCTGCCACCGCCTCCTCTTCTCCACTGAAGCCACTAACCACCCTTCACCTTCTCTATTACTCCCCAATTAATTCACTCCTCCACATAACTTTAACCCATAATTAGCAATCTTAAACCATCTCAAAACCCAATAACGGCTCTTAATACTTCCTTCAAAACCCCACCACCACCATGTCTGCCATCTTTAGCAAATTACAAATACACTTATTCACAGAGACCCCAAAACACAAACACAACGTGTTCTTGTGTGTGGATATATATAAGGCATTATTGAGCTCACATTTCTCAACTAAGTTTAGCAATTTTTTTCTAAAAATGTTGAAAACAGAGCCAAACCAACCCAAACAGAGCCAGAATTAGAATACCCTTAAACATGGCCGGCTTAACAATGGAGTGGAAAAAGCATGGGCTTTAGGCCCACACATAAAAAAGGGCCCAAATTTTAAAGTTCAATAATTTAGTATAGATCAAAAATTAAAACTCATTATAATTTAGTTTAACAAAAAAGCTTCTAAAAGATTAAGTTAAAATAAAATTTAGAATTTAGGTTTAAAAGTGGAGTCCACCTCACAAATATACATTACACATACATATTTATTAAAGGACAAAAAAAGGTTAACACTTTAATAAAAAAATATAATAAGTATCTCTCTTTTCCACAAATTAAAATAAATCAAACACATTTTCTATTTATCTCAAACTCGATTTTATTCTCATTTCAATACAAAATCACCAACTAATTAAATTATTCATTCTCATAAAAGATCTACAATAAAAACTAATTAATATAAAAAACAATTCGATAAAGTTATTATCAGAAAAAAGTAAAACGCAACAAAACAGTAGGTGAGCGTTACATATATAAGCAAGTTATGGATCATAAAAAATTAAAAATAATAAAATAATTCAATAACAAGATAACGAAAAATTATGAATATTTACTGATAGTCGATAATCTAATACCACAATTTTCATGAAGAACATACAAAACAAATAAGAATAACATAAAAATAGTAATGAAATAATATATTATGTTCCGAAAAGTGCGGTTCAAGCAAGAGACAAGAGAGACAAATAGATGCGCGGATCTGTTTGTTAAAAAATATGTACTTATAACCATGATGATCCATGTATATTTTCAATTCTATGGGTTTTACCACTGAACAATTGCACTCATATAGTATGATTATGAAATAACACATATCTAATGTTTATTATATATTAAATGCCAAAATTATTAAAAATAAAAATTATGCGACAACACGTTATAATATTGAACATTTTTACTATGACAATATCCCTTGTAACGGTCCATGCATTATTTTTGAAAATTTTTAAAAATGCATAAAATATAGAGTAACACATATTACCTTTAGTCCTTACGCGTCATCCATTAATTAATTTGTCTCACTTAATCGGTTCCATAGACGAAGACTCGATAATGAGGCGCAAACAAAGACTACAATTGTTACGAGATGCACAAATACTTCGATCATTTGAATGAGAGGAGACATAGCAGGCCTAACCATTAAAATAGTCTCCTAGAGCCATAATTTAATTTTCAGTTATTAGGTCAGCTTCATGTTTTGAGACCCTTTTGAATACACCAAGTTTGTTTGTTTGGTTTTTTTTTTTGGTGAAACTCGATGGTATGAAGGAATTTTATTGATTAAAAATTAAATTACACATAGTTAGAGGGGGGCGTATGTACTTTACTTCTCGATACAATCTAATTATAATAATTAAGGAATTAAAAAAATTCTAATGCATGATAATTACATGGAAATAAAATAATAGATAATTCTAAAATACTGAACTTCCTAAAAATCCTCCAAAGATGATGAATTCTGTCCATATAAGGCCAATATATTTCAGAAATTTATCTAAAACTTTATAAAAATTTCTAAAATGTAACAATATTTTCACAGGTCTATATAATGCCTTATATATATAAAATCCTAAAATATAACAAAACTTTCTAAAAAAATCTAAAAGTAATGATTTATAACTTTAAAAGTAGCAATCTCTCTCAAATTCTTTTTCACTATTTTTTCCTCTACTCTCACCAGCTATTTCCAACTTGTTCTCTCCCTCAAACTCTCATTGTCTTGCTCCGGCTCTTTCTCCTTATCTCTAACTCTCTTTTCGTCTTTAAAATTTTATTCAATTTATTCATCTATAAGATTCTGACTTCATAATTGCCCCCAATTTTTTATCTAATCCCGCCCAATCCCAAAAAACACTAAAATATTGAAAATAAATCATACTGTAACTCTCTATAAAACATCTAATAATAGTTAAAACATCTATAAAACATCTAATAATAGTTAAAAAAAATTATTCTCTTCTTAAAATATTAAATGAGGTCTAGTGTAAAATTTTCTCTTTAGGCCTCAATTTGCTTTGGCCCGCCCTTGCCCTTAAACTTTTTAGTCGATATTTACAATCTCTGTGCAATGCTGGAGACATATAGAGACAGTGTGCCATTTTTGGAACTCCTTTTTTTATCAAACAATGCTTCTGAGTGTGGGTTTGAAGATTGACATTGCAGTTGAACGATCACACAGAAGTAAACCCCAAACAATTCTACCTTCTCGTTCTATATATGTGTTTCTATCCACCCAAACCTTAAACTACACCAGCCTTTCTATTTTCCTTCCCCTTCTCTGTTTGACACACATATGATATGGCTTCCTTTTGTCTCTCTCTTTCTCTCTCTCTCTCTCTCTCTTTCTTGTCTTCCTCGCATTCACTGTGCCTGCTGATTCAGAAACTGTAAGTCTCTTGGTTTCCTTTGCTTGTTTCTAATGGCTACTAAGATTTATAAGGAGTGTGTTCTTGATGTTGGCTTGTCCGAACCCTTATGTTGTTGGTGTGGCTTCTGTTGTGTATGTAGGTAGAGGTTAACTTATTCACCCATTTACCCATGAAATATATTAAGTTATTCACCACTACTCATCAAATAGATTAACCATTCATCAAAGACACTACCAAATTGTCACTCCCCTGTTTCACTAACACAGAGAATTAGACCCATTGATCTTGGTTTTAACAATTTATGTTTCTATTTTCAATTTCGGTGGATAAATTGGGTTATTTCGATTTTATGGTAGTCGTGGTTCGTGATGGCTGCATAGCAGAAGTAGAATTAGAACTTTGGATGTATCTTGAATTTCAAAAGTAATAAAAATTGTTCTTTTTGTTGTTAAGGCTAAAGGTTCGAAATCAAATCGTCATCGAAATATTACAGACATTATTTTTGAGTAAATTAAAATACAAAATCATTCTCTATGCACCCTTTTGTTCAATTTTATTAGAATTTTTTGTTTTGTTTGTTTGGTAGAGGGGACTTGACAATTTGGGTGTAATTAAATGGTTGAAGAGAAATATGATGGATTACAGGCACATGTTGGACAGTGATTGGAAGATACTGTGGTGTTCGTTACACTAGGAGTTCTCTGATGATGTGTTTGCAAATTTTTTTGTAACATTGATTTGCAGCCACCATTTCCCACTAGGAGTGTCAGTCGCCAACCTGTACATGTTAGATTGCTATAGAAATGACAAGAATGACTAATGTTTCTTTTTGCATTTTGTTTCATATGAAGACTAGTAGAAATATGAAAACTCAAAAACCTCAACTTTTTCCAACTATTGTGTTATCCACAAAAGGGAGAAGAAATAGGTTTGAGAGAAAACTCTATTTATTTAAGCAGTTTATTTTATACCAAAAGGTGGCTAATCAATTAACCAAATTTCTCTTATTTGTTTCCTAAGCAGACATAATTTTGTCCTTGTTTGTAGCACAATTTTTATGCTAAATGGCATGCCAAGCAAAAAAATTTCGAAGGTTAAACAACTGTTTTATGTAAATCAATCGTGCATGTTAAAATGGAAATGGAAGATCCCTTACATGTACGTTTAAAGGAAAAAAAAAATTCCATGGAAAGCTGTTACAACCTGTAGGAGGTGCCCTACTTACAGATGTTTTGCTGGAATTATGTACATATCTGAAGTATGCTCTAAGACATTTAGCTAGTGCTGCTATATTATATTTCTCCATAGATATTTGCATGTCAATCTTCTTCAGCTTTTCTTGTGTGGTGCAATGAAGTTATAGAAAAAAATAAGGCTATTTTAATTCCATCAGACCACCTATCATTGTTCTTTAGTTATCTTTTATGTTCATCAATCTCCAACCACTTTTTTTTCATATATGTTGCATGTTGAAGCAAAATATGTGGTCTTAAAGCGGACGTGTGTGCCCGGTGCCACTGAATCTTGTGGTTGCACTTTAGAGGGTTTATAGTAACTAGCTAGAAGCCTAGATTGTATCAAATAACATGAGAAAGAGTTAGAAAATTGCGTCAACTCTTGATTTTGAATTACACTCTGAAAATTTGTTCTTTTATATTCCGGATGCACTGCCTCTACCTTGACATTGATAAAGGAAAGCATCAGAAGAATTGAAACATGTTATTTTTTACACACTCAGTAAACCTTGCAGCATACGAATTCTGTTCAGGACAACCTTTGACATGGATCACCATTTGAGGGTTTAATGCGCATTTCTAAATGTTTTGTAGTCAAAGACAATAGAATTTCGCATGACAACTTGAAATACATAATACGTGATTAACATTCCACTTTGATATTGAAAAGCTATTCAGGTTATATTGTGTGTTGTTAATTTACAAGTTTTGAATTCATGAAACTTATGTATTATGTATTATCATAATACATAACTATCAAAGTTGTATAAAGCTAAATAAAAATGACATAAAATTCTACGTGGAATTCCAAAGTTAATGGGAAGAAGTTGTTCTCATTGCACTTGGAAGTTCATTTCATGAAGTTTATCTAATTTTTCCACCTGTGTTAAGTATTCGGTTGGTAAAGGATGAGAGTTCGATTTTGGGAGAATACTTGAGGGTGCTATGTCTTTTGCTTGTAAGGTTGTTTAGACCCCAAAATTCATATATTTCAAGTATGATATAATTCAGTGGATTTTCTTGTCGTACTTCTTATGCTGTGCTCATAGGTTTTTTTAGCCCTTCTTTTTGTTTGTTGTATCTTTCTTGTATTTACTTTGCTCACAAGGATTCCCAGTTCTCTTATATACTTTAGCATGATTTTTTATGATTAATAGAATTTTCGTGTTTCCTATAAAAAAAAAAAATAGTAGCTGTACTCTCATAATTATACTTCTACCAAACGAATATTAACAAATTTTATTTTGCTGATTTTTGTGTTTCCTCCTTAACAATGAGAACAAAGTGGTGTGTTATGTTGTGTTTGCTAAGTAATTTGTGATATTGTCTGCAGGGCCCTTTTCACCGCCCAGCTCAATGGGCAGTGGAGTATGTAGGGCCTCCACCGCCACCATCGCAGGCAGCTCCACCTGCACAGATTAGCTCTGTTATTGAGTTTATAAGGAAGGCAGTGTGATGATTCATTTACTTATCATTTCATATGTAGACTGAAAAAATATGAAAATTCATGTATTATTATAATTATGATTTTCAAAATTTTATAGAGTTAAATAAAAATGACATGAAACTTGGGTGAAAGTTTCAATTTTTGAGACATCACTCTGGGGGTCATGGTCCGACATAATATTTGCAATTTTGCAAAATTTTTGCAAAATCACCAAGCAATTTTGCAAAAGTTTTGCAAAATCCAAACAAACTTTTGCAAAATCACCAAGCAATTCCTCCGCAAAATTGAAGATTGACATTGATACAAATTTCTATCTTTGAGGGTGCAAATTGAGATTTTTGATCTTTGGGGATGCACCTTGATACAAATTTCTATCTTTGAGGGTGCAAATTGAGATTCAAACTATCTTTCGGGGTGTAATTTGCAATTAACCCTTATTTTTTTACCATCTTTAGGTATTACGTGACAAGTTTATGATAAAAAATTGTTATCAATCTGGATATTATTTGCTTTAAAATGATGTAATTGAAATATTAAGAACCAAAATAAAATAAACCCCACACTTTGGAGTCCTATAGTACAATTACAACTTAAAAAAAAAAAGAACTTATTGTGGGTCAAAATTTATAGATCAAAATGGCAGAAATGACCTCACTATTTCACCCAATTTATCAATCCTACATGCCACCGCCTCTTCTCCACTAAAACCACTAACCACCCTTCACCACAACATTATCGAAAACAACTCACAATCTCCTAATATTGAATCACACCTAAAATGGTATGTTGATTGCACTTTATCCAACCCATTTAGAACCTACATTAATTAATATAGGTAACCAATTCATGTATTTATGGGTGAATTAGACGGGTTAATGGGTAATGAGTTTCTATTGCCATCTCTAGTTACAACGTACAACTATTTCTAAGGGATATTGATTCTTTTAATCGTTAGTAATCTAACTAATGTTGCTAATTCTCCCAACCATACATCAAGATGGGCAATTTTTGACACCAACTATTAATTCGATATAAAATCGATGTGAAGTGATTGGGTATGTCTCTGTCTATTCTTAAAGAGGTCGGTTAACAATTGGAATTACCCACAAAAACCACTTAATAAAAGGCTAGCATATAGGCTAAGTCAATTTTAATAAGACGCTACTTAATTGTGAAATAAATCTGATGTGATACAACAATTACTAGCAGATTCATCGATCCATTAAGAAATCGACATGAACTTACAACTATGGACCTACTTCAATTGACGACTAAGGTTACTATTGGGTCAATTGACGGGTTCTTGCTATTATAGGGTTGATTCAGTAAACCTAAACTACTTCATTAGCAGAGTGTGTATAACTTGAGTTAATTTTGATATAACGCGACATACATGACATATTGTAAAATCATTTAAATGCAAAATACCATTAGTTCCCTGATCTAATAAGGCGTGAAACCATGTGAAACTCTCAGGATATCATGACCACATTTTCTTTTTGGGTATATAGATATAATGCCCATTCCGGAAAAAAGAAAATAGGGAGAGCTGGAAATAACAAGATAACAATGAAGGACATGCCTATAACCTCGTTTCCTTCTACAAGTATTTATGACTTTCCTATTTCTCATTCTTCCTTGATAACCAAGTTTTAAATCTCATGATTCTTGCTGAAGTAGGTATTGAAGATTGATGGGACCACTACATAATATATATTATTCTATTTTGGTAAAAAGTATACAAAGTATCCGATATATATATGTTATTTGAGATGTTACTAGTAGGTTTGTCAACGGATTGGGTTTAAATTGGTTTTTGGACTGTTGTAAATATGATTCCAAGTCCGATCTGATTCGAATGACTTAATTTAACTAGAATTTAATAAATTATATCTATTTTTCTTCAAGTAATCAATTAATTTCTTTAATATTTTTATATAAAATATATAGATATTTCGGATCGGATCGAATCGAATATATGTATATTAAAATTTGAATCCGTAAAGTATAAGATATCGGATTTGAATTATCAGTAATATATGATTAATTAGATTTTAATGCAGATTAAAATCTGATCTATTGACAAGTCTAGTTACTAAGTGAAGAGAAGAAAATTAGCAAAAATTTCGTGCTGAAAAACCTCAAATGTATTCATGCACATGTCAAGTCGAAATCAACAATGTTAGTTGGTTTTTGGGAGACAACGATTTGAAAGAGATGTTCGAATGCAGACTGTCTTGATCATCATAAAGAATATTTTGCCACTTAATTGAATCATGGTTAGGTAATCCCCTTTTGTAGCTCACACTTTTGGCAAAATCAAGAATAGGTGTGGTTAATTGGATGTGTTTTGGTATAGTAATACGTATATTTTTTTGTGTATTAGTATGTATTCATATCAAGAGTTTTTATTATTTTACTGGTTAATGAGTTTAATCTAACTTGTTATGATTCAACTCATTATTACTCGTTTATTAAACGGGTTGAAAACGGATTAGATTTGTTTTGTACCTAACTCACCTTAAATCAACCCATAACCAACTCAACCCGCCCATTTACCAAAACACACATTAATGGGTACCTTGGATACCTAGCAATAATAAAATAATATGGGGACCTATGGTAATAATGTAGTTATTGTAATAACAAGAGATCAAAGAAGATAGCACCCATGTAACCTCGTTCTCTTACACGATCATTTGAAAATTACAATTAATGAACCCAAACAACAATGGGTGAATTGGGTTTAAAGGGGCAGTTTAATATCGTCGTCTAATTTCGTATCGTGGTAAAAGATGACGCTCCAAAAATAAACTGAGTATGAGTTATATCATATATGCATGGTACTTAAAATGTGAATGGATTCACATATAATCTCTCGTATCGGGGAAATTTTTTTCGATACCATATCAAAATTATATTTTAGTGTTATATAAAGGCTGAAAAATAATTTGTATCATTCAATTTTAATTGGTTTATTTAGAGTCAATAATTATAAAATAATACAATAAAATAAAATAACTTCGCACGTGTCATGATGGATAAAAAAAAGAGAGAGAATAATATCAAATTTTAATTTTTGGATTTGAATCGTTGGATCAAGACATGAAATTTGTAGCATACACCTTTTTGTGCATGAACTAAGAAAACTTGGCAGGCAATGCTATCCTTGTTCCGGATGTAAACCGATTTAGAAATAAAGATTTGAAAATATTTGGTTGTCTTAATCGTGACAGAAAGTGACCCATGATTCTCATCGAGTATTTCGTACAAAATTATAATGTCACATCATCACTCCTAAAATCATATACCAACTGGAGTTCTGTTCCGTCTTTTGATAGAGTCATGCATCTATTTGAGTGAAATCGTTTGGTGAAACTAGTGAACTGAACACTTATTTAAATTCAGCTTATCGTCCAATAAAACTTAATTATCCACAATCACGTGCGTCACAAATGGACACAAAAATTTTATTTACTAATTGAAATATAATGCTTTATTTACAATAATCAAGGTCCTCTGTGATTTTTTGATTTTAGAATGCATAAATTTTATATCTTGTAAGATTTTTAAAATTTTAATTTATACGTAACGATATTATGTCATGTTTGGTTTACATCTTAAAAAACAGTATCCAAAAATTGTTTTTAGGAAGAGTTTTAGAAAACTATTTTGGTGTTTTTTGTATCGTAGAATTTGTTTGGTTATGTGATTCCAAAAATAGTTTTACGGAATAGAAAATAGTAAAATGTGTTTAGACAATATCCCAAAAAAAAATGAAAAAAAAAATGTGGTGGTTGTGAAAATGTGGTGGTGGTGGTGGTGGTGGATGTCGTGGTGTCGGTGGTGGTATTTTCTAAATTCTGGAAAAGTTGTTTTAAAAACACACAAAACAATTCTAACTTGTTCTCTAAATCTCTATATTTTTTGTTCTCAATTTTCAAAAATTTTAAAAACAATTGATCAAATGACTTTTTTCCCAAAAACTATTTCTGAAAAAAAAAACAAATTTTGAGATAAAATTTTGGTAACACACCTTCAATTAGGGGTGATAATCGAGCTTAATTCGAGCTTAACTCAAGCCTAATTTATACATAAACGAGCTAGCTCATTTGACTATTTACACATAAACGAGCCTAAAAAAATGTTCAAGTTTGGCTTGATTAACAACCCTACCCTCAATCAGCCGAAAAGGTGTCAATGTAGTCAAAAAAACAAATATTCTTTGGATGTCACACCAAGCAAAGCATGTTTCCACTTTGGATGGACCGTATGTCTGATCCCATTTAATATAATTTTTCTTCAATTTTTTTGTCTAGCCGATCATCCACAATTAATAAGTGACAGTACCATTTTTTTACAATGTGGTTGGGCTAGGGTTTATAGTAGAATGGCTCGATCCGAGCTTAAAAAATTTATTTTTTTAATCGAGTTTAAAAAATTGTTCAAGTTGGATTTGATTAGAAAACGAATTGAGCCAGAGTATTTGCACATAAGCGAGTCGAGCCTGTCAAGTTCGAGTCAAGCTTGTCCGCCTCATTTTCTAAACAAACCTAAAAAAATTTTAATAGCGAACCGAGCTTGAATGAGTCAAAAACAAGACGAACTCGAGCCGAGCTCAAATAGCTCAGTTTTATTAACAGCCACAGTCTAAGGAAAAATGAAAAAAAAAATCACATAGTTCGGGGAGTAAAATTAAACATGTTCCTATTAAATTTGTAATGGACCTTAATAACTGAGGCGATGTAAAACTAATCACATAGTTAAGTGTGTCATGTGATAAATATGATGGTGGAATGGACAATGTGGAAAAAAGGTCATAGTTGAGGGGATTAAAGTGTAATTTATCATAGTTAAATATATTAAACTTTGATTATAAATTTTATTAGTCTTGAGGCTACTAAATAGTGGATAACGGGCTTGAAGATTCATCACCATCGCTTAGCAATCAAAACAAATAAGAATCTAATAAATTGAATCCTTAATTACATACACATGCACAAACGTACATACCCTCCCTCATACATGTATGCATTGGGTTTCAACTGAATTTTAATTTTTTGTCTTTGATATATTATCTTAATTTTATCAACTCAAAGAAAAAAAAAATTATTGAAGTGCCCACTCAAAAATTATTTTTCTGACTCCGCCTGCCAAAAAAGAAAGGCTTAAAATTTTTAAGACTTTTTCTCGAAGTGACTCTCCAACAACTCCCTAACCCAGAGCAACCAAACCCACACTGAAATTCTCTTACTTGACCATATTTAGAGAGATATGACAAACATGCGAAATGAAATGGTTATGAATGTTAAAGGAACCCAAAAATGGAAGAGATATCACCCCACTATGATTCTCATTTGAGTTCCCAAAGAATCTCCAAGATTCAAAGAGCAATTTCGTGACAAAAAAAAAATTATTTGTTGAACAGGAAAAAATAATGATAAGTCTACGTATGTCAAAACTATAAATCGATTTAGTCGAGTAGTATCAAATTCTGATAATGATATTTTGGGTGCTGTCTTTTTTGAATTAATTTGTAAACCATGAATCAAAATGTAAGACTAGGACCCATCTCTCTCTAAATCAAAATGCCATGTGGGGCCACCAAGTATAAAAAAAATTTGATAAAAAAAAGTATAAAAATAATACATGAAATTAAAATAATTAAATAATTATGTTTACACGTATCACTTTTTTAATGAATATAAAAAATAAATTTTTAATACCATATTTTAGTCATTGGATCAACACAAGAAATTATAATTTTATTTGGGATGTAAAGGATAAAAATGAGGGTTTGATTGCTAGTCAGTTACTTGTCTTTATCGTCATAATTGACACAATATTATGGAAAACGATCCACAACCTCCTAATATTGAATCACACCTAAAATGGTATGCTAATTACACTTTATCCCACAAAACTTATGATTAATAACATTGTACATCCTAAAAAGATTTTAAAATATTTAGTTTGCACCTATAACATTACTCTTATATTAATTACAAAGAAATATTTTAATCTTTAAAAAAATAAAATAAAAATTTTTAAATTTCTGGGGATAAAGCGTCATTTGCCATTTTAAAAAATGAACGTATTGTGGGTCAAAATGGCAGAAATGACCTCACTATTTCACCCAATTTATCAATCCTACCTGCCACCGCCTCTTCTCCACTGAAACCACTAACCACCCTTCACCTTCTCTATTACTTCCCAATTAATTCACTCCACCACAGAACTTTAGCCCATCATTAGGAATCTTCAACCATCCCAAAACCCAATTACGTCTCTTAATACTTCATTCAAAACTCAGCACCACCATGTCTGTCATCTTTAGCAAATTACAAATACACTCATTCACAGAGACCCCAAAACACACACACAACGTGTTCTTGTGTGTGGATATATAAGGCATTATTGAGCTCAGATTTCCCAACTAAGTTTAGCAATTTTTTTCTGAAAATGTTGAAAACAGAGCCAAACCAACCCAAACTGAGCTAGAGTTAGAATACCCTTAAACTTTTCAGTCGAGATTTACAATCTTTGTTCAATGCTCGAGACATATAGAGACAAAGTGCCATTTTTGGAACTCCTTTTTTATCAAACAATGTTTCTGAGTATGGGTTTGAAGATTGACATTGTAGTTGAAAGATCACACAGAAGTAAACCCCAAACAATTCTACCTTCTCCTTCTATATATGTGTTTCTATCCACCCAAACCTTACACTACACCAACCTTTCTATTTTCCTTTCCCCTCTCTCTTTGACACACATCTGCTATGACTTCCTTTTGTCTCTCACTCTTTCTTGTCTTCCTCGCATTCACTGTGCCTGCTTATTCAGAAGTTGTAAGTCTCTTGGTTTTCTTTGTTTGTTTCTTATGGCTACTAAGATTTATAAGGAGTGTGTTCTTTATGTTGGCTTGTCCGAACCATTCGGTTGTTGGTGTGGCTTTTGTTGTGTATGTAGGTAGAGGTTAACTTATTCACTACCTACCCATCAAATAGATTAAGTTATTCACCATTACCCATCAAATAGATTAGCCATTCATCAAAGACACCACCAAATTGTCACTCCCCTGTTTCACTAACACAGAATTAAACCCATTGATCTTGGTTTTGACAATTTGTGGTTCTATTTTTCAATTTCGGTGGTTAAATTGTGTTATTTTAATTTTATGGTAATCGTGGTTCGTGATGGCTGCATAGCAAAAGTAGAATTAGAACTTTGGATGTATCTTGAATTTCAAAAGTAATAAAAATTGTTCTTTTTGTTGTTAAGGCTAAAGGTTCGAAATCAAATCGTCATCTAGATTATTACATACATTATTTTTGAGTAAATTAAAATATAAAATCATTCTCTATGCACCCTTTTGTTGAATTTTATTAGAATTTTCTGTTTTGTTTGTTTGGTAGAGGGGACTTGACAATTTGGGTGTAATTAAATGGTTGAAGAGAAATATGATGGATTACAGGCACATGTTGGATAGTGATTGGAAGATATTGTGGGGTTTGTTACACTAGGAGTTCTCTGATGATGTGTTTGCTAATTTTTTTGTAACATTGATTTGCAGCCACCATTTCCCACTAGGAGTGTCAGCCGCCAACCTGTACAGGTTAGATTGCTATTGAAATGACAAGAATGACTAATGTTTCTTTTTGCATTTCGTTTCATATGAAGACTAGTAGAAATATGAAAACTCAAAAACTCTACTTTTTCTAACTATTGTGTTATCCAAAAAAGGGAGAAGAAAAAGCTTTGAGAGAAAACTTTATTTATTTAAGCAGTTTATTTTATACCAAAAGGTGGCTAATCAATTAACCAAATTTATCTTATTTGTTTCCTAAGCATACATAATTTTGTCTTTATTTGTAGCACAATTTTTATGCTAAATGGCATGCCAAGTAAAAAAATTTCCAAGGTTAAATAACTGTTTTATGTAAATCAATCGTGGATGTTAAAATGGAAATGGAGGATCCCTTACATGTACGTTTAAAGAAAAAAAAAAGCTTCCATGGAAAGCTATTACAATCTGTAGGAGGTGCTCTGCTTACAACTGTTTTGCTGGAATTATGTACATATCTGAAGTATGTTCTAAGACATTTAGCTAGTGCTGCTATATTATATTTCTCCATAGATATTTGCATGCCAATCTTCTTCAGCTTTTCTTGTGTGGTGTAAAGAAGGTATAGAAAAAAATGAGGTTCTTTTAATTCCATGAGACCACCTATCATTGTTCTTTAGTTATCTTTTATGGTCATCAATCTCCAACCACTTTGTTTTTCATATATGTTGCCTGTTGAAGCAGAATATGTGGTCTTAAAGCGGACGCGTGTGCCCGATGCCACTAAATCTTGTGGTTGCACTTTAAAGGGTTTATAGTAACTAGCTAGAAGCATAGATTGTATCAAATAACTTGAGAAAGAGTTAGAAAATTACGTCAACTCTTGGTTTTGAATTACACTCTGAAAATTTGTTCTTTTATATTCCGGATGCACTGCCTCTGCCTTGGCATTGATAAAGGAAAGCATCAGAAGAATTGAAATATGTTATTTTTTACACACTCAGTAAACCTTGCAGCATTCAAAATCTGTTCAGGACAACATTTGACATGGATCACCATTTGAAGGTTTAATGCACATTTCTAAATGTTTTGTAATCAAAGACAATAGAATTTCGTATGGTAGCTTGAAATACATAATACATGATCAACATTCCACTTTGATATTGAAAAGCTATTCAGGTTATATTGTGTGTTGTTAATTTACAAGTTTTGAATTCATGAAACTTATGTATTATATATTATCATAATACATAACTATCAAAGTTATATAAAACTAAATAAAAATGACATAAAATTCTGCGTGGAATTCCAAAGTTAATGGGAAGGAGTTGTTCTCATTGCACTTGGAAGTTCATTTCATGAAGTTCATCTAATTTTTCCACCTGTGTTAAGTATTCGGTTGGTAATAGGATGAGAATTCGATTTTGGGAGAATACTTGGGGGTGCTATGTCTTTTGCTTATAAGGTTGTCTAGACCCCAAAATTCATATATTTCAAGTATGATATAATTCAGTGGATTTTCTTGCATACTTCTTATGCTGTGTTCATAGGTTTTTTTAGCCCTTCTTTTTGTTTGTTGTATCTTTCTTGTATTTACTTTGCTCACAAGGTTTCCCAGTTCTCTTATGTACTTTCTTATGATGTTTTATGATTAATAGAATTTTCGTGTTTCTTATCAAAAAAAAGTAGTAGCTGTACTCTCATAATTCTACTTCTACCAAACGAATATTAACAAATTTTATTTTGCTGATTTTCTTGTTTCCTCCTTAACAATGAGAAAAAGTGGTGTGTTATGTTGTGTTTGCTAAGTAATTTGTGATATTGTTTGCAGGACCCTTTTCACCGCCCAGCTCCATGGGCAGTGGAGTATGCAGCGCGTCCACCGCCACCATCGCAGGCAGCTCTGCCTGCACATGTTAGCTCTGTTATTGAGTTTATAAGAAAGATAGTGTAATAATTCTTTTGCTTATCATTTCATATGTAGATTGAAAAAATATGAAAATTCATGTATTATCATAATTATGATTTTCAAAATTTTATAGAGCTAAATAAAAATGACATTAAACTTGGGTGAAAGTTTCAATTTTTGAGACATCACCCTGGGGGTCATGGTCCGACATAACCTTTGCAATTTGCAAAAAATTTGCAAAATCCAAACAAACTTTTGAAAAATCACCAAGCAATTCCTCCGCAAAATTGAAGATTGACATTGATACAAATTTCTATCTTTGAGGGTGCAAATTGAGATTTTTGATTTTTGGGGATGCACATTGATACAAATTTCTATCTTTGAGGATGCAAATTAAGATTTTTGATCTTTGAGGGTGCAAATTGAGATTCAAACTATCTTTTGAGGTGTAATTTGTAATTAACCCTTTTTTTTTTTTTTTTTTTTACCATATTTAGATATTACGTGACAAATTTATGTGTGTGGGTTTGAAGATTGACATTGCAATTGAAAGATCACACAGAAGTAAACCCCAAACAATTCTACCTTCTCCTTCTATATATGTGTTTCTATCCACCCAAAAATTACACTACACCAACCTTTCTATTTTCCTTCTCCCTCTCTCTTTGACACACATCTGCTATGGCTTCCTTTTGTCTCTCACTCTTTCTTGTCTTCCTCGCATTCACTGTGCCTGCTTATTCAGAAGTTGTAAGTCTCTTGGTTTTCTTTGCTTGTTTTTTATGGCTACTAAGATTTATAAGGAGTGTGTTCTTGATGTTGGCTTGTCCTAACCATTCGGTTGTTGGTGTGGCTTCTGTTGTGTATGTAGGTAGAGGTTAACCTATTCACTCACTACCCATCAAATAGATTAAGTTATTCACCACTACCCATCAAACAGATTAGCCATTCATCAAAGACACCACCAAATTGTCACTCCCTTGTTTCACTAACACAGAATTAGACCCATTGCTCTTGGTTTTGACAATTTGTGGTTCTATTTTCAATTTCGGTGGTTAAATTGTGTTATTTTGATTTTATGGTAACAGTGGTTCGTGATGGCTGCACAACAAAAGTAGAATTAGAACTTTGGACATATCTTGAATTGAAAAGTAATAAAAATTGATCTTTCTATTGTTAAGGCTAAAGGTTTGAAATCAAATCGTCATCGAGATTCTTACAGACATTATTTTTGAGTAAATTAAAATACAAAATCATTCTCTATCCTCCCTTTTGTTGAATTTTGTTAGAATTTTCTGTTTTGTTTGTTTGGTAGAGGGGACTTGACAATTTGGGTGTAATTGAATGGTTGAAGAGAAATATGATTGATTATAGACACTTATTGGACATTAATCGGAAGATAGTGTGGTGTTCTTTGTTCTTTGTGTTAAGATTTTTGGGGCTATATTTAATATTGTCTTCTCGATTCTTAAACATATGATAATTGGTAATTTTGCTTAACTTGTGTGGTGCTTGACAACCTTTGACATGGATCACCATTTGAAAGTTTACTGCTCATTTCTAAATGTTTAGTAGTCAAATATGTTAGAATTTTGTATGAAAACTTGAAATACATAATACATGATTAACTTTCCACTTTGATATTCAAAAGCTTTTTAGGTTATATTGTGTGTTGTGAATTTTCAAGTTTTGAATTCGTGAAAATTCATCCAAATTATGTATTATGTATTATGATAATACAAAACTATCAAAATTTTATAAAGCTAAACAAAAATGACATAAAATTCTGCGTGGGATTACAAAGTTAGTGGGAAGGAGGTGTTCTCATTGCACTTGGAAATGAAGTTTACCTAATTTTTCTACCTATGTTAGTTTTATTTTCATAATTTCAAAAATTATGAATTAATTAATATAAAATAGGTTTATAGAGTCATCATATTTATACATTTGGTCTAATTTGGTCTAATGTCTCATAATTCATTCATTTATAATCTAAAAGCCACAATTCATCCCAACCAAAAACAAATCCCACCCAACACTTAAACCACCTGTATGTCCCCCAACCCACTGTCAGACCCCACCTGCTCCCTCTCTCACTTCTCTCTCTCTCTCTCTCTCTCTCTCTCTCTCTCTCTCTCTCTCTCTCTCTCTCTCTCCTGCGACTCTTCTCTGAGTTCTCTCTGTCACCACTCCCTGCAACATCTCTCTCTATACTCCCTGCGACACAGTGAACCCTGCCTTGGCTCACTGGCTCTTCTCTCTCTCTCTCTACCTGTACATTCTAAAAAGATTTTCTAATATTTAATTTGCACCTTTAATTAATGTCATTGAATGGTAGCCAAGTGGCCCGAAAGGTTAACTGCCATTAGGTGATTCCGTCTATTCAAGGATTATGGTGAGGGTCACAAAATAAAAATAAAATAAAATAAGTGAAAAATATAACAACAGTTAGCAATTGGATATAATGTTTTAATTATAATTACTAACTTAATTCATTATAATCATTGAATTGACGGTGTATCCCATCAAACTTTTAAATTTGGTGTTATTTCAACGGTTATAATTAAGTTACATTGGATTGGATTAACCGTAGATCCCAATAATATTACTCTTACAATAATTATAATTACAGTGTGATATTTTAATTTTTAAAAGTACAAAATAAAAATTTAAATTTCTGGGGCCAAAGAGTCATTTGCCATTTTAAGAAAAGAGTGTATTGTGGTTGAAAATTTATAGGTCAAAATGGCAGAAATGACCTCACTATTTCACCCAATTTATCATTCCAACCTGCCACCGCCTCTTCTTCTCCACTAAAACCACTAACCACCCTTCACCTTCTCTATTACTCCCCAATTAATTCACTCCACCACAGAACTTTATCCCATCATTACCAATCTTCAACCATCCCAAAACCCAATTACGTCTCTTAATACTTCATTTACAAATACACTCATTCACAGAGACCCCAAAACATAGACACAACGTGTTCTTGTGTGTGGATATATATATGGCATTATTGAGCTCAGATTTCCCAACCAAGTTTAGCAATTTTTTTCTGAAATTGTTGAAAAACAGAGCCAAACCAACCCAAACTGAGCTAGCAATGATGGAGACATATAGAGGCAGTGTGCCATTTCAATGCTTCTGTGTGTGCAGTCGAAGGATCACGCAGAAGTAACCCAAACAATTCTACCATCTCCTATAAATGTGTTTCTATCCACCTTACACTACACCAGCCTTCATCTGCTATGGCTTCCCTCTCTCTCTCTCTCTTTCTTGTCTTCCTCACATTGCCTGCTGATTGTAACATTGTTTTGCAGCCACCATTGCCAGGATCTCCGGTATTAGCAGCTCCGCCTGTACAGGTTAGATTGCCATTTCTTCTCCCTTTTTTGAATAACGCAATAGTTAAGAAACTTGTTTGCTTAGTATTTTTGTTCTCAAATTTTTGGAAAAAAATGAGATTTGGAACACAAAAACAGAAAACAAGTTAAACAAGCTTCGAGTTCCCTTAGCAGCACACAACTTCTCTGTTTTTTTTCCATCCTCTCTCTCCACTTTGCCCAGCGTCTTCTTCTCCCGTGTCTTCACTGTGCTTCAGATCTGCCTATCTCTCCCCTCTCTCCCTCTCTCCCTCTCTCCCCCTCTCCCTCCCTCTCTCTCCCCTCTTTCCCCCTCTCTCTCTTTCGCAACAACGACAGATCTGTGTGGGTTTGTGTATGTGTGTGTATGCCCGTGTGTGTGTATGTATTCCTCTGTGTGTGGTTGTTTTATGTGAGAAGATAATGTGGTGAGAGTGAAAGAAAAACAGCACAATGTGCTGTTAGGCGAAACGTCGCCGTTTTACTAAGTTTTGAACAGTAAAACTTATTTTCTCAAAAAGAAATCTTTTCTCTGTGCTACTATATCCCTGCCAAGTCCTTTCTCTTACTCCTCACACAAACTCTGCTTTCTCTTTTTCTATTTCTCTCTCTTCTCCTCTGCGAACTTCCTCTTTTTGTGAGTTCAGGCAAGCACGATGATTAGTAATTCTAGTTGATGGGGTACTTCGGTGTTGGCACCCATGATTGTGATTTTACCCATGAATGGATAGTAAGACTAGTAGTAAAGTTTATAGAGGCGATTTTATAGAAAGAAAATTGTAGTAAAATCCGAGAGAGGGAGAGAGAGAGATAATTCTGGGTCTTGAATGTGCAGAGAGACTGTGCAAGGGAGTGCAGAAATGGAGCTTGGCGGGAGAGCTTGGATCCAAACTTGAATAATTATGGGTCTTTGATTGATATCAAACATACAAACAAATTTGCTGATTACTCCAGTTAATTAACCAATACTGAATCAAAGAGTGATTTTTTCATTGACTACCAAACTAGATGCAATCATATCATGTAATTGGATCCAATATGACCCATTACGGAAATCCAATTTTTTTTTAATGTTTTGCCCTTTTCCCAATTGCTTCAACACCATACCAGCAAAAAAAAAATTTTTGGCATTAAGCAGAGCCAAACCAACCCCAGCTAGAATTTTTTTCCTTCCCCCTCTCTCTTTGACAACTATGGCTTCCTTCTCTCTCTCTTTCTTGTATTCCTCACATTGCCTGCTGATTCAGAAGCTGTAAATCTTGGTTTTGTTTCTAATGGCTACTAAGATTTATAAGGCATTTAAATTTTGGGAAACCTCTTTGTTTACCGTTTTTTGTTCTCCAATTTTTTAGCGTTTTTTGTTCTCCAATTTTTTTAGCGTCTTTGTTCTCATAATTCTAAAAACAATGAAAGTTGTTTGCTTTGATTTTTTGTTCATCAATTTTCAGAAAAAAGGGAGAAGTAAAGCACAAAAATTGAAAACAAGCCCAGCTTGTACTTTATCATGATTTTATTAACAAATTTTATTTTGCTGATTTTTTTGTTTCCTCCTTAACAATCGGAACAAAGTGGTGTGTTATGTTGTGTTTGCTAAGTAATTTGTGATATTGTCTGCAGGGCCCTTTTCACCGCCCAGCTCCATGGGCAGTGGAGTATGTAGGGCCTCCATCGCCACCATCGTAGGCAGCTCCACCAGCACAGATTAGCTATGTTATTGAGTTTATAAGGAAGGTAGTGTGATGATTCTTTTAATTATCATTTCATATGCAGACTGCAAAAATATGAAAATTCATGTATTATTATAATTATGATTTTCAAAATTTTATAGAGTTAAATAAAAATGACATGAAACTTGGGTGAAAGTTTCAATTTTTGAGACATCACTCTGGGGGTCATGGTCCGACATAATCTTTGCAATTTTGCAAAAATTTTGCAAAATCACCAAACAATTTTGCAAAAGTTTTGCAAAATCCAAACAAACTTTTGCAAAATCACCGCCGAGGTCTATGGGTAGTGGAGAATGTACCTCCACTGCCACAGTTCCCCGTGCCTCCATCGCCACCGCCACCATCGCAGACAGCTCCCACCATTGCAGGCAGCAATACCAACTGCGATACTTATTGCACGTCACATGTGGTTTGGATGATTCTATGCGTATGTGGTGCAGTGGCAGTCCCAAGCATAGCCTGCTATATACGCTCAGGTTGTCACCACTGTGCGAGGAGTGGTCAGCTTGACCCGGAGCAGGAGCAGGAGCATGAGAGAGTGACACTGACTCCACACAGGCCGGAGCGTCCACACAGGTGGGAGCCTCCACGCTGGCCGGGGCGTCCACACAGGCCGGAGCCAGAGTGGCTTGAGATGGATGAGAGATGCATAACGGCTTGAGATGGAGATGCCGGACTGAGCTAGATCCAGATTACGAAGTGGATGGTGAGGACCTCTTAATCCTGTTTAATGAGGAGAAGAGAAAAAGATGAATATGAAAATCATATAAGAAATCATTTATTCAATATGAGTTTAATGAATATGCAGCTCCACCTGCACAGATTAGCTCTGTTATTGAGTTTATAAGGAAGGCAGTGTCATGATTCTTTTACTTATCATTTCATATGTAGACTGAAAAAATATGAAAATTCATGTATTATTATAATTATGATTTTCAAAATTTTATAGAATTAAATAAAAATGACATGAAACTTGGGTGAAAGTTTCAATTTTTGAGACATCACTCTGGGGGTCATGGCCCGACATAATCTTTGCAATTTTGCAAAAATTTTGCAAAATCACCAAGCAATTTTGCAAAAGTTTTGCAAAATGCAAACAAACTTTTGCAAAATCCAAACAAACTTTTGCAAAATCACCGCCGAGGTCTATGGGTAGTGGAGAATGTACCTCCACTGCCACAGTTCCCGGTGCCTCCATCGCCACCGCCACCATCGCAGACAGCTCCCACCATCGCAGGCAGCAATAGCAACTGCGATACTTATTGCACGTCACATGTGGTTTGGATGATTCTAGGCGTATGTGGTGCAGTGGCAGTCCCAAGCATAGCCTGCTATATACGCTCAGGTTGTCACGACTGTGCGAGAAGTGGTCAGCCTGACCCGGAGCAGGAGCAGGAGCATGAGAGAGTGACACTGACTCCACACAGGCCGGAGCGTCCACACAGGTGGGAGCCTCCACGCTGGCCGGGGGGTCCACACAGGCCGGAGCCAGAGTGGCTTGAGATGGATGAGAGATGCATAACGGCTTGAGATGGAGATGCTGGACTGAGCTAGATCCTGATTACGAAGTGGATGGTGAGGACCTCTCAATCCTGTTTAATGAGGAGAAGAGAAAAGGATGAATATGAAAAGCATATAGGAAATCATTTATTGAATATGAGTTTAATGAATATGCAGCTCCACCTGCACAGATTAGCTCTATTATTGAGTTTATAAGGAAGGCAGTGTGATGATTCTTTTACTTATCATTTCATATGTAGACTGAAAAAATATGAAAATTCATGTATTATTATAATTATGATTTTCAAAATTTTATAGAGTTAAATAAAAATGACATGAAACTTGGGTGAAAGTTTCAATTTTTGAGACATCACTCTGGGGGTCATGGTCCGACATAATCTTTGCAATTTTGCAAAAATTTTGCAAAATCCAAACAAACTTTTGCAAAATCACCGCCGAGGTCTGTGGGTAGTGGAGAATGTACCTCCACTGCCACAGTTCCTCGTGCCTCCATCGCCACCGCCACCATCGCAGACAGCTCCCACCATCGCAGGCAGCAATACCAACTGCGATACTTATTGCACGTCACATGTGGTTTGGATGATTCTAAGCGTATGTGGTGCAGTGGCAGTCCCAAGCATAGCCTGCTATATACGCTCAGGTTGTCACCACTGTGCGAGGAGTGGTCAGCCTGACCCGGAGCAGGAGCATGAGAGAGTGACACTGACTCCACACAGGCCGGAGCGTCCACACAGGTGTGAGCCTCCACGCTGGCCGGGGCGTCCACACAGGCCGGAGCCAGAGTGGCTTGAGAGGGATGAGAGATGCATAACGGCTTGAGATGGAGATGCTGGACTGAGCTAGATCCTGATTACGAAGTGGATGGTGAGGACCTCTTAATCCTGTTTAATGAGAAGAAGAGAAAAGGATGAATATGAAAAGCATATAGGAAATCATTTATTCAATATGAGTTTAATGAATATGCAGCTCCACCTGCACAGATTAGCTCTGTTATTGAGTTTATAAGGAAGACAGTGTAATGATTCTTTTACTTATCATTTCATATGTAGACTGAAAAAATAAGAAAATTCATGTATTATTATAATTATGATTTTCAAAATTTTATAGAGTTAAATAAAAATGACATGAAACTTGGGTGAAAGTTTCAATTTTTGAGACATCACTCTGGGGGTCATGGTCCGACATAATCCTTGCAATTTTGCAAAAATTTTGCAAAATTACCAAGCAATTTTGCAAAAGTTTTGCAAAATCCAAACAAACTTTTGCAAAATCACCGCCGAGGTCTATGGATAGTAGAGAATGTACCTTCACTGCACAAGTTCCCCGTGCCTCCATCGCCACCGCCACCGCCACCATCGCAGACAGCTCGCACCATCGCAGGCAGCAATACCAACTGCGATACTTATTGCACGTCACATGTGGTTTGGATGATTCTAGGCGTATGTGGTGCAGTGGCAGTCCCAAGCATAGCCTGCTATATACGCTCAGGTTGTCACCACTGTGCGAGGAGTGGACAGCCTGACCCGGAGCAGGAGCAGGAGCAGGAGCAGGAGCATGAGAGAGTGACACTGACTCCACACAGGCCGGAGCGTCCACACAGGTGGGAGCCTCCACGCTGGCCGGGGCGTCCACACAGGCCGGAGCCAGAGTGGCTTGAGATGGATGAGAGATGCATAACGGCTTGAGATGGAGATGCTGGACTGAGCTAGATCCTGATTACGAAGTGGATGGTGAGGACCTCTCAATCCTGTTTAATGAGGAGAAGAGAAAAGGATGAATATGAAAAGCATATAGGAAATCATTTATTCAATATGAGTTTAATGAATATGCAGCTCCACCTGCACAGATTAGCTCTTTTATTGAGTTTATAAGGAAGGCAGTGTGATGATTCTTTTACTTATCATTTCATATGTAGACTGAAAAAATATGAAAATTCATGTTTTATTATAATTATGATTTTCAAAATTTTATAGAGTTAAATAAAAATGACATGAAACTTGGGTGAAAGTTTCAATTTTTGAGACGTCACTCTGGGGGTCATGGTCCGACATAATCTTTGCAATTTTGCAAAAGTTTTGCAAAATCACCAAACAATTTTGCAAAAGTTTTGCAAAATCCAAACAAACTTTTGCAAAATCACCGCCGAGGTCTATGGGGGATAATGTACCTCCACTGCCACAGTCCCCCGTGCCTCCATCGCCACCGCCACCATCGCAGACAGCTCCCTCCATCGCAGGCAGCAATACCAACTGCGATACTTATTGCACGTCACATATGGTTTGGATGATTCTAGGCGTATGTGGTGCAGTGGCAGTCCCAAGCATAGCCTGCTATATACGCTCAGGTTGTCACCACTGTGTGAGGAGTGGTCAGCCTGACCCGGAGCAGGAGCAGGAGCATGAGAGAGTGACACTGACTCCACACAGGCCGGAGCGTCCACACAGGTGGGAGCCTCCACGCTGGCCGGGGCGTCCACATAGGCCGGAGCCAGAGTGGCTTGAGATGGATGAGAGATGCATAACGGCTTGAGATGGAGATGCTGGACTGAGCTAGATCCTGATTACGAAGTGGATGGTGAGGACCTCTCAATCCTGTTTAATGAGGAGAAGAGAAAAGGATGAATATGAAAAGCATATAGGAAATCATTTATTGAATATGAGTTTAATGAATATGCAGCTCCACCTGCACAGATTAGCTCTATTATTGAGTTTACAAGGAAGGCAGTGTGATGATTCTTTTACTTATCATTTCATATGTAGACTGAAAAAATAAGAAAATTCATGTATTATTATAATTACGATTTTCAAAATTTTATAGAGTTAAATAAAAATGACATGAAACTTGGGTGAAAGTTTCAATTTTTGAGACATCACTCTGGGGGTCATGGTCCGACATAATCTTTGCAATTTTGCAAAACTTTTGCAAAATCCAAACAAACTTTTGCAAAATCCAAACTAACTTTTGCAAAATCACCGCCGAGGTCTATGGGTAGTGGAGAATGTACCTCCACTGCCACAGTTCCCCGTGCCTCCATCGCCACCGCCACCATCGCAGACAGCTCCCACCATCGCAGGCAGCAATACCAACTGCGATACTTATTGCACGTCACATGTGGTTTGGATGATTCTAGGCGTATGTGGTGCAGTGGCAGTCCCAAGCATAGCCTGCTATATACGCTCAGGTTGTCAACACTGTGCGAGGAGTGGTCAGCCTGACCCGGAGCAGGAGCAGGTGCATGAGAGAGTGACACTGACTCCACACAGGCCGGAGCGTCCACACAGGTGGGAGCCTCCACGCTGGCCGGGGCGTCCACACAGGCCGGAGCCAGAGTGGCTTGAGATGGATGATAGATGCATAACGGCTTGAGATGGAGATGCTGGACTGAGCTAGATCCTGATTACGAAGTGGATGGTGAGGACCTCTTAATCCTGTTTAATGAGGAGAAGAGAAAAGGATGAATATGAAAAGCATATAGGAAATCATTTATTCAATATGAGTTTAATGAATATGCAGCTCCACCTGCACAGATTAGCTCTGTTATTGAGTTTATAAGGAAGGCAGTGTAATGATTCTTTTACTTATCATTTCATATGTAGACTGAAAAAATATGAAAATTCATGTATTATTATAATTATGATTTTCAAAATTTTATAGAGTTAAATAAAAATGACATGAAACTTGGGTGAAAGTTTCAATTTTTGAGACATCACTCTGGGGGTCATGGTCCGACATAATCTTTGCAATTTTGCAAAAGTTTTGCAAAATCACCAAGCAATTTTGTAAAAGTTTTGCAAAATCCAAACAAACTTTTGCAAAATCCAAACTAACTTTTGCAAAATCACCGCCGAGGTCTATGGGTAGTGGAGAATGTACCTCCACTGCCACAGTTCCCCGTGCCTCCATCGCCACCGCCACCATCGCAGACAGCTCCCACCATCGCAGGCAGCAATATCAACTGCGATACTTATTGCACGTCACATGTGGTTTGGATGATTCTAGGCGTATGTGGTGCAGTGGCAGTCCCAAGCATAGCCTGTTATATACGCTCAGGTTGTCACCACTGTGCGAGTAGTGGTCAGCCGGAGCAGGAGCAGGAGCAGGAGCATGAGAGAGTGACACTGACTCCACACAGGCCGGAGCGTCCACACAGGTGGGAGCCTCCACGCTGGCCGGGGGGTCCACACAGGCCGGAGCCAGAGTGGCTTGAGATGGATGAGAGATGCATAACGGCTTGAGATGGAGATGCTGGACTGAGCTAGATCCTGATTACGAAGTGGATGGTGAGGACCTCTCAATCCTGTTTAATGAGGAGAAGAGAAAAGGATGAATATGAAAAGCATATAGGAAATCATTTATTGAATATGAGTTTAATGAATATGCAGCTCCACCTGCACAGATTAGCTCTATTATTGAGTTTATAAGGAAGGCAGTGTGATGATTCTTTTACTTATCATTTCATATGTAGACTGAAAAAATATGAAAATTCATGTATTATTATAATTATGATTTTCAAAATTTTATAGAGTTAAATAAAAATGACATGAAACTTGGGTGAAAGTTTCAATTTTTGAGACATCACTCTGGGGGTCATGGTCCGACATAATCTTTGCAATTTTGCAAAAATTTTGCAAAATCCAAACAAACTTTTGCAAAATCACCGCCGAGGTCTGTGGGTAGTGGAGAATGTACCTCCACTGCCACAGTTCCTCGTGCCTCCATCGCCACCGCCACCATCGCAGACAGCTCCCACCATCGCAGGCAGCAATACCAACTGCGATACTTATTGCACGTCACATGTGGTTTGGATGATTCTAAGCGTATGTGGTGCAGTGGCAGTCCCAAGCATAGCCTGCTATATACGCTCAGGTTGTCACCACTGTGCGAGGAGTGGTCAGCCTGACCCGGAGCAGGAGCATGAGAGAGTGACACTGACTCCACACAGGCCGGAGCGTCCACACAGGTGTGAGCCTCCACGCTGGCCGGGGCGTCCACACAGGCCGGAGCCAGAGTGGCTTGAGAGGGATGAGAGATGCATAACGGCTTGAGATGGAGATGCTGGACTGAGCTAGATCCTGATTACGAAGTGGATGGTGAGGACCTCTTAATCCTGTTTAATGAGAAGAAGAGAAAAGGATGAATATGAAAAGCATATAGGAAATCATTTATTCAATATGAGTTTAATGAATATGCAGCTCCACCTGCACAGATTAGCTCTGTTATTGAGTTTATAAGGAAGACAGTGTAATGATTCTTTTACTTATCATTTCATATGTAGACTGAAAAAATAAGAAAATTCATGTATTATTATAATTATGATTTTCAAAATTTTATAGAGTTAAATAAAAATGACATGAAACTTGGGTGAAAGTTTCAATTTTTGAGACATCACTCTGGGGGTCATGGTCCGACATAATCCTTGCAATTTTGCAAAAATTTTGCAAAATTACCAAGCAATTTTGCAAAAGTTTTGCAAAATCCAAACAAACTTTTGCAAAATCACCGCCGAGGTCTATGGATAGTAGAGAATGTACCTTCACTGCACAAGTTCCCCGTGCCTCCATCGCCACCGCCACCGCCACCATCGCAGACAGCTCGCACCATCGCAGGCAGCAATACCAACTGCGATACTTATTGCACGTCACATGTGGTTTGGATGATTCTAGGCGTATGTGGTGCAGTGGCAGTCCCAAGCATAGCCTGCTATATACGCTCAGGTTGTCACCACTGTGCGAGGAGTGGACAGCCTGACCCGGAGCAGGAGCAGGAGCAGGAGCAGGAGCATGAGAGAGTGACACTGACTCCACACAGGCCGGAGCGTCCACACAGGTGGGAGCCTCCACGCTGGCCGGGGCGTCCACACAGGCCGGAGCCAGAGTGGCTTGAGATGGATGAGAGATGCATAACGGCTTGAGATGGAGATGCTGGACTGAGCTAGATCCTGATTACGAAGTGGATGGTGAGGACCTCTCAATCCTGTTTAATGAGGAGAAGAGAAAAGGATGAATATGAAAAGCATATAGGAAATCATTTATTCAATATGAGTTTAATGAATATGCAGCTCCACCTGCACAGATTAGCTCTTTTATTGAGTTTATAAGGAAGGCAGTGTGATGATTCTTTTACTTATCATTTCATATGTAGACTGAAAAAATATGAAAATTCATGTTTTATTATAATTATGATTTTCAAAATTTTATAGAGTTAAATAAAAATGACATGAAACTTGGGTGAAAGTTTCAATTTTTGAGACGTCACTCTGGGGGTCATGGTCCGACATAATCTTTGCAATTTTGCAAAAGTTTTGCAAAATCACCAAACAATTTTGCAAAAGTTTTGCAAAATCCAAACAAACTTTTGCAAAATCACCGCCGAGGTCTATGGGGGATAATGTACCTCCACTGCCACAGTCCCCCGTGCCTCCATCGCCACCGCCACCATCGCAGACAGCTCCCTCCATCGCAGGCAGCAATACCAACTGCGATACTTATTGCACGTCACATATGGTTTGGATGATTCTAGGCGTATGTGGTGCAGTGGCAGTCCCAAGCATAGCCTGCTATATACGCTCAGGTTGTCACCACTGTGTGAGGAGTGGTCAGCCTGACCCGGAGCAGGAGCAGGAGCATGAGAGAGTGACACTGACTCCACACAGGCCGGAGCGTCCACACAGGTGGGAGCCTCCACGCTGGCCGGGGCGTCCACATAGGCCGGAGCCAGAGTGGCTTGAGATGGATGAGAGATGCATAACGGCTTGAGATGGAGATGCTGGACTGAGCTAGATCCTGATTACGAAGTGGATGGTGAGGACCTCTCAATCCTGTTTAATGAGGAGAAGAGAAAAGGATGAATATGAAAAGCATATAGGAAATCATTTATTGAATATGAGTTTAATGAATATGTAGCTCCACCTGCACAGATTAGCTCTATTATTGAGTTTACAAGGAAGGCAGTGTGATGATTCTTTTACTTATCATTTCATATGTAGACTGAAAAAATAAGAAAATTCATGTATTATTATAATTACGATTTTCAAAATTTTATAGAGTTAAATAAAAATGACATGAAACTTGGGTGAAAGTTTCAATTTTTGAGACATCACTCTGGGGGTCATGGTCCGACATAATCTTTGCAATTTTGCAAAACTTTTGCAAAATCACCAAGCAATTTTGCAAAAGTTTTGCAAAATCCAAACAAACTTTTGCAAAATCCAAACTAACTTTTGCAAAATCACCGCCGAGGTCTATGGGTAGTGGAGAATGTACCTCCACTGCCACAGTTCCCCGTGCCTCCATCGCCACCGCCACCATCGCAGACAGCTCCCACCATCGCAGGCAGCAATACCAACTGCGATACTTATTGCACGTCACATGTGGTTTGGATGATTCTAGGCGTATGTGGTGCAGTGGCAGTCCCAAGCATAGCCTGCTATATACGCTCAGGTTGTCAACACTGTGCGAGGAGTGGTCAGCCTGACCCGGAGCAGGAGCAGGTGCATGAGAGAGTGACACTGACTCCACACAGGCCGGAGCGTCCACACAGGTGGGAGCCTCCACGCTGGCCGGGGCGTCCACACAGGCCGGAGCCAGAGTGGCTTGAGATGGATGATAGATGCATAACGGCTTGAGATGGAGATGCTGGACTGAGCTAGATCCTGATTACGAAGTGGATGGTGAGGACCTCTTAATCCTGTTTAATGAGGAGAAGAGAAAAGGATGAATATGAAAAGCATATAGGAAATCATTTATTCAATATGAGTTTAATGAATATGCAGCTCCACCTGCACAGATTAGCTCTGTTATTGAGTTTATAAGGAAGGCAGTGTAATGATTCTTTTACTTATCATTTCATATGTAGACTGAAAAAATATGAAAATTCATGTATTATTATAATTATGATTTTCAAAATTTTATAGAGTTAAATAAAAATGACATGAAACTTGGGTGAAAGTTTCAATTTTTGAGACATCACTCTGGGGGTCATGGTCCGACATAATCTTTGCAATTTTGCAAAAGTTTTGCAAAATCACCAAGCAATTTTGCAAAAGTTTTGCAAAATCCAAACAAACTTTTGCAAAATCCAAACTAACTTTTGCAAAATCACCGCCGAGGTCTATGGGTAGTGGAGAATGTACCTCCACTGCCACAGTTCCCCGTGCCTCCATCGCCACCGCCACCATCGCAGACAGCTCCCACCATCGCAGGCAGCAATATCAACTGCGATACTTATTGCACGTCACATGTGGTTTGGATGATTCTAGGCGTATGTGGTGCAGTGGCAGTCCCAAGCATAGCCTGTTATATACGCTCAGGTTGTCACCACTGTGCGAGTAGTGGTCAGCCGGAGCAGGAGCAGGAGCAGGAGCAGGAGCAGGAGAGAGTGACACTGACTCCACACAGGCCGGAGCGTCCACACAGGTGGGAGCCTCCACGCTGGCCGGGGCGTCCACACAGGCCGGAGCCAGAGTGGCTTGAGATGGGTGAGAGATGTATAACGACTTGAGATGGAGATGCTGGACTGAGCTAGATCCTGATTACGTAGTGGACGGTGAGGACCTCTCAATCCTGTTTAATGAGGAGAAGAGAAAAGGATGAATATGAAAAGCATATAGGAAATCATTTATTGAATATGAGTTTAATGAATATGCAGCTCCAACTGCACAGATTAGCTCTGTTATTGAGTTTATAAGGAAGGCAGTGTGATGATTCTTTTACATATCATTTCATATGTAGACTGAAAAAATATGAAAATTCATGTATTATTATAATTACGATTTTCAAAATTTTATAGAGTTAAATAAAAATGACATGAAACTTGGGTGAAAGTTTCAATTTTTGAGACATCACTCTGGGGGTCATGGTCCGACATAATCTTTGCAATTTTGCAAAACTTTTGCAAAATCACCAAGCAATTTTGCAAAAGTTTTGCAAAATCCAAACAAACTTTTGCAAAATCCAAACTAACTTTTGCAAAATCACCGCCGAGGTCTATGGGTAGTGGAGAATGTACCTCCACTGCCACAGTTCCCCGTGCCTCCATCGCCACCGCCACCATCGCAGACAGCTCCCACCATCGCAGGCAGCAATACCAACTGCGATACTTATTGCACGTCACATGTGGTTTGGATGATTCTAGGCGTATGTGGTGCAGTGGCAGTCCCAAGCATAGCCTGCTATATACGCTCAGGTTGTCAACACTGTGCGAGGAGTGGTCAGCCTGACCCGGAGCAGGAGCAGGTGCATGAGAGAGTGACACTGACTCCACACAGGCCGGAGCGTCCACACAGGTGGGAGCCTCCACGCTGGCCGGGGCGTCCACACAGGCCGGAGCCAGAGTGGCTTGAGATGGATGATAGATGCATAACGGCTTGAGATGGAGATGCTGGACTGAGCTAGATCCTGATTACGAAGTGGATGGTGAGGACCTCTTAATCCTGTTTAATGAGGAGAAGAGAAAAGGATGAATATGAAAAGCATATAGGAAATCATTTATTCAATATGAGTTTAATGAATATGCAGCTCCACCTGCACAGATTAGCTCTGTTATTGAGTTTATAAGGAAGGCAGTGTAATGATTCTTTTACTTATCATTTCATATGTAGACTGAAAAAATATGAAAATTCATGTATTATTATAATTATGATTTTCAAAATTTTATAGAGTTAAATAAAAATGACATGAAACTTGGGTGAAAGTTTCAATTTTTGAGACATCACTCTGGGGGTCATGGTCCGACATAATCTTTGCAATTTTGCAAAAGTTTTGCAAAATCACCAAGCAATTTTGCAAAAGTTTTGCAAAATCCAAACAAACTTTTGCAAAATCCAAACTAACTTTTGCAAAATCACCGCCGAGGTCTATGGGTAGTGGAGAATGTACCTCCACTGCCACAGTTCCCCGTGCCTCCATCGCCACCGCCACCATCGCAGACAGCTCCCACCATCGCAGGCAGCAATATCAACTGCGATACTTATTGCACGTCACATGTGGTTTGGATGATTCTAGGCGTATGTGGTGCAGTGGCAGTCCCAAGCATAGCCTGTTATATACGCTCAGGTTGTCACCACTGTGCGAGTAGTGGTCAGCCGGAGCAGGAGCAGGAGCAGGAGCAGGAGCAGGAGCAGGAGAGAGTGACACTGACTCCACACAGGCCGGAGCGTCCACACAGGTGGGAGCCTCCACGCTGGCCGGGGCGTCCACACAGGCCGGAGCCAGAGTGGCTTGAGATGGGTGAGAGATGTATAACGACTTGAGATGGAGATGCTGGACTGAGCTAGATCCTGATTACGTAGTGGACGGTGAGGACCTCTCAATCCTGTTTAATGAGGAGAAGAGAAAAGGATGAATATGAAAAGCATATAGGAAATCATTTATTGAATATGAGTTTAATGAATATGCAGCTCCAACTGCACAGATTAGCTCTGTTATTGAGTTTATAAGGAAGGCAGTGTGATGATTCTTTTACATATCATTTCATATGTAGACTGAAAAAATATGAAAATTCATGTATTATTATAATTATGATTTTCAAAATTTTATAGAGTTAAATAAAAATGACATGAAACTTGGGTGAAAGTTTCAATTTTTGAGACATCACTCTGGGGGTCATGGTCCGACATAATCTTTGCAATTTTGCAAAAGTTTTGCAAAATCACCAAGCAATTTTGCAAAAGTTTTGCAAAATCCAAACAAACTTTTGCAAAATCACCGCCGAGGTCTATGGGTAGTGGAGAATGTACCTCCACTGCCACAGTTCCCCGTGACTCCATCGCCACCGCCACCATCGCAGGCAGCAATACCAACTGCGATACTTATTGCACGTCACATGTGGTTTGGATGATTCTAGGCGTATGTGGTGCAGTGGCAGTCCCAAGCATAGCCTGCTATATACGCTCAGGTTGTCACCACTGTGCGAGGAGTGGTTAGCCTGACCCGGAGCAGGAGCAGGAGCAGGAGCAGGAGCATGAGAGAGTGACACTGACTCCACACAGGCCGGAGCGTCCACACAGGTGGGATCCTCTACGCTGGCCGGGGCGTCCACACAGGGCGGAGCCAGAGTGGCTTGAGATGGATGAGAGATGCATAACGGCTTGAGATGGAGATGCTGGACTGAGCTAGATCCTGATTACGAAGTGGATGGTGAGGACCTCTTAATCCTGTTTAATGAGGAGAAGGGAAAAGGATGAATATGAAAAGCATATAGGAAATCATTTATTCAATATGAGTTTAATGAATATGCAGCTCCACCTGCACATATTAGCTCTGTTATTGAGTTTAAAAGGAAGGCAGTGTAATGATTCTTCTACTTATCATTTCATATGTAGACTGAAAAAATATGAAAATTCATGTATTATTATAATTATGATTTTCAAAATTTTATAGAGTTAAATAAAAATGACATGAAACTTGGGTGAAAGTTTCAATTTTTGAGACATCACTCTGGGGGTCATGGTCCGACATAATCTTTGCAATTTTGCAAAAATTTTGCAAAATCACCAAGCAATTTTGCAAAAGTTTTGGAAAATCCAAACAAACTTTTGCAAAATCCAAACAAACTTTTGCAAAATCACCGCCGAGGTCTATGGGTAGTGGAGAATGTACCTCCACTGCCACAGTTCCCCGTGCCTCCATCGCCACCGCCACCGCCACCATCGCAGACAGCTCCCACCATCGCAGGCAGCAATACCAACTGCGATACTTATTGCACGTCACATGTGGTTTGGATGATTCTAGGCGTATGTGGTGCAGTGGCAGTCCCCAGCATAGCCTGCTATATACGCTCAGGTTGTCACCACTGTGCGAGGAGTGGTCAGCCTGACCCGGAGCAGGAGCAGGAGCATGAGAGAGTGACACTAACTCCACACAGGCCGGAGCGTCCACACAGGTGGGAGCCTCCACGCTGGCCGGGGCGTCCACACAGGCCGGAGCCAGAGTGGCTTGAGATGGATGATAGATGCATAACGGCTTGAGATGGAGATGCTGGACTGAGCTAGATCCTGATTACGAAGTGGATGGTGAGGACCTCTTAATCCTGTTTAATGAGGAGAAGAGAAAAGGATGAATATGAAAAGCATATAGGAAATCATTTATTCAATATGAGTTTAATGAATATGCAGCTCCACCTGCATAGATTAGCTCTGTTATTGAGTCTATAAGGAAGGCAGTGTAATGATTCTTTTACTTATCATTTCATATGTAGACTGAAAAAATATGAAAATTCATGTATTATTATAATTATGATTTTCAAAATTTTATAGAGTTAAATAAAAATGACATGAAACTTGGGTGAAAGTTTCAATTTTTGAGACATCACTCTGGGGGTCATGGTCCGACATAATCTTTGCAATTTTGAAAAAATTTTGCAAAATCACCAATCAATTTTGCAAAAGTTTTGCAAAATCCAAACAAACTTTTGCAAAATCACCGCCGAGGTCTATGGGTAGTGGAGAATGTACCTCCACTGCCATAGTTCCCCGTGACTCCATCGCCACCGCCACCAACGCAGGCAGTAATACCAACTGCGATACTTATTGCACGTCACATGTGGTTTGGATGATTCTAGGCGTATGTGGTGCAGTGGCAGTCCCAAGCATAGCCTGCTATATACGCTCAGGTTGTCACCACTGTGCGAGGAGTGGTTAGCCTGACCCGGAGCAGGAGCAGGAGCATGAGAGAGTGACACTGACTCCACACAGGCCGGAGTGTCCACACAGGTGGGAGCCTCTACGCTGGCCGGGGCGTCCACACAGGCCGGAGCCAGAGTGGCTTGAGATGGATGAGAGATGCATAACGGCTTGAGATGGAGATGCTGGACTGAGCTAGATCCTGATTACGAAGTGGATGGTGAGGACCTCTTAATCCTGTTTAATGAGGAGAAGGGAAAAGGATGAATATGAAAAGCATATAGAAAATCATTTATTCAATATGAGTTTAATGAATATGCAGCTCCACCTGCACATATTAGCTCTGTTATTGAGTTTAAAAGGAAGGCAGTGTAATGATTCTTCTACTTATCATTTCATATGTAGACTGAAAAAATATGAAAATTCATGTATTATTATAATTATGATTTTCAAAATTTTATAGAGTTAAATAAAAATGACATGAAACTTGGGTGAAAGTTTCAATTTTTGAGACATCACTCTAGGGGTCTTGTTCGGACATAATCTTTGCAATTTTGTAAAAAATTTGCAAAATCACCAAGCAATTTTGCAAAAGTTTTGCAAAATCCAAACAAACTTTTGCAAAATCCAAACAAACTTTTGCAAAATCACCGCCGAGGTCTATGGGTAGTGGAGAATGTACCTCCACTGCCACAGTTCCCCGTGCCTCCATCGCCACCGCCACCATCGCAGACAGCTCCAACCATCGCAGGCAGCAATACCAACTGCGATACTTATTGCACCTCACATGTGGTTTGGATGATTCTAGGTGTATGTGGTGCAGTGGCAGTCCCAAGCATAGCCTGTTATATACGCTCAGGTTGTCACCACTGTGCGAGGAGTGGTCAGCCTGACCCGGAGCAGGAGCAGGAGCATGAGAGAGTGACACTGACTCCACACAGGCCGGAGCGTCCACACAGGTGGGAGCCTCCACGTTGGCCGGGGCGTCCACACAGGCCGGAGCCAGAGTGGCTTGAGATGGATGAGAGATGCATAACGGCTTGAGATGGAGATACTGGACTGAGCTAGATCCTGATTACGAAGTGGATGGTGATGACCTCTCAATCCTGTTTAATGAGGAGAAGAGAAAAGGATGAATATGAAAATCAGATAGGAAATCATTTATTCAATATGAGTTTAATGAATATGCAGCTCCACCTGCACAGATTAGCTCTGTTATTGAGTTTATAAGGAAGGCAGTGTGATGATTCTTTTACATATCATTTCATATGTAGACTGAAAAAATATGAAAATTCATGTATTATTATAATTATGATTTTCAAAATTTTATAGAGTTAAATAAAAATGACATGAAACTTGGGTGAAAGTTTCAATTTTTGAGACATCACTCTGGGGGTCATGGTCCGACATAATCTTTGCAATTTTGCAAAAGTTTTGCAAAATCACCAAGCAATTTTGCAAAAGTTTTGCAAAATCCAAACAAACTTTTGCAAAATCACCGCCGAGGTCTATGGGTAGTGGAGAATGTACCTCCACTGCCACAGTTCCCCGTGACTCCATCGCCACCGCCACCATCGCAGGCAGCAATACCAACTGCGATACTTATTGCACGTCACATGTGGTTTGGATGATTTTAGGCGTATGTGGTGCAGTGGCAGTCCCAAGCATAGCCTGCTATATACGCTCAGGTTGTCACCACTGTGCGAGGAGTGGTTAGCCTGACCCGGAGCAGGAGCAGGAGCATGAGAGAGTGATACTGACTCCACACAGGCCGGAGCGTCCACACAGGTGGGAGCCTCTACGCTGGCCGGGGCGTCCACACAGGCCGGAGCCAGAGTGGCTTGAGATGGATGAGAGATGCATAACGGCTTGAGATGGAGATGCTGGACTGAGCTAGATCCTGATTACGAAGTGGATGGTGAGGACCTCTTAATCCTGTTTAATGAGGAGAAGGGAAAAGGATGAATATGAAAAGCATATAGGAAATCATTTATTCAATATGAGTTTAATGAATATGCAGCTCCACCTGCACATATTAGCTCTGTTATTGAGTTTAAAAGGAAGGCAGTGTAATGATTCTTTTACTTATCATTTCATATGTAGACTGAAAAAATATGAAAATTCATGTATTATTATAATTATGATTTTCAAAATTTTATAGAGTTAAATAAAAATGACATGAAACTAGGGTGAAAGTTTCAATTTTTGAGACATCACTCTGGGGGTCATGGTCCGACATAATCTTTGCAATTTTGCAAAAATTTTGCAAAATCACCAAGCAATTTTGCAAAAGTTTTGCAAAATCCAAACAAACTTTTGCAAAATCACCGCCGAGGTCTATGGGTAGTGGAGAATGTACCTCCACTGCCACAGTTCCCCGTGCCTCCATCGCCACCGCCACCATCGCAGACAGCTCCCACCATCGCAGGCAGCAATACCAACTGCGATACTTATTGCACCTCACATGTGGTTTGGATGATTCTAGGCGTATGTGGTGTAGTGGCAGTCCCAAGCATAGCCTGCTATATACGCTCAGGTTGTCACCACTGTGCGAGGAGTGGTCAGCTTGACCCGGAGCAGGAGCAGGAGCATGAGAGAGTGACACTGACTCCACACAGGCCGGAGCGTCCACACAGGTGGGAGCCTCCACGTTGGCCGGGGCGTCCACACAGGTCGGAGCCAGAGTGGCTTGAGATGGATGAGAGATGCATAACGGCTTGAGATGGAGATGCTGGACTGAGCTAGATCCTGATTACGAAGTGGATGGTGAGGACCTCTTAATCCTGTTTAATGAGGATAAGAGAAAAGGATGAATATGAAAAGCATATAGGAAATCATTTATTCAATATGAGTTTAATGAATATGCAGCTCCACCTGCACGGATTAGCTCTGTTATTGAGTTTATAAGGAAGGCAGTGTAATGATTCTTTTACTTATCATTTCCTATGTAGACTGAAAAAATATGAAAATTCATGTATTATTATAATTATGATTTTCAAAATTTTATAGAGTTAAATAAAAATGACATGAAACTTGGGTGAAAGTTTCAATTTTTGAGACATCACTCTGGGGGTCATGGTCCGACATAATCTTTGCAATTTTGCAAAAGTTTTGCAAAATCACCAAGCAATTTTGCAAAAGTTTTGCAAAATCCAAACAAACTTTTGCAAAATCACCGCGGAGGTCTATGGGTAGTGGAGAATGTACCTCCACTGCCACAGTTCCCCGTGCCTGCATCGCCACCGCCACCATCGCAGACAGCTCCCACCATCGCAGACAGCAATATCAACTGCGATACTTATTGCACGTCACATGTGGTTTGGATGATTCTAGGCGTATGTGGTGCAGTGGCAGTCCCAAGCATAGCCTGCTATATACGCTCAGGTTGTCACCACTGTGCGAGGAGTGGTCAGCCTGACCCGGAGTAGGAGCAGGAGCAGGAGCAGGAGCAGGAGCATGAGCATGAGAGAGTGACACTGACTCCACACAGGCCGGAGCGTCCACACAGGTGGGAGCCTCCACGCTGGCCGGGGCGTCCACACAGGCCGGAGCCAGAGTGGCTTGAGATGGATGAGAGATGTATAACGGCTTGAGATGGAGATGCTGGACTGAGCTAGATCCTGATTACGAAGTGGATGGTGAGGACCTCTCAATTTTTTTAATGAGGAGAAGAGAAAAGGATGAATATGAAAAGCATATAGGAAATCATTTATTGAATATGAGTTTAATGAATATGCAGCTCCACCTGCACAGATTAGCTCTATTATTGAGTTTATAAGGAAGGCAGTGTGATGATTCTTTTACTTATCATTTCATATGTAGACTGAAAAAATATGAAAATTCATGTATTATTATAATTATGATTTTCAAAATTTTATAGAGTTAAATAAAAATGACATGAAACTTGGGTGAAAGTTTCAATTTTTGAGACATCACTCTGGGGGTCATGTTCCGACATAATCTTTGCAATTTTGCAAAAGTTTTGCAAAATCACCAAGCAATTTTGCAAAAGTTTTGCAAAATCCAAACAAACTTTTGCAAAATCCAAACAAATTTTTGCAAAATCACCGCCGAGGTCTATGGGTAGTGGAGAATGTACCTCCACTGCCACAGTTCCCCGTGCCTCCATCGCCACCGCCACCATCGCAGACAGCTCCCACCATCGCAGGCAGCAATACCAACTGCGATACTTATTGCACGTTACATGTGGTTTGGATGATTCTAGGCGTATGTGGTGCAGTGGCAGTCCCAAGCATAGCCTACTATATACGCTCAGGTTGTCACCACTGTGCGAGGAGTGGTCAGCCTGACCCGGAGTAGGAGCAGGAGCAGGAGCAGGAGCATGAGAGAGTGACACTGACTCCACACAGGCCGGAGCGTCCACACAGGTTGGAGCCTCCACGCTGGCAGGGGAGTCCACACAGGCCGGAGCCAGAGTGGCTTGAGATGGATGAGAGATGCATAACGGCTTGAGATGGAGATGCTGGACTGAGCTAGATCCTGATTACGAAGTGGATGGTGAGGACCTCTCAATCCTGTTTAATGAGGATAAGAGAAAAGGATAAATATGAAAAGAATATAGGAAATCATTTATTGAATATGAGTTTAATGAATATGCAGCTCCACCTGCACAGATTAGCTCTGTTATTGAGTTTATAAGGAAGGCAGTGTGATGATTCTTTTACTTATCATTCCATATGTAGACTGAAAAAATATGAAAATTCATGTATTATTATAATTATGATTTTCAAAATTTTATAGAGTTAAATAAAAATGACATGAAACTTGGGTGAACTTTTCAATTTTTGAGACATCACTCTGGGGGTCATGGTCCGACATAATCTTTGCAATTTCCAAAAATTTTGCAAAATCACCAAGCAATTTTGCAAAAGTTTTGCAAAATCCAAACAAACTTTTGCAAAATCACCGCCGAGGTCTATGGGTAGTGGAGAATGTACCTCCACTGCCACAGTTCCCCGTGCCTCCATCGCCACCGCCACCATCGCAGACAGCTCCCACCATCGCAGACAGCAATACCAACTGCGATACTTATTGCACGTCACGTGTGGTTTGGATGATTCTAGGCGTATGTGGTGCAGTGGCAGTCCCAAGCATAGCCTGCTATATACGCTCAGGTTGTCACCACTGTGCGAGGAGTGGTCAGCCTGACCCGGAGCAGGAGCAGGAGCATGAGAGAGTGACACTGACTCCACACAGGCCGGAGCGTCCACACAGGTGGGAGCCTCCACGCTGGCAGGGGCGTCCACACAGGCCGGAGCCAGAGTGGCTTGAGATGGATGAGAGATGCATAACGGCTTGAGATGGAGATGCTGGACTGAGCTAGATCCTTATTACGAAGTGGATGGTGAGGACCTCTCAATTTTTTTAATGAGGAGAAGAGAAAAGGATGAATATGAAAAGCATATAGGAAATCATTTATTCAATATGAGTTTAATGAATATGCAGCTCCACCTGCACATATTAGCTCTGTTATTGAGTCTATAAGGAAGGCAGTGTAATGATTCTTTTACTTATCATTTCATATGTAGACTGAAAAAATATGAAAATTCATGTATTATTATAATTATGATTTTCAAAATTTTATAGAGTTAAATAAAAATGACATGAAACTTGGCTGAAAGTTTCAATTTTTGAGACATCACTCTGGGGGTCATGGTCCGACATAATCTTTGCAATTTTGCAAAAGTTTTGCAAAATCACCAAGCAATTTTATAAAAGTTTTGCAAAATCCAAACAAACTTTTGCAAAATCCAAACAAACTTTTGCAAAATCACCGCCGAGGTCTATGGGTAGTGGAGAATGTACCTCCACTGCCACAGTTCCCCGTGCCTCCATCGCCACCGCCACCATCGCAGACAGCTCCCACCATCGCAGGCAGCAATACCAACTGCGATACTTATTGCACGTCACATGTGGTTTGGATGATTCTAGGCGTATGTGGTGCAGTGGCAGTCCCAAGCATAGCCTGTTATATACGCTCAGGTTGTCACCACTGTGCGAGGAGTGGTAAGCCTGACCCGGAGCAGGAGCAGGAGCATGAGAGAGTGACACTGACTCCACACAGGCCGGAGCGTCCACACAGGTGGGAGCCTCCACGTTGGCCGGGGCGTCCACACAGGCCGGAGCCAGAGTGGCTTGAGATGGATGAGAGATGCATAACGGCTTGAGATGGAGATGCTGGACTGAGCTAGATCCTTATTACGAAGTGGATGGTGAGGACCTCTCAATCCTGTTTAATGAGGAGAAGAGAAAAGGATGAATATGAAAATCATATAGGAAATCATTTATTCAATATGAGTTTAATGAATATGCAGCTCCACCTGCACAGATTAGGTCTGTTATTGAGTTTATAAGGAAGGCAGTGTGATGATTCTTTTACATATCATTTCATATGTAGACTGAAAAAATATGAAAATTCATGTATTATTATAATTATGATTTTCAAAATTTTATAGAGTTAAATAAAAATGACATGAAACTTGGGTGAAAGTTTCAATTTTTGAGACATCACTCTGGGGGTCATGGTCCGACATAATCTTTGCAATTTTGCAAAAATTTTGCAAAATCACCAATCAATTTTGCAAAAGTTTTGCAAAATCCAAACAAACTTTTGCAAAATCACCGCCGAGGTCTATGGGTAGTGGAGAATGTACCTCCACTTCCATAGTTCCCCGTGACTCCATCGCCACCGCCACCAACGCAGGCAGCAATACCAACTGCGATACTTATTGCACGTCACATGTGGTTTGGATGATTCTAGGCGTATGTGGTGCAGTTGCAGTCCCAAGCATAGCCTGCTATATACGCTCAGGTTGTCACCACTGTGCGAGGAGTGGTTAGCCTGACCCGGAGCAGGAGCAGGAGCATGAGAGAGTGACACTGACTCCACACAGGCCGGAGTGTCCACACAGGTGGGAGCCTCTACGCTGGCCGGGGCGTCCACACAGGCCGGAGCCAGAGTGGCTTGAGATGGATGAGAGATGCATAACGGCTTGAGATGGAGATGCTGGACTGAGCTAGATCTTGATTACGAAGTGGATGGTGAGGACCTCTTAATCCTGTTTAATGAGGAGAAGGGAAAAGGATGAATATGAAAAGCATATAGAAAATCATTTATTCAATATGAGTTTAATGAATATGCAGCTCCACCTGCACATATTAGCTCTGTTATTGAGTTTAAAAGGAAGGCAGTGTAATGATTCTTCTACTTATCATTTCATATGTAGACTGAAAAAATATGAAAATTCATGTATTATTATAATTATGATTTTCAAAATTTTATAGAGTTAAATAAAAATGACATGAAACTTGGGTGAAAGTTTCAATTTTTGAGACATCACTCTAGGGGTCTTGTTCCGACATAATCTTTGCAATTTTGTAAAAAATTTGCAAAATCACCAAACAATTTTGCAAAAGTTTTGCAAAATCCAAACAAACTTTTGCAAAATCCAAACAAACTTTTGCAAAATCACCGCCGAGGTCTATGGGTAGTGGAGAATGTACCTCCACTGCCACAGTTCCCCGTGCCTCCATCGCCACCGCCACCATCGCAGACAGCTCCAACCATCGCAGGCAGCAATACCAACTGCGATACTTATTGCACCTCACATGTGGTTTGGATGATTCTAGGTGTATGTGGTGCAGTGGCAGTCCCAAGCATAGCCTGTTATATACGCTCAGGTTGTCACCACTGTGCGAGGAGTGGTCAGCCTGACCCGGAGCAGGAGCAGGAGCATGAGAGAGTGACACTGACTCCACACAGGCCGGAGCGTCCACACAGGTGGGAGCCTCCACGTTGGCCGGGGCGTCCACACAGGCCGGAGCCAGAGTGGCTTGAGATGGATGAGAGATGCATAACGGCTTGAGATGGAGATACTGGACTGAGCTAGATCCTGATTACGAAGTGGATGGTGATGACCTCTCAATCCTGTTTAATGAGGAGAAGAGAAAAGGATGAATATGAAAATCAGATAGGAAATCATTTATTCAATATGAGTTTAATGAATATGCAGCTCCACCTGCACAGATTAGCTCTGTTATTGAGTTTATAAGGAAGGCAGTGTGATGATTCTTTTACATATCATTTCATATGTAGACTGAAAAAATATGAAAATTCATGTATTATTATAATTATGATTTTCAAAATTTTATAGAGTTAAATAAAAATGACATGAAACTTGGGTGAAAGTTTCAATTTTTGAGACATCACTCTGGGGGTCATGGTCCGACATAATCTTTACAATTTTGCAAAAGTTTTGCAAAATCACCAAGCAATTTTGCAAAAGTTTTGCAAAATCCAAACAAACTTTTGCAAAATCACCGCCGAGGTCTATGGGTAGTGGAGAATGTACCTCCACTGCCACAGTTCCCCGTGACTCCATCGCCACCGCCACCATCGCAGGCAGCAATACCAACTGCGATACTTATTGCACGTCACATGTGGTTTGGATGATTCTAGGCGTATGTGGTGCAGTGGCAGTCCCAAGCATAGCCTGCTATATACGCTCAGGTTGTCACCACTGTGCGAGGAGTGGTTAGCCTGACCCGGAGCAGGAGCAGGAGCATGAGAGAGTGACACTGACTCCACACAGGCCGGAGCGTCCACACAGGTGGGAGCCTCTACGCTGGCCGGGGCGTCCACACAGGCCGGAGCCAGAGTGGCTTGAGATGGATGAGAGATGCATAACGACTTGAGATGGAGATGCTGGACTGAGCTAGATCCTGATTACGAAGTGGATGGTGAGGACCTCTTAATCCTGTTTAATGAGGAGAAGGGAAAAGGATGAATATGAAAAGCATATAGGAAATCATTTATTCAATATGAGTTTAATGAATATGCAGCTCCACCTGCACATATTAGCTCTGTTATTGAGTTTAAAAGGAAGGCAGTGTAATGATTCTTTTACTTATCATTTCATATGTAGACTGAAAAAATATGAAAATTCATGTATTATTATAATTATGATTTTCAAAATTTTATAGAGTTAAATAAAAATGACATGAAACTAGGGTGAAAGTTTCAATTTTTGAGACATCACTCTGGGGGTCATGGTCCGACATAATCTTTGCAATTTTGCAAAAATTTTGCAAAATCACCAAGCAATTTTGCAAAAGTTTTGCAAAATCCAAACAAACTTTTGCAAAATCACCGCCGAGGTCTATGGGTAGTGGAGAATGTACCTCCACTGCCACAGTTCCCCGTGCCTCCATCGCCACCGCCACCATCGCAGACAGCTCCCACCATCGCAGGCAGCAATACCAACTGCGATACTTATTGCACCTCACATGTGGTTTGGATGATTCTAGGCGTATGTGGTGTAGTGGCAGTCCCAAGCATAGCCTGCTATATACGCTCAGGTTGTCACCACTGTGCGAGGAGTGGTCAGCCTGACCCGGAGCAGGAGCAGGAGCATGAGAGAGTGACACTGACTCCACACAGGCCGGAGCGTCCACACAGGTGGGAGCCTCCACGTTGGCCGGGGCGTCCACACAGGTCGGAGCCAGAGTGGCTTGAGATGGATGAGAGATGCATAACGGCTTGAGATGGAGATGCTGGACTGAGCTAGATCCTGATTACGAAGTGGATGGTGAGGACCTCTTAATCCTGTTTAATGAGGATAAGAGAAAAGGATGAATATGAAAAGCATATAGGAAATCATTTATTCAATATGAGTTTAATGAATATGCAGCTCCACCTGCACGGATTAGCTCTGTTATTGAGTTTATAAGGAAGGCAGTGTAATGATTCTTTTACTTATCATTTCATATGTAAACTGAAAAAATATGAAAATTCATGTATTATTATAATTATGATTTTCAAAATTTTATAGAGTTAATTAAAAATGACATGAAACTTGGGTGAAAGTTTCAATTTTTGAGACATCACTCTGGGGGTCATGGTCCGACATAATATTTGCAATTTTGCAAAACTTTTGCAAAATCACCAAGCAATTTTGCAAAAGTTTTGCAAAATCCAAACAAACTTTTACAAAATCCAAACAAATTTTTGCAAAATCACCGCCGAGGTCTATGGGTAGTGGAGAATGTACCTCCACTCCCACAGTTCCCCGTGCCTCCATCGCCACCGCCACCATCGCAGACAGCTCCCACCATCGCAGGCAGCAATATCAACTGCGATACTTATTGCACGTCACATGTGGTTTGGATGATTCTAGGCGTATGTGGTGCAGTGGCAGTCCCAAGCATAGCCTGTTATATACGCTCAGGTTGTCACCACTGTGCGAGTAGTGGTCAGCCGGAGCAGGAGCAGGAGCAGGAGCAGGAGCAGGAGAGAGTGGCACTGACTCCACACAGGCCGGAGCGTCCACACAGGTGGGAGCCTCCACGCTGGCCGGGGCGTCCACACAGGCCGGAGCCAGAGTGGCTTGAGATGGATGAGAGATGCATAACGACTTGAGATGGAGATGCTGGACTGAGCTAGATCCTGATTACGTAGTGGACGGTGAGGACCTCTCAATCCTGTTTAATGAGGAGAAGAGAAAAGGATGAATATGAAAAGCATATAGGAAATCATTTATTGAATATGAGTTTAATGAATATGCAGCTCCAACTGCACAGATTAGCTCTGTTATTGAGTTTATAAGGAAGGCAGTGTGATGATTCTTTTACTTATCATTTCCTATGTAGACTGAAAAAATATGAAAATTCATGTATTATTATAATTATGATTTTCAAAATTTTATAGAGTTAAATAAAAATGACATGAAACTTGGGTGAAAGTTTCAATTTTTGAGACATCACTCTGGGGGTCATGGTCCGACATAATCTTTGCAATTTTGCAAAAGTTTTGCAAAATCACCAAGCAATTTTGCAAAAGTTTTGCAAAATCCAAACAAACTTTTGCAAAATCACCGCGGAGGTCTATGGGTAGTGGAGAATGTACCTCCACTGCCACAGTTCCCCGTGCCTGCATCGCCACCGCCACCATCGCAGACAGCTCCCACCATCGCAGGCAGCAATATCAACTGCGATACTTATTGCACGTCACATGTGGTTTGGATGATTCTAGGCGTATGTGGTGCAGTGGCAGTCCCAAGCATAGCCTGCTATATACGCTCAGGTTGTCACCACTGTGCGAGGAGTGGTCAGCCTGACCCGGAGTAGGAGCAGGAGCAGGAGCAGGAGCAGGAGCAGGAGCATGAGCATGAGAGAGTGACACTGACTCCACACAGGCCGGAGCGTCCACACAGGTGGGAGCCTCCACGCTGGCCGGGGCGTCCACACAGGCCGGAGCCAGAGTGGCTTGAGATGGATGAGAGATGTATAACGGCTTGAGATGGAGATGCTGGACTAAGCTAGATCCTGATTACGAAGTGGATGGTGAGGACCTCTCAATTTTTTTAATGAGGAGAAGAGAAAAGGATGAATATGAAAAGCATATAGGAAATCATTTATTGAATATGAGTTTAATGAATATGCAGCTCCACCTGCACAGATTAGCTCTATTATTGAGTTTATAAGGAAGGCAGTGTGATGATTCTTTTACTTATCATTTCATATGTAGACTGAAAAAATATGAAAATTCATGTATTATTATAATTATGATTTTCAAAATTTTATAGAGTTAAATAAAAATGACATGAAACTTGGGTGAAAGTTTCAATTTTTGAGACATCACTCTGGGGGTCATGTTCCGACATAATCTTTGCAATTTTGCAAAAGTTTTGCAAAATCACCAAGCAATTTTGCAAAAATTTTGCAAAATCCAAACAAACTTTTGCAAAATCCAAACAAATTTTTGCAAAATCACCGCCGAGGTCTATGGGTAGTGGAGAATGTACCTCCACTGCCACAGTTCCCCGTGCCTCCATCGCCACCGCCACCATCGCAGACAGCTCCCACCATCGCAGGCAGCAATACCAACTGCGATACTTATTGCACGTTACATGTGGTTTGGATGATTCTAGGCGTATGTGGTGCAGTGGCAGTCCCAAGCATAGCCTACTATATACGCTCAGGTTGTCACCACTGTGCGAGGAGTGGTCAGCCTGACCCGGAGTAGGAGCAGGAGCAGGAGCAGGAGCATGAGAGAGTGACACTGACTCCACACAGGCCGGAGCGTCCACACAGGTTGGAGCCTCCACGCTGGCAGGGGAGTCCACACAGGCCGGAGCCAGAGTGGCTTGAGATGGATGAGAGATGCATAACGGCTTGAGATGGAGATGCTGGACTGAGCTAGATCCTGATTACGAAGTGGATGGTGAGGACCTCTCAATCCTGTTTAATGAGGATAAGAGAAAAGGATGAATATGAAAAGAATATAGGAAATCATTTATTGAATATGAGTTTAATGAATATGCAGCTCCACCTGCACAGATTAGCTCTGTTATTGAGTTTATAAGGAAGGCAGTGTGATGATTCTTTTACTTATCATTCCATATGTAGACTGAAAAAATATGAAAATTCATGTATTATTATAATTATGATTTTCAAAATTTTATAGAGTTAAATAAAAATGACATGAAACTTGGGTGAAAGTTTCAATTTTTGAGACATCACTCTGGGGGTCATGGTCCGACATAATCTTTGCAATTTTCCAAAAATTTTGCAAAATCACCAAGCAATTTTGCAAAAGTTTTGCAAAATCCAAACAAACTTTTGCAAAATCACCGCCGAGGTCTATGGGTAGTGGAGAATGTACCTCCACTGCCACAGTTCCCCGTGCCTCCATCGCCACCGCCACCATCGCAGACAGCTCCCACCATCGCAGTCAGCAATACCAACTGCGATACTTATTGCACGTCACGTGTGGTTTGGATGATTCTAGGCGTATGTGGTGCAGTGGCAGTCCCAAGCATAGCCTGCTATATACGCTCAGGTTGTCACCACTGTGCGAGGAGTGGTCAGCCTGACCCGGAGCAGGAGCAGGAGCATGAGAGAGTGACACTGACTCCACACAGGCCGGAGCGTCCACACAGGTGGGAGCCTCCACGCTGGCAGGGGCGTCCACACAGGCCGGAGCCAGAGTGGCTTGAGATGGATGAGAGATGCATAACGGCTTGAGATGGAGATGCTGGACTGAGCTAGATCCTGATTACGAAGTGGATGGTGAGGACCTCTCAATCCTGTTTAATGAGGAGAAGAGAAAAGGATGAATATGAAAAGCATATAGGAAATCATTTATTGAATATGAGTTTATTGAATATGCAGCTCCACCTGCACAGATTAGCTCTGTTATTGAGTTTATAAGGAAGGCAGTGTGATGATTCTTTTACTTATCATTTCATATGTAGACTGAAAAAATATGAAAATTCATGTATTATTATAATTATGATTTTCAAAATTTTATAGAGTTAAATAAAAATGAAATGAAACTTGGGTGAAAGTTTCAATTTTTGAGACATCACTCTGGGGGTCATGGTCCGACATAATCTTTGCAATTTTGCAAAAATTTTGCAAAATCACCAAGCAATTTTGCAAAAGGTTTGCAAAATCCAAACAAACTTTTGCAAAATCACCGCCGAGGTCTATGGGTAGTGGAGAATGTACCTCCACTGCCACAGTTCCCCGTGCCTCCATCGCCACCGCCACCATCGCAGGCAGCAATACCAACTGCGATACTTATTGCACGTCACATGTGGTTTGGATGATTCTAGGCGTATGTGGTGCAGTGGCAGTCCCGAGCATAGCCTGCTATATACGCTCAGGTTGTCACCACTGTGCGAGGAGTGGTCAGCCTGACCCGGAGCAGGAGCAGGAGCAGGAGCATGAGAGAGTGACACTGACTCCACACAGGCCGGAGCGTCCACACAGGTGGGAGCCTCCACGCTGGCAGGGGCGTCCACACAGGCCGGAGCCAGAGTGGCTTGAAATGGATGAGAGATGCATAACGGTTTGAGATGGAGATGCTGGACTGAGCTAGATCCTGATTACGAAGTGGATGGTGAGGACCTCTCAATCCTGTTTAATGAGGAGAAGAGAAAACGATGAATATGAAAAGAATATAGGAAATCATTTATTGAATATGAGTTTAATGAATATGCAGCTCCACCTGCACAGATTAGCTCTGTTATTGAGTTTATAAGGAAGGCAGTGTGATGATTCTTTTACTTATCATTTCATATGTAGACTGAAAAAATATGAAAATTCATGTATTATTATAATTATGATTTTCAAAATTTTTTAGAGTTAAATAAAAATGACATGAAACTTGGGTGAAAGTTTCAATTTTTGAGACATCACTCTGGGGGTCATGGTCCGACATAATCTTTGCAATTTTGCAAAAGTTTTGCAAAATCACCAAGCAATTTTGCAAAAGTTTTGCAAAATCCAAACAAACTTTTGCAAAATCCAAACAAACTTTTGCAAAATCACCGCCGAGGTCTATGGGTAGTGGAGAATGTACCTCCACTGCCACAGTTCCCCGTGCCTCCATCGCCACCGCCACCATCGCAGACAGCTCCCACCATCGCAGGCAGCAATACCAACTGCGATACTTATTGCACGTCACATGCGGTTTGGATGATTCTAGGCGTATGTGGTGCAGTGGCAGTCCCAAGCATAGCCTGCTATATACGCTCAGGTTGTCACCACTGTGCGAGGAGTGGTCAGCCTGACCCGGAGCAGGAGCAAGAGCATAAGAGAGTGACACTGACTCCACACAGGCCGGAGCGTCCACACAGGTGGGAGCCTCCACGCTGGCCGGGGCGTCCACACAGGCCGGAGCCAGAGTGGCTTGAGATGGATGAGAGATGCATAATGGCTTGAGATGGAGATGCTGGACTGAGCTAGATCCTGATTACGAAGTGGATGGTGAGTACCTCTCAATCCTGTTTAATGAGGAGAAGAGAAAAGGATGAATATGAAAAGAATATAGGAAATCATTTATTGAATATGAGTTTAATGAATATGCAGCTCCACCTGCACAGATTAGCTCTGTTATTGAGTTTATAAGGAAGGCAGTGTGATGATTCTTTTACTTATCATTTCATATGTAGACTGAAAAAATATGAAAATTCATGTATTGTTATAATTATGATTTTCAAAATTTTATAGAGTTAAATAAAAATGACATGAAACTTGGGTGAAAGTTTCAATTTTTAAGACATCACTCTGGGGGTCTTGGTCCGACATAATCTTTGCAATTTTGCAAAAATTTTGCAAAATCACCAAGCAATTTTGCAAAAGTTTTGCAAAATCCAAACAAAGTTTTGCAAAATCACCGCCGAGGTCTATGGGTAGTGGAGAATGTACCTCCACTGCCACAGTTCCCCGTGCCTCCATCGCCACCGCCACCATGGCAGACAGCTCCCACCATCGCAGGCAGCAATACCAACTGCGATACTTATTGCACGTCACATGTGGTTTGGATGATTCTAGGCGTATGTGGTACAATGGCAGTCCCAAGCATAGTCTGCTATATACGCTCAGGTTGTCACCACTGTGCGAGGAGTGGTCAGCCTGACCCGGAGCAGGAGCAGGAGCATGAGAGAGTAACACTGACTCCACACAGGCCGGAGCGTCCACACAGGTGGGAGCCTCCACGCTGGCCGGGGCGTCCACACAGGCCGGAGCCAGAGTGGCTTGAGATGGATGAGAGATGCATAACGACTTGAGATGGAGATGCTGGACTGAGCTAGATCCTGATTACGAAGTGGATGGTGAGGACCTCTCAATCCTGTTTAATGAGGAGAAGAGAAAAGGATGAATATGAAAAAAATATAGGAAATCATTTATTGAATATGAGTTTAATGAATATGCAGCTCCACCTGCACAGATTAGCTCTGTTATTGAGTTTATAAGGAAGGCAGTATGATGATTCTTTTACTTATCATTTCATATGTAGACTGAAAAAATATGAAAATTCATGTATTATTATAATTATGATTTTGAAAATTTTATAGAGTTAAATAAAAATGACATGAAACTTGGGTGAAAGTTTCAATTTTTGAGACATCACTCTGGGGGTCATGGTCCGACATAATCTTTGCAATTTTGCAAAAGTTTTGCAAAATCACCAAGCAATTTTGCAAAAGTTTTGCAAAATCCAAACAAACTTTTGCAAAATCACCGCCGAGGTCTATGGGTAGTGGAGAATGTAACTCCACTGCCACAATTCCCCGTGCCTCCATCGCCACCGCCACCATCGCAGACAGCTCCCACCATCGCAGGCAGCAATACCAACTGCGATACTTATTGCACGTCACATGTGGTTTGGATGATTCTAGGCATATGTGGTGCAGTGGCAGTCTCAAGCATAGCCTGCTATATACGCTCAGGTTGTCACCACTGTGCGAGGAGTGGTCAGCCTGACACGGAGCAGGAGCAGGAGCATGGGAGAGTGACACTGACTCCACACAGGCCGGAGTGTCCACACAGGTGGGAGCCTCCACGCTGGCCGGGGCGTCCACACAGGCCGGAGCCAGAGTGGCTTGAGATGGATGAGAGATGCATAACGGCTTGAGATGGAGATGCTGGACTGAGCTAGATCCTGATTACGAAGTGGATGGTGAGGATCTCTCAATCCTGTTTAATGAGGAGAAGAGAAAAGGATGAATATGAAAAGCATATAGGAAATCATTTATTGAATATGAGTTTAATGAATATGCAGCTCCACCTGCACAGATTAGCTCTGTTATTGAGTTTATAAGGAAGGCAGTGTGATGATTCTTTTACTTATCATTTCATATGTAGACTGAAAAAATATGAAAATTCATGTATTATTATAATTATGATTTTCAAAATTTTATAGAGTTAAATAAAAATGACATGAAACTTGGGTGAAAGTTTCAATTTTTGAGACATCACTCTGGGGGTCATGGTCCGACATAATCTTTGCAATTTTGCAAAAGTTTTGCAAAATCACCAAGCAATTTTGCAAAAGTTTTGCAAAATCCAAACAAACTTTTGCAAAATCACCGCCGAGGTCTATGGGTAGTGGAGAATGTACCTCCACTGCCACAGTTCCCCGTGCCTCCATCGCCACCGCCACCATCGCAGACAGCTCCCACCATCGCAGGCAGCAATACCAACTGCGATACTTATTGCACGTCACATGTGGTTTGGATGATTCTAGGCGTATGTGGTGCAGTGGCAGTCCCAAGCATAGCCTGCTATATACGCTCAGGTTGTCACCACTGTGCGAGGAGTGGTCAGCCTGACCCGGAGCAGGAGCAAGAGCATAAGAGAGTGACACTGACTCCACACAGGCCGGAGCGTCCACACAGGTGGGAGCCTCCACGCTGGCCGGGGCGTCCACACAGGCCGGAGCCAGAGTGGCTTGAGATGGATGAGAGATGCATAATGGCTTGAGATGGAGATGCTGGACTGAGCTAGATCCTGATTACGAAGTGGATGGTGAGTACCTCTCAATCCTGTTTAATGAGGAGAAGAGGAAAGGATGAATATGAAAAGAATATAGGAAATCATTTATTGAATATGAGTTTAATGAATATGCAGCTCCACCTGCACAGATTAGCTCTGTTATTGAGTTTATAAGGAAGGCAGTGTGATGATTCTTTTACTTATCATTTCATATGTAGACTGAAAAAATATGAAAATTCATGTATTATTATAATTATGATTTTCAAAATTTTATAGAGTTAAATAAAAATGACATGAAACTTGGGTGAAAGTTTCAATTTTTGAGACATCACTCTAGGGTCATGGTCCGACATAATCTTTGCAATTTTGCAAAAATTTTGCAAAATCACCAAGCAATTTTGCAAAAGTTTTGCAAAATCCAAACAAACTTTTGCAAAATCACCGCCGAGGTCTATGGGTAGTGGAGAATGTACCTCCACTGCCACAGTTCCCCGTGCCTCCATCGCCACCGCCACCATGGCAGACAGCTCCCACCATCGCAGGCAGCAATACCAACTGCGATACTTATTGCACGTCACATGTGGTTTGGATGATTCTAGGCGTATGTGGTACAATGGCAGTCCCAAGCATAGCCTGCTATATACGCTCAGGTTGTCACCACTGTGCGAGGAGTGGTCAGCCTGACCCGGAGCAGGAGCAGGAGCATGAGAGAGTAACACTGACTCTACACAGGCCGGAGCGTCCACACAGGTAGGAGCCTCCACGCTGGCCGGGGCGTCCACACAGGCCGGAGCCAGAGTGGCTTGAGATGGATGAGAGATGCATAACGACTTGAGATGGAGATGCTGGACTGAGCTAGATCCTGATTACGAAGTGGATGGTGAGGACCTCTCAATCCTGTTTAATGAGGAGAAGAGAAAAGGATGAATATGAAAAGAATATAGGCAATCATTTATTGAATATGAGTTTAATGAATATGCAGCTCCACCTGCACAGATTAGCTCTGTTATTGAGTTTATAAGGAATGCAGTGTGATGATTCTTTTACTTATCATTTCATATGTAGACTGAAAAAATATGAAAATTCATGTATTATTATAATTATGATTTTCAAAATTTTATAGAGTTAAATAAAAATGACATGAAACTTGGGTGAAAGTTTCAATTTTTGAGACATCACTCTGGGGGTCATGGTCCGACATAATCTTTGCAATTTTGCAAAAGTTTTGCAAAATCACCACGAAATTTTGCAAAAGTTTTGCAAATTCCAAACAAACTATTGCAACATCACCGCCGAGGTCTATGGGTAGTGGAGAATGTACCTCCACTGCCACAGTTCTCCGTGCCTCCATCGCCACCGCCACCATCGCAGACAGGTCCCACCATCGCAGGCAGCAATACCAACTGCGATACTTATTGCACGTCACATGTTGTTTGGATGATTCTAGGCGTATGTGGTGCAGTGGCAGTCCCAAGCATAGCCTGCTATATACGCTCAGGTTGTCACCACTGTGCGAGGAGTGGTAAGCCTGACCCGGAGCAGGAGCAGGAGCATGAGAGAGTGACACTGACTCCACACAGGCCGGAGCGTCCACACAGGTGGGAGCCTCCACGCTGGCCGGGGCGTCCACACAGGCCGGAGCCAGAGTGGCATGAGATGGATGAGAGATGCATAACGGTTTGAGATGGAGATGCTGGACTGAGCTAGATCCTGATTACGAAGTGGATGGTGAGGACCTCTCAATCCTGTTTAATGAGGAGAAGAGAAAAGGATGAATATGAAAAGAATATAAGAAATCATTTATTCAATATGAGTTTAATGAATGTGCAGCTCCACCTGCACAGATTAGCTCTGTTATTGAGTTTATAAGGAAGGCAGTGTGATGATTCTTTTACTTATCATTTCATATGTAGACTGAAAAAATATCAAAATTCATGTATTATTATAATTATGATTTTAAAAATTTTATAGAGTAAAATAAAAATGACATGAAACTTGGGTGAAAGTTTCAATTTTTGAGACATCACTCTGGGGGTCATGGTCCGACATAATCTTTGCAATTTTGCAAAAGTTTTGCAAAATCACCAAGCAATTTTGCAAAAGTTTTGCAAAATCCAAACAAACTTTTGCAAAATCCAAACAAACTTTTGCAAAATCACCGCCGAGGTCTATGGGTAGTGGAGAATGTACCTACACTGCCGCAGTTCCCCGTGCCTCCATCGCCACCGCCACCATCGCAGACAGCTCCCACCATCGCAGGCAGCAATACCAACTGCGATACTTATTGCACGTCACATGTGGTTTGGATGATTCTAGGCGTATGTGGTGCAGTGGCAGTCCCAAGCATAGCCTGCTATATACGCTCAGGTTGTCACCACTGTGCGAGCAGTGGTCAGCCTGACCCGGAGCAGGAGCAGGAGCATGAGAGAGTGACACTGACTCCACACAGGCCGGAGCGTCCACATAGGTGGGAGCCTCCACGCTGGCCGGGGCGTCCACACAGGCCGGAGCCAGAGTGGCTTGAGATGGATGAGAGATGCATAACGGCTTGAGATGGAGATGCTGGACTGAGCTAGATCCTGATTACGAAGTGGATGGTGAGGACCTCTCAATCCTGTTTAATGAGGAGAAGAGAAAAGGATGAATATGAAAAGAATATAGAAAATCATTTATTGAATATGAGTTTAATGAATATGCAGCTCCACCTGCACAGATTAGCTCTGTTATTGAGTTTATAAGGAAGGCAGTGTGATGATTCTTTTACTTATCATTTCATATGTAGACTGAAAAAATATGAAAATTCATGTATTATTATAATTATGATTTTCAAAATTTTATAGAGTTAAATAAAAATGACATGAAACTTGGGTGAAAGTTTCAATTTTTGAGACATCACTCTGGGGGTCATGGTCCGACATAATCTTTGCAATTTTGCAAAATCACCGCCGAGGTCTATGGGTAGTGGAGAATGTACCTCCACTGCCACAGTTCCCCGTGCCTCCATCGCCACCGGCACCATCGCAGACAGCTCCCACCATCGCAGGCAGCAATACCAACTGCGATACTTATTGCACGTCACATGTGGTTTGGATGATTCTAGGCGTATGTGGTGCAGTGGCAGTCCCAAGCATAGCCTGCTATATACGCTCAGGTTGTCACCACTGTGCGAGGAGTGGTCAGCCTGACCCGGTGCAGGAGCAGGAGCATGAGAGAGTGACACTGACTCCACACAGGCCGGAGCGTCCACACAGGTGGGAGCCTCCACGCTGGCCGGGGCGTCCACACAGGCCGGAGCCAGAGTGGCTTGAGATGGATGAGAGATGCACAACGGCTTGAGATGGAGATGCTGGACTGAGCTAGATCCTGATTACGAAGTGGATGGTGAGGACCTCTCAATCCTGTTTAATGAGGAGAAGAGAAAAGGATGAGTATGAAAAGCAAATAGGAAATCATTTATTGAATATGAGTTTAATGAATATGCAGCTCCACCTACAATGATTAGCTCTGTTATTGAGTTTATAAGGAAGGCAGTGTGATGATTCTTTTACTTATCATTTCACATGTAGACTGAAAAAATATGAAAATTCATGTGTTATTATAATTATGATTTTCAAAATTTTATAGAGTTAAATAAAAATGACATGAAACTTGGGTGAAAGTTTCAATTTTTGAGACATCACTCTGGGGGTCATGGTCCGACATAATCTTTGCAATTTTGCAAAAGTTTTGCAAAATCACCAAGCAATTTTGCAAAATTTTTGCAAAATCCAAACAAACTTTTGCAAAATCACCGCCGAGGTCTATGGGTAGTTGAGAATGTACCTCCACTGCCACAGTTCCCCGTGCCTCCATCGCAGACAGCTCCCACCATCGCAGGCAACATTACCAACTGCGATACTTATTGCACGTCACATGTGGTTTGGATGATTCTAGGCGTATGTGCTGCAGTGGCAGTCCCAAGCATAGCCTGCTATATACGCTCAGGTTGTCACCACTGTGCGAGGAGTGGTCAGCCTGACCCGGAGCAGGAGCAGGAGCATGAGAGAGTGACACTGACTCCACACAGGCTGGAGCGTCCACACAGGTGTGAGCCTCCAGGCTGGCCGGGGCGTCCACACAGGCCGGAGCCAGAGTGGCTTGAGATGGATGAGAGATGCATAACGGCTTGAGATGGAGATGCTGGACTGAGCTAGAACCTGATTACGAAGTGGATGGTGAGGACCTCTCAATCCTGTTTAATGAGGAGAAGAGAAAAGGATGAATATGAAAAGCATATAGGAAATCATTTATTGAATATGAGTTTAATGAATATGCAGCTCCACCTGCACAGATTAGCTCTGTTATTGAGTTTATAAGGAAGGCAGTGTGATGATTCTTTTACTTATCATTTCATATGTAGACTGAAAAAATATGATAATTCATGTATTATTATAATTATGATTTTCAAAATTTTATAGAGTTAAATAAAAATGACATGAAACTTGGGTGAAAGTTTCAATTTTTGAGACATCACTCTGGGGGTCATGGTCCGACATAATCTTTGCAATTTTGCAAAAGTTTTGCAAAATCACCAAGCAATTTTGTAAAAGTTTTGCAAAATCCAAACAAACTTTTGCAAAATCACCGCCGAGGTCTATGGGTAGTGGAGAATGTAACTCCACTGCCACAATTCCCCGTGCCTCCATCGCCACCGCCACCATCGCAGACAGCTCCCACCATCGCAGGCAGCAATACCAACTGCGATACTTATTGCACGTCACATTTGGTTTGGATGATTCTAGGCGTATGTGGTGCAGTGGCAGTCCCAAGCATAGCCTGCTATATACGCTCAGGTTGTCACCACTGTGCGAGGAGTGGTCAGCCTGACCCGGAGCAGGAGCAGGAGCATGAGAGAGTAACACTGACTCCACACAGGCCGGAGCGTCCACACAGGTGGGAGCCTCCACGCTGGCCGGGGCGTCCACACAGGCCGGAGCCAGAGTGGCTTGAGGTGGATGAGAGATGCATAACGGCTTGAGATGGAGATGCTGGACTGAGCTAGATCCTGATTACAAAGTGGATGGTGAGGACCTCTCAATCCTGTTTAATGAGGAGAAGAGAAAAGGATGAATATGAAAAGAATATAGGAAATCATTTATTGAATATGAGTTTAATGAATATGCAGCTCCACCTGCACAGATTAGCACTGTTATTGAGTTTATAAGGAAGGCAGTGTGATGATTCTTTTACTTATCATTTCATATGTAGACTGAAAAAATATGATAATTCATGTATTATTATAATTATGATTTTCAAAATTTTATAGAGTTAAATAAAAATGACATGAAACTTGGGTGAAAGTTTCAATTTTTGAGACATCACTCTGGGGGTCATGGTCCGACATAATCTTTGCAATTTTGCAAAAGTTTTGCAAAATCACCAAGCAATTTTGTAAAAGTTTTGCAAAATCCAAACAAACTTTTGCAAAATCACCGCCGAGGTCTATGGGTAGTGGAGAATGTAACTCCACTGCCACAATTCCCCGTGCCTCCATCGCCACCGCCACCATCGCAGACAGCTCCCACCATCGCAGGCAGCAATACCAACTGCGATACTTATTGCACGTCACATGTGGTTTGGATGATTCTAGGCGTATGTGGTGCAGTGGCAGTCCCAAGCATAGCCTGCTATATACGCTCAGGTTGTCACCACTGTGCGAGGAGTGGTCAGCCTGACCCGGAGCAGGAGCAGGAGCATGAGAGAGTGACACTGACTCCACACAGGCCGGAGCGTCCACACAGGTGGGAGCCTCCACGCTGGCCGGGGCGTCCACACAGGCCGGAGCCAGAGTGGCTTGAGATGGATGAGAGATGCATAACGGCTTGAGATGGAGATGCTGGACTGAGCTAGATCCTGATTACGAAGTGGATGGTGAGGACTTATGAATCCTGTTTAATGAGGAGAAGAGAAAAAGATGAATATGAAAAGCATATAAGAAATCATTTATTGAATTTGAGTTTAATGAATATGCAGCTCCACCTGCACAGATTAGCTCTGTTATTGAGTTTATAAGGAAGGCAGTGTGATGATTCTTTTACTTATCATTTCATATGTAGACTGAAAAAATATGAAAATTCATGTATTATTATAATTATGATTTTCAAAATTTTATAGAGTAAAATAAAAATGACATGAAACTTGGGTGAAAGTTTCAATTTTTGAGACATCACTCTGGGAGTCATGGTCCGACATAATCTTTGCAATTTTGCAAAAATTTTGCAAAATCACCAAGCAATTTTGCAAAAGTTTTGCAAAATCCAAACAAACTTTTGCAAAATCACCGCCGAGGTCTATGGGTAGTGGAGAATGTACCTCCACTGCCACAGTTCCCCGTGCCTCCATCGCCACCGCCACCATCGCAGACAGCTCCCACCATCGCAGGCAGCAATACCAACTGCGATACTTATTGCACGTCACATGTGGTTTGGATGATTCTAGGCGTATGTGGTGCAGTGGCAGTCCCAAGCATAGCCTGCTATATACGCTCAGGTTGTCACCACTGTGCGAGGAGTGGTCAGCCAGACCCGGAGCAGGAGCAGGAGCATGAGAGAGTGACACTGACTCCACACAGGCCGGAGCGTCCACACAGGTGTGAGCCTCCACGCTGGCCGGGGCGTCCACACAGGCCGGAGCCAGAGTGGCTTGAGATGGATGAGAGATGCATAACGTCTTGAGATGGAGATGCTGTACTGAGCTAGATCCTGATTACGAAGTGGATGGTGAGGACCTCTTAATCATGTTTAATGAGGAGAAGAGAAAAGGATGAATATGAAAAGCATATAGGAAATCATTTATTCAATATGAGTTTAATGAATATGCAGCTCCACCTGCACAGATTAGCTCTGTTATTGAGTTTATAAGGAAGGCAGTGTGATGATTCTTTTACTTATCATTTCATATGTAGACTGAAAAAATATGAAAATTCATGTATTATTATAATTATGATTTTCAAAATTTTATAGAGTTAAATAAAAATGACATGAAACTTGAGTGAACGTTTCAATTTTTAAGACATCACTCTGGGGGTCATGGTCCGACATAATCTTTGCAATTTTGCAAAAGTTTTGCAAAATCACCAAGCAATTTTGCAAAAGTTTTGCAAAATCCAAACAAACTTTTGCAAAATCACCGCCGAGGTCTATGGGTAGTGGAGAATGTAACTCCACTGCCACTGTTCTCCGTGCCTCCATCGCCACCGCCACCATCGCAGACAGCTCCCACCATCGCAGGCAGCAATACCAACTGCGATATTTATTGCACGTCACATGTGGTTTGGATGATTCTAGGCGTATGTGGTGCAGTGGCAGTCCCAAGCATAGCCTGCTATATACGCTCAGGTTGTCACCACTGTGCGAGGAGTGGTCAGCCTGACCCGGAGGAGGAGCAGGAGCATGAGAGAGTGACACTGACTCCACACAGGCCGGAGCGTCCACACAGGTGGGAGCCTCCACGCTGGCCGGGGCGTCCACACAGGTCGGAGCCAGAATGGCTTGAGATGGATGAGAGATGCATAACGGCTTGAGATGGAGATGCTGGACTGAGCTAGATCCTGATTACGAAGTGGATGGTGAGGACCTCTTAATCCTATTTAATGAGGAGAAGAGAAAAGGATGAATATGAAAAGCATATAGGAAATCATTTATTCAATATGAGTTTAATGAATATGCAGCTCCACCTGCACAGATTAGCTCTGTTATTGAGTTTATAAGGAAGGCAGTGTAATGATTCTTTTACTTATCATTTCATATGTAGACTGAAAAAATATGAAAATTCGTGTATTATTATAATTATGATTTTCAAAATTTTATAGAGTTAAATAAAAATGACATGAAACTTGGGTGAAAGTTTCAAATTTTGAGACATCACTCTGGGGGTCATGGTCCGACATAATCTTTGCAATTTTGCAAAAATTTTGCAAAATCACCAAGCAATTTTACAAAAGTTTTGCAAAATCCAAACAAACTTTTGCAAAACCCAAACAAACTTTTGTAAAATCACCGTCGAGGTCTATGGGTAGTGGAGAATGTACCTCCACTGCCACAGTTCCCCGTGCCTCCATCGCCACCGCCACCATCGCAGACAGCTCCCACCATCGCAGGCAGCAATACCAACTGCGATACTTATTGCACGTCACATGTGGTTTGGATGATTCTATGCGTATGTGGTGCAGTGGCAGTCCCAAGCATAGCCTGCTATATACGCTCAGGTTGTCACCACTGTGCGAGGAGTGGTCAGCCTGACCCGGAGCAGGAGCAGGAGCATGAGAGAGTGACACTGACTCCACACAGGCCGGAGCGTCCACACAGGTGGGAGCCTCCACGCTGGCCGGGGCGTCCACACAGGCCGGAGCCAGACTGGCTTGAGATGGATGAGAGATGCATAACGGCTTGAGATGGAGATGCTGGACTGAGCTAGATCCTGATTACGAAGTGGGTGGTGAGGACCTCTTAATCCTGTTTAATGAGGAGAAGAGAAAAGGATGAATATGAAAAGCATATAGGAAATCATTTATTCAATATGAGTTTAATGAATATGCAGCTCCACCTGCACAGATTAGCTCTGTTATTGAGTTTATAAGGAAGGCAGTGTAATGATTCTTTTACTTATCATTTCATATGTAGACTGAAAAAATATGAAAATTCATGTATTATTATAATTATGATTTTCAAAATTTTATAGAGTTAAATAAAAATGACATGAAACTTGGGTGAAAGTTTCAATTTTTGAGACATCACTCTGGGGGTCATGGTCCGACATAATCTTTGCAAAAATTTTGCAAAATCACCAAGCAATTTTGCAAAAGTTTTGCAAAATCCAAACAAAGTTTTGCAAAATCACCGCCGAGGTCTATGGGTAGTGGAGAATGTACCTCCACTGCCACAGTTCCCCGTGCCTCCATCGCCACCGCCACCATCGCAGACAGCTCCCACCATCGCAGACAGCAATACCAACTGCGATACTTATTGCACGTCACATGTGGTTTGGATGATTCTAGGCGTATGTGGTGCAGTGGCAGTCCCAAGCATAGCCTGCTATATACGCTCAGGTTGTCACCACTGTGCGAGGAGTGGTCAGCCTGACCCGGAGGAGGAGCAGGAGCATGAGAGAGTGACACCGACTCCACACAGGCTGGAGCGTCCACACAGGTGGGAGCCTCCACGCTGGCCGGGGCGTCCACACAGGTCGGAGCCAGAGTGGCTTGAGATGGATGAGAGATGCATAACGGCTTGAGATGGAGATGCTGGACTGAGCTAGATCCTGATTACGAAGTGGATGGTGAGGACCTCTTAATCCTGTTTAATGAGGAGAAGAGAAAAGGATGAATATGAAAAGCATATAGGAAATCATTTATTCAATATGAGTTTAATGAATATGCAGCTCCACCTGCACAGATTAGCTCTGTTATTGAGTTTATAAGGAAGGCAGTGTAATGATTCTTTTACTTATCATTTCATATGTAGACTGAAAAAATATGAAAATTCATGTATTATTATAATTATGATTTTCAAAATTTTATAGAGTAAAATAAAAATGACATGAAACTTGGGTGAAAGTTTCAAATTTTGAGACATCACTCTGGGGGTCATGGTCCGACATAATCTTTGCAATTTTGCAAAAATTTTGCAAAATCACCAAGCAATTTTGCAAAAGTTTTGCAAAATCCAAACAAACTTTTGCAAAACCCAAACAAACTTTTGTAAAATCACCGTCGAGGTCTATGGGTAGTGGAGAATGTACCTCCACTGCCACAGTTCCCCGTGCCTCCATCGCCACCGCCACCATCGCAGACAGCTCCCACCATCGCAGGCAGCAATACCAACTGCGATACTTATTGCACGTCACATGTGGTTTGGATGATTCTATGCGTATGTGGTGCAGTGGCAGTCCCAAGCATAGCCTGCTATATACGCTCAGGTTGTCACCACTGTGCGAGGAGTGGTCAGCCTGACCCGGAGCAGGAGCAGGAGCATGAGAGAGTGACACTGACTCCACACAGGCCGGAGCGTCCACACAGGTGGGAGCCTCCACGCTGGCCGGGGCGTCCACACAGGCCGGAGCCAGAGTGGCTTGAGATGGATGAGAGATGCATAACGACTTGAGATGGAGATGCTGGACTGAGCTAGATCCTGATTACGAAGTGGGTGGTGAGGACCTCTTAATCCTGTTTAATGAGGAGAAGAGAAAAGGATGAATATGAAAAGCATATAGGAAATCATTTATTCAATATGAGTTTAATGAATATGCAGCTCCACCTGCACAGATTAGCTCTGTTATTGAGTTTATAAGGAAGGCAGTGTAATGATTCTTTTACTTATCATTTCATATGTAGACTGAAAAAATATGAAAATTCATGTATTATTATAATTATGATTTTCAAAATTTTATAGAGTTAAATAAAAATGACATGAAACTTGGGTGAAAGTTTCAATTTTTGAGACATCACTCTGGGGGTCATGGTCCGACATAATCTTTGCAATTTTGCAAAAATTTTGCAAAATCACCAAGCAATTTTTCAAAAGTTTTGCAAAATCCAAACAAACTTTTGCAAAATCACCGCCGAGGTCTATGGGTAGTGGAGAATGTACCTCCACTGCCACAGTTCCCCGTGCCTCCATCGCCACCGCCACCATCGCAGACAGCTCCCACCATCGCAGACAGCAATACCAACTGCGATACTTATTGCACGTCACATGTGGTTTGGATGATTCTAGGCGTATGTGGTGCAGTGGCAGTCCCAAGCATAGCCTGCTATATACGCTAAGGTTGTCACCACTGTGCGAGGAGTGGTCAGCCTGACCCGGAGCAGGAGCAGGAGCAGGAGCATGAGAGAGTGACACTGACTCCACACAGGCCGGAGCGTCCACACAGGTGGGAGCCTCCACGCTGGCCGGGGCGTCCACACAGGCCGGAGCCAGAGTGGCTTGAGATGGATGAGAGATGCATAACGGCTTGAGATGGAGATGCTGGACTGAGCTAGATCCTGATTACGAAGTGGGTGGTGAGGACCTCTTAATCCTGTTTAATGAGGAGAAGAGAAAAGGATGAATATGAAAAGCATATAGGAAATCATTTATTCAATATGAGTTTAATGAATATGCAGCTCCACCTGCACAGATTAGCTCTGTTATTGAGTTTATAAGGAAGGCAGTGTAATGATTCTTTTACTTATCATTTCATATGTAGACTGAAAAAATATGAAAATTCATGTATTATTATAATTATGATTTTCAAAATTTTATAGAGTTAAATAAAAATGACATGAAACTTGGGTGAAAGTTTCAATTTTTGAGACATCACTCTGGGGGTCATGGTCCGACATAATCTTTGCAAAAATTTTGCAAAATCACCAAGCAATTTTGCAAAAGTTTTGCAAAATCCAAACAAAGTTTTGCAAAATCACCGCCGAGGTCTATGGGTAGTGGAGAATGTACCTCCACTGCCACAGTTCCCCGTGCCTCCATCGCCACCGCCACCATCGCAGACAGCTCCCACCATCGCAGACAGCAATACCAACTGCGATACTTATTGCACGTCACATGTGGTTTGGATGATTCTAGGCGTATGTGGTGCAGTGGCAGTCCCAAGCATAGCCTGCTATATACGCTAAGGTTGTCACCACTGTGCGAGGAGTGGTCAGCCTGACCCGGAGCAGGAGCAGGAGCAGGAGCATGAGAGAGTGACACTGACTCCACACAGGCCGGAGCGTCCACACAGGTGGGAGCCTCCACGCTGGCCGGGGCGTCCACACAGGCCGGAGCCAGAGTGGCTTGAGATGGATGAGAGATGCATAACGGCTTGAGATGGAGATGATGGACTGAGCTAGATCCTGATTACGAAGTGGATGGTGAGGACCTCTTAATCATGTTTAATGAGGAGAAGAGAAAAGGATGAATATGAAAAGCATATAGGAAATCATTTATTGAATATGAGTTTAATGAATATGCAGCTCCACCTGCACAGATTAGCTCTGTTATGGAGTTTATAAGGAAGGCAGTGTGATGATTCTTTTACTTATCATTTCATATGTAGACTGAAAAAATATGAAAATTCATGTATTATTATAATTATGATTTTCAAAATTTTATAGAGTTAAATAAAAATGACATGAAACTTGAGTGAACGTTTCAATTTTTGAGACATCAATCTGGGGGTCATGGTCCGACATAATCTTTGCAATTTTGCAAAAATTTTGCAAAATCACCAAGCAATTTTGCAAAAGTTTTGCAAAATCCAAACAAACTTTTGCAAAATCACCGCCGAGGTCTATGGGTAGTGCAGAATGTACCTCCACTGCCACAGTTCCCCGTGCCTCCATCGCCACCGCCACCATCGCAGACAGCTCCCACCATCGCAGACAGCAATACCAACTGCGATACTTATTGCACGTCACATGTGGTTTGGATGATTCTAGGCGTATGTGGTGCAGTGGCAGTCCCAAGCATAGCCTGCTATATACGCTCAGGTTGTCACCACTGTGCGAGCAGTGGTCAGCCTGACCCGGAGCAGGAGCAGGAGCATGAGAGAGTGACACTGACTCCACACAGGCCGGAGCGTCCACACAGGTGGGAGCCTCCACGCTGGCCGGGGCGTCCACACAGGCCGGAGCCAGAGTGGCTTGAGATGGATGAGAGATGCATAACGTCTTGAGATGGAGATGCTGTACTGAGCTAGATCCTGATTACGAAGTGGATGGTGAGGACCTCTTAATCATGTTTAATGAGGAGAAGAGAAAAGGATGAATATGAAAAGCATATAGGAAATCATTTATTCAATATGAGTTTAATGAATATGCAGCTCCACCTGCACAGATTAGCTCTGTTATTGAGTTTATAAGGAAGGCAGTGTGATGATTCTTTTACTTATCATTTCATATGTAGACTGAAAAAATATGAAAATTCATGTATTATTATAATTATGATTTTCAAAATTTTATAGAGTTAAATAAAAATGACATGAAACTTGAGTGAACGTTTCAATTTTTAAGACATCACTCTGGGGGTCATGGTCCGACATAATCTTTGCAATTTTGCAAAAGTTTTGCAAAATCACCAAGCAATTTTGCAAAAGTTTTGCAAAATCCAAACAAACTTTTGCAAAATAACCGCCGAGGTCTATGGGTAGTGGAGAATGAAACTCCACTGCCACTGTTCTCCGTGCCTCCATCGCCACCGCCACCATCGCAGACAGCTCCCACCATCGCAGGCAGCAATACCAACTGCGATACTTATTGCACGTCACATGTGGTTTGGATGATTCTAGGCGTATGTGGTACAGTGGCAGTCCCAAGCATAGCCTGCTATATACGCTCAGGTTGTCACCACTGTGCGAGGAGTGGTCGGCCTGACCCGGAGCAGGAGCAGGAGCATGAGAGAGTGACACTGACTCCACACAGGCCGGAGCGTCCACACAGGTGGGAGCCTCCACGCTGGCCGGGGCGTCCACGCAGGCCGGAGCCAGAGTGGCTTGAGATGGATGAGAGATGCATAACGGCTTGAGATGAAGATGCTGGACTGAGCTAGATCCTGATTACGAAGTGGATGGTGAGGACCTCTAAATCCTGTTTAATGAGGAGAAGAGAAAAAGATGAATATGAAAAGCATATAAGAAATCATTTATTGAATTTGAGTTTAATGAATATGCAGCTCCACCTGCACAGATTAGCTCTGTTATTGAGTTTATAAGGAAGGCAGTGTGATGATTCTTTTACTTATCATTTCATATGTAGACTGAAAAAATATGAAAATTCATGTATTATAATAATTGTGATTTTCAAAATTTTATAGAGTTAAATAAAAATGACATGAAACTTGGGTGAAAGTTTCAATTTTTGAGACATCACTCTGGGAGTCGTGGTCCGACATAATCTTTGCAATTTTGCAAAAATTTTGCAAAATCACCAAGCAATTTTGCAAAAGTTTTGCAAAATCCAAACAAACTTTTGCAAAATCACCGCCGAGGTCTATGGGTAGTGGAGAATGTACCTCCACTGCCACAGTTCCCCGTGCCTCCATCGCCACCGCCACCATCGCAGACATCTCCCACCATCGCAGGCAGCAATACCAACTGCGATACTTATTGCACGTCACATGTGGTTTGGATGATTCTAGGCGTATGTGGTGCAGTGGCAGTCCCAAGCATAGCCTGCTATATACGCTCAGTTTGTCACCACTGTGCGAGGAGTGGTCAGCCAGACCCGGAGCAGGAGCAGGAGCATGAGAGAGTGACACTGACTCCACACAGGCCGGAGCGTCCACACAGGTGTGAGCCTCCACGCTGGCCGGGGCGTCCACACAGGCCGGAGCCAGAGTGGCTTGAGATGGATGAGAGATGCATAACGGCTTGAGATGGAGATGCTGGACTGAGCTAGATCCTGATTACGAAGTGGATGGTGAGGACCTCTCAATCCTGTTTAATGAGGAGAAGAGAAAAGGATGAATATGAAAAGCATATAGGAAATCATTTATTGAATATGAGTTTAATGAATATGCAGCTCCACCTGCACAGATTAGCTCTGTTATTGAGTTTATAAGGAAGGCAGTGTGATGATTCTTTTACTTATCATTTCATATGTAGACTGAAAAAATATGAAAATTCATGTATTATTATAATTATGATTTTCAAAATTTTATAGAGTTAAATAAAAATGACATGAAACTTGGGTGAAAGTTTCAATTTTTGAGACATCACTCTGGGGGTCATGGTCCGACATAATCTTTGCAATTTTGCAAAAGTTTTGCAAAATCACCAAGCAATTTTGCAAAAGTTTTGCAAAATCCAAACAAACTTTTGCAAAATCACCGCCGAGGTCTATGGGTAGTGGAGAATGTACCTCCACTGCCACAGTTCCCCGTGCCTCCATCGCAGACAGCTCCCACCATCGCAGGCAGCAATACCAACTGCGATACTTATTGCACGTCACATGTGGTTTGGATGATTCTAGGCGTATGTGGTGCAGTGGCAGTCCCAAGCATACCTGCTATATACGCTCAGGTTGTCACCACTGTGCGAGGAGTGGTCAGCCTGACCCGGAGCAGAAGCAGGAGCAGGAGCATGAGAGAGTGACACTGACTCCACACAGGCCGGAGCGTCCACACAGGTGGGAGCCTCCACGCTGGCCGGTGCGTCCACACAGGCCGGAGCCAGAGTGGCTTGAGATGGATGAGAGATGCATAACGGCTTGAGATGGAGATGCTGGACTGAGCTAGATCCTGATTACGAAGTGGATGGTGAGGACCTCTTAATCCTGTTTAATGAGGAGAATAGAAAAGGATGAATATGAAAAGCATATAGGAAATCATTTATTCAATATGAGTTTAATGAATATGCAGCTCCACCTGCACAGATTAGCTCTGTTATTGAGTTTATAAGCAAGGCAGTGTAATGATTCTTTTACTTATCATTTCATATGTAGACTGAAAAAATATGAAAATTCATGTATTATTATAATTATGATTTTCAAAATTTTATAGAGTTAAATAAAAATGACATGAAACTTGGGTGAAAGTTTCAATTTTTGAGACATCACTCTGGGGGTCATGGTCCGACATAATCTTTGCAATTTTGCAAAAATTTTGCAAAATCACCAAGCAATTTTGCAATAGTTTTGCAAAATCCAAACAAAGTTTTGCAAAATCACCGCCGAGGTCTATGGGTAGTGGAGAATGTACCTTCACTGCCACAGTTCCCCGTGCCTCCATCGCCACCGCCACCATCGCAGACAGCTCCCACCATCGCAGACAGCAATACCAACTGCGATACTTATTGCACGTCACATGTGGTTTGGATGATTCTAGGCGTATGTGGTGCAGTGGCAGTCCCAAGCATAGCCTGCTATATACGCTCAGGTTGTCACCACTGTGCGAGGAGTAGTCAGCCTGACCCGGAGCAGGAGCAGGAGCAGGAGCATGAGAGAGTGACACTGACTCCACACAGGCCGGAGCGTCCACACAGGTGGGAGCCACCACGCTGGCTGGGGCGTCCACACAGGCCGGAGCCAGAGTGGCTTGAGATGGATGAGAGATGCATAACGGCTTGAGATGGAGATGCTGGACTGAGCTAGATCCTGATTACGAATTGGATGGTGAGGACCTCTTAATCATGTTTAATGAGGAGAAGAGAAAAGGATGAATATGAAAAGCATATAGGAAATCATTTATTGAATATGAGTTTAATGAATATGCAGCTCCACCTGCACAGATTAGCTCTGTTATGGAGTTTATAAGGAAGGCAGTGTGATGATTCTTTTACTTATCATTTCATATGTAGACTGAAAAAATATGAAAATTCATGTATTATTATAATTATGATTTTCAAAATTTTATAGAGTTAAATAAAAATGACATGAAACTTGAGTGAACGTTTCAATTTTTGAGACATCAATCTGGGGGTCATGGTCCGACATAATCTTTGCAATTTTGCAAAAATTTTGCAAAATCACCAAACAATTTTGCAAAAGTTTTGCAAAATCCAAACAAAGTTTTGCAAAATCACCGCCGAGGTCTATGGGTAGTGGAGAATGTACCTCCACTGCCACAGTTCCCCGTGCCTCCATCGCCACCGCCACCATCGCAGACAACTCCCACCATCGCAGACAGCAATACCAACTGCGATACTTATTGCACGTCACATGTGGTTTGGATGATTCTAGGCGTATGTGGTGCAGTGGCAGTCCCAAGCATAGCCTGCTATGTACGCTCAGGTTGTCACCACTGTGCGAGCAGTGGTCAGCCTGACCCGGAGCAGGAGCAGGAGCATGACAGAGTGACACTGACTCCACACAGGCCGGAGCGTCCACACAGGTGGGAGCCTCCACGCTGGCCGGGGCGTCCACACAGGCCGGAGCCAGAGTGGCTTGAGATGGATGAGAGATGCATAACGTCTTGAGATGGAGATGCTGTACTGAGCTAGATCCTGATTACGAAGTGGATGGTGAGGACCTCTTAATCATGTTTAATGAGAAGAAGAGAAAATGATGAATATGAAAAGCATATAGGAAATCATTTATTCAATATGAGTTTAATGAATATGCAGCTCCACCTGCACAGATTAGCTCTGTTATTGAGTTTATAAGGAAGGCAGTGTGATGATTCTTTTACTTATCATTTCATATGTAGACTGAAAAAATATGAAAATTCATGTATTATTATAATTATGATTTTCAAAATTTTATAGAGTTAAATAAAAATGACATGAAACTTGAGTGAACGTTTCAATTTTTAAGACATCACTCAGGGGGTCATGGTCCGACATAATCTTTGCAATTTTGCAAAAGTTTTGCAAAATCAGCAAACAATTTTGCAAAAGTTTTGCAAAATCCAAACAAACTTTTGCAAAATCACCGCCGAGGTCTATGGGTAGTGGAGAATGTAACTCCACTGCCACTGTTCTCCGTGCCTCCATCGCCACCGCCACCATCGCAGACAGCTCCCACCATCGCAGACAGCAATACCAACTGCGATACTTATTGCACGTCACATGTGGTTTGGATGATTCTAGGCGTATATGGTGCAGTGGCAGTCCCAAGCATAGCCTGCTATATACGCTCAGGTTGTCACCACTGTGCGAGGAGTGGTCGGCCTGACCCGGAGCAGGAGCAGGAGCATGAGAGAGTGACACTGACTCCACACAGGCCGGAGCGTCCACACAGGTGGGAGCCTCCACGCTGGCCGGGGCGTCCACGCAGGCCGGAGCCAGAGTGGCTTGAGATGGATGAGAGATGCATAACGGCTTGAGATGGAGATGCTGGACTGAGCTAGATCCTGATTACGAAGTGGATGGTGAGGACCTCTCAATCCTGTTTAATGAGGAGAAGAGAAAAGGATGAATATGAAAAGCATATAGGAAATCATTTTTCAATATGAGTTTAATGAATATGCAGCTCCACCTGCACAGATTAGCTCTGTTATTGAGTTTATAAGGAAGGCAGTGTGATGATTCTTTTACTTATCATTTCATATGTAGACTGAAAAAATATGAAAATTCATGTATTATTATAATTATGATTTTCAAAATTTTATAGAGTTAAATAAAAATGACATGAAACTTGGGTGAAAGTTTCAATTTTTAAGACATCACTCTGGGGGTCATGGTCCGACATAATCTTTGCAATTTTGCAAAAGTTTTGCAAAATCACCAAGCAATTTTGCAAAAGTTTTGCAAAATCCAAACAAACTTTTGCAAAATAACCGCCGAGGTCTATGGGTAGTGGAGAATGTACCACCACTGCCACAGTTCCCCGTGCCTCCATCGCAGACAGCTCTCACCATCGCAGGCAGCAATACCAACTGCGATACTTATTGCACGCCACATGTGGTTTGGATGATTGTAGGCGTATGTGGTGCAGTGGCAGTCCCAAGCATAGCCTGCTATATACGCTCAGGTTGTCACCACTGTGCGAGGAGTGGTCAGCTTGACCCGGAGCAGGAGCAGGAGCATGAGAGAGTGACACTGACTCCACACAGGCCGGAGCGTCCACACAGGTGGGAGCCTCCACGCTGGCCGGGGCGTCCACACAGGCCGGAGCCAGAGTGGCTTGAGATGGATGAGAGATGCATAACGGCTTGAGATGGAGATGCTGGACTGAGCTAGATCCTGATTACGAAGTGGATGGTGAGGACCTCTCAATCCTGTTTAATGAGGAGAAGAGAAAATGATGAATATGAAAAGCATATAGGAAATCATTTATTCAATATGAGTTTAATGAATATGCAGCTCCACCTGCACAGATTAGCTCTGTTATTGAGTTTATAAGGAAGGCAGTGTGATGATTCTTTTACTTATCATTTCATATGTAGACTGAAAAAATATGAAAATTCATGTATTATTATAATTATGATTTTCAAAATTTTATAGAGTTAAATAAAAATGACATGAAACTTGGGTGAAAGTTTCAATTTTTCAGACATCACTCTGGGGGTCATGGTCCGACATAATCTTTGCAATTTTGCAAAAGTTTTGCAAAATCACCAAGCAATTTCGGAAAAGTTTTGCAAAATCCAAACAAACTTTTGCAAAATCACCGCCGAGGTCTATGGGTAGTGGAGAATGTACCTCCACTGCCACAGTTCCCCGTGCCTCCATCGCAGACAACTCCCACCATCGCAGGCAGCAATACCAACTGCGATACTTATTGCACGTCACATGTGGTTTGGATGATTCTAGGCGTATGTGGTGCAGTGGCAGTCCCAAGCATAGCCTGCTATATACGCTCAGGTTGTCACCACTGTGCGAGGAGTGGTCAGCCTGACCCGGAGCAGGAGCAGGAGCATGAGAGAGTGACACTGACTCCACACAGGCCGGAGCGTCCACACAGGTGGGAGCCTCCACGCTGGCCGGGAAGTCCACACAGGCCGGAGCCAGAGTGGCTTGAGATGGATGAGAGATGCATAACGGCTTGAGATGGAGATGCTGGACTGAGCTAGATCCTGATTACGAAGTGGATGGTGAGGACCTCTGAATCCTGTTTAATGAGGAGAATAGAAAAGGATGAATATGAAAAGCATATAGGAAATCATTTATTCAATATGAGTTTAATGAATATGCAGCTCCACCTGCACAGATTAGCTCTGTTATTGAGTTTATAAGGAAGTCAGTATAATGATTCTTGTACTTATCATTTCATATGTAGACTGAAAAAATATGAAAATTCATGTATTATTATAATTATGATTTTCAAAATTTTATAGAGTTAAATAAAAATGACATGAAACTTGGGTGAAAGTTTCAATTTTTGAGACATCACTCTGGGGGTCATGGTCCGACATAATCTTTGCAATTTTGCAAAAGTTTTGCAAAATCACCAAGCAATTTTGCAAAAGTTTTGCAAAATCCAAACAAACTTTTGCAAAATAACCGCCGAGGTCTATGGGTAGTGGAGAATGTACCACCACTGCCACAGTTCCCCGTGCCTCCATCGCAGACAGCTCTCACCATCGCAGGCAGCAATACCAACTGCGATACTTATTGCACGCCACATGTGGTTTGGATGATTGTAGGCGTATGTGGTGCAGTGGCAGTCCCAAGCATAGCCTGCTATATACGCTCAGGTTGTCACCACTGTGCGAGGAGTGGTCAGCTTGACCCGGAGCAGGAGCAGGAGCATGAGAGAGTGACACTGACTCCACACAGGCCGGAGCGTCCACACAGGTGGGAGCGTCCACGCTGGCCGGGGCGTCCACACAGGCCGGAGCCAGAGTGGCTTGAGATGGATGAGAGATGCATAACGGCTTGAGATGGAGATGCTGGACTGAGCTAGATCTTGATTACGAAGTGGATGGTGAGGACCTCTCAATCCTGTTTAATGAGGAGAAGAGAAAATGATGAATATGAAAAGCATATAGGAAATCATTTATTCAATATGAGTTTAAGGAATATGCAGCTCCACCTGCACAGATTAGCTCTGTTATTGAGTTTATAAGGAAGGCAGTGTGATGATTCTTTTACTTATCATTTCATATGTAGACTGAAAAAATATGAAAATTCATGTATTATTATAATTATGATTTTCAAAATTTTATAGAGTTAAATAAAAATGACATGAAACTTGGGTGAAAGTTTCAATTTTTCAGACATCACTCTGGGGGTCATGGTCCGACATAATCTTTGCAATTTTGCAAAAGTTTTGCAAAATCACCAAGCAATTTCGTAAAAGTTTTGCAAAATCCAAACAAACTTTTGCAAAATCACCGCCGAGGTCTATGGGTAGTGGAGAATGTACCTCCACTGCCACAGTTCCCCGTGCCTCCATCGCAGACAACTCCCACCATCGCAGGCAGCAATACCAACTGCGATACTTATTGCACGTCACATGTGGTTTGGATGATTCTAGGCGTATGTGGTGCAGTGGCAGTCCCAAGCATAGCCTGCTATATACGCTCAGGTTGTCACCACTGTGCGAGGAGTGGTCAGCCTGACCCGGAGCAGGAGCAGGAGCATGAGAGAGTGACACTGACTCCACACAGGCCGGAGCGTCCACACAGGTGGGAGCCTCCACGCTGGCCGGGGCGTCCACACAGGCCGGAGCCAGAGTGGCTTGAGATGGATGAGAGATGCATAACGGCTTGAGATGGAGATGCTGGACTGAGCTAGATCCTGATTACGAAGTGGGTGGTGAGGACCTCTTAATCCTGTTTAATGAGGAGAAGAGAAAAGGATGAATATGAAAAGCATATAGGAAATCATTTATTCAATATGAGTTTAATGAATATGCAGCTCCACCTGCACAGATTAGCTCTGTTATTGAGTTTATATGGAAGTCAGTATAATGATTCTTGTACTTATCATTTCATATGTAGACTGAAAAAATATGAAAATTCATGTATTATTATAATTATGATTTTCAAAATTTTATAGAGTTAAGTAAAAATGACATGAAACTTGGGTGAAAGTTTCAATTTTTGAGACATCACTCTGGGGGTCATGGTCCGACATAATCTTTGCAATTTTGCAAAAATTTTGCAAAATCACCAAGCAATTTTGCAAAAGTTTTACAAAATCCAAACAAACTTTTGCAAAATCACCGCCGAGGTCTATGGGTAGTGGAGAATGTACCTCCACTGCCACAGTTCCCTGTGCCTCCATCGCCGTCGCCACCATCGCAGACAGCTCCCACCAATCGCAGGCAGCAATACCAACTGCGATACTTATTGCACGTCACATGTGGTTTGGATGATTCTAGGCGTATGTGGTGCAGTGGCAGTCCCAAGCATAGCCTGCTATATACGCTCAAGTTGTCACCACTGTGCGAGGAGTGGTCAGCCTGACTCGGAGCAGGAGCATGAGAGAGTGACACTGGCTCCACACAGGCCGGAGCGTCCACACAGGTGGGAGCCTCCACGCTGGCCGGGGCGTACACACAGGCCGGAGCCAGAGTGGCTTGAGATGGATGAGAGATGCATAACGGCTTGAGATGGAGATGCTGGACTGAGCTAGATCCTGATTACGAAGTGGATGGTGAGGACCTCTTAATCCTGTTTAATGAGGAGAAGAGAAAAGGATGAATATGAAAAGCATATAGGAAATCATTTATTCAATATGAGTTTAATGAATATGCAGCTCCACCTGCACAGATTAGCTCTGTTATTGAGTTTATAAGGAAGGCAGTGTAATGATTCTTTTACTTATCATTTCATATGTAGACTGAAAAAATATGAAAATTCATGTATTATTATAATTATGATTTTCAAAATTGTATAGAGTTAAATAAAAATGACATGAAACTTGGGTGAAAGTTTCAATTTTTGAGACATCACTCTGGGGGTCATGGTCCGACATAATCTTTGCAATTTTGCAAAAGTTTTGCAAAATCACCAAGCAATTTTGCAAAAGTTTTGCAAAATCCAAACAAACTTTTGCAAAATCACCGCCGAGGTCTATGGGTAGTGGAGAAAGTACCTCCACTGCCACAGTTCCCCGTGCCTCCATCGCAGACAGCTCCCACCATCGCAGGCAGCAATACCAACTGCGATACTTATTGCACGTCACATGTGGTTTGGACGATTCTAGGCGTATGTGGTGCAGTGGCAGTCCCAAGCATAGCCTGCTATATACGCTCAGGTTGTCACCACTGTGCGAGGAGTGGTCAGCCTGACCCGGAGCAGGAGCAGGAGCATGAGAGAGTGACACTGACTCCACACCGGCCGGAGCGTCCACACAGGTGGGAGCCTCCACGCTGGCCGGGGCGTCCACACAGGCCGGAGCCAGAGTGGCTTGAGATGGATGAGAGATGCATAACGGCTTGAGATGGAGATGCTGGACTGAGCTAGATCCTGATTATGAAGTGGATGGTGAGGACCTCTTAATCCTGTTTAATGAGGAGAAGAGAAAAGGATGAATATGAAAAGCATATAGGAAATCATTTATTCAATATGAGTTTAATGAATATGCAGCTCCACCTGCACAGATTAGCTCTGTTATTGAGTTTATAAGGAAGGCAGTGTAATGATTCTTTTACTTATCATTTCATATGTAGACTGAAAAAATATGAAAATTCATGTATTATTATAATTATGATTTTCAAAATTTTATAGAATTAAATAAAAATGACATGAAACTTGGGTGAAAGTTTCAATTTTTGAGACATCACTCTGGGGGTCATGGTCCGACATAATCTTTGCAATTTTGCAAAAATTTTGCAAAATCACCAAGCAATTTTGCAAAAGTTTTGCAAAATCCAAACAAACTTTTGCAAAATCCAAACAAACTTTTACAAAATCACCGCCGAGGTCTATGGGTAGTGGAGAATGTACCTCCACTGCCACAGTTCCCCGTGCCTCCATCGCCACCGCCACCATCGCAGACAGCTCCCACCATCGCAACCAGCAATACCAACTGCGATACTTATTGCACGTCACATGTGGTTTGGATGATTCTAGGCGTATGTGGTGCAGTGGCAGTCCCAAGCATAGCCTGCTATATACGCTCAGGTTGTCACCACTGTGCGATGAGTGGTCAGCCTGACCCGGAGCAGGAGCACGAGTATGAGAGAGTGACACTGACTCCAAACAGGCCGGACCGTCCACACAGGTGGGAGCCTCCACGCTTGCCGTGGCGTCCACACAGGCCGGAGCCAGAGTGGCTTGAGATGGATGAGAGATGCATAACAGCTTGAGATGGAGATGCTGGACTGAGCTAGATCCTGATTACGAAGTGGATGGTGAGGACCTCTCAATCCTGTTTAATGAGGAGAAGAGAAAATGATGAATATGAAAAACATATAGGAAATCATTTATTGAATATGAGTTTAATGAATATGCAGCTCCACCTGCACAGATTGGCTCTGTTATTGAGTTTATAAGGAAGGCAGTGTGATGATTCTTTTATTTATCATTTCATATGTGGACTGAAAAAATATGAAAATTCATGTATTATTATAATTATGATTTTCAAAATTTTATAGAGTTAAATAAAAATGACATGAAACTTGGGTGAAAGTTTCAATTTTTGAGACATCACTCTGGGGGTCATGGTCCGACATAATCTTTGCAATTTTGCAAAAGTTTTGCAAAATCACCAAGCAATTTTGCAAAAGTTTTGCAAAATCCAAACAAACTTTTGCAAAATCACCGCCGAGGTCTATGGGTAGTGGAGAATGTACCTCCATTGCCACAGTTCCCCGTGCCTCCATCGCAGACAACTCCCACCATCGCACGCAGCAATACCAACTGCGATACTTATTGCACGTCACATGTGGTTTGGATGATTCTAGGCGTATGTGGTGCAGTGGCAGTCCCAAGCATAGCCTGCTATATACGCTCAGGTTGTCACCACTGTGCGAGGAGTGGTCAGCCTGACCCGGAGCAGGAGCAGGAGCATGAGAGAGTGACACTGACTCCACACAGGCCGGAGCGTCCACACAGGTGGGAGCCTCCATGCTGGCCGGGGCGTCCACACAGGCCGGAGCCAGAGTGGCTTGAGATGGATGAGAGATGCATAACGGCTTGAGATGGAGATGCTGGACTGAGCTAGATCCTGATTACGAAGTGGGTGGTGAGGACCTCTTAATCCTGTTTAATGAGGAGAAGAGAAAAGGATGAATATGAAAAGCATATAGGTAATCATTTATTCAATATGAGTTTAATGAATACGCTGCTCCACCTGCACAGATTAGCTCTGTTATTGAGTTTATAAGGAAGGCAGTGTGATGATTATTTTACTTATCATTTCATATGTAGACTGAAAAAATATGAAAATTCATGTATTATTATAATTATGATTTTCAAAATTTTATAGAGTTAAATAAAAATGACATGAAACTTGGGTGAAAGTTTCAATTTTTGAGACATCACTCTGGGGGTCATGGTCCGACATAATCTTTGCAATTTTGCAAAAGTTTTGCAAAATCACCAAGCAATTTTGCAAAAGTTTTGCAAAATCCAAACAAACTTTTGCAAAATCACCGCCGAGGTCTATGGGTAGTGGAGAATGTAACCCCACTGCCACAGTTCCCCGTGCCTCCATCGCCACCGCCACCATCACAGACAGCTCCCACCATCGCAGGCAGCAATACCAACTGCGATACTTATTGCACGTCACATGTGGTTTGGATGTTTCTAGGCGTATGTGGTGCAGTGGCAGTCCCAAGCATAGCCTGCTATATACGCTCAGGTTGTCACCACTGTGCGAGCAGTGGTCAGCCTGACCCGGAGCAGGAGCAGGAGCATGAGAGAGTGACACTGACTGCACACAGGCCGGAGCGTCCACACAGATGGGAGCCTCCACGCTGGCCGGGGCGTCCACACAGGCCGGAGCCAGAGTGGCTTGAGATGGATGAGAGATTCATAACGGCTTGAGATGGAGATGCTGGACTGCGCTAGATCCTGATTACGAAGTGGAAGGTGAGGACCTCTCAATCCTGTTTAATGAGGAGAAGAGAAAAGGATGAATATGAAAAGCATATAGAAAATCATTTATTGAATATGAGTTTAATGAATTTGCAGCTCCACCTGCACAGATTAGCTCTGTTATTGAGTTTATAAGGAAGGCAGTGTGATGATTCTTTTACTTATCATTTCATATGTAGACTGAAAAAATATAAAAATTCATGTATTATTATAATTATGATTTTCAAAATTTTATAGAGTTAAATAAAAATGACATGAAACTTGGATGAAAGTTTCAATTTTTGAGACATCACTCTGGGGGTCATGGTCCGACATAATCTTTGCAATTTTGCAAAAAATTTGCAAAATCACCAAGCAATTTTGCAAAAGTTTTGCAAAATCCAAACAAACTTTTGCAAAATCACCGCCGAGGTCTATGGGTAGTGGAGAATGTAACTCCACTGCCACAGTTCTCCGTGCCTCCATCGCCACCGCCACCATCGCAGACAGCTCCCACCATCGCAGGCAGCAATACCAACTGCGATACTTATTGCACGTCACATGTGGTTTGGATGATTCTAGGCGTATGTGGTGCAGTGGCAGTCCCAAGCATAGCCTGCTATATACGCTCAGGTTGTCACCACTGTGCGAGGAGTGGTCAGCCTGACCCGGAGCAGGAGCAGGAGCATGAGAGAGTGACACTGACTCCACACAGGCCGGAGCGTCCACACAGGTGGGAGCCTCAACGCTGGCCGGGCGTCCAGACAGGCCGGAGGCAGAGTGGCTTGAGATGGATGAGAGATGCATAACGGCTTGAGATGGAGATGCTGGACTGAGCTAGATCCTGATTACGAAGTGGATGGTGAGGACCTCTGAATCCTGTTTAATGAGGAGAAGAGAAAAAGATGAATATAAAAAGCATATAAGAAATCATTTATTCAATATGAGTTTAATGAATTTGCAGCTCCACCTGCACAGATTAGCTCTGTTATTGAGTTTATAAGGAAGGCAGTGTGATGATTCTTTTATTTATCATTTCATATGTAGACTGAAAAAATATGAAAATTCATGTATTATTATAATTATGATTTTCAAAATTTTATAGAGTTAAATAAAAATGACATGAAACTTGGGTGAAAGTTTCAATTTTTGAGACATCACTCTGGGGTCATGGTCTGACATAATCTTTGCAATTTTACAAAAATTTTGCAAAATCACTAAGCAATTTTGCAAAGGTTTTGCAACATCCAAACAAACTTTTACAAAATCCAAACAAACTTTTGCAAAATCACCGCCGAGGTCTATGGGTAGTGGAGAATGTACCTCCACTGCCACAGTTCCCCGTGCCTCCATCGCCACCGCCACCATCGCAGACAGCTCCCACCATCGCAGGCAGCAATACCAACTGCGATACTTATTGCACGTCACATGTGGTTTGGATGATTCTAGGCGTATGTGGTGCAGTGGCAGTCCCAAGCATAGCCTGCTATATACGCTCAGGTTGTCACCACTGTGCGAGGAGTGGTCAGCCTGACCCGGAGCAGGAGCAGGAGCATGAGAGAGTGACACTGACTCCACACAGGCCGGAGCGTCCACACAGGTGGGAGCCTCCACGCTGGCCGGGGCGTCCACACAGGCCGCAGCCAGAGTGGCTTGAGATGGATGAGAGATGCATAACGGCTTGAGATAGAGATGCTGGACTGAGCTAGATCCTGATTACGAAGTGGATGGTGAGGACCTCTGAATCCTGTTTAATGAGGAGAAGAGAAAAAGATGAATATGAAAAGCATATAAGAAATCATTTATTCAATATGAGTTTAATGAATATGCAGCTCCACCTGCACAGATTAGCTCTGTTATTGAGTTTATAAGGAAGGCAGTGTGATGATTCTTTTACTTATCATTTCATATGTAGACTGAAAAAATATGAAAATTCATGTATTATTATAATTATGATTTTCAAAATTTTATAGAGTTAAATAAAAATGACATGAAACTTGGGTGAAAGTTTCAATTTTTGAGACATCACTGTGGGGGTCATGGTCCGATATAATCTTTGCAATTTTGCAAAAATTTTGCAAAATCACCAATTAATTTTGCAAAACTTTTGCAAAATCCAAACAAACTTTTGCAAAATCCAAACAAACTTTTGCAAAATCACCGCCGAGGTCTATGGGTAGTGGAAAATGTACCTCCACTGCCACAGTTCCCCGTGCCTCCATCGCCACCGCCACCATCGCAGACAGCTCCCACCATCGCAGGCAGCAATACCAACTGCGATACTTATTGCACGTCACATGTGGTTTGGATGATTCTAGGCGTATGTGGTGCAGTGGCAGTCCCAAGCATAGCCTGCTATATACGCTCAGGTTGTCACCACTGTGCGAGGAGTGGTCAGCCTGACCCGGAGCAAGAGCAGGAGCATGAGAGAGTGACACTGACTCCACACAGGTGGGAGCCTCCACGCTGGCCGGGGCGTTCACACCGGCCGGAGCCAGAGTGGCTTGAGATGGATGAGAGATGCATAACGGCTTGAGATGGAGATGCTGGACTGAGCTAGATCCTGATCACGAAGTGGATGGTGAGGACCTCTCAATCCTGTTTAATGAGGAGAAGAGAAAAGGATGAATATGAAAAGCATATAGGAAATCATTTATTGAATATGAGTTTAATGAATATGCAGCTCCACCTGCACAGATTAGCTCTGTTATTGAGTTTATAAGGAAGGCAGTGTAATGATTCTTTTACTTATCATTTCATATGTAGACTGAAAAAATATGAAAATTCATGTATTATTATAATTATGATTTTCAAAATTTTATAGAGTTAAATAAAAATGACATGAAACTTGGGTGAAAGTTTCAATTTTTGAGACATCACTCTGGGGGTCATGGTCCGACATAATCTTTGCAATTTTGCAAAAATTTTGCAAAATCACCAAGCAATTTTGCAAAATCCAAACAAACTTTTGCAAAATCACCGCCGAGGTCTATGGGTAGTGGAGAATGTACCTCCACTGCCACAGTTCCCCGTGCCTCCATCGCCACCGCCACCATCGCAGACAGCTCCCACCATCGCAGGCAGCAATACCAACTGCGATACTTATTGCACGTCACATGTGGTTTGGATGATTCTAGGCGTATGTGGTGCGGTGGCAGTCCAAGCATAGCCTGCTATATACGCTCAGGTTGTCACCACTGTGCGAGGAGTGGTCAGCCTGACCCGTAGCAGGAGCAGGAGCATGAGAGAGTGACACTGACTCCACACAGGCCGGAGCGTCCACACTGGTGGGAGCCTCCACGCTGGCCGGGGCGTCCACACAGGCCGGAGCCAGAGTGGCTTGAGATGGATGAGAGATGCATAACGGCTTGAGATGGAGATGCTGGACTGAGCTAGATCCTGATTACGAAGTGGATGGTGAGGACCTCTCAATCCTGTTTAATGAGGAGAAGAGAAAATGATGAATATGAAAAGCATATAGAAAATCATTTATTGAATATGAGTTTAATGAATATGCAGCTCCACCTGCACAGATTAGCTCTGTTATTGAGTTTATAAGGAAGGCAGTGTGATGATTCTTTTACTTATCATTTCATATGTAGACTGAAAAAATATGAAAATTCATGTATTATTATAATTATGATTTTCAAAATTTTATAGAGTTAAATAAAAATGACATGAAACTTGGGTGAAAGTTTCAATTTTTGAGACATCACTCTGGGGGTCATGGTCCGACATAATCTTTGCAATTTTGCAAAAGTTTTGCAAAATTACCAAGCAATTTTGCAAAAGTTTTGCAAAATCCAAACAAACTTTTGCAAAATCACCGCCGAGGTCTATGGGTAGTGGAGAATGTACCTCCACTGCCACAGTTCCCCGTGCCTCCATCGCCACCGCCACCATCGCAGACTGCTCCCACCATCGCAGGCAGCAATACCAACTGCGATACTTATTGCACGTTACATGTGGTTTGGATGATTCTACGCGTATGTGGTGCAGTGGCAGTCCCAAGCATAGCCTGCTATATACGCTCAGGTTGTCACCACTGTGCGAGGAGTGGTCAGCCTGACCCGGAGCAGGAGCAGGAGCATGAGAGAATGACACTGACTCCACACAGGCCGGAGCGTCCACACAGGTGGGAGCCTCCACGCTGGCCGGGGCGTCCACACAGGCCGGAGCCAGAGTGGCTTGAGATGGATGAGAGATGCATAACGGCTTGAGATGGAGATGCTGGACTGAGCTAGATCCTGATTACGAAGTGGATGGTGAGGACCTCTTAATCCTGTTTAATGAGGAGAAGAGAAAATGATGAATATGAAAAGCATATAAGAAATCATTTATTCAATATGAGTTTAATGAATATGCAGCTCCACCTGCACAGATTAGCTCTGTTATTGAGTTTATAAGGAAGGCAGTGTGATGATTCTTTTACTTATCATTTCATAAGTAGACTGAAAAAATATGAAAATTCATGTATTATTATAATTATGATTTTCAAAATTTTATAGAGTTAAATAAAAATGACATGAAACTTGGGTGAAAGTTTCAATTTTTGAGACATCACTCTGGGGGTCATGGTCCGACATAATCTTTGCAATTTTGCAAAACTTTTGCAAAATCCAAACAAACTTTTGCAAAATCCAAACAAACTTTTGCAAAATCCAAACAAACTTTTGCAAAATCACCGCCGAGGTCTATAGGTGGTGGAGAATGTACCTCTACTGCCACAGTTGCCCGTGCCTCCATCACCACCGCCACCATCGCAGACAACTCCCACCATCGCAGGCAGCAATACCAACTGCGATACTTATTGCACGTCACATGTGGTTTGGATGATTCTAGGCGTATGTGGTGCAGTGGCAGTCCCAAGCATAGCCTGCTATATACGCTCAGGTTGTCACCACTGTGCGAGGAGTGGTCAGCCTGACCCGGAGCAGGAGCAGGAGCATGAGAGAGTGACACTGACTCCACACAGGCCGGAGCGTCCACACAGGTGGGAGCCTCCACGCTGGCCGGGGCGTCCACACAGGCCGGAGCCAGAGTGGCTTGAGATGGATGAGAGATGCATAACAGCTTGAGATCGAGATGCTGGACTGAGCTAGATCCTGATTACGAAGTGGATGGTGAGGACCTCTCAATCCTGTTTAATGAGGAGAAGAGAAAAGGATGAATATGAAAAGCATATAGGAAATCATTTATTCAATATGAGTTTAATGAATATGCAGCTCCACCTGCACAGATTAGCTCTGTTATTGAGTTTATAAGGAAGGCAGTGTAATGATTCTTTTACTTATCATTTCATATGTAGACTGAAAAAATATGAAAATTCATGTATTTTTATAATTATGATTTTCAAAATTTTATAGAGTTAAATAAAAATGACATGAAACTTGGGTGAAAGTTTCAATTTTTGAGACATTACTCTGGGGGTCATGGTCCGACATAATCTTTGCAATTTTGCAAAAATTTTGCAAAATCACCGCCGAGGTCTATGGGTAGTGGAGAATGTACCTCCACTGCCACAGTTCCCCGTGCCTCCATCGCCACCGCCACCATCGCAGACAGCTCCCACCATCGCAGGTAGCAATACCAACTGCGATACTTATTGCACGTCACATGTGGTTTGGATGATTTTAGGCGTATGTGGTGCAGTGGCAGTCCCAAGCATTGCCTGCTATATACGCTCAGGTTGTCACCACTGTGCGAGGAGTGGTAAGCCTGACCCGGAGCAGGAGCAGGAGCAGGAGCATAAGAGAGTGACACTGACTCCACACAGGCCGGAGCATCCACACAGGTGGGAGCCTCCACGCTGGCCAGGGCGTCCACACAGGCCGGAACCAGAGTGGCTTGAGATGGATGAGAGATGCATAACGGCTTGAGATGGAGATGCTGGACGGAGCTAGATCCTGATTACGAAGTGGATGGTGAGGACCTCTTAATCCTGTTTAATGAGGAGAAGAGAAAAAGATGAATATGAAAAGCATATAAGAAATCATTTATTCAATATGAGTTTAATGAATATGCAGCTCCACCTGCACAAATTAGCTCTGTTATTGAGTTTATAAGGAAGGCAGTGTCATGATTCTTTTACTTATCATTCAATATGTAGACTGAAAAAATATGAAAATTCATGTATTATTATAATAATGATTTTCAAAATTTTATAGAGTTAAATAAAAATGACATGAAACTTGGGTGAAAGTTTCAATTTTTGAGACATCACTCTGGGGGTCATGGTCCGACATAATCTTTGCAATTTTGCAAAAATTTTGCAAAATCACCAAGCAATTTTGCAAAAGTTTTGTAAAATCCAAACAAACTTTTGCAAAATCGCCGCCGAGGTCTATGGGTAGTGGAGAATGTACCTCCACTGCCACAGTTCCCCGTGCCTCCATCGCCACCGCCACCATCGCAGACAGCTCCCACCATCGCAGGCAGCAATACCAACTGCGATACTTATTGCACGTCACATGTGGTTTGGATGATTCTAGGCGTATGTGGTGCAGTGGAAGTCCCAAGCATAGCCTGCTATATACGCTCAGGTTGTCACCACTGTGCGAGGAGTGGTCAGCCTGACCCGGAGCAGGAGCAGGAGCATGAGAGAGTGACACTGACTCCACACAGGCCGGAGCGTCCACACAGGTGGGAGCCTCCACGCTGGCCGGGGCGTCCACACAGGCCGCAGCCAGAGTGGCTTGAGATGGATGAGAGATGCATAACGGCTTGAGATAGAGATGCTGGACTGAGCTAGATCCTGATTACGAAGTGGATGGTGAGGACCTCTGAATCCTGTTTAATGAGGAGAAGAGAAAAAGATGAATATGAAAAGCATATAAGAAATCATTTATTCAATATGAGTTTAATGAATATGCAGCTCCACCTGCACAGATTAGCTCTGTTATTGAGTTTATAAGGAAGGCAGTGTGATGATTCTTTTACTTATCATTTCATATGTAGACTGAAAATATGAAAATTCATGTATTATTATAATTATGATTTTCAAAATTTTATAGAGTTAAATAAAAATGACATGAAACTTGGGTGAAAGTTTCAATTTTTGAGACATCACTGTGGGGGTCATGGTCCGATATAATCTTTGCAATTTTGCAAAAATTTTGCAAAATCACCAATTAATTTTGCAAAACTTTTGCAAAATCCAAACAAACTTTTGCAAAATCCAAACAAACTTTTGCAAAATCACCGCCGAGGTCTATGGGTAGTGGAAAATGTACCTCCACTGCCACAGTTCCCCGTGCCTCCATCGCCACCGCCACCATCGCAGACAGCTCCCACCATCGCAGGCAGCAATACCAACTGCGATACTTATTGCACGTCACATGTGGTTTGGATGATTCTAGGCGTATGTGGTGCAGTGGCAGTCCCAAGCATAGCCTGCTATATACGCTCAGGTTGTCACCACTGTGCGAGGAGTGGTCAGCCTGACCCGGAGCAAGAGCAGGAGCATGAGAGAGTGACACTGACTCCACACAGGTGGGAGCCTCCACGCTGGCCGGGGCGTTCACACCGGCCGGAGCCAGAGTGGCTTGAGATGGATGAGAGATGCATAACGGCTTGAGATGGAGATGCTGGACTGAGCTAGATCCTGATCACGAAGTGTATGGTGAGGACCTCTCAATCCTGTTTAATGAGGAGAAGAGAAAAGGATGAATATGAAAAGCATATAGGAAATCATTTATTGAATATGAGTTTAATGAATATGCAGCTCCACCTGCACAGATTAGCTCTGTTATTGAGTTTATAAGGAAGGCAGTGTAATGATTCTTTTACTTATCATTTCATATGTAGACTGAAAAAATATGAAAATTCATGTATTATTATAATTATGATTTTCAAAATTTTATAGAGTTAAATAAAAATGACATGAAACTTGGGTGAAAGTTTCAATTTTTGAGACATCACTCTGGGGGTCATGGTCCGACATAATCTTTGCAATTTTGCAAAAATTTTGCAAAATCACCAAGCAATTTTGCAAAATCCAAACAAACTTTTGCAAAATCACCGCCGAGGTCTATGGGTAGTGGAGAATGTACCTCCACTGCCACAGTTCCCCGTGCCTCCATCGCCACTGCCACCATCGCAGACAGCTCCCACCATCGCAGGCAGCAATACCAACTGCGATACTTATTGCACGTCACATGTGGTTTGGATGATTCTAGGCGTATGTGGTGCAGTGGCAGTCCAAGCATAGCCTGCTATATACGCTCAGGTTGTCACCACTGTGCGAGGAGTGGTCAGCCTGACCCGTAGCAGGAGCAGGAGCATGAGAGAGTGACACTGACTCCACACAGGCCGGAGCGTCCACACTGGTGGGAGCCTCCACGCTGGCCGGGGCGTCCACACAGGCCGGAGCCAGAGTGGCTTGAGATGGATGAGAGATGCATAACGGCTTGAGATGGAGATGCTGGACTGAGCTAGATCCTGATTACGAAGTGGATGGTGAGGACCTCTCAATCCTGTTTAATGAGGAGAAGAGAAAATGATGAATATGAAAAGCATATAGAAAATCATTTATTGAATATGAGTTTAATGAATATGCAGCTCCACCTGCACAGATTAGCTCTGTTATTGAGTTTATAAGGAAGGCAGTGTGATGATTCTTTTACTTATCATTTCATATGTAGACTGAAAAAATATGAAAATTCATGTATTATTATAATTATGATTTTCAAAATTTTAAAGAGTTAAATAAAAATGACATGAAACTTGGGTGAAAGTTTCAATTTTTGAGACATCACTCTGGGGGTCATGGTCCGACATAATCTTTGCAATTTTGCAAAAGTTTTGCAAAATTACCAAGCAATTTTGCAAAAGTTTTGCAAAATCCAAACAAACTTTTGCAAAATCACCGCCGAGGTCTATGGGTAGTGGAGAATGTACCTCCACTGCCACAGTTCCCCGTGCCTCCATCGCCACCGCCACCATCGCAGACTGCTCCCACCATCGCAGGCAGCAATACCAACTGCGATACTTATTGCACGTCACATGTGGTTTGGATGATTCTAGGCGTATGTGGTGCAGTGGCAGTCCCAAGCATAGCCTGCTATATACGCTCAGGTTGTCACCACTGTGCGAGGAGTGGTCAGCCTGACCCGGAGCAGGAGCAGGAGCATGAGAGAATGACACTGACTCCACACAGGCCGGAGCGTCCACACAGGTGGGAGCCTCCACGCTGGCCGGGGCGTCCACACAGGCCGGAGCCAGAGTGGCTTGAGATGGATGAGAGATGCATAACGGCTTGAGATGGAGATGCTGGACTGAGCTAGATCCTGATTACGAAGTGGATGGTGAGGACCTCTTAATCCTGTTTAATGAGGAGAAGAGAAAATGATGAATATGAAAAGCATATAAGAAATCATTTATTCAATATGAGTTTAATGAATATGCAGCTCCACCTGCACAGATTAGCTCTGTTATTGAGTTTATAAGGAAGGCAGTGTGATGATTCTTTTACTTATCATTTCATATGTAGACTGAAAAAATATGAAAATTCATGTATTATTATAATTATGATTTTCAAAATTTTATAGAGTTAAATAAAAATGACATGAAACTTGGGTGAAAGTTTCAATTTTTGAGACATCACTCTGGGGGTCATGGTCCGACATAATCTTTGCAATTTTGCAAAACTTTTGCAAAATCCAAACAAACTTTTGCAAAATCCAAACAAACTTTTGCAAAATCACCGCCGAGGTCTATAGGTGGTGGAGAATGTACCTCTACTGACACACAGTTGCCCGTGCCTCCATCACCACCGCCACCATCGCAGACAACTCCCACCATCGCAGGCAGCAATACCAACTGCGATACTTATTGCACGTCACATGTGGTTTGGATGATTCTAGGCGTATGTGGTGCAGTGGCAGTCCCAAGCATAGCCTGCTATATACGCTCAGGTTGTCACCACTGTGCGAGGAGTGGTCAGCCTGACCCGGAGCAGGAGCAGGAGCATGAGAGAGTGACACTGACTCCACACAGGCCGGAGCGTCCACACAGGTGGGAGCCTCCACGCTGGCCGGGGCGTCCACACAGGCCGCAGCCAGAGTGGCTTGAGATGGATGAGAGATGCATAACGGCTTGAGATGGAGATGCTGGACTGAGCTAGATCCTGATTACGAAGTGGATGGTGAGGACCTCTCAATCCTGTTTAATGAGGAGAAGAGAAAAGGATGAATATGAAAAGCATATAGGAAATCATTTATTCAATATGAGTTTAATGAATATGCAGCTCCACCTGCACAGATTAGCTCTGTTATTGAGTTTATAAGGAAGGCAGTGTGATGATTCTTTTACTTATCATTTCATATGTAGACGGAAAAAATATGAAAATTCATGTATTATTATAATTATGATTTTCAAAATTTTATAGAGTGAAATAAAAATGACATGAAACTTGGGTGAAAGTTTCAATTTTTGAGACATCACTCTGGGGGTCATGGTCCGACATAATCTTTGCAATTTTGCAAAAGTTTTGCAAAATCACCAAGTAATTTTGCAAAAGTTTTTGCAAAATCCAAACAAACTTTTGCAAAATCACCGCCGAGGTCTATGGGTAGTGGAGAATGTACCTCCACTGCCACAGTTCCCCGTGCCTCCATCGCAGACAGCTCCCACCATCGCAGGCAGCAATACCAACTGCGATACTTATTGCACGTCACATGTGGTTTGGATGATTCTAGGCGTATGTGGTGCAGTGGCAGTCCCAAGCATAGCCTGCTATATACGCTCAGGTTGTCACCACTGTGCGAGGAGTGGTCAGCCTGACCCGGAGCAGGAGCAGGAGCATGAGAGAGTGACACTGACTCCACACAGGCCGGAGCGTCCACACAGGTGGGAGCCTCCACGCTGGCCGGGGCGTCCACACAGGCCGTAGCCAGAGTGGCTTGAGATGGATGAGAGATGCATAACGGCTTGAGATGGAGATGCTGGACTGAGCTAGATCCTGATTACGAAGTGGATGGTGAGGACCTCTTAATCCTGTTTAATGAGGAGAAGAGAAAAGGATGAATATGAAAAGCATATAGCAAATCATTTATTCAATATGAGTTTAATGAATATGCAGCTCCACCTGCACAGATTAGCTCTGTTATTGAGTTTATAAGGAAGGCAGTGTAAGGATTCTTTTACTTATCATTTCATATGTAGACTGAAAAAATTATTAAAATTCATGTATTATTATAATTATGATTTTCAAAATTTTATAGAGTTAAATAAAAATGACATGAAACTTGGGTGAAAGTTTCAATTTTTGAGACATCACTCTGGGGGTCATGGTCCGACATAATCTTTGCAATTTTGCAAAAATTTTGCAAAATCACCAAGCAATTTTGCAAAAGTTTTGCAAAATCCAAACAAACTTTTGCAAAATCCAAACAAACTTTTGCAAAATAACCGCCGAGGTCTATGGGTAGTGGAGAATGTACCTCCACTGCCACAGTTCCCCGTGCCTCCATCGCCACCGCCACTATCGCAGACAGCTCCCACCATCGCAGGCAGCAATACCAACTGCGATACTTATTGCACGTCACATGTGGTTTGGATGATTCTAGGCGTATGTGGTGCAGTGGCAGTCCCAAGCATAGCCTGCTATATACGCTCAGGTTGTCACCACTGTGCGAGGAGTGGTCAGCCTGACCTGGAGCAGGAGCAGGAGCATGAGAGAGTGACACTGACTCCACACAGGCCGGAGCGTCCACACAAGTGGGAGCCTCCACGCTGGCCGGGGCGTACACACAGGCCGGAGCCAGAGTGGCTTGAGATGGATGAGAGATGCATAACGGCTTGAGATGGAGATGCTGGACTGAGCTAGATCCTGATTACGAAGTGGATGGTGAGGACCTCTCAATCCTGTTTAATGAGGAGAAGAGAAAAGGATAAATATGAAAAACATATAGGAAATCATTTATTGAATATGAGTTTAATGAATATGCAGCTCCACCTGCACAGATTAGCTCTGTTATTGAGTTTATAAGGAAGGCAGTGTGATGATTCTTTTACTTATCATTTCATATGTAGACTGAAAAAATATGAAAATTCATGTATTATTATAATTATGATTTTCAAAATTTTATAGAGTTAAATAAAAATGACATGAAACTTGGGTGAAAGTTTCAATTTTTGAGACATCACTCTGGGGGTCATGGTCCGACATAATCTTTGCAATTTTGCAAAAGTTTTGCAAAATCACCAACCAATTTTGCAAAAGTTTTTCAAAATCCAAACAAACTTTTGCAAAATCACCGCCGAGGTCTATGGGTAGTGGAGAATGTACCTCCACTGCCACAGTTACCCGTGCCTCCATCGCAGACAGCTCCCACCATCGCAGGCAGCAATACCAACTGCGATACTTATTGCACGTCACATGTGGTTTGGATGATTCTAGGCGTATGTGGTGCAGTGGCAGTCCCAAGCATAGCCTGCTATATACGCTCAGGTAGTCACCACTGTGCGAGGGGTGGTCAGCCTGACCTGGAGCAGGAGCAGGAGCATGAGAGAGTGACACTGACTCCACACAGGCCGGAGCGTCCACACAGGTGGGAGCCTCCACGCTGGCCGGGGCGTACACACAGGCCGGAGCCAGAGTGGCTTGAGATGGATGAGAGATGCATAAAGGCTTGAGATGGAGATACTGGACTGAGCTAGATCCTGATTACGAAGTGGATGGTGAGGACCTCTTAATCCTGTTTAATGAGGAGAAGAGAAAAGGATGAATAAGAAAAGCATAAAGGAAATCATTTATTCAATATGAGTTTAATGAATATGCAGCTCCACCTGCACAGATTAGCTCTGTTATTGAGTTTATAAGGAAGGCAGTGTAATGATTCTTTTACTTATCATTTCATATGTAGACTGAAAAAATATGAAAATTCATGTATTATTATAATTATGATTTTCAAAATTTTATAGAGTTAAATAAAAATGACATGAAACTTGGGTGAAAGTTTCAATTTTTGAGACATCACTCTGGGGGTCATGGTCCGACATAATCTTTGCAATTTTGCAAAAGTTTTGCAAAATCCAAACAAACTTTTGCAAAATCCAAACAAACTTTTGCAAAACCACCGCCGAGGTCTATGGGTAGTGGAGAATGTACCTCCACTGCCACAGTTCCCCGTGCCTCCATCGCCACCGCCACCATCGCAGACAGCTCCCACCAACGCAGGCAGCAATACCAACTGCGATACTTATTGCACGTCACATGTGGTTTGGATGATTCTAGGCGTATGTGGTGCAGTGGCAGTCCCAAGCATAGCCTGCTATATACGCTCAGGTTGTCACCACTGTGCGAGGAGTGGTCAGCCTAACCCGGAGCAGGAACAGGAGCGTGAGAGAGTGACACTGACTCCACACAGGCCGGAGCGTCCACACAGGTGGGAGCCTCCACGCTGGCCGGGGCGTCCACACAGGCCGCAGCCAGAGTGGCTTGAGATGGATGAGAGATGCATAACGGCTTGAGATGGAGATGCTGGACTGAGCTAGATCCTGATTACGAAGTGGATGGTGAGGACCTCTCAATCCTGTTTAATGAGGAGAAGAGAAAAGGATGAATATGAAAAGCATATAGGAAATCATTTATTCAATATGAGTTTAATGAATATGCAGCTCCACCTGCACAGATTAGCTCTGTTATTGAGTTTATAAGGAAGGCAGTGTGATGATTCTTTTACTTATCATTTCATATGTAGACTGAAAAAATATGAAATTTCATGTATTATTATAATTATGATTTTCAAAATTTTATAGAGTGAAATAAAAATGACATGAAACTTGGGTGAAAGTTTCAATTTTTGAGACATCACTCTGGGGGTCATGGTCCGACATAATCTTTGCAATTTTGCAAAAGTTTTGCAAAATCACCAAGTAATTTTGCAAAAGTTTTTGCAAAATCCAAACAAACTTTTGCAAAATCACCGCCGAGGTCTATGGGTAGTGGAGAATGTACCTCCACTGCCACAGTTCCCCGTGCCTCCATCGCAGACAGCTCCCACCAACGCAGGCAGCAATACCAACTGCGATACTTATTGCACGTCACATGTGGTTTGGACGATTCTAGGCGTATGTGGTGCAGTGGCAGTCCCAAGCATAGCCTGCTATATACGCTCAGGTTGTCACCACTGTGCGAGGAGTGGTCAGCCTGACCCGGAGCAGGAACAGGAGCGTGAGAGAGTGACACTGACTCCACACAGGCCGGAGCGTCCACACAGGTGGGAGCCTCCACGCTGGCCGGGGCGTCCACACAGGCCGGAGTCAGAATGGCTTGAGATGGATGAGAGATGCATAACGGCTTGAGATGGAGATGCTGGACTGAGCTAGATCCTGATTACGAAGTGGATGGTGAGGACCTCTCAATCCTGTTTAATGAGGAGAAGAGAAAAGGATGAATATGAAAACCATATAGGAAATCATTTATTCAATATGAGTTTAATGAATATGCAGCTCCACCTGCACAGATTAGCTCTGTTATTGAGTTTATAAGGAAGGCAGTGTGATGATTCTTTTACTTATCATTTCATATGTAGACTGAAAAAATATGAAAATTCATGTATTATTTATTATAATTATGATTTTCAAAATTTTATAGAGTTAAATAAAAATGACATGAAACTTGGGAGAAAGTTTCAATTTTTGAGACATCACTCTGGGGGTCATGGTCCGACATAATCTTTGCAATTTTGCAAAAGTTTTGCAAAATCACCAACCAATTTTGCAAAAGTTTTGCAAAATCCAAACAAACTTTTGCAAAATCACCGCCGAGGTCTATGGGTAGTGGAGAATGTACCTCCACTGCCACAGTTCCCCGTGCCTACATCGCAGACAGCTCCCACCATCGCAGGCAGCAATACCAACTGCGATACTTATTGCACGTCACATGTGGTTTGGATGATTCTAGGCGTATGTGGTGCAGTGGCAGTCCCAAGCATAGCCTACTATATACGCTCAGGTAGTCACCACTGTGCGAGGGGTGGTCAGCCTGACCTGGAGCAGGAGCAGGAGCATGAGAGAGTGACACTGACTCCACACAGGCCGGAGCGTCCACACAGGTGGGACCCTCCACGCTGGCCAGGGCGTACACACAGGCCGGAGCCAGAGTGGCTTGAGATGGATGAGAGATGCATAAAGGCTTGAGATGGAGATGCTGGACTGAGCTAGATCCTGATTACGAAGTGGATGGTGAGAACCTCTTAATCCTGTTTAATGAGGAGAAGAGAAAAGGATGAATAAGAAAAGCATAAAGGAAATCATTTATTCAATATGAGTTTAATGAATATGCAGCTCCACCTGCACAGATAAGCTCTGTTATTGAGTTTATAAGGAAGGCAGTGTAATAATTCTTTTACTTATCATTTCATATGTAGACTGAAAAAATATGAAAATTCATGTATTATTATAATTATGATTTTCAAAATTTTATAGAGTTAAATAAAAATGACATGAAACTTGGGTGAAAGTTTCAATTTTTGAGACATCACTCTGGGGGTCATGGTCCGACATAATCTTTGCAATTTTGCAAAAATTTTGCAAAATCACCAAGCAATTTTGCAAAAGTTTTGCAAAATCCAAACAAACTTTTGCAAAATCCAAACAAACTTTTGCAAAACCACCGCCGAGGTCTATGGGTAGTGGAGAATGTACCTCCACTGCCACAGTTCCCCGTGCCTCCATCGCCACCGCCACCATCGCAGACAGCTCCCACCATCGCAGGCAGCAATACCAACTGCGATACTTATTGCACGTCACATGTGGTTTGGATGATTCTAGGCGTATGTGGTGCAGTGGCAGTCCCAAGCATAGCCTGCTATATACGCTCAGGTTGTCACCACTGTGCGAGGAGTGGTCAGCCTGACCCGGAGCAGGAACAGGAGCGTGAGAGAGTGACACTGACTCCACACAGGCCGGAGCGTCCACACAGGTGGGAGCCTCCACGCTGGCCGGGGCGTCCACACAGGCCGGAGCCAGAGTGGCTTGAGATGGATGAAAGATGCATAACGGCTTGAGATGGAGATGCTGGACTGAGCTAGATCCTGATTACGAAGTGGATGGTGAGGACCTCTCAATCCTGTTTAATGAGGAGAAGAGAAAAGGATGAATATGAAAAGCATATAGGAAATCATTTATTCAATATGAGTTTAATGAATATGCAGCTCCACCTGCACAGATTAGCTCTGTTATTGAGTTTATAAGGAAGGCAGTGTGATGATTCTTTTACTTATCATTTCATATGTAGACTGAAAAAATATGAAAATTCATGTATTATTATAATTATGATTTTCAAAATTTTATAGAGTGAAATAAAAATGACATGAAACTTGGGTGAAAGTTTCAATTTTTGAGACATCACTCTGGGGGTCATGGTCCGACATAATCTTTGCAATTTTGCAAAAGTTTTGCAAAATCACCAAGTAATTTTGCAAAAGTTTTTGCAAAATCCAAACAAACTTTTGCAAAATCACCGCCGAGGTCTATGGGTAGTGGAGAATGTACCTCCACTGCCACAGTTCCCCTTGCCTCCATCGCAGGCAGCAATACCAACTGCGATACTTATTGCACGTCACATGTGGTTTGGATGATTCTAGGCGTATGTGGTGTAGTGGCAGTCCCAAGCATAGCCTGCTATATACGCTCAGGTTGTCACCACTGTGCGAGGAGTGGTCAGCCTGACCCGGAGCAGGAACAGGAGCGTGAGAGAGTGACACTGACTCCACACAGGCCGGAGTGTCCACACAGGTGGGAGCCTCCACGCTGGCCGGGGCGTCCACACAGGCCGGAGCCAGAGTGGCTTGAGATGGATGAGAGATGCATAACGGCTTGAGATGGAGATGCTGGACTGAGCTAGATCCTGATTACGAAGTGGATGGTGAGGACCTCTTAATCCTGTTTAATGAGGAGAAGAGAAAAGGATGAATATGAAAAGCATATAGCAAATCATTTATTCAATATGAGTTTAATGAATATGCAGCTCCACCTGCACAGATTAGCTCTGTTATTGAGTTTATAAGGAAGGCAGTGTAAGGATTCTTTTACTTATCATTTCATATGTAGACTGAAAAAATTATTAAAATTCATGTATTATTATAATTATGATTTTCAAAATTTTATAGAGTTAAATAAAAATGACATGAAACTTGGGTGAAAGTTTCAATTTTTGAGACATCACTCTGGGGGTCATGGTCCGACATAATCTTTGCAATTTTGCAAAAATTTTGCAAAATCACCAAGCAATTTTGCAAAAGTTTTGCTAAATCCAAACAAACTTTTGCAAAATCCAAACAAACTTTTGCAAAATCACCGCCGAGGTCTATGGGTAGTGGAGAATGTACCTCCACTGCCACAGTTCCCCGTGCCTCCATCGCCACCGCCACCATCGCAGACAGCTCCCACCATCGCAGGCAGCAATACCAACTGCGATACTTATTGCACGTCACATGTGGTTTGGATGATTCTAGGCGTATGTGGTGCAGTGGCAGTCCCAAGCATAGCCTGCTATATACGCTCAGGTTGTCACCACTGTGCGAGGAGTGGTCAGCCTGACCTGGAGCAGGAGCAGGAGCATGAGAGAGTGACACTGACTCCACATAGGCCGGAGCGTCCACACAGGTGGGAGCCTCCACGCTGGCCGGGGCGTACACACAGGCCGGAGCCAGAGTGGCTTGAGATGGATGAGAGATGCATAACGGCTTGAGATGGAGATGCTGGACTGAGCTAGATCCTGATTACGAAGTGGATGGTGAGGACCTCTTAATCCTGTTTAATGAGGAGAAGAGAAAAGGATGAATAAGAAAAGCATAAAGGAAATCATTTATTCAATATGAGTTTAATGAATATGCAGCTCCACCTGCACAGATTAGCTCTGTTATTGAGTTTATAAGGAAGGCAGTGTAATGATTCTTTTACTTATCATTTCATATGTAGGCTGAAAAAATATGAAAATTCATGTATTATTATAATTATGATTTTCAAAATTTTATAGAGTTAAATAAAAATGACATGAAACTTGGGTGAAAGTTTCAATTTTTGAGACATCACTCTGGGGGTCATGGTCCGACATAATCTTTGCAATTTTGCAAAAGTTTTGCAAAATCCAAACAAACTTTTGAAAATCCAAACAAACTTTTGCAAAACCACCGCCGAGGTCTATGGGTAGTGGAGAATGTATCTCCACTGCCACAGTTCCCCGTGCCTCCATCGCCACCGCCACCATCGCAGACAGCTCCCACCATCGCAGGCAGCAATACCAACTGCGATACTTATTGCACGTCACATGTGGTTTGGATGATTCTAGGCGTATGTGGTGCAGTGGCAGTCCCAAGCATAGCCTGCTATATACGCTCAGGTTGTCACCACTGTGCGAGGAGTGGTCAGCCTGACCCGGAGCAGGAACAGGAGCGTGAGAGAGTGACACTGACTCCACACAGGCCGGAGCGTCCACACAGGTGGGAGCCTCCACGCTGGCCGAGGCGTCCACACAGGCCGGAGCCAGAGTGGCTTGAGATGGATGAGAGATGCATAACGGCTTGAGATGGAGATGCTGGACTGAGCTAGATCCTGATTACGAAGTGGATGGTGAGGACCTCTCAATCCTGTTTAATGAGGAGAAGAGAAAAGGATGAATATGAAAAGCATATAGGAAATCATTTATTCAATATGAGTTTAATGAATATGCAGCTCCACCTGCACAGATTAGCTCTGTTATTGAGTTTATAAGGAAGGCAGTGTGATGATTCTTTTACTTATCATTTCATATGTAGACTGAAAAAATATGAAAATTCATGTATTATTATAATTATGATTTTCAAAATTTTATAGAGTGAAATAAAAATGACATGAAACTTGGGTGAAAGTTTCAATTTTTGAGACATCACTCTGGGGGTCATGGTCCGACATAATCTTTGCAATTTTGCAAAAGTTTTGCAAAATCACCAAGTAATTTTGCAAAAGTTTTTGCAAAATCCAAACAAACTTTTGCAAAATCACCGCCGAGGTCTATTGGTAGTGGAGAATGTACCTCCACTGCCACAGTTCCCCGTGCCTCCATCGCAGACAGCTCCCACCATCGCAGGCAGCAATACCAACTGCGATACTTATTGCACGTCACATATGGTTTGGATGATTCTAGGCGTATGTCGTGCAGTGGCAGTCCCAAGCATAGCCTGTTATATACGCTCAGGTTGTCACCACTGTGCGAGGAGTGGTCAGCCTGACCCGGAGCAGGAGCAGGAGCATGAGAGAGTGACACTGACTCCACACAGGCCGGAGCGTCCACACAGGTGGGAGCCTCCACGCTGGCCGGGGCGTCCACACAGGCCGGAGCCAGAGTGGCTTGAGATGGATGAGAGATGCATAACGGCTTGAGATGGAGATGCTGGACTGAGCTAGGTCCTGATTACGAAGTGGATGGTGAGGACCTCTTAATCATGTTTAATGAGGAGAAGAGAAAAGGATGAATAAGAAAAGCATAAAGGAAATCATTTATTCAATATGAGTTTAATGAATATGCAGCTCCACCTGCACAGATTAGCTCTGTTATTGAGTTTATAAGGAAGGCAGTGTAATGATTCTTTTACTTATCATTTGATATGTAGACTGAAAAAATATGAAAATTCATGTATTATTATAATTATGATTTTCAAAATTTTATAGAGTTAAATAAAAATGACATGAAACTTGGGTGAAAGTTTCAATTTTTGAGACATCACTCTGGGGGTCATGGTCCGACATAATCTTTGCAATTTTGCAAAAGTTTTGCAAAATCCAAACAAACTTTTGCAAAATCCAAACAAACTTTTGCAAAACCACCGCCGAGGTCTATGGGTAGTGGAGAATGTACCTCCACTGCCACAGTTCCCCGTGCCTCCATCGCCACCGCCACCATCGCAGACAGCTCCCACCATCGCAGGCAGCAATACCAACTGCGATACTTATTGCACGTCACATGTGGTTTGGATGATTCTAGGCGTATGTGGTGCAGTGGCAGTCCCAAGCATAGCCGGCTATATACGCTCAGGTTGTCACCACTGTGCGAGGAGTGGTCAGCCTGACCCGGAGCAGGAACAGGAGCGTGAGAGAGTGACACTGACTCCACACAGGCCGGAGCGTCCACACAGGTGGGAGCCTCCACGCTGGCCGGGGCGTCCACACAGGCCGGAGCCAGAGTGGCTTGAGATGGATGAGAGATGCATAACGGCTTGAGATGGAGATGCTGGACTGAGCTAGATCCTGATTACGAAGTGGATGGTGAGGACCTCTCAATCCTGTTTAATGAGGAGAAGAGAAAAGGATGAATATGAAAAGCATATAGGAAATCATTTATTCAATATGAGTTTAATGAATATGCAGCTCCACCTGCACAGATTAGCTCTGTTATTGAGTTTATAAGGAAGGCAGTGTGATGATTCTTTTACTTATCATTTCATATGTAGACTGAAAAACTATGAAAATTCATGTATTATTATAATTATGATTTTCAAAATTTTATAGAGTGAAATAAAAATGACATGAAACTTGGGTGAAAGTTTCAATTTTTGAGACATCACTCTGGGGGTCATGGTCCGACATAATCTTTGCAATTTTGCAAAAGTTTTGCAAAATCACCAAGTAATTTTGCAAAAGTTTTTGCAAAATCCAAACAAACTTTTGCAAAATCACCGCCGAGGTCTATGGGTAGTGGAGAATGTACCTCCACTGCCACAGTTCCCCGTGCCTCCATCGCAGGCAGCAATACCAACTGCGATACTTATTGCACGTCACATGTGGTTTGGATGATTCTAGGCGTATGTGGTGCAGTGGCAGTCCCAAGCATAGCCTGCTATATACGCTCAGGTTGTCACCACTGTGCGAGGAGTGGTCAGCCTGACCCGGAGCAGGAGCAGGAGCATGAGAGAGTGACACTGACTCCACACAGGCCGGAGCGTCCACACAGGTGGGAGCCTCCACGCTGGCCGGGGCGTCCACACAGGCCGGAGCCAGAGTGGTTTGAGATGGATGAGAGATGCATAACGGCTTGAGATGGAGATGCTGGACTGAGCTAGATCCTGATTACGAAGTGGATGGTGAGGACCTCTTAATCCTGTTTAATGAGGAAAAGAGAAAAGGATGAATAAGAAAAGCATAAAGGAAATCATTTATTCAATATGAGTTTAATGAATATGCAGCTTCACCTGCACAGATTAGCTCTGTTATTGAGTTTATAAGGAAGGCAGTGTAATGATTCTTTTACTTATCATTTCATATGTAGATTGAAAAAATATGAAAATTCATGTATTAATATAATTATGATTTTCAAAATTTTATAGAGTTAAATAAAAATGACATGAAACTTGGGTGAAAGTTTCAATTATTGAGACATCACTCTGGGGGTCATGGTCCGACATAATCTTTGCAATTTTGCAAAAGCTTTGCAAAATCCAAACAAACTTTTGCAAAATCCAAACAAACTTTTGCAAAACCACCGCCGAGGTCTATGGGTAGTGGAGAATGTATCTCCACTGCCACAGTTCCCCGTGCCTCCATCGCCACCGCCACCATCGCAGACAGCTCCAACCATCGCAGGCAGCAATACCAACTGCGATACTTATTGCACGTCACATGTGGTTTGGATGATTCTAGGCGTATGTGGTGCAGTGGCAGTCCCAAGCATAGCCTGCTATATACGCTCAGGTTGTCACCACTGTGCGAGGAGTGGTCAGCCTGACCCGGAGCAGGAACATGAGCGTGAGAGAGTGACACTGACTCCACACAGGCCGGAGCGTCCACACAGGTGGGAGCCTCCACGCTGGCCGGGGCGTCCACACAGGCCGGAGCCAGAGTGGCTTGAGATGGATGAGAGATGCATAACGGCTTGAGATGGAGATGCTGGACTGAGCTAGATCCTGATTACGAAGTGGATGGTGAGGACCTCTCAATCCTGTTTAATGAGGAGAAGAGAAAAGGATGAATATGAAAAGCATATAGGAAATCATTTATTCAATATGAGTTTAATGAATATGCAGCTCCACCTGCACAGATTAGCTCTGTTATTGAGTTTATAAGGAAGGCAGTGTGATGATTCTTTTACTTATCATTTCATATGTAGACTGAAAAAATATGAAAATTCATGTATTATTATAATTATGATTTTCAAAATTTTATAGAGTGAAATAAAAATGACATGAAACTTGGGTGAAAGTTTCAATTTTTGAGACATCACTCTGGGGGTCATGGTCCGACATAATCTTTGCAATTTTGCAAAAGTTTTGCAAAATCACCAAGTAATTTTGCAAAAGTTTTTGCAAAATCCAAACAAACTTTTGCAAAATCACCGCCGAGGTCTATGGGTAGTGGAGAATGTACCTCCACTGCCACAGTTCCCCGTGCCTCCATCGCAGACAGCTCCCACCATCGCAGGCAGCAATACCAACTGCGATACTTATTGCACGTCACATGTGGTTTGGATGATTCTAGGCGTACGTCGTGCAGTGGCAGTCCCAAGCATAGCCTGTTATATACGCTCAGGTTGTCACCACTGTGCGAGGAGTGGTCAGCCTGACCCGGAGCAGGAGCAGGAGCATGAGAGAGTGACACTGACTCCACACAGGCCGGAGCGTCCACACAGGTGGGAGCCTCCACGCTGGCCGGGGCGTCCACACAGGCCGGAGCCAGAGTGGCTTAAGATGGATGAGAGATGCATAACGGCTTGAGATGGAGATGCTGGACTGAGCTAGGTCCTGATTACGAAGTGGATGGTGAGGACCTCTTAATCTTGTTTAATGAGGAGAAGAGAAAAGGATGAATAAGAAAAGCATTAAGGAAATCATTTATTCAATATGAGTTTAATGAATATGCAGCTCCACCTGCACAGATTAGCTCTGTTATTGAGTTTATAAGGAAGGCAGTGTAATGATTCTTTTACTTATCATTTCATATGTAGACTGAAAAAATATGAAAATTCATGTATTATTATAATTATGATTTTCAAAATTTTATAGAGTTAAATAAAAATGACATGAAACTTGGGTGAAAGTTTCAATTTTTGAGACATCACTCTGGGGGTCATGGTCCGACATAATCTTTGCAATTTTGCAAAAGTTTTGCAAAATCCAAACAAACTTTTGCAAAACCACCGCCGAGGTCTATGGGTAGTGGAGAATGTACCTCCACTGCCACAGTTCCCCGTGCCTCCATCGCCACCGCCACCATCGCAGACAGCTCCCACCATCGCAGGCAGCAATACCAACTGCGATACTTATTGCACGTCACATGTGGTTTGGATGATTCTAGGCGTATGTGGTGCAGTGGCAGTCCCAAGCATAGCCTGCTATATACGCTCAGGTTGTCACCACTGTGCGAGGAGTGGTCAGCCTGACCCGGAGCAGGAACAGCAGCGTGAGAGAGTGACACTGACTCCACACAGGCCGGAGCGTCCACACAGGTGGGAGCCTCCACGCTGGCCGGGGCGTCCACACAGGCCGGAGCCAGAGTGGCTTGAGATGGATGAGAGATGCATAACGGCTTGAGATGGAGATGCTGGACTGAGCTAGATCCTAATTACGAAGTGGATGGTGAGGACCTCTCAATCCTGTTTAATGAGGAGAAGAGAAAAGGATGAATATGAAAAGCATATAGGAAATCATTTATTCAATATGAGTTTAATGAATATGCAGCTCCACCTGCACAGATTAGCTCTTTTATTGAGTTTATAAGGAAGGCAGTGTGATGATTCTTTTACTTATCATTTCATATGTAGACTGAAAAAATATGAAAATTCATGTATTATTATAATTATGATTTTCAAAATTTTATAGAGTGAAATAAAAATGACATGAAACTTGGGTGAAAGTTTCAATTTTTGAGACATCACTCTGGGGGTCATGGTCCGACATAATCTTTGCAATTTTGCAAAAGTTTTGCAAAATCACCAAGTAATTTTGCAAAAGTTTTTGCAAAATCCAAACAAACTTTTGCAAAATCACCGCCGAGGTCTATGGGTAGTGGAGAATGTACCTCCACTGCCACAGTTCCCCGTGCCTCCATCGCAGGCAGCAATACCAACTGCGATACTTATTGCACGTCACATGTGGTTTGGATGATTCTAGGCGTATGTGGTGCAGTGGCAGTCCCAAGCATAGCCTGCTATATACGCTCAGGTTGTCACCACTGTGCGAGGAGTGGTCAGCCTGACTCGGAGCAGGAGCAGGAGCATGAGAGAGTGACACTGACTCCACACAGGCCGGAGCGTCCACACAGGTGGGAGCCTCCACGCTGGCCGGGGCGTCCACACAGGCCGGAGCCAGAGTGGCTTGAGATGGATGAGAGATGCATAACGGCTTGAGATGGAGATGCTGCACTGAGCTAGATCCTGATTACGAAGTGGATGGTGAGGACCTCTTAATCCTGTTTAATGAGGAGAAGAGAAAAGGATGAATATGAAAAACATATAGGAAATCATTTATTCAATATGAGTTTAATGAATATGCAGCTCCACCTGCACAGATTAGCTCTGTTATTGAGTTTATAAGGAAGGCAGTGTGATGATTCTTTTACTTATCATTTCATATGTAGACTGAAAAAATATGAGAATTCATGTATTATTATAATTATGATTTTCAAAATTTTATAGAGTGAAATAAAAATGACATGAAACTTGGGTGAAAGTTTCAATTTTTGAGACATCACTCTGGGGGTCATGGTCCGACATAATCTTTGCAATTTTGCAAAAGTTTTGCAAAATCCAAACAAACTTTTGCAAAATCCAAACAAACTTTTGCAAAATCACCGCCGAGGTCTATGGGTAGTGGAGAATGTACCTCCACTGCCACAGTTCCCCGTGCCTCCATCGCCACCGCCACCATCGCAGACAGGTCCCACCATCGCAGGCAGCAATACCAACTGCGATACTTATTGCACGTCACATGTGGTTTGGATGATTCTAGGCGTATGTGGTGCAGTGGCAGTCCCAAGCATAGCCTGCTATATACGCTCAGGTTGTCACCACTGTGCGAGGAGTGGTCAGCCTGACCTGGAGCAGGAGCAGGAGCATGAGAGAGTGACACTGACTCCACACAGGCCGGAGCGTCCACACAGGTGGGAGCCTCCACGCTGGCCGGGGCGTACACACAGGCCGGAGCCAGAGTGGCTTGAGATGGATGAGAGATACATAACGGCTTGAGATGGAGATGCTGGACTGAGCTAGATCCTGATTACGAAGTGGATGGTGAGGACCTCTCAATCCTGTTTAATGAGGAGAAGAGAAAAGGATAAATATGAAAAACATATAGGAAATCATTTATTGAATATGAGTTTAATGAATATGCAGCTCCACCTGCACAGATTAGCTCTGTTATTGAGTTTATAAGGAAGGCAGTGTGATGATTCTTTTACTTATCATTTCATATGTAGACTGAAAAAATATGAAAATTCATGTATTATTATAATTATGATTTTCAAAATTTTATAGAGTTAAATAAAAATGACATGAAACTTGGGTGAAAGTTTCAATTTTTGAGACATCACTCTGGGGGTCATGGTCCGACATAATCTTTGCAATTTTGCAAAAGTTTTGCAAAATCACCAACCAATTTTGCAAAAGTTTTGCAAAATCCAAACAAACTTTTGCAAAATCACCGCCGAGGTCTATGGGTAGTGGAGAATGTATCTCCACTGCCACAGTTCCCCGTGCCTCCATCGCCACCGCCACCATCGCAGACAGCTCCCACCATCGCAGGCAGCAATACCAACTGCGATACTTATTGCACGTCACATGTGGTTTGGATGATTCTAGGCGTATGTGGTGCAGTGGCAGTCCCAAGCATAGCCTGCTATATACGCTCAGGTAGTCACCACTGTGCGAGGGGTGGTCAGCCTGACCTGGAGCAGGAGCAGGAGCATGAGAGAGTGACACTGACTCCACACAGGCCGGAGCGTCCACACAGGTGGGAGCCTCCACGCTGGCCGGGGCGTACACACAGGCCGGAGCCAGAGTGGCTTGAGATGGATGAGAGATGCATAAAGGCTTGAGATGGAGATGCTGGACTGTGCTAGATCCTGATTACGAAGTGGATGGTGAGGACCTCTTAATCCTGTTTAATGAGGAGAAGAGAAAAGGATGAATATGAAAAGCATAAAGGAAATCATTTATTCAATATGAGTTTAATGAATATGCAGCTCCACCTGCACAGATTAGCTCTGTTATTGAGTTTATAAGGAAGGCAGTGTAAAAATTCTTTTACTTATCATTTCATATGTAGACTGAAAAAATATGAAAATTCATGTATTATTATAATTATGATTTTCAAAATTTTATAGAGTTAAATAAAAATGACATGAAACTTGGGTGAAAGTTTCAATTTTTGAGACATCACTCTGGGGGTCATGGTCCGACATAATCTTTGCAATTTTGCAAAAATTTTGCAAAATCACCAAGCAATTTTGCAAAAGTTTTGCAAAATCCAAACAAACTTTTGCAAAATCCAAACAAACTTTTGTAAAAACCACCGCCGAGGTCTATGGGTAGTGGAGAATGTACCTCCGCTGCCACAGTTCCCCGTGCCTCCATCGCCACCGCCACCATCGCAGACAGCTCCCACCATCGCAGGCAGCAATACCAACTGCGATACTTATTGCACGTCACATGTGGTTTGGATGATTCTAGGCGTATGTGGTGCAGTGGCAGTCCCAAGCATAGCCTGCTATATACGCTCAGGTTGTCACCACTGTGCGAGGAGTGGTCAGCCTGACCCGGAGCAGGAACAGGAGCGTGAGAGAGTGACACTGACTCCACACAGGCCGGAGCGTCCACACAGGTGGGAGCCTCCACGCTGGCCGGGGCGTACACACAGGCCGGAGCCAGAGTGGCTTGAGATGGATGAGAGATGCATAACGGCTTGAGATGGAGATGCTGGACTGAGCTAGATCCTGATTACGAAGTGGATGATGAGGACCTCTCAATCCTGTTTAATGAGGAGAAGAGAAAAGGATGAATATGAAAAGCATATAGGAAATCATTTATTGAATATGAGTTTAATGAATATGCAGCTCCACCTGCACAGATTAGCTCTGTTATTGAGTTTATAAGGAAGGCAGTGTGATGATTCTTTTACTTATCATTTCATATGTAGACTGAAAAAATATGAAAATTCATGTATTATTATAATTATGATTTTCAAAATTTTATAGAGTGAAATAAAAATGACATGAAACTTGGGTGAAAGTTTCAATTTTTGAGACATCACTCTGGGGGTCATGGTCCGACATAATCTTTGCAATTTTGCAAAAGTTTTGCAAAATCACCAAGTAATTTTGCAAAAGTTTTTGCAAAATGCAAACAAACTTTTGCAAAATCACCACCGAGGTCTATGGGTAGTGGAGAATGTACCTCCACTGCCACAGTTCCCTGTGCCTCCATCGCAGACAGCTCCCACCATCGCAGGCAGCAATACCAACTGCGATACTTATTGCACGTCACATGTGGTTTGGATGATTCTAGGCGTATGTGGTGCAGTGGCAGTCCCAAGCATAGCCTGTTATATACGCTCAGGTTGTCACCACTGTGCGAGGAGTGGTCAGCCTGACCCGGAGCAGGAGCAGGAGCCTGAGAGAGTGACACTGACTCCACACAGGCCGGAGCGTCCACACAGGTGGGAGCCTCCACGCTGGCCGGGGCGTCCACACAGGCCGGAGCCAGAGTGGCTTGAGATGGATGAGAGATGCATAACGGCTTGAGATGGAGACGCTGGACTGAGCTAGATCCTGATTACGAAGTGGATGGTGAGGACCTCTTAATCCTGCTTAATGAGGAGAAGAGAAAAGGATGAATATGAAAAGCATATAGCAAATCATTTATTCAATATGAGTTTAATGAATATGCAGCTCCACCTGCACAGATTAGCTCTGTTATTGAGTTTATAAGGAAGGCAGTGTAAGGATTCTTTTACTTATCATTTCATATGTAGACTGAAAAAATTATTAAAATTCATGTATTATTATAATTATGATTTTCAAAATTTTATAGAGTTAAATAAAAATGACATGAAACTTGGGTGAAAGTTTCAATTTTTGAGACATCACTCTGGGGGTCATGGTCCGACATAATCTTTGCAATTTTGCAAAAATTTTGCAAAATCACCAAGCAATTTTGCAAAAGTTTTGCAAAATACAAACAAACTTTTGCAAAATCCAAACAAACTTTTGCAAAATCACCGCCGAGGTCTATGGGTAGTGGAGAATGTACCTCCACTGCCACAGTTCCCCGTGCCTCCATCGCCACCGCCACCATCGCAGACAGCTCCCACCATCGCAGGCAGCAATACCAACTGCGATACTTATTGCACGTCACATGTGGTTTGGATGATTCTAGGCGTATGTGGTGCAGTGGCAGTCCCAAGCATAGCCTGCTATATACGCTCAGGTTGTCACCACTGTGCGAGGAGTGGTCAGCCTGACCTGGAGCAGGAGCAGGAGCATGAGAGAGTGACACTGACTCCACACAGGCCGGAGCGTCCACACAGGTGGGAGCCTCCACGCTGGCCGGGGCGTACACACAGGCCGGAGCCAGAGTGGCTTGAGATGGATGAGAGATGCATAACGGCTTGAGATGGAGATGCTGGACTGAGCTAGATCCTGATTACGAAGTGGATGGTGAGGACCTCTCAATCCTGTTTAATGAGGAGAAGAGAAAAGGATAAATATGAAAAACATATAGGAAATCATTTATTGAATATGAGTTTAATGAATATGCAGCTCCACCTGCACAGATTAGCTCTGTTATTGAGTTTATAAGGAAGGCAGTGTGATGATTCTTTTACTTATCATTTCATATGTAGACTGAAAAAATATGAAAATTCATGTATTATTATAATTATGATTTTCAAAATTTTATAGAGTTAAATAAAAATGACATGAAACTTGGGTGAAAGTTTCAATTTTTGAGACATCACTCTGGGGGTCATGGTCCGACATAATCTTTGCAATTTTGCAAAAGTTTTGCAAAATCACCAACCAATTTTGCAAAAGTTTTGCAAAATCCAAACAAACTTTTGCAAAATCACCGCCGAGGTCTATGGGTAGTGGAGAATGTACCTCCACTGCCACAGTTCCCCGTGCCTCCATCGCAGACAGCTCCCACCATCGCAGGCAGCAATACCAACTGCGATACTTATTGCACGTCACATGTGGTTTGGATGATTCTAGGCGTATGTGGTGCAGTGGCAGTCCCAAGCATAGCCTGCTATATACGCTCAGGTAGTCACCACTGTGCGAGGGGTGGTCAGCCTGACCTGGAGCAGGAGCAGGAGCATGAGAGAGTGACACTGACTCCACACAGGTCGGAGCGTCCACACAGGTGGGAGCCTCCACGCTGGCCGGGGCGTACACACAGGCCGGAGCCAGAGTGGCTTGAGATGGATGAGAGATGCATAAAGGCTTGAGATGGAGATGCTGGACTGAGCTAGATCCTGATTACGAAGTGGATGGTGAGGACCTCTTAATCCTGTTTAATGAGGAGAAGAGAAAAGGATGAATATGAAAAGCATAAAGGAAATCATTTATTCAATATGAGTTTAATGAATATGCAGCTCCACCTGCACAGATTAGCTCTGTTATTGAGTTTATAAGGAAGGCAGTGTAATAATTCTTTTACTTATCATTTCATATGTAGACTGAAAAAATATGAAAATTCATGTATTATTATAATTATGATTTTCAAAATTTTGTAGAGTTAAATAAAAATGACATGAAACTTGGGTGAAAGTTTCAATTTTTGAGACATCACTCTGGGGGTCATGGTCCGACATAATCTTTGCAATTTTGCAAAAGTTTTGCAAAATCCAAACAAACTTTTGCAAAATCCAAACAAACTTTTGCAAAACCACCGCCGAGGTCTATGGGTAGTGGAGAATGTACCTCCACTGCCACAGTTCCCCGTGCCTCCATCGCCACCGCCACCATCGCAGACAGCTCCCACCATCGCAGGCAGCAATACCAACTGCGATACTTATTGCACGTCACATGTGGTTTGGATGATTCTAGGCGTATGTGGTGCAGTGGCAGTCCCAAGCATAGCCTGCTATATACGCTCAGGTTTTCACCACTGTGCGAGGAGTGGTCAGCCTGACCCGGAGCAGGAACAGGAGCGTGAGAGAGTGACACTGACTCCACACAGGCCGGAGCGTCCACACAGGTGGGAGCCTCCACGCTGGCCGGGGCGTCCACACAGGCCGGAGCCAGAGTGGCTTGAGATGGATGAGAGATGCATAACGGCTTGAGATGGAGATGCTGGACTGAGCTAGATCCTGATTACGAAGTGGATGGTGAGGACCTCTCAATCCTGTTTAATGAGGAGAAGAGAAAAGGATGAATATGAAAAGCATATAGGAAATCATTTATTGAATATGAGTTTAATGAATATGCAGCTCCACCTGCACAGATTAGCTCTGTTATTGAGTTTATAAGGAAGGCAGTGTGATGATTCTTTTACTTATCATTTCATATGTAGACTGAAAAAATATGAAAATTCATGTATTATTATAATTATGATTTTCAAAATTTTATAGAGTGAAATAAAAATGACATGAAACTTGGGTGAAAGTTTCAATTTTTGAGACATCACTCTGGGGGTCATGGTCCGACATAATCTTTGCAATTTTGCAAAAGTTTTGCAAAATCACCAAGTAATTTTGCAAAAGTTTTTGCAAAATCCAAACAAACTTTTGCAAAATCACCGCCGAGGTCTATGGGTAGTGGAGAATGTACCTCCACTGCCACAGTTCCCCGTGCCTCCATCGCAGACAGCTCCCACCATCGCAGGCAGCAATACCAACTGCGATACTTATTGCACGTCACATGTGGTTTGGATGATTCTAGGCGTATGTGGTGCAGTGGCAGTCCCAAGCATAGCCTGCTATATACACTCAGGTTGTCACCACTATGCGAGGAGTGGTCAGCCTGACCTGGAGCAGGAGCAGGAGCATGAGAGAGTGACACTGACTCCACACAGGCCGGAGCGTCCACACAGGTGGGAGCATCCACGCTGGCCGGGGCGTACACACAGGCCGGAGCCAGAGTGGCTTGAGATGGATGAGAGATGCATAACGGCTTGAGATGGAGATGCTGGACTGAGCTAGATCCTGATTACGAAGTGGATGGTGAGGACCTCTCAATCCTGTTTAATGAGGAGAAGAGAAAAGGATGAATATGAAAAGCATATAGGAAATCATTTATTCAATATGAGTTTAATGAATATGCAGCTCCACCTGCACAGATTAGCTCTGTTATTGAGTTTATAAGGAAGGCAGTGTGATGATTCTTTTACTTATCATTTCATATGTAGACTGAAAAAATATGAAAATTCATGTATTATTATAATTATGATTTTCAAAATTTTATAGAGTTAAATAAAAATGACATGAAACTTGGGTGAAAGTTTCAATTTTTGAGACATCACTCTGGGGGTCATGGTCCGACATAATCTTTGCAATTTTGCAAAAGTTTTGCAAAATCACCAAGCAATTTTGCAAAAGTTTTGCAAAATCCAAACAAACTTTTCCAAAATCACCGCCGAGGTCTATGGGTAGTGGAGAATGTACCTCCACTGCCACAGTTCCCCGTGCCTCCATCGCAGACAGCTCCCACCATCGCAGGCAGCAATACCAATTGCGATACTTATTGCACGTCACATGTGGTTTGGATGATTCTAGGCGTATGTGGTGCAGTGGCAGTCCCAAGCATAGCCTGCTATATACGCTCAGGTAGTCACCACTGTGCGAGGGGTGGTCAGCCTGACCTGGAGCAGGAGCAGGAGCATGAGAGAGTGACACTGACTCCACACAGGCCGGAGCGTCCACACAGGTGGGAGCCTCCACGCTGGCCGGGGCGTACACACAGGCCGGAGCCAGAGTGGCTTGAGATGGATGAGAGATGCATAAAGGCTTGAGATGGAGATACTGGACTGAGCTAGATCCTGATTACGAAGTGGATGGTGAGGACCTCTTAATCCTGTTTAATGAGGAGAAGAGAAAAGGATGAATAAGAAAAGCATAAAGGAAATCATTTATTCAATATGAGTTTAATGAATATGCAGCTCCACCTGCACAGATTAGCTCTGTTATTGAGTTTATAAGGAAGGCAGTGTAATGATTCTTTTACTTATCATTTCATATGTAGACTGAAAAAATATGAAAATTCATGTATTATTATAATTATGATTTTCAAAATTTTATAGAGTTAAATAAAAATGACATGAAACTTGGGTGAAAGTTTCAATTTTTGAGACATTACTCTGGGGGTCATGGTCCGACATAATCTTTGCAATTTTGCAAAAGTTTTGCAAAATCCAAACAAACTTTTGCAAAATCCAAACAAACTTTTGCAAAACCACCGCCGAGGTCTATGGGTAGTGGAGAATGTACCTCCACTGCCACAGTTCCCCGTGCCTCCATCGCCACCGCCACCATCGCAGACAGCTCCCACCATCGCAGGCAGCAATACCAACTGCGATACTTATTGCACGTCACATGTGGTTTGGATGATTCTAGGCGTATGTGGTGCAGTGGCAGTCCCAAGCATAGCCTGCTATATACGCTCAGGTTGTCACCACTGTGCGAGGAGTGGTCAGCCTGACCCGGAGCAGGAACAGGAGCGTGAGAGAGTGACACTGACTCCACACAGGCCGGAGCGTCCACACAGGTGGGAGCCTCCACGCTGGCCGGGGTGTCCACACAGGCCGGAGCCAGAGTGGCTTGAGATGGATGATAGATGCATAACGGCTTGAGATGGAGATGCTGGACTGAGCTAGATCCTGATTACGAAGTGGATGGTGAGGACCTCTCAATCCTGTTTAATGAGGAGAAGAGAAAAGGATGAATATGAAAAGCATATAGGAAATCATTTATTCAATATGAGTTTAATGAATATGCAGCTCCACCTGCACAGATTAGCTCTGTTATTGAGTTTATAAGGAAGGCAGTGTGATGATTCTTTTACTTATCATTTCATATGTAGACTGAAAAAATATGAAAATTCATGTATTATTATAATTATGATTTTCAAAATTTTATAGAGTGAAATAAAAATGACATGAAACTTGGGTGAAAGTTTCAATTTTTGAGACATCACTCTGGGGGTCATGGTCCGACATAATCTTTGCAATTTTGCATAAGTTTTTGCAAAATCCAAACAAACTTTTGCAAAATCACCGCCGAGGTTATGGGTAGTGGAGAATGTACCTCCACTGCCACAGTTCCCCGTGCCTCCATCGCAGACAGCTCCCACCATCGCAGGCAGCAATACCAACTGCGATACTTATTGCACGTCACATGTGGTTTGGATGATTCTAGGCGTATGTGGTGCAGTGGCAGTCCCAAGCATAGCCTGCTATATACGCTCAGGTTGTCACCACTGTGCGAGGAGTGGTCAGCCTGACCTGGAGCAGGAGCAGGAGCATGAGAGAGTGACACTGACTCCACACAGGCCGGAGCGTCCACACAGGTGGGAGCCTCCACGCTGGCCGGGGCGTCCACACAGGCCGGAGCCAGAGTGGCTTGAGATGGATGAGAGATGCATAACGGCTTGAGATGGAGATGCTGGACTGAGCTAGATCCTAATTACGAAGTGGATGGTGAGGACCTCTTAATCCTGTTTAATGAGGAGAAGAGAAAAGGATGAATAAGAAAAGCATAAAGGAAATCATTTATTCAATATGAGTTTAATGAATATGCAGCTCCACCTGCACAGATTAGCTCTGTTATTGAGTTTATAAGGAAGGCAGTGTAATGATTCTTTTACTTATCATTTCATATGTAGACTGAAAAAATATGAAAATTCATGTATTATTATAATTATGATTTTCAAAATTTTATAGAGTTAAATAAAAATGACATGAAACTTGGGTGAAATTTTCAATTTTTGAGACATCACTCTGGGGGTCATGGTCCGACATAATCTTTGCAATTTTGCAAAAATTTTGCAAAATCACCAAGCAATTTTGCAAAAGTTTTGCAAAATCCAAACAAACTTTTGCAAAATCACCGCCGAGGTCTATGGGTAGTGGAGAATGTACCTCCACTGCCACAGTTCCCCGTGCCTCCATCGCCACCGCCACCATCGTAGACAGCTCCCACCATTGCAGGAAGCAATACCAACTGCGATATTTATTGCACGTCACATGTGGTTTGGATGATTCTAGGCGTATGTGGTGCAGTGGCAGTCCCAAGCATAGCCTGCTATATACGCTCAGGTTGTCACCACTGTGCGAGGAGTGGTCAGCCTGACCCGGAGCAGGAACAGGAGCGTGAGAGGGTGACAGTGACTCCACACAGGCCGGAGCGTCCACACAGGTGGGAGCCTCCACGCTGGCCGGGGCGTCCACACTGGCCGGAGCCAGAGTGGCTTGAGATGGATGAGAGATGCATAACGGCTTGAGATGGAGATGCTGGACTGAGCTAGATCCTGATTACGAAGTGGATGGTGAGGACCTCTCAATCCTGTTTAATGAGGAGAAGAGAAAAGGATGAATATGAAAAGCATATAGGAAATCATTTATTCAATATGAGTTTAATGAATATGCAGCTCCACCTGCACAGATTAGCTCTGTTATTGAGTTTATAAGGAAGGCAGTGTGATGATTCTTTTACTTATCATTTCATATGTAGACTGAAAAAATATGAAAATTCATGTATTATTATAATTATGATTTTCAAAATTTTATAGAGTTAAATAAAAATGACATGAAACTTGGGTGAAAGTTTCAATTTTTGAGACATCACTCTGGGGGTCATGGTCCGACATAATTTTTGCAATTTTGCAAAAATTTTGCAAAATCACCAAGCAATTTTGCAAAACTTTTGCAAAATCCAAACAAACTTTTGCAAAATCCAAACAAACTTTTGCAAAATCCAAACAAACTTTTGCAAAATCACCGCCGAGGTCTATGGGTAGTGGAGAATGTACCTCCACTGCCACAGTTCCCCGTGCCTCCATCGCCACCGCCACCATCGCAGACAGCTCCCACCATCGCAGGCAGCAATACCAATTGCGATACTTATTGCACGTCACATGTGGTTTGGATTATTCTAGGCGTATGTGGTGCAGTGGCAGTCCCAAGCATAGCCTGCTATATACGCTCAGGTTGTCACTACTGTGCGAGGAGTGGTCAGCCTGACCCGGAGCAGGAGCAGGAGCATGAGAGAGTGACACTAACTCCACACAGGCCGGAGCGTCCACACAGGTGGGAGCCTCCACGCTGGCCAGGGCGTCCACACAGGCCGGAGCCAGAGTGGCTTGAGATGGATGAGAGATGCATAACGGCTTGAGATGGAGATGCTGGACTGAGCTAGATCCTGATTACGAAGTGGATGGTGAGCATCTCTCAATCTTGTTTAATGTGGAGAAGAGAAAAGGATGAATATGAAAAGCATATAGGAAATCATTTATTGAATATGAGTTTAATGAATATGCAGCTCCACCTGCACAGATTAGCTCTGTTATTGAGTTTATAAGGAAGGCAGTGTGATGATTCTTTTACTTATCATTTCATATGTAGACTGAAAAAATATGAAAATTCATGTATTATTATAATTATGATTTTCAAAATTTTATAGAGTTAAATAAAAATGACATGAAACTTGGGTGAAAGTTTCAATTTTTGAGACATCACTCTAGGGGTCATGGTCCGACATAATCTTTGCAATTTTGCAAAAGTTTTGCAAAATCACCAAGCAATTTTGCAAAAGTTTTGCAAAATCCAAACAAACTTTTGCAAAATAACCGCCGAGGTCTATGGGTAGTGGAGAATGTACCTCCACTGCCACAGTTCCCCGTGCCTCCATCGCCACCGCCACCATCGCAGACAGCTCCCACCATCGCAGGCAGCAATACCAACTGCGATACTTATTGCACGTCACATGTGGTTTGGATTATTCTAGGCGTATGTGGTGCAGTGGCAGTCCCAGGCATAGCCTGCTATATACGCTCAGGTTGTCACTACTGTGCGAGGTGTGGTCAGCCTGACCCGGAGCAGGAGCAGGAGCATGAGAGAGTGACACTGACTCCACACAGGCCGGAGCGTCCACACAGGTGGGAGCCTCCACGCTGGTCGGGGCGTCCACACAGGCCGGAGCCAGAGTGGCTTGAGATGGATGAGAGATGCATAACGACTTGAGATGGAGATGCTGGACTGAGCTAGATCCTGATTACGAAGTGGATGGTGAGGACCTGTTAATCCTGTTTAATGAGGAGAAGAGAAAAAGATGAATATGAAAAGCATATAGGAAATCATTTATTCAATATGAGTTTAATGAATATGCAGCTCCACCTGCACAGATTAGCTCTGTTATTGAGTTTATAAGGAAGGCAGTGTCATGATTCTTTTACTTATCATTTCATATGTAGACTGAAAAAATATGAAAATTCATGTATTATTATAATTATGATTTTCAAAATTTTATAGAGTTAAATAAAAATGACATGAAACTTGGGTGAAAGTTTCAATTTTTGAGACATCACTCTGGGGGTCATGGTCCGACATAATCTTTGCAATTTTGCAAAAATTTTGCAAAATCACCAAGCAATTTTGCAAAAGTTTTGCAAAATCCAAACAAACTTTTGCAAAATCACCGCCGAGGTCTATGGGTAGTGGAGAATGTACTTCCACTGCCACAGTTCCCGGTGCCTCCATCGCAGACAGATCCCACCATCGCAGACAGCAATACCAACTGCGATACTTATTGCACGTCACATGTGGTTTGGATGATTCTAGGTGTATGTGGTGCAGTGGCAGTCCCAAGCATAGCCTGCTATATACGCTCAGGTTGTCACCACTGTGCGAGGAGTGGTCAGCCTGACCCGGAGCTGGAGCAGGAGCATGAGAGAGTGACACTGACTCCACACAGGCCGGAGCGTCCACACAGGTGGGAGCCTCCACGCTGGCCGGGGCGTCCACACAGGCCGAAGCCAGAGTGGCTTGAGATGGATGAGAGATGCATAACGGCTTGAGATGGAGATGCTGGACTGAGCTAGATCCTGATTACGAAGTGGATGGTGAGGACCTCTCAATCCTGTTTAATGAGGAGAAGAGAAAAGGATGAATATGAAAAGCATATAGGAAATCATTTATTGAATATGAGTTTAATGAATATGCAGCTCCACCTGCACAGATTAGCTCTGTTATTGAGTTTATAAGGAAGGCAGTGTGATGATTCTTTTACTTATCATTTCATATGTAGACTGAAAAAATATGAAAATTCATGTATTATTATAATTATGATTTTCAAAATTTTATAGAGTTAAATAAAAATGACATGAAACTTGGGTGAAAGTTTCAATTTTTGAGACATCACTCTGGGGGTCATGGTCCGACATAATCTTTGCAATTTTACAAAAGTTTTGCAAAATCACCAAGCAATTTTGCAAAAGTTTTGCAAAATCCAAACAAACTTTTGCAAAATCACCGCCGAGGTCTATGGGTAGTGGAGAATGTACCTCCACTGCCACAGTTCCCCGTGCCTCCATCGCAGACAGCTCCCACCATCGCAGGCAGCAATACCAACTGCGATACTTATTGCACGTCACATGTGGTTTGGATGATTCTAGGCGTATGTGGTGCAGTGGCAGTCCCAAGCATAGCCTACTATATACGCTCAGGTTGTCACCACTGTGCGAGGAGTGGTCAGCCTGACCCGGAGCAGGAGCAGGAGCATGAGAGAGTGACACTGACTCCACACAGGCCGGAGCGTCCACACAGGTGGGAGCCTCCACGCTGGCCGGGGCGTCCACACAGGCCGAAGCCAGAGTGGCTTGAGATGGATGAGAGATGCATAACGGCTTGAGATGGAGATGCTGGACTGAGCTAGATCCTGATTACGAAGTGGATGGTGAGGACCTCTCAATCCTGTTTAATGAGGAGAAGAGAAAAGGATGAATATGAAAAGCATATAGGAAATCATTTATTCAATATGAGTTTAATGAATATGCAGCTCCACCTGCACAGATTAGCTCTGTTATTGAGTTTATAAGGAAGGCAGTGTGATGATTCTTTTACTTATCATTTCATATGTAGACTGAAAAAATATGAAAATTCATGTATTATTATAATTATGATTTTCAAAATTTTATAGAGTTAAATAAAAATGACATGAAACTTGGGTGAAAGTTTCAATTTTTGAGACATCACTCTGGGGGTCATGGTCCGACATAATCTTTGCAATTTTACAAAAGTTTTGCAAAATCACCAAGCAATTTTGCAAAAGTTTTGCAAAATCCAAACAAACTTTTGCAAAATCACCGCCGAGGTCTATGGGTAGTGGAGAATGTACCTCCACTGCCACAGTTCCCCGTGCCTCCATCGCAGACAGCTCCCACCATCGCAGGCAGCAATACCAACTGCGATACTTATTGCACGTCACATGTGGTTTGGATGATTCTAGGCGTATGTGGTGCAGTGGCAGTCCCAAGCATAGCCTGCTATATACGCTCAGGTTGTCACCACTGTGCGAGGAGTGGTCAGCCTGACCCGGAGCAGGAGCAGGAGCATGAGAGAGTGACACTGACTCCACACAGGCCGGAGCGTCCACACAGGTGGGAGCCTCCACGCTGGCCGGGGGGTCCACACAGGCCGGAGCCAGAGTGGCTTGAGATGGATGAGAGATGCATAACGGCTTGAGATGGAGATGCTGGACTGAGCTAGATCCTGATTACGAAGTGGATGGTGAGGACCTCTCAATCCTGTTTAATGAGGAGAAGAGAAAAGGATGAATATGAAAAGCATATAGGAAATCATTTATTGAATATGAGTTTAATGAATATGCAGCTCCACCTGCACAGATTAGCTCTGTTATTGAGTTTATAAGGAAGGCAATGTGATGATTCTTTTACTTATCATTTCATATGTAGACTGAAAAAATATGAAAATTCATTTATTATTATAATTATGATTTTCAAAATTTTATAGAGTTAAATAAAAATGACATGCAACTTGGGTGAAAGTTTCAATTTTTGAGACATCACTCTGGGGGTCATGGTCCGACATAATCTTTGCAATTTTACAAAACTTTTGCAAAATCACCAAGCAATTTTGCAAAAGTTTTGCAAAATCCAAACAAACTTTTGCAAAATCACCGCCGAGGTCTATGGGCAGTGGAGAATGTACCTCCACTGCCACAGTTCCCCGTGCCTCCATCGCAGACAGCTCCCACCATCGCAGGCAGCAATACCAACTGCGATACTTATTGCACGTCACATGTGGTTTGGATGATTCTAGGCGTATGTGGTGCAGTGGCAGTCCCAAGCATAGCCTGCTATATACGCTCAGGTTGTCACCACTGTGCGAGGAGTGGTCAACCTGACCCGGAGCAGGAGCAGGAGCATGAGAGAGTGACACTTACTCCACACAGGCCGGAGCGTCCACACAGGTGGGAGCCTCCACGCTGGCCGGGGCGTCCACACAGGCCGGAGCCAGAGTGGGTTGAGATGGATGAGAGATGCATAACGGCTTGAAATGGAGATGCTGGACTGAGCTAGATCTTGATTACGAAGTGGATGGTGAGGACCTCTTAATCCTGTTTAATGAGGAGAAGAGAAAAGGATGAATATGAAAAGCATATAGCAAATCATTTATTCAATATGAGTTTAATGAATATGCAGCTCCACCTGCACAGATTAGCTCTGTTATTGAGTTTATAAGGAAGGCAGTGTAATGATTCTTTTACTTATCATTTCATATGTAGACTGAAAAAATATGAAAATTCATGTATTATTATAATTATGATTTTCAAAATTTTATACAGTTAAATAAAAATGACATGAAACTTGGGTGAAAGTTTCAATTTTTGAGACATCACTCTGGGGGTGATGGTCCGACATAATCTTTGCAATTTTGCAAAATCACCAAGTAATTTTGCAAAAGTTTTGCAAAATCCAAACAAACTTTTGCAAAATCCAAACAAACTTTTGCAAAATCACCGCCAAGGTCTATGGGTAGTGGAGAATGTACCTCCACTGCCACAGTTCCCCGTGCCTCCATCGCCACCGCCACCATCGCAGACAGCTCCCACCATCGCAGGAAGCAATACCAACTGCGATACTTATTGCACGTCACATGTGGTTTGGATGATTCTAGGCGTATGTGGTGCAGTGGCAGTCCCAAGCATAGCCTGCTATATACGCTCAGGTCGTCACCACTGTGCGAGGAGTGGTCAACCTGACCCGGAGCAGGAGCAGGAGCATGAGAGAGTGACACTGACTCCACACAGGCCGGAGCGTCCACACAGGTGGAAGCCTCCACGCTGGCCGGGGCGTCCACACAGGCCGGAGCCAGAATGGCTTGAGATGGATGGGAGATGCATAACGGCTTGAGATGCAGATGCTGGACTGAGCTAGATCCTGATTACGAAGTGGATGGTGAGGACCTCTCAATCCTGTTTAATGAGGAGAAGAGAAAAGGATGAATATGAAAAACATATAGGAAATCATTTATTGAATATGAGTTTAATGAATATGCAGCTGCACCTGCACAGATTAGCTCTGTTATTGAGTTTATAAGGAAGGCAGTGTGATGATTCTTTTACTTATCATTTCATATGTAGACTGAAAAAATATGAAAATTCATGTATTATTATAATTATGATTTTCAAAATTTTGTAGAGTTAAATAAAAATGACATGAAACTTGGGTGAAAGTTTCAATTTTTGAGACATCACTCTGGGGTCATGGTCCGACATAATCTTTGCAATTTTGCAAAAGTTTTGCAAAATCACCAAACAATTTTGCAAAAGTTTTGCAAAATCCAAACAAACTTTTGCAATATCACCGTCGAGGTCTATGGGTAGTGGAGAATGTACCTCCACTGCCACAGTTCCCCGTGCCTCTATCGCCACCGCCACCATCGCAGACAGCTCCCACCATCGGAGGCAGCAATACCAACTGCGATACTTATTGCACGTCACATGTGGTTTGGATGATTCTAGGCGTATGTGGTGCAGTGGCAGTCCCAAGCATAGCCTGCTATATACGCTCAGGTTGTCACCACTGTGCGAGGAGTGGTCAGCCTGACCCGGAGCAGGAGCAGGAGCATGAGAGAGTGACACTGACTCCACACAGGCCGGAGCGTCAAAACAGGTGGGAGCCTCCACGCTGGCCGGGGCGTCCACACAGGCCGGAGCCAGAGTGGCTTGAGATGGATGAGAGATGCATAACGGCTTGAGATGGAGATGCTGGACTGAGCTAGATCCTGATTACGAAGTGGATGGTGAGGACCTCTCAATCCTGTTTAATGAGGAGAAGAGAAAAAGATGAATATGAAAAGCATATAGGAAATCATTTATTGAATATGAGTTTAATGAATATGCAGCTCCACCTGCACAGATTAGCTCTGTTATTGAGTTTATAAGGAAGGCAGTGTGATGATTCTTTTACTTATCATTTCATATGTAGACTGAAAAAATATGAAAATTCATGTATTATTATAATTATGATTTTCAAAATTTTATAGAGTTAAATAAAAATGACATGAAACTTGGGTGAAAGTTTCAATTTTTGAGACATCACTCTGGGGGTCATGGTCCGACATAATCTTTGCAATTTTGCAAAAGTTTTGCAAAATCACCAAGCAATTTTGCAAAAGTTTTGCAAAATCCAAACAAACTTTTGCAAAATCACCGTCGAGGTCTATGGGTAGTGGAGAATGTACCTCCACTGCCACAGTTCCCCGTGCCTCCATCGCAGACAGCTCCCACCATCGGAGGCAGCAATACCAACTGCGATACTTATTGCACGTCACATGTGGTTTGGATGATTCTAGGCGTATGTGGTGCAGTGGCAGTCCCAAGCATAGCCTGCTATATACGCTCAGGTTGTCACCACTGTGCGAGGAGTGGTCAGCCTGACCCGGAGCAGGAGCAGGAGCATGAGAGAGTGACACTGACTCCACACAGGCCGGAGCGTCCACACAGGTGGGAGCCTCCACGCTGGTCGGGGCGTCCACACAGGCCGGTGCCAGAGTGGCTTGAGATGGATGAGAGATGCATAACGGCTTGAGATGGAGATGCTGGACTGAGCTAGATCCTGATTACGAAGTAGATGGTGAGGACCTCTTAATCCTGTTTAATGAGGAGAAGAGAAAAGGATGAATATGAAAAGCATATAGGAAATCATTTATTCAATATGAGTTTAATGAATATGCAGCTCCACTTACACAGATTAGCACTGTTATTGAGTTTATAAGGAAGACAGTGTAATGATTCTTTTACTTATCATTTCATATGTAGACTGAAAAAATATGAAAATTCATATATTATTATAATTATGATTTTCAAAATTTTATAGAGTTACATAAAAATGACATGAAACTTGGGTGAAAGTTTCAATTTTTGAGACATCACTCTGGGGGTGATGGTCCGACATAATCTTTGCAATTTTGCAAAAGTTTTGCAAAATCACCAAGCAATTTTGCAAAAGTTTTGCAAAATCCAAACAAACTTTTGCAAAATCCAAACAAACTTTTGCAAAATCACCGCCGAGGTCTATGGGTAGTGGAGAATGTACCTCCACTGCCACAGTTCCCCGTGCCTCCATCGCCACCGCCACCATCGCAGACAACTCCCTCCATCGCAGGAAGCAATACCAACTGCGATACTTATTGCACGTCACATGTGGTTTGGATGATTCTAGGCGTATGTGGTGCAGTGGCAGTCCCAAGCATAGCCTGCTATATACGCTCAGGTTGTCACCACTGTGCGAGGAGTGGTCAACCTGACCCGGAGCAGGAGCAGGAGCATGAGAGAGTGACACTGACTCCACACAGGCCGGAGCGTCCACACAGGTGGAAGCCTCCACGCTGGCCGGGGCGTCCACACAGGCCGGAGCCAGAATGGCTTGAGATGGATGGGAGATGCATAACGGCTTGAGATGCAGATGCTGGACTGAGCTAGATCCTGATTACGAAGTGGATGGTGAGGACCTCTCAATCCTGTTTAATGAGGAGAAGAGAAAAGGATGAATATGAAAAACATATAGGAAATCATTTATTGAATATGAGTTTAATGAATATGCAGCTCCACCTGCACAGATTAGCTCTGTTATTGAGTTTATAAGGAAGGCAGTGTGATGATTCTTTTACTTATCATTTCATATGTAGACTGAAAAAATATGAAAATTCATGTATTATTATAATTATGATTTTCAAAATTTTGTAGAGTTAAATAAAAATGACATGAAACTTGGGTGAAAGTTTCAATTTTTGAGACATCACTCTGGGGTCATGGTCCGACATAATCTTTGCAATTTTGCAAAAGTTTTGCAAAATCACCAAACAATTTTGCAAAAGTTTTGCAAAATCCAAACAAACTTTTGCAATATCACCGTCGAGGTCTATGGGTAGTGGAGAATGTACCTCCACTGCCACAGTTCCCCGTGCCTCCATCGCCACCGCCACCATCGCAGATAGCTCCCACCATCGGAGGCAGCAATACCAACTGCGATACTTATTGCACGTCACATGTGGTTTGGATGATTCTAGGCGTATGTGGTGCAGTGGCAGTCCCAAGCATAGCCTGCTATATACGCTCAGGTTGTCACCACTGTGCGAGGAGTGGTCAGCCTGACCCGGAAGAGGAGCAGGAGCATGAGAGAGTGACACTGACTCCACACCGGCCGGAGCGTCAAAACAGGTGTGAGCCTCCACGCTGGCCGGGGCGTCCACACAGGCCGGAGCCAGAGTGGCTTGAGATGGATGAGAGATGCATAACGGCTTGAGATGGAGATGCTGGACTGAGCTAGATCCTGATTACGAAGTGGATGGTGAGGACCTCTCAATCCTGTTTAATGAGGAGAAGAGAAAAGGATGAATATGAAAAGCATATAGGAAATCATTTATTGAATATGAGTTTAATGAATATGCAGCTCCACCTGCACAGATTAGCTCTGTTATTGAGTTTATAAGGAAGGCAGTGTGATGATTCTTTTACTTATCATTTCATATGTAGACTGAAAAAATATGAAAATTCATGTATTATTATAATTATGATTTTCAAAATTTTATAGAGTTAAATAAAAATAACATGAAACTTGGGTGAAAGTTTCAATTTTTGAGACATCACTCTGGGGGTCATGGTCCGACATAATCTTTGCAATTTTGCAAAAGTTTTGCAAAATCACCAAGCAATTTTGCAAAAGTTTTGCAAAATCCAAACAAACTTTTGCAAAATCACCGTCGAGGTCTATGGGTAGTGGAGAATGTACCTCCACTGCCACAGTTCCCCGTGCCTCCATCGCAGACAGCTCCCACCATCGGAGGCAGCAATACCAACTGCGATACTTATTGCACGTCACATGTGGTTTGGATGATTCTAGGCGTATGTGGTGCAGTGGCAGTCCCAAGCATAGCCTGCTATATACGCTCAGGTTGTCACCACTGTGCGAGGAGTGGTCAGCCTGACCCGGAGCAGGAGCAGGAGCATGAGAGAGTGACACTGACTCCACACAGGCCGGAGCGTCCACACAGGTGGGAGCCTCCACGCTGGCCGGGGCGTCCACACAGGCCGGTGCCAGAGTGGCTTGAGATGGATGAGAGATGCATAACGGCTTGAGATGGAGATGCTGGACTGAGCTAGATCCTGATTACGAAGTAGATGGTGAGGACCTCTTAATCCTGTTTAATGAGGAGAAGAGAAAAGGATGAATATGAAAAGCATATAGGAAATCATTTATTCAATATGAGTTTAATGAATATGCAGCTCCACTTGCACAGATTAGCACTGTTATTGAGTTTATAAGGAAGACAGTGTAATGATTCTTTTACTTATCATTTCATATGTAGACTGAAAAAATATGAAAATTCATGTATTATTATAATTATGATTTTCAAAATTTTATAGAGTTACATAAAAATGACATGAAACTTGGGTGAAAGTTTCAATTTTTGAGACATCACTCTGGGGGTCATGGTCCGACATAATCTTTGCAATTTTGCAAAAATTTTGCAAAATCACCAAGCAATTTTGCAAAAGTTTTGCAAAATCCAAACAAACTTTTGCAAAATCACCGCCGAGGTCTATGGGTAGTGGAGAATGTACCTCCCCTGCCACAGTTCCCCGTGCCTCTATCGCCACCGCCACCATCGCAGACAGCTCCCACCATCGCAGGCAGCAATACCAACTGCGATACTTATTGCACGTCACATGTGGTTTGGATGATTCTAGGCGTATGTGGTGCATTGGCAGTCCCAAGCATAGCCTGCTATATACGCTCAGGTTGTCACCACTGTGCGAGGAGTGGTCAGCCTGACCCGGAGCAGGAGCAGGAGCAGGAGCAGGAGCATGAGAGAGTGACACTGACTCCACACAGGCCGGAGCGTCCACACAAGTGGGAGCCTCCACGCTGGCCGGGGCGTCCACACAGGCCGGAGCCAGAGTGGCTTGAGATGGATGAGAGATGCATAACGGCTTGAGATGGAGATGCTGGACTGAGCTAGATCCTGATTACGAAGTGGATGGTGAGGACCTCTCAATCCTGTTTAATAAGGAGAAGAGAAAAGGATGAATATGAAAAGCATATAGGAAATCATTTATTGAAAATGAGTTTAATGAATATGCAGCTCCACCTGCACAGATTAGCTATGTTATTGAGTTTATAAGGAAGGCAGTGTGATGATTCTTTTACTTATCATTTCATATGTAGACTGAAAAAATATGAAAATTCATGTATTATTATAATTATGATTTTAAAATTTTATAGAGTTAAATAAAAATGACATGAAACTTGTGTGAAAGTTTCAATTTTTGAGACATCACTCTGGAGGTCATGGTCCGACATAATCTTTGCAATTTTCCAAACGTTTTGCAAAATCACCAAGCAATTTTGCAAAAGTTTTTGCAAAATCCAAACAAACTTTTGCAAAATCACCGCCGAGGTCTATGGGTAGTGGAGAATGTACCTCCACTGCCACAGTTCCCCGTGCCTCCATCGCAGACAGCTCCCACCATCGCAGGGAGCAATACCAACTGCGATACTTATTGCACGTCACATGTGGTTTGGATGATTCTAGGCGTATGTGGTGCAGTGGCAGTCTCAAGCATAGCCTGCTATATACGCTCAGGTTGTCACCACTGTGCGAGGAGTGGTCAGCCTGACCCGGAGCAGGAGCAGGAGCATGAGAGAGTGACACTGACTCCACACAGGCCGGAGCGTCCACACAGGTGGGAGCCTCCACGCTGGCCGGGGCGTCCACACAGGCCGGAGCCAGAGTGGCTTGAGATGGATGAGAGATGCATAACGGCTTGAGATGGAGATGCTGGACTGAGCTAGATCCTGATTACGAAGTGGATGGTGAAGACCTCTTAATCCTGTTTAATGAGGAGAAGAGAAAAGGATGAATATGAAAACCATAAAGGAAATCATTTATTCAATATGAGTTTAATGAATATGCAGCTCCACCTGCACAGATTAGCTCTGTTATTGAGTTTATAAGGAAGGCAGTGTGATGATTCTTTTACTTATCATTTCATATATAGACTGAAAAAATATGAAAATTCATGTATTATTATAATTATGATTTTCAAAATTTTATAGAGTTAAATAAAAATGACATGAAACTTGGGTGAAAGTTTCAATTTTTGAGACATCACTCTGGGGGTCATGGTCCGACATAATCTTTGCAATTTTGCAAAAATTTTGCAAAATCACCAAGCAATTTTGCAAAACTTTTGCAAAATCCAAACAAACTTTTGCAAAATCACCGCCGAGGTCTATGGGTGGTGGAGAATGTACCTCCACTGCCACAGTTCCCCGTGCCTCCATCGCCACCGCCACCATCGCAGAAAACTCCCACCATCGCAGGCAGCAATACCAACTGCGATACTTATTGCACGTCACATGTGGTTTGGATGATTCTAGGCGTATGTGGTGCAGTGGCAGTCCCAAGCATAGCCTGCTATATACGATCAGGTTGTCACCACTGTGCGAGGAGTGGTCAGCCTGACCCGGAGCAGGAGCAGGAGCATGAGAGAGTGACACTGACTCCACACAGGCCGGAGCGTCCACACAGGTGGGAGCCTCCACGCTGGCCGGGGCGTCCACACAGGCCGGAGCTAGAGTGGCTTGAGATGGATGAGAGATGCATAACGGCTTGAGATGGAGATGCTGTACTGAGCTAGATCCTGATTACGAAGTGGATGGTGAGGACCTCTTAATCCTGTTTAATTAGGAGAAGAGAAAAGGATGAATATGAAAAACATATAGGAAATCATTTATTGAATATGAGTTTAATGAATATGCAGCTCCACCTGCACAGATTAGCTCTGTTATTGAGTTTATAAGGAAGGCAGTGTGATGATTCTTTTACTTATCATTTCATATGTAGACTGAAAAAATATGAAAATTCATGTATTATTATAATTATGATTTTCAAAATTTTATAGAGTTAAATAAAAATGACATGAAACTTGGGTGAAAGTTTCAATTTTTGAGACATCACTCTTGGGGTCATGGTCCGACATAATCTTTGCAATTTTGCAAAAGTTTTGCAAAATCACCAAGCAATTTTGCAAAAGTTTTGCAAAATCCAAACAAACTTTTGCAAAATCACCGCCGAGGTCTATGGGTAGTGGAGAATGTACCTCCACTGCCACAGTTCCCCGTGCCTCCATCGCCACCGCCACCATCGCAGGCAGCTCCCACCATCGCAGGCAGCAATACCAACTGCGATACTTATTGCACGTCACATGTGGTTTGGATGATTCTAGGCGTATGTGGTGCAGTGGCAGTCCCAAGCATAGCCTGCTATATACGCTTAGGTTGTCACGACTGTGCGAGGAGTGGTCAGCCTGACCCGGAGCAGGAGCAGGAGCATGAGAGAGTGACACTGACTCCACACAGGCCGGAGCGTCCACACAAGTGGGAGCCTCCACGCTGGCCGGGGCGTCAACACAGGCCGGAGCCAGAGTGGCTTGAGATGGATGAGAGAGGCATAACGGCTTGAGATGGAGATGCTGGACTGAGCTAGATCCTGATTACGAAGTGGATGGTGAGGACCTCTCAATCCTGTTTAATGAGGAGAAGAGAAAATGATGAATATGAAAAACATATAGGAAATCATTTATTGAATATGAGTTTAATGAATATGCAGCTCCACCTGCACAGATTAGCTCTTCTATTGAGTTTATAAGGAAGGCAGTGTGATGATTCTTTTACTTATCATTTCATATGTAGACTGAAAACATATGAAAATTCAAGTATTATTATAATTATGATTTTCAAAATTTTATAGAGTTAAATAAAAATGACATGAAACTTGGGTGAAAGTTTCAATTTTTGAGACATCACTCTGGGGGTCATGGTCCGACATAATCTTTGCAATTTTGCAAAAGTTTTGCAAAATCACCAAGCAATTTTGCAAAAGTTTTGCAAAATCCAAACAAACTTTTGCAAAATCACCGCAGAGGTCTATGGGTAGTGGAGAATGTACTTCCACTGCCACAGTTCCCCGTGCCTCCATCGCTGACAGCTCCCACCATCGCAGGCAGCAATACCAACTGCGATACTTATTGCACGTCACATGTGGTTTGGATGATTCTAGGCGTATGTGGTGCAGTGGTAGTCCCAAGCATAGCCTGCTATATACGCTCAGGTTGTCACCACTGTGCGAGGAGTGGTCAGCCTGACCCGGAGCAGGAGCAGGAGCATGAGAGAGTGACACTGACTCCACACAGGCCGGAGCGTCCACACAGGTGGGAGCCTCCACGCTGGCCGGGGCGTCCACACAGGCCGGTGCCAGAGTGGCTTGAGATGGATGAGAGATGCATAACGGCTTGAGATGGAGATGCTGGACTGAGCTAGATCCTGATTACGAAGTGGATGGTGAGGACCTCTCAATCCTGTTTAATGAGGAGAAGAGAAAAGGATGAATATGAAAAGCATATAGCAAATCATTTATTGAATATGAGTTTAATGAATATGCAGCTCCACCTGCACAGATTAGCTCTGTTATTGAGTTTATAAGGAAGGCAGTGTAATGATTCTTTTACTTATCATTTCATATGTAGACTGAAAAAATATGAAAATTCATGTATTATTATAATTATGATTTTCAAAATTTTATAGAGTTAAATAAAAATGACATGAAACTTGGGTGAAAGTTTCAATTTTTGAGACATCACTCTGGGGGTCATGGTCCGACATAATCTTTGCAATTTTGCAAAAGTTTTGCAAAATCACCAAGCAATTTTGCAAAAGTATTGCAAAATCCAAACAAACTTTTGCAAAATCACCGCCGAGGTCTATGGGTAGTGGAGAATGTACTTCCACTGCCACAGTTCCCCGTGCCTCCATCGCAGACAGCTCCCACCATCGCAGGCAGCAATACCAACTGCGATACTTATTGCACGTCACATGTGGTTTGGATGATTCTAGGCGTATGTGGTGCAGTGGCAGTCCCAAGCATAGCCTGCTATATACGCTCAGGTTGTCACCACTGTGCGAGGAGTGGTCAGCCTGACCCGGAGCAGGAGCAGGAGCATGAGAGAGTGACACTGACTCCACACAGGCCGGAGCGTCCACACAGGTGGGAGCCTCCACGCTGGCCGGGGCGTCCACACAGGCCGGAGCCAGAGTGGCTTGAGATGGATGAGAGATGCATAACGGCTTGAGATGGAGATGCTGGACTGAGCTAGATCCTGATTAGGAAGTGGATGGTGAGGACCTCTCAATCCTGTTTAATGAGGAGAAGAGAAAAGGATGAATATGAAAAGCATATAGGAAATCATTTATTGAATATGAGTTTAATGAATATGCAGCTCCACCTGCACAGATTAGCTCTGTTATTGAGTTTATAAGGAAGGCAGTGTGATGATTCTTTTACTTATCATTTCATATGTAGACTGAAAAAATATGAAAATTCATGTATTATTATAATTATGATTTTCAAAATTTTATAGAGTTAAATAAAAATGACATGAAACTTGGGTGAAAGTTTCAATTTTTGAGACATCACTCTGGGGGTCATGGTCCGACATAATCTTTGCAATTTTGCAAAAGTTTTGCAAAATCACCAAGCAATTTTGCAAAAGTTTTGCAAAATCCAAACAAACTTTTGCAAAATCACCGCCGAGGTCTATGGGTAGTGGAGAATGTACCTCCACTGCCACAGTTCCCGGTGCCTCCATCGCAGACAGCTCCCACCATCGCAGGCAGCAATACCAACTGCGATACTTATTGCACGTCACATGTGGTTTGGATGATTCTAGGCGTATGTGGTGCAGTGGCAGTCCCAAGCATAGCCTGCTATATACGCTCAGGTTGTCACCACTGTGCGAGGAGTGGTCAGCCTGACCCGGAGCAGGAGCAGGAGCATGAGAGAGTGACACTGACTCCACACAGGCCGGAGCGTCCACACAGGTGGGAGCCTCCACGCTGGCCGGGGCGTCCACACAGGCCGGAGCCAGAGTGGCTTGAGATGGATGAGAGATGCATAACGGCTTGAGATGGAGATGCTGGACTGAGCTAGATCCTGATTACGAAGTGGATGGTGAGGACCTCTCAATCCTGTTTAATGAGGAGAAGAGAAAATGATGAATATGAAAAGCATATAGGAAATCATTTATTGAATATGAGTTTAATGAATATGCAGCTCCACCTGCACAGATTAGCTCTGTTATTGAGTTTATAAGGAAGGCAGTGTGATGATTCTTTTACTTATCATTTCATATGTACACTGAAAAAATATGAAAATTCATGTATTATTATAAATATGATTTTCAAAATTTTATAGAGTTAAATAAAAATGACATGAAACTTGGGTGAAAGTTTCAATTTTTGAGACATCACTCTGGGGGTCATGGTCCGACATAATCTTTGCAATTTTGCAAAAGTTTTGCAAAATCACCAAGCAATTTTGCAAAAGTTTTGCAAAATCCAAACAAACTTTTGCAAAATCACCGCCGAGGTCTATGGGTAGTGGAGAATGTACCTCCACTGCCACAGTTCCCGGTGCCTCCATCGCAAACAGCTCCCACCATCGCAGGCAGCAATACCAACTGCGATACTTATTGCACGTCACATGTGGTTTGGATGATTCTAGGCGTATGTGGTGCAGTGGCAGTCCCAAGCATAGCCTGCTATATACGCTCAGGTTGTCACCACTGTGCGAGGAGTGGTCAGCCTGACCCGGAGCAGGAGCAGGAGCATGAGAGAGTGACACTGACTCCACACAGGCCGGAGCGTCCACACAGGTGGGAGCCACCACGCTGGCCGGGGCGTCCACACAGGCCGGAGCCAGAGTGGCTTGAGATGGATGAGAGATGCATAACGGCTTGAGATGGAGATGCTGGACTGAGCTAGATCCTGATTACGAAGTGGATGGTGAGGACCTCTCAATCCTGTTTAATGAGGAGAAGAGAAAAGGATGAATATGAAAAACATATAGGAAATTATTTATTGAATATGAGTTTAATGAATATGCAGCTCCACCTGCACAGATTACTCTGTTATTGAGTTTATAAGGAAGGCAGTGTGATGATTCTTTTACTTATCATTTCATATGTAGACTGAAAAAATATGAAAATTCATGTATTATTATAAATATGATTTTCAAAATTTTATAGAGTTAAATAAAAATGACATGAAACTTGGGTGAAAGTTTCAATTTTTGAGACATCACTCTGGGGGTCATGGTCCGACATAATCTTTGCAATTTTGCAAAAGTTTTGCAAAATCACCAAGCAATTTTGCAAAGTTTTGCAAAATCCAAACAAACTTTTGCAAAATCACCGCCGAGGTCTATGGGTAGTGGAGAATGTACCTCCACTGCCACAGTTCCCCGTGCCTCCATCGCAGACAGCTCCCACCATCGCAGGCAGCAATACCAACTGCGATACTTATTGCACGTCACATGTGGTTTGGATGATTCTAGGCGTATGTGGTGCAGTGGCAGTCCCAAGCATAGCCTGCTATATACGCTCAGGTTGTCACCACTGTGCGAGGAGTGGTCAGCCTGACCCGGAGCAGGAGCAGGAGCATGAGAGAGTGACACTGACTCCACACAGGCCGGAGCGTCCACACAGGTGGGAGCCACCACGCTGGCCGGGGCGTCCACACAGGCCGGAGCCAGAGTGGCTTGAGATGCATGAGAGATGCATAACGGCTTGAGATGGAGATGCTGGACTGAGCTAGATCCTGATTACGAAGTGGATGGTGAGGACCTCTTAATCCTGTTTAATGAGGAGAAGAGAAAAGGATGAATATGAAAAGCATATAAGAAATCATTTATTCAATATGAGTTTAATGAATATGCAGCTCCACCTGCACAGATTAGCTCTGTGATTGAGTTTATAAGGAAGGCAGTGTAATGATTCTTTTACTTATCATTTCATATGTAGACTGAAAAAATATGAAAATTCATGTATTATTATAATTATGATTTTCAAAATTTTATAGAGTTAAATAAAAATGACATGAAACTTGGGTGAAAGTTTCAATTTTTGAGACATCACTCTGGGGGTCATGGTCCGACATAATCTTTGCAATTTTGCAAAAATTTTGCAAAATCACCAAGCAATTTTGCAAAAGTTTTGCAAAATCCAAACAAACTTTTGCAAAATCCAAACAAACTTTTGCAAAATCACCGCCGAGGTCTATGGGTAGTGGAGAATGTACCTCCACAGCCACAGTTCCCCGTGCGTCCATCGCCACCGCCACCATCGCAGACAGCTCCCACCATCGCAGGCAGCAATACCAACTGCGATACTTATTGCACGCCACATGTGGTTTGGATGATTCTAGGCGTATGTGGTGCAGTGGCAGTCCCAAGCATAGCTTGCTATATAGGCTCAGGTTGTCACCACTGTGCGAGGAGTGGTCAACCTGACCCGGAGCAGGAGCAGGAGCATGAGAGAGTGACACTGACTCCACACAGGCCGGACCGTCCACACAGGTGGGAGCCTCCACGCTGGCCAGGGCGTCCACACAGGCCGGAGCCAGAGTGGCTTGAGATGGATGAGAGATGCATAACGGCTTGAGATGGAGATGCTGGACTGAGCTAGATCCTGATTACGAAGTGGATGGTGAGGACCTCTCAATCCTGTTTAATGAGGAGAAGAGAAAAGGATGAATATGAAAAACATATAGGAAATCATTTATTGAATATGAGTTTAATGAATATGCAGCTCCACCTGCACAGATTAGCTCTGTTATTGAGTTTATAAGGAAGGCAGTGTGATGATTCTTTTACTTATCATTTCATATGTAGACTGAAAAAATATGAAAATTCATGTATTATTATAATTATGATTTTCAAAATTTTATAGAGTTAAATAAAAATGACATGCAACTTGGGTGAAAGTTTCAATTTTTGAGACATCACTCTGGGGGTCATGGTCCGACATAATCTTTGCAATTTTGCAAAAGTTTTGCAAAATCACCAAGCAATTTTGCAAAAGATTTGCAAAATCCAAACAAACTTTTACAAAATCACCGCCGAGGTCTATGGGTAGTGGAGAATGTACCTCCACTGCCACAGTTCCCCGTGCCTCCATCGCAGACAGCTCCCACCATCGCAGGCAGCAATACCAACTGCGATACTTATTGCACGTCACATATGGTTTGGATGATTCTAGGCGTATGTGGTGCAGTGGCAGTCCCAAGCATAGCCTGCTATATACGCTCAGGTTGTCACCACTGTGTAAGGAGTGGTCAGCCTGACCCGGAGCAGGAGCAGGAGCATGAGAGAGTGACACTGACTCCACACAGGCCGGAGCGTCCACACAGGTTGGGGCCTCCACGCTGGCCGGGGCGTCCACACAGGCCGGTGCCAGAGTGGCTTGAGATGGATGAGAGATGCATAACGGCTTGAGATGGAGATGCTGGACTGAGCTAGATCCTGATTACGAAGTGGATGGTGAGGACCTCTCAATCCTGTTTAATGAGGAGAAGAGAAAAGGATGAATATGAAAAGCATATAGCAAATCATTTATTGAATATGAGTTTAATGAATATGCAGCTCCACCTGCACAGATTAGCTCTGTTATTGAGTTTATAAGGAAGGCAGTGTAATGATTCTTTTACTTATCATTTCATATGTAGACTGAAAAAATATGAAAATTCATGTATTATTATAATTATGATTTTCAAAATTTTATAGAGTTAAATAAAAATGACATGAAACTTGGGTGAAAGTTTCAATTTTTGAGACATCACTCTGGGGGTCATGGTCCGACATAATCTTTGCAATTTTGCAAAAGTTTTGCAAAATCACAAACCAATTTTACAAAAGTTTTGCAAAATCCAAACAAACTTTTGCAAAATCACCGCCGAGGTCTATGGGTAGTGGAGAATGTACTTCCACTGCCACAGTTCCCCGTGCCTCCATCGCAGACAGCTCCCACCATCGCAGGCAGCAATACCAACTGCGATACTTATTGCACGTCACATGTGGTTTGGATGATTCTAGGCGTATGTGGTGCAGTGGCAGTCCCAAGCATAGCCTGCTATATACGCTGAGGTTGTCACCACTGTGCGAGGAGTTGTCAGCCTGACCCGGAGCAGGAGCAGGAGCATGAGAGAGTGACACTGACTCCACACAGGCCGGAGCGTCCACACAGGTGGGAGCCACCACGCTGGCCGGGGCGTCCACACAGGCCGGAGCCAGAGTGGTTTGAGATGGATGAGAGATGCATAACGGCTTGAGATGGAGATGCTGGACTGAGCTAGATCCTGATTACGAAGTGGATGGTGAGGACCTCTTAATCCTGTTTAATGAGGAGAAGAGAAAAGGATGAATATGAAAAGCATATAGGAAATCATTTATTGAATATGAGTTTAATGAATATGCAGCTCCACCTGCACAGATTAGCTCTGTTATTGAGTTTATAAAGAAGGCAGTGTGATGATTGTTTTACTTATCATTTCATATGTAGACTGAAAAAATATGAAAATTCATGTATTATTATAATTATGATTTTCAAAATTTTATAGAGTTAAATAAAAATGACATGAAACTTGGGTGAAAGTTTCAATTTTTGAGACATCACTCTGGGGGTCATGGTCCGACATAATCTTTGCAATTTTGCAAAAGTTTTGCAAAATCACCAAGCAATTTTGCAAAAGTTTTGCAAAATCCAAACAAACTTTTGCAAAATCACGGCCGAGGTCTATGGGTAGTGGAGAATGTACCTCCACTGCCACAGTTCCCCGTGCCTCCATCGCAGACAGCTCGCACCATCGCAGGCAGCAATACCAACTGCGATACTTATTGCACGTCACATGTTGTTTGGATGATTCTAGGCGTATGTGGTGCAGTGGCAGTCCCAAGCATAGCCTGCTATATACGCTCAGGTTGTCACCACTGTGCGAGGAGTGGTCAGCCTGACCCGGAGCAGGAGCAGGAGCATGAGAGAGTGACACTGACTCCACACAGGCCGGAGCGTCCACACAGGTGGGAGCCTCCACGCTGGCCGGGGCGTCCACACAGGCCGGAGCCAGAGTGGCTTGAGATGGAAGAGAGATGCATAACGGCTTGAGATGGAGATGCTGGACGGAGCTAGATCCTGATTACGAAGTGGATGGTGAGTACCTCTTAATCCTGTTTAATGAGGAGAAGAGAAAAGGATGAATATGAAAAGCATATAGCAAATCATTTATTCAATATGAGTTTAATGAATATGCAGCTCCACCTGCACAGATTAGCTCTGTTATTGAGTTTATAAGGAAGGCAGTGTAATGATTCTTTTACTTATCATTTCATATGTAGACTGAAAAAATATGAAAATTCATGTATTATTATAATTATGATTTTCAAAATTTTATAGAGTTAAATAAAAATGACATGAAACTTGGGTGAAAGTTTCAATTTTTGAGACATCACTCTGGGGGTCATGGTCCGACATAATCTTTGCAATTTTGCAAAAATTTTGCAAAATCACCAAGCAATTTTGCAAAAGTTTTGCAAAATCCAAACAAACTTTTGCAAAATCCAAACAAACTTTTGCAAAATCACCGCCGAGGTCTATGGGTAGTGGAGAATGTACCTCCACTGCCACAGTTCCCCGTGCCTCCATCGCCACCGCCACCATCGCAGACAGCTCCCACCATCGCAGGCAGCAATACCAACTGCGATACTTATTGCACGTCACATGTGGTTTGGATGATTCTAGGCGTATGTGGTGCAGTGGCAGTCCCAAGCATAGCCTGCTATATACGCTCAGGTTGTCACCACTGTGCGAGGAGTGGTCAGCCTGACCCGGAGCAGGAGCAGGAGCATGAGAGAGTGACACTGACTCCACACAGGCCAGAGCGTCCACACAGGTGGGAGAGTCCACGCTGGCCAGGGCGTCCACACAGGCCGGAGCCAGAGTGGCTTGAGATGGATGAGAGATGCATAACGGCTTGAGATGGAGATGCTGGACTGAGCTAGACCCTGATTACGAAGTGGATGGTGAGGACCTCTCAATCCTGTTTAATGAGGAGAAGAGAAAAGGATGAAGATGAAAAGCATATAGGAAATCATTTATTGAATATGAGTTTAATGAATATGCAGCTCCACCTCCACATATTAGCTCTGTTAGTGAGTTTATAAGGAAGGCAGTGTGATGATTCTTTTACTTATCATTTCATATGTAGACTGAAAAAATATAAAAATTCATGTATTATTATAAATATGATTTTCAAAATTTTATAGAGTTAAATAAAAATGACATGAAACTTGGGTGAAAGTTTCAATTTTTGAGACATCACTCTGGGGGTCATGGTCCGACATAATCTTTGCAATTTTGCAAAAGTTTTACAAAATCACCAAGCAATTTTGCAAAAGTTTTTGCAAAATCCAAACAAACTTTTGCAAAATCACCGCCGAGGTCTATGGGTAGTGGAGAATGTACCTCCACTGCCACAGTTCCCCGTGCCTCCATCGCAGACAGCTCCCACCATCGCAGGCAGCAATACCAACTGCGATACTTATTGCACGTCACATGTGGTTTGGATGATTCTAGGCGTATGTGGTGCAGTGGCAGTCCCAAGCATAGCCTGCTATATACGCTCAGGTTGTCACCACTGTGCGAGGAGTGGTCAGCCTGACCCGGAGCAGGAGCAGGAGCATGAGAGAGTGACACTGACTCCACACAGGCCGGAGCGTCCACACAGGTGGGAGCCTCCACGCTGGCCGGGGCGTCCACACAGGCCGGAGCCAGAGTGGCTTGAGATGGATGAGAGATGCATAACGGCTTGAGATGGAGATGCTGCACTGAGCTAGATCCTGATTACGAAGTGGATGGTGAGGACCTCTTAATCCTGTTTAATGAGGAGAAGAGAAAAGGATGAATATGAAAATCATATAGGAAATCATTTATTCAATATGAGTTTAATGACTATGCAGCTCCACCTGCACAGATTGGCTCTGTTATTGAGTTTATAAGGAAGGCAGTGTGATGATTCTTTTACTTATCATTTCATATGTAGACTGAAAAAATATAAAAATTCATGTATTATTATAATTATGATTTTCAAAATTTTATAGAGTTAAATAAAAATGACATGAAACTTGGGTGAAAGTTTCAATTTTTGAGACATCACTCTGGGGGTCATGGTCCGACATAATCTTTGCAATTTTGCAAAAATTTTGCAAAATCACCAAGCAATTTTGCAAAAGTTTTGCAAAATCCAAACAAACTTTTGCAAAATCACCGCCGAGGTCTATGGGTAGTGGAGAATGTACCTCCACTACCACAGTTCCCCGTGCCTCCATCGCCACCGCCACCATCGCAGACAGCTCCCACCATCGCAGGCAGCAATACCAACTGCGATACTTATTGCACGTCACATGTGGTTTGGATGATTCTAGGCGTATGTGGTGCAGTGGCAGTCCCAAGCATAGCCTGCTATATACGCTCAGGTTGTCACCACTGTGCGAGGAGTGGTCAGCCTGACCCGGAGCAGGAACAGGAGCATGAGAGAGTGACACTGACTCCACACAGGCCGGAGCGTCCACACAGGTGGGAGCCTCCACGCTGGCCGGGGCGTCCACACAGGCCGGAGCCAGAGTGGCTTGAGATGGATGAGAGATGCATAACGGCTTGAGATGGAGATGCTGGACTGAGCTAGATCCTGATTACGAAGTGGATGGTGAGGACCTCTCAATCCTGTTTAATGAGGAGAAGAGAAAAGGATGAATATGAAAAGCATATAGGAAATCATTTATTGAATATGAGTTTAATGAATATGCAGCTCCACCAGCACAGATTAGCTCTGTTATTGAGTTTATAAGGAAGGCAGTGTGATGATTCTTTTACTTATCATTTCATATGTAGACTGAAAAAATATGAAAATTCATGTTTTATTATAATTATGATTTTCAAAATTTTATAGAGTTAAATAAAAATGACATGAAACTTGGGTGAAAGTTTCAATTTTTGAGACATCACTCTGGGGGTCATGGTCCGACATAATCTTTTCAATTTTGCAAAAATTTTGCAAAATCACCAAGCAATTTTGCAAAACTTATGCAAAATCCAAACAAACTTTTGCAAAATCCAAACAAACTTTTGCAAAATCACCGCCGAGGTCTATGGGTGGTGGAGAATGTACCTCCACTGCCACAGTTCCCCGTGCCTCCATCGCCACCGCCACCATCGCAGACAACTCCCACCATCGCAGACAGCAATACCAACTGCGATACTTATTGCACGTCACATGTGGTTTGGATTATTCTAGGCGTATGTGGTGCAGTGGCAGTCCCAAACATAGCCTGCTATATACGCTCAGGTTGTCACCACTGTGCGAGGAGTGGTCAGCCTGACCCGGAGCAGGAGCAGGAGCATGAGAGAGTGACACTGACTCCACACAGGTGGGAGCCTCCACGCTGGCCGGGGCGTCCACACAGGCCGGAGCCAGAGTGGCTTGAGATGGATGAGAGATGCATAACGGCTTGAGATGGAGATGCTGGACTGAGTTAGATCCTGATTACGAAGTGGATGGTGAGGACCTCTCAATCCTGTTTAATGAGGAGAAGAGAAAAGGATGAATATGAAAAACATATAGGAAATCATTTATTGAATATGAGTTTAATGAATATGCAGCTCCACCTGCACAGATTAGCTCTGTTATTGAGTTTATAAGGAAGGCAGTGTGATGATTCTTTTACTTATCATTTCATATGTAGACTGAAAAAATATGAAAATTCATGTATTATTATAATTATGATTTTCAAAATTTTATAGAGTTAAATAAAAATGACATGAAACTTGGGTGAAAGTTTCAATTTTTGAGACATCACTCTTGGGGTCATGGTCCGACATAATCTTTGCAATTTTGCAAAAGTTTTGCAAAATCACCAAGCAATTTTGCAAAAGTTTTGCAAAATCTAAACAAACTTTTGCAAAATCACCGCCGAGGTCTATGGGTAGTGGAGAATGTACCTCCACTGCCACAGTTCCCCGTGCCTCCATCGCAGACAGCTCCCACCATCGCAGGCAGCAATACCAACTGCGATACTTATTGCACGTCACATGTGGTTTGGATGATTCTAGGCGTATGTGGTGCAGTGGCAGTCCCAAGCATAGCCTGCTATATACGCTCAGGTTGTCACCACTGTGCGAGGAGTGGTCAGCCTGACCCGGAGCAGGAGCAGGAGCATGAGAGAGTGACACTGACTCCACACAGGCCGGAGCGTCCACACAGGTGGGAGCCTCCACGCTGGCCGGGGCGTCCACACAGTCCGGAGCCAGAGTGGCTTGAGATGGATGAGAGATGCTTAACGGCTTGAGATGGAGATGCTGGACTGAGCTAGATCCTGATTACGAAGTGGATGGTGAGGACCTCTTAATCCTGTTTAATGAGGAGAAGAGAAAAGGATGAATATGAAAATCATATAGGAAATCATTTATTCAATATGAGTTTAATGACAATGCAGCTCCACCTGCACAGATTGGCTCTGTTATTGAGTATATAATGAAGGCAGTGTGATGATTCTTTTACTTATCATTTCATATGTAGACTGAAAAAATATAAAAATTCATTATTATTATAATTATGATTTTCAAAATTTTATAGAGTTAAATAAAAATGACATGAAACTTGGGTGAAAGTTTCAATTTTTGAGACATCACTCTGGGGGTCATGGTCCGACATAATCTTTGCAATTTTGCAAAAGTTTTGCAAAATCACCAAGCAATTTTGCAAAAGTTTTGCAAAATCCAAACAAACTTTTGCAAAATCACCGCCGAGGTCTATGGGTAGTGGAGAATGTACCTCCACTGCCACAGTTCCCCGTGCCTCCATCGCCACCGCCACCATCGCAGACAGCTCCCACCATCGCAGGCAGCAATACCAACTGCGATACTTATTGCACGTCACATGTGGTTTGGATGATTCTAGGCGTATGTGGTGCAGTGGCAGTCCCAAGCATAGCCTGCTATATACGCTCAGGTTGTCACCACTGTGCGAGGAGTGGTCAGCCTGACCCGGAGCAGGAACAGGAGCATGAGAGAGTGACACTGACTCCACACAGGCCGGAGCGTCCACACAGGTGGGAGGCTCCACGCTGGCCGGGGCGTCCACACAGGCCGGAGCCAGAGTGGCTTGAGATGGATGAGAGATGCATAACGGCTTGAGATGGAGATGCTGGACTGAGCTAGATCCTGATTACGAAGTGGATGGTGAGGACCTCTCAATCCTGTTTAATGAGGAGAAGAGAAAAGGATGAATATGAAAAGCATATAGGAAATCATTTATTCAATATGAGTTTAATGAATATGCAGCTCCACCTGCACAGATTAGCTCTGTTATTGAGTTTATAAGGAAGGCAGTGTGATGATTGTTTTACTTATCATTTCATATGTAGACTGAAAAAATATGAAAATTCATGTATTATTATAATTATGATTTTCAAAATTTTATAGAGTTAAATAAAAATGACATGAAACTTGGGTGAAAGTTTCAATTTTTGAGACATCACTCTGGGGGTCATGGTCCGACATAATCTTTGCAATTTTGCAAAATCCAAATAAACTTTTGCAAAATCACCGCCGAGGTCTATAGGTAGTGGAGAGGGTACCTCCACTGCCACAGTTCCCCGTGCCTCCATCGCAGACAGCTCCCACCATCGCAGGCAGCAATACCAACTGCGATACTTATTGCACGTCACATGTGGTTTGGATGATTCTAGGCGTATGTGGTGCAGTGGCAGTCCCAAGCATAGCCTGCTATATACGCTCAGGTTGTCACCACTGTGCGAGGAGTGGTCAGCCTGACCCGGAGAAGGAGCAGGAGCATGAGAGAGTGACACTGACTCCACACAGGCCGGAGCGTCCACACAGGTGGGAGCCTCCACGCAGGCCGGGGCGTCCACACAGGCCGGAGCCAGAGTGGCTTGAGATGGATGAGAGATGCATAACGGCTTGAGATGGAGATGCTGGACTGAGCTAGATCCTGATTACGAAGTGGATGGTGAGGACCTCTCAATCCTGTTTAATGAGGAGAAGAGAAAAGGATGAATATGAAAAGCATATAGGAAATCATTTATAGAATATGAGTTTAATGAATATGCAGCTCCACCTGCACAGATTAGCTCTGTTATTGAGTTTATAAGGAAGGCAGTGTGATGATTCTTTTAATTATCATTTCATATGTAGACTGAAAAAATATGAAAATTCATGTATTATTATAATTATGATTTTCAAAATTTTATAGAGTTAAATAAAAATGACATGAAACTTGGGTGAAAGTTTCAATTTTTGAGACATCACTCTGGGGGTCATGGTCCGACATAATCTTTTCAATTTTGCAAAAATTTTGCAAAATCACCAAGCAATTTTGCAAAACTTATGCAAAATCCAAACAAACTTTTGCAAAATCCAAACAAACTTTTGCAAAATCACCGCCGAGGTCTATGGGTGGTGGAGAATGTACCTCCACTGCCACAGTTCCCCGTGCCTCCATCGCCACCGCCACCATCGCAGACAGCTCCCACCATCGCAGGCAGCAATACCAACTGCGATACTTATTGCACGTCACATGTGGTTTGGATGATTCTAGGCGTATGTGGTGCAGTGGCAGTCCCAAGCATAGCCTGCTATATACGCTCAGGTTGTCACCACTGTGCGAGGAGTGGTCAGCCTGACCCGGAGCAGGAGCAGGAGCATGAGAGAGTGACACTGACTCCACACAGGCCGGAGCCAGAGTGGCTTGAGATGGATGAGAGATGCATAACGGCTTGAGATGGAGATGCTGGACTGAGCTAGATCCTGATTACGAAGTGGATGGTGAGGACCTCTTAATCCTGTTTAATGAGGAGAAGAGAAAATGATGAATATGAAAAGCATATAGGAAATCATTTATTGAATATGAGTTTAATGAATATGCAGCTCCACCTGCACAGATTAGCTCTGTTATTGAGTTTATAAGGAAGGCAGTGTGATGATTCTTTTACTTATCATTTCATATGTAGACTGAAAAAATATGAAAATTCATGTATTATTATAATTATGATTTTCAAAATTTTATAGAGTTAAATAAAAATGACATGAAACTTGGGTGAAAGTTTCAATTTTTGAGACATCACTCTGGGGTCATGGTCCGACATAATCTTTGCAATTTTGCAAAAATTTTGCAAAATCACCAAGCAATTTTGCAAAAGTTTTGCAAAATCCAAACAAACTTTTGCAAAATCACCGCCGAGTTCTATGGGTAGTGGAGAATGTACCTCCACTGCCACAGTTCCCCGTGCCTCCATCGCCACCGCCACCATCGCAGACAGCTCCCACCATCGCAGGCAGCAATACGAACTGCGATACTTATTGCACGTCACATGTGGTTTGGATGATTCTAGGCGTATGTGGTGCAGTGGCAGTCCCAAGCATAGCCTGCTATATACGCTCAGGTTGTCACCACTGTGCGAGGAGTGGTCAGCCTGACCCGGAGCAGGAGCAGGAGCATGAGAGAGTGACACTGACTCCACACAGGCCGGAGCGTCCACACAGGTGGGAGCCTCCACGCTGGCCGGGGCGTCCACACAGGCCGGAGCCAGAGTGGCTTGAGATGGATGAGAGATGCATAACGGCTTGAGATGGAGATGCTGGACTGAGCTAGATCCTGATTACGAAGTGGATGGTGAGGACCTCTCAATCCTGTTTAATGAGGAGAAGAGAAAAGGATGAATATGAAAAACATATAGAAATCATTTATTGAATATGAGTTTAATGAATATGCAGCTCCACCTGCACAGATTAGCTCTGTTATTGAGTTTATAAGGAAGGCAGTGTCATGATTCTTTTACTTATCATTTCATATGTAGACTGAAAAAATATGAAAATTCATGTATTATTATAATTATGATTTTCAAAATTTTATAGAGTTAAATAAAAATGACATGAAACTTGGGTGAAAGTTTCAATTTTTGAGACATCACTCTTGGGGTCATGGTCCGACATAATCTTTGCAATTTTGCAAAAGTTTTGCAAAATCACCAAGCAATTTTGCAAAAGTTTTGCAAAATCCAAACAAACTTTTGCAAAATCACCGCCGAGGTCTATGGGTAGTGGAGAATGTACCTCCACTGCCACAGTTCCCCGTGCCTCCATCGCAGACAGCTCCCACCATCGCAGGCAGCAATACCAACTGCGATACTTATTGCACGTCACATGTGGTTTGGATGATTCTAGGCGTATGTGGTGCAGTGGCAGTCCCAAGCATAGCCTGCTATATACGCTCAGGTTGTCACCACTGTGCGAGGAGTGGTCAGCCTGACCCGGAGCAGGAGCAGGAGCATGAGAGAGTGACACTGACTCCACACAGGCCGGAGCGTCCACACAGGTGGGAGCCTCCACGCTGGCCGGGGCGTCCACACAGGCCGGAGCCAGAGTGGCTTGAGATGGATGAGAGATGTATAACGGCTTGAGATGGAGATGCTGGACTGAGCTAGATCCTGATTACGAAGTGGATGGTTAGGACCTCTTAATCCTGTTTAATGAGGAGAAGAGAAAATGATGAATATGAAAAGCATATAGGAAATCATTTATTGAATATGAGTTTAATGAATATGCAGCTCCACCTGCACAGATTAGCTCTATTATTGAGTTTATAAGGAAGGCAGTGTGATGATTCTTTTACTTATCATTTCATATGTAGACTGAAAAAATATGAAAATTCATGTATTATTATAATTATGATTTTCAAAATTTTATAGAGTTAAATAAAAATGACATGAAACTTGGGTGAAAGTTTCAATTTTTGAGACATCACTCTGGGGGTCATGGTCCGACATAATCTTTGCAATTTTGCAAAAATTTTGCAAAATCACCAAGCGATTTTGCAAAAGTTTTGCAAAATCCAAACAAACTTTTGCAAAATCCAAACAAACTTTTGCAAAATAACCGCCGAGGTCTATGGGTAGTGGAGAATGTACCTCCACTGCCACAGTTCCCCGTGCCTCCATCGCCACCGCCACCATCGCAGACAGCTCCCACCATCGCAGGCAGCAATACGAACTGCGATACTTATTGCACGTCACATGTGGTTTGGATGATTCTAGGCGTATGTGGTGCAGTGGCAGTCCCAAGCATAGCCTGCTATATACGCTCAGGTTGTCACCACTGTGCGAGGAGTGGTCAGCTTGACCCGGAGCAGGAGCAGGAGCATGAGAGAGTGACACTGACTCCACACAGGCCGGAGCGTCCACACAGGTGGGAGCCTCCACGCTGGACGGGGCGTCCACACAGGCCGGAGCCAGAGTGGCTTGAGATGGATGAGAGATGCATAACGGCTTGAGATGGAGATGCTGGACTGAGCTAGATCCTGATTACGAAGTGGATGGTGAGGACCTCTCAATCCTGTTTAATGAGGAGAAGAGAAAAGGATGAATATGAAAAGCATATAGGAAATCATTTATTGAATATGAGTTTAATGAATATGCAGCTCCACCTGCACAGATTAGCTCTGTTATTGAGTTTATAAGGAAGGCAGTGTGATGATTCTTTTCCTTATCATTTCATATGTAGACTGAAAAAATATGAAAATTCATGTATTATTATAATTATGATTTTCAAAATTTTATAGAGTTAAATAAAAATGACATGAAACTTGGGTGAAAGTTTCAATTTTTGAGACATCAGTCTGGGGGTCATGGTCCGACATAATCTTTGCAATTTTGCAAAATCACCAAGCAATTTTGCAAAAGTTTTGCAAAATCCAAACAAACTTTTGCAAAATCACCGCCGAGGTCTATGGGTAGTGGAGAATGTACTTCCACTGCCACAGTTCCCCGTGCCTCCATCGCAGACAGCTCCCATCATCGCAGGCAGCAATACCAACTGCGATACTTATTGCACGTCACATGTGGTTTGGATGATTCTAGGCGTATGTGGTGTAGTGGCAGTCCCAAGCATAGCCTGCTATATACGCTCAGGTTGTCACCACTGTGCGAGGAGTGGTCAGCCTGACCCGGAGCAGGAGCGGGAGCATTAGAGAGTGACACTGACTCCACACAGGCCAGAGCGTCCACACAGGTGGGAGCCTCCACGCTGGCCGGGGCGTCCACACAGGCCGGAACCAGAGTGGCTTGAGATGGATGAGAGATTCATAACGGCTTGAGATGGAGATGCTGGACTGAGCTAGATCCTGATTACGAAGTGGATGGTGAGGACCTCTCAATCCTGTTTAATGAGGAGAAGAGAAAAGGATGAATATGAAAAGCATATAGGAAATCATTTATTGAATATGAGTTTAATGAATATGCAGCTCCACCTGCACAGATTAGCTCTGTTATTGAGTTTATAAGGAAGGCAGTGTGATGATTCTTTTACTTATCATTTCATATGTAGACTGAAAAAATATGAAAATTCATGTATTATTATAATTATGATTTTCAAAATTTTATAGAGTTAAATAAAAATGACATGAAACTTGGGTGAAAGTTTCAATTTTTGAGACATCACTCTGTGGGTCATGGTCCGACATAATCTTTGCAATTTTGCAAAAGTTTTGCAAAATCACCAAGCAATTTTGCAAAAGTTTTGCAAAATCCAAACAAACTTTTGCAAAATCACCGCCGAGGTCTATGGGTAGTGGAGAATGTACTTCCACTGCCACAGTTCCCCGTGCCTCCATCGCAGACAGCTCCCACCATCGCAGGCAGCAATACCAACTGCGATACTTATTGCACGTCACGTGTGGTTTGGATGATTCTAGGCGTATGTGGTGCAGTGGCAGTCCCAAGCATAGCCTGCTATATACGCTCAGGTTGTCACCACTGTGCGAGGAGTGGTCAGCCTGACCCGGAGCAGGAGCAGGAGCATGAGAGAGTGACACTGACTCCACACAGGCCGGAGCGTCCACACAGGTGGGAGCCTCCACGCTGGCCGGGGCGTCCACACAGGCCGGAGCCAGAGTGGCTTGAGATGGATGAGAGATGCATAACGGCTTGAGATGGAGATGCTGGACTGAGCTAGATCCTGATTAGGAAGTGGATGGTGAGGACCTCTCAATCCTGTTTAATGAGGAGAAGAGAAAAGGATGAATATGAAAAGCATATAGGAAATCATTTATAGAATATCAGTTTAATGAATATGCAGCTCCACCTGCACAGATTAGCTCTGTTATTGAGTTTATAAGGAAGGCAGTGTGATGATTATTTTACTTATCATTTCATATGTAGACTGAAAAAATATGAAAATTCATGTATTATTATAAATATGATTTTCAAAATTTTATAGAGTTAAATAAAAATGACATGAAACTTGGATGAAAATTTCAATTTTTGAGACATCACTCTGGGGGTCATGGTCCGACATAATCTTTGCAATTTTGCAAAAGTTTTGCAAAATCACCAAGCAATTTTGCAAAAGTTTTGCAAAATTCAAACAAACTTTTGCAAAATCACCGCCGAGGTCTATGGGTAGTGGAGAATGTACCTCCACTGCCACAGTTCCCCGTGCCTCCATCGCAGACAGCTCCCACCATCGCAGGCAGCAATACCAACTGCGATACTTATTGCACGTCACATGTGGTTTGGATGATTCTAGGCGTATGTGGTGCAGTGGCAGTCCCAAGCATAGCCTGCTATATACGCTCAGGTTGTCACCACTGTGCGAGGAGTGGTCAGCCTGACCCGGAGCAGGAGCAGGAGCATGAGAGAGTGACACTGACTCCACACAGGCCGGAGCGTCCACACAGGTGGAAGCCTCCACGCTGGCCGGGGCGTCCACACAGGCCGGAGCCAGAGTGGCTTGAGATGGATGAGAGATGCATAACGGCTTGAGATGGAGATGCTGGACTGAGCTAGATCCTGATTACGAAGTGGATGGTGAGGACCTCTCAATCCTGTTTAATGAGGAGAAGAGAAAAGGATGAATATGAAAAGCATATATAGGAAATCATTTATTGAATATGAGTTTAATGAATATGCAGCTCCACCTGCACAGATTAGCTTTGTTATTGAGTTTATAAGGAAGGCAGTGTGATGATTCTTTTACTTATCATTTCATATGTAGACTGAAAAAATATGAAAATTCATGTATTATTATAATTATGATTTTCAAAATTTTATAGAGTTAAATAAAAATGACATGAAACTTGGGTGAAAGTTTCAATTTTTGAGACATCACTCTGGGGGTCATGGTTCGACATAATCTTTGCAATTTCGCAAAATCACCAAGCAATTTTGCAAAAGTTTTGCAAAATCCAAACAAACTTTTGCAAAATCACCGCCGAGGTCTATGGGTAGTGGAGAATGTACCTCCACTGCCACAGTTCCCCGTGCCTCCATCCCAGACAGCTCCCAGCATCGCAGGCAGCAATACCAACTGCGATACTTATTGCACGTCACATGTGGTTTGGATGATTCTAGGCGTATGTGGTGCAGTGGCAGTCCCAAGCATAGCCTGCTATATATGCTCAGGTTGTCACCACTGTGCGAGAAGTGGTCAGCCTGACCCGGAGCAGGAGCAGGAGCATGAGAGAGTGACACTGACTCCACACAGGCCGGAGCGTCCACACAGGTGGGAGCCTCCACGATGGCCGGGGCGTCCACACAGGCCGGAGCCAGAGTGACTTGAGATGGATGAGAGATGCATAACGGCTTGAGATGGAGATGCTGGACTGAGCTAGATCCTGATTACGAAGTGGATGGTGAGGACCTCTCAATCCTGTTTAATGAGGAGAAGAGAAAAGGATGAATATGAAAAGCATATAGGAAATCATTTATAGAATATGAGTTTAATGAATATGCAGCTCCACCTGCACAGATTAGCTCTGTTATTGAGTTTATAAGGAAGGCAGTGTGATGATTCTTTTACTTATCATTTCATATGTAGACTGAAAAAATATGAAAATTCATGTATTATTATAATTATGATTTTAAAAATTTTATAGAGTTAAATAAAAATGACATGAAACTTGGGTGAAAGTTTCAATTTTTGAGACATCACTCTGGGGGTCATGGTCCGACATAATCTTTGCAATTTTGCAAAAGTTTTGCAAAATCACCAAGCAATTTTGCAAAAGTTTTGCAAAATCCAAACAAACTTTTGTAAAATCACCGTCGAGGTTTATGGGTAGTGGAGAATGTACCTCCACTGCCACAGTTCCCCGTGCCTCCATCGCAGACAGCTCCCACCATCGCAGGCAGCAATACCAACTGCGATACTTATTGCACGTAACATGTGGTTTGGATGATTCTAGGCGTATGTGGTGCAGTGGCAGTCCCAAGCATAGCCTGCTATATACGCTCAGGTTGTCACCACTGTGCGAGGAGTGGTCAGCCTGACCCGGAGCAGGAGCAGGAGCATGAGAGAGTGACACTGACTCCACACAGGCCGGAGCGTCCACACAGGTGGGAGCCTCAACGCTGGCCGGGGCGTCCACACAGGCCGGAGCCAGAGTGGCTTGAGATGGATGAGAGATGCATAACGGCTTGAGATGGAGATGCTGGACTGAGCTAGATCCTGATTACGAAGTAGATGGTGAGGACCTCTTAATCCTGTTTAATGAGGAGAAGAGAAAAGGATGAATATGAAAAGCATATAGGAAATCATTTATTCAATATGAGTTTAATGAATATGCAGCTCCACCTGCACAGATTAGCTCTGTTATTGAGTTTATAAGGAAGACAGTGTAATGATTCTTTTACTTATCATTTCATATGTAGACTGAAAAAATATGAAAATTCATGTATTATTATAATTATGATTTTCAAAATTTTATAGAGTTAAATAAAAATGACATGAAACTTGGGTGAAAGTTTCAATTTTTGAGACATCACTCTGGGGGTCATGGTTCGACATAATCTTTGCAATTTCGCAAAATCACCAAGCAATTTTGCAAAAGTTTTGCAAAATCCAAACAAACTTTTGCAAAATCACCGCCGAGGTCTATGGGTAGTGGAGAATGTACCTCCACTGCCACAGTTCCCCGTGCCTCCATCGCCACCGCCACCATCGCAGACAGCTCCCACCATCGCAGGCAGCAATACCAACTGCGATACTTATTGCACGTCACATGTGGTTTGGATGATTCTAGGCGTATGTGGTGCAGTGGCAGTCCCAAGCATAGCCTGCTATATACGCTCAGGTTGTCACCACTGTGCGAGGAGTGGTCAGCCTGACCCGGAGCAGGAGCAGGAGCATGAGAGAGTGACACTGACTCCACACAGGCCGGAGCGTCCACACAGGTGGGAGCCTCCACGCTGGCCGGGGCGTGCACACAGGCCGGAGCCAGAGTGGCTTGAGATGGATGAGAGATGCATAACGGCTTGAGATGGAGATGCTGGACTGAGCTAGATCCTGATTACGAAGTGGATGGTGAGGACCTCTCAATCCTGTTTAATGAGGAGAAGAGAAAAGGATGAATATGAAAAGCATATAGGAAATCATTTATTGAATATGAGTTTAATGAATATGCAGCTCCACCTGCACAGATTAGCTCTTTTATTGAGTTTATAAGGAAGGCAGTGTGATGATCCTTTTTCTTATCATTTCATATGTAGACTGAAAAAATATGAAAATTCATGTATTATTATAATTATGATTTTCAAAATTTTATAGAGTTAAATAAAAATGACATGAAACTTGGGTGAAAGTTTCAATTTTTGAGACATCACTCTGGGGGTCATGGTCCGACATAATCTTTGCAATTTTGCAAAAATTTTGCAAAATCACCAAGCAATTTTGCAAAAGTTTTGCAAAATCCAAACAAACTTTTGCAAAATCACCGACGAGGTCTATGGGTAGTGGAGAATGTACCTCCACTGCCACAGTTCCCCGTGCCTCCATCGCCACCGCCACCATCGCAGACAGCTCCCACCATCGCAGGCAGCAATACCAACTGCGATACTTATTGCACGTCACATGTGGTTTGGATGATTCTAGGCGTATGTGGTGCAGTGGCAGTCCCAAGCATAGCCTGCTATATACGCTCAGGTTGTCACCACTGTGCGAGGAGTGGTCAGCCTGACCCGGAGCAGGAGCAGGAGCTTGAGAGAGTGACACTGACTCCACACAGGCCGGAGCGTCCACACAGGTGGGAGCCTCCACGCTGGCCGGGGCGTCCACACAGGCCGGAGCCAGAGTGGCTTGAGATGGATGAGAGATGCATAACGGCTTGAGATGGAGATGCTGGACTGAGCTAGATCCTGATTACGAAGTGGATGGTGAGGACCTCTCAATCCTGTTTAATGAGGAGAAGAGAAAAGGATGAATATGAAAAGCATATAGGAAATCATTTATTGAATATGAGTTTAATGAATATGCAGCTCCACCTGCACAGATTAGCTCTGTTATTGAGTTTATAAGGAAGGCAGTGTGATGATTCTTTTCCTTATCATTTCATATGTAGACTGAAAAAATATGAAAATTCATGTATTATTATAATTATGATTTTCAAAATTTTATAGAGTTAAATAAAAATGACATGAAACTTGGGTGAAAGTTTCAATTTTTGAGACATCACTTTGGGGGTCATGGTCCGACATAATCTTTGCAATTTTGTAAAAGTTTTGCAAAATCACCAAGCAATTTTGCAAAAGTTTTGCAAAATCCAAACAAACTTTTGTAAAATCACCGTCGAGGTTTATGGGTAGTGGAGAATGTACCTCCACTGCCACAGTTCCCCGTGCCTCCATCGCAGACAGCTCCCACCATCGCAGGCAGCAATACCAACTGCGATACTTATTGCACGTCACATGTGGTTTGGATGATTCTAGGCGTATGTGGTGCAGTGGCAGTCCCAAGCATAGCCTGCTATATACGCTCAGGTTGTCACCACTGTGCGAGGAGTGGTCAGCCTGACCCGGAGCAGGAGCAGGAGCATGAGAGAGTGACACTGACTCCACACAGGCCGGAACGTCCACACAGGTGGGAGCCTCCACGCTGGCCGGGGCGTCCACACAGGCCGGAGCCAGAGTGGCTTGAGATGGATGAGAGATGCATAACGGCTTGAGATGGAGATGCTGGACTGAGCTAGATCCTGATTACGAAGTGGATGGTGAGGACCTCTCAATCCTGTTTAATGAGGAGAAGAGAAAAGGATGAATATGAAAAGCATATAGGAAATCATTTATTGAATATGAGTTTAATGAATATGCAGCTCCACCTGCACATATTAGCTCTGTTATTGAGTTTATAAGGAAGGCAGTGTGATGATTCTTTTACTTATCATTTCATATGTAGACTGAAAAAATATGAAAATTCATGTATTATTATAATTATGATTTTCAAAATTTTATAGAGTTAAATAAAAATGACATGAAACTTGGGTGAAAGTTTCAATTTTTGAGACATCACTCTGGGGGTCATGGTCCGACATAATCTTTGCAATTTTGCAAAAGTTTTGCAAAATCACCAAGCAATTTTGCAAAAGTTTTGCTAAATCCAAACAAACTTTTGCAAAATCACCGCCGAGGTCTATGGGTAGTGGAGAATGTACCTCCACTGCCACAGTTCCCCGTGCCTCCATCGCCACCGCCACCATCGCAGACAGCTCCCATCATCGCAGGCAGCAATACCAACTACGATACTTATTGCACGTCACATGTGGTTTGGATGATTCAAGGCGTATGTGGTGCAGTGGCAGTCCCAAGCATAGCCTGCTATATACGCTCAGGTTGTCACCACTGTGCGAGGAGTGGTCAGCCTGACCCGGAGCAGGAGCAGGAGCATGAGAGAGTGACACTGACTCCACACAGGCCGGAGCGTCCACACAGGTGGGAGCCTCCACGCTGGCCGGGGCGTCCACACAGGCCGGAGCCAGAGTGGCTTGAGATGGATGAGAGATGCATAACGGCTTGAGATGGAGATGCTGGACTGAGCTAGATCCTGATTACGAAGTGGATGGTGAGGACCTCTCAATCCTGTTTAATGAGGAGAAGAGAAAAGGATGAATATGAAAAGCATATAGGAAATCATTTATTGAATATAAGTTTAATGAATATGCAGCTCCACCTGCACATATTAGCTCTGTTATTGAGTTTATAAGGAAGGCAGTGTGATGATTCTTTTACTTATCATTTCATATGTAGACTGAAAAAATATGAAAATTCATGTATTATTATAATTATGATTTTCAAAATTTTATAGAGTTAAATAAAAATGACATGAAACTTGGGTGAAAGTTTCAATTTTTGAGACATCACTCTGGGGGTCATGGTCCGACATAATCTTTGCAATTTTGCAAAAGTTTTGCAAAATCACCAAGCAATTTTGCAAAAAGTTTTGCAAAATCCAAACAAACTTTTGCAAAATCACCGCCGAGGTCTATGGGTAGTGGAGAATGTACCTCCACTGCCACAGTTCCCCGTGCCTCCATCGCCACCGCCACCATCGCAGACAGCTCCCACCATCGCAGGCAGCAATACCAACTGCGATACTTATTGCACGTCACATGTGGTTTGGATGATTCTAAGCGTATGTGGTGCAGTGGCAGTCCCAAGCATAGCCTGCTATATACGCTCCGGTTGTCACCACTGTGCGAGGAGTGGTCAGCCTGACCCGGAGTAGGAGCAGGAGCATGAGAGAGTGACACTGACTCCACACAGGCCGGAGCGTCCACACAGGTGGGAGCCTCCACGCTGGCCGGGGCGTCCACACAGGCCGGAGCCAGAGTGGCTTGAGATGGATGAGAGATGCATAACGGCTTGAGATGGAGATGCTGGACTGAGCTAGATCCTGATTACGAAGTGGATGGTGAGGACCTCTCAATCCTGTTTAATGAGGAGAAGAGAAAAAGGATGAATATGAAAAGCATATAGGAAATCATTTATTGAATATGAGTTTAATGAATATGCAGCTCCACCTGCACATATTAGCTCTGTTATTGAGTTTATAAGGAAGGCAGTGTGATGATTCTTTTACTTATCATTTCATATGTAGACTGAAAAAATATGAAAATTCATGTATTATTATAATTATGATTTTCAAAATTTTATAGAGTTAAATAAAAATGACATGAAACTTGGGTGAAAGTTTCAATTTTTGAGACATCACTCTGGGGGTCATGGTCCGACATAATCTTTGCAATTTTGCAAAAGTTTTGCAAAATCACCAAGCAATTTTGCAAAAGTTTTGCAAAATCCAAACAAACTTTTGTAAAATCACCGTCGAGGTTTATGGGTAATGGAGAATGTACCTCCACTGCCACAGTTCCCCGTGCCTCCATCGCAGACAGCTCCCACCATCGCAGGCAGCAATACCAACTGCGATACTTATTGCACGTCACATGTGGTTTGGATGATTCTAGGCGTATGTGGTGCAGTGGCAGTCCCAAGCATAGCCTGCTATATACGCTCAGGTTGTCACCACTGTGCGAGGAGTGGTCAGCCTGACCCGGAGCAGGAGCAGGAGCATGAGAGAGTGACACTGACTCCACACAGGCCGGAGCGTCCACACAGGTGGGAGCCTCCACGCTGGCCGGGGCGTCCACACAGGCCGGAGCCAGAGTGGCTTGAGATGGATGAGAGATGCATAACGGCTTGAGATGGAGATGCTGGGCTGAGCTAGATCCTGATTACGAAGTAGATGGTGAGGACCTCTTAATCCTGTTTAATGAGGAGAAGAGAAAAGGATGAATATGAAAAGCATATAGGAAATCATTTATTCAATATGAGTTTAATGAATATGCAGCTCCACCTGCACAGATTAGCTCTGTTATTGAGTTTATAAGGAAGACAGTGTAATGATTCTTTTACTTATCATTTCATATGTAGACTGAAAAAATATGAAAATTCATGTATTATTATAATTATGATTTTCAAAATTTTATAGAGTTAAATAAAAATGACATGAAACTTGGGTGAAAGTTTCAATTTTTGAGACATCACTCTGGGGGTCATGGTCCGACATAATCTTTGCAATTTTGCAAAAATTTTGCAAAATCACCAAGCAATTTTGCAAAAGTTTTGCAAAATCCAAACAAACTTTTGCAAAATCCAAACAAACTTTTGCAAAATCACCGACGAGGTCTATGGGTAGTGGAGAATGTACCTCCACTGCCACAGTTCCCCGTGCCTCCATCGCCACCGCCACCATCGCAGACAGCTCCCACCATCGCAGGCAGCAATACCAACTGCGATACTTATTGCACGTCACATGTGGTTTGGATGATTCTAGGCGTATGTGGTGCAGTGGCAGTCCCAAGCATAGCCTGCTATATACGCTCAGGTTGTCACCACTGTGCGAGGAGTGGTCAGCCTGACCCGGAGCAGGAGCAGGAGCATGAGAGAGTGACACTGACTCCACACAGGCCGGAGCGTCCACACAGGTGGGAGCCTCCACGCTGGCCGGGGCGTCCACACAGGCCGGAGCCAGAATGGCTTGAGATGGATGAGAGATGCATAACGGCTTGAGATGGAGATGCTGGACTGAGCTAGATCCTGATTACGAAGTGGATGGTGAGGACCTCTCAATCCTGTTTAATGAGGAGAAGAGAAAAGGATGAATATGAAAAACATATAGGAAATCATTTATTGAATATGAGTTTAATGAATATGCAGCTCCACCTGCACAGATTAGCTCTGTTATTGAGTTTGTAAGGAAGGCAGTGTGATGATTCTTTTACTTATCATTTCATATGTAGACTGAAAAAATATGAAAATTCATGTATTATTATAATTATGATTTTCAAAATTTTATAGAGTTAAATAAAAATGACATGAAACTTGGGTGAAAGTTTCAATTTTTGAGACATCACTCTGGGGGTCATGGTCCGACATAATCTTTGCAATTTTGCCAAGGTTTTGCAAAATCACCAAGCAATTTTGCAAAAGTTTTGCTAAATCCAAACAAACTTTTGCAAAATCACCGCCGAGGTCTATGGGTAGTGGAGAATGTACCTCCACTGCCACAGTTCCCCGTGCCACCATCGCTACCGCCACCATCGCAGACAGCACCCACCATCGCAGGCAGCAATACCAACTGCGATACTTATTGCACGACACATGTGGTTTGGATGATGCTAGGCGTATGTGGTGCAGTGGCAGTCCCAAGCATAGCCTGCTATATACGCTCAGCTTGTCACCACTGTGCGAGGAGTGGTCAGCCTGACCCGGAGCAGGAGCAGGAGCATGAGAGAGTGACACTGACTCCACACAGGCCGGAGCGTCCACACAGGTGGGAGCCTCCTCGCTGGCCGGGGCGTCCACACAGGCCGGAGCCAGAGTGGCTTGAGATGGATGAGAGATGCATAACGGCTTGAGATGAAGATGCTGGACTGAGCTAGATCCTGATTACGAAGTGGATGGTGAGGACCTCTCAATCTTGTTTAATGAGGAGAAGAGAAAAGGATGAATATGAAAAGCATATAGGAAATCATTTATTGAATATGAGTTTAATGAATATGCAGCTCCACCTGCACAGATTAGCTCTGTTATTGAGTTTGTAAGGAAGGCAGTGTGATGATTCTTTTACTTATCATTTCATATGTAGACTGAAAAAATATGAAAATTCATGTATTATTATAATTATGATTTTCAAAATTTTATGGAGTTAAATAAAAATGACATGAAACTTGGGTGAAAGTTTCAATTTTTGAGACATCACTCTGGAGGTCATGGTCCGACATAATCTTTGCAATTTTGCAAAAGTTTTGCAAAATCACCAAGCAATTTTGCAAAAGTTTTGCAAAATCCAAACAAACTTTTGCAAAATCACCGCCGAGGTCTATGGGTAGTGGAGAATGTACCTCCACTGCCACTGTTCCCAGTGCCTCCATCGCCACCGCCACCATCGCAGACAGCTCCCACCATCGCAGGCAGCAATACCAACTGCGATACTTATTGCACGACACATGTGGTTTGGATGATTCTAGGCGTATGTGGTGCAGTGGCAGTCCCAAGCATAGCCTGCTATATACGCTCAGGTTGTCACCACTGTGCGAGGAGTGGTCAGCCTGACCCGGAGCAGGAGCGGGAGCATTAGAGAGTGACACTGACTCCACACAGGCCAGAGCGTCCACACAGGTGGGAGCCTCCACGCTGGCCGGGGCGTCCACACAGGCCGGAGCCAGAGTGGCTTGAGATGGATGAGAGATGCATAAGAGCTTGAGATGGAGATGTTGGACTGAGCTAGATCCTGATTACGAAGTGGATGGTGAGGACCTCTCAATCCTGTTTAATGAGGAGAAGAGAAAAGGATGAATATGAAAAGCATATAGGAAATCATTTATTGAATATGAGTTTAATGAATATGCAGCTCCACCTGCACAGATTAGCTCTGTTATTGAGTTTATAAGGAAGTCAGTGTGATGATTCTTTTACTTATCATTTCATATGTAGACTGAAAAAATATGAAAATTCATGTATTATTATAATTATGATTTTCAAAATTTTATAGAGTTAAATAAAAATGACATGAAACTTGGGTGAAAGTTTCAATTTTTGAGACATCACTCTGGGGGTCATGGTCCGACATAATCTTTGCAATTTTGCAAAAGTTTTGCAAAATCACCAAGCAATTTTGCAAAAGTTTTGCAAAATCCAAACAAACTTTTGTAAAATCACCGTCAAGGTTTATGGGTAGTGGAGAATGTACCTCCACTGCCACAGTTCCCCGTGCCTCCATCGCAGACAGCTCCCACCATCGCAGGCAGCAATACCAACTGCGATACTTATTGCACGTCACATGTGGTTTGGATGATTCTAGGCGTATGTGGTGCAGTGGCAGTCCCAAGCATAGCCTGCTATATACGCTCAGGTTGTCACCACTGTGCGAGGAGTGGTCAGCCTGACCTGGAGCAGGAGCAGGAGCATGAGAGAGTGACACTGACTCCACACAGGCCGGAGCGTCCACACAGGTGGGAGCCTCCACGCTGGCCGGGGCGTACACACAGGCCGGAGCCAGAGTGGCTTGAGATGGATGAGAGATGCATAATGGCTTGAGATGGAGATGCTGGACTGAGCTAGATCCTGATTACGAAGTAGATGGTGAGGAGCTCTTAATCCTGTTTAATGAGGAGAAGAGAAAAGGATGAATATGAAAAGCATATAGGAAATCATTTATTCAATATGAGTTTAATGAATATGCAGCTCCACCTGCACAGATTAGCTCTGTTATTGAGTTTATAAGGAAGACAGTGTAATGATTCTTTTACTTATCATTTCATATGTAGACTGAAAAAATATGAAAATTCATGTATTATTATAATTATGATTTTCAAAATTTTATAGAGTTAAATAAAAATGACATGAAACTTGGGTGAAAGTTTCAATTTTTGAGACATCACTCTGGGGGTCATGGTCCGACATAATCTTTGCAATTTTGCAAAAGTTTTGCAAAATCCAAACAAACTTTTGCAAAATCCAAACAAACTTTTGCAAAATCACTGCCGAGGTCTATGGGTAGTGGAGAATGTACCTCCACTGCCACAGTTCCCCGTGCCTCCATCGCCACCGCCACCATCGCAGACAGCTCCCACCATCGCAGGCAGCAATACCAACTGCGATACTTATTGCACGTCACATGTGGTTTGGATGATTCTAGGCGTATGTGGTGCAGTGGCAGTCCCAAGCATAGCCTGCTATATACGCTCAGGTTGTCACCACTGTGCGAGGAGTGGTCAGCCTGACCCGGAGCAGGAGCAGGAGCATGAGAGAGTGACACTGACTCCACACAGGCCGGAGCGTCCACACAGGTGGGAGCCTCCACGCTGGCCGGGGCGTCCACACAGGCCGGAGCCAGAGTGGCTTGAGATGGATGAGAGATGCATAACGGCTTGAGATGGAGCTGCTGGACTGAGCTAGATCCTGATTACGAAGTGGATGGTGAGGACCTCTCAATCCTGTTTAATGAGGAGAAGAGAAAAGGATGAATATGAAAAGCATATAGGAAATCATTTATTGAATATGAGTTTAATGAATATGCAGCTCCACCTGCACAGATTAGCTCTGTTATTGAGTTTATAAGGAAGTCAGTGTGATGATTCTTTTACTTATCATTTCATATGTAGACTGAAAAAATATGAAAATTCATGTATTATTATAATTATGATTTTCAAAATTTTATAGAGTTAAATAAAAATGACATGAAACTTGGGTGAAAGTTTCAATTTTTGAGACATCACTCTGGGGGTCATGGTCCGACATAATCTTTGCAATTTTGCAAAAGTTTTGCAAAATCACCAAGCAATTTTGCAAAAGTTTTGCAAAATCCAAACAAACTTTTGTAAAATCACCGTCAAGGTTTATGGGTAGTGGAGAATGTACCTCCACTGCCACAGTTCCCCGTGCCTCCATCGCAGACAGCTCCCACCATCGCAGGCAGCAATACCAACTGCGATAGTTATTGCACATCACATGTGGTTTGGATGATTCTAGGCGTATGTGGTGCAGTGGCAGTCCCAAGCATAGCCTGCTATATACGCTCAGGTTGTCACCACTGTGCGAGGAGTGGTCAGCCTGACCCGGAGCAGGAGCAGGAGCATGAGAGAGTGACACTGACTCCACACAGGCCGGAGCGTCCACACAGGTGGGAGCCTCCACGCTGGTCGGGGCGTACACACAGGCCGGAGCCAGAGTGGCTTGAGATGGATGAGAGATGCATAATGGCTTGAGATGGAGATGCAGGACTGAGCTAGATCCTGATTACGAATTAGATGGTGAGGAGCTCTTAATCTTGTTTAATGAGGAGAAGAGAAAAGGATGAATATGAAAAGCTTATAGGAAATCATTTATTCAATATGAGTTTAATGAATATGCAGCTCCACCTGCACAGATTAGCTCTGTTATTGAGTTTATAAGGAAGACAGTGTAATGATTCTTTTACTTATCATTTCATATGTAGACTGAAAAAATATGAAAATTCATGTATTATTATAATTATGATTTTCAAAATTTTATAGAGTTAAATAAAAATGACATGAAACTTGGGTGAAAGTTTCAATTTTTGAGACATCACTCTGGGGGTCATGCTCCGACATAATCTTTGCAATTTTGCAAAAATTTTGCAAAATCACCAAGCAATTTTGCAAAATCCAAACAAACTTTTGCAAAATCCAAACAAACTTTTGCAAAATCACTGCCGAGGTCTATGGGTAGTGGAGAATGTACCTCCACTGCCACAGTTCCCCGTGCCTCCATCGCCACCGCCACCATCGCAGACAGCTCCCACCATCGCAGGCAGCAATACCAACTGCGATACTTATTGCACGTCACATGTGGTTTGGATGATTCTAGGCGTATGTGGTGCAGTGGCAGTCCCAAGCATAGCCTGCTATATACGCTCAGGTTGTCACCACTGTGCGAGGAGTGGTCAGCCTGACCCGGAGCAGGAGCAGGAGCATGAGAGAGTGACACTGACTCCACACAGGCCGGAGCGTCCACACAGGTGGGAGCCTCCACGCTGGCCGGGGCGTGCACACAGGCCGGAGCCAGAGTGGCTTGAGATGGATGAGAGATGCATAACGGCTTGAGATGGAGATGCTGGACTGAGCTAGATCCTGATTACGAAGTGGATGGTGAGGACCTCTCAATCCTGTTTAATGAGGAGAAGAGAAAAGGATGAATATGAAAAGCATATAGGAAATCATTTATTGAATATGAGTTTAATGAATATGCAGCTCCACCTGCACAGATTAGCTCTTTTATTGAGTTTATAAGGAAGGCAGTGTGATGATCCTTTTCCTTATCATTTCATATGTAGACTGAAAAAATATGAAAATTCATGTATTATTATAATTATGATTTTCAAAATTTTATAGAGTTAAATAAAAATGACATGAAACTTGGGTGAAAGTTTCAATTTTTGAGACATCACTCTGGGGGTCATGGTCCGACATAATCTTTGCAATTTTGCAAAAATTTTGCAAAATCACCAAGCAATTTTGCAAAAGTTTTGCAAAATCCAAACAAACTTTTGCAAAATCACCGACGAGGTCTATGGGTAGTGGAGAATGTACCTCCACTGCCACAGTTCCCCGTGCCTCCATCGCCACCGCCACCATCGCAGACAGCTCCCACCATCGCAGGCAGCAATACCAACTGCGATACTTATTGCACGTCACATGTGGTTTGGATGATTCTAGGCGTATGTGGTGCAGTGGCAGTCCCAAGCATAGCCTGCTATATACGCTCAGGTTGTCACCACTGTGCGAGGAGTGGTCAGCCTGACCCGGAGCAGGAGCAGGAGCTTGAGAGAGTGACACTGACTCCACACAGGCCGGAGCGTCCACACAGGTGGGAGCCTCCACGCTGGCCGGGGCGTCCACACAGGCCGGAGCCAGAGTGGCTTGAGATGGATGAGAGATGCATAACGGCTTGAGATGGAGATGCTGGACTGAGCTAGATCCTGATTACGAAGTGGATGGTGAGGACCTCTCAATCCTGTTTAATGAGGAGAAGAGAAAAGGATGAATATGAAAAGCATATAGGAAATCATTTATTGAATATGAGTTTAATGAATATGCAGCTCCACCTGCACAGATTAGCTCTGTTATTGAGTTTATAAGGAAGGCAGTGTGATGATTCTTTTCCTTATCATTTCATATGTAGACTGAAAAAATATGAAAATTCATGTATTATTATAATTATGATTTTCAAAATTTTATAGAGTTAAATAAAAATGACATGAAACTTGGGTGAAAGTTTCAATTTTTGAGACATCACTTTGGGGGTCATGGTCCGACATAATCTTTGCAATTTTGTAAAAGTTTTGCAAAATCACCAAGCAATTTTGCAAAAGTTTTGCAAAATCCAAACAAACTTTTGTAAAATCACTGTCGAGGTTTATGGGTAGTGGAGAATGTACCTCCACTGCCACAGTTCCCCGTGCCTCCATCGCAGACAGCTCCCACCATCGCAGGCAGCAATACCAACTGCGATACTTATTGCACGTCACATGTGGTTTGGATGATTCTAGGCGTATCTGGTGCAGTGGCAGTCCCAAGCATAGCCTGCTATATACGCTCAGGTTGTCACCACTGTGCGAGGAGTGGTCAGCCTGACCCGGAGCAGGAGCAGGAGCATGAGAGAGTGACACTGACTCCACACAGGCCGGAACGTCCACACAGGTGGGAGCCTCCACGCTGGCCGGGGCGTCCACACAGGCCGGAGCCAGAGTGGCTTGAGATGGATGAGAGATGCATAACGGCTTGAGATGGAGATGCTGGACTGAGCTAGATCCTGATTACGAAGTGGATGGTGAGGACCTCTCAATCCTGTTTAATGAGGAGAAGAGAAAAGGATGAATATGAAAAGCATATAGGAAATCATTTATTGAATATGAGTTTAATGAATATGCAGCTCCACCTGCACATATTAGCTCTGTTATTGAGTTTATAAGGAAGGCAGTGTGATGATTCTTTTACTTATCATTTCATATGTAGACTGAAAAAATATGAAAATTCATGTATTATTATAATTATGATTTTCAAAATTTTATAGAGTTAAATAAAAATGACATGAAACTTGGGTGAAAGTTTCAATTTTTGAGACATCACTCTGGGGGTCATGGTCCGACATAATCTTTGCAATTTTGCAAAAGTTTTGCAAAATCACCAAGCAATTTTGCAAAAAGTTTTGCAAAATCCAAACAAACTTTTGCAAAATCACCGCCGAGGTCTATGGGTAGTGGAGAATGTACCTCCACTGCCACAGTTCCCCGTGCCTCCATCGCCACCGCCACCATCGCAGACAGCTCCCACCATCGCAGGCAGCAATACCAACTGCGATACTTATTGCACGTCACATGTGGTTTGGATGATTCTAGGCGTATGTGGTGCAGTGGCAGTCTCAAGCATAGCCTGCTATATACGCTCAGGTTGTCACCACTGTGCGAGGAGTGGTCAGCCTGACCCGGAGCAGGAGCAGGAGCATGAGAGAGTGACACTGACTCCACACAGGCCGGAGCGTCCACACAGGTGGGAGCCTCCACGCTGGCCGGGGCGTCCACACAGGCCGGAGCCAGAGTGGCTTGAGATGGATGAGAGATGCATAACGGCTTGAGATGGAGATGCTGGACTGAGCTAGATCCTGATTACGAAGTGGATGGTGAGGACCTCTCAATCCTGTTTAATGAGGAGAAGAGAAAAGGATGAATATGAAAAGCATATAGGAAATCATTTATTGAATATGAGTTTAATGAATATGCAGCTCCACCTGCACAGATTAGCTCTGTTATTGAGTTTATAAGGAAGGCAGTGTGATGATTCTTTTACTTATCATTTCATATGTAGACTGAAAAAATATGAAAATTCATGTATTATTATAATTATGATTTTCAAAATTTTATAGAGTTAAATAAAAATGACATGAAACTTGGGTGAAAGTTTCAATTTTTGAGACATCACTCTGGGGGTCATGGTCCGACATAATCTTTGCAATTTTGCAAAAGTTTTGCAAAATCACCAAGCAATTTTGCAAAAAGTTTTGCAAAATCCAAACAAACTTTTGCAAAATCACCGCCGAGGTCTATGGGTAGTGGAGAATGTACCTCCACTGCCACAGTTCCCCGTGCCTCCATCGCCACCGCCACCATCGCAGACAGCTCCCACCATCGCAGGCAGCAATACCAACTGCGATACTTATTGCACGTCACATGTGGTTTGGATGATTCTAGGCGTATGTGGTGCAGTGGCAGTCCCAAGCATAGCCTGCTATATACGCTCAGGTTGTCACCACTGTGCGAGGAGTGGTCAGCCTGACCCGGAGCTGGAGCAGGAGCATGAGAGAGTGACACTGACTCCACACAGGCCGGAGCGTCCACACAGGTGGGAGCCTCCACGCTGGCCGGGGCGTCCACACAGGCCGGAGCCAGAGTGGCTTGAGATGGATGAGAGATGCATAACGGCTTGAGATGGAGATGCTGGACTGAGCTAGATCCTGATTACGAAGTGGATGGTGAGGACCTCTCAATCCTGTTTAATGAGGAGAAGAGAAAAGGATGAATATGAAAAACATATAGGAAATCATTTATTGAATATGAGTTTAATGAATATGCAGCTCCACCTGCACAGATTAGCTCTGTTATTGAGTTTGTAAGGAAGGCAGTGTGATGATTCTTTTACTTATCATTTCATATGTAGACTGAAAAAATATGAAAATTCATGTATTATTATAATTATGATTTTCAAAATTTTGTAGAGTTAAATAAAAATGACATGAAACTTGGGTGAAAGTTTCAATTTTTGAGACATCACTCTGGGGGTCATGGTCCGACATAATCTTTGCAATTTTGCAAAAGTTTTGCAAAATCACCAAGCAATTTTGCAAAAAGTTTTGCAAAATCCAAACAAACTTTTGCAAAATCACCGCCGAGGTCTATGGGTAGTGGAGAATGTACCTCCACTGCCACAGTTCCCCGTGCCTCCATCGCCACCGCCACCATCGCAGACAGCTCCCACCATCGCAGGCAGCAATACCAACTGCGATACTTATTGCACGTCACATGTGGTTTGGATGATTCTAGGCGTATGTGGTGCAGTGGCAGTCCCAAGCATAGCCTGCTATATACGCTCAGGTTGTCACCACTGTGCGAGGAGTGGTCAGCCTGACCCGGAGCAGGAGCAGGAGCATGAGAGAGTGACACTGACTCCACACAGGCCGGAGCGTCCACACAGGTGGGAGCCTCCACGCTGGCCGGGGCGTCCACACAGGCCGGAGCCAGAGTGGCTTGAGATGGATGAGAGATGCATAACGGCTTGAGATGGAGATGCTGGACTGAGCTAGATCCTGATTACGAAGTGGATGGTGAGGACCTCTCAATCCTGTTTAATGAGGAGAAGAGAAAAGGATGAATATGAAAAACATATAGGAAATCATTTATTGAATATGAGTTTAATTAATATGCAGCTCCACCTGCACAGATTAGCTCTGTTATTGAGTTTGTAAGGAAGGCAGTGTGATGATTCTTTTACTTATCATTTCATATGTAGACTGAAAAAATATGAAAATTCATGTATTATTATAATTTTGATTTTCAAAATTTTATAGAGTTAAATAAAAATGACATGAAACTTGGGTGAAAGTTTCAATTTTTGAGACATCACTCTGGGGGTCATGGTCTGACATAATCTTTGCAATTTTGCAAAAGTTTTGCAAAATCACCAAGCAATTTTGCAAAAAGTTTTGCAAAATCCAAACAAACTTTTGCAAAATCACCGCCGAGGTCTATGGGTAGTGGAGAATGTACCTCCACTGCCACAGTTCCCCGTGCCTCCATCGCCACCGCCACCATCGCAGACAGCTCCCACCATCGCAGGCAGCAATACCAACTGCGATACTTATTGCACGTCACATGTGGTTTGGATGATTCTAGGCGTATGTGGTGCAGTGGCAGTCCCAAGCATAGCCTGCTATATACGCTCAGGTTGTCACCACTGTGCGAGGAGTGGTCAGCCTGACCCGGAGCAGGAGCAGGAGCATGAGAGAGTGACACTGACTCCACACAGGCCGGAGCGTCCACACAGGTGGGAGCCTCCACGCTGGCCGGGGCGTCCACACAGGCCGGAGCCAGAGTGGCTAGAGATGGATGAGAGATGCATAACGGCTTGAGATGGAGATGCTGGACTGAGCTAGATCCTGATTACGAAGTGGATGGTGAGGACCTCTCAATCCTATTTAATGAGGAGAAGAGAAAAGGATGAATATGAAAAGCATATAGGAAATCATTTATTGAATATGAGTTTAATGAATATGCAGCTCCACCTGCACAGATTAGCTCTGTTATTGAGTTTATAAGGAAGGCAGTGTGATGATTCTTTTACTTATCATTTCATATGTAGACTGAAAAAATATGAAAATTCATGTATTATTATAATTATGATTTTCAAAATTTTATAGAGTTAAATAAAAATGACATGAAACTTGGGTGAAAGTTTCAATTTTTGAGACATCACTCTGGGGGTCATGGTCCGACATAATCTTTGCAATTTTGCAAAAGTTTTGCAAAATCCAAACAAACTTTTGCAAAATCATCGCTGAGGTCTATGGGTAGTGGAGAATGTACCTCCACTGCCACAGTTCCTCATGCCTCCATCGCCATCGACACCATCGTAGACAGCTCCCACCATCGCAGACAGCAATACCAACTGCGATACTTATTGCACGTCACATGTGGTTTGGATGATTCTAGGCGTATGTGGTGCAGTGGCAGTCCCAAGCATAGCCTGCTATATACGCTCAGGTTGTCACCACTGTGCGAGGAGTGGTCAGCCTGACCCGGAGCAGGAGCAGGAGCATGAGAGAGTGACACTGACTCCACACAGGCCGGAGCGTCCACACAAGTGGGAGCCTCCACGCTGGCCGGGGCGTCCACACAGGCCGGAGCTAGAGTGGCTTGAGATGGATGAGAGATGCATAACGGCTTGAGATGGAGATGCTGGACTGAGCTAGATCCTGATTACGAAGTGGATGGTGAGGACCTCTCAATCCTGTTTAATGAGGAGAAGAGAAAAGGATGAATATGAAAAGAATATAGGAAATCATTTGTCCAAACTTTTGGATATTCCCTGTAAATCTGGATTAATAATATGCAAGGACAAGTCTGTTGAACTATTTATCGTTGCTCTAGAATGCATATGGTGAAGTTATAATCGGATTGAAGCTTTGTAGAGGGTAATGTGCTCAACAGATGTGTTTTAAAGAACCAAATTAACTGCAACTTCGATTGTTGTGTGTCATTTTGATGAACAGTCATGGAAAGGCCATATGGTGTAGCAATGAGTATGAGCTGACCTAACTGAATGTGGTTTTAATTTTTAAGCATTGAGGAATGATATGGGGGCGAATAAGGTAACCAAAATTGTAGTTGGGGTGGAACTGAAAATATGCTCATGTAGCACTGCCAAATAGTAGGGACACGGTTTTATGAGTTGGGTTGACATGTACGTTTGTCTGCTGTTTGCATATATGTGATGTTTGTTCTTCAATGATGTTGGGTTTGATGCCTAAATATCAGTATGCCTTTGGATTTAGATCTTGTAAATACTTGGATTACTTTCTGCAAGTTTCCTTGATGGCCCTTTTGCTATTTCGACAAACCCTTCAATATGCATGCTCGACAGTTAAACCAGTCCGGAGGGAAAATTGAAATGAAAAAAGGATGGAAATCTCAAACATTTACTCAAAATAATGGAAGAAATACAAAATTCGCTCTACAAAAATTTTAATAATTGATGTCCTCTTTACAACAATCACTCAACAACCCAATTATAAGATCACTATATGATTGGAAAAAATGTAAGATCATCATCTGATCTCTGTAGGTGAGAAAAAATTGGAAGTTAAAAAAAAAAGAAAAAGAAAAAAGGCAATTACATTCTGAGCACTCGATGACTCACTCTCTCAACCCCTTGAAAAAGCTAATGGGAAATGCAAACTACTTACAGTAATTTATGTTTTTGTTTTTTTTTTTCCTTGTAATCATAGAAAACTAAAGTGAAACGCTCAATCTGTTGACTGCAACAGGAAATGAAAATCCGACCGCTGACCAAGGAGAGCTGGTGGCTCCACGTCAGATAGACTGATATCAGGGAAAGATCGGGATATCTCTTCCATTGTGAAAGTTATGCTGTAATAAGGAAAATCAGTTAGTAATATTATGATATTATCATGGTTTTACGTCATTCTCTGGTGGGTCATCTGAGTTTCCAGTTTATTACCTCGAATCCACATCAAGCAAGAAAGAATTATTTGGTAGGTTAATTGAAGTGTTAGGTTTGCTTTCTTTTGCTGATTGTATGCAGAAAGTGTAAGAAATTTTAATAATTCGTACATGAAATTTAGAACACCTAAATTACAAGATACAGATTCTAAATTCAAGATTTAGAACATACCTGTATGAGTCATGATATTCGATCTTCAAGTTTCTTTCGCGGAAGGGCAAGGTCTTCCTCTCTTTCTTCAAAGCAATAGGCGGCTCTCAATGGGACAAGCCAATTTAGGGTTATGAAGTGGAGAGGAGACCTAGCCTGTATTTATAATGAAATCTAATGGGCTCTCCCATTATGGGCCACAATTAGATTAAGGCCTACACTTAACCGCCTCAACCACATCAATTAAAAGATGTAAATAAGCTCATCAAAATAGATCACTTAATAATATTGAGCTCATCTCATTGGACCATAAATTCAGCCCGTTTTTCACAAATTAAAAATTAACTATCAATTAATGGAAGTCCAATATAGGAAAAATTTCAACATTCTCCCACTTGGACAACATTAATTGTAGTCATTTAAAATAAAAATAAAATCAAATATATTTTTGAAAAACGACTCTCGGGCTAATCAAACAAAACTCAATGTGGCCATAATAAAAATAATATGGTCCTAAGACAACATCTCAAACACGACCCGGTCCAATAAAACTATTATTTTCGAACCATGGCGGACTTTACATCCTTTATTGACATAGGACCAATCCATGATTACAAAAAATAATAATTCTATTGACATGGATCAAGATGTGGTAGTGTAGCAAGAAAATAACATCTCAATATGTGATCTGATAAACATGTTATTTTCATTGTCAGTCCTCCAAATGATTTCTCTTTAACAACATGCTTCAACAATAAGCTAGAGAAATCCATTAGCTTCAACAATAATCTAGTATGTCTCCTAACTTAAAATCACAAGATTTTCTCAAATGGTGTAATTAGAGACATACTCAATTGACAAAGCAGTCATACTTAAGATATACACCAAGTCTTAAGATTTTGTGTAAAATGACATATCATAAATGTGCACACATATAACATAACAATAACATCATGCTAATCCATAAGGATAATCATCCAAATATTTATTATTCATCAAATAGATGTATCTCAACCATAATGAGTGTCAAATATCACATATGGAATTAAATCAATACTAAAGTTCTTAACACATAAATAAACTCCCACTAACCAAGTACATCAAAAGACCCCAAAATGCCCATGTTGTCAACATGTTTCTTAAAAGTTACAGGTCTCATTCCCTTGGTTAAAGGATCAGCAAGAATTGATTCTGTATGAATATGTTCGATCACAATGTCACCCTTCTTCACAAGATCCCTAACAGAAAGATATTTAATTTTCATATGTTTAGACCCACTAGAATGTTTGTTGTTCTTTGAGAAGAACAAAGCTGCACTATTATCACAATAAATTGTTAGTGGTCTAGAGATGGAATCAACAATCATAAGTCCTGAAATAAAATTCCTTAGCTATATAGTTTGTGTTGCAGCTCCATAACAAGCTACAAATTCAGCTTGCATAATAGAAGAAGCTGTGAGAGTTTGTTTAACACTCTTCCATGCTATTGCTCCTCCAGCTAACATGAAAATATATCCTGAAGTGGATTTTAAATCATCCGGACACCCAGCAAAATCTGAATCTAAGTAACCAATCACCTCAAGACTATCAACTCTCCTATAAACAAGCATGTAATTTTTTGTTCTTCGCAAGTATCTCATAACTTTCTTAGCTGTCACCTAGTGATCTAATCCTGGTTTAGAAAGATATCTGCCAAGAACACTAACTGCAAAAGCAATGTCAGGCCTAGTACAAACTTGTGCATACATTAAACTGCCAACAACACTTGCATAAGGTATATTCTTCATAGACTCCTCCTCAAGATCATTCTTGGGGCATTGACTTAAAATGAATTTATCACCTTTCACGACAGGTACATCCCCAAACTTACAATTATGCATATTAAATCTTTCAAGCACACGATCTATATATGCCATTTGAGAAAGTCCCAACAACCCACGACTCCTATCCCGATGAATTTGAATGCCTAACACAAAAGATGTTTCACCAAGATCTTTCATGTCAAATATTTTGCACAACAATTGCTTAATCTCATGAAGTAAGCCCAAATCATTACTTGCAAGCAAAATATCATCATCATAAAGAACAAGAAAAATAAATTTGCTCCCGCTGACCTTAAGATATATGCATTGATCTATCTTGTTCTCAACAAAACCAAGAGAACTTACTATCTCATCAAATTTCAAGTACCACTGACGAGAAGCCTGTTTGAGACTATAGATAGACTTCTTCAACTTGCACACTAATTGTTCTTTCCCATTCTCCTTAAAACCCTCAGCCTGTATCATATAAATTTCTTCACTAAGCTCACCATTCAGGAAAACTGTCTTCACATCCATCTGGTGAAGTTCCAGATCAAAATGAGCCACTAATGCCATAATAATCCTGAAAGAATCTTTAGTAGAGACAGGTGAGAAAGTTTCATTAAAATCTATACCTTCCCTCTGACTATACCATTTTGCTACCAATCTAGCCTTAAATCTTTCAATCTTACCTTTGGAGTCCATCTTAGTTTTAAACACCCACTTGCAGCCAATGAGTTTACTTCCCTCAGGAAGTTCTACAAGCTCACACACTTCATTGTGTGCCATAGAATGCATCTCATCTTTCATGGCACCTACCCACATATCAGACTGAGGACAAGTAATAGCATCATGGTATGTAACAGGATCAACAATATCACCAATATTATAATCACTTTCCCCAAGGTATACATAATATTCATCAGAAATAACAGGTCTCCTTGGTCTTGTAGACATTCTCAAGGAAATTTCAGTAGTAGGCTCTAAAGGCTGAGGATCCTCAATAGGAACAAGAGGATCAATTGCAGGAACAGGAGGATCAATCACTGGAGCAGGAAAATTAACAATAGGAGCATGTACAATATTCTATTGCATAACAAGTAAAGGAATAGAAACAAATTTATCTTGCTCATGCTCACTAATAGGCTGTGAGCAACCAACATCAACAACATCAAGCTCCATAAATTTTGCTGGTAAGGACTCAATAATTTTAGTACCACGTGTAGGACAATAGAACAGGTATCCTTTCGAATGTTCTGGGTAACCTATGAAAAAACAACGAGTAGTTCTAGAATCAGTCTTTTTCTCAAAAGGGTTATAGATTTTGACCTCAGTAGGACAACCCCAGACTCGAAAATGGTTAAGGCTTGGTTTCCTATTGGTCCATAATTCAAAAGGTGTCTTTGGAACAGATTTGCTAGGAACTCTGTTAAGAATGTATGAAGCCGTTTTAATGGCTTCTCCCCAAAGATAATTAGGTAAGTTACACCTACTCATCATGCTCCTTATCATGTTTTTAAGGGTGCGATTACGCCTTTCAGCCACACCATTCTGCTCGGGACTACCAGGCATGGTATATTGGGCAACAATCCCACAATCTTGCAAGTACTTGGCAAACGGTCCCAAATGCTGTCCAGACACGTCATGTTTGCCATAATACTCACCACCACGGTCAGACCTAACAATTTTGATAACTTTTCCTAATTGTTTCTCTACCTCAGTCTTGAAAATTTTAAACTTTTCAAGAGAATCAGATTTTTCATTAATTAAATAAATATATCCATAACGAGAGAAATCATCAATAAATGTAATAAAATATTTATTACCACACAAGGTACGTGAGTAAGGTCCACTGATATTAGTGTGAATGATTTCTAAAAGATCTAAACTACGAGTTGCACTTTTCTTCTTAGTCTTGGTCAATTTTCCCCTAATGCAATCAACACAAGTTTCAAGGTCTCCAAAATCAAGGAGAGAAAGAATGTCATTTTTTATTAATCTTTCCACTCTTTCTCTAGAAATGTGACCCAAACGTTTATGCCACAGCTGTGAAGATTTTTCTTTAACGAGAGGTCTCTTAGATACAACATTCACAATATTTGAAAGATCATATTCATTATTGGTAGCTAAGCATATACTATAGAGACCATTTGATAAAACACAATGACCAACAATTTTGGAATTTAAAGACAATTGAGTTTTACCATTACTAAAATTAAAACAATATCTAATTTTATCAAGCAAAGAAACTGAAATCAAATTTCGCCTAAATGACGGTACATAAAAAGTATTTTCTAAAACAAGTTGAAAACCTGTGTCTAAATTCAACCTAACAGTTCCTATGAACTCAACATGGACTTCATTATTATCTCCTACTTTAAGCTTGGCTTCCCCTTCACTTGGCCTTCGTTTGCTTGTGAATCCCTGTAAAGTCATGGCAACATGAACAGAAGCTCCACTATCAATCTACCAAGAATTTAATGGGACATTAACAAAATTGGATTCAAAGCAAACAAAGGCTAGTGATAGTGAATTACCTTCTTCTTTATTCTTCTTTTCTAACCAAGACTTGAATCGAGTGCACTCACTTTTCTTATGACCTCTTTTCTTGCAAAAGTAACACTTGACATCTTTTTGAATGGTAGCCTTAGGACCTCCCACATTCTGACCAGTATCATGCCTTTTAAAATCCCGACCATTCTTTGGAGCATAATGATTAGGTTTTCTATTATTTCCCTGATACCCACCTTTGAAACTAGATTTAGGCTGAGAAACAAACAAGGCAGTTTCACTCTTTTCTTTTCTAAGTTTTTCTTCCTCAGAATCACACTTGGAGATAAGGTCATTAATTGTCCAAGACTCATTTTGGGTATTATAGGCAGTTTTAATTTGGCTAAACTCGGGAGGCAAAGAGTTAAGAGTGTGATGAACAATGAAATCATTAGGAATAACAATTTTGAAGACTTTGAGTTTGGTTTGAACATGGACCATTCTAAGGATATATTCCCTAACACCACCTACATTGTCATATTTCATACTCGTTAATTCATTCATTAGGCCCCCAGCTTCAGTCTTATTGGATACCTTGTATCTCTCTCCTACAGCGGTGAAGAACTCCTTAGCATTCTTGGTTTCAGGCAAACCACTCATAAGGTGTTCAGAGATAGACCTTTTCATAGCAATCATACTCAGCCTATTAAATTTCTCCCACTTTGCATAAAGTTCTTTTTCATCAGGAGAACTCTCATTAGTAGGTTTTGCAGGTTCATTCTCTTTCAAGGCAAAGTCTATATAAGCAATTCCCAGGGCAAACTCAATATCTTGCTTCCATCTCTTATAATTAGAACCAGTCAAGACTTCAATGTTGGCATTATTACTATTCACAGCAAAAGAGACTGTACAAAGCAACGAAAATATAAACAATTAGCAAAATTGGCCAATAAATAAATAAAATATGCTTTGAACACAATAAGTCATATTTTATTAAGAGAGTCCAAATACATCACTACAAACTCCCATTTGGGCAGAGAATGCAATATGCTATAGGTCCTCTCTTTCATGAAACTAACCAATGAGAATGCTCAAGTTTTGAAAAATTTATCCCCTTTGGGCAGATAAACCTTCTAGATTATTGCACATCTACCACAATGTTTCATGACATCTCCAAATTACAATACACAACAACCCCCTTTGGGAAGGTAATTATATATTATAATTTAGAGACAATCCCGTAACAAAAGCATGAGAAAAACTATAAATTTCAATGAATAGACCATTTTGGTGGCAACCATCCATCTTAACTCATAGAATTTCCCAAAATGGGATATTATAATAAATTGCCCATAATTAAATATCATGTGATCAATCAATATGAGGTACTAATCAATATGTATCTCTTTACATCACTCATCATCAATCGTTGCATTCAGGTTTCAATTATATATATATATATATTTATTAAAATTAAGTAATTTAAATTCAAATCTACCAACATTTAATCAAAATATGTAGATCATAAGAAAAAAAAATTTCAGCATACAAATCACTAGGGACTAAAATTAGAATTACACAAATACCCTCTACAAATTATAACAATTCAATCAAAATTATATCAAAATGAGAGAAAAAATAATTTATATGAGTAAATCATGTGTCTATTCGTCAACAAAATTCATAAATAATTAATAAAAAAAAATTTAATAGGATGATCGAATATGACATAATCAAATATAAAAGTCCAATTTGATGACAATCAATTGTAGCCGCCTAACCATTCAAAATCTGAAGCAATATTCATGACAATCAATTGCAGCCGCCAAGCCATACAATAAAAAAAAAAATTAAAGCAATATTGATGACAATCAATTATAGCCGCCAACCATTCAAGAAAAACTGAAGGTCAGATTAGTTTTTTTTTTTTTTTTTTGCTGTAGCTTTTGATCGACAGCAGCTTTTGAGCGACACCGTCTGCTGTCTGTATTAATCACAGCCATAGACGGTGACACAAAAAAGAAATTGAATTCTAGACTCGAATCATAAAAATTGTAGCATAAATTGTATCGGATTCTAAATTCATATATGATAGGTTCTAATACCACATGTAAGAAATTTTAATAATTCGTACATGAAATTTAGAACACCTAAATTACAAGATACAGATTCTAAATTCAAGATTTAGAACATACCTGTATGAGTTATGATATTCGATCTTCAAGTTTCTTTCGCGGAAGGACAAAGTCTTCCTCTCCTTCTGCAATAGGCGGCTCTCAATGGGGCAAGCCAATTTAGGGTTATGAAGTGGAGAGGAGACCTGACCTGTATTTATAATGAAATCTAATGGGCTCTCCTATTACGGGCCACAATTAGATTAAGGTTTACACTTAACCGACTCAACCACATCAATTAAAAAATGTAAATAAGCCCATCAAAATAGATCACTTAATAATATTGGGCTCATCTCATTGGACCATAAATTCAGCCCGTTTTTCACAAATTAAAAATTAACTATCAATTAATGGAAGTCCAATATAGGAAAAATTCCAACAGAAAGAGCATGGAATCTTCGCCATTGAGTCTGTAAGGGACAAGAATTTATAGAGTAATCAGCTTTGAGAATCAAGGTAACAGTTGCAATTTGAATCTTCTTCATTTGTAAAAAAAATCCAAATGATGCAAATAATTGAATTCCCAAAGATTTGGACTATTCTCTGTACTCTCAAAGTCGTCATTTGATTTATCAGGATTTGATTTTCTAAATTCTTAATATTCTGTAGTGGCAAATGAGTTCTGAACTTCTTATCTAAACCTGCTTCAGGATGCCTATTAATCATCCTTGTTTCAATGATATAAAATAAACACTCCACAACTAGAGTCGATTCATTACCTGAACTTTAGTAGCTGCTTTGTTTCTTCTTCTGCGCCTGTATTCATCTCGGGATGCCATTGCTCGCAAACCAGTTTGAATGACTATTGCTGCTGCCTGTAAGTCTGTGTAAGATTTTCTTGCTGCATGAGCACGTAGATGTTTCTGTATACGGATTGACGCTGCTTCCTTCCTCATATGTTCATAGAGCTTACGTGCAAGTTGTGCTGTGTTAGGCAGCAAAAGAAACTTTGTCATTTCCATTTCTTTTCAGTTAATAGCTTGCAGATCTTGTTTTAGATTAGGTTGTGTTGGGATCAGGTCCAAAATTTCCTGCCCCCTCAAACCAGATCAGTTAATAGTTGTGCTATATAATTGTTAGATTTGAATCCAATTCAAAAGTTGGATCAAAGGGAAGCACATGTACCAAATGCTTTCTTTAATTGGATATTACGCACTGTTGAAATGCTACTATAGTACACATTAGAATGTCGAAAACTGGGAGTTGGTGTCCGGTTTATAATACTTCTGATTGAGCAATTTTTTTGCACGTATATGTTCTCCCTAGGAACAAATAGGTTACCTCTCCAAAGTTTCTGCAGGTGAATTGTGGCCCTTCTGAGGGTAATGAACTCTTTACGTGTGAGATGTGTCCGTATTTGCCTTTGAATCCGCCTCACAGCATTAGCCAGAACTTCAGTTCTTCTAGCATCTAACTCTGCCATCTGTCCAGCTCTGAGAAACACCTTTGTTTTCCCAATCTGAAGTATAGAGTAGCAAGCTTCAGAGTTCGCCCTTATCTCAAAGAAGTTTCCTGACAGAATTCATAGCAAGGATGCTGCTATCTATTTTATTATAGTGTGACCTCTAAATTTATTACCTGATAGCCCTTTAAGCCCATCCTGTCCAAAATTGCAACACATGCTGATTTGTCATCGGATCTGCAGAGGAGAATGCAGTGAGGCATCTTGTAAGTTGTAATTTGTGAATGTGGATGATATCATTGCCAAGAGAACCACTACATGTGAAGATGGATGCTCAAAGTTGTGCCATGACCTCAAGGTCCTGGCTTCTAATTATCGTGAAAAGCCAAGGTACGAAAAATGAGGTACGCTGATATGTACCTGTCTAAAACATCTGGAGCCAACATTCCAAAGCGGTCAAGGAACTCGTCAAATGTCCTTTTAGTTGGGTATCCAGCACAGCTTATCCGAATTGCCTCTAATACACCCTGCCACAATTACCACTACATCTTTGTCAATGGAATCATATTCAAAGTAAGCAGCATGTTGCTAGTAGCAAAGTTGGAGAAGAATTTAACTTACCCCATATCTTAAGTGGTTTAAGACGTTGAAGTTCTCAAAGATTCCAGGCTTTAGAACTGCATTGGGCTTTACACATCTGATATAATGTGGCTCCGTTGTGTTCAGGGTTTCCATTAAAGCTTGTAATTGTTGCTGGTTGAATTGACAAGGGAGAAACTCAAGGTCTTAGAAATAAATGAATTAAAATGACTCTAATCCATTCATATTTGGCTTTACTTTGAAGCGAGTACCAATCGAAGAGAACTTGGATTGCTTAGATGTTTCCTCTGGTAATGGAGGAAAGAGATTTGCAACAAAAGGACAATTAGAGGCATCTAGAAGAGCCTGATGTTCTGCTATTACATAATCCTTGTTTTTGTCGAGAAATTGATCAGCTTGGTAAGTAACCAATTTGACCAAAAGGTTCAAAGTGAGAAGCAATGATTTTTGCATGTAAGTGGATAGGAAAAAACAGAATGCATGATTCTGCTTACGTCTCCAGCATAATGGTTGATTGTGAAGTCAGTTCGAGCAAGCTTTGGCTTACTAAAACGTTTGTGCGCTTTATATGTCTGGTACATCTTCTGTGCAAATGTCTCATGGGTTGCCTTGGGAAACATACTGCAGATGAATTGATTTCAGGTATGTGTCTCTATATTTTTGTATTGATTGTCTCTATTTATTGTTTACGTTTTCCTTTCTGAGGTAAAAGAAATCAAAAAAATAAATCTATTTATTTATCCTATCCCAACCCAATCCTCTTTAAGGAGAGTATGGTGTTTTTTGGTCCCCTCAAATAGCAAGGGATATCGATGTTATGTGCCTGGGTCACCTAGCTGCGGCTTGAACCATAGATACAAGGATCATAGATACTCCTAGCGTCCCACGACCCAAAATGGGGTAGGTCTGCGATCCAAATACTCAAAGTACTGTCTCTAAATTATAACTCAAATCGCAAATTGATTCATGATTTAAGTAATCTTACATCATAATTTCAACCCCAAATCATAACTCTAACTTGTTATTTCTTTATTTTGGTATTCTTTAAACTCATAATTTTACAACATTTATTAGAAATATAAAATAAATATTTATTCAAACAGGGAACTATCTTTTCTCTGACAATTTTCCTTGTTCCTTTATTCAAAGGTTCCTTTACATTAAGATCGTCTTAAACAGGGGACTTCTACCATTTTATTTTCTTTTGTCATTTATAGTTTTTCTGGGTAAATTGGTTGTTTGTATGTTAGAACTCTCTCACCAGAATATTCGTAGTTACCGAGCGTACTTTACGTCTCAAATGTGTGCTTCACCAAAAGTTATTACAGCAGGAAAGATATTGAACAAGTGAGATGAGTTACCTGACTTATGACTTTGTGTTGTCTCACTAGTTCCTGTTGTTGTCAGTGGAGCCATTCAATAAAATGGTGGCCATCTCACATACAATAATAGTTTTGAATTACGGGAAAGTAACAGTTTTGAATTTCATTCTTTCTGTCAGACCTAAATGATGACATACTAGGTATTACAATGAGCCCCTGTTTTCCTTAGTGTCTCCATTTTAAGTGATGAGTTCAGTTTGTCAGTTCAAGTGTCGCGATAAGTGCATTTTGACCTTCCAGAGTTGAGAGAACGTCTGAAAACACCTCCAGCTTGCCAATTGTTAATGCATGAGTGCAATATGTTTAGTTAGTGATTTAAGTTTTGCTGTGTTAAGGTTTTTCTCCAAAGACATTCAAATGTCTTGTTTAAGATGAATAAGTCGAGTTTGCAATTGCGTTAGTGGTACTACAGTCATGTGACTGAGGAAAATTTCATGTGTGATTGGGGAAAAAGGCAAGTGTATGTTGTTTTTTGTGGAAAAAATTAAATATCGTTCTTGATTTGGTTTGAATTGATTCAATGTCGAAATTTGAAGGATGAAACTTTAAGGGCATGTTTGTTTCGAGGATTGCTATGGAAGGTATTGAGAAATGTATTCTTTAGGGCATTTCCAACCCTTACTCCAATTTAGACTCAAATTTAAATTTAAGTAAAAAAGTCTAAAAAACTTGTTCCAACCCTTGACTCAAACTTATATCAAATTCAATACCCATTAAATTAGTACCGGTAATAGAAAGTATTCCAATCCCCTCCCAAGTTTGTCAGTTCAAGAAATACTATAGTGGGTATCACAAACAACCATCTATTCTATCACATCTTGTATAACAAATATACAATTTTACCTTTAACAACATCCATTCATTACTCTATTCCAGATGTATGGTAAAAAAAAATTTGTAAAAGAAAAAAATTTAAAAAAACCGGTGACATCGTACGCTTAAATATAATATAAGGAAAATAATTAAAATAATTTTATTTCAAAAAAATTTTAAAAAAAACTGATGACACCGTACGCTTAAACATAATGTGAGAAAAAAAAAATTCAAAATCAAAATTTTTTAAAAAAATTAATAAAATTAAAAAAAAAAAAAAAACTAGTGACACTGTATGCTTAAACATAATACAAGGAAAATAATTTAAAATCATAATTTTTTTTAAAAAAATTAATGAAATTAAAAAATAAAAAACTATTGGTGTCCAAAATCCCATACTAACATTAAAGGCCGAAAGACAATTTAGTCATTAATCACTCTAATACCATTGGTGGCCAAAAACCCAAAAAATAATACTACTTCCTAAGTGGTATGATATAAGCCCATATACATAGATTTTGGTGAACTGTAGCTAGCGGGTCAATATTACAACCCAAAAAATAATATTACATGAAAAAAGACAAACAAACAAAGCGTTATTGGGCCCCACATACTATTTTCCTTAATCTCATCTCCTTATACCATCATTATCTATCAAACAAACATGGGTTCGACTATAGTACCGATATTCACTTTTCGGTACGGTACCGAAAAAATAAAATGAACGGTTGATATATAACGAAGAATTTTGACCGTTGATCAAATCTAACACTTTTTACCGGCTACCCACTCCACTGAGCCTTACGCTTTCATAAAAAAAAAAAAAACACAGCCGAAGAAGAAGATGGAGTTGCAGAATTGTTTTTTATCCTGTAAATGCTTCAACAGATTATAAAAGTATCGTTATTTATTAAAACTAAGATTAAGTCATAGTCTTTTCATAAAAAATAAAAAAAAATCAGATAGGGAAGAAGAATGAGAAATATCGTTGCATAATTGTTTTTATCCTATGAATCGTTCAAGAGATTATAAAATCATCATTTATTAAAACAAAGATTAATATTATAGTAAATTTATTAAAAAAAAAACTCAGACGAAGAAGATGGAGTTGCAGAATTATTTTTATCCGCATGAACCATTCAAGAGATTATAAAATCATCATCATTTATTAAAACTAATGTTGAGATTATAGTAAGAGTACTACTTTTGTTGGTTAAAATTACCAGGGTACCACTTTTTTTGTTAACATTATTACGACCTTTTTTGTTAACATTACTACTGTTTTGGTTAAGAGTACCATTTTTTTGGTTAATATTACAACTTTTTTGGTTAAGAGTATCACATTTTTGGTTAATATTACCACTATTTTGATTAAGATACCACTTTTTTGGTTAACATTACCACTATTTTGGTTAAGAATACCACTTTTATGGTTAACATTACCACTGTTTAAGTTAAGATTAACATTTTTTGGGTTAACATTACCACTTTTTATGTTAAGATTACAACTTTTTTGTTAAGAGTACCACTTTTTTGGTTAATATTACCACTGTTTTGATTTAGAGTACCACTTTTTTGGTTAACATTACCACTATTTTAGTTAACAGTACCATTTTTTTGGTTAACATTATCACTGTTTAAGTTAAGATTACCACTTTTTTGGTTAAAATTTCACTTTTTGTTTAAGATTACAACTTTTTTGGTTAAGAATACCACTTTTTTGTTAACATTACCACTATTTTGATTAAGAGTACTACTATTTTGGTTAAATATTACCATTTTTTTGGTCAAAATTACCATTTTTTTTTTGCTAAAATTACCACTGTTTTGGTTAATAGTACCACTTTTTTTGTTAACATTACCACTATTTTGGTTAAGAGTACCACTGATTTGGATAATATTACCAGTTTAATGGTTAATATTACCACTTTTTTGGTTAACATTACCACTGTTTAAGTTGAAATTACTACTTTTTTGGTTAACATTACCATTTATTTGGTTAAGATTATAACTTTTTTTGGTTAAGGTTACACTTTTTTGGTTAAGAGTACCACTTGTTTGGTTAAAATTACAATTCAAATGATTAAGATTACCATTTTTTTTGCTAACATTACCACTGTTTTGGTTAATAGTACCACTTTTTTGGTTAACATTACCACTATTTTGGTTAAGAGTACCACTGATTTGGATAATATTACCAGTTTAATGGTTAACATTACCACTGTTTTGGTTAAGAGTACCACTTTTTTGGTTAACATTACCACTGTTTAAGTTGAAATTACTACTTTTTTGGTTAACATTACCATTTCTTTGGTTAAGATTACAACTTTTTTTGGTTAAGGTTACACTTTTTTGGTTAAGAGTACCACTTGTTTGGTTAAAATTACAATTCAAATGATTAAGATTACCACTTTTTTTGCTAACATTACCACCGTTTTGGTTAATAGTACCACTTTTTTGGTTAACATTACCACTATTTTGGTTAAGAGTACCACTGATTTGGATAATATTACCAGTTTAATGGTTAACATTACCACTGTTTTGGTTAAGAGTACCACTTTTTTGGTTAAGATTACCACTGTTTAAGTTGAAATTACTACTTTTTTGGTTAATATTACCACTTTTTTGGTGAATATTACCACTTGTTTTGATCGATCAATTGCTTTTAGCGATCAAGAATTGCGATCGAATCACGATTCGATCGATCAAGAGCTGAGTAGCGATCGGGATCGAGTAGCGATCAATAGTGGCGATCAAGAGTGGTATAAAGTGCAGTTTGCGATCAAGAGTAGCGATCAAGTAGCGATCAAGATTGGGATCAAGTGCACTATTGCGATCAAGACTAGCAATCTAGACTGGATCGATCAAGATTGGGATCAAGTGCACTCTTGCGATCAAGACTAGCAATCAAGACTGGATCGATCAAGATTGGGATCAAGTGCACTCTTGCAATCAAGACTAGCAATCTAGAGTGGATCGATCAAGATTGGGATCAAGTACACTCTTGCGATCAAGACTAGCAATTAAGACTGGATCGATCAAGATTGGGAGCAATTCAATTTAATCAAATTAACATGTAATTTCATCAAATCAACACCAAATTAACATGTAATTTCATCCAAATAAAATTTAATTTATCAAATTAAAACCAAATTAATACTCAATTCGTCAAATTAACACAAAAATAACACTTAATTTCATCTAATTAACATTCAATTTTTTCTAATAAGCATTTAATTCACTAAATTAACATTCAAAATTAACTAGTTAACATTAAATTAATCAAATAAGCTTTAAATTTCATTCAATTAACACTCAATTCATCAAATTAACATTTAAACTATCAAATTAACATTCATATTTATCAAATTGACATTCAGTTTCATCAAATTAACATGTAATTTCATCAAATCAACTCCAAATTAACATATAATTTTAACCAATTAAAATTTAATATATCAAATCAACACCAAATTAATAATTAATTATCATCTAATTAACATTCAGTTTTTTCTAATAAGCATTTAATTAACTAAATTAACATTCAAATTCAACTACTTAACATTAAATTAATCAAATAAACTTTCAATTTCATTCAATTAATACTCAATTCATCAAATTATCATTGAAATTATCAAATTGACATTCAGATTTATCAAATTGACATTCAATTTCATTAAATTAACATGTAATTTATCAAACCAACAACAAATTAACATGTAATTTCAACCAATTAAAATTTAATTTAACAAATTAACACCAAATTAACAATTAATTTCATCTAATTAACATTTAATTTTTTCTGATAAGCATTTAATTCACTAAATTAACATTCAAATTCAACTAGTTAACATTAAATTAATCAAATAGACTTTCAATTTCATTCAATTAACACTCAATTTCATCAAATTAACATACAAATTATCAAATTAACATGTAATTTCATCAAATCGACTTTCAATTTCATTAAATTAACATTCGATTTACCAAATTGACATTAAATTTCATCAAATTAACATTCAATTTATGAAATGGACTTTCAATTTCATCAAAGTAACATGTAATTTCATCAAATCGACTTTCAAGTTCCTTAAATTTACATTCGATTTATCAAATTGACATTCAATTTCATCAAATTAACATTCCATTGATTAAATTGACATTCAATTTCATCAAATTAACATTCAATTTCATCAAATTAACATGTAATTTCATCAAATCGACTTTCAATTTCATTAAATTAACATTCGATTTATCAAATTGACTTTCAATTTCATTAAATTAACAATCGATTTATCAAATTGAAATTCAATTTCACCAAATTAACAATCAATTTCATCAAATTAACATGTAATTTCATCAAATCGACTTTAAATTTCATTAAATTAACATTAGATTTATAAAATTGACATTCAAATTCATCAAATTAACATTCAATTTGTTAAATTGACATTCAATTTCATCAAATTAACATGTAATTTCATCAAATCGACTTTCAATTTCATTAAATTAACATTCAATTTATCAAATTGACATTCAATTTCATCAAATTAACATTCAATTTCATCAAATAAACATGTAATTTCATCAAATCGACTTTCAATTTCATGAAATTAACATTCAATTTATCGAATTGACATTCAATTTCATCAAATTAACATTCAATTTATTCAATGGACATTCAATTTCATCAAATTAACATGTAATTTCATCAAATCGACTTTCAATTTCATTAAATTAACATTCGATTTATCAAATTGACATTCAATTTCATCAAATTAACATTCAATTTATTAAATTGACATTCAATTTCATCAAATTAACATGTAATTTCATCAAATCGACTTTCAATTTCATTAAATTAACATTCGATTTATCGAATTGACATTCAATTTCATCAAATAAACATTCAATTTCTTAAATTGACATTCAATTTCATCAAATTAACATGTAATTTCATCAAATCGACTTTCAATTTCATTAAATTAACATTCGATTTATCCAATTGACATTCAATTTCATCAAATTAACATTCAATTTATTAAATTGACATTCAATTTCATCAAATTAACATGTAATTTCATCAAATCCACTTTCAATTTCATTAAATTAACATTCGGTTTATCAAATTGACATTCAATTTCATCAAATTAACATTCAATTTATTAAATGGACATTCAATTTCATCAAATTAACATGTAATTTCATCAAATCGACTTTCAATTTCATTAAATTAACATTCGATTTATCAAATTGACATTCAATTTCATCAAATTAACATTCAATTTATCAAATTGACATTCAATTTCATCAAATTAACATGTAATTTCATCAAATCGACTTTCAATTTCATTAAATTAACATTCGATTTATCGAATTGACATTCAATTTCATCAAATTAACATTCAATTTCTTAAATTGACATTCAATTTCATCAAATTAACATTCAATTTCATCAAATTAACATGTAATTTCATCAAATCGACTTTCAATTTCATGAAATTAACATTCGATTTATCAAATTGACATTCAATTTCATCAAATTAACATTCAATTTATTAAATTGACATTCAACTTCATCAAATTAACATGTAATTTCATCAAATCGACTTTCAATTTCATGAAATTAACATTCGATTTATAAATTTGACATTCAATTTCATCAAATTAACATTCAATTTGTGAAATTGACATTCAATTTCATCAAATTAACATGTAATTTCATCAAATCGACTTTCAATTTCATTAAATTAACATTCGATTTACCAAATTGACTTTCAATTTCTTCAAATTAACATTCAATTTATCAAATTGACATTCAATTTCATCAAATTAACATGTAATTTCATCAAATCCACTTTCAATTTCATTAAATTAACATTCGATTTATCGAATTGACATTCAATTTAATCAAATTAACATTCAATTTCTTAAATTGACATTCAATTTCATCAAATTAACATTCAATTTCATCAAATTAACATGTAATTTCATGAAATCGACTTTCAATTTCATTAAATTAACATTCGATTTATCAAATTGACATTCAATTTCATCAAATTAACATTCAATTTATTAAATTGACATTCAATTTCATCAAATTAACATATAATTTCATCAAATCGACTTTCAATTTCATTAAATTATCATTCGGTTTATCAAAATCACATTCAATTTCATCGAATTAACATTCAATTTATCAAATGAATAATCAATTTCATCAAATTAACATGTAATTTCATCAAATCGACTTTCAATTTCATTAAATTAACATTCGATTTATCAAATTGACATTCAATTTCATCAAATTAACATTCAATTTATTAAATTGACATTCAATTTCATCAAATTAACATGTAATTTCATCAAATCGACTTTCAATTTCATTAAATTAACATTCGATTTATAAAATTGACATTCAATTTCATCAAATTAACATTCAATTTGTTAAATTGACATTCAATTTCATCAAATTAACATGTAATTTCATCAAATCGACTTTCAATTTCATTAAATTAACATTCGATTTACCAAATTTACTTTAAATTTCATCAAATTAACATTCAATTTATCAAATTGACAATCAATTTCATCAAATTAACATGTAATTTCATCAAATCAACTTTCAATTTCATTAAATTAACATTCGATTTATCGAATTGACATTCAATTTCATCAAATTAACATTCAATTTATGAAATGGATATTCAATTTCATCAAATTAACATGTAATTTCATCAAATCGACTTTCAATTTCATTAAATTAACATTCGATTTATCAAATTGACATTCAATTTTTTCAAATTACCATTCAATTGATTAAATTGACATTCAATTTCTTCAAATTAACATTCAATTTCATCAAATTAACATGTAATTTCATCAAATCGACTTTCAATTTCATTAAATTAACATTCGATTTATCAAATTGACATTTAATATCATCAAATTAACATTCAATTTATCAAATTGACATGTTAATTTCATCCAATTAAAATCCAATTTAACAAATAAACACTAAATTAACAATTAATTTCATCTAATTAACATTTAATTTTTTCTGACAAACATTTAATTCACTAAATTAACATTCAAATTCAACTAGTTAACATTAAATTAATCAAATAGACTTTCAATTTCATTCAATTAACACTCAATTTCATCAAATTAATATTCAAATTATCAAATTAACAATCAGATTTATCAAATTGACATTCAATTTCATCAAATCAGCACCAAATTAACAGGTAATTTAATCTAAATAAAATTTAATTTATCAAATTAAAACCAAATTAACATTCAATTCATCAAATTAATATTGAATTCACTGATTTAACACCAAATTAAAACTCAATTTCTTCTAGTTAACATTCAATTTTTTATAATAAGCATTTAACTCGCTAAATTAACATTCAAATTCAACAAGTTAACATTAAATTACTCAAATAAACTTTCAATTTCGTTCAATTACCACTCAATTCATGAAATTAACATTTAAATTATTAAATTAACATTCAATTTGATAAATCGAATGTTAATTTAATGAAATTGAAAGTCGATTTGATGAAATTACATGTTAATTTGATGAAATTGAATGTCAATTTAACAAATTGAATGTTAATTTGATGAAATTGAATGTCAATTTGATAAATCGAATGTTAATTTAATGAAATTGAAAGTCGATTTGATGAAATTACATGTTAATTTGATGAAATTGAATGTCAATTTCATAAATGGAATGTTAATTTTATGAAATTGAATGTCAATTTAATAAATCGAATGTTAATTTCATGAAATTGAAAGTCGATTTCATGAAATTACATGTTAATTTGATGAAATTGAATTTTCATTTGATAAATTGAATGTTAATTTGATGAAATTGAATGTCAATTTGATAAATCGAATGTTAATTTAATGAAATTGAAAGTCGATTTGATGAAATTACATTTTAATTTGATGAAATTGAATTTCAATTTGATAAATTGAATGTCAATTTGATAAATCGAATGTTAATTTAATGAAATTGAAAGTCGATTTGATGAAATTACATGTTAATTTGATGAAATTGAATGTTAATTTGATGAAATTGAATGTCAATTTAATCAATTGAATGTTAATTTGATGAAATTGAATGTCAATTTGATAAATCGAATGTAAATTTAATGAAATTGAAAGTCGATTTGATGAAATTACATGTTACTTTGATGAAATTGAAAGTCCATTTCATAAGTTGAATGTTAATTTGATGAAATTTAATGTCAATTTGACAAATCTGAATGTTAATTTGATGAATTGAGTGCTAATTGAATGAAATTGAAAGTTTATTTGATTAATTTAAGGTTAACTAGTTAAATTTGAATGTTAATTTAACGAATTAAATGCTTATTATAAAATATTGAATGTTAATGAAATGAAATTTATTGTCAATTTGATGTTAATTTGATGAATTGAATGTTAATTTGGTGTTAATTTGATAAATTAAATTTTAATTGAATGAAATTAGATGTTAATTGGAATGTTAATTTGATAATTTTAATGTTAATTTGATGAATTAAGTGTTCATAGTATGAAATTGAAAGTTTATTTGATTAATTTAATGTTAACTAGTTGAATTTGAATGTTAATTCAGTGAATTAAATGTTTATTAGAAAAAATTGGATGTTAATTAGAGGAAATTCAGTGTTAATTTAGTGTTAATTTGAGTAATTGAATGTTAATTTAGTTTTAATTTGATAAATTAAATTTTAATTGGATGAAATTGAATGTTAATTTGATGAAATTTAATGTCGATTTGATAAATCTGAATGCTAATTTAATGAATTGAGTGCTAATTGAATGAAATTCAAAGTTTATTTGATTAATTTAATGTTAACTAGTTGAATTTGAATGTTAATTCAGCGAATTAAATGCTTATTATAAAAAATTGAATGTTAATTAGATGAAATTGAGTATTAATTTAGTGTTAATTTGATGAATTGAATGTTAATTTAGTTTTAAGTTGATAAATTAAATTTTAATTGGGTGAAATTATATGTTAATTTGATGAAATCTAATGTCAATTTGACAAATCTGAATGTTAATTTGATGAATTGAGTGCTAATGGAATGAAATTGAAACTTTATTTGATTAATTTAATGTTAACTAGTTAAATTTGAATGTTAATTTAACGAATTAAATGCTTATTAGAAAATATAGAATGTTAAAGAAATGATATTTATTGTCAATTTGGTGTTAATTTGATAAATTGAATGTTCATTTGGTGTTAATTTGATAAATTAAATTTTAATTGAATAAAATTACATGTAAATTGGAATGTTAATTTGATAATTTCAAAGTTAATTTGATGAATTGAGTGTTAATAGAATGAAATTGAAAGTTTATTTGATTAATTTAATGTTAACTAGTTGAATTTGAATGTTAATTTAGTGAATTAAATGCTTATTAAAAAAAATTGAATGTTAAATAGATGAAATTGAGTGTTAATTTAGTGTTAATTTGATGAATTGACTGTTAATTTAGTTTTTATTTGATAAATTACATTTTAATTGGATGAAATTGAATGTTAATTTGATGAAATTTAATGTCAATTTGACAAATCTTAATGTTAATTTGATGAATTGAGTGCTAATTGAATGAAATTCAAAGTTTATTTCATTAATTTAATGTTAACTAATTGAGTTTGAATGATAATTTGGTGAATTAAAAAGCTTATTAGAAAAAAATTGAATGTTAATTAAATGAAATTGATTGTTAATTTGGTGTTAATTTGATTAATTGAATGTTAATTTGGTGTTAATTTGATAAATTAAATTTTAATTGGATGAAATTACATATTAATTTTGGTATTTATTTGATGAAATTGAATGTCAATTTGCTAAATTGGAATGTTAATTTGATAATTTGAATGTTAATTTGATGAATTGAGTGTTAATAGAATGAAATTGAAAGTTTATTTGATTAATTTAATGTTAACTAGTTGAATTTGAATGTTAATTCAGTGAATTAAATGCTTATTGGAAAAAATTGAATGTTAATTTCATGAAATTGAGTGTCAATTTAGTGTTAATTTGATGAATTGAATGTTAATTTAATTTTAATTTGATAAATTAAATTTTAATTGGATGAAATTACTTGTTAATTTGATAAAATTTAATGTCAATTTGACAAATCTGAATGTTAATTTGATGAATTGAGTGCTAATTGAATGAAATCGAAAGATTATTTGATTAATTTAATATTAACTAGTTAAATTTGAATGTTAATTTAACGAATTAAATGGTTATTTGAAATTATTGAATGTTAATGAAATTAAATTTATTGTCAATTTGGTGTTAATTTGATGAATTGAATGTTAATTTGCTGTTTATTTGATAAAATTGAATGTCAATTTGATAAATTGGAATGTTAATTTCATAATTTGAATGTTAATTTGAGTATTAATAGAATGAAATTGAAAGTTTAGTTGATTAATTTAATGTTAACTAGTTGAATTTGAATGTTAATTTGGTGAATTAAATGGTTATTAGAAAAAATTGAATGTTAATTAGATGAAATTGATTGTTAATTTGATGTTAATTTGATGAATTGAATATTAATTTGACGAATTGAATGTTAATTTGGTGTTAATTTGATAAATTAAATTTGAATTGGGTGAAATTACATGTTAAATTGGTGTTGATTTGATAAATTAGATGTTAGTTTGATGAAATTGAATGTCAATTTGATAAATTCGAAAGTTAATTTGATAATTAGAATGTTAATTTGATGAATTGAGTATTAATTGAATGAAATGAAAGTTTATTTGATTAATTTAATGTTAACTAGTTGAATTTGAATGTTAATTTAGTAAATTAAATGGTTATTAGAAAAAATTGAATGTTAATTTGATGAAATTTATTGTTAATTTGGTGTTAATTTGATGAATTGAATGTTAATTTGATAAATTAAATTTTAATTGTATAAAATTATATGTTAAAGTTTAGCACATTTTTTTTGGCTATTACAATGTTACATACTGCCACAATTTTTTGGGTAAAATTACTTTTTTTGGGGGTTATATTTTGGGTTAAGTTAAAATTATTATATTTTTCACGCTAAATAAATTATAACAAAGTTATAATTTTTGGTAGACCAGTGTTAAATTAAAATAGGTAAAAACATTTGGGGTAATATGAAACTAATTATATAGTTGATGGTATAATATGAAAAATATGATGAAAAAATTTAAAAAATGTAATAATTTAGGGGTATAAGTTAAATTTATTGGACAAGCTTCATCGCTGGTTTGAGCGCTCCAAGAATAGTAGGGATCCAATATAGATTGGTTTGCAAACTTGATCCTTAAGTGGATCGCTATGAGCGCTCCAAAAAAGTGGTAATTTTAATAAAAAAAGTGGTACTCTTATCTTAATAAGTGATAATCTTAATCAAAAAAATGTTACTGTTAACCAAAAAAGTTTTACTTGTAATTTTAATCAAAAAAGTGATAATCTTAACAAAAAAAAAAGTGTATTTATTTTTTTTAAATATAAGTTTACTATAATCTTAACCTTCGTTTTAATTTTGCAACTCCATCTTCTTATTTATTCCTTCTTTTTTGTCGTGTGAGTTTTTTTTTTATGAATTTGCTATAATCTCAATCTTAGTTTTAATAAATGATTATGATGATTTTATAATCTCATAAGACAAAAATAATTCTGCAACTCCATACTTTAATCTTTCTGATTCATCTTCCCAGTTTTTTTTTTTTTATGAAAAGACTACCACTCAATCTTAGTTTTAATAAATGATGATTATTTATCTTATTTAAAACTAAATAAAAATATACTAAAAAATTTATAATATTTGGGGTTGTTGATTGACATTAAATTTAAGTTAAAAATATTAGGGTGTTAGATTAGGTTATCTAAGTTCACCACTATTTTACGTTATATTTTGGGTTAAGTTAAAATTATTACATTTTAATCAAAACAGTACTTTTAATCAAAACAGTGGTATTGTTAACCAAAAAAGTGGTACTCTTAACCAAAAAAGTTGTAATGTTAACCAAAACAGTGGTAATGTTAACCAGAAAAGTTGTAATCTTAACCAAAAAAGTGGTAATCTTAACTAAAACAGTGTTATTCTTAACCAAAAAAGTTGTAATCTTAACCAAAAAATGGGTAATCTTAACCAAAACAGTGGTACTCTTAATCAAAACAGTGGTAATGTTAACCACAAAAGTTGTAATCTTAACCAAAAGAGTGGTAATCTTAACCAAAAGAGTGGTAATCTTAACCAAAACAGTGGTACTCTTAACCAAAACAGTGGTAATATTAACCAAACAGTGGTACTCTTGACCAAAATAGTGATAATGTTAACCAAAAAAGTTGTAATCTTAACCAAAAGAGTGGTAATCTTAACCAAAACAGTTGTACTCTTAATCAAAACAGTGGTAATGTTAACAAAAAAAATGGTACTCTTAGAAAAAACAGTGGTAATTAACCAAAAAAGTGGTACCTTTAATCAAAAAAGTTGTAATCTTAACCAAAAAAGTTATAATCATAACAAAAAAAATGGTATTGTTAACAAAAAAAGTGGTACTCTTAACCAAAACAGTGGTAAAATTAACCAAAAAAGTGGTACTCTTAACCAAACAAATGGTAATATTAACCCAAAAAGTGGTACTTTTAATCAAAACAGTGGTATTGTTAACCAAAAAAGTGGTACTCTTAACCAAAAAAGTTGTAATCTTAACCAAACAAGTGATAATCTTAACCAAAACAGTGGTACTCTTAATCAAAACAGTAGTATTGTTAACCAAAAAAGTTATAATCTTTACCAAAAAAGTGGTACTCTTAACCAAAACAGTGGTAATGTTAACCAAAAAAGTGGTACTCTTATCGAAACAGTGTTAATTTTAAACAAAAAAGTGGTACCCTTAACCAAAAAAGTTGTAATCTTAACCAAAAAAGTTATATTCTTAACCAAAAAAGTGGTAATCTTAACCAAAACAGAGGTACTTTTAACCAGTGGTAATGTTATCCAAAAAAGTGGTAATTTCAGCCATAAAAGTGGTACTATTAACCAAAAAAGTGATAATCTTAACCAATTTTACTGTTAATGGTACCAGTGTAATTTAAGCAAATAACCAAAAAATGTATTTATTTTTTTTAAATATAAGTTTAGTATGATCTCAACCTTAGTTTTAATAAATGATGATGATTTAAAATCTATTCATAGGAACAAAAATAATTTTGCAACTCCATCTTCTTCTTCGTCGTCTCAGTTTTTTTTTTTTTTTACTATAATCTCAATCTTAATTTTAATAAATGATGATGATGATTTTGATTTTGTTATATTTTTATTTCATGTTTAAATATAATAAATAATTATTATTTTAATTTCTATTATCACTTATTTTTAAAGTGTATAGGAGTTTATGTTCATGTTCACTCATTAACTTGTACATTTTTTCTTATATTTTTATTTCATGTTTAAATATAATGAATAATCATCATTTTAAATTTTTTAAAGTATATATCGAAACCGGTGAAACCGGTTATAAGTTTTTATGAATTTTGAAGTGTACACGTGGCGAGCATTCAGTTCTTTTAATTTTTCGATATCGTACCCATTTTTATCTTTTCGGTACCGAAACCAAGTCCAACAAACATGCAATATGATGTTCACTCTCATCTCGAGTGGATTAATAAAATCCTTTGTATTAATTAAATCAGCGTGCAGACTTTTATTAGATAGCCCATGCATGTCACCCTATACGATGTTCACTAAAACCCACAAAACAAAAGGGATATCATTGGTTTTTGGAAATTGTAGATTCTCTCTCTCTCTCTCTCTCTCTCTCTCCATACTCATATACCCAAGCAAAAAAAACCCTAATATAAGAGGTGTCGTCCAACCAAACTGCCCCAACTTGATAACATATGATTCTTCTTTTGTGGACTTTTATCGTCATGGGTGCTCTGAGTTCTTGCCACAGAAGCTCGCAACGACCATCAAACAACCAACATCAGGTGAGTAACAAAGATTTGGTATGTTTATAGTCTTCCTTTAATGACCCTGGTATGCTAATCTTTTTTTCTTTTCTTTTCTTTTTGGGGACAGTGGTATGGTAGTCCAAGCTATTTGTGTGATGCTTGCAAGTATCCGGTAAGTCTGGATCCTGTTGTAGGTGAATTTATTAAAAATTTTAATCTAAATGAAAGATGAAATTGTGAGTTGGAGGTCATGGGTTCGAGTTGTGAAAACAACATCTCTGCTTGCAAGGATAAAATTGCGTACATCTAATCTTTTCCAGACCCTTCAATGACGATATTCTCGTACACTGAGTACGCCCTTTTTAAAAATGAAATTTACCATCATTAGTTCCCCACTTTTACTTAGTAAGAATTTCTTGTAGGCAATATAATTAGGTCGGACCCAAAACATTTATTTTATGAAAGATCAAATTATATGGTAGAAGACATGGATGACCATGACATTAGCAATATTTATTTTATACTCTTCTGAAAATTGATAGAACAATATGTAAGGTAAAGATTTGAAAGGGTTGGTGTGGTAGATATTATTTTTCGAATTTTGTAATAAATAATTTATTAGATTCTAAATTAAATTCATATTCTTAGTGGATTTTTCTTATAGGCCGAACTTGGACATACTTGGGATTACTTTTAAATTATATATGATAGCCTAATTTTATAGTTGATCAATGAGGTGAAAGGGATGTGTTGTTGACCTTTAGGGGTCGTTTATTAGCTGAGTCGGTAACTCAAATATCTCAGGTTCAACACTTTATATATCTCGTAAGGGTTTGTCACCATTGTTTGTCAGGGACATGTTCTAAATCCACTCGAGTTACAGTGGCCATTATTCGAGCTCGAGCAAATAATGTGTTGTTGGATTAAACATTATCAGGGTCCAAGTGGGAGAAAAAGAAAAAGAAGACAATTGTATAGCTAAAATTCAAACATGACAGTTTGTACTATATTAATCTTGAGTATAAGTTTGGTTTTCGGTATTGAATTTATATTTATAGATAATCTATGTGACAGACACAAAATTTTAGAAAGCCAATAATGAAACTTTACAATGTATGCAGTGGAGAGATGTACAACTTATTAACTTTAGCGATGGTCGGAATATTTGTCATCTTTGCCGCTCTACTTCTATCATGACAAATCAAGACTGCAAACCACTTATTCACGACGTGCATCAATTTTTCGAAGCTTTGAATCTTAACGTCAGAAAGGACATTACTGTTTTGCTGGTCGACAACAATGAAATGTACAAACATTCACAAAAGGGAAAAAAGGTAAGACAGTTATAGATAAAGACATCCAGATTAATCAATACGATTGAAGTTCACATAACTTTATTCTAACAACTTTATTATCTTTTATGCACCTACAGTATGGACGTATTGTTGGGTTGACGCTACGTGTTGCAAAAGTCGTAACGAGTGTAAGAATTTACGGTATTCTCAATAAATTAGTTTATATTTTGAAAAAGGGGGAACAGTAGCAAAATGTCACATTGCAGAACAGTGAAAGCAACAATGCCAGAAGACATTCATCAAAATAAGAGTCTAAATTGTTTTTTCCTTCTCATAATAATAGGTTACAAGGTGTTCACAGATTGGACGAAAAATTCAGGTGCTAAAAAAGACCAAGAAGCAAATTGGTGGGAAGGTTCCAGGGATTCTACTTTTGTTTGGTCTACCTAGGTAAATTCTCATCAATGTCATGATATTTAATTTGGTCTTTGATAAGAAAATGAGTACGTATATATGCCTCTTCGTAAAAAAAAAAGAAAAAAGTATATACATGTGAGGTTAGTAGTTAGTCTAATGATCACTGCTCCCACTGTTGGACTGTAAAGTTGCAGATTCGAATCTTGTCGTTTCCCTCTCCTATAATAGTGCCTAACAAAACCAAAAAAAAAGCTTGATTTGAAAAAAGAAAAGAAAAAAAGAGTGTATATATACCTGTGATGTTTATTTTTTCCTACATGAAATTAGTCCTAATGTTTATTCGTTCTGGCTATGTATCTCCATCTTTTTCATTGAACATTGAAACTTTCGATAATAAAAAATATAAATCTATTGTTGTTGTGACTGTAGTTAAGGGCAACATTATAATCTTAGGCAGAGAGAGGGTTTTTAACTCGAGGAGATTGGGACAATTACTTTAACTCAATAGTAGTTCTACACATAGTTTTCCTTTCAAGTAGTTTTGAATTTGCTTCAAGTAGTTTTGAATTTGCTTGAAAGTTTAAAATTTATAATCCAGCCTACATGCAGGGTGATGACAGGAGCAACCCTAGCACACGAAATGATGCATGCATGGATGGGGCTTCAAGGTTATCTTACACACACACACACACACACACACACACACATATATATATGCACATACACACAGTATATATATCATTTTCTGAGAGATGTGAGAAGCCTTTCTTCCCACTTTTATTAACTAGCAATGCACAACATGAGTTGAATGCATGTAAACAAATCAAATAATATTATTTTTATATGTGTAATTAAATTAAATAATAAATTAGGTGTCAAATAATTAATCTGTATTTTAATTATTGATTTATTCTATAAATTTTTGAGTACCTAACTTGTCATTTATTTATGTATCTCTTCGACCCTTTTAAGAATTTATACATCTAATTATATTATAGAATTATTAATTTTTATTTTGTTAAATAGATTGATTAGATCACTTATAATATTATTAATTACTAAAAAATAAAATATAACATACATTTGACTGTATAATTCAAGTTGGTAACTACATGCGTATAATAATTTAACATATATAGGACTTTACTTCTTCATATAACTATATATAATTGTATGTAATTGTACTACTAATAAATGAGTTCAAAAGAATATAGAAGTCTTTATAAAAGAACCCAAAATAAGTGGAAAATCAAATAGATATAAAAAATAAAAATTAGATGAAAATATATAGGTAGATATAATTGACTTTATCATAATAATTAAGAACAAAATAGGAAATTAAATTTTTTTGCAGATGCTGACATTTATAAATAATATAGATATAAATATAGATTAGTAGAATTTTTAATTAATTAATTATAAAGTTAGGCATCTTCAAGCAATGCTTGGCTAATATAACTACCATTTTTATTATCTCATTAATTAATCACTCTTCATTTAATTTTTTTTAAAGAAAATTAATTTGAATCTCCTATAAACTTTAATAATTCTGTAAGGATTCATGTTGGTGGGGTGGTGGGGGTGGGGGTGGTGATAGTGGTGGTGGCGCGGTGGGTGTGGTGGTGATGGTGATGGTAGTAGTGGTGATGGTGATGGTGATGGTGATGATTGTGGTGGGGCGGTGGGGGTAGTTGTGGTAGTGAGGTGATGTGGTGGTGGTAGTGGTGGTGGTGAGATAATTCCAAACATTACTTTTTTTTAAGTATTTATGAGAAGTTTTATAAGTCTTAGAAGACTTTTTAAAAAGTTACCTCAAACACACTTTTAGAAGCTTATTTTTTCTATTAAATTTGGGGTGTTAATATTAGCTGTCGGATTAATTTTAAAGTAAAATTTAAAAAGATCTCAACCGCAAAAAGTAAAAGTCATTTTATTTATCTTTTGAGATTCAAATTTTATTATACTTTATTATATAGATTTGTGTATTCTAATCGAGTCGAATTTCTTGAATCAGAATTGTATATATCCATATTCATATTTGATTTAAAGATATTTTAAAGATTCAGATAAACAAATAAAATATTGGTCTATATCCGATTAAGTAGATTCGGACTGAAATCTGGTATAATGAGAGGCCTTGATCTATAATGTGTAAATTGGGAAACATTTCCGGTGGTTTCCCTCCTAGCTAAGATGATTTTAAAACTTGTTTGACAGATTGGTACCGTCCTTTTGCTATGGATATGAGAATTGAAGAAGGTATATGCGAGTTGATAGCTGAAATGTGGTTGGAATCTTTTTCCGCTAGTGATGCGTTTGAGAGCTGGCTGAAGAAATATAGTATTGATTGCATAAAGTATGATTCTTGTCCAGTTTATGGTGCTGGATACAACATGGCCAAAAGAGCAGTTGGAAGATATGGCCTACAAGCTACACTTCAATATATTGCTCAAACGAGAAGGCTTCCGGGCTAAGGTTGAGGAGAAGGAAATGACATATATAACTAGTCAAAGCTCAATTTAAACAGTTTGATCCTTACTATTATGACTGAAAATTGGCTCTTTGTCTCCTCCTATGGCAATTATATTTATTGCAATTGTGATACCAATAGCAATATGACGGCTTAATAGCAAGACACTCTCTGCATGATGTATTCAATGTTATGGTTACCACCACGTTAACAATGTCACGTTGTGCAATAGTCTAATTGAAAATTAGAAATTAAATAAAATAAACTCCACTTCTTTACATGGACGTTGACGATGGACGGTGCACCAGTCATAAGGTGACATGTCGACTCTCTCTTGTTGAACCAGTGATACCCGAGCTTCCCAAGCCGAGCACAATAGAATAGATCTTCACCAAAACCGAGGACGACCCTTGGCATGTTTACTTATGCAATCGAGCATAAGGTCCCTGGGCACTGGGAGGGCTAACCGAGCATTTAATTTGCCTTGGAAGACTCACTGCATATTAATTGTTGTGACGGATGGTAGAAGAGAAACAATCATTCCGTCACATCAACATTGGGGCTAGCAATGGATTCCGCAAATGATGGCAAAAGACATGATCCTTATTAACGTGAAGCCAACAAGGGACACTCCAAAGGCATCACAACGAATTTTCGGCACTTGATCATAAATGCTCGGCGCACTCCACTCGATGATCGATGGGTCATGTTTTTTATTACTATCATTTTTTAACTTTAACTGATTTTGTGAAAGTCCAAACAACTTTGTAACTTTAGTATGATAGTGGGTAAAGTAGTAACAATTATGTTTTATTCTTTTATGTTCATCAAAACAAACAAAAAAATAAATTAATTAATAGCCTTCAAAAGAAAAGTATTATTTTGCTACATATTAGAGTATCTCTAACCTAGACTTAAATTTGAGTCAGCACCTGAGTAAAAAAATTAATTTGATAAAAATGGCACCAAATGAATATACTTAAATTTAAAAGAGGACAAACTCAAATTTAAAAGTTGGTGAATATGACCATTGATGAATCTTTAAAAGAGAATGACCAAATTAGGGTAATTTGGTAGTTTAATTTGGTCGTTTAAACAACCAAATTAAATTTCAACAGATAGTATAATTGTATACTAATTATGATTTTTTTTTAAAAAATTAAATTTTTATTTGTGATTTTATTTCAATCAATGTCATAATAAAACATCAATTTTGGTTATAAAATTTAAAATATTTGATATTCTATCTTTGATTGAAGTATTTTTTGTCAAAGAATAATATTTTAACCTTGAGAGGTCTAAGTATTACATATCTACAAACTTCAAAGAGTTTGAGTGTAATTTATTAACGGATATACTAACAGATATTGACGACAGGAATCTAAGTATTACGCGCGTACAGCCTCAGGGGGTCTGTATGTAATATTATAAATATTAAGAGATCTGGGTGATTAAGTGACAAATTTTAAGGAGTGTGAGTGTCATTCTCCCAAAAAACAAATATTCTTTATCTTTGGTGACAAATTAAACGAATAAACAAAAGCTAGTGGGAGGTAGTTTCAAACAGCAGAAAATTAAATGGTTAGGTGTAGATTGAAGCATTTCTTGATAGCAACGGTGTCACACCCCCACCCCGGATCACATAGGGTGGGCGGCGGACCGGCCACCAATGCCTTAACCAAACAACCATGTGCATAATAAATACAAAATAGAGCGGAAAACAAATAGTAAAGTGATCCTCCACCGACCTAATTAATACCAGAGGAATAAACTAAACATCACCAACATCATTATTAAACTCATGTAAAATAATAATTAAATCATAAGGTTCTCTACTCTAAACATAAGCAATATGTTTCTCCCAAAATAATTGAATATTTGTCTCAAAACTATAAAAGACATTTATTCCTGAAGACTTACAATATAATAAATCTTCGAGTCCTCTAATCCCTTGTGTACCAACAGACTTACTCCTCACTCTGATCCTCTCCTGAAAAATGTTATATGTTTGGGTGAGCACAATGACCCGTGAATAGCAACCACCTCTAATGAGGTGTGAAAATAAATCTCACAGTTTATATACAAAAATAAACTTTGATACATGCATAAGTACAACAAATTATACCACAATCCTTCCCACATAATCATGTAAACAAAATGACCTCATTGCCACAAATAACTTCATAAATAAAAAGACATTTATAACTCAAAACACCCACTCATTTTCACAAATAACTTTATAAATGAAAAGACATTTATAATCCAAAACACTCACACAAATTCAGTCTCAAATACATTTGTCAAATCATGTTTGTTACCACTTACTTGGTAAATGGTCCAGTCTCTTGTTACAATTAGCCTGGTAACTGGCCCAGTCTCTTGTCATCACTAGCCTGATGACTGGCCCCGTCTCTTGTTACCACTAGCTTGGTAACTGGCCCAGTCGCTTGTTACCATTTAGACCTGGTAACCCCAGTCCCAGTCGCTTGTTATCACTTAGACCTAGTAACTCCAGTCCCAGTCGCTTGTTACCACTTAGACCTGGTAACCCCAGTCCCTGTCTCATAAACATGATTTCCACACACACCAAAACTGTAGTTTTAATCCCAATGCACACAAAATTTCCCTTTTATCACCAAAACAATGATATAAAATTTTTCCACAAGTTTTACAAAATTCACATGTATAACAGTTCACAATTTCAAAACATTCGATAGCAATCTCAAACATCAACACATATATCATATATATGAAAAATCCACACGCACGCACCCATACATTTAATATAGAAATTCTCCCAAAAGAAGTAGTAAACTACTCACGTTGATTTCTAAAATCCAATTCAAAGCACTCTTTCTCAATCTCAATGCAATCACCACCTAATCCAAAATAACAGATAACAAATCAAGCTCTATTCCTAACTTCGTCGTTTCGCGATTTTATATTTAATTTTTATACCCTTACCCCTTGATATATACTTAGTATATCTTTTACATATAAATATCCTTTCCAATATGAGATAATAGGGTGTAGAAGCATTCTGGGCTGTTTAGAAAAAGTTTCTAAAGTTTTGGGTCAAATCATAATTTTTGAAACTTTTGGGGTCAAAGTGTAATTTCCTTAAAAACGAATTTTTCTATTTTCGGGGCTGCCATAAATTTTCCAGAATAGTGTTGAAGGTTATAGAGACCCATTTTTCAACAATACAACCTCAATTTGACTTATTAGAGTAACCGTTGATTATTTAAATACTTAATCGAAACTTATAATGGTCATTTCAAAATTTCAGAAGTGTTTCAAGACTCGGGGGCTGTTTTGAAATGATCATATTTGTTTCTAATATATTGGGTCAGTTCTATAAATTACCAAGTTCCATGGTAGTCAAAATTTGAGTTTATAAAAGTATAGGAATCAAAATAAAACTACTTAAAACTAAGGGGAGCTTTCTGTAATTCTAAAGAATTCCATCTTCTTCACCAACGTAAGTTGCAGGTTTTGCAACTTTTCTTCTTCTTCCCTTTTTGTTTTCTTTTTTCTTTGTAAGACATTAAATAAATTCTTTAAAGGCCTCAAAACAATAAATTTATACTAAATCTCAAAACACTTAAATTAACAACTTCCAATAAAACCCATTTATACATTCATCACTATTCTTCACCATGAACATATATATGTATATGTGTATATATATATATGTATATGTATATGTATATATATATATATATACACATAAATGTATTCCTTATCACTATTTATGATAACCTTAATACTATGTAATTGAATAGAATACAAAACCCACAAACTAAATGATGGATTCATACATTCAATAGATCCAAATCCCTTCTTTTTCTTCTTCTTCTTTTTTTTCTTTCTTCTTTCTTCCTTCCTTCTCTCTCTCTCTGTGTCTCGCAGCAGAATCCTTCTTTCCCTTTTTTTCTTTTTGTTTTTCCCTATTTTGACTGCCTACAATGTATATATACAAAATAAAAAAAAAACCCTACAGGAACCCTACAATTCCTCATTCTTTAATTACACTAACATCCCTTTTGAAAAATAATATCACAAATTAACATAAACTAAGTTAGGTTTATATTTCAAAAATTTTTGGGGTTTTACAAACGGTATACAGTACACTACATGGGACGAGGATCGAACCCCACACATATAAATGCCACACCAAGAATCTTACAACTTTGGATGGACCGTATGCCCGATCCCCTCTAACATTTTTTTTCTTCAATTTTTATGCTTGGTTGATCATCCACAATTAATAAGTGACCGTCCCATTTGTATACAATGTGTCTAGGCAAAGTGAAAAAAAAAATTCACATAGTTAGATGAGTGAAATCAAACAACTTTCCATTAAATTTGTAATGAGCCTTAATAACTGAGACGATGTGTAAGTAATCACATAGTTGAGTGTGTCATATGAAAAACAAGATAGTTAGGTGTGCCATGTGCAAAATATAATAATTGAGAGGACAATGTGAAAAGGGTCATAATTGAGGGGATCAAACTATAATTTAACCTAATTATATATATTAAACCTTGATTATATATTTAATTAGTCTTGAGCCTACTAAATAGTGCTACATTTATTGCTCATCAGTCATATTCATCTTATTCAAGATGTAATGAATCCATACATAAATAAGGTCTAGAATCGAAAATTCTGATAAAAAAGAATAAAAACAATACATTAAATTAAAATAATTATTTTTACACATATCACTTTTTAAATGAATATAAAAAATATAATATAAAAAATCAATTTTTAATACCATAGGTTTTTTTTTTTTTGATCAAGGAAAAAGGGAAAGGATGACCATTAGGTAGTAAACTCCCATTGGACATGACTATGAGAGTCCCTCACTGTGAAATGTTCGGTTTGAGTCATAATTACTAATTTAGAAGGGCATTCCGTCACCACAGCACCACCAAAATTAAGCAACAAAGCGTGTTGCTCCCATAAATTGAACAATTCTTGATAACCACATGAGAATCAAAGACAACCCTAAAGGAGTACAACTTATTACTAAACCACCAACTCGGGTGATAGTTTAACCATTGGATCAACACAGGAAATTATAATTTTCTTTCAGATGTAAAGGATAAAAATGAAGGTTTGATTGTTAGTTAGTTTGTTGTCTTTATCGTCATAAATGACATAATATTATCAAAAACAACCGAATAAAAATGAAAGTTTTATTCTTAGTCAGTTAGTTGTCTTTATTGTCATAAATGACAAACATTATCGAAAACGACTCACAATCTCCTAATATTGAATCACACCTAAAATGGTATGTTAATTGCACTTTATCCAACCCATTTAAAACCTGCATTAATTAATATAGGTAACCAATTCATTTATTTATGGGTGGATTAGACGGGTTAATGGGTAATGAGTTACGATTGTCATCTCTAGTTACAACGTAGAACTATTTCTAAGGGATGTTGATTCTTTTAATCGTTAGTAATCTAACTAATGTTGCAAATTCTCCCAACCCATACATCAAGATGGGCAATTTTTGACACCAACTATTAATTCGATATAAAATCGATGTTAAGTCATTGGGTATGTCCTTGTCTATTCTTAATGAGGTCGGTTAACAATTGGAATTACCCACAAAACCCACTTAATAAAAGGCTAGTATATAGGCTAAGTCAATTTTAATAAGACGCTGCTTAGTTGTGAAATAAATCTGATGTGATACAACAATTACTAGCAGATTCGTCGATCCATTAAGAAATCAACATTAACTTACAACTATGGAATTACTTCAATGGACGACTAAGGCTAGTATTGGTTCAATTGACGGGTTCTTGTTATTATAGGGTTGATTCAGTAAACTTAACCTACTTCATTAGCAGAGTGTGTATAAATTGAGTTAATTTTGATATAACGTGACATACACGACACATTGTAAAATCATTTAAATGCAAAATACCATTAGTCCCCTGATCTAATAAGGCCTCAAACCATGTGAAACTCTCAGGATATCATGTCTACATTTTCGTTTTTGGGTATATAGATATAATGCCCATTCCGGCAAAAAGAAAATAGGGAGAGCTGGAAATAACAAGATAACAATGAAGGACATGCCTATAATCTCGTTTCCTTCTACAAGTATTTATGACTTTCCTCTTTCTCATTCTTCCTTGATAACCAAGTTTTAAATCTCCTGATTCTTGCTGAAGTAGGTATTGAAGATTGATGGGACCACTACATAGCATATATTGCTCTAATTTGGTAAAAAGTATATAAAGTATCCGGAATATATATATATATATGTTATTTGAGATGTTACTAGTAGGTTTGTCAACGGATTGGGTTTAAATTGGTTTTTGGACTGTTCTAAATATGATTTCAAGTCCGATCTGATTTGAATAACTTAATTTAACTAGAATTTAACAAATTACATCTATTTTTCTTCAAATAATCAATTAATTTCTTTAATATTTTTATATAAAATATATAGATATTTCGGATCGGATCGGATATATGTATATTAAAATTTGAATCCGTAAAGTATAAGATATTGGATTTAAATTATCGGTAATATATGATTAATTATATTTTAATCCATATTAAAATCTGATCTATTGACAAGTCTAGTTACTAAGTGAAGAGAAGAAAATTAGCAAAATTTTCGTGCTGAAAAACCTTCAATGTATTCATGCACATGACAAGTCGAAGTCAACAATGTAAGTTGGTTTTTGGGAGACAACGATTTGAAAGAGATGTTCGAATGTAGAGTGTCTTGATCATCATAAAGAATATTTTGCCACTTAATTGAATCATGGTTAGGTAATTCCCTTTGTAGCTCACACTTTTGGCCAAATCAAAAATAGCTCACACTTATTTTAAATCAACCCATAACCAACTCAACCCGCCCATTTATCACCAAAACACACATTAATGAGTACCTTGGATACCTAGCAATAATAAAATAATATGGGGACCTATGGTAATAATGTAGTTATTGTAATAACAAGAGATCAAATAAGATAACACCCATGTAACCTCGTCCTCTTACTCGATCATTTGAAAATTTCAATTAAAGAACCCAATCAACAGTGAGTGAATTGGGCTTAAAGGCGTAATATCGTCCTCTAATTTCGTATCGTATTAAAAGATGACGCTCCTAAAATAAACCAAGTATCCGTTACATCATATATGCATGGTACTTAAAATGTGAATGGATCCACACATAATCTATCATATCCGGGAAAATTTTTTTTGATACCATATCAAAATTATATTTCAGTGTTATATAAATGCTGAAAAATAATTTGTATCATACAATTTTAATTGGTTTATTTAGACTCAATAATTACAAAATAATACAATAAAATAAAATAACTTTACATGTGTCATGATGGATAAAAAAAGAGAGAGAATAATATCAAATTTTAATTTTTGGATTTGAATCGTGGGATCAAGGCATGAAATTTGTAGCATACACCTTTTTGTGCATGAACTAAGAAAACTTGGCAGGCAATGTTTTTAGGAAGAGTTTTAGAAAACTGTTTTAATGTTTTTTGTATCGTAAAATTTGTTTGATTATGTGATTCCAAAAATAGTTTTATTGAATAGAAAATAGTAAAACGTGTTTGGACAGTAACTCAAAAAATAATGAAAAAAGAAATGTGGTGGTTGTGAAATTGTGGTGGTGGTGGTGGATGTCGTGGTGGTATTTTCTAAATTCTGGAAAAATTGTTGTAAAAAACTCACAAAATAATCCTAATTTACTCTCTAAATTTATCTATTTTTTGTTCTCAATTTTCAAAAAAATAAAAAATAGTTGATCAAATGACTTTTCTCCCAAAAACTATTTTTGAAAACAAAAAAAACAAATTGTTAGATAAAATTTTTGGTAACACACCCTCAATCAGCCTAAAAGGTATCAATGTACTCAAAAAAACCAAATATTCTTTGGATGTCACACCAAGCATGTTTCCACTTTGGATGGACCGTATGTCTGGTCCCATCTAATATAATTTAATTTTCTTCAATTTTTTTGTCTAGCCGATCATCCCCAATTAATATGTGACAGTACCATTTTTTTACAATGTGGTTGGGCTGGGGCTTATAGTCGAATGAACTCGACCCGAGTCTAAAAAAATTGTTCAAGTTCAATTTGTTTAGAAAACGAATTGAGCTCGAATATTTGCACATAAGTGAGTCGAGTCTGCCAAGTTCGAGCCAAGCCTGTCGGCCTCATTTTCTAAACAAGCCTAAAAAATTGTTCAAGTTCGACTCGTTTAAATAACGAACCGAGCTTGAATGAGTCAAAAACAAGACGAACTCGAGTCAATCTCAAATAGCTCGGTTTGATTAACAGCTCTAGTTTATGAAAAATGAAGAAAAAAAATCACATAGTTCGGGGAGTAAAATCAAACAACTTCCTATTAAATTTGTAATGGACCTTAATAACTGAGGTGATGTAAAACTAATCACATAGTTGGGTGTGTCATGTGAAAAACATGATAGTGGAGAGGACAATGTGAAAAAAGGTCATAGTTGAGGGGATTAAAGTGTAATTTATCATAGTTAAATATATTAAACCTTGATTATTAATTTAATTAGTCTTGAGGCTACTAAATAGTGGATAACGGGCTTGAAGATTCATCACCATCGCTTAGCAATCAAAACAAATAAGAATCTAATAAATTGAATCCTTAATTACATGCACGTGCACAAACATACATACACTCATACATATATGCATCGGGTTTCAACCGAATCATAAATTTTTTGTGTTTGATATATTAATTCCGTTTGCAAAAAAAAAAAAGAACTAGAATTTTTAAGCCTTTCCCTTGAAGTGACTCTCCAATAACTCCCTAACCCAGAGCAACCAAACCCACATTGAAATTCTGTCACTTAACCACATTTAAAGAGAGATAGTAAACATGCGAAATGGTTATGAATGTTAAAAGAACACAAAAATGGAAGTGATATCACCCCCACTATGATTCTCATTTGAGTTTCCAAAGAATCTCCAAGATTCAAAGAGTAATTTCGTGACACGAAAAAGATACTACTTGCTGAACAGAGTGTCTTACGTCCAAATAACAATTAGTGCCTCATGTTGAGGAGTTTAATTTGATTTACTTCCATCCAATGTAACTTAAAGTTCAAAATATAATTCCAACCCAATTTGATTTATTTTGACACAATTTCACTTAGTTCAAAAAATAATCCTAAACAAAAATATTACCCATAATCTAGTAAGACTTGAGACCAAAAGAAATTGTTATGATTTAGTCGAGTAGTATCAAATTCTGACCATGATATTTTGGGTTTGTGTCTTTTTTGAATTAAATTGTAAACTATGAATCAAACTGTAGGACTGGAACCCATCTCTCTCTAAATCAAATTTGATCTTTTTTACAAATTAAAAATATACTTCACCCAATTGGGGTACCTATTACCCACTCTAGCAATAAGAAAATACGGGGAACTAATATAGTTATTTGTAAAATAACAAGCATGCCTGCAGCCTTATTGCTCATCAGTTATATGCAATCTTATTCAAGATTTAATGAATCCATACATAAATAAGCTCTGGACTCGGAAAAAAAAAAATGTTTTGATACCATCTCAAATCATATTTCGATATATTATATTGAAATAATTTTCATCGTAAATTTTTGTTGATTCATTTGGAGCCACCAAATATAAACAAATATTATGATATAAAAAGTATAAAAATGATACATTAAATTAAAATAATAAAATAATTGTTTTTACGCGTAAAAATATAATATAAAAAATAAAATTTTAATACCATAATTTAATTTTTGGATCAACACAAGAAATTATGGGCCTGTTTGGTTTGCATCTCAAAAAATAGTATTCAAAAATAGTTTTTGAGAAAAATTTTAAGAAAGTGTTTTTGAAAGTTTTTAGATTGTAAAACTTGTTTGGTTATATATTTTTGAAAATAGTTTTAAAGAATAAAAAATATAAAATCTGTTTGGGCAATAATCTACAAAACTAATTTTTAACTTATTACTTTTGACCAAAAATAAAAAATCTGCTAAGGGGACTCGAAGCTGCGACCTCATTTAGTTTGTTTAGCTTATCTCCGTGTTTCCAAAATTTTCAAAGAAAACTGTGAAAACAAGTTTAACTTGTTTTCTATTTTTGTGTTTTAAATCTCATTTTTTTTCAAAAATTTGAGAACAAAAATGCTAAGCAAACAAGTTTTTGGTATTTTTAAAATTTTGAGAACAAAAAATAGTTTTCGAATCGCAAATCAAACACGGCCTATAATTTTCTTTCGGATGACCTAAAGGAAAAAAAAATAAGGTTTGATCCTTAGTTTGTTGTCTTTATCGTCATAAATGACACAATATTATCGAAATAGACCCACAAGCTGCTAATATTGAATTACACCTAAAATGGTATCCTAATTGCACTTTATCCTACAAAACTTATGATTAATAACATTCTACATCCTAAAAAGATTTTAAAATATTTAGTTTGCACCTTTAATATCATTTAACGGTAGCCAAATGGCCCGAAAGATTAAAATGCTATTGAGATATAATTTATTAACTTAAACACTGACTTAATTCACTATAATCATTGAATTTACTGTGTATTCGATCAAATTTTAAAATTTAGTATTAATTCAATAGTTATAATTAAATAACATTAGATTGACTGTGAATCTAAATAACATTACTCTTATAATAATCTTGGTACAGTGAGATATTTTTAATCTTTAAAAAAATAAAATAAAAATTTTAAATTTTCTGAGGACAAAGCGTCATTTGTCATTTTAAAAAAAAGAACGTATTGTGGGTCAAAATGGCATAAATGACCTCACTATTTCACCCAATTTTTCAATCCTACCTGCCTCCGCCTGTTCTCCACTGAAACCACTAACCGCCCTTCACCTTCTCTATCACTCCTCAATTAATTCACTCCTCCACATAACTTTAGCCCATCATTAGCAATCTTCAACCATCCCAAAACCCAATTACGTCTCTTAATACTTCATTCAAAACCCCACCACCACCATGTCTGCCATCTTTAGCAAATTACACTCATTCACGGAGACCCCAAAACACACACACAACGTGTTCTTGTGTGTGTATATATATAAGGCATTATTGAGGTCAGATTTCCCAACCAAATTTAGCAATTTTTTTCTGAAATTGTTGAAAAACAGAGCCAAACCAACCCAAATTGAGCTAGAATTAGAATATCCTTGAATTTTTCAGTTGAGATTTACAGTATCTGTGCAATGCTGGAGACATATAGAGGCAGTGTGCCATTTTTTGTACTCCTTTTTTATCAAACAATGCTTCTGTGTGTGGGTTTGAAGATTGACATTGCAGTTGAAAGATCACACAGAAGTAAACCCCAAACAATTCTACCTTCTCCTTCTATATATTTGTTTCTATCCACCCAAACCTTACACACCAACCTTTCTATTTTCCTTCCCCCTCTCTCTTTGACACACATCTGCTATGGCTTCCTTTTGTCTCTCACTCTTTCTTGTCTTCCTCGCGTTCACTGTGCCTGCTTATTCAGAAGTTGTAACTGTAAGTCTCTTGGTTTTGTTTGCTTGTTTCTAATGGCTACTAAGATTTATAAGGAGTGTGTTCTTGAAGTTGGCTTGTCCGAAGCCTTCGGTTGTTGGTGTGGCTTCTGCTGTGTATGTAGGTAGGTTAACTTATTCACTCATTACCCATCAAATAGATTAAGTTATTCACCACTACCCATCAAATAGATTAGCCATTCATCAAAGACACCACCAAATTGTCACTCCCCTGTTTCACTAACACAGAATTATACCCATTGCTCTTGGTTTTGACAATTTGTGGTTCTATTTTCAATTTCGGTGGTTAAATTGTGTTATTTTGATTTTATGGTAACAGTGGTTCGTGATGGCTGCACAACAGAAGTAGAATTAGAACTTTGGACGTATCTTGAATTTGAAAAGTAATAAAAATTGATCTTTCTGTTGTTAAGGCTAAAGGTTCGAAATCAAATCATCATCAAGATTATTACGGACATTATTTTTGAGTAAATTAAAATACAAAATCATTCTCTATCCTCCTTTTTGTTGAATTTTGTTAGAATTTTCTGTTTTGTTTGTTTGGTAGAGGGGACTTGACAATTTGGGTGTAATTGAATGGTTGAAGAGAAATATGATTGATTACAGGCACTTATTGGACATTAATCGGAAGATATATAGTGTGGTGTTCTTTGTTCTTTGTGTTAAGATTTTTGGGGCTATATTTAATATTCTCTTCTCGATTCTTAAACATATGATAATCGGTAATTTTGCTTAACTTGTGTGGTGCTTGACAACCTTTGACATGGATCACCATTTGAAGGTTTAATGCTCATTTCTAAATGTTTTGTAGTCAAATACAATAGAATTTTGTATGACAACTTGAAATACATAATACATGATTAACATTCCACTTTGATATTCAAAAGCTTTTTAGGTTATATTGTGTGTTGTGAATTTGCAAGTTTTGAATTCATGAAAATTCATCCAAATTATGTATTATGTATTATGATAATACAAAACTATCAAAATTTTATAAAGCTAAATAAAAATGACATAAAATTCTGTGTGGGATTACACAGTTAGTGGGAAGGAGGTGTTCTCATTGCACTTGGAAGTGAAGTTTATCTAATTTTTCTACCTATGTTAAGTATTCTGTTTGTGATAGGGAGAGAATTCGATTTTGGGAGAATACTTGGGGGTGCTATGTCTTTTGCTTATATAGGTTGTCTAGAAAAAAATCATATATTTCAAGTATGATATAATTTAGTGGATTTTCTTGTCGTGCTTCTTATGCTATGCTCATAGGTTTTTTTAGCCTTTCTTTTTGTTTATTGTATCTTGTATTTACTTTGCTCACGAGGACTCCCTGTTCTCTTATGTACTGTATCATGATTTTTGATGATTAATAGAATTTTTGTGTTTCGTATCAAAAAAAAGTAGTAGTTGTACTCTCAGAATTTTACTTCTACCAAACGAATATTAACAAATTTTCCTTTGCTGATTTTTTTGTTTCCTTCTTAACAACGAGAACCAAGTGGTGTGTTATGTTGTGTTGCTAAGTAATTTGTGATATTGTCTGCAGGGCCCTTTTCACCGCCGAGCTCTATGGGCGGTGGAGTATGTACCTCCACCGCCACAGTTCCCTGTACCACCGGTAGTGATAGCTCCTCCACCGCCTGCAGCTCCACCTGCTCGGGTTAGCTCTATTATTGAGTTTATAAGAAAGGCAGTGTGATGATTTTTTTCCTTATCATTTCATATGTAGACTGAAAAAATATGAAAATTCACGTATTATCATAATTATGATTTTCAAAATTTTATAGAGCTAAATAAATATGACATGAAACTTGGGTGAAAGTTTTAATTTTTGAGACGTCACCCTGGGGATCATGATCCCCTTGGACATAACCTTGTTATTCCCCTGCAACTGGACTGATGGTGCTGTAACTTTCGTCATAGCAGGTGCTAACATCTTAATAGCCGAATTTGCAACAAGAAAAAACTAAATGTATGCCCAAAAGAGAACTGAGGTCAAGCTATAGAAGAATAGTTCAAACTGCTTCATTATTCATATATACTAGTAATACCAGATATATGAAACATTTTCTGACCATACAATGTCGATGGAAAATGTTTCACCAGAAAAGGAAAAAAACTAGAAAGGAAACAAAAATCAATGAAACATAATGACTGCAGAAAGTGTTAGATTATTAATTTCATAGCCGAATTGATCAATTTATTGGAGGAAAATTGCTTGGTGATTTTGCAAAAGTTTGTTAGGAACTGACCATTGACATAGTAAATTTTTTTTTGAAGGGTAAATGTCTTCTTTGTGTAAATAAGCATGACATGAGTGTTAAATGGAGGGGGATTATCGCTTACATGAACCTAGAAACAAAAGGCTTTCGAATATTGTAACAAATAGTAGGGGGTGCTTTGTGTAAGAATACTTTCTACAAATTTGTGAAATCATGTATAAATCTAAGCTATGCTCCAAGACATTTAGATGATGCCGCTATATTGTGGGCCTAAATAGACATTTGCATGCTAATATCTACTTCATCTTTTCTTGTTGAGTTACACATATTATTTATGTCTTTATAGATTTAATAAATATTATCTAAATTTGTTCATGCACGTGATGCATTTTTGACGATCAAAAAGAAATAGGTTAGGTCTGTAAGGATAGGACCGCCATTAAATGCTTTGACAGACACAGAGAAGGGCCTTCGTATAAATCAAATAATTTGAATCTAATAAGAATCAAGCCAACACCTTCTAGGTTTGGATTCCTTCTATAAATAATTAGTGGTTACTTTCAGGATACCTATGTGAATGTGATTATCTGCAATGGTGGTAGCGATAGGCGCGACATTGCCTTTTCTGCTCATCTTTGGATTCTCCTTGGTATATGTGTTGTCCTAGTATTATGCAGTCTGTGCTACTGCATATATTTACGACGGAAACAGGGTGAGGAGAGTGCACCACCTGTACTGGGGGATTCCCACAGCGACATGCCTCATTGGCCGCCTACTGCCCCGCCCATGCCGGAGCCTCCATGCCCCTATTATGGATACCACTGATTTGAGGTCTAAACTTGCAACATTTTTATGCTGTTTGTGAGATTTTTATAGATTATTTGCAACGTGTTGTGAGACATTTAGAATTATATATATGGTCTTGTCAATGCTAGGATGTTTATATACGCTTTTCAGTATATTATGAGACATATGGAGTTATATATAGTCTTGTGAATACCGTTTCATGGTTTTATTTATTGTCTTTCCATTTGTTTCCACTCTAATGTCACCTTATAAGATTCATTAAACAATTAAACTAGAAAACCCTCCAGTTTCTCAAAATTGTAACTTGTAAGGCCTCTCTCCTCGGACTCTCACCTACACACACAACCAATATGAAAAGGCTTATCTATGACTTTTCCGCTTGATTAAGCCATTTCAATCCAAACACCTGAGACAGTTCAAAAAAACCAAAAAAAAAAATCCAAACTCCTGATAAAAAGAGCTGTTGATTCTAAATAAAGTGGTACAGATATCCCATCTTGTTCATATTTTTTACTTTCTATCTTGTTGAGATTGCTTAATTCACAAGGTTTTAAGAGGAATACCTCTTTCAAAAGGCCATTCTGTCAAGATGGCAAGATCACGAGTTAGTTAATAGTAGCACAACTGGCAAATATAATAGTATGGAGTTTGGTATTGCATCAAAAATTTATGGCTAAATTACAGCAAGAAATTGAGAAATATATGCTGCAACCTTTTAGAAACTGAGAAAAATATAATCCAATTCCTACTCATTTTATCCCCCTTTTCCTTCTCTGTTGCAAAATTGTATGTTATATAGATCGAATTCACACCCCCGGAATGGAAATTCATCTCCCCCAGTGGCAGATTCTGGCTCCTTCAGGGAAGCAAATGAATGCATAGGCCATTCACAGCGATACTGTTGCACCAAAGAGTGTCTGTTGATAGCTCTATAAATGTCTTTCTCTCTCATTCTGCCACTTGTATGGGTTCCAAGTAAGCTCCCTTCGCTACTCTCTATCTTCCCTATTTGTTCTCTATTGAGCACTGATTTGTGTCCCTCGGATTACCCATAAGTTGTTTTTTTTCAATTATGTTAGTGAATTTGGGTGCATGCACGAGTTTCGGTGTATAAATTGTTTTCTACATTCATGATTTTCTTGTCCTACGCAAATTGCTCATGAGAGTGCTGATCTTTGTGAGGCGATTTTGTGGTATAGTGAAGTTGAATTTATCTGTGTAAATTTTTCATGGTTTTTCTTGGAATTTGGGGTGGTGTTCTTTATTTTCTGAGTTGAAATTGGTCAAGAATTACAGAATTTATGTAATCTTTCTATTCTCATTTTGTAACAATCATTAAATATAACTATAGACATGCACCTATGAGAAAAAAAGAAAGCTGCTTGTAATTCAAGATAGAAAAAGAATAAGAAGAAAATAGCTTGTGCATAAGTAACTTGGAGAAACAAAACATACCTATATAGGACAAGTCGGTAGGAATTTGGAAGACATTTTGTGTAGGGAATAAGTGTGAAAATTCCCAAGAAAGACGTATTTGAGTTCCAAAATGAGCTTCTGTTGGTTGGTTCAGACTTCAGAACATGAAATAGCTAATGAAATGTCCCAAGAAAGACATGAGCAAGTAGTTTGTGCCTACATGAAAGCAAAGAAGCACTTTTGATATGTGCCATCTGTGTTTAGTTTCAACTGTATTGCAATAGAGATTTTAAAGCAAGGAAGTAGTTTATGAATGTCGACTTCTCCTTTGTTTCTAATTTCCCCATGTCTTTTGGATTGATTGAATCTCTCGTGATTGAAAGCACTAGTACCGAACACCACTATTGGGCTTCTATCCTTCTAGTCTTATGAACCATTTAGCCCTTTGGAAAGCAAATTTCACACAAAATTTCCAAGTTCTATGAATGATGTGGTTAGTAATATTTTTCACCATCAAAGTTTACACCAATGTCACCGTGGTCCTTTATTTTTTTGGTCCTTTAGGTTTTGATATATCTCAATCCAGATAGATCAATGAGCTTCGTCAGAAACTTTGTGAAAATGCCACGTGTCATCATGGAAAAATGACAAATGTGCATCAGTGTGACTCAATTGGATTTCTATTGAAAAGTTAAAATAAATTTTGATTTTAAATAGATGGGCATGTAGTAACATTCACAACATACATAATTAGGTGAGAACCCATATGCCGATGTTACTCCTTTTTTTTGTTATTGACAATCTCTTAGAACAAAAGATGTAAATAAAGATTCAGATCATGAGGATGTGATAGTGCTAATGCACAGTAATCACAAATCATGTGTATTAATTAATCAGCATGTGAGCCTTTACTACATCACAATTATCCATGCATGCCTATTACACTACTTTGGGTTTCAAACTCCTTATAAATGTCACATTATAAGATGTTCACTAGAGCGCATAAGACGAATGTAATATTTTGTTTTATTTGAAATTGTAAGTCTCTCTCTCTCACATGCACCCCCCCCCCCCCCCCCCCCCAAACCCACATGAAGAGATACACACACATGCAAAAAACAAATAGAAAGGGGATTGTTGAGCTTAAATGCTCCAACTTGATAACATGATTCATTTTTACACAGACCTTGAAAAAGAATCACCTTACCAATTCAAAAGTTCTATTGTTAGTATTAGAAGGAAATCTTCTCTCTCAAACCTGGAGAATTTCAAAATCAATATTAATCTTCTTCACTTAGTCTTTGACCAATATCACAAGTGGACCTTCTTGATATATAGGCTGGATGGAAAACTAATTTAACTTTCCAATCTACATTTACTTAATTCAAATATGTTTCTCATCTATGCTAACGTTTCTTTTTCCAATTGAGTGTCTTACATGTAGGCATAGTCTTTCTGCTCCCACCTTTGTAAGTAACATTACCCTGATGGGTGCTGGTAGTTTCTAATCATAAAAGATCTCAAGGACCATCTCACCAGAAACCTAAAGGTGGCAGTATATCAAGCCATCAATATTATGGGACTAACATCAATTAAGTAGCTCAAAATAAGGTACATCTCAAACACAAATCTTGATATGGTTATCTTATGCTTTCATGGCTTTGCAAAATTTAGATATTGCATTTATACATGCCTCCGAGTTGTAACAAATTTCTTAACTTTCTTCCCAACCTTATGGATGTCTATAAAGCAGGTAAATTTTCTTCCCGGTAAGATTCACTGTTTTCTTGTACAATACAACTAAGTCAAATCTAGTTTGGCCTAAAGTACAAAATTGACAAATGTTATAGTGAATGAATAATTCATGTATTGTTTTCAAAATTTACTGGATAAAAGAGGTTCATAGATTTTTTTTCTTTAGGTCACCTAGAATTTCCTTAATATATTTGGCATCACCCTAAAGTTGGCAATACCAAATGGTGGCATTCCAGGCCGAGTACAAGAAGCAAAGCTTCATAAACTCGACAAGTCACTTATAGAATGCTGACCATTACATAACCCGCTGGCGGAGAAAGCTCTTCGAGCTTCCCTTCATTCACACACACACACATATATTGAAGAGGTATTTTGAAATAAGAGTTGATTTCGTTTACTACCTATAATGAATAAGGAGAAACTTGAGCTTACAAAGGATGAAACATTGAATCCAATGAATTACCAGTCATAACATGCATCTTCAATTTTATTATACTTGAAAGAGAGGGGAATGTGCGAAAATATCTTATACATCCCACCTCTTGATTGACCATGTTATGCTAATTGCCTTTTTGTTTTTTTCTCGGGACAGCAGTATGGAAATCCAATATACCAATTTTGTGATGTTTGCGGTGAATTGGTAAGTAACCATATGTCCTGTTGCAAGGGAATATCCAAAAATTTGAGGTCTAAATGAAAGATGCAATTTTGCATCATTGTTCACTGCTTCCAATTAGTACTTGATGGACTGTATAATGAAGAATTTCTCGTAGGCCATAAAATTATGGAAAATTTAGGCTTGGCCCCAAACATGCTTTCAAGATAATAAAAGAATGTGTTTCTTTAGGTAGATATGTCCGAATGTTTTGTAATAGAATTATAATGGATACTCGCCCACTATAAATGCAGAATATGTAGTTTTCGTGCCTTTTAATACACTTAACTTTGTCTTACAGGATCCCCTTCCAAATCTTAGGTTAACTAAAGACCCCTTTTGGGGTCAGATATATTGCAAAAGACATCAAAGTGACATGACACCCAAGTGTTGTGGCTACCGTAGATATAAGGTTTGTAAATTAATTGTAATTTGCATAAGATTAAGATACATTGATGTTCTTAAGGAAAAAACTGGTACATTATTGTCCACATGCAAACTATGTAATAAAGGATCATCTGTGATGAACTAAATCTGGATATGAACTACATCCAATCTGCAAATATGCACACTTATTTTGTTGATTTGATATGAAATCAGGAACAAAGAATCCATGCATACTTAATAAGCCCTACCATTAGATCAAAATAAAAATAAAAATCTAGTTGTTTTTGCATGCATGTAGGTTTTATGATCCACTCTAGTTAGTGCAAACGATTTAATACCAAAAATCTTGAGAAAGCTAATAATCAAACTTAGTTAATGTATGCAGTCTAGAGGTCAACTATGCACTATCTTTAGTGATGGTCGAATTATTTGTCCTTGTTGCCGTTCTACTTCTATCATGACCATCCATGAATTGCAACCTCTTATTCGTGACGTGCATCAATTTTTTGAATCTTTGAACCTCAAAGTCAGAGGGGGCATTCCTATTTTGCTGATCAATAGCAACGAAATGATCAAAAACTTAAACAAGCGAAAAGATGTAAGACGCTTGTAGATAAGTCATCAATATTAATCAATAATGCTCCGTTTGGTAGAAAGGATGGAAAGTAGGAAGGATGGAAAGTATGAGGGATACACTTTCTATCCTTCAAGAAAGGAAAGTAGGAATAATACAATTTCCTTCATTTGTGTTTGGTTGGATAGATGAAAAATAAAAATGACTAAATTTTTTTTTTTTTTTGTGCTGGCTAAGATTAGGGATGACAATCAAGTCGTATCGTGTCAGATTCGTGTTGAGTTATTACGAATTTGTGTCGAACATTAGTCAAACCTAACTCAACTCATTTAACTAATTGTGTCGTGTCGAGTTGGGAGTTGACCTGTTTATTTTATTTTTTATTTTATTTTTATTTTTAAATTTTTTTAATATATATATATATATATATAAATACATATTTTATCATTGTATTTTTATATGAAATTAATGTATACATAATATATTAACACAAATAATTAACTTTCCATCCACTTTCCTTCCGATTTTGGAGGGATTGATTTTGGTGAGTTGGAAGGAAAGTTAATCCATCCACTTTTTCATCTTTCCTACTTTCCTTCCTTACCAAACATGATGTTTTATCTATCCCTCCCACTTTTCATCCTTCCAACTTTCCATCGTTCCATTTTTCCATCGTACCAAACGGAACATAAAATTATCGTCCTTGTATCTATTTTAATGACACTTTTCGCTTGTATGCAGCTACAGTATGGACCTATTTTGGGGGTGACGATACCTTTTGCTGCCCAATCTGTTACAGTACGAAGTGTACGAATTTTCACCTCTTCTTGACACCTTTGGCCTTTGCTTATATTCTCAAAGGGGAATAAGAGCAAAATGTCACATACGAACACAGGGAAAATAACAATTAATGGAATATGGGTTTAATTTGTTTTTCTTCTCACGTTAACAGGTTACAAACTATTCTCAGATTGGAGGAAAAATTCAAGTGCTAAAAGAGACCAAGCATCTACCTCGTGGGAAGGTGTCAGGGGTTCTACTTTTGTTTGGTCTACCTAAGTAATACTCATCGCATCTTCTCAAGCAACTTCTAATAAATTATTTTGTTTTGTGATAATGCAGTCTAAATCCGTGACTTTGATGAATATTCATGCTTGTTCACCCCTCGATAATATAGTCCATCTAAGGAAGTAAATAGTTGCCTCTAGGACTAGCAAAAAAAAATAGTTGCCTCTAGGTCTAGCCAAAAAAAAATAGTTGCCTCCAGTGTTCAAATTTTCTTTTATGACATCCATCCAAAAGTTTTGAGCAAATCAGTGAAGGTGTTTAAGTTCTTTCTGTTTATATATGGCCATATTCTTCATTGAAAATTGAAAGTTTGAGACAGTTAAGTCTTAGAAGTGGTTTAATGCCTCATGGATCTGTTATTTTATGTTTCTCCTTTCTAATAATTATTTTAAATTTGGTTGAAATTGAAATTGAAATTTTTAGCCTATTCTACAAGCAGGGTGATGATTGGAACAATCCTAGCTCACGAAATGATGCATGTTTGAATGTGTCATCAAGGTTATTTCACACACAGATATTCATACAATTGTACCTACATAAAACTTCCAAGATGATTTTCACTTGCCCAAAGTGGAAAAATCCTCATTGAAAGTATAATTTGTTTCTAAATGTGTACGTACTGTAGGAAACATTCTTTGTGGTATGCATCCTAAGATGATTTTTAAACTTTTTTGGCAGCTTGGTATCGTCCTTCTACATTGGATAGGGCAGCTGAGGAAGGTATATGCCAAGTTATAGCTGAAATGTGGGTGGAATCGTTTTTTGTTGGTGATGAATTTGAGAGCAAGTTGAGGGAATATGAGATAGGTTGTATAAAGTATCATCATTCTCCAATTTATGGTGATGGATACAGAATGGCTAAAAGAGCAGTTGAAAGATACGACCTACAAGCTACACTCAACCATATTGCTCAAACGAGAAGACTTCCACAATGATCCCTTGGCCAACAAGTATGAGGCGAAGATTTCATGAGAATAAAGGTTAAGCAGAGGGTAAGTGTTTGTTTGAACTTGTCTCGGGAATTTTGATCCATTATAGGATGAGTAGATAATAATTTAGCTCGATGTCATGCTAATGCTCAATGTAAAACAGGACAAGTAAAATTTGCTTAGCTTGCATATTGCTAATTTCATGCTTATTTTTGGGCTGAAAATGTCTCATTACCACTAGCACCATGCTTAAGATTTACCCAGCATCTCATCACAATATCGGATTAAAGATATACTCACCATTCCATCATACAACGGCAAATCAAGGGTACGAATATGTAATTTTTTTTTCTATTACTATGAGCTTTATCAATAGTATGACATGCATAGGCAACAATGTTTCTAATTCTTGAGTTTGACAAGGATTGACCGGTTGACTTCTCATTTAAGAAAGTTAAGGGTGGGTAAATGTGTTTGGCCCTCTTAATTGTTCTAAGTTATATGCGTATGGAATTGATTGTCAAATGATGAAGAATGAAGGGTGAATTATATTTTGCACACTGGGTGTAAAATCCAATCCAACAACTACATGTAAATAGTAATAAAATATAGATTGGACTTTATTTCTTCATATAAATATATACATAGATATAGAAAACCGTATGTAAGTGTAGTATTAATAAATGAGTCCAAAAGAATTTAAAATAATAAATGAGTTCAAAAGAATCTAGAAATCAAATGTTGTTAATAAAAGAGTAAAAAAGAACATAGAAGTCAAATAAATATATAAAATAAAAATTGAATGAAAATAATAAAAAAAATTAGAAGTCAAATATCTATATTTATACTACTAATAAAAGTATCTACTTAGATTTCTATATCCAATCATACCCTAATCTCTTATCTTATTTGATTTAAACAATGACAATTTAATACATCAATGGTGTATATTACTCTATGGGAAAGTTAATAGTAAGTCTTCTTCTTCTCTACGTGATGGAAGTAATTTTTTTTTTCTTCTCTATATGATGGAAGTATAATTGCAACTATCATTTAAGGCAATAAAAACATGATAAATAGTATGGAAGTTAAAAGAGCTTAGTACAAATGAAGGGATACAAAAAGTCATAAAGTATAAATGTTTAATGAATTGCAAAGGACATATGTGCCGAGTATAAATCCATCCCACCTTCAATCCATAACAACCACCCCAGTTACGCAAATTGCAAGCAATCCAATTCAACAACAAAATCTTCATTTTAAATTTAAAATACCAAAAATAAAAAAAATTGAGCAAATTTCACTTTACACCTTGAAAGATTTCAAAATTTTCATTTTACACCCTCAAAGATTAAATTTATCACATTGTCCCCTCAATGTATCAAAAGTGTTGCAATGTGACACTTTTGTTAACTTTCCGTTAGTTTTCCGTCACTGTCACTGGGTTACCTTTTGACATAAAAAATAACAGAAGTTAACAGAAATGTTACATTGCAACACTTTTGATATATTAAGCGTGTAATATAAAAAATTTAATTTTTAATGGTACGAAGTGAGAAACTCTAAATTTTTTAGGGTGTAAAGTGCGAAAAGCACTAAAAATTTGAAAAACATTGCTATGATATTAAAATCAATTAAAACATTGAAGACTTGATTGTTTCAATTAGACTTTTAAGAACCAAGTTAAAACATGACTCATACTAGAAGAGTATAAATCTTAAAATGCTCAAATAAAAATTATACATCAACTTAGGCCATGCCCACGTGTGCACCAACTAGTTGTTAATAAAAGAATCTAAAATAACTTAGAAGATAAATAGGTATTGAAAATAAAAATTGAATGAAAGTAATATATGGGTATCACTGATAACAATAATTAGGGAGAATCTCATTTTGCACCCTAAAAGATTTTAAGATTCTTATTTTACACCCTCAAGATTAAATTTCTCATATTGTACCTTCAATGTATTAAGAGTGTTGCAATGTGATCTTTCCGTTGGCTTTCATTATTTTTTTCGTAAAAAACCACCCCATTGCCATTGACGAAAAAACTAACAAAAGCTAACAAAAGAATCACATTGTAACACTTTTAATACATTGAGGATATAATATGGGAAACTTAAACTTTGAGGGTCTAAAATGGACATTTTGAAATCTTCAAGGGTACAAAGTGCAATTTTCCCAAATAATTATGGTAAAAATAAGAAATAATTTTTTTCACATATATATATATAAAATATTTTGCCAACTCAAATATTTTTAAAATTGTGTTTAATCAAGGTAGGAAAAAAACGTTAGATTGACACTTTAATTTCTCGCAAGTGTTGCAGACGTTTAATTTTTCGTGAATGCAAAATATAATGCTACTTCATTCTTGAAGTGAATGTTACCACAGGGATTGATTCCCAGATGCATACTTTGTCATATCAAGATGACGAAGGGAAAATACCATTAGACAACTGGGCAATCAGATGATTCGAAATTCAGGAGGCAACAGAAGATTTAAGCAAGAATAAAATTACGCAGTAGACAGCAATCAAAATTGTAAGTGAACATAACTGCTATGGAACAAGAGCAAGAACAAGGCAAGGATAAAGGTATGCACAAGAAACAAGTTGAAATTGTAACTGAAAGCAACCTCTATGAAACAAGAGCTGGAATCATGCTCCCCGGCTAACAAGGCCTCAAGCTCTTTTTCCTTTGTACTTCTTCTCATTCTGAGTAAAGCTTTCAAAGATTCCTGCAATGGAAAGAATGACTCACGAGTTTGTTTAGTGCAACAAACCACAAGTTTTATAGGTTCAAGCTGGAGCTGGCGGCACTGAGAGCATGGACTGGGCTTCCATGGTCATGCAGATGTATAAATTGTGGGCTCAACACCGGGGATAAGGAGTTACTGTAGTGGACGAAATGTCTGGTGATACATAAACGCCGACATATGACAGGTTGGTACGCATCTCAGCATTCGATAGCGGAAAACGCCGACATACTTCATATGCTGCAGTTGCTGTGATTCCAATATTGGGCGACGTATCTTCCCGTGTTCAAATTAGTGAATCCGATCTCCGGATTGAACGATTCAGAGCTGGGGGAGCTGGCGGCCAGCACGTTAACACAACCGAGAGTTCTGTGAGGATAACTCACATTCCTACAGGAGTCACTACCACTTGCCAAAATGAAAGGTATGCTATCTTTTTCATTCTTTGTGATGCAAAGGAATTAGTTTCCTTTTCCTTGGGAGTTTTTAAGTTTTAACCATGGTGTAACTACAGATCACAACATCAAAACAAGGCTTCTGCCATGGCCGTGCTTCAATCCCGCTTAGACCAGCTGGAGATGGCTCGCCAGGCTCAGATGAACGCGCAACATACACAGTCCCACACTGAAATTAGTTGGGGCAACCAAATACGCACTTATGTACTCCATGTATGGGGCAGTTCAAATTTCATGAAAATCACGTGTATTACGGACTATACAGCCGTGCTGACATTTTTGTCCCTTTTTTCAGCCTTACCGCATGGTCAAGGATCTTCGGACTAACTACGAGGTTTCCGACCCTGATTCTGTCCTCGAAGGTGATCTCGATGGCTTTATCTTAAGCTTTTTGTCAGCATCCTTGGATAAAGATGAAGATTACCTGTGACGTAAGCTCAGATTTCAGTGGAACCTTGTTTGAGTTACTGAAATGCTGCACCCTGTAAATCTTAATTGTGACCAAGTGAATGCTCAAGTTCCCTTTTCCGAGTCTCAGAATTTGGATATGTAAGGAAATCAACGGCAGCAATAACTTATAACGGTACAAGCTGTACACAATCTTTATGACAAGATCTTTTTTTTTGTATGTCACTATAGAACGCATAGCATTTGGTAGAGAAAGAACGATAACAAAAATTTTCTTAATGGCCGTGATGGACTGTATCGATTCTTTCAAATAACTTACTGCCTTTTTTGAAAGGGAAATAAGTTACTGTCAGTCTTGCTGAATCAATTCCATTACTGCTCAATTTTGGTCCTGCATTACTCGAGGTTCATTGACAGATCCTTTCATTTCATGCTATGAAGAAAATGACATTAATGTTCTAATTATTTGGAGAATAGTAGGTTTGAACCCGTTCAGGATCCTAAGATGGAGGAGTTGCTTTAATTCTCCAGGTTATAGCCAGCCTTCAAAGCTTTGTTACCTATATTTTCCTGCACAGTTGGAGGTTAACTTTGTGAAGACTGACTATTCAGGAATGAGTATACTCTCTCTCTCTCTCTCTCTCTCTCGTGCGTTTTCTGGATGTAAACTCGGACCAAGTTAGCTACAAGATTTAATTTCTGTCTCTTTCCCTTATCTCCCTAGTTGTATTTCTGCAGCTAGTTTTATTCGCGACTATGACTTAGGTCATACACAAAAATACAAGATTTGAAGTCGAACCTGAGCTCTAAATCAGCTAAGAATTGGAAATAACACTAGAATATCTAGATTCGCGACTCCAACCAAAGTAATCCCCATAATGTAACACGATTTTTTTTTATAACAAGGGCCACCGAGTTGTACTTTTTCAGAGCGCCAAAGGTTGAACACATTCAGATGCACAGCTCTACTCTGTTACAGAGCAGCAATAGGTCAAAAGTTTGAACTAACAGGTGAATAGCAGATAACTTTCAACAAAACAGGGATTAAGTAAACCTTATTTCAACCACTTGAACCTCTAAACATAAAACAAAATTGGAGACACAAAAATTAAAAAAAATTTAAAAATAAATAAAAATAAACGCGCACAAGTGTGACTATTTAGGCCTTGGATCAAGAATTAAACCTGTAAATATATAAACCAAATTAGATATAAACAAGTTAGCAATTGGGGGGTAAAGAAGAAAAACAGACAGATGGCCACAGGCACGACTAATCGGGCCTTGGATCAAGAAAAATGTATTCCAGCCTTATTAAACAGAGAGAGGAGGTGCATAAAATCTTCTTGTGTGAGCTTGGTAGATCTCTTGCCTTCAAAATCTCCTTGCTTTAAGACACTCAGGACCTTATCTTTGAAGGCAGACCCTTTGGTGTTACCATCCTCCATCTCCATGTCGTCGTCATCACCTTCATCATCAACTTCCATCCTCAAGTCCGCAAGTGTATCTCCCAAAGCCGCTACAGCCATTGCCATCTCTATATCATCTGATGATCCTTTCGGTGAGAGCTGGAATGCTTGCAAGGTTGTATAGTTTTTCTCCAGCAATGATAGTACAGTCTTCTTTCTAAAAATGGAACCAAGAGTTTTGTTCTTCCTATTGAAGCAAATTTGGACCAACCCATCCCATTCGTTAAGATTCACTTTTGGTAGTGGTTTTCTTGGCTCGATTCTAACTACAGAAGAATCAACTTTTGGTGGAGGCCGGAAGTTATTCCTGCCAACTTTCAGCAAATGGGAAATACGAGCCAACAATTGGGTGTTCACAGAAAGGCGGCAGTAGAGAGAGTCCCCAGGCTGAGCAACTAATCTCATGCAAATTCCTTTTGGAACATGATCACCGCACATCTGAATAATGGTCGATGAGACAGCAGTTTGAATGTGAGAGGAGAAGAGATTTGATACGGGATATTTGCCACACAAATATCAAAATATGGAAGATCACACTTAAGCACGTCTCCTTGGATAACCTGCACACACCAACATTGTGTAAGACACTCAAGTTTACTTGGATTGAATACTGCAAACACACATATTTACCAGCTTGACAATGATGTCCATGAAGCAGTTGATAGCCATGTTAGTATGAATGCTTAATGGAACAACAGCAATAGAATAGCAATGTGCTTCAGAGAATGAAATCTTTGCTTTTATGTTCTTGAAACTTATAAATCCAGACCATCTAAAACTTAGTAATGAAGAAACACGCTATTATTTTTGAGCACCCGTGATTCACTAAGCATCTAAAAACCCTGTGGTTTTGGAGCATGCTAGGACTTCCCACTGCAACTATGGATGACCCTTCCTGGTTCAGTCATAAAGAATTTCTTGACAACAGCTCCAAAAGCCAGAAGAACGTACATGTATATGCACGTATGCATATATGTTACTGTCTGTGTATCAAAATACAAAAAAAAAAAAAGCTGACTTCACCCACACCATGAGTAGGTTAGATATAAAATAAGCATGACACATGAGAAATTTATGTACAATTATGCCCCTACCGAGTCCTCAAAACCAATAACATGCACATCCAAAGAAAGTCAAATCACTAACTTATGATGATATAAAATCTCATTCTATAGGTTTGCAAGAAGAACAAGAACGTGAAATAAAAAACCAGTTTTTTATGATCTACATCCGTAAATTTATTTTTCTTTCTAGTTTTCGGAGATGGGGATATTGATTACCCATTTTTTGCCTATCAACCACCCGCCCATGACCAACTGCAGGAGTGATGATCAGAGGGCCACTTTACATCTTCCTCGCATAACTTATTTGTCTCACATCACACACAGAGTCAACCCCCAGATTAAGAATTCATGAAGTTTTCATGATTTGGAAAATTACAAACGCACCAAAAATTATAATCATAAGAACTTATTAAAGCACCCATTTTTTTCAGCTGAAGAGTTTTAGATTTTAGTCCAAAGAGGTAGACGCCACAAACCAATCCCAATTTTGTTGGTCCCTGAGTTCAAGTCTCGTTCTAAGGACTAACACCATAGACTTTCCCGGAATAAACAATAAACCACAAATTAAACATTCTACAAACTCAATTCAGCTTCTATTTTCCTGGAAAATAGAAACTTAGATTAAACTACACAGATGGCCCCTAACCTGACCTGTGTCATATGTATTAATTAAGTTCCTGAACTAATTTTTATATACAATCTGACCCAATGTGGCCCTTCTGCCTCACTTACACATCACGTCTATGATTTTAACTATCCTAGTACGATGGTTATGTGATGTGCATGTGAGGTTTTTGATAAAGTTAACACACAATAAATTTGGACGGAAGAACTATACTGAGGATTAAATTGACACAGAAATTAGGCTTAATTGACACAAATGTAGTTAACTCAAAAACATACATTCAATCGATCAGAGAAAGGAGTCGCCTGAAACCTCCGCTGCAATTCAAGCACCATACGAGGATCCAACTCAATGGCAATCACAGACTTGCCCACTTCCAAAAGCTTCTTCGTAAGATTACCCGTGCCCGGACCAATCTCAAGAATGACATCGGTGCTCTTGATGCCCGATTTCTGGATGATGGTATCTATCAGAAGTGGGTTCTTCAGTATGTGCTGACCTTTTGACTTGTGGAACGGTATGCCTCCCTGGTAGTGACGTTGTGGCTTTTCCTTCCTGATTTTGCCACCTGCCATGCTTGGGCTGTTTGTCTGTGAAGGGGCTAGGGTTTTTCTGTCGATAGGGTTTAAGGGTGAATAAAAAATAAAGTGTAAATAACATATTTAAATATTAAATAAATAAAAATAGGATAAAAACATGCCACATTATTTAATTTTATTTTTCGGCCAGTCTAATATTATTCAATGTATTGTGAATGAAAGCAGGAAAAAAGGAATATACTCCAAATTTTTTTCACCATTTTTAACATATTATTAGGAGTAATACTAAATTTATCAAAAGTGTATATCAAATATCAAATCTTTTCATCCAAATTATGTAGCAGATTCAATATTATATTAAATAAAAAAGGGCACCTACATTACTCTTTTATTAGAGAGGAATTCATTTATCTACACTGATTATTTATGCGAAAAGAGACCACAGGTCTATATTCAGACACTTTTTACATAGTTTTAAAACCCGGCCCGGACATCAACCTGACAAAGGGACCGAGTCAATGGGTCACTGGTTCAACCGTTGGGTCACTAGTCGGACTGATAATATAATAAAAAATTAAAAAAAATAATTATAAATACTAATAAATAGGCTAAAAAATCAAATAATTATAAAAATAATATCAAACATGTATCCAATTTCAATGTATTCAATTTTCAATACAACTTGTAAAGTTAAGTAGAGAAAAATACCTCTATTGAAGTTCAATTGAATTCAAGGCTCCAAGTCTAAGTCCAACTCTTCGACAATGCATCAATCTAAGCATAATCCATGTAATTTGCACTCTTCAAAGTTCAAACTTCAAATTCAAACTGTAGTAAGCAAGACACATGAAAACAAAACGAAGCACATGAGCATGATATAAGGACTCAAATAAACGAAACTGAAAATAAATTATTCAACCACTGCCTAGTTCCACTTGAATATACAAATATTACCACTATTATCAATTAAGTGATTAACTAATCTACAACCCAATTATATATAATGAACAATAAGAATCCCAAACAAGCCACAAGTTCAAAACCACAATTCATAATGCTCTTACTGCAAGAAACAATCCACAAGTTCACAATCTTGTAGCTTATTTTAAAAGATAATAGCTTCAACAAATCAAATTGCATCACAGTTAGTAAAATAATCAAACACTTAATTCAGAATTCTGCAAATCAAATAGATATAAATTAAGAGCATTAGGGACCAAATAGACATATTTTATTAATTGAGATCGTCTTTCTCTTTCCAAATGAGATCTCTCAACAAATAGAAATTATTTATGATTACTACTTGACGCCTTATCTCGTCTTTACAAAAGTCCCAACCTAAGTGATGAAGAACTTTTCCAGAAAGATAGAGCCACCGGCTGCCTTGACTCGGGTCAATCAGAAACCACTACTAAATTTTCTAGGAAAATAAGAAAAGGAAAAAGTGAGAGAGATAGAAAGTGTTTTCTATGGTGGAGTCAATAGTCAAGGCATCCACACCACGTTCGCACTAAATTAAAATAGAAGAAGCCTAAAGTCTTTTTCACAAACTACCACATCACTAATATTTTAATTTCTTCAGTCTAGCTAAAAGGGGTTGATGATTCGTGGCAATTGCAGCACAATATATAGGAAAAAGCAGCAAAACGTTGGTGGACCTTGCTGCTCGATGCGAGTCGATGATGGTCAGTCGGTGGAGTCTGATCGGATGGATGGAGGACACGATAAGACCACTGGTGCTGGCTGGAGGGTGGACTGGAGTCGATGCTGTCTGCGTGCTGTTGGAGGCTGGACTGGGTCGCTGGAATCGCTGCAGTGCTGCCTGCTGGGAGTGGAGGCTGGAGTCGCTGGTGGGAGGCAGCTGCTGATCCGGTCTGGTCCGTCTGAAGCGATTTAGGGCAAAAACACAAAATGTCCAAAAAGTGCAAAAATATATGAGATTTATACAAATTTAATTAAACCGTGCGGTTTGGTTCAACCCGTTTGATTCGCACGGGTTCACCGATTTTTGACCAATTCAGCGGTTAGATCCCGATTTCCATGCACAAACAATCTTTTGCTCGAATCGGCCTGGTTTGAGCACCGGTTCACCGAGTCAACCCACCGGCCCAGGTCGGGTTGGGTTTTAAAATACTGACTTTTTAGGCTTTAGATCTAACTTGAACATTTTTAAAATCAAAAGTCCATTAAAAAAAGAAAAGTTGACAAAAATACATTTAATAAATGAGGTTATTAAAAACCTTCACCATCATCTAATTCATATATTTATTATCACTATCATTATCATCCCACTGTCATCACTACCATTCGCCATCACTGCCAACATCACCGCCTACCACCATTACCCATGTAAAATTTCATACAAAATTTAAAAATGGATGACATGATATTAAGATTATTTCTAAAATGACAATAGAAACCTTGAATCATTGTTAAAAAATTGATCATGAAATTTGAGTTTCACGTGATTGACTTTTGGGTCAAGTTTAGTTTCGGAGGTGTTTAAGTTTGAGAAGGGGTTAGACAAGTTTCTAATTATTTTTAGGTCAAAATAAGACTACCATTGAATCCAGAATGAAAAGAAACCTTGAGAGATGTGATATGAGATATATTATAAGTTTGGAAGTATTCCTGAGTTAAAACGCATGTTGAGAGAATTCGGGTGGAAAGAAATTTGACATTACCTCTGTATTTGGTCCATAAATTTATACCCTAAAGTCTGATTGTTCTAATTTTTTTACAGTAGAAATTAGATTTCAAGGGCTACAAAAATATGTTTATGAAAACTTCCTAAATTGATTTATAAATGGGTAAAAACTGCCTTGGAAGTTCAGGCAGAAACGAGTTTCATGTTCAAACATGAATTGACGTTCGAACGTGGATTAGATGCAGAATCTCAAGTTTGACAGAACTTGAGATACTAGAAACAAAGTCTGTTCGAACGCCAATCTTTGTTTGAACGTCAATCTATGTTTGAACGCCAATGTCCGTTCGAACATGGATGCACAATCTCCAGCGAACATTTTTCAAGGTTTTCTCTGTTTTTTACCCTATAAATACCCCTAAAGACATTTTTTAGGTTTTTTTTTAACAGCTTTCAACTCTAGGAGGCTAAGGAGAATTCATAGAACGATGAGGAGAAAAGATTCCAAAGGATTTACGCGGGGATAATCATAATCAAACACGTTAGAATCAAGATTCAAGGAGATTAAGGTATGAGATTCTTCTTGAATTTTTTCATTGAGACTCAGGTATACTATATAGGTATGTTTTTAGTCTTCTTGATGATTATATGCTAAATAATTGTTAGTTATTGATTTCCTTTTGATTGTGAAGTTTGTTTTGAACAAAATACATGTTTTATATTCAAGAAACTCTTGTTCTTGATTTTCAAAATCCTAATTTTGCTAAATACATGTTTTTATCCGTAAAATACATTGGTTCTTGATTTCTAAATTTCAACTCTTAAATAAATCATGTTTATATTCAAATACTTATTTTATCTCCAAGAAATTGAGGTTTCTAGGCAAAACTCTAGAAATTTTAATATCGTAATTACAAAAGTTTTCTTGATATGATCTCTTGCATATTCTTTTATTCTTGTACATTGAGAATTGTGAAATTGTGATACATGAATTTTGATGGAAATTGTGATTGGTTGAGTATACGATTTTTTATAAAGTTGTGGTTTTTATCTTTTGTATGGTTTGGGTGCTACAGACTTGGATTGCCTTTGAAAGATATTGTAGAGTGTTAGAGATTAACCTATTCCAATGGGGGTGAGATAGTTGCCTAACATTTGTAAGGGGTTGTTTTCTTAAGAGGTCAACTGTTATTGTTCACGTAGGTTCAAGGCTGAGGGACGGTATACATTTCCAGGGAATCGATTTGTCAGTGTTGTACGAGACGGTACACGCCCTTCCTAAAGTTATTTGTGATGTGGCCCAGCGATGAATAATTGTGATTATTTGTGTTTATGATGGGTGAACGAGATGAGTTCGTTGTGTAGATTCATGAGAAGCAACTAACTTACAAGAGGTGGAATACATGAGACACTTGAGATGATGTTTACTGAATTATTTTTTATTTACTCTGATTCCTAAATGTTTACTTCTGTTATTGAATTAATGTAGTTCGTAAACTTTGAGATCATTACAACCGACATTGTTTTACTTCCAAAAGTTATATATGTTATTTTCGAAAAGATATTTCTCTGCTTTACGCTTTAAAAACTTTGTTTGGATTTGAGAAGAATTTTTTACGGGCTTTTGCTCATCCCCTACAACAACATTTACATATTTTGGCATATAGTAGGATGTCAAATTGAACGAGTAGGTGGATTTTGAGACCGAGGTCGATTAAGATGGTGATCACGAAGTGGAGATTTAAAGATTTTTTTTCCTCGGTTTAAATTTGAGAGATAGATGTAAAATAATGTTTTAAACAGTTTTAATTTATTCCGCTGCAAGATAACATTTATTTTTGGGTTGTAAGTTTGGGAAGTAAACGATGTTAATTTGACATTGTTTTCATTATTTATCTAGTTGATGGATGGTTTGTTATTTTAATGGTTATACTAGATGCTCTCATGATTGGATGTTGTGTAGTTAGTTAATACCTTCCAACATGAATTTTGGGACGCTACAACCCACCACCACCACCACCACCACCGCCCAACACAAACACACACCATTGCCACCCATTACCACCACTACAACTACCGTCATCACCCACCACCGACCACCACCACCCAATGCCACCACTCACCATCGTCGTCCCACCACCATTACCCGCCGCCACCACCCGCCACCGCCCAACACAACCACCCATCACTGCCGCCACCACACATCATTGTCGCCCCATCACCATTACCCATCGTCATCAACCGCCATCACCCACCACCATTTTCCATCACCACCAGCCGCCACCCACTACCACCCATTGCCGCCATCAACAACCACAACCTCCGTCGCCACCTACCATCACCCACCACCACCACCCCCAACCACTACTCACCATCGCTGCCACCATCACCGTCACCGCCACTATAAAACCCCGACCCATTTCCATAATATTCAAAGCACTACTAACCTTTATAGGCACTAAACGCTATAGTCTCTAAATAATGAATACACTCTGATACTAATTTCATAAACATAACGAGTGTTTGTTATTAAACTCAATAGATAAACTTACTATACACACCTATAATACGATTTAATTATAAACTTGTTACATTACAAATATATATATATCTCAAGCTCACTACAATTTACATGCCTCAACAACATTATCGAACACTTAGAATGAAAACCCTGAAAATTGGTAGTTCGAACATTCATGAACTTCCCTGCCATTTGTTAATCTAAAAAATGGGAAATAATATAGGGTGAGCATCAACAACTCAGTAAAGAAACTCAATTTCAAAGCATGCTAATTTGACATATTTTGACATGTTTGGGCAATATCAAAACAACACATTTCATATAAGTAATAGAGTAGAAAACATTGAGCGAAAATATTTAAGTTTGTAAACAGTAATACAATCACAACATCAATAAAGTGTTGCATCAGTGGACAATCATTCTAATAGACCACTCGGGATCAATAGGAACATACAATCCAACCTTTTGGAGAACTTGCACCCCGAGGTAGATATGCTCCCTAATCACAATTCGGTACTCAAGTTCGAAGACCAACAAGACCATCTAGGAATTTTTGAACTCAATGAAAAATCCTCTACGACATCAAACAGGAATGTAAACCCTCCGAGACTCGACCGTTGAGCAGTTACATTTAATTCCAAAAGGATCCGGGAGTTTCAATCATTTTCAATGATACAATCAATATGAACAAGTAGTGCAAATTGCACTGAACAACCTTAATCGGGGTCCACATCCAAGTCAATATTAAAAACATCCAATCATATATTTCAAAACATGTTAAGGTATCATAAATATCATATTTCATAAGTTTGAAAGGAGTTTGAAAAATCTCACCCGATCTAAAATTGAGAAACCCTACCAATTGCAACGTATAATCTAAAACTGCTAAAAAGTAAACGATATTATTTTTCAATGAAATTTCAGCATTGCATTTGCCCCAATCATTGCATAACATGGATGTGAAAAGTCAGGTCATGCTATGCGAGGTATGGCATGATCTTTAACTAGTCAATGCAAAGTGTTTTGTCAAATATGCCCCTCACTTGGTATTACATGGATGCCACATGGTGTTGGAATGATGAAAAAGCGGATGACGTTAATTGTGGGGATCAATTAAACAAAAATTGAATACATGAGGGCCTAATGTGTTGTAATTATAATGTTGGGAACTAAAATAAGACAAAAAAAGAACTTTGGAAACCACCGCCGCAATTAACTCTTAACTTTTTATGAAAAAATATCAATTTAACACATTAATAAGTAATTTTCTAATAATGTTAAAATGTGGTGGGAGTATGGGTGGCGTTAGGGTGAGTGTAAGGGTGCCAGTGGGCCAGTGGCAATGAACAAATATACATATTCTGCTGTAAAATAAAATATAAGAAATCATAATTGTAATCTAAAAATGGACATGCATTTAAACTAACGGAAGCTAATAGAAGGGTTGCATTATAACACTTTTGATACATTGAAATTGTCATGTAAGACTTAAAAATCTTTTAGTGAGAATTACACCCACTCCCCTGAGATTTGTTACTTAATCACTCAGATCCTCTAACATTTAAAATATTACATACAAACCCTCTAAAGTTTGTACACGGGTAACATTTAGACCCCCTACAGTTAGGGATGGTAGTGGACCGGGAAAAAACGGGTATTCGTTCAAACCCGCCCCGTTTGGACCGGGGATGGACTATACATATTGAACGGTTGACGTATACGAAAATACTCGTATAAACTCGTGCGGGGATGAACTTACCCTTACCTCTGCCCCACCCCCGCCCCGCTATACCTGTTATATATATATATATATATAACTTACTCTCCTCTTCCTCTATCAGCCACCCGCCTCCATCGAGTCATCTCTCTCTCTTTCTCACACACACACACACACAGTGACACAGACAGCAGCTCAATCGCTGATCACTGCACTCAGTAGCTTTCTCTCTCTGTCTCTGTCTCTCTGTGTGTGCTATTATATTATGTTATATGTATTTTAAGAAGATTACGTTCTAATGCTTGGAGATTCTACTGTGGATTTTGGGCCTGAGTTATCGTATATTAGCCTGGAATTCTTCATTGGATGTTGATTAAAATCATGGGTTTTGCTATTTGTTGTCTTATGCCGATGACTAAAAGTGACAACAACAAAAAATCAGAGTAGTGGGTGGAAAAGGGTTTGTACAGTTGATGATGTGATTGATTCCCCTTCTATTTGGGTCATAATTTTGTGTAAATTCTCGCATGTATATTGCTTCCATTTCGGATTCAAAATATATAGGCTCCTCTTAGTCGGTGTGATTTTTCATGTATTTGTGCAAAAATTGAGAGTTTTAAGCTAGGGGTTTCCTTAGTAATTAGTTTGGGGACTGAAGCTATGATGTAATTTGTTAGTATAGAAATATCTACACAAATACATGATATGAACCCATGTGTAGAACTCACTCGTGAAAACAGGCTTACAAGTGAAGGGTGTCTAAGAGTTCATGTACACACATCTAGTTTCATATTTAATCGACGTGGATCGTAGCAATACATCAATTAGAGCATCTCCAATGGAGACTCAAATTTTTACTCAAATTTGAGTAAAAATTTGAGTAAAAAGCTTAATTTGGTACAGACCACTCCAATGGAGAAACTCAAATATTTACTTAAATCTTTTAAAAAATTCCCATATTGTCCCAAAAACTAATTTGTTTAATATTTCCCACCAAAACATATTACCCGCCATGTATTCATCCAACTGGAAAGTTTGTGATAACATGGATTTTGCAATAACATGGATTTAGGATGGCAGCCAATAGTATCCCTCCTTATTTTTGCCTCTCAATGTTTCATTCCCTCCAAAATTTATCCCTCTTTATTTTACACCCATTTTAACTTTTGCCACCAAATCATCCGAAATTTTCTATAAATAAGTTACATCCTTCATACTCTTTTTCAATATTCTCATAGGAATGAATTCTTCAAAATATCTTTTGCTAAGTTCTTTTTCATCTTCATCTTCATCTTCATCTTCTTCGGATGATGATGATAATGAAGTAGCTTCAATGGTGGCTCTTTATGAGACAAATAATGCCACAATGGTAGAAATGTTGAGAGAAGAGTCAGAACAACCCAACAAACATGGTGGTTCTATTCTCGGCCGAAGATTCATTTTCCGTGATAGGCAAAAGGGTCATGATCGATTATTCACCGATTATTTTGCTGAAAATCCCGTTTACCCCCCTTCAACGTTTCGAAGGCGCTTTCGAATGACACGTGAGTTGTTTATGCGTATTCTCAATGCTATTGAAACACATGATCCTTTTTTTGTTCAAAAAATAGATGCTTGTCATGTTGTTGGATTGTCCTCCCTTCAAAAAATGACTTCGTCAATTAGAATGCTCGCCTATGGAATGCCAGCGGATGCTGTGGATGATTACGTACGAATTGGAGAAAGTACCGCAATATTAAGTTTTAAACATTTTTGTCGGTCAATTATTGAAATTTTTGGAGGTGAGTATCTCAGATCTCCAAGGGAAGATGATATTGCTAGGCTACTTGCTGTTGGAGAGGCTCGCGGGTTTCCGGGAATGTTGGGAAGTTTAGATTGTATGCATTGGGAATGGAAGAATTGTCCAACCGCTTGGCAAGGCCAGTATTGCGGTCATGTGAAAAAACCTACTATAATTCTGGAAGCCGTAGCATCTTATGACTTGTGGATTTGGCATGCCTTTTTTGGAATGCCTGGATCTCACAACGATGTAAATGTCTTAGATCGCTCTCCTCTCTTTTCTGAACTTGTCCAAGGGCGAGCTCCTCCCGCTAATTACTCCATTAATGGGCATATATACAATATGGGTTATTATCTTGCTGATGGTATATATCCTCCATGGGCGACATTGGTTCAGACCATTTCTTCTCCACAAGGAGCCAAAAAACAACATTTTGCTATGATGCAGGAGTCAACGAGAAAAGATGTGGAACGAGCATTTGGGGTTCTCCAATCTCGATTTGCAATAGTACGTGGGCCAGCACGATTTTGGGATCCTGAAACACTTGGGGATATCATGAGGACGTGTATTATTTTACACAATATGATTGTTGAAGACGAGCGAGATGAATATGGCGATTTTGAATATGAAACATCAATGCATAACTCGTCCATAGTCATTTCACGAGAATGTAACAATGACTTTGAATCCTTCTTGGCCCGTCATGCAAGAATTAGAGATAAAAATGCTTACCATATCCTTCGAAATGACTTGATTGAGCATCTATGGCAACGTCACGGAGAGATGTGACTTTGAGCTTATGACAAAGTGAAGATGTTGTTTATTCATTAAGCATAGATGTTTTTCCTTTAGCAGCCTATTGTCAGTCATTGGAAGCTACTTTCAATATATGGATATTTCTAGTTTTATTTCTCTTTTAACATGGATGTCTAGTGTTATTTCTCTTTAACATGCACTTCAAAAATACAAACAGTGATAAGTTTCAACCACAAGACAAACACAATCTAAAAGCAACAAACAAAAGTCTTCATAGTTTAGAATCTTTTATAGTATCCAACATAAACATGTGGCAATAAACCAAAATAACATGTCCATTGACATGATTTAAACAAAAAATAACATGTTTATTGCAATAAACAAAAATAACCATTCCAAACCATGATTTAAAACTCATTTTCTCTATTTCGAGCAATGATTTGTCTTTGAAGATCTTCATAGTATGATCTTTGCATAGTAGTTAAATTTGTCATGTCCATTGACATGATCTTATGATCCTCATTTCTCTGTTCTCTGTCATTCATCATTGCTAACATTTGTAGTTGGGCCTCCCTACTCTTAGCCTTCCTCTCACGATCGGCTGCCTTTTGCTGATCTCGTTCAATAGCCCGAGAAGACAAACTAGCCAACACTTCAATAATTTTAGTTTGATTGGCTGCTATATCATCAAGCCTACCATCATGAGTCACCTTCTTCCTTTGTGATTCTTTTGTAGCCTTACTACCATTTGGTCGTTTTGGTCTCTCTTTTGAAGGTTGTGTTTCTATATCAGAGTCAAGAGATAACGGAGTAGTAGGAGTTGAAGAAATCGAAGGCGATGAAGTATGCACTGTAGGTCTCTTGAAATGCGTTCTAAGTTCATCCCACTTACAACTATGGCGCAATATTTCCCAACATGTCTCGAATGTGAAGTGTTTTTTTTGAATTGAATGATACATGCGTTTAGCTTCAGTAAGCTGAAAAAAATAAATAAATCAAATATTAAACAATAAAATTGAAATTAACTTTAGTTTGAAAAAATTACCTTGTCTACTTCAACCATCCCACTTTGTTGCCTCATTTGAACTTGCTCTAGAAAACCAGAAAATTTATTCACTGCCTTTTGAATCAAAGCCCAGCGGTGAGCTAAAGAAATGTTGGATCTATTTGTTTGAACATTTGGTTGGGAAGAGAAATAGACATGAACACGATCCCAAAACATTGCTTTGGTTTGGGAATTTCCAGAAATCGGATCTTGGGAGACGGCTAACCATGCTCGACAGAGCGCTTCATCTTCCAACATACTAAAAGCTTTACCACGAGAACGACTACTTTCAGAAATAATTTCTATTCCATGAGATTCCTCTAAGCATGGAGGAATTTCGAACATTTCTTGATCATCCATTGTTTGAGTCATTTTACTTCCAAAATGAATCACCACAAGCAGGAGAGTGCACTTTGTATAATAACTGAGGATCTACATGAAGGTCTGCAACTAAAATATTAAATCATTAACTATCAAAAGGTTGAATTTGCAAATCACAACCAAATGTCATCCAATAATGCATGTAGATATGTTTCAAAGTACCAAGCAAAAAAAGTACCAGTTGCAAGTAGATTTTCCAAAATTCCATACAAAATTTTCAAGTCTTCATTATCTAAAGGGGATTCACATATGAAACTTGTGTACTGTAAAGGGAAAATAAGAAGAAAATAAATTTCCTTCTACCAGTTGCAAGTAGAAGGGAGAACAGTGTAATTTTCAATGTTCCTCATGAGAGCCTCTTGAACAGTGTAATTTTCAATGTTCCTCATGAGAGCCTCTGTAATTTTCAATGTTCTGAGGAAGATATGCAGGGAGAACAGTGTAAATTTCAATGTTTCTCATGAGAGCCTCTTGAACATTAAATCTATTTTCTATGTATGAATCCGTTGTCACAGTGATCAACAAGAACATTAAATCTATTTTTTATGTATGAATTCGTTGTCACTGTGATCAACAAGAACGTCTCTTGAACATTAAATTTATTTTCTATGTATGAAACCGTTGTCACAGTGATCAACAAGAACAAATTGTTTCTACTCTCTTCAACTGAGGTAATTCACGCATCAAATTGTTCACCAGTTTCTATTCAAATTGTTTATACAAAAAGTATTTCTCAACAAAATTAAGAAATTAAGTATTTCTCAACAAACTCTTTGTACACGTGAAGTTTCCCAACAAAATTAAGTTTCTATACAAATTGTTTAAATCAGTTCAAAATTTTCAATACAAACTGGTGGACATAATTCACGTAGAAACGATGGGTAGGGTTAGGGTTTATACAAAAAAAAAATTGGGATAGTCGATGATGAAAAGGAAAGAAAATAGAAGATGAAGAGGGTAGCAGATTACCTTGAGACCGTCGTTCCTCCGGGCTTGTAGCGGCTTTGAAGTGGCAGAGACGTTCAAGTGGTAGAAGCGTTGAAGTGGTTTCTTGGCAAAGAGGGTTTTTGTGGAGAGAAAAAATATCCGTTGAATTTTGATATAGAGTTTGGGTCTACCTCAATTTGAGTCCAAAAAAAGTTTTTCCTTAATTTGATATAAGTTTGAGTAAAGAGTTGGAGCAACTTTTTTGGGCTTTTTTACTCAAATTTAAATTTGAGTCTAAATTTGAGTAAGGGTTGGAGATGCTCTTAGTGGCACAATAAATTTCACTACTCAGACTTCAACATCTTGGCGTTTTTCATTTTCCCAAAATATAGAGGCTTCCATCAAGTCAATATCCCTCTAGTAGAAGCAGTCGTGTCTCCAAACATCCCATATGATATAAACCCCCTATCAATTATGCAATCATTTTCCTTGAGTAGAACCAGTTCCCCCTGTAATTTATTCCATAATGAATGTAGATTTGTTTTATTATAGTTTGGTTTCTACTTAGTTGATTTTACATGTAGTTGATTACAAGCAATGGAAGGAGAAGAAGTGAGAAATAATATGTCAACCGTTGAAACTTCTGCAACACCGGGTGAAAGCAACCAACTTCCAATCTCTATTGATGAAAATTTCTCTTTGGAAGAATCTATTTTTTTTTTCTTTTAATGATATAGAAAAATGATGTTGAAGAAGAAGATTCTATCACCACCGATGGTGTTAAGAGATGATTGAGTTGGTAATTTTTCAATTTCAACCAATCAATTTTATTAGTAAATATAAAATATTTTTTATACAATTATTATAGTTTTTTATGTTTTATTTTCTTTATTAAATTACAGGTGTGAACCTACATGGCAAGAAAGTTTCCTCATTACGTTGTTAGTGTTATGTTGAATTATATCATATTCAAGTTATATTTTGGACATTTATTGTTTGTGTTATGTTGGAATATGTTATGCTACATTATGTTGTGTTAGATTATGTTAGATTATTTAGAATGTTGTTTGATTATTTAAAATGTTGGATTTATTTAGAATTTTGGATTATATTGGCTTGAACTTGGGCTTGGGCTTGTGACCTAAAAATTTGACCGAATTTGTTGATTTAATTCACTATAAAAGCCTTGGATTGACCGTAGTTTGTTGACTTAATGATGTGGTTTCCTTGAAACCGTTATATTAACAATAAGTTTTAATGTTTGATGGGACTCACAGTCAATTCAAGAGTTAGTGTTACTTAAAAATTTAACTTAATTTGTTAACTTAATAATGTGATTTTATTGTAATCGTTAGATTAACAACAAGTTCTAATGTTTAATAGGACTCACAGTCAATCAAAGAGTTATAGTAAATCTTCTATAATATAGAATATGATAGATTTCAATAAGTTTATCTGACGGTCTCAAATAGATTCATTCAACTGTCACTAACATCCCTCTCAAAATTATTCACATTACACCGTGCTCTCAAACACAGGTTATCCCTAATTAGGTCAATAAATTAGATTTATATATCATTGCTCGTAATTATAATTAAAGCATTGTATTCCAATTAACAAATCTTGTTATATTTTTCTATCTAAGTAATGCTCCATATGTCATGCACGTGATCTAGGACATGAAGTTTTAGGAGAAATGGCATTTTACCATTCGAAATATTTTAAAATTTTTAGTTTTCCCTTTTTTAAAAAAAATTTTGTGCCCCCCCTCACAATGATCCTTGAATAGACGGAATTAGTTAACGGCAGTTAATCTTTCGGGCAACATGGCTACTGTTCAACGATATCAAAGGTGCAAATTAAATATTTTGAAATCCTTTTGGGATGTACAATGTTATTAATCCTAAATTTTACAGGATAAAATGTAATTAGTATACTAGAATTTCTAGGTGTGATGCAACATTATACAAAAGCACACGTCTAGTTCGGAATCGTGGGTCGCTTTTGATAATATTGTGTTATTTATGACGATTGAGACATTCTTATGTTAATCCAACAATTCAACTGTTAGTCGGCTTCAAAAAAAAACTATGTTAGTAAAAATGTATTCTTTATATTATATTTTTTGTATTTACTAAAAAAATGATAGTTGTAAAAAAATTTATTTAATTATTTTAATTTAATTTATTATTTCTATATTCAGTGACTCCAAATGAATGTAGATTTTTTGTTGATTCCAGAGCATATTTATGGATTCATTACATCTTGAATAAGATCCATATCACTGATACCGATCTAATTTGTTAAGCTAATTTATTATAATTATTAGATTGATTGTGGGTTTCATCAAATAATAAAACTTGATGTTAATTCAATAATTACAATGAAATTACATCATTAGATTTGCAAATTAAATTAGTTTTTTAGTTTTAAATAACATTATTCTATGACTAATACCCTATTTACTTATGAGCAATGTAATTGATTTGATTTGATTTGAAGTATATTAGGGTTATTTAGATTAAGATTATGTGTTAATTGAATGTTGTGTGTTAATTTCATTTAGGGAGAATTATATTCAGACTCTCTGAAGTTTGTCATTTAATCACTCAAACCCCTGACGTTTGAAATATTACACACTGACCCCCTAATGTTTGTACACATATAACACTTAGACCCCCTGCTGTCAAATGTCCGTTAGTATATTTATTAGTAAATTACACCCAGACTTTTTGAAGTTTGTAAGCATATAATATTTAGACTTCTCAAGTTTAAAGTGTTATACTAAGACTAAAAATACTTAAATCAAAGATAAAATATCAAATATTTTAAATTTTTAAACCAAAATTCATGTTCTATTGTATCATTTATTGAAATAAAATAAAAAATAAAAAACTAATTTTTTCTTAAAAAATCATAATTAGTATACAATTATACTATATATTGTAATAAAACAAAAAAATCAAACAAGGGGTCTAAGTCATTCATAATAGAACATGAATTTTATAACCAAAATTCATGTTCTATTATGTCATTTATTGAAATAAAATAAAATAAAAATTAATTTTTCTTAAAAAATCATAATTAGTATACAATTATACTATCTATTAGAATAAAACTAAAAAATTAAACAAGTGATCAAACTGTAATGAAAACAATATGTTTTAACTTTAATTGGGGTAATTTTATAAAATTCCAATAGATAGTATAATAGTATACTAATTATGATTTTTTAAGAAAAAATTAAAAATTTATTTTTAATTTATTTCAATAAATATCATAATAGAGCATGAATTTTGGTTATAAAATTTAAAATATTTAATTCTCTAGCTTTGATTGGAGTATTTTTAATCTAAGTATAACATTTTAAACTTGAGTAGTCTAATTATTATACGCCGATATTTATTGAAATAAATATTGAGTAGTCTAACATTTTAAACTTTAGGGGGTCTGAATGTAATTTACTAACCGATATACTAACGGACATTGATGACAAGAGTCTAAGTGTTACATACGTACAAACCTTAAGGGGGTATGTGTGTAATATTTCATACGTCAGAGGGTCTGAGTAATTAAGTGAAAAATCTCAAGGAATCTTAGTGTAATTCTCCCTTTCATTTAATAAAGTTTGTAGGATTTTTGGACATTAGAGTTTTTGTTAATCAATGGAATAAATGTTGAGTGTTCATTTTGAGAAATTTGTAAGTTAATTTATTTTTAAATTGGATTTTTAATTTGCATAGTAAAAAAGGTTTGAAAATTTTAAATTAATTTTTTTAAAAAAAATTATGAAATAGATTTATAGAGTCAATGAATGTTAGAGTTATTAAAATTAAGATTGTGTATTAATTAATTTTATTTTCATAATTTCCAAAATTATGAATTACTTGATATGAAATAGATTTATAGAGTCCTCATTTTTATACATTTGGTAAATTTAATCCAATGCCTCATAATTCATTCACTTATGATCTAAAGGCCACAATTCATCCCAACCAAAAACAAATCCCACCCACACTTAAACCACTTGTACGTCCCCCAACCCACTGTCAGACCCACCTGCCTCTCTCTCTCTCTCTCTCTCCAGACCCGTCCTGCGACTTTTCTATATCTCCACTCCCTGCAACATCTCTCTCTCAATACTCCTTGCAATACGGTGAACGCCCAGGTTTGCAACATCTCTCTCTATACTCCTTCGACACAGTGAACTCTGCCTTGGCTCATCGGCGACGACCACACACCCCAGGTTTGCTACTCTGTCTCACCTCTTTTTCTTCACACTATTAGCATTTTGATTGAATCTATGTTAAGTTTTTTTATGAAAGAGGTTTGTAGGGTTGACATTTGATGTTTATTCATTTGGGTTTAAATTGTTTTGGATTGTACAATCGATGTATCAAAGGTTGTCCAGTTGACGTTATGGACAAGCGACCTAACACTGTCTAGGACCCCTCTCTCTCTGCCTCTCTCTAATATTTACTGAGAAGGAGAGTGGTAGAGATCCACGTGAGTAGTAGGTGTGCATAATCAATATTTTTTGTTGCTAATTAATTAGTATCTGTCACAATTTATATCATTGACTGTGAGATAAGTCATTCCATATATTGTGGTTTTGTTGCGTTTGGACTTGGTTTCCAATCCCATCTCTTTCTCTCTACATTGCAGTTCCTTTTTCATGCTCCCTAAAAAATCTCCTCTCCAAACTCAGCTTCTTCATTGGTACCGAAACCAATTGCTTCGAAATCCTTATAGATCAAAGTTTCGTGGTTGTGAGATAGGGTTCTGTTTCTAATTCAAAGACTACAACACAATACGGTCGAAGTTATGCCTCATCAGTCACCAGGTTATGACATCTCTTGATGTTTATATATTAGTTGATTAGCAGCTATTTTTTAATGGTTGTTCTAATTTGTGTTTCGGCATGAGATTAAATGTTTATTTCTCTCCAAATGTAGGCTTGCTTCTTGAAATTATTGGTATGGGAGGAATAGGAAAATAGGTAAGATCTTTTACTCTTGTTTACTTGATCAGATCTGCTGCATGAGAGTATGCGTCTACTTAATTAAGCCCATTTGGTTGAACAACATTGTCCATAGGATGTTTAGTAGCTTATATGATTTGGTTGGTGAATATCAATTTGAATTTTTTTTGGTAATGGTGGCAAATATGAGAGTAGCATCCGTGTAAGAGTACTTTCTACAAATTTGTGAAATCATATATAAATCTAAGCAATGCTCCAAGAAAACAAATTTGGTATGATGCTTTCCCTTTCTAGTGAAGTCTTCTTAAGATGCAAGTGGTCAACGCTCTTTCAAAGTGGAGTTTCCTTCTCTAATATTTTAACGGTTATTTTCAAGGCTTATATGTGATATACAGGGGTGGCAGCAATACCAACAGCAGTATTGCCATCTCACAGCTAGTTTGGATGATTTTAGGAGGATGTGGTGCACTGGTAGTCCCAGGCGTAGTCTGCTCTATGTACTCTGGTCAGCATAGTGAGGGGAGTGGTTAGCCTGTGCCGGAGCAGCAGAATGTGACACTGCCTCCACACAGGCGGGGGCCTCCATGGTGTGCTTCTGCGCAGGCTAGGGCAGAGTGGCGTCAGGTGGAGATGCTGGATGAGAGATGGGCTCAGCGCGAGCATTTGCCTTCATGCCGGTACTACAACTACTACTGAGCTAGGTTTGTCACTTCTCTTGCCGTCTGCAGTTGCAATTTTTTTATGATAAATGAAAACATGTGATATATGGATAAATGTGTGTTATGATTAAGAATTGTAGATATTTTCCTTAAAATATTGAGAGATGACTAGTTGGCATGAGATACCATTATCCTGCAAGGATGGAACAGATACGGTGGTGGCTATCTAGCCAAAAATGTACATGTCACATATTTTTGCTTAAAATTTGGGATATGGACATGAAGGTTTGTTAGGTATGGAAAATGGTAGGTATTTTTCTTAACATGCTGAGTGAAGACTAGTTGGCATTACAGATAATTTTCGAGTGTAAGTATGGAAAAGAAAAGGCAATGGTTGTCTAGCTTAAAAGGTTCATTTACTCTGAAAAGTTGTCGTCTTCGATCAAATAGACTTTGCTTTGTAGAATATTGAGGCTCTTGCACATAAATAATGTATTTCAGACCCTTGAAAATGAGTGGTCGATTTTCCAAGGAAGATACCAGACGTAGGAATGAGCCTAACCAAATTATTTTTTGCAAAGGAGGTTTCGACATATTTACATTGCAGATCACGTCTCACTGTATATCAACCTTATTACATGTTGTATCATGCACTGTGATACAGCAATATCCGATGCATTTACTCAATGGCACATATATTTGTGCCGTCATGCCTTAAAATTTGTCCGTCTTGGCATTTAGTAGTTTGTTATGGAATTACTTCAAACTAGAAGAGAATATAAAAAGAGCAAGACAGTGGCTTGTGGTAGTGATTTTTTTGATTCCATCATTTTCTCTTTTTGCTCTTTCTAAAGGTTTTTGCGTACAACTGCTTTTCAAGTACTTTTGATGGCAGTATCATCAACATGGGCACTAGTAAATAATCGTGATTGAACTGAACTCTAGTTTTAGAATTCTAAGTATCTATTACTATTTCAAGATGGAGGATTTAGAAGCGATGGAACAAACGATGAATGCATTAAGGAAATGTTGAAGTGAGTACTCGTTCGAGATGATGAACATAGCAACAATAAGGTGTGATTTGATAAAAGTTAAGTCTCCCAAAGGACAACCGGAGGTACACAGGAAATCGATATCTATAGATTCAAATGGTGGATCTTGTAAAATTGGGACTTGTTCCATTGAGTATATTGAAGTGAGTACTCGTTCGAGATGATGAACATAGCAGCAATAAGGTGTGATTTGATAAAAGCTGTCTCGAAAGGACAACTGGATGTACACAGGAAATCGATATCTATAGATTCAAATGGTGGATCTTGTAAAATTGGGACTATGCTTTGTTTCATTGAGTATAGTTACACTGTGTTTGATACGTAGTACTCCTATTAATTTTGAAACTTGACAAATAATATTAAATGCACAATCAATACACTCACAAATAATCAAATAAGGACCAAATTCACTAGGAAAAAAGATAATTAAAATCAACAAATAAATCTTTTTCTTTTAGTTGCGGATTGCATAATCAACACCAATTGTACAGACGCACATTATTGATGCCTCCTTAGTCTCTACACTAATGAGAGATGCAATACTCTGAACTTTTTCGCTCCCTTCTAGCTCTACAATAAAAATAAATGCAATACTTAAACCCATTTGATACTAAGCTTGTGCAACAATGAGTAATAAGTAGACATCACAAACTAAAAACTTAATATTGCCAGTTGTGATGTAGTTAAAGACCATGTAAACCACAGTAGGCATATTACAGTATCTGACCTTTGGATACATTTGGACTGTTTTCCTACCTTTCAAAACAAAGCATGATAAGATTTGATAGTAAAACAGTTCTAATGTATATTTACTCAAGCTAAACAGGATGATGGTAAAAAAAAAAAAGAGATTCAGTTAGCTTCATCCACTATTATTAGTGTTATCAAAGAGCTAGCACTAACGAGTCTCAATACATAGGATGCATATATTAGACAAACAAAAAACAAGAATGGAATTGCCATGTCCTAAGCATGTTTTACCCACCTTTTTAAAGTTTTTTTTACTTTAAATATGAGACAGATATGATAAAAAACCAGCTTTTTACATAATAACCAAGAAGTGACATGGAAGGATGGTTAAAATAGAATTTTCTCATACATTACTGTCTGGATTGTATACTCATTAGGTGTCATATGAAGTTAGTTTTACGATATAGAAATGCAAACCTTGAACTCGTTGCCTTGTGTTGTGAATATACTGATCCTATCATCACCCCAAAACAGAATTGGAAATATAGGGCTGTCAATTTTCGACACGATACGTTAACACGACATGAACTAAACACGAAATAAATGGGTCGAACACGAAATTAAATGGGTCAATGGATAGAAACGGGTCAACACGTATAAACACGAAAAAAGCTGGCTGGGTTCATGTCGAAATCAGGTCAACCCGATTTTGACCTGATTAATCTGTATATTTTAAACAGGTTAATATAATTCGACCCGAACTCGACCTACCTATTTCTTACCCGTTTAACCCATTTATCCAAATATATAAAAGCAACAAAAAAAAAAAACATAACCCTAATCCACTTCCCCTTTTCCCCTTTTTCACTCTGGTCGCTTTGTCTGGAGGAGGAGAGGAGGGCTCACTGTTCAAGCCCTCGTCGTTCAAGTCCTCGTCGTTCATGCCTTCATCGTTGCTCAACCGAAAAGGTTTGCCCCTCTCTCTCTCTCTGTGTTGTTGTGTTCTCTCTCTCTCTCTCTGTGGGCATTGCGACTCAATCGAACTGTAGAACAGTCAGATTCGGATTACAGCACACAACACTCATACATTCCCTTGGCCACAAGCTGTGTAGTATTTCCCTTCGCTTTTTATTTGTGTTGGGTTGTTTTTAATTTTGCGAAGAGGGAGGGCAGACAAAAATAGGAGGATAGGCATAACACGAATCATTTATCACAACATGATGACCATCAACCCATCAAAAAAGAGTTAAAGACAAATCGAAGTATGCTATTTTAGTGTTTAATCTATTAGTTTGCGTTTGTCTTGTTTTGTTTTTCTGATTGAAGTATTTCTTCTTTTGATTAGGATCCGTGAAGTGTCAAAGTTTTGTGTGCACCGTGCCTTGCTGGAGGAGCGGCAACTGCTTATTTTGTTTTAGTTTCATGTAGCATGTCAATGGCAAGTCATTTTTTAGAATATGATCTCAAATATGACTTGCTATTGCTTTTGCTTATTTGCTACTGCTTTTGTTTTATTATGCCAATATATTTTGTATATTATATGAATGACTGATGTGGACCTTGTGGTCTTAACATAATGGAAGTATATTAGTATAGTTCTTATTTTAATTTTTGGGTTGAAACTTGAATGCATTTTAGTTGAATAGGTTAAATAGGTGCTGGATCAGATTTGAGGTATTTAAGATGCAGTTGGATCAGAGATGCAGTCCAACTTAAGGTTTTCCAGCTATTAAAATTCTAATGCATGATTTTAAATGTAAATTTCTAAAAGCAGAAACAAGAAAGCATGGTTTTCTAACAGCAGAAACAAGAAAGCATGGTTTTCCAGCTATTTGAGAATCCAGCAGTCCAGCTGAAGCAGCTGAATAGAGTCCAGCTGAAGCAGAGCAGCTGAGAAAACAGGCAGTGTAGTTGAAGCAGGCAATGCAGTTGAAGCAGACATCCGTTGAAGCAGGCAGTGCAGTTGAGAGCACTGAAGCAGGCAGTGCAGACAGCAGTTGAGAAGCAGGCAGTGCAGTTGAAGCAGGGAGCTAAGAGCAGCTGAAGCAGGACTGAAACAACTTGCAGATGAGCTGTGGTCCGATGTCATCTTTAATGTTTCTAAAACTGGGGGTCACCTTGGTTCAAGCCTGGGTGTTGTTCCTCAATCTTTAATGTCTTCAATGCTCCTCAAGATAGAATACTTTGGGACATTGGTCATCAGGTGACAATTTTTGCCTTATGCTTTCCTTAACTTAGTTAACTAGCAAAAATAGGAAATACTCTCAGCAGAATTGCCCTTCAAGCTTAATTTGGTTGTATCTGCTCATATTCTGCAGTCTTACCCACACAAAATCTTGACTGGGAGAAGAGACAAGATGCACACAATAAGACAGACCAATGGGTTAGCGGGTTTCACCAAGCGCTCGGAGAGTGAGTATGATTGTTTTGGGACTGGTCACAGTTCTACCACTATCTCAGCAGGCTTGGGTAATCCTCTGCTCTACTCCAACTGGGTACTGTGACTGAAACTAGAACCACTATTCTAATTTCTGAGTTGGAATAGTTTTAAGTATAGCTATTCAGTACTCCTTGTATGATTGTATTTTAGCTGTTGGACGATATATATTCCAGAATTTTCGACTACCATTGGTTTGTGGATCAAAAGATTTGTTCACAGCAAAAAAAAATGTTTACAGGAGGCCTCTGTTCGAAGTCACATCAACTCTTTTAAAACCAATTTTTATAATCTGAATTTATGACTTTAGAAATGCTGCAAAGTAGAAGATGCATCTGATGAAGCTTCTAAGCATCTAATGGCACTCAAAAGTGGTGCATTTATAGTTGCTCCAGTGAGTTTTATTTTTTCATAATGATTTCCTTCCTTTTAATTATTTTTTTTCATTCACCTGCCTTTTCTTAAATCAATGTTTATGTTGCAGTGTCCTGGGGAACTTCTACTTCAAGCAATAACACTTGAGTTTGTTGCATCTTATCCATATGGATTATTATCCTTATGACTACGTTCATTATAGTTTTAAAACCCGGTCCGGACATAAACCCGATTAAGAGACCGGGTCAATGAGTCACTAATTCAACCATTCGGTCAACGGTCGAATCGGTTATATAATTAATAATAATAATGAATATGTTAAAAGATTATAATAACTATTAAAATAACATGTTTTATGTCATAGTAGATGAACTAAAAACACAAAAAAATATCCCCAATTCATTGATTTAATTACACTTAACCAAATAAAATTTTAATTTGCTTATACAATTGATATAATTTGATACGGTATAAAAAAATTTACTAGTAAAAATTGAATAGTTGATGTAAATAGTAACAGTATAGCTCAAAAGTATACTACAAAGAAGAGTATCATATTTGAATCTAAAAATTTGATCTAATTTATTGACATAATGATGTGATTTCAGTGGAACTATTGGATCAACATCAAGTTCCAATGTTTGATGAAATTCACAGTCAATCAAAAAGTCATAGTGAATTTGGTCAACAAATTAAGTCAATAAATTATGTCTTAGTAACATTGCTTCTTAAAAAAATTAAAAAAAAAGAAGAAGAAGAAGAAGAGCACAGACAACTTAAAAATACGGCATGCAATACCACATCGAAAACCCAGAGAAAGTGAGGGCGTGTTTGGTTTGTGTTTCGAAAACTGTTTTTTGTTCTCAAAATTTCAAAAACACCCAAAACCTGTTTGTTTAGCTTTTTTGTTCTCCAAATTTTAGAAAATTTTGAGAATTGAGTGAAAGAAACAGAAAACAAGTCTAGCTTGTTTTCGGAGTTTTCTTTGAAAATTTTGAAAACAAGGAGAACAATTTTGGACTTTAATGAGGTCTGCCATTCGAGTCTTCTTAGGAGCAAATTTCTTCATTCTTTTTTTTTTTTTACTTCTTCCTCTCTCTCATAATATATAATATATATATATAATAGATATTATAATATAATATATTATATAATATTCTATTATATTATATATTATATATATATAACTATAATATAATAGAATATTATAATATATAAATATTATATAATATATAATATAATATATTATACTATATTATAATATATATTATATTTTAAAGTTTGGTTTATTGAATTTTTTTTTTATGAAATTATCAATCTAAAAATAACTTTCGTACATTTTTTTATTAATGTTTGAATTAATGTTCAAACATATATTTAGGCTGTCCAAACAGGTTTTACTATTTACTGTTCTGTAAAATTGTTTTTGAAATCATCTAACCAAACAAGTTTTTTATCTCCAAAAATATCAAAACCATTTTCTTAAAACTCTTCTCAAAAACTATTTTCGGATACCTGTTTTTGAAACGCAAACCAAACAGGCCCTGAATCTTACCTGCTTTCTAAATTGACAGCTCAGTTGCTTAACTGAGGGGTGGCCTTGCTAGGTACTCTCGTACCAGTCAGAAAATATTAAATAAGGTTTTTTATTTTCTTTTTAATATTAATTTTTTAAAAAAATTAGTTTATTTTCAATTTATTATATGAGAGAGACCTAAGAAGGACGTGCTCGTGTTACTGAAAAAAATATTTTAACTTTTGTTTTTGTTTTTTATCAGAAAGAGAGTTTAATTTTAACTTTTTTTTTAATGTTTTGTACTAATTTTTACACACAGAGAGAGAAGGAGTAAATATGAGTTGATTTTTGAGTAATTTTTATTTTTTTAACTTATGATTTTTAGATTTCTAATGTTATGAATTAAATCATGAACCCAAATTATTACAATAAAAATGTTGATTGTCCTTAATATTTTGAGGCCTTTTTTTAGGGTTTAAAATTTAAAGGATTTAATTTTTTTATGGGTTAATAATATACCTAAAAATTTGGGGCCTTCTAAAAATTTGGGACCTAAAACCCACGTTTTTTTTTTTAATGATGTTGAGCCGGCCCTGGTGTGGACAGGTGGCTGAGTTTAAAAGTTTTTAAGTAATAAATTTGGAGATGTTAAAGGTAAACCGGCCGGATGTGTGAAACCGTCTGGTTTAAAACGGGTTTTGTGATAATTGTCCGGTTCTTGAGTGGGTCATTTGTATGAATGATCTAATTTAACACCGGCCCGACTCAGGTACCGTTTCACTAGTTCTTCGGGGTTTTAACCAGTTGGGCACGGTCGGGTTTTAAAATAGTGGTGTCATTCTCGGAATTTGTGGTTGTGTTCTTTGATTGAAGGCTTATAGTATTTTTTATTTTTAAAGTGTATTTTTTGTCAGTTTATTCCTTATTTTATTAATTTTGTCAATTTGATTCTTAAAATATTTAATCCGTGTCATTTTAATTTTTAATCAGACAATTTTTTGATAGAAATGATCATATATTATTTTTTTAGATGGTATTACGTGCTCAACACCTTATTATTTCGTCAAAAACTTAACGGTTCCTCTATGTAGGAATCAAAATGACACAAATTGAGTAATTTAGAGATTAAATTGATAAAATTAATATAATGAGTAGTAAACTGACAGTAAATACATACTTTAGGGACTAAAAGTACTATTAATCTTTTGTTTTATGAGTTGAAATATTTGAATTTGGGTTAAAATAAGTAAAATGATGGTTGAATTTGTATATTATTGGGTATTTAGTTAGTGTTTGAGTTTATGGTTGTCCCTTGTCGAAAATCACAGAATGCATATCTTTTTAGGGATGCAATTCGGGCGGGTTGAGAGGTCTACCTTAGTCCAATTAGGTATAAAATCTTCAATCCTAACCCTAACTCTAATCCGACCTCAACCCACGTACTACCGAAGTTGAATTGGGGCATACTTGAGTTACTTAATTCGGACTGATTTTTGGTTTAATGATTTAAATCTGAAAAAAATGAAAACTTTCCCTTAAAACTATGTTTGCTACGTTTAGTGCATACTGCATACATGTTCTTCAAAATGAAAATGAAAGAGCATTTAATTAAATTCTAAAAATTTAACATTTTTGTAAAACTTTTTGTAATGTTTTTTTTCTTAACGCAAACTTTTAGTGATACAAATATATCATCCTAGTAGATTACAACCTTTTGCGATGAAATTGTTTTCGCAATGGGTCTGTGACGAAATCACCGCGGAAATCTTGAATTTCAGTGCCAACACATAAAACCTTGTGATGGGATGAGAATTCAAGGATTAAAATTTCGTTTTGAAACAATTGAAATTTCTTTTGTTTTTAAGGAAGTCGAAACGAATCAATAATGAAATTGAAATTCTAATACTTTAGTATTTCATAAAGTTTCAACACATTTATATAATTGTTTTGCAATGTTTCAAGGTGTTTCATGATATTTTGATACATTTTGACCAATATTTTGAAGAAATAATTCTCAAAATTTTTATTCTTTTTCATTATATTTTCGAAATGGATCGAAATGTTTTTGAAACAGGTTGAAACATTTCCGAAATGGGCTGAAAAGTTTCTGTTTCTTAAGTGACCGAAACAATACACCGAAACGAAATTTTGATCGTTTAGATGAGATTAATGTATAAAACCAAAGCTCGCTCACAAAATATAGGATGTGTTAATACAACATTGGTTCATACAACACCAATTGTTGTATCTTGTATGTACGAAGGTCACATTTTGAGATTTAAAATTGGGCAAGCCTAACACCAAGCCTTGATGTGGCCGAGTTGCCATAGCATATAACCTTTTGGGGACCATCTGGATTCAACTGAATACACCACCAGCACCCTTATATAAGAGGCACTAAAGCCTCGTTAGTGGACTGATCTACAACCTAGTCCTCTCTCCATAACTCTTATTGAGCACTGCCTGTGTCTTCCAGTTTCTTCTTAGGTCACCTAGTCTTCTCCTCAGGCCAACTCTCCTTCCATCTCAAGTTTGTGTCATCTCTCTCCATTAGCAACCCACTATCAACGCACCTTTGCAACTTTATATATATATCTATGTGTGTTTGAAAAAATGCATTTGGATTTTTTTTTTGTTACATGGTGTTTAAGTTTGCACTGACTACTTTCTCAAGTTCAGCAAGTTGACTACCGTGTGGCACGAGCTAGGTTAGAGTATGTCCCTAAAGAAAAGGGTAGTTAGACATTAGGGAATGTGGAAATGAATTGAAATTGAGATCTCTAAGTTACCAAAAGGTAGACTCAATCATTGGATCACCACCCCTAAGGGTTAATTTGGACTTATTATTATTTTTATGTTGAGATTTTAAATTGCATAAATATGACGTGACGTTACCAGTATCATATATAAATATGATCATGATCATAAGGATGTGATATGGTGTTGATGTATAGTTAGTCCAAATCCTATGTATTAATAAAAAAATTAGCATGTGGGCCTTTATTGTCCATTCATGGGCATGCGCAATCGGCAATACACTACTACTTGTCCTTTATTGTCCTTTCATGTCCTTATAAGACTCTCTCTCTCTCTCTTACACACAATGAGAATCATGAGTAACTTGGCTACCAATACTCCTGTGGGATGTCACATTTTTTGTTATTGAAAACATTTTTATACTTTCAAAAGAGTTAATGAGATTTCACCAATTCAAAAGAATTAATGAGTTTTTTTTTTCCCTTGGTGATATTGAGGGTTTTTTTACATTAAAGGTTCAATATAGAAATTTCAACACCTCGACAGTCGGGGGGACAAAGAAAAGAATAAGGGTCAAAGAAATCGGGCCGTAATTGGTGGGAACACTACTTGAATACTTCTTGAGAATCTTTTATAAATATTAAAATGTAAAATGATTAAGGAGAGAGAATAAGTGTATGATACACAGTGGCCTTATAAACGTTAGTTTGGTACTTGAATGGATGATCAGTTATCATGTGTTTGGTTACCAAGAAATGAAAAATGATAAAAAGTAATAATTTATTTTCTTGCTTTGATTTTTTCACAATTAATTAAATTTTTTTCTCGCAAAAACAAAAAAAAATGTAAGAAGGTTGTGATTTATGACTAACTTTTCATTTTATCCTTATTTTTTTAAAAAAATATTTCATTGTTATCAATTTTAAAATTTTTGGTACGAATATGATTAACATATAATTTAGTCTAGAGACCTTTGTGCTGCTGATAATTGTCTCAATATTAGGTTAAGAGCCACTTTTTCTTTTAAGAAAATAAATTTTAATTATAATACATATTTTTTTCTTTAGACCGATTTAATATAATTAAAGATAATACATGTTTTTGAAATTTCAGTTACACCTCTTGTCAAGATTTGTCTCATAATGGTAGTGACGGAAGTAACACTTTTATGTTTATACTCATACCAAATTTTAAAAAATAAACAAAATGATTTTTGCTTTTCGCGGTTCAGATCGCTTAAAATTTTACTTTAAAGTTAATCTAACGGCTAATATTAACACCCTAAATTTAATAGGAAAAATAGGTCCCTAAGGGTGTGTTTGGAGTGACTTTTTAAAAGTACTTCTAAAAATTATTTCTTATAAGTACTTTAAAAAAAAAAATAGTGTTTGAAACCGCCCCACCACCACCTCTACCTCTACCCCCACCACCCCCACCACCACTGCCGCCACCGCCCCATCGCCGCCGTCATCGTCGTCGCCATCGCCGCCGTCATCGTCGTCGCCGTCTCTGTCGCCGCCACCGCCACCACCATTGCCGTCGTCGCCGCCACCACCACCATCGCTGTCGCCGCCACCACCGTCGCCGCCACCACCATCGCCACCACTGCTACTGCCACCACCATTGTCGCCGCCACCACCACCACGGTCATTACTACCCTCCACAACCATCACCGTCTCCTACTACCACCACCTCTCACCCTCACTACAACCGATGCTTAAATTCATTTATCTCTGCTCTATATTTGTGATTTGATTTTGGATATGAATATAAATATGTTTATTGTTTACCATTTTTTATTACTCTGTATCTTCAGACACAGACAATAACTAGTTTATCAATATAACATATTTAATTATCTAAATATTGGGTCATAAAACTTTAACGACACTCCTTCCTAATTCCGAAATTTCACTGCATCACAAAACCCACCATAACCATGTCTGTCATCTTTTCAAACCCTTCTAGAGACCACCCAATGCACCTTAAACTTTTTAGTTGAGATTTTTATAATCTCTGTGAAATGTTTGAGACATTTATGTTGGAGATTAAACCAAACTCGCCATCTTGGCAGAATATTCTTTTATGAATGTTAGTTAGAGTTGGATTAGATTGTTTTTAAAAGACTTCTCCAAGTCTTCTTTAGTTGTGACCCACGGGCAACATTCAAATTACCATTATATTGTTTTTAAAAGACTTCTCCAAGTCTTCTTTAGTTGTGACCCACCGGCAATAGTCAAATTACCATTACAAAGGAAATGAATAAATAATAATAATAATAACATCCCATGACTTTAAATCTCTTTGCAAAGAGTGTTCTATTATTTATCTCAAAATTCGTATTATTATTATTTATTATTTTTGATTGATATGCAATTATATATATTTTGTTGATCTGACTTATATTTTGGGATTGATTAGTACATGTACGAAAGTGTGTTTGAAACATAATTAGTGAAATATGATTGTTGCCCAAGGTTGAAGAACTTAGTTTAAGGGAGGTTGATGGAGATTAAACCAAACTCTCTGACGTACTAAGATTTATATTATTCTTCTAGTAGTCTTTATTAGGATTACGATTATTTTATTGGCCACATTAGGACTAGATTGCTTTGTTGTAGCCCACCAGCAGAATTCAATAACACTGGGCCCCAGCAGACTCCAAAAAGGAGTTTTTTGATTGTGGGTATAATTTTTAAGACTTATTTGAGGAAAAATATATAAATAAGTTATTTACACTATTAAGTTTAATTTTAATAAAATATATTATGTTTAGGTACAAAATTCAAATGAAATTAAAATTGTTTTACCTAAATACCCTCACTTAAATTATATACTTTTTATTGGCAATTATATATCTAATCAAATATATAAAAATTTCATTAGACTCTCTCATTATCTCTCCTCTATTTTCTCTCAATCTCTCTTTTTCCCCATTACTTTCCCCATCTCTCTCCTATTTTCTTTCTATATCTATCATTGATAATTTATTTTCTTTTCAAATATGTAAAGGTTTGATTTATTTTTTAATCTCTCCCTCCTATTTCTCTCTCTCTCTCTCTCTCTCCCTCCTATTTTTTATAACCATTTCTCTCTCTCTCTCTCCCTATTTTCTATCTCTCTCTCTATTTATATCAACATTACAACAACACAATTACACTAATCAGTTACAATTGTCTTATAATATATCAAACAGTTACTCATGCATTTTAATAAAATCAAATAATTACACCAAACAATTACACAAATTTATAGCACCAACTCAATTTGTCATTCAGTTGTTTACATAAGCTAAATAGTTACACTATTTAGTATCGCGACATCATTACAACAATCATATATATCAAATTTAATATAATGGTAAAGTCTTTTGTGTAATGATAAACCCAATTTGGTGTATATAATTGGATTGTTGTTGTAATTTCGTATAATTGTTTAGTGTAACTGTTTAGTTTATTAGAACACATGAATAACTGTTTAGTGTATTATAGGGTAATTATAACTAATTGGTGTAACTGATTAATGTAATTGTGCTGTGTAACGTTGATATAAGGAGAGAGAATAAGGAAATAAGGGGAGAGTGAATGAGAGAGAGAGAGAAAAAAAATAGGGGGAGAGATAGATGAAAAAATTAAATCAAATCTATACATATTTAAAAAAAAAATTATCAATATGAGAGAAAGAGAGAGAGATGAATAGATAGAGAGAAAATAGGGAAGAGAGAGTGTCAGAGTAATGGAGAGAGAGAGAGTAATTGAGTAATAAATATCGTTTTAGACTTTTTGCAATAAAATGCACTTAGGGCTAAATAAGTTTCCTTATTGTAGTTTAGCTGAAATAAATCTAAATTTTTGTACCGACTTCCAAATTATCCTTCTTTTATATATATATAAGTACACTCAAAAAAGTTGTTGGGGAATAGGTTCATTTTGATTTTGATTGTCCAAAATACCCTCAATAGTTATATTTAATCAAAACTTGTTTAAAAAACCTAACTAATTTGAGAATTGTATTAATATTAATAACTCCTAATTAATATTATATATATATATATATATATATATATATATAAAATAATTTTAATGCAAGCACAATTCCCAAATTAGGATTTTTTATATTTGAAAATATTGAAATTAACAATGATAAGTAATATTTATGGTAGGGGTAATTAAGTAATACAAAAAAAAATTTAAAATTTGTACTTAGTGACAATAATTTGATGAAAAAGAGGAATTAATGGAGTATAAGTCTGGCTGTAATACTTAAAACCAAATAAGTTCTAAAAAATGTACCCATGGCCAAATATCCGTAAAAAAAAAAAAAAAAAAACTTGAGTTTTAGGCCTCAAATTTTTAAAAGATCCCATAATTTTATGTATATTACTAACTCAGAAAAAATTTAAATCCATTAAATTTTAAACCCTAAAAGAAAAAGGTCCCAAAAAATTAAATACAATCAAAATTTTTATTGTAATAATTTAGATCCATGATCCAATCCATAACATTAGAAACCTAAAAATTTCAACTCATATTTACCTCTACCCACGGTCTCTCTATGTAAAAATAAGTAAAAAAATTTTAAAAAAAAATAAAAATTAAACTCTCTCTCGCCGATAAAAAATAAAAGCAAAAATTAAAACATTTTTCTTGGCAACACAAATATATCCTTCTTTTGTCTCTCTATCACATAATAAATTTTAAAAAAATTAAATTTTTAAAAAAATTAATATTAAAAATATAAAAAAAAAAAACCCATTTAGTTTTGTCAATTTAGCCCTAAAATTACTTTGAACCACCCCTGAGTGGCCACATTAGGACTAGATTGTTTTGTTGTGGCCCACCAGCAGAATATTGAAGAACTTTTTGAATGATGCCATCGTTTTTCTTAATTTTTTTGAATACTTTTTTATTCCTTAATTCTTGTTTGTGAGATTATTTTATATTTTTAATATTTTTAAAATTCTATAATTCGGAGACAGTGTGCCATTTTTTCAACTCCTTTTCTCAAGGAACAATGCTTCTGTGTATGGCTTCGCATTGCAGTGAACGGATCACACAGAAGCACTAGCACCTGATCTCTTTTTTATTCGAGAGGAAGCAACTTCGTAAAATCCCAACAACTCTACCGTCTCCTCCTTTTATATCTTTTTCACCCACTACCCAAACCTCACACTACAAAACCAGCCTTCCATCTTCCTTCCCTCTCCAAGCTCTCTCTCTCTCTCTCTCTCTCTCTCTCCCCGTTGCTAATGGCTTCCTCTTGTCTCTCTATGTTTCTTGTCTTCCTCGCACTCACAGTGCCTGCTGATTCAAACTATGGAGCTGTGAGTGTCTCTCTCTTGGTTTTATTTTGACATATATATACAAGCAGTTCGTGACTGCACAGTAGAAGTAGAATTATTTTAACTGTAGACGTATCTTGAATTTGAAAATCTATGTTTCTGTTGTTAAGGTTACAGTTTCGAAATTAAACATTTGGGTAAAATATATTTTTTGTTTGTGTCAATTTGGTTCCCAATCTTTTAATTTTTTCAACTTAGTCTCTCAACTTCTCAATTTAAGGTCACTTTGGCCCAATTAGTAACGAAGATCATCACGTGCATCTCACTTGATGCGCATTTTTTGAAAAGTTTAAGGATTAAAGTGACACAAACTATAAACTCGAAGAATCAAAATGATACAAGTTACAAATTTGAAGAACCAAAGTGACCATTCAAACCGTTAGTCAATTCAAACTGCTGTTTTTTATTGGACTAAAATGACATAAATTGATAAGTTGATGTACCAAATTGATACAATTAAAAGATTGGAACTAAACTGACATAAATTTGGGGACCAAAAATATATTTTACCCTATGCCGCTTTTTTGCTGAATTTTGTTCTTTTTCGTTGTTTGGTAGATGAGACTTGACGGTTTGGGTGGAATTGAAGGTTTATTGACAACGACTACTAGCATTACAAAATACATAAAAATAACATTCTATTTTGATATTGAAAAGCTATGTGGGCTATATTTATGTGTTGTGAGTTTACAAGTTTTGAATTCATAATGCTGGAGACGTTTGGCCAATTGCTGAGGCATTAGAAGTGAAGACAACGATATTGGTAACTTAAGCGAAGTCGTTTTGCCAAGTTTTTAAATAAAGAACTCGATACATGTTTAACATCGTAAATTCTGAATTTATCAACTAAAGTCGTTTTACAATCAAGCGAGAATTATGACTGGGTTTGTTTATGCACAAAAGAGGTGATCTGGTTGTGAGAACTACAATATACTAGCGGACGTCTAGTGTGATGCACAAAATTTAGTTTTCTCCGCCATTATCTTGTTTCACCTTTTTTTTAAGTGAAAATTGGAAGTGAGTCCTCCTACATGTACTTGTTTGGAGATGAGTCCGGCAAGGAAACTTATAAGGGGCTAAGTCCATGTTTAAAATTATATGTAATGACTTAAGTCCACTTTTTTTTTTTTATCTCAAAAATACCCTTCCTTGAAAGGAAGTTAAATTAATTTCCTATTTTGGAAATTGTTATCCCTTAATTCAAGGCCAATCCAATAAAATCTCCATCATAAATTTAAAATTCAAATTCAAAGATCTTTCTCTCTCTCTCTCTCTCTCTCTCTCTATATATATATATATATATATATATATATATATATATATATCAAATTCAAAGCTCTTTCTCTCTATATATATAAAATCTCCATCATAAATTTAAAATTCAAATTCAAAACTCTCTCTCTCCCTCTCTCCCTCTCTCTCTCTCTCTCTATATATATATATATATATATATATCAAATTCATGTTACTATTTTTTTTATTATGTTACTGTTCATGTTACTACTTTTGTTGAGTATGTTACTGTTCATGTTCCTATTATTTTGAGTATGCTACTATTTTTGTTGAGCATGTTACTACTATTATTTTACTAAATATTAATATTCAATGTTACTATTTGTTTTGTTTTTGAATATTACTATTTTTTGTGTTTGAATGGTACTATTTTTTGCGTTTGAATTTGAGGAAATAATTATTGTTAAGTATGTTACAATTTTTGTTGAACATGTTAATATTTTTGTTGAACATGTTACTGTTGTTATTTTTTAAAAATATTAATATTGAATGTTTCAATTTTTTTTTATGTTTAAATGTTACTATTTTTTTGTGTTTAAATGTATTATTTTTTGTATCCAAATCATATTTTTTTTGTATTTGAATGTTACTATTTTTTATTTTTAATGTTACTATATATATATATGCACCTAACCTATATATGGATATAGATAGATAAGAGAGAGATAAAATTTTAATATTAGTCAAACTCTTAACCTATATATGGATATAGATAGATATGAGAGAGAAAAGATTTTAATGTTAATCAAACTCCTAAGATTTAGGAGTTTTTAATTTTTAGTTTTATTTCACTTCTAAAGGGAAGGGATAGTATGGTAAAATTGACAAAAAACGGATTTCATAACAAATAAGTTTCCTTGACGGACTTAAGTCCAAACAAGTCCATATAGGGGGACCGGCCTCCAAATTTCCCTTTTTTTAACCCTTATATTATTGGAAAATTGGCTATTAATGAATTAAAATATTATTTGTTAAATGTGAAAAAATGAAGAAAGATGAGTGATAATTTAAATTTAAATACATTTTTAAAATTCAAATTTAACTCTACTTTATTATAGAGATAGATTGCTGCTATTCTATGATGTCTGAAGCCAATGAACAGGGCTCTAAAATATGTTTTTAGATTCCCTATGATCTGGATTCTTTTATTTTGTTTATTAATTTTTTAATCAGTGTCATCATTCCGTTCACATTTTGACATCTTTTGTTGTTATTTCTTATGGTATAAGTTTTTTCTAATTGACCATTTATTTTGTGTAACACGGTGCTTTCTAACATGGGCATTTGTTATGTTTGGATTATAACTTTATTTATGGTATTTGATTTTAGTTGGATGAATTATAATTATTTGGCTATACAAACTAGAGGTGGCAAATGGGTAGGTTAGATTTGTTATGGGTTGGGTTAAATTGGATTGGATTAAAATAAATTCAATATATTTTTCACTGACGTAGTAAATGGGTTGTAATGAGTTGGATTTATAACGGGTTGGGTTAAACCGATTAACCCATAAAATAATTAAGATTCTTAATAGACACATTAATTCACCAAAATACACGCACACTAGTAGTACACCAAAATACAAACATACACACACACTAATACACCAAAATACACACAAACTAACACACTAAAAATATACACTAAAATACACACTAATACACCAAAAATACACACACATATACTAACACAAAAACTAAAACACATTTAATAAAAAAAAATACACACATAATGGGTCAGGGTCAATTGTGGGCTATGGGTTGGTCAGTGGGTCAACCCGTGAATCGTGGGTTAATCCATGGGTCATGGGTCAACCCACAGGTCGTGGGTGGTGTATTAGTGTGTGTGTTTTTTTGGTGTACTAGTGTGTGTATGTTTTGGCGTATTAGTGTATATGTGTATATTTTTTAGTGTAATAGTGTGTATTTTTTGGTATATTAGTATATTTATTTAATTTTATTACTTGTGTTATTTAATAAAAAGATAAATACTCAACTCAATGGGTACCCATTTATAATTCATATTAACCCGCTTAATTAAAATGAATCATATTACCCAACCCATTTAGAACTCATATTAATTAATATAGGTACCCAACCCATTTATTTATGGGCGCGTTGGACGGATTAATGGGTAATGAGTTAAGATTGTCACCTCTAATACAAACATTTGCTATCGACTTTCTGAAATATTCAATCTTGGTAGAGAATCAACTAGAAAATATACAAAGTGTATGTATATAATTTTTTTCAATTATGTGTAATGATTTTTTGTTTAGTTGTTGAACTTAAGTAAGTTTGTACTTGACTCGATTGAGTGTAACACTCTCATAATTTTGGTGATGATTAACAAAAGTTTGTACTTTTGATCCCTTAAATTTGTAACTTATATCATTTTGGTCCTTTAAGTTTAAAGTTTATGTCACTTTAGTACTTAAAATTTTCAAAGAATGCACTGCAAGTGTGACGATTTTCGTTAGCAAATACCAACTGTCTTTTTTTAATGGATCAAAGTGACACAAATTAAATAGTTTAGAGACCAAATTAATACAATTAAAAGACTAAGGGCCAAACTAACACAAAATACATAGTTTGGGAACCAAAAATATATTTTACCCTCATTTTGTTTTCTAATGTTACTGTTGTTAGCAACATGAATGAGGTGGTATATTATACTAGCACTCTAGTTTTTGTGTTTGCTGATTAATTTGTTAACATTGATGCACAGGGACCATTTCCTAGTAAGGCTCTTAGCCGCCGCTTGCTGTGGTCTCCTGAGACCGTACCCCCACCACCTCCATTGTCGGTGCCAATGCAGGTTGATACCTGTCTCCGCCGCCATTGATGGTCCCGCCATTGACAATTGCTCCACCCACACAGGTTAGAGATGCTATAAATCAGAAAAGAATAATGTTATTGAGACTTAATTTATTGATCTAATTTATTGACATAATTCATTACGACTTTTAAAAGGCTGAGGACCCTATCAAATATTGAAACTTTGTGTGAATCCAATAGTTTCAATAAAACAATATCATTAAGTCAGCGAATTATGGTTTCTTCTCTCTCCACATGTTGCTGCATTAGTCTTTCTTGTTTGGTTCAAATATAAACACAAGATTGTGTTCGGTGGAGTCTTGAAGATTGAAGTGTTGCTTTTTCTAGAACGAAATTCGTGTTAATTAATCAAGTCATGCTGAATATTTGACAGGCATACGTGCAATGCATATAGTGCATTGCTAGTATATATCAAAATACTAATCAAAAGGAAATAAGTTGGTAAGGCCAAGAACTGCTATTAAATGCTTTGATAGAGGCGGAGGAAGGTGTGTTCGTATACGAATCTAATAAGAATCAACATTGCTTATGTTAAGAGTTTCCTTGTCTAAATAATTAATGGTTTTTTTGTTTTTAGGGTACATATATGACCTTCAGTGATGATGGTAGCGAGGGGAGCAGTGGCAGTGCTCTTTCGCAACTGCCATGGATTTTAATTATTGTATGCAGCATCTTGGCATTGAACGGCCTAGCATGCTGTATCTATTTATGCTGTGATAAGCGTGAGCAGCCTGCACCACTACCACCGCCGCTGCCACCCGGCCAACTCCCACTCCCAGGGTCAACTACACCTCCCGTGAATTCGGGTCTGAATTTACAAGTTTTCTATATATGTTAAATAAACAATGTGATATTTACAAATATGTGGTTTAGGTAGTGAATTGTTGATTGCATTCTCTTTTTAAAGTTTGCTTTTCAGGTACCTCTAATCATAAAAAATGACACTAGTTTGAGGCATTTACTTAGGTTAAAATATATTTTTAATCCCTAAAGTATGCGTTTAGTGTTTATTTGGTCATTAATCTTTCGATTGTGTCTATTTGATCCATAAGGTTCGTAATATGTATTTACATGGTCAAATCTCAATCATTCGTCAGAAAATTATTAACGTCTCTGATCACGTGCCAATCACGTGAGAGCAAATATACACATATTAAGAACTTTAGGGACCAAATAGACACAAATTAAAAACTTTGTAAGATGAATGTCCTTAGAAAAGAAGACATCGAAGAGAAAATCGAACCCTTTTGTTTTCTTGGTTGTATTAAAATTATTGTGTTTGTTTAAAATTACTATAGAAGTATGTGTTTAAAGAGTTAAGAGTAACCGTGTTTGGTTAAAATGTTGTCTTAGGAAGAAAGAAGTTGAAAAACTTGTTGGACACTTGATGGAGTATTAGAATATTTATCTAATAGAAATAAATTACTATTCCCCTCCCCCATCTCCACAGCCTCTCGTAAGATGGGGTTTTCCTATTTTTGATTCTTTTCTAATGGAGTCGTAGAGATTAGTTTTATTCGTTGATACTTGAGAATGTTCTTCGACATGAAGTGTGTGCATCAGTTCATCCATACATATTTGTTGATGTATCAACCCCAAGATGAACTCCACGTCCACATGGTGAATCTTACATTCTTAAGTTTGACCTTGCTAGCTCGCAAGACGTTTGAGGAGATACCTGAGAGGGATTTGATTTCTTGGAATGACATCTTTATTAGGTATAAAGTTGAGTGTTTTCGTTGAATTTAGGGTGCATTTTCTGGCTGGTGGTAAATGGTTACGGAACCATCTTTCACGTCGCTAGTGAGGGTCCGGGCATAAGAATCTACCATGCAGGGATGGAGAGGAAAAAAAAGCTAAAGGTACATATTCTACGGCACATCTTTTCTTTTTTTGTTTTGTTTTCATGTGTAATATGAGTTTACTTTGATAATGAGAATACACAAGTGTTGCCAAATATTTTGTAGATAGTGAGAATTTCAATGTTGCGATATAACCAAAAAATAGGTAAGTCTATTTTGATTCTCTTTGTGTCCAACCAAATAGTGCAAAAGATTAAATAATCTTAAATACGAAGCTTGATTATTTGTTCAACGCCACAATGTAAGTTTAATTTAAGAAAAAGGTGTAGTGTGTGATGAGTTAGGCCTTAGCAACTTTGGATTAAATTTGGGCTTGATTATTTATTCCCAATGTGCTTATTTGAGAAATAATTTGTGTGGGAGCTAGAATTTTTTGTCCCTAATATAAGAATTGTAGTATGAATCTAATTGTTTAAAGAGGGGCTGCAAGCAAGAACTATGTACTCTGCCCATAAGTTTTCTATTATATTGCAAGGTTTTTCTGGAAGGCTATTTCAAAATTTAGAAGATCTCTTGATTGGTCAGTGATTAAGAAGCTTGATTTTCACATGGCATTTATGGAAGGGGTACTTGGTTTACCTGGTGAGGTGGGAAAAAAATATCTAGTGTCCATTGCAAAGCGAGTTTTAAGGGCATTTTGAATTAGTAGTAGAGGACTTTTTCCAACTATTTTTAGGGAAATTTCTATGTTAATTGTGTATTTTCCTTAAAATTTTCATTCTATTTTGATTAAATAAAGGTTAGGTCTTATGTCCCTGCCTAATTATTATTGGTATTGAATAAACGATGCCCTTGCATTGTCAAGGTTTAAATTTACGAAAAAAAAAAGTCACCAACCAGCATTGCAATTGTAATAGCTAAGAAAGTTTTTGACACAAATTTCTAAATTTTTGGACGAGTTACTTTGAGCTAAATAACATATCACACAGCACAAAGTTTTTTGTAACGTATGCTCATTTTTTTGGTCGATTATTGGGTATTTTTTATTTATATTGTGTCTTTAAGAACGGGTTATTGCTAGTCTATTTAATAAGGAACAAGACATTTTGAAGCTCTAAAGACAAACTTATGTTGGGCTATTTGAGTCCCACATTTATGTAAACTAGTTGATGCATACGTGTGTTGCACGTGAATCATTCTGAATATAAATTATTCTATATAATTATTATCAAAATTTTGTTTATTCCGAAGTTTAGGACATTCGTAGAGGAATGAAATTGCGAAGTTACTTGAATTATGTTATTACTGGATATCAAAAAACAATTCACCTTCTCTCCACCTTCCTTCCTCTTCTCCCTATTGTTTCATTGGAAGAGTTGTGAAAGAATGAATAAAGCTAATACTACATCGCCTCATCAATCATCCATAGCTAGTGATGTAGTTTTTGTAAATGATTGGTGATGTTTACTCAAACCTTTAGGTGATGAAGATTACGGGATGATAATTATATTTTAGCAACTGACAAAAAATACATTTCTCAGAATTTATTTTAGTTTTTCATATTTCTTGTTGGAAATTTGTTTTCACTAACTCACATTTCGGTGTTGTATACATACCTCGCGTAGTGGGATAGGAATTCATTCGTTCTTAGCCCCATAACACTCGAGCAAAGCCTTTTTCTAAATCAAACATACCTTGCTTTCAATTTGATATAAGATAATTAGATAATAAGTCTAATTTACAAGTATGAACCAATCGATTGTTGTCCACTTCTGTTTCAATTGTACAAAAAATGAGGGAAGAATTCTTTCTTTGAGAGTTTTTCATGATTATCTTGTACATGACATGAAACATAATGGCTTCCATGGAGAGCAAGGATGCTAATACTCTTTCCAAGCCTATCCATTTGGCTATCAAAAACAGAATGGCTTCCATCAAGTTTTCTGAGACTAATCTGCAATTGGCACTCCATTAGGACCTGTTACTTGAATGTTTTGTTTAATTGTTGAATGATGCATTTTGCTAGGTGTTATCCTTTTGTTTCCTTGGGTGTTCCTTTGCTTGTATTGGTACACCTTGTTCATCCCCTGTTTCAATATAGTTTATTTACCTTTCGATAAAAAGACATGAAATTGTTAGTTGTCGAGTTCATATTTGCAGGCAGCTATTCTAAGTTTTTTCGTCATAGAATAATTTGATGAGTTGTGTTGTAGACTTGTCTAGAATTGAATTCACTCAGCCTTAAAAGATAACCCTTTTTTTTTTTTTAATGAGAATGGCACCTGTGTGAGTTTTAATTGCATCATGATGTTGCATGAGTTCTTTAATGCTACCCATGGCATTTTTCTATATTTGGATTGGAAAGCAGCACAAGAATTAGATTAGTGATTGCAGTTTGGTGTGAGGAGCTTCTCACCTTTTTGCTTAATATCAGGATTACAGCACTATGAAAGTCTAGATCTCAAGCTGTCTCTCAACCGGAAATTCATTCACAGCCAGTTGCTCCTCATAGTCATTGATAGGACTCTTGTATAATGTAGTCTAATGTGTAACTAAGTATTAAATCCAATACTTAATTACAAGATAAAGAATTATTATAAAAAACAAAAACTTTAACAAATACAATGTAATGATTAGCGCATGGAATCAACTCAACTATCACTCAAGACAAATATCTAATAACTCGTTTACTATACGTTACATGATGGGTTTTTTTTTTTTTTTGGTCTAGCTAGCCTTGCTGTAAGGTAAAATGGTTTAAAGTTGAAGCTACTATAAAAGCAATGCAGTGATTAAAAATTTGATCCTCACCCTTTCTCAGATCATCAGGGTCACCATGGACAACTACAACCCTAGAGAGTCGAATCTACAAACAATAGCACATATTAAAGTTAATTGTGCAATGCCACTCTGTATGTGCAATAAAAACAACCATTTTAACTAAAATTGTACCAAGAGTGGTGATAAGTATTGATGATGCACAAAATTGTCTTTGTGCAAGATCAACAGTCAAATATGAATAATGATGCAGTTAATGAGTAATCAATGACAATCAATGGAACTTAAAGCAATAAACAATAGATCAACATAGGGATTTATAGTGGTTCGGTCTCAGATGACCTACGTCCACTCTCTGGAATGGCAGCGATGGCCGGTGTTCTTTGTTGATGAATAAGGGTCACCAGAGTGTTACAAAGCTCTGAGAGAGGGAGAGAGATAGAACAAGTGTGTAGTGAAGCTTGCCTCTGGGTGTTTGAGATGTATCAAAGTGTATTCAACGTGTCTTTACCCTTGAGAGAGCTTACATTATATAGCTATGATGAGGCGGTGAGGCGGTGCCGTGACGAAGAGGTCTTCCACTATTTTGGTAAGTACAATTATGGTAAGAGTGGACCTCTTTGGCAAGCACAATTAAGGTAGGAGTTGATCTCCGTATCCCGTCATTCTCTCCCTCGTGCCCCTATTTAGTCGGAGGAGAGTCCTGATTGGATTGGACTTTAGGCTGGACCTTGAGTTGGAGTAGGAGTACCGGAGTCAAGAGGAGTGGAGAGAAGTAGGCGCCCAAGTGACCAGGTCCAAGTGATGAGGTCCAAGTGATGACTCCAAGTGATGAGTGAGGGTGGCGCCCATATGGCTTGGGTGACCTCTCTTGATGTCTTCACCTCTTCTCCATTCTCCTTAGATGGGATGACCTGGCTTGACAAGCTTTGGTGACTTGGGCTATTTCCGGGGCCCATTAGTATTTGGGCCCTTTCCCGACTTTTTTTTATTGGGCTTGACACTGTTAATTTCGGGCTCATCATTTGCCCCCCATGCCTCAAGCCTCTGATTTTTTGCGAGAGGAAGGGGTTGAGGGCATGTGCTCCGTCTTCATCTGAGTGAGTCGAAATTTTCTTGCTTCCCATGGTATCTTTTTATTCTCGGGAACTCACTGAATTTTTTGATATTAGGTAAATTATATATACATATACATATATATATGCATTTTGGTGGCTTAGCCCACCATTGTTGACTTTTTCCTTTTTTTTTTTTTCTTGGCGCCACATGGGCGCAGGGTCTCATCAAATTTTTTTTTCTTCTCTTCTTGGCGCCTCCTGGGCGCTGGCCCCTTCAAATTTTTTTTTTTTTTCTTCTTGGCGCCACATGGGCGCTGGCCTCTTTTACCTTTTTTTTTTTTTCTTTCTTGGCGCCACATGGGCGCAAGCTCTCATTCTCCCTTTTTTTTTTTTTTTTTTTCTCCCTGGCTTGGGCACCACCTCCTGGACTCCTCCTTTTTTTTTTTTTTTTGGTGGGCGAGGAGACTTGGGTGCCTCTTTTGGGCGAGAGGGAGAGCTGGGCGCCTCCTTCGGGCGAGAGGGAGAGCTGTTGTGGGCGCCACTTGGAGGCTGGTAGGGTGCTTTGAGTGATGCCAAGGGGTTGGCAGGGTGCCTTGGGCAACGCCAGAGATCTTGAGCGCTGCTATGTTCGAGCAACGCCTTGAGTCTTGCTATGGGCGGCGCCTCTCTGGTGCTTGGTCATTAGCTGACCTTGTCTCTGATTGTAGGCGTCCTGTTGATAGGGCGAGTTAGGGTGGTGTCTTCTCCTCCTGTTAAGAGGGCGAGGTTTGATGCCCCCAGTGCTTCTCGGTCTAGGTCCGATGGCTAGATTGCTTCCTGGGAGATGGACCCCGTGGTGCCCCCACTCTTTCTCTGACTGTGACTCATGTGTGTATCAGAGCTAGCTGTTGTATTGCTGTAGGAGTTGGGGCTCCAGTGCAGACGGCTTGAGTTTCAAAAATGTACCTGGCAAAAACAATGTTATCCCAACATTAAAATATCTAACATAATTACCTGTAGGCTGCTTGCATGAGAGCAAGGTAAGAGCTGTGGGCGTCTTGAGAGAGGGCCGCATGAGCTGAGGCCGAACTACGTATAGTGTCGGTAGATGGCTGCCGTAGCAGAGGTTGACTACTTGCACGAGAGCAAAGTCATAGACCGAGCTACGTATAGTCTCGGGAAATGGCTGCAATGGCAGAGGTGACTACTTGCGCGAGAGCAGAGTCATAGGGGCCGAGCTACGTATAGTCTCGGGGGTGGCTGCCGTAGCAGAGGTGACTACTTACGCGAGAGTAGAGTCATAGAGGCCGAGCTACGTATAGTCTCGGGAGATAGCTGCCGTGGCAGAGGTGACTACTTGCACGAGAGCAGAGTCATAGAGGCCGAGCTACGTATAGTCTCGGGGGTGGCTGCCATAGGAGAGGTGACTACTTGCGCGAGGGCAGAGTCATAGACCGAGCTACGTATAGTCTCGGGAGATGGCTACCGTGGCAGAGGTGACTACTTGCGCGAGAGCAGAGTCATAGAGGCTGAGCTACGTATAGTCTCGGGGGTGGCTGCCGTAGCAGAAGCTTACTAGGTGACTACTTGCGCGAGAGCAGAGTCATAGGCCGAGCTACGTATAGTCTCGGGAGATGGCTGCCGTAGCAGGGGCTCATTCTATTGAGATGGAGATGAGGAGGGCACTGAGGAGCTGGGTAGCTGAGGTGCTGGCATCATTGGAGGTGCCCAAGGTGGAGAGGGCGAGACCCCTCGTCTGGGCGACTGCTCTGCTGGGAGCTGTTTGTAAATTTTAGGAAAGTAAAATAATTCTGGACACAATAATCTTGGCAGAATTTATTTCATCAAATAACAAATAACAAAATAAATTAACTAATAAATGATAGATAAAATCTTTAGGTGCTTGGTGTCCCGTAGGTGGGCCATGACTTCCCTGGTAAAATTGGAGTCACCTCCTCCTAGCCCTTAGACGATCGTCTGGATTTCTCCGAGGGGTTGCTGGCGTTCTCTATCATCCTGGTCCCGACCAGGTGGCGGGACTTGTCCTCTGCCAGCAACGTACTGCCTCAAGTGGCCACGCTGTATGAGCTCCTCGATCTGCCTTTTAAGATCAAAGCAGTCGTCAGTGTCGTGGTCATGGTCGCGGTGGAAACGACAGTACCTGCTGGAATTTCTGCGATTTGGGGCGGACTTCATTTTTTCGGGCCAGCGAAGCGTGGGGTCATCCTGTATCTGGAATAGGATGTGCTCCACCGACGCATTGAGTGGTGTGAGAGCTTGTCGCTCTCTCAGAGGTGGGGGACCAAGGCGGTCCTTGACAGAGATTCCCTCTGTCCTATTCCTCTTGTTATCTGTTTCTCTCATGTCTTCGCGTGTATCCTTTCTTTTCTCACCCCCGTAAGAGGACCCACCTCGTCTGGCCTTGGTGACATCCTCGACGTTTATGTACTTCTGTGCCCTTGACAGCAGCTCGGGCATACTGTAGGGCGGTTTTTTGAGTACGGAGAACATGAAACTGGATGAGCGAAGTCCAGCAATAAAAGCGGCTAAGGCCACCTTATCATCCGGCTCCTCAATCTGGAGGACCTCCTCGTTGAAGCGGGCAAGGTAGCCCCTGAGGCTTTCATCCCTGTCCTGCTTGATAGTGAGCAGGTGGGTTACTGGTTTCTGATGGCGGCGTCCCCCAATGAAGTAGGAGACGAAGGACCTACTCAACTCTGCAAAAGAGTGGATGGAGGAAGGCTAGATTTTGGAGAACCATTGGCGGGCAGACCCCTTCAAGGTGGTAGGGAAGGCTCTGCACATAACCTCCTCAGGCACATTGTAGAGTTACATGAGGGATTTGTACGTGTCCAGGTGGTCAAGGGGGTCTTTGGTGCAATCGAAGATCTCGATGTTGGGCATCTGAAACTTCGATGGCAGAGGATAATTGACGATGTCAGCAGTAAAAGGCGTATCAGTACGTCTTACCAGGTAGTCTATGGCTTCAGGCGCCTGTGCTTTGATGGCGTTGAGGGCATCACCAAGTTGGTTCTACACCTCTCTAATCTTCTCGTCCCACTGGTTGGGGACGTCTTCGGTCGGATGGCGGTACTGGCTTTGATGGTCGCCATATTGACTCTCACCGTCCTCATCCTCCTGTGCAGGTACGTGTGAGAGAGGGGGAACACGCGAGCTGCCTGCGCGTTGAGGATGGACTACTGGGCGAGGGGCGCCCTGTGGCCTTGAGGCGTTCTGGCGGAGGACCCCATGGCGATGGGCTGCCTGGCGCCCAGAAGGAAGGGATTTCTGCTCCTCCCCTGTTGGAGGGAGTGGTGCTCCTCCTGCAGGGTGAGGGGCGATGTCCCCTTGAGTGAGCATAAGTTGGATGATTTGCTGGTTCTGTTCCACCAGCAGCTGCATGGTCTGCAAGAGTTGTTGCTGTCTGACGACGAGGGTCGCCGTGGCAGAAGGTCCCGAAGGTGCGGGGGGAGGCGGAACCTCCTCCCGGTGAGCCGGGTTGTTGTCCCCGGGTTGTTGAGACCTTGATCTCGTGGTGATTGACATGGATTCAATGAGCAAAGAAGTAGAGCAATAGAAACTTTATCGTTACCACAGACGGCGCCAAACTGATGATGCACAAAATTGTCTTTGTGCAAGATCAACAGTCAAGTATGAATAATGATGCAGTTAATGAGTAATCAATGACAATCAATGGAACTTAAAGCAATAAACAATAGATCAACACAGGGATTTAAAGTGGTTCGGTCTCAGATGACCTACGTCCACTCTCTGGAATGGCAGCGATGGCCGATGTTCTTTATTGATGAATAAGGGCCACCAGAGTGTTACAAAGCTCTGAGAGAGGGAGAGAGATAGAACAAGTGTGTAGTGAAGCTTGCCTCTAGGTGTTTGAGATGTATCAAAGTGTATTCAGCGTGTCTTTACCCTTGAGAGGGCTTACATTATATAGCTATGATGAGGCGGTGAGGCGGTGCCGTGACGAAGAGGTCTTCCACTATTTTGGTAAGTACAATCATGGTAAGAGTGGACCTCTTTGGCAAGCACAATTAAGGTAGGAGTTGATCTCCGTATTCCGTCATTCTCTCCCTCGTGCCCCTATTTAGTCGGAGGAGAGTCCTGATTGGATTGGACTTTAGGCTGGACCTTGAGTTGGAGTAGGAGTACCGGAGTCAAGAGGAGTGGAGAGAAGTAGGCGCCCAAGTGACCAGGTCCTAGTGATGAGGTCCAAGTGATGACTCCAAGTGATGAGTGAGGGTGGCACCCATATGGCTTGGGTGACCTCTCTTGATGTCTTCACCTCTTCTCCATTCTCCTTAGATGGGATGACCCGGCTTGACAGGCTTTGGTGACTTGGGCTATTTCCGGGGCCCATTAGTATTTGGGCCCTTTCCCGACTTATTTTTATCGGGCTTGACACTGTTAATTTCGGGCTCATCAAGTATAGCAAATGACACATAGTAATGGCTATACGAATTTTTCTCATTAACAAGGAATGAAGTACAATATATATATATATATATATATATATATATATATATATATATATATATATATATTTGATAGGAGATATATGATGGGGTGGAAAATTTTCTAGTCATGATTAAATAGCATGTACCATCGTCACCAACTGTAGCATTGCCAAGATCACCAGCATGACGATTATCATCCTTCGAAGCACCATGCACTTAGCTAACAGGATTGAAATGTGGTCCTGCAAATTGAAGTGATCAAGACCATATTCATTGAAGTATCATATTGCTTGTTCCCCATCCCCCAATTCTCCATGGATACCTATAAAATGAAGATGACAATGGAGAGTGATGGGCCAGGCCCAAACAATCCAATCCAGGTATAAAGTCCAAAGGAGCCCAAGCTCGTAGAAGACCAAGCAGGGCCTAAGTGGTCCAAACTGGTCAAGCTCATTAGGGAGCTACTCCACTAAGGGAGCATCCGGGCCGCTTGGGGGAAGTCAACATTCACTCATCATTTGGCCAAGACCTTTGGAGAGCACCATAACTCCCTTGCCGGTTGAGGAGATGAGAGGTCGCCAAGGAGGGGAGAGGTCACTAAGGAGAGGAGAGGTCGTCAAGCCATTTAGACTATTATTAAAGTCGCCCTGGAATCTGGTACGACCACTGGAGCAGCTATTTGATTAATACCCATTATGAGGAGACTATTATAAATTGTAAGCCTCACCAACACTTGGGGGGCAAGACACTCATTCAGGCAAATAGCTCATCTCCCTCTCTCAAAGCTTGTAACCTTCTGCTCCCAACACACCGGAGTTAATAAAATACCGGCGACCTTTGCCATTCAAAGTGGACGTAGGTCATGTTGACCGAACCACTATAAACCTTGTCTTCTCTTTCACTACTTATTTTACTACATTTTAGACTATTTACTTGACTGTGGTGTGCAAACCAATTTGTGCATCATCAGAGAGTAAAGATAACCTGTTGACATGCAGCCATTTGTTATGTCACCAAGAGCATGGATATGGAAACCATGAGGCCCAGGTTTCAGGCCACAAAGATTTCCTGTAACTGTTGTTGAACTTGAGACAAAACAAAGAGAATAGTTGTAATTCCAAGTGCACATTCGTTTAATGATACCAGTTGATTACTATGATAAATTTAGAATTATCATCACTTTCATGGGTAAAAAAGATGGTGCCAACTAACACCCTCACTGCTGCTGAGAATTACGACAACTTTCACCATTGTTATATGAGATTTAAGCAAGTGACAATAGCATTATCTTATTAGTTAGTTAAGTTCAAAAAAAAATCTTATTAGTTAACTACAATATCAATAATTATAATAACCAGGTCTTATTAGCCAGGTACACATATGAGAGCTAGTATTAGGTAGCTGGTCCACCAGTTTTCACGGTTGAGATGATTATACACATGGATGTAGAAAAAACTCACGAGGACGGAGTTTAAATAAAATTATGTTAAAATAAGAACAAAATATTCATAAAAACAAGACACAGAGAAAACTTCAATCGCCATCACCACGAACCCCCCTAAAAAATGGATTGAAGTTAAGATAGATTTGTGTTCAAGTGGCACAAGACCTTCAATTGATCATAGGGTGTATTCTACCCAAAGGCACAACTAACTATTATAGAAGGATGCCCACAACCTTTCCTCAACCCAAAAAGTTGTTGTAGCAATTCAACCATCGAATGTCGTCCAGACTTCGTCATTGTGCAAACTTCTCTGTATGGGTGAATGACAAATTAAGGGCCATTGAAGGGGTCCCAACAGGTTTTTTACGTTCTAGCCTAATAAAGCCAAATTCCATTTTGCTATTTTTTCTACTTTATCTTGTGTGGTTGTGGGTCTCTGTGTGTGTGTTTGCGTTCACAAAGGAAATGCCATTAAAAGGATTCAACAATTTTTAATAAATTTAAGTACATTAATTAACAATACATTCATTTTGCATTACTTATACCTCTGCCAAGTGCCAACACAAGTTCATGAACATAAATAACAATAGAGTGCATGAAGATTCGAATACCCATCACATAATAGACGAAATTTCTAAAGCCAAATTAATAACTATTAACAAATCTTATCTAACATATAATTTCGCAGAGATGTCCAACCAACTTAAACATACAGAAAACCAATACAAAAAAAAAAAATTCAAATTCCAATTCAACGAAAGATCACAAAAGACTATTATGAGAAGACCCTTGGGGAACCAAACCCCAAAATAGGAAAACAAATTGGAAACTCAAAACAAGTACGAAATTAGATGAACAACATAGATGCAATGAGAAACATAAACCTGAACACTGGCATCGACATGATTGTGTTGTCTATTTTTGGTCTTCCTCTTACCATCCTTTGGTGCTTTGGTCAGCTGTGTTTTACTGCGTTTTTTTTTTTTTTTTTTTATCAATTCATACCACGGAGAGGTTAAACAACCAAAAAAATTTTAATATTATGTAACTAAAGAAAAAAAGGTTTTGAAGGCTCACTCAGAGAGTTATTGGATCGAATAAACCACCTTGGGTGGTTATGAAACTCAAATGGAATCCTCGATAGCCAAGAACACCACAGTTCATAGCAGCAAAATTCCTCAAGTCATTGTGAAAGAAAGATTAACGAGTCAAAAAAAAAAATATATATATATATATAGGTTGCATCACTTGCATGCTGCCTCAAAAGGATGTCTAAAATAAAGGATATAACCGAAGCGGAAGAGGAAGGGGAAAGGAAAGGAAAGGAAAGGAAAGGGGTACGAAAGGGACATGGAGCAAGAGAGACAATAACGGGTGAGAAATATATTGGATGTGATGATTAGGTTTATTGTATTATTAATTATGGAAAATAATGATGGTATAGTTGTGTTAGTGGAGGGTAAAGGTGGAAATTTCTTTTTTTCAAATACATTGATATTTTAAAATAGTATAGATTTGTCTAACTTTGATCCAATGACTAAAATTCTCTTATAGAATTGCATGCAACATATTTTAATATTTTAGACAGCTCCAATGGGCTCTCTATTTTAATTGAAGAATAGTATTTCATTTTATGAAAAATGTATAGTTGTCATCTTATCATTTATTAATGATAAAATAGAGAGTGAGTTTGACTCTCCAAATGTAGAGAGTCAAATTAAACTCTCTATTATAGTTAGCCTAAATAGAGAGCTTATTGGAGGTAGATTTTTAAGAGTTAGTCTTATAAAATAGAGAATCGAGTGAGAATAGAGAGTCTATTGGAGATACTCTTAGAGTACTAGTTGAAAGTGAACAATTAAAAGATCCAAGCAGTGGACTGGGTATGTTTTGTTGGGTTGAGTATAGTGAAATATATGCTTTTCTCCTTACTAGCAGATGTGATCCTATTGATATGTGGCTGGAATGGTAGAATCAGAAGTTAAATAGCTTCTCAAAGCCAACTGAAATTCTGCTATAAGGGGGGAGTTGCCATGACAAAGTGGTCTCACCCATTGCGGTATCATAGTTTAACAGGAAGGATTATTACAATATTCAGATTAAGTACCTCATGTTAGAAGTCAGGCCTGAGTTAAATTAAGATTAAAGTTTTACAATTAGGGTTGGGCCTGATTGACCTTCCAATCCACCCCAGTTGCTCCCCTGATCCCAATACAGCCCCTCAGCAACACAACTTTTCTCTGCTTGTAGATATGTCGTGTCTATCTCTCTCTATGAATCTCTTGCGCTATGTCTCTTGTGTCACTGCCATTGGCCAGTAGTCTTCTGGTTTCTTTTCTCTTTATCTCGTTCTCTATGGCTCACTTTCTCATTCAGCGCCTAACCCCCCCACCCCTCCCTTATCAAACCCTAAGGCCTGAATGGGGTCCAAGTAAGCTCTTCTCTCTCCTCTCTGTCTTCCTTCTCTGTTCTCCATCGAGCATTGATTTGTGTTTGGCAGATAATTCAGAAATTTTTTTTTTTTTGTTCGAAGTAAGCAATTTCTTGTATAAATTGTTTTCAATATGCATATATTTTTTTAATTATATTGCAGATGAATGTGATTTCCAATGTGAGGTGATTTTTGGATGTTGTGAAGTTGCATCTTATCCATATGGATTATTATTCTTATGACTGTGTTCATCATAATTTTAAAAACCCTGTCCGGACATTAACCTGGTTAAGAGACCGGGTCAATGAGTCACTAGTTCAACCGTTGGGTCAATGGTCGAATTGGTTATATAATTAATAACAAAAAATAATAAATAATAATAATGAATATGTTAAAAGATTAAAATAACTATTAAAATAACATGTTTTATGTCATAGTAGATGAACCAAAAAGACAATTGAAATAATTTGGTAAGGTATAAAAAAAATCACTAATAAAAATTGAATAGTTGGTGTAAATAGTTAATATGTAGTTCAAAAGTATACTACAAAAAATTATTCTGGATCACTTATCATTGGCTCCGGGGAGGTTAACTCCCAATAGTTCAAGGGTAATCTTGGCGTTCTTCTCACTATGGCGTTGGTCCACGTTGCTGAAGTCTCTCCTCCTTTTGAGGAGTTCTTGGCTTCATACGTGCTTCTAGATAATCTTAGTTCTCATCAAGGGTGGTACCGCTTTGCCCCGAGGTCGGGCAAGTTTATTACTGAACTGTCTTCGAATTGCCATAGTTGAAAATCTAGGTTCTTCTTTGTCGGAGGTGAGTGGGCCGCTGAGGAAGATCGTGACTTGGTTCCTTCGAGATGGGACACTGCTCCGAGGACCAAGCTAGGTAAGGGTTTTACCTTTGTTTTTACATTTGACTGTCATATCACTTGTATTCACTGAACATTTGGTTTTTTTGTAGCTCCACCCACGTTATCTGCGGAGCAGGAAAGTAGGTTTCAGGCCATGCAGGATCATCCCATCAAGGACTTTACGGCTCTCATGTCCGTGGTGGGTCATCCCAGAGCCTCCCCAAGGTAGAAGAGGAAGGGTAATTGATCATTTCAATAAACTTTGATGATTGTAATGAAGTGGGAGACAAAAGATTTGCTTAACTCCGCAAAAGAGTGGATGGAAGAAGGCTTGAGCTTGACAAACCACTATCGTGCAGATCCCTTAAGGGTGGTAGGGAAGGCTCTGCACATGATCTCGTCAGACATATTGTGGAGCTGCATGAGAGATTTGTATATGTTAAGATGGTCGAGGGGATCCTTAGTACCATCAAAAATCTCCACGATATGCATCTTGAATTTTGAGGGTAGAGGATAGTTGACAACATCCGCCACAAACGGAGTATCAGTACGTCTTACCAGGTAATCCACCGTTTCTGGTGCCTGTGCCTTGATGGCATTGAGGGCATCGCCAAACTGGTTTTGCACCTCCTTAATTTTCTCGTCTCATTGGTTAGGGACATCTTCTGTTGGATCATTATAGTAACTCTCATGATCCGCATACTGGTTCTCGCCCTCATCCTCCTGCCCAGGATAGTCGACAACGTGTGGGGGTGGAGTAGGTACATGAGGAAGAGGAGCATGCGAGGTGCCTGGGCACTGAGGGGGGATTCCCTGGTGAGAGGCGCCGGGGCATTGCATGGGGCCACCTTGGCACTAAGCTGAGAGGCGCCTTGGCGCCCTGAGTGGAGAGGCTGTGGGACCTACCTTATTGGACTCCTCCTACTTGTTGGGGGGCGACGCCTCCTGATGAGAGCATTAGTTGGAGAATTTGCTGGTTTTGACTCACTAGCAACTGCATGGTCTCCAAAAGCTGTTGCCCGACCACATGATTTGCCATAGTGGATGGTTCCGCTAATGGAGGCGGAGGCAGAGCCTTCTCCCTACGAACTGGGTCGTCTTCAGGTTGTTGATTCATCGATCTAGTTGTGATTGCCATGAATTTGAAAGAAAATAGAAATGTAGTAGAAAGCTTAGTCATTTTTCACAGACGACGTCAAACTGATGATGCACAAAAGTGGATTTATGCACAATCAACAGTCAAGTATATGAGGCAGGATAATTAATGAAGCAATAAATAACAGAAATACAAAGATTGGGTGATTGGGCTGAGGTGCCCTAACCACAGAAGGTGGCGATGGTGGCCGAAGAACTTTATTGATGAGAGGATAAAATAGTAAGCGAGGGAGAGAGAGCGCAAAGGTAAGCTCAATGTGAGGTAGCTATGAGAGAGATAGTTGTGTGAGAGATGTACAAATGTGTTCTTCATGTGTAGAGGGTTTACAATTTATAGGCACAGAACCCTAGTTAAGGCAGTGGCGTGATGGGCAGGTTACTAGTCTTTCGGGGAGGATAGTTACAATTAAAGATAGTCTTGATCTTCGAATAGTTATCCCGATGTTTACTCCTCACGCACGCTGATCTTCTGGGTCTCTTAAATTCTGGATTTGGCTGAATCCATGAGTTGGACTTGACCTGCCTTTTAACAGATTTGGACTTACTCCATGGATTAGGCCTGGACCCAGCTGGATCTGGGCTCATCATCTGTGATTTTCAACAAGGGAGAATGATAAACTGAAACACTTGCTAAAGACCCGATAATATACAAATTCAACCATCATTTTACTTTTTTTAACCCAAATCCAAATATTTCAACTCATAAATTAAAGGATTAATAGTATTTTTAGTCCCTAAAATATGTATTTATTGTCAGTTTATTCTTCACTGTATCAATTTTATTAATTTAGTCCATAAATTATTCAATTCGTGTTATTTTAGTTCCTACATAGAGGGACTATTAAGTTTTTGACGGTATGATCATGTGTTGGACACGCAATACCGTCTAAAAAAATAATATGTGATCATTTCTACCAAAAAACTTCACAGATTATATGATTAGAAATTAAAATAACACGAATTAAATACTTTAGAAACTAAATTGACAAAATTAATACAATGAAAAGTAAATTGATAAAAAATACCCTTTTAAGATTCAAAATACTATTAACATTTCAATCAAACAACACAACCACAAAATTCCGAAAATGAACACCACTATTTTAAAACCCGACCGTGCCCAACTGATTAGACCCGAAGAAATAGTGAACCGGTATCTGAGTCGAGCCGGTTTTAAAATTAGATCATTCATACAAATGAACCAGACAATTATCACAGAACCCGTTTTAAACCGGACGGGTACGAGACTACCAAGCAAGGCCACCCCTTAGCCAAGCAACTGAGCTGTCAATTTATAAGGCAGGTAATCGTCTTCACTTTCTTTGGGTATTCGAAGGAGGGATATGGAACGAAGAAACAATGCGGGCGACATCATCATCGTAGTCAATTGGGCTAAAAATAGAGGATACCTTCGAACCATCGCCTTCGGCAGTTCCTTTGCCTTGTTATGAAGCCTGTGTAATATCTGTCATACTGTCCCTACCAGCTCGGGCACCTGACAAAACATAAGCCAATAGAAAGTGAAGGGGCACCAGGATTAACAAAAGGTTATGAACGAGGTTAAGTACCCTAGTCGAAAGGTGATACATTGTTTTCCTCCACAGTCTGGTTCAGCGCCAGCCACTCCAGCGAACGGCGCCTCAGCACCTACGCCTGGTTTTCCTATGCCTACCCCAACCCATCATTACCACCACTGACGCCGCCCAACTCGCTACGACTGATGCCCAGCCTGCAGCCTCCCACGCTCGGCACTCCCAACGAGTCCTTGGTGTTGCCTGGTGTGCCTGGCGTGTGCCTGGCTCCGCTTGGCTTGCCCAGCATGTGCCTGGCGCCACCCTATAGTCCCGACGCGTCACTGGCGCTGACCTCTACTGCTATAGCGTCCCACACGCCTGATCTGCTCCTGCTCTGCCCCAACTGCTTCCTAGCGTCTCCTACACGCCTGATCTGCTCGACCTGTCGATGTCACCCAGCGACTGGTTCTACATGGCGTCGCCTTCTCTCGTTGTAGAGCTCCTGTCCAGATCGCGCAAGGCGCCACCCACTGCCTGGGCTACTTCATCGTCGCCTGCCTGGGCTGCTCCGGCATCACCAATCACAACGGCGTCGCCACAGACTGCCTGGTTCCCACTGTCGCTCAATTGAAGCAAGGCGTCGCCCAAGGCCTTGCTGGCATCGCCCAGTGCCTGGGCCGACGCGCTGAACTGTTGAATCTCCTTGCAACTTGCTCTGTTGATGCCATCCACTCCTGTGCTGCCTTGGGCCACCCCTCTCCTCTCCATTAATGGATTTTCTCCTGGAACACCGTTCATGAAATCCCTCTTCTCCAAATCTCTCCCCACCTTCAATGGAAGCTTCAAACTCTCAAGGAAAGAAGTCACAAGAAAAGAGGAATAAAGGGGCTCTATAAATACTGACCTCTTGAAACCCTAAGAATGGTGCCCGAAATGAAGGAAATGGGGGCTTCAATCAGAAGAGGTGAAGTTTCCTCTAATCTGATGGCAATACTGTGATAAAATTGGAAGGTCGAGAAGTGGGTTTCCAAGGTAAAGGCAAGCTGCCGTGGGGAACAAGGTACTTGGTTTGCTTAGAAGAAGAGCTCGAGCTCACTCATGCCCTCAATCTTTTGTCATCGCAAAGGACAAACTTTTAGTTATACAAACATATCATCCTAGTAGATTACAACCTTTTGCGATGAAATTGTTTTTGCAATGGGTCTGTGAAGAAATCACCGTGGAAATCTTGAATATCAGTGCCAACACATAAATGAGAATTCAAGGATTAAAATTTCGTTGCAAAACAGTCAATTTTTTTTTTTTGTTTTCTAGGAAGTCGAAACGAATCAATGATGGAATTAAAATTCTAACACTTTAATATTTCATAAAGTTTCAAAGCATTTACACAATTGTTTTGCAATGTTTCAAGGTGTTTCATAATGTTTTGATACATTTCGACCAATATTTTGAAGAAATAATTCTCAAAATTTTTATTCTTTTCCATTATGTTTTAAAAACGGGTCGAAACATTTTTGAAACATGTTGAAATGTTTCCGAAATGGGTAAATTTTCGTTTCCTAGGTGACCAAAATAATACACCGAAATAAAATTTTGATCCTTTGGATGAGATTAATGTATAAAACCAAAACTCGCTCACAAAATAGAGGATGTGTTAATACAACATTGGTCCATACAACACCAATTGTTGTATCTTGTATGTACCAAGGTCACATTTTGAGATTTAAAATTGGGCAAGCCTAACACCAAGCCTTGATGTGGCCTAGTTGCCATAGGATATTATCTTTTGGGGACCATCTGGATTCAACTGAATACACCACCAGCACCCTTATATAACTCATTAGTGGACTGATCTACAACCTAGTCCTCTCTCCATAACTCTTATTGAGCACTGCCTGTGTCTTCCAGTTTCTTCTTAGGTCACCTAGTCTTCTCCTTAGGCCAACTCTCCTTCCATCTCAAGTTTGTATCTCTCTCCATTAGCAACGCACTATCAACGCACCTTTGCAATTATATATATATACATGTGTGTGTGAAAAATGTATTTGATTTTTTTTTTTTTTATTACAGGGAGTTTAAGCTTGCAATGACTCGACCACCGTGTGACATGAGCTAGGTTAGAGCATGTCCCTAAGGACAAGGGTGGCCAGACCTTAGAGAGTGTGGAAATGAATTGAACTTAAGACCTCTGAGTTACCAAAAGGTAGATTCAACCACCGGAACACCACCCCTAAGGGTTAATTTGGATTTATTATTAGTTTTATGTTGAGAATTTAAATTGCAGGGGTATGGCATGACGTTACCAGTATCATATATAAATATGGTGTTAATGCATAGTTAGTCTAAATCCTATGTATTAATAAAGGAAAATTTGGAGGCCGGTCCCCCTATATAGACTTATTTGAAGATAAGTCCGGCAAGGAAACTTATTTGATTTTAAGTCCACTTTTTGTCAAGTTTACTATTGCACCCCTACCCTTTGTAAAAGCAATAGCCGACGTCTGACTTACCGTCTCATTCACATAGATTAGATCATTGATGTATATATGGAAATCCTTAATTTAGTTATATATGGAAACCGTTTATCAAATATTATGATAATTAACGAAAATTTTTATATATAAGTTATATATTCTGATAGTTATATATGGAAGTTTGATGTAGGAATAAATCATTGGTTTTTTAAGTCAAAATCAAATCACAAAATGTCCTTAACAATTCAAAATTTCCTTAACATTAGTGTTCCTATAATGACACTAATTTTTCTATAGTGACACGAATGTTACTATAGTGACACGAGTGCGATTGTTTTCCTTAAAATACTCAATACCCAAAATGAAGAATTCCACCATTTCAAATAGTAACATAAACTCAACCCTAATTTTCACTTACACTACCAACTGCAAATCTTTAGACGTATATTATATAACATACACATTTAATTTTCACAGTAACTTCAAAATTTTGTGCTCAATAACACATCAACTTTTACAAAATATAAGGCAGTAGGTTTTTACAGTAACATTAATTTTCGAAAGATTATAGTAAAAATAAGATCCACAAATTTAATTTACAAAATTTCTAGTAGTAACACACTGTTGATAGTTGAATTATGACACTAAACACCAATCAAGAACATCAAGATATCGAAATTCTGAAATCCATTTTCCAGTTATCACACAGTAGCATGATCTATTTCACAGACACACAACCAAAGTATTTCGAATATCTTGCACAACAAAGAAAACAACAAAATCGAATTATATAACACTTTAATTTAGTAATAATGAATCTCAATTTTTAAATTAGGAATGCAAAAAAAAAAAAAAAAACAGGCAGTTTGAACTATATATCATGTAGAAGTTTTTTAAAACCCTACAATGAACATTAACTTTCATGTAAAATCAAATACCTTATCTTTATTTCTGAATCTCAAAGTTGTGAAAATGTTTTGAATGCAAAAAATCAACTGTAACTTTGTCAATGGATTCCATAGTAAACTTAAAGAATAAAATCGAAATTGGGGTTGGGTTTGTATTACTATTTGGAATGGTGGAATTCTTCATTTTGGGTATTGAGTATTTTAAGAAAAACAATCTCATTCGTGTCATTATAGCAACATTCGCGTCACTATAGTAACACTAATGTTAATGAAATTTTGAATTGTTAAGGAAATTTTGTGATCTGGTTTTGACTTAATAGACCAACGATTTATTCGTACATCAAACTATCATATATAACTATCAGAATAGATAACTTCCATATAAAATTTTCGTTAATTATCATAATATTTAATAAACGATTTTCATATATAACTCAATCAAGGATTTCCATATATACCTCAATGATCTAACTTATGTGAATTTTCATAACTGGACAAAACTAAAACCGTTAGGGGTAATTTTAAGATTTCAAAAATAAGTGGACTAAAGTATCTACATATAAGTTTAAACATGGACTTACCCCCAAATAAGTTTCTTTCCAGGACTCAAGTCATTATAAGTCCATCTAAGCAATGTTATCAGAACCGTACCGGTCATGGAACCTGCAAAAGGACCGGGTCAATGGTTCACTGGTTTAACCGTTGGGTCAACTGGTCGGACCGGAAATATAATAAAAAAATAAAAATATATATATAATAATTATAGAACATAATAATTTAGCGAGAAAATATAAAATATGTCTAAAATACATATAATTTGCCATAAAATTAATGAAGTTAAGTAAAAGAAACACCTGTACCAAATATCAAAATTCAACTTTAAACTTTGGAATTTTAAACTTTAAAGCTCCAAACTACTAACACAGTCACATTTATTTCTTAAAAATTAACAAACTACTCATATAAAGTAGTAATCACATAACAAGTCGTATTAAGACACTTATCAAATAAAATATAAACAAAAGATAAATATAAACATGGTTGAATCACACTTTGTAAGTTAAAATATTTTTCAATTTTTACTTTACTAATTTTTTAAATTCAACGTTAATGATCTCCACCTTTAAAAGAGTGGATCCACCAAACCCTTCTTTGTCTAGCTCAAGAATGAGGCTCAGAGAGATGGGATGTTTATGAGGGTGGTTGCCCCTCCGTGGAAGCCAATGATTTCACCAACCACAAAATCAACAGCCCTCCCCCATTCCAACAACAACAAAAAAATCAACATCGTTCTCTCTCTACATATATATGTATATATATTTATATGGGTGTGTGTATGTGTATCAGCAATCACCTTTAAAGGTGGGTGATGTGTTAAATCCCTTGGATTTCCTTCTTTTTGCTTTGTAGTTGTTGTTGCTGGTTACTTACCCACAAAAAAAAAAAAAAAAATGGTTGCTGCCACTGTCTCATGTTCTATTGCCCTGGACCCAACACGAAATCCTTCTTGATCTTCATAATTAAAATGAGGAGCTGACCTCATTGATCATCCTCCGGACCTTCGGCAGCGACCTAGCAAAGATCGAGATGAAGACGAATAGGCAGCGATTTGAAGAAGAGAGGCTGGGATTTAGGCAAAATTTTGAAGAAGAGAGGCTGGGATCGAGTTGAAGAAGAGATGCTGGGATTTAGGCAAAAATGCCCAAAACAGATTTTTTTTTTTTAACTATTGCAATCCAACCGTCCGGTTCACCGGTTTTAGCAAAAACCGGCCGGTTTAACGGTTAGCATCCGATTCACTTGCCTAAGCGGTTCAACTCAAGAACCAGACCGGTCTATACCCCGGCTCACGGTTCAACCGGTTGAACCGGCTAATTCGGTCCGATTTTAATAACACTGCATCTAGGGGACTCACTTTCAATTTTCATATTAATAAATTAGCATGTGGGCCTTTATTGTCCATTCATGGGCATGCCCAATACACTAGTTGAGTTTCTCTTCCAACCAATTTATAAATGTCACCTTATAAGATGTTTAGTTAAGTGTATCGGACAAAATGGAATATTGTTGTTGTTTATTGGAAAATGATAAAGTCTCTCTCACAATGAGAATCTCGAGTAACTTGGCTACCATAATGCATAGTTAGTCCAAATCCTATGTATTAATAAATTAGCATGTGGGCCTTTATTGTCCATTCATGGGCATGCACAATACACTAGTTGGGTTCTCTTCTAACCAATTTATAAATGTTACCTTATAAGACTCTCTCTCTCTCTCTCAATGAGAATCGTGAGTAACTTGGCTACAAAGAGTCCAAGACTCCTGTGGGATGTCACATTTTTTGCTATTGAAAACATTTTTATACTTTCCACAGAATTAATGAGATTGTTTAATCAAGGTTCTATGAGATATTTTGATCTTAGAATGCATAAAATGAAAAGGGTGAATGGCACTGTGTATAATACAAGATTCTTAATTTTTTAATTTATTTCTTAAAAAATTAAAATTCTCACATTACACCTTCAAGTAGTTATAAAAGTAGCAATGTACCCCCAAAAAAAAATATTCATCGTCTTTTTTGACAATTTTTTTTAATGTATTTGTCATATTATCTAATTTATATAATACTCATTTTTAAGGGTTTCTAACAAAAATTTAATCCTCAATTTTCTTAAATTGAAATACATTACTTTTTTTTTTTTGGGTGATATTGAGGGTTTTTTTACATTAAAGGTTCAATATAGAAATTTCAACACCTTAGACAGTCGGGGGGGGGGGGGGGGGGGGGGGGGGGGGGGGGGGGTCAAAGAAAAGAATAAACAATTAGTGGGAACAATACTTGAATATTTCCTAAGAATCTTTTATAAATATTAAAATGTAAGGTGAGTAAGGCACATGGCTGGGGGCACTAGCCCACCGTGGCCTAATAACAGTTTGTTTGGTACTTGAATGGATGAACATTCATCTTGTGTTTGGTTACCATAAAAAAAATGATAAAACAAGAAAATGTAAGAAAGTTGTGATCTTTAAATAACTTTTAATTTTATTCTTATTTTTAAAAAAAATATTTTATTGTTATCAATTTTTTTAAAAAAAGGTATAAATTTGGTTAACCATATAATTTAACCTAGAGACCTTTGTGTTGATACTTGTCTTAATATTAGGTTAAGAGCTATTTTTTTTTTTTTAAAAAAAATTAAATTTTAATTATAATACATATTTTTTTCTTTAGACCGATTTAATATAATTAAAGATAATTTAAACAATTAAAAAAAAAATTCTTGTAACTTCCCTTTCTTTCAAACAATAAAATGTTTTCCTCTATTTGGCTAGAAAGGAAAAATAGGATGGAAAGGATAATAGATGAAAGGGAAAATTTCATTCACACTTTTTGTAGATAGACCTAAATTCAATTACACCCCTTTTTGTTTTTGAAATTTCAGTGACACCTCTTGTCAAGATTTGTCTCATAATGGTAGTGACGGAAGTAACACTTTTATGTTTATACCCAAACCAAATCTATAAATTTATCAATATAACATATTTAATTATCTAAATATTGGCTCATATAACTTTAACGACACTCCTTCCTAATTCTGAAATTTCACTGTATCACAAAACCCACCATAACCATGTCTGTCATCTTTTCAAACCCTTCTGAGAGACCACCCAAAGCACCCAGATAATATGTAGCAAATAACAAACACAGCCATTCACAGAGACCCCAAAACACACACACAACGTGTTCTTGTTCTTGTTCTTGTGTGTGTAGTGTATATAAGGGCATTATTGAGCTCAAATTTCCCAATCAAGTTTAGCAATTTTTTTGCTGAAAATACTGAAAAACAGAGCCAAACCCAACCCAAAGTGAGCTAGAATTAAAATACCCTTAAACTTTTTAGTTGAGATTTTTATAATCTATGTGAAATGTTTGAGACATTTATGTTGGAGATTCAACCAAACTCTCCATCTTGGCAGAATATTCTTCTATGAATGTTAGTTAGAGTTGGATTGATTTATTACAAGACTACTAGTCCACACGGGCTAAGACTTGCAGTAGTTTATTAGGATTACGATTATTTATTAGTCAAATTACCATTATATTGTTTTTAAAAGACTTCTCGAAGTCTTCTTTAGTTGTGACCCACCCGCAATAGTCAAAATACCATTACAAAGGAAATGAACAAATAATAATAATAATAATAATAATAATAACCCATAACTTTAAATCTCTTTACAAAGAGTGTTCTATTATTTATCTCAAAATTCGTATTGTTATTTACTATTTTTGATTGATATGCAATTATATATGTTTTGTTGATCTGACTTGTATTTTGAGATTGATTAGTACATATACGAAGTGTGTTTGAAACATAATTTGTGAAATATGATTGTTGCCCTATGAGATGTGATTGTTCGGTTTGATTATGATCCTGCGGGGTGTGTTTGTTCGATATGAGTATGTATTTATATGCTCAAGTATCATTTGTCATATCACCAAAATAAACCAAGTATGTGTTTATGTTTGATAACAATTGAGTTATGTGATATGTCGAAGTTGATTATTGATTCTGTTGTCCATGATTACCTATCAATTGAGTTATTTGATATTTAATCATTCATATTTTTTATCGTTGAGCATAATATTTCTTGTCGTATTGTATAATCCTCACTTTTAATATTTTTCAGAATGATTTGAAAGGAATAGACTAAAGTTCAGATTTCGGAGAATCAGAGATTTTTAACTTATGTTTTCATTGTAATATATCATTGATGGATATTTGTTTCAGAATTTTGGATATTGTTTTTATTTATTCTCAAGATAATTAGAGTTCTGCCCCAAAATATTTGTAGATATATTTGTGGTACATTGTGATTGTGTCAATTTCATAAAATAACGTATCCGAGAAATCGACGCTTTATAGATAGTGTCATTATTAAAATTTAAGATTAACAATACTTTTGATCATTAAAGTATGTATTTTTTGTCAGTTTAGTTCTCATTGTATCAATTTTGTCAATTTGATGCAGATCGAATCGCAACACGATACTTGGATCACTCGGATCAATATCGAGGCGGATCGGGTTGGTTAAATGGGTTGACTTTTCGGAACCACTTCCACATACATGAGTTTCTAAACACTTACGTCCAGTCAAGAACAACAAGGCGAAATGATCTAGGGTGGATTTCGGGCAAATTCCTTTATTTAGGACTTGAAAATCACATTTTTTTTTCATTTTTGACAATATTTTGCAGTTGAATAACTTCACTACCTAAAGTTAGAATTGATCACTGTCAGTTCTTCCTCAATTCAAGGGATTAGCAATTTTTAGCAGGAAATTTACATTTTTGGCAAAATTTGTATTAATGATCTAATTACATGATTAAAAATAATTAAATCACGCTTAGTTATTTTCTAATTAGTTTTAGGCTTTTAGTACTATTTAAACTCATGTAAGCCTTAGGGCAAATCAGTTTTTGTTTATTTAATACAATTGAGAGAGTTTCTCTTTTATTCCCAATTTTTCTTATTTGCTTAGGAATCAAAAGAGTTATTGAAACTTTTAAGACTGTTATTTTTTGTGAATTAACAGGCCTAGAGGTGAATCTAAATCAACATTTGTGAGCAATTCAGTAGTTTATTTTCATTATCCTTTTTCATTCATTATATCATTATTTTTACCTATTTTCCTGCATCAATAACCAAGCATATTTATGTTAAATATCATTACATTCGTGACTTAAGGATTAATAATAAGATTGAGATTTTATATTATAGATCAAAGTATTATTTTGCAAATATTTTAACCAAATCACCTAAATTTGATGCGTTCATGAAGTTGAAGTGAATGACCAAGGTTGAAGAACTTAGTTTAAGGGAGGTTGATGGAGATTAAACCAAACTCTCTAACGTAATAAGATTTATATTATTCTTCTAGTAGTCTTTATTAGAGTAGGATTGATTTATTATAAGCCTAGTGCACATGGATTAGGTTAACCAAGGTTGAAGAAACTAGGATGACGATTATTTTATTGGCCACATTAGGATTAGATTGTTTTGTTGTCGACCACCGGCAGAATATTGTTGGTGGCATTCAATAACACTGGCCACAGCGGCGGCTCAACAGTATTAAAAAAAAAAAGAGTAATGCTACACTGATCAAATTTTAGGACCAAATAACATGGCAACATATTATTTGAAGTCTTTATTGGGGCCCAAATGACATGACACCAAATAAAGAAGCTCAAGTTAGCTGTCATGTCATTTGGACTTCAAATTTAGTCCCAAAATTTGGTCAGTATAGTATTACTCAAAAAAAATATTGGGTTTTAACCCCCAAATTTTTAGAAGATCTCATAATTTTAAGTGCAACACTAACTCAGAAAAAATTTAAATCTTTTAAATTTTAAATCTTAAAAATGGCCCCAAAAAATTAAATATAATCAAAATTTTTATTGTAATAATTTAAGTTCATGATTCAATCCATAATATTAAAAACTTAAAAATCATAAGTTAAAAAAATAAAAAATATTCAAAAGTCAACTCATTTTTACCCTTACCCTCTCTTTCTCTCTAAAAATAAGTAAAAAAATATAAAAAAAGAAGTTGAAATTAAACTCTCTCCCGTAAAAAATAAAAACAAAAGTTAAACAATTTTCTCGGCAACATTAATATGTCCTTCTTCTGTCTCTCTCTCACATAATAAATTAATATTTTTTAAAATTTGATATTAAAAATAAAAAAAAAAAACCTCATTTAATATTGTCGTTTTAGACCTCAAATTGTGAGAGACCACATTAAGATTAGATTGTTTTGTTGTATAGCCCATCAGCAGAATATTGTGGGTGGCATTCAATAACAATGGCCTTTTTGAATGATGCCATCGTTTTTCTTAATTTTATATTTTTAATATAATTCGGAGACAGTGTGCCATTTTTTAAACTCCTTTCTCATGGAACAATGATTCTGTGCATGGCTTCGCATTGCAGTGAAAGGATCACACCGAAGCACAAGCACCTCTCTTTTTTATTCGAGAGGAAGCTTCATAGAATCCCAACAGCTCTACCGTCTCCCCCTTTTGTATCTGTTTCACCCACTACCCAAACCTCACACTACAAAACCAGCCTTCCATCTTCCTTCCCTCTCCAAGCTATATTCCTCCCTCCCTCTCTCCGTTGCTAATGGCTTTCTCTTGTCTCTCTATGTTTCTTGTCTTCCTCGCACTCACAGAGCCTGCTGATTCAAACTATGGAGCTGTAAGTGTCTCTCTCTTGTTTTTATTTTGACATACATATACAAGCCGTTCGTGACTGCACAGTAGAAGTAGAATTATTATAACTGTTGATGAATTTGAAAATTGATTTTTCTGTTGTTAAGGCTAGAGGTTCGAAATTAAATATTATACTTTTAAGTTTTTTTTAATCGATGATTTATTTTGCGCAACATGGTACTTTCTAACACGGGCATTAGTTATGGTTGAATTATAGCTTCATCTATTGTATTTGATTTTAGTTGCATGAATTATAATTATTTGGCTATGAAAACAATTGCTATGGACTTTGTGAAATATTCGATTTTGGTGATGATTAACAAAAGTTTGTACTTTGGTCCCTCAAATTTGTAACTTATATGATTTTGGTCCTTTAAGTTTAAAGGTTGGGTCACTTTAGTACTTAAAATTTTCAAAGATTACACAAGTGTGACGATTTTCGTTAGTAAATTCCAACTGTCATTTTTTAATGGACCAAAGTGACACAAATTGAATAGTTGAGAGATCAAATAGACACAATTAAAAGACCATCCAAACTAACACAAAGCACATAGTTTGAGGACCAAAAATATATTTTACCCTCATTTTTTTTCTAATGTTACTGTTGTTAGCAACATGAATGAGGTGGTATATTATACTAGCACTCTAGTCTTGGGCCTAAAGCGACTACTACAAATGAGGTTTTTTATTTTTAATATTAATAATTTTTTATTTAAAAATTATTTTTTTAGGTTAAAAATAGTCTAATCTTTATTGTGATAATTGATCTTAGGGAAGATTTTATTAATTTTAATTTTAAACAATCGTAATCTATTGATTTTAATTTTTATAGTTTAAAAAAAATATTTTTGTCTATTTTTTGCAATAGAAATAAAAAAAATTGTAACACAAAAAAAGAAATAAGAGAATTTGTATTTACTAGAGAGTGAGTGAGAGAGAGGGCTTTAGTTTACTAGAGAGAGAGAGAGAGAGAGAGAGAGAGAGAGATAATGATTACAAATGAATGGTGTGTTTTAGTTGACTTGTTAAAATTAATTTTTTAACCCTTAGCTTTTTCTTTCTTTTTTTTCTAAAAAAATTATTTTAGTATATTTTTAAGAGGAATTTGGAAGCCGGTACAAAAATTTGAATTTAATTGAGTTAAACTACATTAAAAAAACTTATTTGTCCCTAAATGCATTTTTTTTGAAAAAAATACTAAAATGTCATTTATTACTCCATTACTCTCTCTCCCTCTCCCTTTTCTATTACTCTCTCACTATCTTTTCCCTATTTTCTCTCTCTATCTCTCTTTCTCTCTCTCACACATTGATAAGTTTTTTTTTTTTTCAAATATGTAAAGATTTGATTTAATTTTTTCATCTATCTCTAACTCTCTCTCTCTCTCCCTAATTTCTCTCATCGTTACTCTTTTTCTCCTTATTCTCTCTCTTTATATCAGCGTTACAACAACACAATTACTTCAATTAGTTACACCAATTAGTTACAATTATCCTATAATATAACAAACAGTTACACTTAATTACACGAAATTATAACACCAATTCAATTTTTTATTCAGTTGTTTACATAAACCAAAGAGTTACATCTTTTTGTATCACGACGTGGTTATACCAATTATATACATCAAATTGAGTTTATCATTACATAAAAGATTTTACCACCATAACAAATTTGATGTATATAATTGGTGTAACTTTGTCGTAATACTAAATAGTGCAACTCTTTGATTTATGTAAACAACTGAATGACAAATTGGATTTTAATTTATCAGAACACATGAGTAACTATTTGGTGTATTATACGGCAATTGTAACTAATTTGTGTAACTGATTAGTGTAATTATGTTGTTGTGATGTTGATATAAAGAGAGAGAGAGAAAATAAAGAGGGAGAATAACGGTGAGAGAAAAAATGGAGAGTGATAGAGAGAGAAAATAGGGGTCAAAATGAAAAATTAAAAAAAATATCTAATATCAAAATGAAACAAAAAAGGGGTCAATATAATATCATAAAATATAAGTCTATTATTGTAATAAACAATAACTATAAATGACGTGAGTGTAATTTATCACTTTTTTATAAGGTCAGACAACTGTCCCTCACTAAGCCGCTGACAGCCACGAGAGCAGAGCAGTTTGTCTTTCAACAGTGCAATATTCAATTAAAAGCGTAATTGCTAAATACGCTTTTAAGGATAAAGTCGTAATTGTTACATCCGCTTTTTCAGATAAAATCGTACTTACTAAATCTGTTTTTAAATGAAATCGGATTTCCTACTTCCACTTTTAAAACAACCGTAGTTTGGTAAATAAGTTCAAAACGGCTATAGATTGATATTTAAGTTTAAATTTTGCCGTACTTTGGTAATAGATTCAATTGTTTGGTGTAACTGTTTGGTTTATTAGACCGCATAAGTAATTGTTTGGTGTATTATAGGACAATTGTAACTTATTGGTGTAACTGATAAGTGTAATCATGTTGTTGTAATGTTGAAATAAAGAGAGAAAAAAAATAAGGAGAGAGAGTAACGGTGAGAGAAAATAGGGGGATAGTGAGAGAGAGATAAAAATAGGGGAGAGAGATGAAAAAATCAAATTAAATCTTTACATATTTGAAAATAAAATAAATTATCAATGGGAGATAGAGAGAGATATGGAGAGTAACCACTGAGAGAGATGGAGAGATAGTGAGAGAGTAATGGAAAGAGAGATGGAGAGAATAAAAATTATGCATAATTTAAGGAAGGGTAAGTAAGTAAAAAAATTCAAATGTTATTTGAATTTTGTACTTAATCACACAATGTTTTATTAAAATTGAACGTAATAGAGTAAAACACTTATCAATACAATTTCTCTCAAATAAGTCTAAAAAAATGTACCCACACCCAAAACACCCTTTTTCATACGGCTCTTTTGAAGGCTTGAAATCTTATGAATTTAAAATTTTTAATTTGGATTAACTATGCACCTAAAATATTTGGGGCCTTCTTGAAATGTAGGGCCTAAAGCCCAAACTTTTTTGGCCTTTTAATAGGGCCGGCCCTGCTCTAGTTTTTGTGTTTGCTGATTAATTTGTTAACATTGATGCACAGGGACGATTTCCTAGTTATGGTCTTCGCCGCCGCTCGCTGTGGTCCCCTGAGACCGTACCCCCACCACCTCTATTGTGGGTGCCAATGCCGGTGATATGTGTATCTCCACCGCCACCATTGATGGTCCCGCCATTTACACAGGTTAGAAATACTATAAATCAGAAAAAGAGCAATATTATTGAGACTTAATTTGTTGATTAAATTCATTACGACTTTTAAAAGACTGAGGGCTTCATCAAATATTAAAACTTTGTGTTAATCTAATGATTCCAATGAAACAACATCATTAAGTCATCAAATTATGTAAGATTTTTAAGTCCAAACAGCAAATTATGGTTTCTTCTCTTTCTCTTCATATTGTTGCATTAGTCTTTCTTCTTCGGTTCAAGTATAAATGTAAAATTGTGTTCGTTGGAGTCTTGAAGATTGAAGTATTGTTTCTGTAAGAACGAAATCTGTGTCGATTAATCAAGTCATGCCGAATTTTTGGCAGGCATACGTACAATTCATATAGGGCTCGTTTGGTAGACGTATTATGAGGGGATTAAATATTGAATTGTACTATTTTTTATTTAATCGGGTCTAATACTTTGTTTGGTAAGCAAATTTGATACCGTATTAATTTCAAAAACGTATACTAATCGTATACTTATCGTATATTTTTTATGCGTTAGACATGTATTATGGAGGTATTTTAATACCACCAAAAGAGGTGGTATTATAATCCAACTCAAACGTATTATTTTACACATTTACTATTATAACCCCCCAACTGATAAAATCAAACTGTCATCAATGTAACAAACACTGATTGAGGACATTTTTGTTAATTCAACATTAATACGATAAAATAATTCCTTAATCAAACAACCGATTGGATTAAATAATTACTATCCAACGTGTATTTTGTATCTTACCAAATACTAGATAAAATTACGTATTATTCTAATACCCTATTTAGTCTTGTCTTTTGTCCTTCCGTATTGTATTAGACCGAATTATTTTATTTAATCCATCCATTTCTAATACGGCAACCAAACGAGCCCATAGTGCATTGCTAGTATGTATGAAAGTACTGATCAAAAAGGAAATAAGTTGGTAAGGACAAGAAGTGCTATTAAATGCTTTGATAGAGGCGGAGGAAGGTGTCTTCGTATAAGAATCTAATAAGAATCAGCTTTGCTTAGATTAAGAGTTTCCTTCTCTAAATAATTTAATGGTTTTTGCTTTAGGGTACCGATATGACCATCAATGGTGGTGGTAGCGAGAGGAGCAGTGGCAGTGGTCTTTCGCAACAGCTATGGATTTTAATTATTGTATGCAGCATCGTGGCATTGTGCAGCCTAGTATTTTATATCTATTTACGAAGGTCAAATGGTTGTTCGTCTGTGCCGTCGTCTTTTTGCAACCCAGTGATTTCAGGTCTGAATTTACAAGTTTTTATATATGTTAAATAAAAATGTGATATGTACAAATATGTGGTCCTCAAATTTTCAATTGTGCCTATTGATCCATGAGGTTCTTAATTTGTATCTACGTGGTCCAATTTTAAATATCCGTCAAAAAATTATTGACGTCTCTAATCACGCACCAATCACTTGAGAGCAAATATACACAAATTAAGAAATTTAGGGACCAAATAGACACAAATTAAAAATCACGTGATTGGCGCATGACCAAAACCGCCACGATTTTCTAACGGAACTTCATGAAGCCATTTCAATCCAATTGGAAACACCTAACACTAACAACTTTTGAGTTCTAATTAATTTGTCAAAGATATTTTGTCTTGTTGATGTCATTTTTTTTTTCTATTTTATTTGGTTTGGGTTAATAACACTTTTAATTCTTAAAGTATATATTTTTTATCAGTTTAGTTTTTATTGAATGAATTTTGCCAATTTAGTCCATAAATTATTCAATTCGTATTATTTTGGTCTCTACATAGTCGGACCGTTAAGTTTTTAACGGAATGATCACGTGTTGGGCACGTGATACTGTCTAAAAAAATGTCATGTGGTTACTTCCATCAAAAAACTTGACAAATTGTCTAATTAGGGATCAAAGTGATACGGATTGAATACTTTGGCGACTAAATTGATATAATGAGGTTTAAACTAACAAATAATAAATACTTTAAGTACCAAAAATGCTATTAACCTTTTTTTTTTTTAGATTGGTTAAGTTCAAATTAAAGAACATACTGTCGAAATCACAATACCCCAAGTATTACAAGTAATTATAGCAACACAAGAAAAAATTCATTTGAAATTAAGAATTCCATTGAGAATTTCTAAGCATTAATATCCATGATATTTTACTAAGGAAAATGCTACATAACCTAAATGAAACCCAAAAATTAAAACCCAAATCAATATCATCCCTTGGATGAGTGTGAGATAAGGGAGTCCCACTGAAAAAATTGATGAGATTCATTCATTCAAGGGATGATATGCATTTGAATTATAATTTTTTGGGTTTTATTTAGGTTTTGTAGCATTGCTCGCTTGCTAATACTCAAAACATTTGTTATATAACTGTCATATATAGTATCTTATAAGGTTCAAGTTTATTCCAAGTGTTTCACACTACAACAACCCAATAAAGCAAGTAAACAAAGTAATTGCGATTCTTTAGTCTGATTCTTTCAGAAAACCATCTAAACTACACCAAAGGGTTTATATCTGTGCTATATTCTTGACATGAGTCTTGCAATTACTTGACTATGGGTTCTGTTGCATTTGAATGATTGCAGATTGTCTAATTTCAAAAAGTAAGAAGAAATAAATTACTATTTGAAATATTTATCTAGTACAAATAAATTACTATTCCCCTCCCCTATCTCCACAGCCTCACCCAACAACTCCTGCCCAGTCACTGCCTTGCTCGTAAGATGGGGTTTTCCTATTTTTGATTCTTTTCTAATGGAGTCGTAGAGATTAGTTTTATTCGTTGATACTTGAGAATTTTCTTCGACATGAAGTGTGTGCATCAGTTCATCCATGCATATTTGTTAATGTATCAACCCCATGATGAACACCACATCTTGGAATGACATATTTATTAGGTATAAAGTTGAGTGTTTTCGTTGAATTTAATAGGCATTTGATGTGTTTATGGGTTGGTGCTAGATGGTTGTGGGACTTGCGTCCCTAGTGAGGGTCCGGGCATAAGAATCTACCTTGCAGCGATGGAGGGCAAAACATGCTAAAGGTACATATTCATCTTGTATTTTCTTTTCATGTGTAATGAGTTTACTTTGGTAATGAGAATAGACAAGTGCTGACAAGTATTTTTAGACAGTGAGAATTTCAATGTTCCGATATAACCAAAAAATAGGTTAGTCTCTTTTGATTTTCTTTGTGTCCAACCAAATAGTGCAAAAGATAAAATAATCTTAAATACAAAGCTTGATTATTTGTTCAATGCCACAATTTAAGTTTAATTTGAGAAAAAGGTGTAGTGTGTGATGAGTTAGGCCTTAGCGACTTTGGATTAAATTTGGGCTTGGAACTAAATCTTCAACCTTTATTCCCAATGTGCTTATTTGAGAAACAATTTGTGTGGGAGCTAGAATTTTTTGTCCCTAATATAAGAATTGTAGTATGAATCTAATTGTTTAAAGAGGGGCTGTGAGCAAGAACTGTGTACTCTGCCCATAAGTTTTCTATTATATTGCAAGGTTTTTTTTTTGGAAGGCTATTTCAAAATTTAGAAGATCTCTTGATTGGTCAGTGTGATTAAGAAGCTTGATTTTCACATGGCATTTATGGCAGGGGTACTTTGTTTACTTGGTGAGGTGGGAAAAAAATCTCTAGTGTCCATTGCAAAGCGAGTTTTAAGGGCATTTTGAATTAGTAGTAGAGGACTTTTTTCAACTATTTTTAAGGAAATTTCTTTGTTAATTGTGAATTAGTAGTGTTTGGTAATACACAGCATAAGTGTTAATTAGTAGTTATTTAATCCAATCAGTTATTTGGTTAGGACATTATTTCATGGTATTAGTATTGAATTAACAAAAATATCTTCAATCAGTGTTTTTTACATTGATGACAGCTGAATTTTATCAATTAGGGGTTAATAATAGTAAATGTGTAAAATAATACGTTTGAGTTGGATTATAATACTACATCTCTTTGTGGTATTAAAATATCTCCATAATACAGGTCTATCGTACAAAAAATATACGATTAGTATACATTTTAAAAATTAATACGGTATCAAATTTTTTTACCAAACAAAATATTAGGCCATATTAAATAAAAAATAGTACAATTCAATATTTAATTCTCTCATAATACGTCTATCAAATGAGCCCAAAGTTTATTGTAACATATACTCAAGTTTTGGTCGATGACAACTTTTTTTTAATTTATATTGTGCCTTTAAGAACAGGTTATTGCTAGTCTATTTAATAAGGAACAAAACATTTTAAACCTCTAAAGACATAAACTATGTTGGGCTTTTTGAGTCTCACATTTATGTAAATTTGTCTAACTTTGATCCAATTACTGAAATTCTCTTATAAATATAGCTTTCCCACCCATTACATTCCTTGATTAAATTCTTCCAAATGCTGCAGGTTCTACGTGATGCGTGGATAAATTTTAGGGCGCTAAATTCTTGATCCTCTCATCAACCAGTACAAATTTATCGTAATAAATGGAGGAGGAAGTCTATTTGTAACGGTTAACGATTTGCAAGGATTTCTTTCTAAAAACTAAACTTCCAAGAACATTTAAATTGCTTTGGTGTGTAATTTAATCACAAAATAATTGTGTTTTGTGAATTCTATTTAAGTCATCGTGGTTCTTATATTAAGATGATATTTGCAAGCTATGTATTTGTCAAGTACTATGTAGAAATGATGTTGATTTTGAGGATACAGTGTTTTTAGGCAATAACATTAGTTAGTAATATAATAACATGTTAATTCTATTTAATATACAATTTACATTAATAAAGCTTCATTAATGCATTCATATCTTCCTCCTATTAAATACATGAGCCAAGTATCCTTCGTCTTCTTTCCTTATAGATAGATATCCAAATCTTTCATGTGCTTCCTTTAATGTATTTCCTTTATAATTGATTAGTTCTCTTCCTCCTAGTAACATTCCCCTCTCTTTTGCTAATGCTACAGCCAATGATCATGGAATTTTGCTTTTAGTAGTCGATAAAGAATTGCTAAAACATTTGGATACTGATCATTACGATTAGAAGACATGATTTAACCTTAAGAGATAGTTCAAGTGGTAATAGAGATAATTTGTAAAGTCAGACGTCTTGAGTTCGAATCTTGAGAACCCTTTGAGACTAGATCATGAGGGATGTATCCCTCATGAATACCCTAGTCCTGGTGGTTTGCCTTTGACCAAACCGGGAAGGGGATTAGTCAAGGTGCGCGTAAGCTGACCTAAATACCCCTGATTGTTGAACCTCTCCCAAAAAAAAAAAAAAAAAAGACATGATTTACAGTGAAATAAATTTGGACTGTGTTTCTTATGTTCAATATTTACTTCCAAATCTTAGATGCCATTAGCAACCATGGAGATAAGATGTATTTAGTCTGAAGTCCAAGCACTCTATCATCTCGTGGCCTACCGTGAAGGGAAAGTTGTAAACTCAATCTCTGATTTGCTCCTTTGAGGAAGCTTGTTCTTGAGTCCATGTATGTCATGTATGTGGACTGAGAAAATGTTTTATTACTAATTTTTCCATCATAAATGTTTTGGAATTTTTGCCTAGGGGTGCAATTTGGATGGGTTGGACTTGGGTTAAGAAAATAAGTAACACAATCGAGGCCAACCCAAATTCGGGTTGAGAATTTTTGACCCAAGCCTTACCCCAAGTTCTAAAAAATTCAACTCAACACACTAATTTTTTTGGATTGGCTTCAGGTTAGCCCGTCCAGGGGATTATGTTATTTTTATTTGCTCGGGAATGTAACCGTACACAGAACATATTAATAATAATATAAGGAAGGTTATTATGAGTTTTGTTCAATTTTATTCCTTAATCACGCCTAGTTATTTTTTGATAAAAAAACCAGGATGTGACAGATGGTATCAGAGCCTAGGAATTAAGTCTTATATGGGAAGTATGGTCAGACAAAAAATGGCTAAGATTAATGATCGGTGTCACTTTATTGTGATTGATCATGCTTATTTATAATTATTGTCATGAATAGCTTATTCTAATGTTTGTAAAACTAAACTTTTATAGGTATGACAGCATGGGACGACATCTATATGACACAAACTAACAAGGGCTCTATAGTGGCTAACGAAGCCCGAAGTTATACGGTTAGTCTAGAAGCATACAATCTGGTAGTCTGGGAGGTCCAGGACATGGCTAACACTTGCCCTTTTACACCCTTTGTTGAGCAAAAGAGACTGGTACACCATCGACTGGCCTCACAGAAGCGCTTAGTATGAAGACCAACCCCACCCTTTATCAGGAGATTCTAGATGGACTAGTGATACCAAACATCCAGTGGTCCCAAATTCGAAGATGAGTCCTTGTTACATTGCCTAAGGGACTGTACTTGGGCCAAGGCAGTTTGGAGCTGCAGTCCTTTAAAGGCAGTAAGCCAAATTATGCTCCCTGTCCCTGGGCAGTGGTTGCGTGAAGTCCACCATTCCCTTACAACTGATGAGTTCTCTTTGTTTCTTATTCATTGTTGGTTTGTGTGGAGAAACAGGAACATGAGAATTTTTGAAAATTTGGTTGAAGATCCTATCGAAGTACAGATAAAGGCTGCTGAATATTGCAGTCAATATAGGGAGGCAGTTGCTGGGTCTCTTGCCGAGCAAATTCCTGACGATAGGTGGCATCCTCCAAGGGCAGGTACATTCAAAGTTAATTTTGATGCCGCTGTATATGCAGAGCAGAATGTTTTAGGTGTGGGGGTAGTCATACGAGATGATAAGGGATACTTTGTAGGGGCATTGTCCAAAAGGATTGCGATGAGTTGTGATATTCGAAAAGCAGAAACTATGGCGGCAAAGATAGCGATACAATTTGCAAGGCAGCAAGAACTAGTAGAAGTCATTTTGGAAGGGGATTCGATAAGTGTTATGAATTCAATAAGAAATGATGATAGTGATTTTGATCTTCTTGAAGCCATCTTACATGATATTGGTAGCATAGCGAGGAGTTTTTGTTTTTTCGAAGTGACCGAGGTCCGACGCAATGGGAATAAAGTAGCCCATGAGTTAGCTCGGTTTGCATTACCATTAAATAGTTCCGTTGTATGGTTGGAGCAGGCACCAGACTTTGTTATGTCTCTCCTTCTTGCTGACATTCATGAGTAATAAATTTTTTATCGTTGCTTCTCAAAAAAAAAAAAACATCCAGTGGTCCCCAGCTACGACAAATATGGGACAGCCAGCTGAAACTCCTAACCCGCTCAATACTAATACTAATGGATGGTTGAACCTAGGATCCAGTGAACCCAATGTGACCCTGGATGCTATAACACTTGAGGAAAATAATCATGCACGGTCTGTTGGTTCTGTGAACGTGATTCTTGGAGAAGGGGCATGAAGCTTTGGATCCCTAACCTCTCTCTTGACCTCACTAATCTAGAAACTTTTTATTTGTTAATAGTGGTAACCCCTAGAATAGTGGGACATTTATATAGTAACTACATCACCTAACTATGGCTATCTTAGATCTTTTTGCCCGTATGTAATAGTAGCATCTGGGATAATAAACCAAGTTGTAGCCCTTTTTGTTAACTAAGATGCTAAGATGTATGACTTTTGCTAACTAAATGAAATTAGAGTTGTTCTCAGCTTTTGAATGTGGTGGTAGTTTGTAAATGTAGTCATAATAGCATGGACTGCGTATTATAAGATAGAGGGAAACATATCTCATGACAACAAAAGACGTCCACTAACGACCAGTCTCCTCCCGCACTGCAGGATACCATGAATGGCATTTACCAGTGCCAAAGAGAATTGTCAACTTTGGTACGATAACAGGCGAAAAATAATAACCAAACTACGGTGATACAACCAACAATTCGAAAACAAACAAATGTGGCCGAAACGCGAAGGTATATAGCCTTCTGGTTGCAGTCATTTGGTTGATTGTAGCATGTAGGCCATATCTGATGTGAATCCCTGCCAAAATAACTAGATTCAAGCATTTTATGGATTGCATCAATATCCTTCAAATGCTCTTTTAGCCATTCTATATCCATCACCGTAAGTAGGAGAACGATTATACTTCATACAAACTATCTCATATTCCCTCAACTTGCTCTCAAATTCATCACCAGTAGAAAATGTTTCCACCCATATTTCAGCTATTAGCTGGCATATTCCTTCCTCAGTTGCCCTATCCAAAGTAGACGGACGATACCAAGCTGTCAAACAAGTTTGAAAATCATCTTAGGAGGCACACCGACTAAGAATGTTACTTAATTTACACATTAGAAACAATTATACTCCAATAAGGATTTTTTTCGCCTTTGAGCAAGTGAAAAATTGGCTTGAGGTTTTGTGTATGGATAAGTGTACGAATATCTGTGAGTAAAATAACCTTGATGACGAATCCAGGCATGCATCATTTTGTGTGCTAGGGTTGCTCCAATCATCACCCTGCTTGTAGAACAGACCAAAAATTAGAAATTTCAAGCAAATTAAAGATAATTTCCCCCAGTCTGTGAGTAGTTTTGAACCTGTTATTAGGCAAAGAAAAACAACTTCAACCCATATTCTATGAATTTCTTCTTGCAGTCCTGTTTTCAATGTATTGGTATGTGATATAGCCCCCTTTTCAAATACCGCGTCTGTTGCATGTGAACAAATTTAGGTAGTAAAAATTATTATTAAATCTATAAACAAATATACAATTAACTCAACTCCTCTTTCCTCATATTATAATGTAGATTTGTATCATCAATATCTGGTTGCATAATTAAATAATATCATAATACATGGTAAATATGGTGGAAAAAACTAAAAATGGGCATCGCTACATTATGTTTCTCGTTCTATCCTTAGGTGATTCTCTATGGAAAAATCAGACTGAATATCTTCTGTAGAAACAAAAACGTCATTTACTACATTATCCTAATTTTCTCTTCTTCTTTTTTATCACAAAAAGACTACAAATGTTATGAGAGAGAATGTGTTTCAAAGAGGATTAAGGATGTGAATTGATAGGCTTCGGAGAGTGAAATGAATATAAGAAGATGGTAAAACTTGTTATTAAGAAGATGGTAAAACTTGTTATTAAGAAGATGGTAAAACTTGTTATTAAGAGGAAGAGTAAAAGTTAATGGAAGATTGAAAACTAATTAATTTAGAATCTAATGAAAGATGAAAGGAATAACAAAAGTAGACGAATGATTAAAAATTATTTAATTTAAAATTAAATGAAAGATGGAAGGAAGAGCAAAAGTGAATATTCAAATAAAAAATAAAATACTAATTAACTAAATAGAAAATAAAAGGATATATAAAGACATGATTGACATTATAACATTAGTTAAGGATAAATTTGAAAATTAAAAGTTTTTTTTTCCTTCATGTACTTTTATTAATAGTAGAGATAAGGAAAGATATCAAGAATATGTTTCTTACACTCCGCATAGCAACACCTCGTGTAGACCATAAAGTCACCCCAAAAATAGGTCCATACTGTAGGAACACAAAAGCCAATCAAGCTGTTAAACTAAATATATATATATATATATATATGAACTTCAATCTTGCTAATTAATCTCGATGCCTTATTTACAAGCGCCTCACTTTTTTCCCCTTGCTTGATTTCTTGATGATTTCGTGACCATCGACCAGCAAAATAGGGAAGCCTCCTCTCAATTTAAGATTCAAAGTTTCGAAAAATTGATGCACCTCATGAATAAGAAGCTTGAATTCATGCATTGTCATGATAGAAGTAGAACGACAATGAGGACAAATAACCCACCCAATCTATCAATACTTGGTCTACACATTGCGCTGTTAATGTTTGAAAGCGTATATGGAGGTATAGTCTTCTAGCTTCCATATTTTTCAGTACTGCAAGTCTGCAATGACCAGTATCAGACCACCCAGTCATTTTTCAGCCCACAAGTTACTAGAAACAATTTAGTAAAGATATGACTGAACATCAAATACATAGGATTTAAGAAGGCACTAACACAAGTGGATCACAAGCCGTACTTGCATATAAACAGTTAGATTGTTATTTTCGTCTAATGGTAAGGCTTTAAAGAGTATGTTTGGATTCCTCCTTCCTAACCTGAGATTCAAATGGTCGAATTAACTTAGGCAAAATCCAAATGTGCTACTATTCAAAATAAGTATTACTAGTCTCATTATCTTCAAGACTTCAAGTGTTCAACCATGCATTTTGATCTTGTACAAATAAGTGTCTACATCAACTATTTGAGGATTTGATTTAGTTCATATACAAATTTGGCTCATGGCTAAACATTATTACATAGTTTGCATGCGGACGATGAAGTCTTTTTCCTAAAGAAAAGAAAAATATATTTATTTGGAATAAATTACAATTAGTTTACCAACCTTAAATCTATGGCATATAAAACACCTGGGTGTCATGTCACCTTCATGTCTTTTACAATATATCTGACCCCAAAAGGAATCTTTAATCATCCTTGAACTAGGAAGGGAATCCTGTAAGACAAATGTCAAGAGTATTAAAAGGCAAGAAAGCTACATTATTTTAATATAATACATTTATATTTCTAGTGGACTGTATTCACGATAATTTTACTACAAAAGATTCAAGCATATTGTTTATTATCTTCTTCTTTTTTTCGGAGAATGATCCGTTTATTATCTTGAAAGCATGTTTGCGTTAATTGAAAGTCCAAATCAGAAAAAAAAAAAAAAAAAGTTATAATGAATGTGGTCAACTAATAACGCAGCATGACTTCTTCAATTTAGACTTAAAGTTTTTAGATGTTCCTTTGCAACAGGACGTACACTTACCAATTCGCTGCAAACATCACAAAATTGGTACGCTTGATTACCATATTGCTGTCACCAAAATTTTTTTTAAAAAAATATCAGCACAAATGGTCATTCTTCAACGACTATGAACAATCATAGTTATCGTGTATGACGCTTCCACTCTTTCATAAGTAGTTATTGGTATAAGCAGCTTTTCTTTCATAATGATTGCCATTTTCTGAATAAAGTTACGCAAAAGAGTGATTCTAAAATCTAGGTGGAATATGATTAACAATGTATAAAAATAACTACATATTAATGTGCAAACATTGGGACATCGAGGATAAGCAAAAATATGTCAAAGTTCAATTAGGGTCCATAACAATGGTGTGTGCTAAATGCAATTTTTAAATTTTGCTCAGCCTTAGAAGCAAGATAACCATATCAAGATTTCAACCTTATTTTGGGCTACATAATCTTTGTTACTCTCATGATACCGACTGTTTGATGGTCCTTGCGACCTTTTGTGGGTGGAAGTACCAGCACCCATGATGGTAAAATGTTACTCGCAAAGGTGGGAGTAGAAAGATTATACCCACATGTAAGAAAATTGGAAAAAAGAGTTAGTGTAGATGAGTGAAAAAAAGTAGGTGCACTTTTGATATTGGTCAAAAGACAGAACCAAAAAGATCAGTTTCCATTTGAGAGAGAGAGAGATTTTCTTGTAATACTGACAATAAAACTTTCGAAACATTTGAATCAACATGGTGATTCTTTTTAAGGTCAATTCAAAAAGAAATAATCATGTTATCAAGTTTGGACATTTATGCTGAACAATCCCTTTTCTATTTTTCCCACATGTATGTATCTGTGAGTGTGTGTGAGACAGAGAGAGAGAGGAAAAAAAGGGGTGTGTGTGTGTGAGACAGAGAGAGAGCAGAAAAAAATTGGGGGGGGGGGAAGGGAGAGAGAGAGAGATTTTACAATTTCCTTTAAACAATAACAATATTATGTTTGCCTTTGTGCAACTTCTTATTACACATCAGCTCTTGAAGTTACACACAAGACTTTCACATTACAGTTTTCACTACAAAATTGGAGTTGCTATGAAAAAATGCCCAAACCATCTCAAAATACAAATCAGAAAGAAATTAAATTGAACAACCAAGCAAACATTGGAAGAAGTGAGGGTCATCATACCTGAGAAGATACCGCCAGTGCATCTGTGAGAAGAGACACAGCCAACCAGACTTGTAAGCATATTTGATGAGCAGCCATTGCTAGTGGACCTTGACGTGCAGCCAATGATGTTGCCAGTGTCGTAGTTGTCAGGAGAGCAAGAGTTCTCCCAAGAAGGAAACCACCTAAAAGAGCACAAGATTTGTAACTCAACTCTAAAAAATATGTCCACATTTCCTGGAGAGTATAGTAAAAATGGTGAAGCAGAGAGAAACAGGTTTAGCATAAATTCTAATTATGTGAAGTGTGTGTGCAATCATTCTAAAGGGGCAACCCAAGTCAATCAGGAACAAACTAAACATAATATCCTGCTTTTGGGAAGCAAAATTAGTATAGAAAAACATTTAACACATGTTTGCTTAAATAGGAGACCAATAATGGCCTACACTCGTCATTCAGTTCTACTATTACTTTCACAGCACAAAACAGTCGAATTCTACAGCTTAGCACAGGAATATAAAATAAGAGTACCAGTAACTTGGCATACCAAATTGTCTCACTCCCACATGTTGCGGCTTTAAAGTAACATTTACAATTAACTACATAGCACAATAATTTTCTTTTCTCCCAAAGGTTCCTAAGCTTGAAGCAGAGAGAAATTAATTTACAAGTAAAAAGAAAGAACTTAAGAAACTCAGAAGCTGAAGTTATTTAAGCTTCATATGGTGCAATCCAAAGAGGTTCTTCATATGGTGCAATCCAGGCAGTTTACCATTGGTATTTCCTTCTTGCTGAGCCTCTAAGGTACGAAAATTTTACAAAATTATAAATGAAAGCTAAAACGTTGAGCTAAGTGTTTCTTCTTGGAATGAGCAATCCAGAATTTAAAGCAGATTCAAAGGCTTGGAAAATAATTAAAGCTTCAAATACTAATTACCCGACCTCCAGTGGGAGAAATGACCGCATTCTTTGACAGGTCTTCAGCCACAAAAGATGTAGCCACACTGACGAGAGGCATATTAAATAGTTGTGAAATAATGTTGAATATTGATATGGAAACACCAGCTGAAGCCAACTCCACAGGGCCTATGGATGCAAATAGAAGTTAATAAATCCACATATATTATAGAGGGAAAAGAAAAAGGAAACCCAAAAACAAAAATAACAGAGATATAATCCACTAGTTAGGCTCCATTTTTGAAGTCAGAAGAGTGGGAAGATGCAATAGGATCAAGTTTCAAATGCTTCAGTCAATATCTAAGAAAACCTAGTTATCACAGGAACATAGTTCATGCACGTAAAAACTTAATGCTACACCCAAATGATCATTACGTCAGGGTTCAAAGTATCGGCCGAGTCCGATACGACTCGGCCGAGTCCGATACGACTCGGCCGAGTCCGATACGACTCGGCCGAGTCGTATCCGACTCGGCAAGGATCGATACGATAACGATACACGAAACGTAGAATTGCCGAATTAAACTAATATCGCCGATATTTCGGCGTTATCTCGGACGTCTCGGCCGATTCAGTGATAACTCGGTGCAAATCGGCGATTCACAGCCGAGTCACAGCCGAATCTTGCCGATTCACAGCCGAAGAAAAAAAAAAATCCCCCCAAGTCTATCAGTGAACAAATCCCCCCAAATCTGAGATAAAGGGCAAAAAATCAACACCCCACCACTGTAAAAGTATAAAATCCAAAACCCACAGTCAATCAATTCTGAAAATTGAACAAAAATCCAAAAAAAAAGCAGACCCACTAGAGACTCGAAAGTCGAAACCCCTGTGAAATTGCAGAAATCACATGAATCCTACTGTTTAAACCCCACTTTTTCAACTATAAAAACGAAGAATACCAAGGATTCGACACTTACCTCTGCTTCTTCTTCATATGTTTTTGTGATCTTCTTCGGTTCTTTGTTGTGGTCTTCGATTCTTTATTCTTCGTCGGTGTTGGTTCTCGTCGGTGTTGGTTCTTCGTCGGTGTTGGTTCTTCGCCGGTGTTGGTTCTCTGTCTGCACCCATCTCTCTCTCTCATCGTGAGTTCGTGACTGAGAACTGAGCAGCAGACCCGTCTGACTAAAGAGGTAAGTGCTGCTGAATTTTTTTTTTTATTTAAAAGCATCTCTGAGTATTGTTTAAATATTTATTTTTGTCATAAAAGTAATATAAAATCAGTAGGTCATTTGGATAGAGCTTCCACTTATGCTCTTGTAGGTAACCGGTTCGATTCCCTCTAGCCACTGTTTGACTGTTTTGCATTATTTTAGTAACAATTACATCTAAAAGCATCTCTGAGTATTGTTTAAATATTTTTTTTTGTCATAAAAGTAATATAAATTAAGTAGGTCAATTGGATGAAACTCCCATTCATTCTTGCAGGTGACAGGTTCGATTCTCTCTGGGCACTGGCTGACGGTTTTGCATTATTTTAGTTACAATTACATTTAAAAATTAGATGATCACAAAAATTATAACTTTAATGTAATAATTAGATACATTAATATTTTATAATAATAAATAAGTGGATATAATTTCTAATTTTTTTTTGATAAAAAATATATGTTTTATTTCAAATTATGTAAAATTAAATGTTACAATTACATTAGTTTTATATTTAAATTGCATATTTATTGAATAAATATTTCAAGTATTATTGTTTAAGGATCAAAAAAATTATAACTTTAATGTAAATATTAGATACATTAATTTTTTATAATAATAAATAAGTGGATATAATTTCTAATTTTTTTTTTGATAAAAAATATATGTTTTATTTCAAATTATGTAAAATTAAATGTTACAATTACATTAGTTTTATATTTAAATTGCATATTTATTGATTAAATATTTCCTATGTTGAACATTGATAATGATAATTATTTTCGGTAGCGATTTTATGCTTCATTTTAATTATGTTTAATGTGTTTTTGGATGTATTGTAGACATATGATGCATGAATGATGTTGTTTATATTTTTAGAATTTTCTATAATTTTTTCAAATTTTTTTGGAGCTTCTATCTTGCGTTTTGAGCGTATCGGCCGATACCGCGCCGCGACACCGCGACCGATGTGTATCAGTACCCTCCGAGTCGATGGCCGATACCGCGACTTTGAACCATGCATTACGTTGTCCAGAATAAATCTATAGATAAGTAACATGCTCTCAAATTCATGAACGATACAAGTAATATTAGAGAAGAATTCCACCTATCAGAAAGTATGCAATAATGATATATCAAACTAGATTTGCTGGATAAAATCGTGTGGCTGTTGGTGCGAGTTTTGGATATTAATCACTATTACTCGATATCATAAGATCTTATTTGATCTATTAATAAAATCACGTGTCTTATCAAGAAAAAAATATATTCCAAACTATCTTGAAAGGCCATCAATACATTGGTATGAAACCACAAAATATGTACACTTCACCATAATAAAAACCTGCAATCCTAAATAGTGACTCCTAAATTGGCCTAGATTGAAATCACAAGTTCATGTATCATTCCCCCCGTGTTGGTAAGAGCTCAGCTTAACACAGAAACACATCCAACATCTTCACCATCAAATTCCTGAACAGCAATGCAACAAAGCACTATGGCAGCAGCTAATTACCATTGTATGACCATCTACTTTGGATTAAGTGCACAGAAACACAATATAAGGAGCCAAATCGACCAGATACTCCAAAATAGATAATGGCCACAAGCCTTTTATCAAAATTCTTTGATAGGTAAAATTGCACAAGCAAACGCCCCCCGCCCCCCCCCAACCCACACACACAAAAAAAGAGAAAGGAAAAAAGCAAAAAGAAAAACAGTACACTGCCCTTCAAACAATAAAGCAGGAGAGTGTGTGAAAAAAATGATACTAGAGGGACTTGGAGAACACAACATAAAGAAACTGATATTGGTAACAGGACGAATAATGAAGTTTGAAAAAAATTTCCATAACCACCAGGTCCACCACAAACAATTAAATGGATTAAGCATCAGACAATGCACCTCACCTAATCTACCAATATATGCTGTCTCCATCAGTTGTGCGAAGGGGTCAACAGCCTGTCCAGCAATTGCAGGCAAAGAAAGCATTACAAGTTCACGTTTGACATCTTGATGACGTGATTGACTAGTAGATATCCCTGTCAACTCCTTTCCACTTTCATTCGACGTCTCCGATGGACCAATCCCTTTTGCCTCACTGTAAACAGTATAAGGAAAATTGTGAAAGGATTTATTGATGTAAAGTCTAACTTTTTTTTTTGGGTCATAATATAAAATCTAAAGTCTAACCAAACCAGTGAATTTCAATACACATTATTTCCTTTTACAACTCACGAAATTGAGGAAAAGACAAGTTAACTGACATCGGAAGGTGGAAGGGAAAAAAGAAAGTGTAATGTTTCACTTCAAACTTGGCTCCGAAAGGGCCTTTTTTCATGAAGAATAGCATTGCCAAATTTGCTCTTAAAGTGTTCCAAAATTTTAAACGTAGATCAACTGTTTAAGTATCCCATTCCTCAGTTGTTTACAACTTTTGATGTGAGATCACCATATGGCACATGCTAGATTGCTAAGAGATCTTCAAACAACTGCATGCCGTATGTGTTTTCGCAGCGAAGACTGGTCCCAGTTATTAGTTGCCAGAAGCTGAAGTGAAACGCATCTATGTGTTTGTTGTCGTGCAACACTCGTGTATGTTCCCCTGAGCCACAACAACAGCCAAGGAAACCCAAGCAATAAGAGCACGCTACAATCCAAACTTCCTTAGTGTCCCACTAAAACCATTTTCTTATTCAACTGTGCGGATGTATCATTTACCAAGAGCAGGCTCCCAGTTTCCATTCCAGGTTGTCTGAACAAAAGAAAGCAATTTTTTTTGCTTCCTAAAGCTTCTAATATTGATGCAGACAAGCTGCATATCTGTAGTAGCAACTCCCAGCTATCATTATATTGGCTCTTACGTTAATCAAGTACTATTACAGGACCGCAAAAATTTATCTCCCTTCGGCTCTCCCTAAGAAACAAGGACACGGGACACGTATGACATATCTGACACAGACACGTAGATACGATATTTCTAAAAAAAATATGACACGACCGCATTGGGGATATGTTACAGATAATTGTGTTTTCTATATAAAATAATGTAATTTATCACAAATATAGTGATAATGATATATTATTCATAAAAAAAATTAGTATTTGATGATAATTTAATGTTATCTCTAGTCATTTAGTGTACATATATATAGACTGACATCATAATAATCAATAATTATTAATTTTTTCATAGACGTGTACTATACATATACAATTTAAATGATTGCTCTCATCTCAACTGTTCTTTTCTAAATCTTTTATGTATCATTTGTTTTTGTTATTATATTTTGAGTACAACTTTAACATGTCTAATCTTGTTAATTATATGTTCTCTCATAGTATAAAATATTTAATAGTCAAATTTTTAAGCTTGTAAATCACAAATCAACACATTTATTATTTAGTAGTAGACACGTTTTAAAGAAGTGTTGGACACGTGTCCAAGGAGTGTCACTGTCTGACATGGATACGTCACCTTCTTAAGAGTGTCCGTACTTCATAGGGCTCTCCCCCTTAACTGACCATCCACGCAATTTTGTCTTTACTTGGCTTCTTTATCCTTCATAAAACTACCTCTCACATCATCTCACCCCTATAATTTTCAATTCTTTGCAAAGTAACTACCCAAGGTCCCAAAAAAAAAAATTACATCATTTTTTGATAATTGACAAAGAAAGGTTACAATGCCAAATATTAATTCTATACCAGTTCAACCCTCCCGATAACTTCGATTAACAAGGATCAAATTGGTTAAGACTTGGTAATTGATTCATTCTAAACGAGGTAGAAAGGGTGATCACACATCAAATGTGCCTGCGACTAGTATGACTAGTAACAGGAATATCATAATGGCTGTTTGAAGGGACAGATTTCAATCAAAAGACATCATATATCTTTATATAAAAGGCATTAAATAGTAACATAACATGAAATCCAATGTTAAAGATCGAAGTAAGCTGCTAGGAGAAATCCAGAATATAATTTTAAAATATGGCTCAATCCAAATGCTCTGCAATATCACAAGATACAGAACAGGGAGTACCATCTTATTCTCATAACATTCTGCCTATATTATGGTCAAATGCAGTAAAGCAGCAAAAAAGTGCTACTAAAAATTTAGTGTAAAATTACCTACCTATTAAAACAATGTAGTGCAAAATTAATACCATGAATCGAAGCATCATAATAATACATACATGTCATATAAACAGGAACTGTGTATAATAACAGTTAAAAATCCCTCTAGAATAATAGAAAAAAATGGCAAATTAAACCAAATCAATGCTTATCACATAAAAATAATAATACTAGTACCACAAGGCGATGGATCTAGGTCTTACGGAATTCTTTCCCTTGAACTTGAGAGGTCATGTTCTTCTGTAGAAGGAGTCTCATCCACATCAGAAGAGTGCACACCACAATCTGAACTTGATTGATAACTGGACACTTTAAAAATGTGCTTTCTCCGATGAATAACTGGTGATGTCAGCATTGGCTGGTGCTTTGCGGTTAGACTGCAACGCCTTACAACATCTGCATAGCTCAACCTCTTTCAAATAACTAACCTAGAAAAATTGTGAATTCGCCTTGAATGTTCTGGACAAAATGCCCTTGTCGCTTCATTCACGGTGTTACATCAATAAAAACAAAGTCAGGGTTGTCACTATCTTGTTAAACAAAAACATCTTGCTGCTTCCCATGAATAGCAGCACTTTAGGGGAGACTAAATGAGTCCCCTTGGGCAGATTGGTTATAATTGTTAAAAACACTTTTTCTGAAGTGTACCTAAATGGAGTCAGAAAGCCCCTCCCTTTCTTGCTCCAAAAGACATTGAATACTTATTGATTCCCATCAAGAGGAAATTAAAGCTCAGAAATTCCAAGATGAGCATCCAGGTTTATATGTTCAATTGAGAGGGCTAATCATCCAGGTGTATATTAGGAATGCACTGAAAGATTCTTATTTTTCATACATTAAACAACAACTTCTTCAAAATGTCTCCTCATAGACACAGACAAACTTATTAGCAGTACTACTTAAAATTATAATCAACCGAAATCTAAGGATACAAGTGAGTGTGCCACATAGCCTAAGATGAGATGCATACAGGCTAACTAAAACAAGCAAAAGCACTATAACCTTGACCCCTACGGTACAACCCTATAAACAATACATTGCAGAAGCCCCGTTTGAGGTGGGCGGGGGAAGCTCTAGCATCAATGAATCCTAATTAAGATAGCACAACATGCTACAGAGGCTTCTATAATAATTATTAGGCTTCAATGGAATATTTCGCCTAACAATTTCTACTAGTGACCATTTTAACCATTTATGCAAGTTTTAGAAGATGCACAATCTAGTTTGATTCTTCAATGCATCACCAATTGGCTATCTTATAATGATATCCACTGGTTTTGCTTATCCTCCAAAAAAATCACATAATACAGACTGCATTAACTGAAAAACCAATTGAAATGCTGCTGTTAAACACCCGAACAAAAGTATAGCAAATGAACAAATAAAACAATGAAGATTGGCTTCGGACTACTTAGAAAGAAAGTCGAATTTTTAGTGGCAAAGAGTTACACTCAAAACAATTAAAGATAAATGACTATCAAGCATACATCAAATCCACACACCATTCAGTTATTTTTGTTAAAACCTAGATATGAAAAGCTGTCCACATGATTCACAACCAAACAGCAAAATCATGTGCATGCCCAGGTTCATGTACTACAGGATGAATCTGGTGCATGCTGCGGGCGTGCATTTTGATATTCTTGTTCTCAGCCACTAATGTTGCATGTCTTACCTTCTGCGTAGCATGCTAGATGCGAAAACAAAAGGAGGCAGCTTGTTCATGCTACATAGCCAGTACAGAACAAAAAAGTATTTGTTTCAAAGCTTGAGGAATATGGATCATGTGGAAATTATCAGGGAGAAAAGGAATATCTGAACTCCCTCCCCCTTCTTCCCAAATCATCAGCTTCAAGTATATAATTGACTCAGAAACATGGTGTCCCTTAAGAGTATATCCTATTCCATACATAGAACAGCACACTGTAAGCTTCAAGGAGCGGATAAAGTACACGCATGTCTTAATGGGCTGAAGCAGCTCCGCTGCTGCCTAATCCCATCTTCTGCCCCAACAGTGTAAGCTGCTCAACAAACTCACCTCCCATGAGAATTTCTGTTGTGCCGTATATAATATGCTTGACTGGCAGCTGACGGTTTGCAAGCTCTTGCAAGCTTCCATACTCCACATAATTACCACCACCAATCATAAAGACAATAGCTTCTTTGAATGGTCCTTTTAGATGGCTGCTACTAGTCCCAGTGCTTGACTTGGGAGCACGAGGATCAAACACAAGGTAAGAATCAATCTCAGGGTTCGGCTTCCCCTCCATCAATGCTTCAACAGTCCTTGCTACTGCCAGTTGATGATCACTAGATAATAGATTCTTCACACCCGCAGTCACGGCACTAATTGACTGCCCATACAGCTTTTCAGCCCAGTCGACAATGTTGCTTCTGCTTGCTGAATTGGCTGATGCTAGTGAAACATTTAATGACTTGATCTTTTTCACATACTGAAAAGCACTAGTATCAACCTCAGACTCCCTCAGTGCTGCTTCAACTATCTCCACTTCAGACTGAGGAATACTTTCAGTAGATATAAGATACATGATTGCAAACCGCAGCTTATCCATCTTAGTCCCTTTCCCTTTTAGCACACCAAGAAGTTCAGTCCGATCAATGGCACCTCTGATCATCATGTCATACTCCTTTTTCGCATAAGAATCAAGAGATCTCTCTTTAATCTCGCCCAACAACACCGTAGCAATATTAGTGTGCTTATCAATCACTTGCTTCCGCTCAGTCAACTCAGGCAATGAATTAACTGCATTCATCAAATGCTTGGTGTTGCCAATCAAATCAGTCCCGTCAAATTCAGCCCCATCACTTCCACCTGTGCGTTTATTCACCTCATCGACATCTTTCTTATACTTGCTCAATTGGGTTTCGATCTCCACAGCAACTTCTGGAAACTCCAAAGATCCATTAGCCACCCAAAACCCATCAGATCGATCCAATTCATATGATTTCATTCCACCCTTCTCTCCTTGCACACTCAACCTATTCAACCTCAACCCAAGCACGTCATGAACAAGCGCTCTATACCTAAAATCATGCTGTATAGCGACTGACAACTCAAAATTTCGATCAAATATACACAAAACTGGCCTCTGAAACGAGCTCGTAAAATTCCCACCTTCTGAGAACAGGTTATTCTTGGCCAACAAATGGTCACGCAGTCGCTGATCCAACAATGAAGCGACCATTTCAGCCGGCCCACCCCGTGGGCATCTAATAACAGGAACAACAGCAAGTGTAGCCAACACGCAGAACAATCCACCCACAATTTTCTCGATAATCGCCTCAATTTCCTGGTCCCCCGCGGAAGGATCATTCAATTGGACATAACAATTTTTGTTGGCAAGCGAAAACAAATTATCCTCCAGGGTTACAAATTCCAAATACTGATCGTGTACCTTGGAAATCCGATGAATAGAGTCGGAATTAAGCGTACCTGAGGTGAGATCTTCCAAAAGGGGTCTCGCGATGGACGAAGAGAAATTCAAATGGAACGAATCGTAGAGAGATTTGGAGGCGTCAGAGATGATGCGTTGGACATTGATGAGGGTGGGTTGGACGAAATAAACGGCAGGGACGTCATGGACGGGCTTACGGTCCTTGTCGACGAGGAAGTAGAGGGTTACGCCGTGCTTGCGGAGGTCCTTGACGCGGATGAGAGGTGAGAGAATTTCTTGGCAGAACCTATCGTAGATGAGAATCTTATAGACCTCTTCGTTTGCAGTTCCGGCGCTTGAGCTCACCGGTTGGTTCAGATTCAACATTCGCGTTATACACTCTGCGCGGATCGAGAAATTAGATCAATGTCACGACACATAAATACTATCAAATGCGAAATAAAATAATGAAATTGAATCGAAACACGCATTTAGACAGAGATCTGGAGAGAGATATAGACAGCACTAACCAGTTTGTTTTTGACGAAGATTGAGAGCCATTGTTGCGTCGAACAGAAGAAGCAAATCCCCCTTTCTTTTTTGTCGTTTTTTGTTTGCTCCAAATCGAGCTTCTTTGTTTCTCTCTCTGTGTGCGCAGAAGTGGGGAGAAGAGAGAGTTGCAGTCTTCAGATCGAAATAAGCGTTTGTTTATGTCTAGGTTAAATTACACTCACACCCCAGACATTTGGTTTTATTACACGTACGTCCCCTCACGTTTAAAAAGTTAGAATAAGACCCCTTAACATTTGAAACATAACATTTACGCCCCTTCCAACTTTCATGGTCAAAGTTAATTTCACAATAATAATTCTTGAAATACCAAAAATACCCTCCAAATATTTATTCTTCTTACCTTAAAAATTTATCTCATTTCTCATTTATCATTTCTCTATTTTATATTTTATATATAAGTTAAAATTTTCCCAATTAAATGATGAATTTCATAATTTATCTAATTAATAAGTTAAAAATAGAATTTTTTTTATTAAACAATGTATTAATGTAAATTCTGTTTATCAATCCATTTGCCCCAAATGTAAATTCTGTTTGAGGAATCCGTTTGTTTTATTTTTTTTTCCGGAGCCAAAGTTCTCCTCCGATTTTTTGAAACCCCTAAAACAGACACGCTCTCTCTCTCTCTCTCTCTCTCTCTCTCTCTCTTCCTCCTTCGTTCCTTACGTGCGGTTTCAATGCTCAAAGGTAATAAAGCTCATCTCCATTGCGTTGATATGAAGCTCCCGATTATTTTATTCAATCCTTTACATATGCATTTGCATATATGTATACATACACACACATATATAAATCGGCAACCTAGCTGTTGTTCTGTGTTTAATTCTGCGTTACGGGGAACCCCTAGACAGAATAAACAAGGTCCAGCCAAGTCTTTCATTCTCTGTCTCTGAGTTTTATGTCTTCTGAATTTAGTAAATTGAGGATGAGGTGCTTCGGAATTATTACAAATTATGGGTGATTAGGTTCACTATCGTTATTTTTTTCTGTATCTGAAGTTTATTCTGGGGAAGTATTGGCTCTGAAGTTGTTTCTATTGATTGGGTGTAAATTTGATTGAGACAGCTTTGATACAAATTGTTCTTAGTTCTTGCTTGTCCCTTTTTTGTTTTTCTTAACAAACTTGGTGAACTTTTGGTAAATTAATTGTTCATAATTGGGTTCTGTTATTTCACTCACTCTCCATCCTGAATTTCTTATGCCTTTAGGTTGTAATTATTGCAGTGAAAAGAAGCTCTGTAGAATTGAATAGTCACGATTCCTTATTTTTTTAACTGAATATTTGGTGATAGATGATCATCCAGCTTGCAGCTATTAAGAAGTGTTTCATCGTTTTTGGGTTTTAGAATTTTTAAGTGGAAGATGTTATGTTGCCCATAGTTTTCTTCCTTTGATAACCAGGACCAAGGAAAAGGAAAGGTTTATTGTGATTGGGTGTTTTCCTATGCCATTCTTGTGTTTTTCAAATTATTTAAGGCCTAATCTGTTATTTACTTGAGCAAAAAATAGGACCCTGAGATCAATTGAAATGGTATAGTAATGAGCACCAAAAGCGATGCATGCACCAGTAGTTGCATCATTAATTGGTTTCTTTTATTATATGCTATTGCCTAGCAGGTTAATTTCCTGGGTGAAATTCATTATTTTCATTCAATAATCTTATACCCAGTTGTTCAGGACCTCAGGTTATCAAAATTTTGGTTATAGGAATATCTTTTTTTACTTCATTACTTTCTCCCTTTCTTTTTTCTTCTCTGTATGTTTTTGGTTAAATGTTTCTATCACCAGTTGTCTAACGATAGACGGATGGCCATTGTCAGTGATGTTAGTTTTCCTAGTTTTGGGTCATCAATTGGTGGTGTCATGTGCCATCTTGGCAATTGATGGCTGACCACAACTTATGGCTTCAAGTTAATTATAATATGTTTGATCGATTAGACTCCAGTTTTCACCATGTGTTCGAACTAACACTCTAAATGCCTCGCTTAACCTTGAGCCTTGTGCATTGGACCTTATTGTGGGAAAATGATTTACCTTTACGATGCAATATATTTTTCACTATGGGGTAGTTAATCGACACCTTATTTTGGTTTCTGAATCATCAAATCTCTTTAGAAGCTGTACTTCACATTTGTTTCTTGGACATCTATAGGAAATAATTGTATCCATGTTTGGAGATCTTCAATACCATTGGCGAGCTTGTACTTCCTCATGGATTTCCTCCTCCCTATTGTTCTTGTGATGACAAATCTCTATCAAATCAACCTAACATGTGTCTTAGCTCAATATTGATTGTTGTTTACACAACTCTTGCTTCATTTATATTTCTGCCAGTGAAAAATGTGCTCATGCACGAGGCAGTTTACACGTGCCTTGCTTCATGTTATATGTTGGTAACTGCCACCTTGATTTGTCATGCATGACTTCCACCTTGATTTGGCATATGTCAGATGGAACTGTTTGAAAGTATGATGCAGTATTCACCATTCTCAAAGCAGCTTGTGATATTTCACCTTGCTTGCTAATCTGTTTAACTCTGAAATTGATTGGAAGTGACTTTCTCTCGTTCCTGTTCATGATGTCGTTAGGGGTTGGTGTCATGTCATGGACCTCTAATAATAGCATACTTCAAATTGGTTAACATCATAGGAGATTACAAACTAGAGATTTCTAGTCAGATCTTCTAATCTGCTAAACTCCTAATGATGCGTCTTGGGGAAAGTAACATTAATTGGGGGCTAAAATTGAAGAGAATGTGATGTACATTCATACTTTTATGTCTCAATATGCCACAATTTCGTTTTATATAATGTACTTCTTTTCATGGAATGTCATTATTTGACCTGCTAATTGTCAAAAAGCTTCTCATGGAGTAAAATTTTGAATGAGAATGCATTTTTTTTCCAGATGGTTCAACAAATGATTGATTCTAAATTCAGTGAGTATGGGCTGACAAATACTGAAACTGGCTTGCCCAATCATGATAAGCAATTGTCAGTTCCAGTAGTTGCAAAGAAGATAGCACTGAGGGATTTGCAGAACGAGAATACAATTCTTGTGCCGCCAAAATCTGCAGTAATCTCGCTGTTTCCCAAGGAGAGTGGACCCACTAGTGATGCTGGTAAGATATCTGGCACCAAGAGACCCACACCAGAGTGCCTGATGAGCCCTTCCCATCAGAAATGTCCAACTAGTAATACTAGCAATGGGCATCTTGTGTATGTTCGTAGAAAAGCTGAAGCAGAATTAGGAAAAAGCAGTGCCTCTGACATTACGAGCAATAATGTTGATTATTCACAATTAAGAAAACTTGGTGACCAGGACAAGGCAACTGAACAAAAATTGGGGATGAAGGATTCTAAGATGTGTGTCCCAGAAGTTGCACCTCTTACTAGGGCTTCTCCGGTGTGCTTCTCGTCCTTAAAACCTTCAATTCCTCTCTCTCTTGGAAAGTCTGATAACATGTTGACACCGGCAGATTCCAAATATCTCCATGTTAGTTGTGCCAAATCTTCGACAGGTAATCTCAAGAGAATAGATATTCAGCATTTGGAAGAGCGATATTGCCGACTGCAGAATTTATTGAAAAATTTGGACCAATCAAATCAAGACGGCTATATCCAGAGTATGTTTTTGAATTTCAACAAGGCTGCTTAATGATGATGTCTTTTTTGATGTTTTCTTTTCCATATCATTTATTTTTCTCTTGTTTTACGTCAACATGCAGTGCTTCGATCACTTTCCTCAGTTGAACTTAGCAAACATGCTTTTGAACTGGAAAAGAGATCGATTCAGCTTTCATTGGAGGAAGGTAACATGCAAATTTCTTTGTATCCTTTTCTAATGTAGTTTTTCATTTTTAATGGAAATGAAGAAAAAAGATGTTAGCACGCAGAATTCTGTTAGAGGGAAACCCACTTCCAGAACAGAATCCCCAAAAGATTTCTTTCCTAACTTTACCCACATTTACTTAATTCAGTTCTGTGGATCTGTTTTTCATGATCTTAAATATGTTTTGATGCTTTGTCTTGATGCCACGCTGTTAATATAAGCATAATGTTTCCTAAATATTTTTTTGTGTCTATCTTGACATGGTAGAATGGGGAAAAGTTAAAGTAGCTTCACATAGGTTCTCTTTTTATGTCGGTATTCGAAGCTCTCAGCTACAATATGAACATTTCGGCATTTTGTGGAGGAAATATAGTATGAGAATTTTCCATGTGATCTAGCGTGTTTGGGAGTGAATCAGAACATTGGCATCTAGAGTGGCTATCATTTATTAAATGCTTGATTACACTCACTCCTGGCAAAGTTTTACTGTCAAAATAGTAGGAGGAATAGTAGAATAATTTTCTTGAAATATTGTGCATTTGCACGGTGTATGAAAAATGGAGAGGTGTTTATTTTGAACAGGTCTACTAGTCAAAGTAGTGTTTCAATTTACCCTATTTTAGTTGGGACTCTACCACTGGACCTGTCTCAGTGTCAATGTGGACAGTTTACAAATATATCTGCTGCTCTTTGAATTCAATGAAAAGGTTACAGTTTAGTTTAACAAGTCACATAGTGTTAGTATGACAAATATAGCAGCTGGAGTTGTTGTCAACTATAATTATCTCTTTGCTGCATAACTGCTTTCTCTCTCTGCATGGGGAAAAATAGGTTAGAATAAGACTGCCACCTATGCCAATCATTACTTCATTGCATATACCTGCTCCCTTGGAGCATCGTTGCGATCCATCTTTTTTGGGTGAAAATATTCCTTTTTTGTTGTTTGTATGTGAGAATAATGTGACACTAACTTCTTGTAAGTAGGTTGTATTACTGCTGTTAACTATGGCTAGTCGTTTGTTTCTTATTATGAACAATTATAATTACCCTGAATTTGGTGAGGATATGTTATTAATATTTCTGGTATTTTATTAGAAGTTTTTTCAAGGGCCATAATACCTAGATAAAGGTGCCTATTCCTCCCTTAACCTCAACAACCCATCGATCTCACATGCTATTAGACCAAAGTAGGGTTGAGCTGCACAACTCCTATAGCGTGTTGGCTCCATTTGTATTAATTTGCATCAGTTAGTGGATGAAGTTTTGAGAATGACATCCCAAGGCTCATTTATCTTAAAAATTCTTTGGATACTATCTTATTACTCTCTTGCCATGTCAAAGATTTGTGCTCTATTTTAGAGCGGACATAGTTATGGAAATGAAAATTGGAACCTTGTGGGAGATCAGGGTTGGAATGGCCATTGTACGATCTTAACTTCGTGTCCTTATGGGATATCTGTTGTCTGCTACTTCTGGACTGTTATCAGCCAATAGCTCTCATTATAAGAGCATTAGTTGTTCATAGAAGTTTAGAATATTTTGTTAGATGAGTTCATCTTATGATATGTAGAGTATGGAGTCTATGAAAACAATTCCCTGCTATCAGCAATAAACAGAGCAGTAATGTATGAGTGTCATTATCCACTTGGCCACAACATTAACCTAGAGTGCTGGGAGGGGTTGGGTACCCATCCAATCTTCGGCAATATTTCCACAAAGGGGTTGTGCTCCCCCAACCTTTTGGTTGTTTGCCCGAGCATATTTTCACTGCCCTCAGATGCATTATGTATCATGTTTAGTTATCAAAGTTTTCTACAGTGGGATTGATATTGCTGGCAGACGTAGAATTTATGATTGCCTCTGCCCCTTGTACTGGTGTAACACGTTGGCTACAGGTTTATATGAGGAACTCTTGTGTCTGTCCTACTTGAGATATTTCTTTTTCATGCTCCAATTTCGACATTTCTGAGTCCTGTGGAGCCTAATATGTTTTAGCTTTTATTTGTTTCCTCTGCATTGTAGCAAAAGAGATGCAACGAGTTCAAATCTTGGATGTCTTGGGGAAATATCCGAAGAATTCTAGAGGACTCTCAACCCAACAAGACCAGTCAGAGAAGTGAGAGGAAACATTGGACTGAAGATGGTGGACTTGTTTCTTTTATACTACTCAATCGATCCAATCTTTTATACTGGTACTGATCATTGTATAATTCTAGTTATCCTTCTCCTGATTCTGATCTCCCATTGTGAAAACTACTGTCGTCTTTGCTTGTGCTATATAATTTTCTTGTTAAGCCATTGAAATGTTAATGCTATGATTGAAAGAAATTGTGTTAGCAAGGTGTCATGTATAAATAGTAACAGTCTTTACTGAATTAAATGGAGTTCACGTCTCACATTAAGTGGGTTTGGAAAATCGAGTGCATGTTTTTTATTTTTTTGTGCTGGGGTTTGTCGTGTATGTATAGCTGTTAGTCGTGACAGTGACAATGACAATGACAGGTGCAAGCAAATGCAGTTTGCTTCATTTTTTCCCACCAAAGGAAGGATAAATACTACCCAAAAAAAGGAAAACAATAATGTTTGGCGGTCTTGAACACTATGAATTTAGTTTGACATTGCTAAATATCACCGGCTCAGTGTATGACCATTTTCATTCTGTAAGGTAGGTTTATTGTAGCAAACCTAAAAAAAAATACATGTAGCAAACGCGGAATTAATAGAAAGAAAACAGTTAGGAGTGGTTGTGTGTAGATAATATTGTAGCAAAAATCGATTTTAATTCCAATAAAAAAATACATGTCGATTCGCGGAATTAATAGAAAGAAAATATATTCTTTGGAGGAGAGAAGAATAAAGTCCAAACGGTGGACTTGACCACTGGTATTTCATCTCAAGGGAGAGATCGTGTGTTCAAATCTTGTTAATTACTAATATTTGTTTAATGAGAATTTATATCAATAGTTTCATGGTATCGATGAAATATAATCACGTTTCTTAATGGTGGTCGTACAAGCGTTATACATTTCTTTTCTTTGCCCTCAAGCAAATTTAGCGGTTTTAGCATATTGGGGTGACTTGAAATTTGAGTTTCTCGCCAAATATCGAGAGAATTTGGGGGAATAAGATAAAGATTCATAACTGAAAATAACTACCCAATTTCGAAGTGGTGTCTCTCTCTCTCTGTCGGAGTGGATTGGTAACCGCTTGGGACTACATAAGACACCCATCAGCCATTTGTTCAACTTTTTTCGCCATTCTGTTTTTCATCAAGGCCAAAGTGATGAACGACAGCAACATTACAGAACTTCAACTCTGCTCCTCACAGGACAGTCGAGAAATCTTTCCGAGCTTTGAGCCTCAGAGCCCCGCTGGCATCTTTCGCCTGCAAAAGTACCATCAGAAACCCAGAAAGAAGAGAACCAAATTGACCCGAATCGACAACTCGGTTGGGGTTAATTCCAGTGGCGTTACCAAGCCTAAGAAGTATGGAAAGAAGCCAGACCCTAGTGCTCCCAAGATTACAAGGCCGTGTAGTGAGTGTGGCAGGAAGTTTTGGTCATGGAAGGCTCTTTTCGGGCACATGCGCTGCCACCCGGAGCGCCAGTGGCGTGGCATTAACCCTCCACCCAATTTCAGCCGACCCCAGTTGCTCGACAACAATGTAAATGATCTTGAAGCCCGAATGTCCGATGAGGATCACGAAGTTGCGACGTGTTTGCTAATGTTAGCAAATGGGCCAAGAGCTTATGAGACACCGGCAGTTACTCCTACTAGTACTGCCAATCTATGCTTATCAGAATGTGAGACTGTTGTTAGGGATTTGGTGGTGGCTGGTGGGGATGTAAATGGGGCTGGTCCTTCTTATCTGAACTGTCGATTTGAGTGTTCGAGTTGCAAGAAAGTGTTTGGGTCTCATCAGGCTTTGGGGGGTCATAGGGCTAGTCACAAAAATGTGAAGGGTTGTTTCGCGACTACTAGGAATGATAGTGAGGATGATGATCGCATTGGTGATCATGGTGATTATAGGAATGGTGAAGGGGAAGTGAAGGACAATGGGGAAGATAAGATGCTGATGGTTGTAGGGCACAGATGTAGCATTTGCTTAAGGGTTTTCTCTAGTGGTCAAGCCTTGGGTGGGCACAAGAGATGCCACTGGCAGAAAGTGGATGAACCATCAGAGCTATCACAAGGGCTTAACCCTTCTATAACAAATGTGGGCTGTGGTTTGGACCTGAACTTGCCAGCCCCTGTCGAAGATGATTCGTCATTGTCTTATTCTTCAGGATGCGCTTTGGATCTAAGGTTGGGATTTTGAAGAAATCATCAAGTCTTCTACTTTGTCTTTGTTTGAATGGATTTGTTCCTGTAGGAGGCTGGGGTCAGACATCATATTTGTACTACTGAAGCTCGACTTGGAAAGTGTTCAATTCAACTAGTTAGCAGCACTACTTTTATATCCTCCTTATTTTGAAGTGTTTAAACTTATAATATTACGATACATGGGGGATTTGGATCGCATGTAGTTCTGTATCTTTGAATAGCAAAGAGGAAAAGGTGATGAGAACATACCAACTATTGTTCTAGTAAATACGCAGTGAGAAACTATTTACTTACTCTTTAGAAATTGTATTGTCCTTTTCATTCTCTTGACTTATGTTAGATTGTACATGTTAATGTTTGGAGTGAAATCTCCATGAGTACCATGTCAAATGTTTTTATAGTTAATTCTCTGATCGAAATGTCTGGCTCAATCAGAGATGCTCATTATTTACTTCCGTTATAGTTAACCTACTTATTATTCAGTTCCGAGGTGTGCATAGGGCGCCCTTGCAAGGCGAGGTACAGGGCGCTGAGCATGGGCACCCTTGGCAGGTGAGGTGCCGAGGTGAGCACGGGCGCAAATGCCCTTAGCAGGCGAGATGCGGGGCACCCTTGGCAAGCGTGGTGCCGGCGTGAGCACGGGCACGGGTGCCCTTGGCAAGCAAGGTGCGCGGGCGCCCTTGGTGCGCATTGGGCAAAGCACTTGGGGCGCTGCCCCTTTTGAGTGTTGGGGCACGTCTCCTCAACGATGCCCAGTGAGCAACAATTGGATGAGTTGTTGGTTTTGGTTCACTAACAATTGCATATTCTCCAGTAATTGTGGTTCAACGACAGGAATTTGTCGGAGGGAGCAGGACCTCATCGTGATGTGGTTGATCATCATCTTTTTTTTTTTTTATTCATGGATCTAGTTGTAATAGTCATAAAATGAAAAGAGAGTAGGAAAAATTGGAAAGACAGTAGAAAATTTAGTCATTTCCCACAGACAATACCAAACTGATGATGCACAAAAATAGATTTATGCAACACCTGTACTAAATGTAGTAATAAATGATGAGAGTCAACACAAGTAAAACAAAATTTAAGTGGTTCGATCAGAGTGACCTACTCCACTATGAAGAATTTGAATGACCTTAGTTTTTTATTGCTTCAAGTAATGTAGGGTGCTCAAGTGTGAGTCATATGTGTGAGATGTGAGAGATGCCCCCCTTGTGTAGGTGGGGCTTATAATTTATAAACGTTTTCATAACAGATTGATGCGTTTTTCTCGTATTAGATGAGGTAGTTTGGTGGAGGTGGCACCCTTCTCGTAATAGGTGAGACAATTTCGTGGAGGTGATGACGTGCGCGTCCTAAGGAGATCTCTTCACCTGTCAGTTATGGACTGAGCCTCTCGCCATGAGACAGAACCTCTCTCAAAATGGCACAGTTGACTTAGCTTCCTCTTTTCTACGGTGAGTCTGGCCTGTATTCTTAAAGTGGGTCTCGTCTATTATTCTGGACCTAGTCTATATTTTTGCACTGGGCCTAGTCTGTAATTATAGACTGTGCCATTGAGCTAGGCCTAGTCTGGCTCGGGCCCGTCATATATTATTCTCTCTTTTTTTATCCACCGTGACACATGTAAAGTTATTTAATTTAATTTTATTATTTTACAATTATTGAGTATAAATAAACCAATTAAAATTGTATGATACAAATTTTTTTTTGTTGTTTATATAACAATGAAATATGATTTTGATATGTTATCAAAAAAAAAAAAATTATGATACCAGAGATTATGTGTGGATCCATTCACATCTTAAGTATCATGCATATGTATAACAAAAACTCTGTTTGTTTTAGGTACATCAAAATATGACACTAATCGTTAACACGATCCAAAATTAGAAAACGATGTTAAATGGTGCCTTTAAGCCCAATTCATCCATTTTTGATTAGGTTTGTTTATTGAAATTTCCGGATAAGGAAGAGGAGGAGGTTACATGGGCGTTATCTTCTTTGATCTCTTGTTATTACTAAATTTAAATGAGTTTGAAAGATGGGAAGTGTGAGATGAGACAGATGCTGAGAGACTTAATTTTTTTTAAACACAAGTTTATGGGTTAAACAATTAATTAAGACTACATTCAAACTCATTAAAACTACATTTAAACTCGTTAAATTCGTGTCGAGTTAGTGTCAATTTTACGAGTTTTGTCTATAATTATCAGGCGTACCATTAATGCCATTATACGAACAGCATTTGAAAATGACATGATGAACTAATGCTGAGTTGTTGCAGGTGATTCAAACCATACGTAACCCCTATTTGAAACTACCTGTTACTGTTTAGCAACATCTTTGTCAGAAAGGTTCTTCGAAATCAAACAAGAGGCTGCCACGTCAGCGGAATAGCACGCACGTGCAAGTTTACTGGACACGTGTTGGTTTAGCCAAAAACCCATAAGATGTTTACCCATTAATTAATTATACTTTTAAGGGTTTTTTAGGTGTGGGTACAATTTTTTAGACTTATTTAGGCAAAAGTGTATGGATAAGTTGTTTATTCTATTAAGTACAATTTTTATAAAAATTTTTGTGTTTAGGTACAAAATTCAAATGAATTAAAATCTTTTTTACCTAAACACCCTTCCTTAATTTATGCATTCTTAATTGACAGTTATCTATCTAATCAAATATGTAAAGATTTCATTAGATTTTTTCACTATCTCTCCCCTATTTTCTCTCCATCTCTCTCTCTCTCTTTCCCCTTTACTTTTCATATCTCTCTCCTATTTTCTCTCTATTTCTATCATTGATAATTTATTTTATTTTCAAATATGTAAATATTTGATTTATTTTTTCATCTCTCTCCCCTATTTTCTCTCTCTCCCTTATTTTCTGTAACTATTTCGCTCTCTCCCTATTTTTTCTCTTTATTTATATCAACATTACAACAACATAATTACACTAATCAGTACACCAATCAGTTACAATTGTCTTATAATACACCAAACAGTTATTCATGCATTCTAATAAACCAAACAGTTACACCAAACAATTACACAAATTTATAATATCAACCCAATTTGTCATTCAGTTGTTTACATAAACTTAATAGTTGCATTATTTAGTATCGCGACATAGTTACACCAATCATATATATCAAATTTAGTATAATGATAAAGTCTTTTGTGTAATGATAAACCCAATTTGGTGTATATAATTGATGTAACTCTTTGATTTATGTAAATAACAAAATGACAAATTGAGTTGATGTTATAATTTCGTATAATTGTTTAGTATAACTGTTTAGTTTATTAGAACACATGAGTAACTGTTTATTGTATTATAGGGTAATTGTAACTAATTGGTGTAACTGATTAGTATAATTGTGTTGTGTAACATTGATATAAGGAGAGAGAAAAATGGAGAGAATAAGGAAATAAAGGGAGAAGGAGTGAGAGAGAGAGAGAGAGAGAAAAAAAATAAGGGGAGGGAGAGATGAAAAAATTAAATCAAATCTTTACATATTTAAAAAAAATTATCAATATGAGAGAGAGAGAAAGAAATAGATAGAGAGAAAATAGGAAAGAGAGAGTAAAAGAGTAATGAAGAGAGATGAGAGAGAGTAATGGAGTAAGAAATACCCTTTTAGTCTTTTTTCAAAAAAATGCACTTAAGGCAAAATAAGTTTTTGTAATGTAGTTTAGCTCAAATAAGTCTAAATTTTTGTGCCGACTTCTAAATTACCCTTCTTTTAATTTTCTACAAAACTTAGATTATTAACCATACATTAATCCATAAGGCCATGGGCCACGTTAATCCACTCATGGACAAGCAGTGGGGCCTATCATCCACTGGGCCAACTCGAACTAACCTAGAAAGACATTCTGTTTGGTCGGCCCAATACAAAAATTCTTGTTAATCTCGAATTTTGGACTTAATGATGAAAATTTAATACAATAAATACTGTGGGTGACCAAAATTGATAAAACATATTACAGGTAGATCTCTCTCATTTTGACTAAGGGTGACCAAAATTGATAAGAGATTGGACTCTCTAACTACATAAATTGTTTCCGAGCTAAGTTTTCTGGATCCACGTGTTTTTAGTCGGGTCTAAATGGACGAATAAAGAAGCGCACCCAAGTAGACTTCAAGAACTCAAAACCATTAATTTTTGTGAGAATCCATAGTTTCAAACAGTGGCAGATTCAAGAATTTAGTTTAGGGAGGATATTTCAATTCCAAAAAATAATTAATATTTTTCAATCAATAAAATGCAATGATAAATTTTTATTTTTTTATATAGAGGTCAATCATTGGAAATTAAAAATTAATTATAGAATTACAAGTAATTTCACTTTTAAATTAAGAGTATAAACAAAAATAATTATAAATTATACTAAAAAATATATCAATAACACAAAACTTTACCACGATAAAATACACTAAATTAAAAATTAATGATTGGCTGCAGCTCATAGTTTAGAACAAAAAAAAAAATCGTTAGCCAAGAATTATGAGTAAAAAGACGTTGAAAATTAACAAAAAAATAATGGACAACATTGTTATTATTGCCTGGGATTTCATATAAAGTAGGAAATAGTTTAGGCGAGACTTGCAAAATCACCAATTGTATATTCTTATGTCTCTGTTTTTCTTTAACTTTCTCAATTTCTTTTTTGTTTTTATTTTATGTAAGTAATCTCATGAGACTACGATATTTATATGTGTATATTTTTTACTTTATTTTATGAACATGTTTTTTATATACTTATAAAATAATCTATATTTTTATCACATAATAACCCTCCTTTTGATCCAATATTTATAGAAGCTCGTAATTTTAAAAAAAAAATTCACAAAATGAAATGAAGCGTGTTCGTAATATGCTCAATTATATACGTATATACATAAAAAAAAAATTAACAAAATAATATATGTATATACATAAAAAAATTTCAAAATTAATGCCCCTCGGCCACTAGTTTCAAACCACATAAAATTATCGTTAATAAGGATTTAGATGCTCTTAATATCGAGTTTCCTTTATTTCATCATTTAATCTAATTATCCAATAAGTGATCACTAAATCTTATCGATGTCTTTCAATATACTTTCATTTATCTTATCTCGAAAATAAATATATAGTCATAGAAACCCGAATCAATTTTCCAAATTATCTTTTAATAATAAATACCTTATCTATAAGAACCTATTATTAATGTATGGTTAATAATCTAATTTTTGTAGAAAATTAAAAGAAAGTATAATTAATTAATGGGTAAACATCTTATGGGTTTGGCTAAACCAACACGTGTCTAGTAAACCTGCACGTGTGTGCTATTCGGATGACGTGGCAGCCTCATGTTTGATTTCGAAGAATCTTTTTGACAAAGATGTTACTAAACAGTGACAGGTAGTTTCAGATAGGGGCTTACGTATGGTTTGAATCACCTGCAACAAGGACTAGAATAAGACCACTCTTACAGGCAATGGACAGTGAGCTGTTATCATCAAAGAAATTCTGTGATGCCATGTCAGCAGATGTATGTCGAGAATGAAATATTGGTTATAGAGGATCAAAACCTTCAAAGAAGCGTTACATGCAACAACTCAGCATTTCAGCAATCTTACTTCAACACACTCTGTTTTTATGTTCAACTCTCTTCACTCCCATAGAAACACAAACCCTCTCTCTCTCTCTCTCTCTCTCTCTTTTGAAGAGCAGATCATTTTTGGTCTGCATCCCATATCAAAAACCATCTAAATCATCACTCCATTGGTGAGTTTCTTGATGTTCAATCCGGGTTTGATTGAGTTTTTTTTTTCTCAGTTCTCTTATGTTTACCTTTGATTCTTTTAGATATCTGCTTGTGTTTGATTCTTTTAGATATCTGCTTGTGTTTGATTCTTTTAGATATCTGCTTGTGTTTGATTCTTTTAGACATCTGCTTGTGTTTGATTCTTTTAGATATCTGTTTGAATGCATGTATATGCTTTTAGCTGTAGAACTCCGTATATCTAAAGCAGGGGTGGTACGAGCTGTTTTGGGGCCTAAAGTGAGGATTCTAAGCAGTGTGTTTTTTTTTTTTTATTAATATAATTTTTATTTTTTAAAATTAACAATTACTAATAAATTTTTTTGTATGTTCTTCATGATCAAGAATTATTATATTACATTTTCGACTATCATTATAAAAATTTTATTTGTTATTTTTTCATCATATAATTTCAATATCTTCTAATTATTTAAGATATATCGCTTGTTCATTTCAAAACCTTCACTTAAATATTTTATTATATTTTTTATTACTAATAAAAAAATTTATTAAGAGATCTTTTTTTTTTTTTTTTTGTGATTCAATAAGTTTTTATATTTTTCTCTCTTTTTTTAAGTTCCTCATATTTGAATTGTTGTTTTTTAGTAGCTACAGTTTTTTGACAATCCAATTTTTTTTTTAAAATCAATCAAATATTCTCTATAAGAAAAAAAACTTAATAAAAATTAAATTTATAAAACAATAACACTTAATTTTATCATTAGTGTTCATAAAACTTAGGATATTTTAATGTGATTCTCCTTTAATATTATCTATAAAAAAATAAAACAAATAGAATAAGTTGATTGATACTATATTTTGTACAAAATAAAATTGAAAAAGAGAAAGTGCAAGTATAAAATAATATACCGGGACTGATTTGATGACTTTTGTTGTGTGAATTAGAAAGACGGTCACAAGCCAAAGGGGAGAGAGAATCTATTATTTTATTTTTAGATGAAAGCAAAAATTAGTTTTTGTGTGTGTGTGTGAGAGAGAGAGAGAAAGGGGTTGATGTTTTAACACGAGAGACATAAGAGAGAGTGTTTGATTGATGTAATTGACCGGTTAGAAAGAGTAATCAATGGTATTGATTATTGACTTTTTCATTTTTGCATGTGAGTCAAATAACTTTTTTTGTTTTTGTTAAAATTTCATATTTTTAATTAAATGGGTTGGGCCACAAACACTTTTGGGTTTTTGGGCCCAATTTTTTTAGAAATCTTTTGTTAGTTTGAACTACATAAGACTTTTTTGTTTGTACTCAATTTTATTTGAGTTTAATTTTTTAGTTTGAATCATATTGAAGACTTATAAAAAATGGGGCCTTTATTTTAGAGGGTGCTTAAAGCGATCGCTTCTTCGGCCTAGTAATTGGGCCGGCCTTGATCTAAAGCCCATATCTAAAGTTTTATTTTTATTTGTTTATTTTATTTATGTTTGATTGTCCACACATGTGCATGTGTTGTTTTCCTTTGTTTGGAAAGCAATTCTGATTCAATTTATATATCGATTCAGATCATATATACATATACTAGTTATTGCATGTGCCTGAAGGCACAATGTAATAAAAAATGGTAAACAATAAACATATTTGTATTCATATCCAAAATCAAATCACAAACATAGAGAAAAGATAAAATAATTTAAGTATCGGTTTGTAGTGGGGATAAGAGGTGGTGAGCGGCAGTGGTGGTGGTGGCGGCGACGACGACGGTGGTGGTGGCGGCAACAACGACGATGGCGGCGGCGACGGTGGTGGTGGTGGGGGTAGGGGTGGTAAAGGTAGTGGTAGGGGTGGTAGAGGTAGTGGTAGGGCGGTTTCAAATACTATTATTTTTTTAAAGTACTTATGATAAATAATTTATAGAAGTATTTTTAAAAAATCAATCCAAACACACTCTTAGGGCCCTATTTTTCCTATTAAATTTAAGGTGTTAATATTAACCATTAGATTAACTTTAAAGTAAAATTTAAAATGATCTCAACCGCGAATAGCTAAAGTCATTTTGTTTATCTTTTGAGATTTGAATTGTAAGCTACTTTATTATATAGATATGAAAATCATACAAGCATACATACATATGGGTAAAATAAAAAATAAAAAAAAGTACATACATATGGGTGGAGGTGCAGATATACTCATTAAGTTATGTGTGTTTTGCCCTTGAATCAATTTCAAATTTTCAATTATATAACCTGAATTTTACTGAATTTAGAGTTTTTCTTTCTCTTATGTGATACTTTTGCTTTATTTCTCAATGTAATTTCATCCTTCTGTATATTTGTGTCCATGCAAGTAGATACAGGAACATGCATGCACCCATCTGTAGTTATGCTATATACACACACACACAATCTCTCTCTCTCTGGTTCATCAGTGGATGCATTTCTGTGTGTTACATGTTTTGTTTTTATACAGAGGTGAGTTGATTACTGTATCCAATTTAATCCTATTCGCTTTATCAACCTCCTTCAATTTTGTATGAACATGTATAGCTAATTGTACTTGTTTATGTCAGTGCGTGTATGCCTCTTGGAGTTCTTGATTTCACCCTTTTTATTTAGTTTCAATATTGATTTGTTTGTGGGTGGTTCTGGCAAAGGTGAAGACATGAGGACAAAAGGGAAGGGCAAAGCCAAACCAAAGAGATCTGTCAAAACCAGTGACAAAGCTGAATTTTCCAACTCTGTTGCTGATGTGAGTCAGAATCCAAGCAATGATTCATGTGGTTTAGAGGAACCCGAGATCATGAATTCACCCCCGCATCAAAATGTGAATTTAAATATGGGTGGATGGGGCGGCTACACTGAAGTTCAAATGGAAAAATTACTGCATGTCAAACTTGAAGCAATATATCTTGAGGCTTTCCAAAACCTGTTGAATTTTGGATATCCTGAAGAAGTCGCCAAAAGGGCAATCTTGATGAGTGGGCATTGGTTTGGTAATATGAATATTATGACTAATATTGTGAACAATTGCGTTGCTTTTATTGATACTGGTAAGTTAATTGATAGTAGACTGGCTCTAAAAGGCAATAAAGGATTTGATGATTTACATGAGTTGGTGTTGTACTCGCTACGTGTTATGGTGAACTTGGTACAAATAACTCAGCCCAATATGCAGAAATCTGAAGCCATGCAACATCTGTTGGCAATTGATTTTCATGGGTGTCCAATTAGAGCCATATTCCCCCCTTACCCGCATAATGAAAATCAGATTAACAGTACCATTTCTATTGATGGGTCTTCTGGCGATCTGAAGTCCACTAAGGAGCAAGAATGTGGCGGTCCTGACTCTTCTTATAGTGAGAAGAATGTGAAATTTGAAAAGAATGTTGGGGCACCATCACAGATTGACAGTACCATTTCTGTTGATGGGTCTTCTGGGGATCTGAAGTCCACTAAGGAGCAAGAATGTGGCGGTCCTGTCTCTTCTTATGGTGAGAAGAAAGCAAAATCTAAAAAGAAACTAGGGGTGCCATCGCAGATTAACAGTACCATTTCTTTTGATGGGTCTTCTGGGGATCGGAAGTCCACTAAGGAGCAAGATTGTGGCGGTTCTGACTCTTCTTATGGTGAGAAGAATGTGAAATCTGAAAAGAATGTTGGGGCACCATTACAGATTGACAGTACCATTTCTGTTGATGGGTCTTCTGGGGATCTGAAGTCCACTAAGGAGCAAGAATGTGGGGGTCCTGTCTCTTCTTATGGTGAGAAGAAAGCAAAATCTAAAAAGAAACTTGGGGCGCCATCACAGATTAACAGTACCATTTCTTTTGATGGGTCTTCTGGGGATCTGAAGTCCACTAAGGAACAAGAATGTGGCGGTCCTGACTCTTCTTATGGTGAGAAGAATGTGAAATCTGTAAAGAATGTTGGGGCACCATCGCAGATTAACAATACCATTTCTGCTGATGGATCTTCTGGGGATCTGAAGTCCACTAAGAAGCAAGAATGTGGGGGTCCTGTCTCTTCTTATGGTGAGAAGAAAGCAAAATCTAAAAAGAAACTTGGGGCGCCATCACAGATTAACAGTACCATTTCTTTTGATGGGTCTTCTGGGGATCTGAAGTCCACTAAGGAACAAGAATGTGGTGGTCCTGACTCTTCTTATGGTGAGAAGAATGTGAAATCTGAAAAGAATGTTGGGGCACCATCGCAGATTAACAGTACCATTTCTGCTGATGGATCTTCTGGGGATCTGAAGTCCACTAAGAAGCAAGAATGTGGGGGTCCTGTCTCTTCTTATGGTGAGAAGAAAGCAAAATCTAAAAAGGCACCATCGCACATTAACAGTACAATTTCTTTTGATGGGTCTTCTGGGGATCTGAAGTCCACTAAGGAGCAAGAATGTGGCGGCCCTGACTCATCTTATGGTGAGAAGAATGCGAAATCTGAAAAGAATTTTTTTCCACCATTACAAAAGGAGGTTGGGTTGCTAAAAAGAGTAGATCTTATACCAACGTTGACATCTCACGTGAGACAGAAAGTTGCTCAGAGTGTAGCTGCTTGTCATGCAGAATTGGCGGCTTTAAGATTAAAAAGACAGGCATCTGCCAAGTCTTCCTTCAGCAATGATTTATCTGAAGAGCCTGATTTGGAGGAGGATGATTTGCCTGATTTGGAGGAGGGTGATTTGCTCCAGCATGTGGTGGATTCTGATGAAACGGAAGAGTTGCTGGAAAGCAACCCCGATGGTCCGAAGAGTGTGATGATATCCAATTTGGTAAAACCAATTGAAGAGCTCGAGAAACAGGTGGAGGAGGAGAAGGAATGGGCTCAAGGGAAAGTTATACATGCACCCATCACATGCATGCAGCCATCTGCAGGTATGCTATACACACACATTCTGTGTGTGTGTGTGTTGTTCATCAGTCGATGCATTTCTGTGTGTTTCATGTTTTGTTTTTATACAAGAGGTGAGTTAATTACTGAATCCAATTTAATCCTATTCCCTTACCAACCTCCTTTAATTTTATATGAACAAGTAGAGCTAATTGCATTTGTTTATATCAATGCATGTAAGCCTCTTGCAGTTCTTGATTTCACCCTTTTTATTTAGTTTCAATATTCATTTATTTGTGATTGGTTCTGGCAAAGGTAAAGACAAGAAGACCAAACGGAAGGCCAAACCAAAGAGATCTGTCAAAACCAGTGAGAAAGCTGAATCCCCAAACCCTGTTGCTGATACGAGTCAGAATCCAAGCAATGATTCAGATGGTTTAGCGGAATGCGAGAACATGTATTCACCCCCGCATCAAAATGTGAATGTAAATATGAGTGGCTGGGAGGGCTACACTGAAGATCAATTGGAAAAATTACTGTATGTCAAACTTGAAGCGATATATCTTGAGGCTTTCCAAAACCTGTTGAATATTGGGTACGCTGATGGAGTCGCCAAAAGGGCAATCTTGATGAGTGGGCATTGGTTTGGGCCTATGAATATTATGACTAATATTGTGACCAATTGCATTGCTTTTATTGATACTGGTAAGTTAATTGATAGTCGACTGGCCCTAAAAAACAACAAAGGATTTATGGATTTGTTTGAGTTGCTGATGTACTCGCTGCGTGTTATGGTGAACTTGGTACAAATAATTGAACCCAATTTTCAGAGATCTGAAGCCATGCGGCATCTGTTGGCAACTGATTTTCATGTGTGTCCAGCTAGAGCCATATTCCCCCCTTCCTTGCGTAATGAAAATCAGATTAACAGTACCTTTTCTGCTGATGGGTCTTCTGGGGATCTGAAGTCCACTAAGGAGCAAGAATGTGGCGGTCCTGACTCTTCTTATGGTGAGAAGAATGCGAAATCTGAAAAGAATGTTGGGGCACCATCACAGATTAACAGTACCATTTCTGTTGATGAGTCTTCTGGGGATCTGAAGTCCACTGAGGAGCAAGAATGTGGCGGTCTTGACTCTTCTGATGGTGAGAAGAATGCACAATCTGAAAAGAATCTTGGGGCACCATCACAGATTAACAATACCATTTCTGTTGATGGGTCTTCTGGGGATCTGAAGTCCACTAAGGAGCAACAATTTGGCAGCCCTGACTCATCTTATGGTGAGAAGAATGCGAAATCTGAAAAGATTTTTTTTCCACCATTACAGAAGGAGGTTGGGTTGCTAAGAAGAGTAGATCTTATACCAATGTTGACGTCTCATGTGAGACAGAAAGCTGCTCAGAGTGTAGTTACTTTAAGATTAAAAAGACAGGTTTCTGCCAAGCCATCCTCCAGCGATGATTTATCTGAAGAGCCTGATTTGGAGGAGGATGATTTGCCTGATTTGAAGGAGGGTGATTTGCTCCAGCATGTGGTGGGTTCTGATGAAATGGAAGAGTTGCTGGAAAGCAACTCCGATGATCCGAAGAGTGTGATGATATCAAATTTGGTAAAACAAATTAAAGAGCTTGAGAAACAGGTGGAGGAGGAGAAGGAATGGGCTCAAAAGAAAGTTGCACAGGCAGAAAAAAAGGTCAGCCAAGATCTTGCAGAGCTTAGGATGCTGAGGATGGAGAAAGCAAAAAGAGAGCAGCTGAAGATTGACAACCAATTATTCGAGGAGGAAAGCATAAAGCAGATCATGGAGATGGAGAAAGCTATAAGAAAGGCTAATTGTGATGCTGACCTCGCAAATGAAGCTGTGATGAAGCTTGAGACTGTAAATGCAGAGATTAGGGCAGACATCGAAGCTTTAAATTTGAGTGCATCAGAGTCAGACAAAGCCTCTCTGGTAGTCTTAAAGAGAGAAAAAAAGATCATCAAGAAGCTTGCAGCTTTGGACAGAGAGAAATGTCAGCTTCAAGAGCAGATTAAAGAAGAGAAGCAGAAGCAGGTGGAGATGCGGCAGGAATTGCTTCGGATCGAGAAAGCTCAGGAGGAAGCTAAGGTGAGTCATCCTATAGTGTTGAGACTAAACTAAATTTTTATTATATATTATATATATTCTGAAAAACTAAATTTATGCCTATCATTTGACTTGCTATTCACCAAACTATCTTATATTTCTGTGATGTGAATTTGTGTGGCATTACTTTCTCGGTATTCCTTTATGTATTGCTTTGTGGAGACTTTTTGAGCAGACTGGGTGAGATTGATTAGCTATAATTTAATTGACTGATCATCTCATGATCTGGGCAGCGCTACGACACAGTTATTTTCAGGGGCAGCATGCGTATAATCTACAAGCGCAAAGGACTCTCTAATATATTCTTCCTGAAGAGTTGTGGTATCATTTCAGATTTCATGCATAAATATCTGTTAGAGGCATGATTCCAGTCAAGTTCACATTGACTTCATCATGAGACTCATGACAAACAAGTGAACCTACCAAATTGATGGAGATCATGCTTTGATGACTTTTCAATACTGCAGCGTGCTAGATTTGAATAACTTTTTGAATTTGGCTCAGCAAATACTTGGAAGTATATTGATATGTAAGAGGATTTACACCGGAGGATAGAGTTGATGTGGTTCACTGCTTGTCACTCTATTCTCTGGTAAAACCAGCTTTTGTGTGGCTGTCTTGCCTTAAGGTGTTTTATATTAGATAATTACAATGTTAAAGTTGATGGGTGGTTACATGTCCCTAAATTTCATGAATATATTATTAATATCATGAATATATTAGCCCTAAATTTCATGAATATCGTTTTTGCTATTATTAATATCATGAATATATTAGCCTTCATCTTGGATTTGAATATCAAAGCAAGACTGAAGAAAGAGTTGAGTAACTCGCCCTGTGACCGTCACAAGTGGGTGGTGTGGTGTCGCTTGGTCTGCCCTTTTAGCAGATCTTTCAGGTTTCTTTGCTTAATTGAGGTAACATTTTTGACATATTTCCCTCGTATGGGTTAGCTGTGATCATTAATGCTTATATGATGCACTCATCATTTGGATGCTTTGTTTGCTAACAATATTCCATTTTTATACAGCATACTGCCTATATGACTCTTTTTCCATTTTTACTCTGTTATGATAATTTTTTTAGGCAATAATATCTCTTTCTAAATCCTAAAACACATGTCTAAACTACGCCACTTGACAAGGCTTATGTCAAAATTTGTAGAAGTTACAATGTACCATGTCCATGTGAGCATAATTAAGACGGGAAATGAATACAATACGACATGGATACGTGAACATGAAATCTTTCAAAAAATGTAGGACACAAACACGTCAAGGAAAGGTATGAATGATTGTGCCTTATATATGAATTTATAGAATTTGTCGCTATAAATAGATTTAATTGTAGTATGATACAAAATAAGAATATCATTACTTTGTGATTATGAAGCAAGAATACTTTGTTGAGGTCGACATATTCGTATCGAATACTGTATCAGATACAATACTCATTGGATACTCAAGGATATATATCAGATACACTTTCTACGTATCTGGTAATAATAAAATATTTGGGTACTTTGTGAATATTTTTGTAACGGAACCAAACCAAACTAAACCTCATGTTCCAATCATTCGGGGTCAGCTGTATGATTCCTTCATTGCCATTCCTTTCAATCATGCGCTATATGCTCATTTAAGTTAAATATTTTCATATTTTTTCTTATTATTTTGTTCAATTTTAATTTAGTTCTACCCTTACTTCTAGTACCATTAAGAGAAATTATCTCACTTTTTCGAACCGGTGCCTCTATCGGCCTCCGTTGAACATGACCAAACCATCTTAATCTATTCTCTCTTAATTTATCCTCAATTAGAACTACTACTACCATTTCTCTAATACGGTCATTTCGTATTCTATCATTTCTAGTTTTTCTACACATCCACCTTAACATTCTCATTTCCGCTACATTCATTTTGTCACTATATTGTTCCCTAGTTACTCAACATTCTGTCCCATACAACATTGTTGTCCTTATAGCTGTTCAGTAAAACTTACCTTTCAATTTTATTAGTATCCTTCTATCACATAATATGCTAAAAGTTTTCCTCTACTTAAGCCAACCGGTGTTGATTCTATGAGTTACATTATCTCCAATCTTTCCATCATTTTAAATGATTGATCATATATATCTAAATTGTTTACTGGTTGGTATTTCTTGATTTTCAATCTTAACTTTTTCACTATGTTTACTTTTTCTATTACTAAAATTGCATTACATATATTCAGTCTTACTCCTACTTATTTTAAATTCTTTCGACTCGAGTGTCTATCTCCAAATTTTTAGCTTATTGTTAATCCCCCTTCAAGTTTCATCTACTAATACAATATCATCTGCAAATAACATATACCGTAGGACATCATCTTGAATGTGCCTAGTGAGTTCATCCATAATTAGGATGAATAGGTATGGACTTAGGGCTGATCTTTGGTGTAATCCCACCGTGATTAGAAATTCTTTACTTTCTCCTACGAAAAACCTAATTGTAGTCATAGTCCCATTATACACGTCCTTTATCACCTCAATATACCTATTTGTTACTCATTTTCTCTCAAGCACCATTTATATTATATTTCTAGGTACTTTATCATGCGCCTTTTCTAAATCTATAAATACCATGTGGAGATTTTTTTTCTTTTCTCTATACTTTTCTATGAGTGTCAATAAATATATAGCCTCCATAATTAATCTATCCGGCATAAACCCAAACTGATTTTTTGACACTGTAGTCTCAACTCTTAGGCGACGTTCAATGACCCTTTCCCAGGTGATTTGCATTTAATAGTTTCTCAAAATAGTCTTTTCACTGATCATTTATTTCCTCATTTTTAACTAAAACCTTTGAGTTCACGCCCTTAATGCACTTAACTTGATTAAAGTATCTTGTTTTTCTTTCTCTAATTTTAGCTAGTTTGTAAATGTCTTTTTCTCGCTCTTTATTATCTAGTTTTTTGTACAACTTGACGTAGGTTTTTAACTTGGCGTCTCTAACTATCTTTTTAACCTCCTTATTAACTAATTTATATCTTTGGAAGTTCTCGCTATTTCTATCATTTTGCCATCTCTTAAATGATTCTTCCTTTGTTTTAACTACATTTTGTACATCATCAGTCCACCACCAAGTTTCTTTTCCCCTAAGCCCTCTACAAGAACCACTTTCGAAACTTTCCTAATGTCTTCCGTCATCTTACTTCACATAACGTTAGTTTTATACGACTAATGTCTCCTTTTTAATTTAATCTTTAAACATCTCCTTTCAAATTCAACTACTATACAAAATATCAACAAAAATTCATACGACTTTGAAGACACAAGTCTTTTTATGTTTTATCTGCTATTACATGTTAAAAGAGTATAAAATTAATATATTTATTCTTTTAGCAACAAATATTTCTAAACAAACTAACTATATAAATATTAGTTTTGATTCTTTTAATTAGTTACTTCACTTTGTGAATATGCTATAATGATAAGATATATACTTTTTTTGAAATTAAAGGAAAAGTGTCAATTTTGCTTATTATGTTAAAAATTACCAAAATATATAATTATTAAGTCGGTAGATAATAGTAAAAATATGAAATGTATTTTACTATTAGACGTATCCTAGCTGTACCCATATCCTACTTTTTTGGATTTTGTCGAATCGTTGTATTCATATCGCATCGTATTCGTACCCATATCCATGTCTGTGTTTCATACCTTTGTGATAAGTAATTTTTTTGTGGTAGTCCTCTAATACGATTTTCGCCTAATGGATCATTGTAGTCAGTAATCCTCATTTTTTATAGACAAAATATAGCAAACATATGTAATTAATAATGATGACTCTCATCCTTCAACTAGAAAGATGGAGAGAAAAAACATATTGAACAAACAGACTATCCCTTTTATTAGTAAATTTAACATACAACTTTAACACAAGAAGTCTTGAACATATTTCTTTCGTAGTGAGATAGTGTGGAAGGTATGAAGTGTGATATAGTCATTTAACCAATTTTCAAAGTTTGTACACATATATTTTGTGGCTATAGACATGATCTAAAGAAGCATAAGATATGTCACCAAAGTAGTGTCGAACACATATACAAATCAAACCAAGTCTTATGTCCCAATCATTTAGAGTCGGCTATATGAGTCCGTTTTCGACATTCATTTCGGTCATGCGCTATACGCTCATTTAAGTTAAATATTTTCATATTTTTTCTTATTATTTTGTTCAATGTTAATTTAGGTCTATCCCTACTCCTAGTACCATTAAGAGAAATTATATCACTTTTTCTAACCAGTGCCTCTATCAGTCATGTTGAATGTGACCAAACAATCTTAATCTATTCTCTCTCAACTTGTCCTCAATTGAATCTACTCCTACCATTTCTCTAATACGGTCATTTCGTATTCCGTTTCTAGTTTTTTCACACATTCACCTTAATATTCTCATTTTCGCTACACTCATTTTGTCACTGTGTTGTTTCCTAGTTGCCCAACGTTCCGTCTCATACAACATTGTTGTCCTTATAACTGTTCGATAAAACTTGACTTTTAATTTTATTGGTATCTTTCTGTCACATAATATGTCAAAGGTTTTCCTCCACTTAAGCCAACCGGCGTTGATTCTATGAGTTACATTGTCTCCAATCTCTCCATCATTTTTAATAATCGATCCTAGATATATAAATCGTTTACTCATTGGTATTTCTTGATTTTCAATTTTAACTTTTTCACTATGTCTACTTCTTCTATTACTAAAATTGCATTGCATGTATTTAGTTTCGGATACATATCTGAAGTAAAATATATTTATTTCACCTTTTAATTATGGGCATGGCTAAGAAAGTATCGAATGCGTGTCCGAGATTATCCAATAAGTGTTGGTGTTGTGCCACGTCACCTCTTTGGGAAAGTTCGTGCTTCTTAGGTAGTATAAAACAAAGAGATGCCAAAATAGTGTTGAGAAGAATAATTTTGTAGCTCTTGAAGTTCTGTAGGATTCCTTCTTAATGTTTCGATTTCTGACAATCAAGAATTACCATATTAAAGTGCTGAAGGCGATGCACCAACATTAATTCTCTCAACCTAGTATTTGGTTCTAACAAACTTTCAAGATGAGTTGAATTGTCCCATTTAGACATGTTGCGTTGCATACTAAGAGGACTTAGAGAATGAAAGGACATTGACTGCCACATTGCCTCATAAGTCATAAGTTAATGAGAGGAATTATTATATAGATCTCCCATATATCTTTCGCTTTCAACCCAATCAATAAAAGCCGTTAGCTTAGTTAGGATATTATGTACAAAATTTGTGTCAATTTTAGATAATTCAAACAAAATGGGGTCTATTTTGTAAAAATGCATTTTTTTGAGTTTGATCACTAGATAGAGAGTAGTACTATCTAGTTACAAGAGTTCAATCTAAAAGCATAACCTACACGAAAGTCTTAAGTTAATTTAATAAACTGACACCCTAAATGAAAATAATGAACCTTCAAATCCCTATTTGAACGAATTTGGATTTATAAGTTTGAATATTTCCTAAAAACATTGCATTGAATTTACTCCTCCAATCTCGACGATTGAAGGAGTTAAATGTAGCATGGTACTATTGCATGAGAATTCAATCGGTAGTTGATAATGGAAATAATTGCTCCATGCTTCATGAACAACTGAGTGTTCATTCCTACATCTAATGACATATTTAGTCGCAAAAGAATTAATCTTTAGGCAATTACTGGATTTCTTTCTCAAAGTAGTGAAAGTGAAGATCATTGGTGATACAATCTATATTTCTACAACTGAAAATTAGTTTCATCACCAAAAGTAAAGGAATTCTCTGCCAAGAAAACCGCCAATAAAAGTATCCACTTGTCGCATTTGAAAGTTGATAGTCGGTGTCTATTTTTTTTGGGCAAAAATGACAATATTTTCCAACAAAACTAGGTTAATCACAAGAAATGTGCTAGACTATCAAAACTGTTTTGTCGCTAAAAGAATTACAAATTGACTTTTTAAGCAGTGCTTTTAACTGGTCATTCTGGATATTAGGTTTCTCACCTGACTTGATAAGTTTGTCATTGAGGGGCATTTATTATTTATATATCTCAATCTCTAGTGAAGACCAGCTAGCAGCTTGATGCAATACAGACGACAAGAATTTTTGGTATTTTATTTAAACGTGGTCAATGTCGTTCAATTAGGAAATTCTAAAAGATTTTATTTTATTTCCTAATTTTAGTAAAAAATATTTTATGTTATTTTCTAATTCAATTAAGATTTTATTTTATTTAGTTTCCTAATTTATTTGGGATTCTAGTTTTCTAGTTGCTTTAGAGTTTCTACTACTATTTAAAGTCTTGTAAGTCTTAGGGTAAAACAACTTTTGATTATTGAATACAATTGAGAGAGTTGTTTATTTTCTTCCCAATTCTTAGGAATCAACAAACTTATTGAAGTCTTTTGGACCGGTATTCTTTGAGAATTAACAGACTTAAAGTTTGAATCTAAACTGGTATTTGTTCTCAAATCAACGGTTTATTTTCATTATCCCTTTTTAGTCCATATACCTTTCTTTTTACTCACTTCCCAGCATTAGTGACCTATTGGCCTGGTCCCTTTGCCAGGTTGATGTCCAGGCCGATTTTAAAAACTATGGGCGGAAGGAGATCAGGGCCACTACTTGTGATTCGGCGAGCATGCTTGACTCCTTAAGTTGATGTGGAAGAATGTTATCTAATGACGGCAAATGACAGTGTTAACATCAAAACCCATATTAGAGACATTGTTTCCATTGATAATATAAAGGATAGATAATGGAGGTTCATGAAGATAAAGTTATTGTTGAAGTAATGCCGTTATATGAGAACTTGGATGTTTGGAGCTTGACAGAATACCAACACGAGCAAGACATAGAGTTAAAAGACGTGGAGGGAGATTGTAGTGATATTGGCGGGACTATTGACACGAATAATGGTGGGAAAGAAGCTTTCATCAATTTTTCATTAGGTCCTTCTAATACCAAGGCTCTTGGATCAAGTATGGGAGTTCTGTCTTCTAAGCCAAGGTGAATTCAAGCTCATATAGTTTTCCAACTGCATATGGTTACAGTTTTCACTCTTTCTATGGTGATCCATTTTGGTTTGAATTTTCACAAAAATATGTGACTAAGAAAGCTTTAAGTCATCTTATTTTCAACCCCTTGGAGATGGATGATAATGGGAGTAAAAAGTTGTGGTCATGGTCAAGACAAAAATACATGCGGATTGGTTCTATAAATCGTCTGCAAGCCATTAATAGTCAAACTTTCGGCATATCTAAAGGGTTCAAATTTTAGGGTGGTCAAAAGTATTTGCAAGTTCAAACAAATATCAATGGAACGGTCGAAAGCCTAAATTTAAGCGAAGATTCAAATTTCGAAAGGAATTCGAGGACAAAGTCTTTCCTACTGGAGGAGAATGATGAAGTACAAATGGCAAGATTTTTTTTTTTATTTGAACGTGATCAATGTCGTTCAATTAGGGAATTCTAGAAGATTTTATTTTATTTCCTAATTTTAGTAGAAAATTATTTTATGTTATTTTCCAATTCAATTAAGATTTTAATTTATTTGGTTTCTTAATTTATTTGGGATTCTAGTTTTCTAGTTGCTTAGGATTTCTACTACTATTTAAAGTCTTAGGGAAAAACAACTTTTGATTATTGAATACAACTGAGAGAGTTGTCTCTTTTTTACTTAATTCTTCTGGTATTCTTAGAAATCAACAGAGTTATTGAAGCTTTTAAGACTGATATTTTTTATGAATCAATAGACCTAGAGTAGGAATCTAAACCGGTATTTGTGCGCAAATCAACGATTTATTTTCTTTATCCCTTTTCGTTCTTTATACCCTTATTTTTACCCGCTAGCATCACAGCAAGGTAAGAAATATTCCTCCAAGAATTATTTTCTTGTGAGTTAGCACATTTTGGTTGTGTCCCTTTATATAAGATACAGGAGTGAGACACGCTAAGAGCAAGGATCAAAATATCGTTTCTGCGCATTGTTTCGGTCACCTAAAATTGGAAACGTTTTGAAAATGTTTCGAAAATATAATGAAACTGAATAAAAATTTAGGGATTTATTTTCAAAACATCTCAAAGTATTGGTCTAAATATAGTTAAAGATCTTGAAATACCTCGAAACATTCCTAAACATTGGTAAAACATATTGAAACATCTGGAAAAAAATTCAACACTCCGAAATACCTCGAAATATTGGAATTTCGATTCAATTAATGATTCGTTTCGGTCTCCGTAGAAACGGAAATATTTCGGACATTTCGACACGATATTTTGATCCTTAACTGAGAGCTAAACAAATTCTAGCAACCAATTCCGTACAACATGCTTGTGCGTTCATGATCTTTTGGTTGTGCTCATGCACGACATCTTGGTCCAATAGATTCTTTACCGTGTTTTCTTTGTTTATCATTTTTCTAGGTTGCACCTCATGTTCCTCTTGACTTGATCTATTACTTGCACATGTTGTCGTATGCTTCTTCAATATCGATCAGAGAATTGCCCCACCACTCTTCTATCATCCTTTCTCCCTGTTGGCACTTAGTGTTACTTTGCCTTGGTGCTGATGAATATTTTTCATCTAGTCTTGCTTCGTTTATTGTGATTTCGAAGCTTATAATTTTTGAGGCATATGTACCTCTTCTCTGTATTTGTGTTACCTTTTACTTCTAGATGCTGTGCCACGCTTAATGACAAGTATGGGCTATTCGTTATCTCTAGGCATTGTTCTAGTACGCAAGAATCAAAATTTCGTTTCGGTGCATTGTTTCGATCACCTAAAAAATGGAAATGTTTTGATCCGTTTCGAAAACATAATGAAAAAAAAAAATTCAAGAATTATTTTTCAAAACATTGGTAGAAATATACCAAAATATCTTGAAATACCTTGAAACATTCCAAAATAATTGTGCAAATACATTGAAATATAACAAAACATTTCGAAACATTATGGAATACCTCGAAATATTAGAATTTCGATTCCATCACTGATTTGTTTCGGTCTCCTTGAAAACAGAAACGTTTCGGATGTTTCGAAACGATATTTTGATCCTTGGTCGTATGGCATTTGAGTGCAAACTCTATGCAGGTGTGTGAGTGGGTGCGTATGTGTGAGGGTGCACATTTATTGTTTCTTTGATAGGATGAAGGTTTACATTTAAGGACAAACACTCTGCCATGAGAACAAAGGAAGCCGCACCATCTCCTTGCAGCTTTGCCTGCCACCCTTCGATGGTATAGTAGAATAAATCGCAAAGCCGCCTTTGGCCCTCCGCTTAGTAAACCCCTCTTCGAGCCTCTACTGAATTTTGATCGCTCTGGTCCTTAGTAGCGTTGACAAAGTCAACCTTTGGATGTTGTTGTGACCCTTTGGTTAGGGATGTTGGCTTGCCCTTTACTAGTAGGGGTCTACCAGAACTCGTGCTTTTATTCGACCAATCTCTTTCATAGCTGCGTTTGCTTTAGGTATTGTTAGTCAAATGTGTTGCGAATGGCTACGTGCACATGGATGTGTATGTTGGGATGCATGAGTTGTATTGTGTGTTTGCATCGGTGTAATTGTGTGCATGCAAGTGGGCTCATGCGGGTGTATGTCTCTGTGTGCATGCGCACCAGTTTGGATCTGTTTGGATTGTGAAAAAGTCTGCCTGAAATTTTTATTTAATGTGTATTATTGATTAAGCTGATAAATCTTTCCTTTATAGTCGATCCCAGATCCCTTGTGATTTTGCCGACTTCTTAACATCCCGCACCTTTGATATCCAGTGACCTTGTATTTCCAAATCCTTACAACTTATCCAAAACCAGTAGTCCATGTCCTATGTTGTGGTCTAGCATTTATCTAGGAGGTTTAAGGGCATAGACAGCCCCGTCAAGTATCCTTTTGACGAATGCATCACAAGAACTTCTCTCCAGTTGAAGACTTTTGATGTTTCCTCCTAAAAGACCTCTAACATGATATTTGTACGTGTTTTTGTTCACCTTGTTTTTTTTCAGTCTTCTTTCTTGAGTTACTTGGAAGAAAGAAACATGAATGTAACAATTGTGAAGTGCGGAAAATGGAAATCGGATAGTTAGTGACATGAAAATTAAAGCTTCCACTTCTATAGTATACCTTGTTTTGGACTGAAGCAATATTTAGGTTGATAAAGCCCAGCCCAAAAAAAAAAAAGCAAAGAGAGAAATTGGCTTTCATCTTCCATCTTGTATGCCCAATTTGGAGATTGTTAATAGGCGCATGTTACATTAAATACAGATTATAAATTTTTGACTAGTCTATAATTGTCAATTCTTAATTTCTTATGGCTATTGTGAGATATCAGCAATGCAGTTTAATGTAAGGAGGTAATGATCTCTTGTTAGTAAATGGTTTATATATTTTAGATATGTGTGAATTCATACCCAACAAGGCAGTGATTGTGGCATCTGTTATTAGGAAATTGTGTTAGGAAATTATTTGTCATATGAAGTGATAAATCATTTAGAAGAGCATATATATATAGTAATTAATGGCTTTTATTTTACACGAGTATAATGTATACCTCATCCAAGTATCCTAAATTTCCAGATAGAGGTGGCTAGAAAATATAGATATTCCCACTTTTAGTATCAAATATGAGGACAAGACTGATATGGCAGTTTCTTTGCTCTAACATCTATTACATATAAAGAAATTCTTGTACACTGATGTAGTTTTGCAGTATTAGTAGTAACGTTTTCGAGACACATGCCTCTGCCATGGCCAAAAATAAGAGATCTGCCGCTGCCAAAGCCAATTGATTTTGGAGAAAGTTGTTGGGTCAGAATTGGTTACCAAAGGTGTAGTTGGCGTCTAGGATTTTCACTCTACGCAAAATATTTGTGCCTGGTTAAAAGGCAAAAATCAGATAATTTTCTTTGGTGCAACATGATATCTCTTGTTTTTCCCCGTTGAAAAGTGTCGCTGTTTTAATTTGCAATGGAGAGGTATCATAGACCTTTCTGGACTAAATGCAGATTCTCATTCTTCCAACTCCTGTGGTTATCAAGGTTTTTTGTTGCATTCCTACTTGTTTACAGTTAAAATTGTGATGTGCATACTCCGGTTGCCGAGATTAAAATCCTTTGCATCTGGGATAAAACTACCTACCAATGAGTGATACAGATTGTCATTATTGCAAATTTATCTATGGAGCACAATTAGTGATGACTGCATTTCTAGAGACTAGAGCTCTGTTCTGTAAATTCAGATAAAGTATTGGGAGTATATCTTTTTTCAAGTATATCTTATGTACTCAACATGCATATTTGTCTTAACTTTTTTTTTTTTAAAAAAATTTCCCTGTAATTAGATTGCATCGAGGGGTAAGGTACATAAGTCCCCCCTAGCCAGGTGTGATTCATTTTAAAAATCAATACAATTCTCTCATACCGTCGAGGTTCTATAAAAAAAATTCTTTTTTCCAAGTCTAGACTTTCAGAAGAGGCACTTGATTTTGGAATATTTTTTTATAGTAGATACCATAGTTTGAATGTGTACACACAGTGCTTTTCACAATTTTGAAAAGTACGGTGCATTTTAGAGAATACCATATGCTGTTCATGAATAATAATCCCTGGTTTTCTGTAAATTATGTTGATCATTTTTATTAGAAGCTTGGACAGTGACAGTCTGAAAGATCAATTGTTTTTCATTCCTAATTTATCACCCACAGGACAATGCTGGACTTTATACAACTCTTGATTGCAGGTAAAATGGAGGCAAAATTTGGAGGAAAAAGAGCAGGCCTTAGCGCTACTTTCAGAGGAAAAGAGATTAAAGGCGGTAGCAGAAGCCAATTTAAAAAGAAATCTTGAGTCCTTGAACCAAAAATTGGAGATGGATTCTAACCGTCTAAAGGATGATATACAGAGACTTGAGAATGAATTATCCCGTCTCCGAATCTGCGACCATTCATCTAGTAGCTCATCCCAAGGAATGTTGGATAGTGGTGACAACTGGAACAGCATGGTAATTCCTCCTGGATCATCTAGTTCACATGATTTTTCTGAAGAACCTATACGTGACAGGCTATGCGTAATCTGCTGGAAGAATGAAGCTTCTATTCTTTTCCTGCCATGTGCTCATCAAGTTCTGTGTGCAAATTGCAACGAGGATCACAGCAAGACTGTGCCTGTGGGAGGTAGATGTCCATGTTGCTATGGTCAGATTGAACAGAAAATAAGAGTTTATGCTGCAAGCTCATAGATGCAATTTGAAGTTTCTATTAACAAGTAAGTCCAAAAATATCCACTTTTATTGTCTTTCTGTACATTGAAGAACATTATGCCTGTGTGTATTTTTATCAGTGGATATGGATTTAACACTTTGTTCTATAGGTATGCTTTCTATATTTGGTAAACATAGATGACAATTAGTAGTTGTGCAAGGATCAAAACTTTGTTTCAGTGCATAGTTTCAGGCAGCCTGGAAACGGAAATGTTTCGGAAACATTTCTGAAACGGGATGGAAACAAAGAAAAATGTATTTCCGAAACATTGATCGAATCATACCGAAACATATCGAAACACTTCGAAATATAGGATTTTTGATATTCAATTACTGATTCTTTTCGGTTTCCATGGAAACGGATACATTTTGGACGTTTTAGCGTTTCAACATGAAATTTAGTTCCTTGGTTACGAGCAGCTGCTACTGAAATTACATTAGCAAGGATAAGTTCTAAAAAAGTGCACCTGGTGCATCATCTTTAGCTTTCTGTACATTTCTTCCCTGCCTTAGGGTGATACATAGTATAAGGTTGCCAGGCTGTTTCGTTTTGTTTCTAAATTAGATTGTAAACTTGTTTTCTCGTTATGTAAAACACTTGGTAAGTTCACTTGGATTGAAGTTGCCTATGGGCTATGTTTTAACATATATATGGCATTGAAATTTTCTTCACATGTGGTTGGACTTAGGTTTGGAAATATTTTTTTTGGGAGCCTTAAAATGCTTCGGGGCTTTAAAAATTTGGAAAGCCTCAATGTTATAATAATAACGTATTAGCGTAGTGTGAGTATGATTCATGAAGACCTGCAGTGTTCACGGTTTCAAAGTTAGTAAGACACTTTTGTAGAAAAAACCCATTTTTTTCTGTTATACCAGGAAAGAAGCCACAATAATCCTTGTGACCTTAATATTATACCAAACCCAGTTGGAAAGGTTTTATATCTCTGAATAACCTAGTACGGGCTACAATGGCACAGTGTAAAGCATTTTGTGGGATATGTTTGATCTCTTTAGAAGTAAGACATCACCACTGAAATACTAGTTGTGGTACACTGTAAGTCGGCAGTTTATCAATCTATGCTTGGAGGAGCATGTAGCATACATTTTATTGTCATTGTGTTGTAGAAGTTGATTGTACCACAACTCTTATGTTTCAACAATAGGTTAGGGGAGCATAGCAACCACAACATTGCCTGGAAACTACTTTTGTTTGTGTGGTGATTTTCTGGCGGCAGCAGCCAAAGTTGCAATGCAGTTTGGGATACGTATTAGCAAAAAATAAAGGTTAACATGTAAAAACCCAAATGCTGAAAGAACTTCAGCCTAAACCACTTCCTGTTGCTTATTATCCGCCCATCAGCCAGCTAGCATTTAATTAGAATAAAATTCTTGTACCATTGTTTTTTATCATTATGGAATGAAAATAAAGCAGGAGGTTATTGAAAAGGGAAAATGTGAATTGGTTTCAGAATTGTTTTTCCTCTCTGTGTTTCGCATCAGTCATGTATTATGGCGGTAATGAATTTTCCATTAACATAATTGTCAAACTGTTTTTTTCTTTTTTCCAAAATTTGTTGCAGGGGTTCTTATTGTGATTCAAATGGCGATGCTTCTTCATTTGTGGCAATATGCAGACATCAGGTGTACAAGCTACACAGTCTTCTTTTGTTTACTCCTGTTCTGGTTATCTTCCATATTCTCAGTGTACTCGACTAATTTAAAAGTTTTTGTATAAGGGAGAAGGTATACATTTCGTTTTAAACATTTGGTGGGTTGGTTTTATATTTGCTTAGTACAATTTAAAGCTACTTAAAGACTAATTATCTGTTTGGGCATTTCTATTTGTATAAACTGTTTGCTCAGTGCCTAAGGGAACATTTTCTGCTTATACTGGCTTGAGAAGAATGCTGCATGGAATTTTCTTCATCCTCTGAGTGTCTTTGGTTGAATTTTCTAAAGGTCCCTTGAATTCAAATTAGCTTCTAGGAACCATGCATGAAATAAATGCCTTGACCCATTTTTCCAGCCCCTTTTCCCTCTGGAGAAAAACCTGGTTTAGGAAACATACCCTGATCATTTTTTGAGAGTAATCCATTGGTATGCTAGTAAACTGGTTAGTGATTAGAACAAACTGGCAGTGGTAGGGAGGATTTGCTCAGCATAGTGCAAACTAGTAGATTGAGCTAATAAGTAATATACAGTGGTAAGTACTCTAGGTTAATGGACAATTATAGTGTCAAGATCATAGAAAAGACCTGGCTAAGACGCCGTGAAATTCAAATTGGAGTAGCAATTACATTGGTAAGATTTTTGGGGCTGCTTACTTTATCATCTGGTTGAGAATTCTTGATCCCATTAGTTTTAAGAGATTACAAACATACATCTGGGCCGTTTATTGGGTGCAGCAGCATTGAAATGGTTGTGAAAAATAGATTTCAACAGAACGGAGAAGAGAAAATCACTCTATGGTTTTTTGTCAGGAAAGACAGCCATTAAGTGTTCTGCAAATCCTTCCTTAACTGACATTATCTTGTAGTGATGCCTTGTGTGTTGAATGTTTTGGATTAGAAACCTTCTACAAGTTCAAGGGAGTTGTTGACAACTCTATCCTGAAAACTTTTAGGGCATGAAAGTATCTGATGATGTTAGTCATTATGCCTGTTTGGTCTTGTCCCGCATCAATAAAATAACACATCCAAGCTAGCATAGTAGTCTCGTGGGCCTCTCAATTATTGCCAATTGTTTTTTGTGTTTTAACACTGGATCAGATTTGGGCTTGGGGAGGGTTTGGGAAAAACTCAATTTGATCATGGATTCTCCCATTGTTCGTGCCACCCCTATCTCTCCATGTGTGAGTGGGGGTTGCACGCATGGTAGAGTTTTGTAGCTTTTCCTACATCAACAACATTACACTTTCTAACCAAGGAGATGAACCTTGGGACCTCCCCAGTCTCCACCCGCCATCAACTCGTTTTGAGTTGGATGCTTAAACCCATTTGCACGTGCAGGAGACTGTTATAGCTGCTATATCAATAAAATAACACCTAAACTAATACATAAACCTTGTGAGCCTCTCTGCTTATTATCAATTGGTTTCGAGCTAGATTCTTTAACAATAGTGAAACACGTGATAGATCAACAGGGATGACCACCCATGGCTAGAATTGTGAGGAGATAATATTTTGCTATATGTTGGTACATAGTGAAGGCTATTCTTCTACTTTGCAACTGAAAGCAACTAAAATATACTTGGTGATCAATGGCGATAATATAATGTCTACACATAGTTATAAACAACTTCTGCTCATAAAATATTATCTGGACAATTGGTTGCACGGAATTATGATTTGTGTTTATGTGGAAATATAATCCACACTAAATCGCAAGACAGCGTAGAACTTACCAAAAGTGTGTTATAAAACTTCTTATTATGTGTATCTTTTAGAAAAGGTAAGGTATTAAATGTTTCCTTCAAAAATGAAGTTTGGAATCTGAAGCACATAATTGTTCCGTATCCAAATTACTTCCAAATCTAATATAAATTGTGTTGTCATCCATTATCATGATAGAAATAATGAAAGAGTTGAATGAAAAGTATGAGTTGTCAGTGTCTTTATTGACTCGCTTTGAAAAATAGTAGGAAAAAAGTTCTACATTGTAATTATGTTTTTTCCAAATACAGATAGGAGCATATGATTCTTTTATGCTTTTCTTTTATGACAATTGAATTTAGTTCTATTATGGGAAAATTGAAGAGCGTGAACATCAATTTACAGATTGCATGTTAAACTTTGTTAGGACTCATTCAAGTTGAACCTTCGCAAAACTAGACTCTCACCCTGGGTGATAAATATGATACCCCTTTGACCTAATACTCGGGTACTTCTATACTTTTGGTTCTGCTAAGCAATCCTATGACTCATGATGGATGATGTTAAGGGGAAGTTAACCTATGTTGGACTTTTAACTTCTGTATGGATTGATTCAATTCTGCAAAAAAAGTTAAGACATTTAACTTGGCGTCACAAAAAGTTAAGACATTTAACTTGGCATCAGTTTCTCCTAGAGTTGATAACAAAAGAAACCAATCCCAACTTAATCAGTCATGCATTGCCGCATCGTTGGCTCCACTGGCTAAAACTCCCGTAGGTGGAGAAATTAGAATTAAAGTAATGAAGCACCTTATATAACATGTCTTCAAAACTTGCACATGTGTTGTTATGCTTCCATATCAAGCTATAGTTAGGCGTTACACGGATCACCAATCTCTAGTTGCACATTGATGCTACCAGACAATGACAGGTAGGCTTGAATGAAGCGTTAAAACAGTAAGTTTCAGGTTTGAATGAAGCCTTATGCATGGTTGAATTCATTGACAACCAATACTCTAATATAATTAATGAGCTGTTATTGCTACAATCTGCATTGTAGATACCATGGCACAATTGTGTTTTACAGATCAGCAATAGTAGCCAAAAATGGAAATTAAATTCAAGGTTGCAGAGGAAACAAACCTTTCATTAAATGAAACAACTCAACAATTTAACTCTCTTTTTTGTCACTCTGTTATCTATGTGCTGACTTATTTACTCCCCATTCTCCAAACACAACTCTCTCTCTCTCTCTCTAGATTTTACCTCTAATTTCTCTTTCTCTTCTGTCTCCAGGAGAGCAAAGCATTGGTCTAGAACCCATATTAAGATCTATTTGAATTTCAATCAACTGGTGAGTTTCTTTATGTCATGTTCAAGTTTCATTGAGTTTGTTTCTCTCTTTCTATCCTTTTGGATTTATCTCAATGCTAATAAATAATGAGCCCTCATTACCAGTCTGCATTAGAGACCGTGTCGCAATTATGTCGTACAGATCACTGATATTAACCGATATGGAAATTGAGTTATGAGTTTGTCAGGGAACAAAAACCTTTCAAGATGCAGTAAATGAAACAACTCAACAATTTAACTCTCTTCGTCATCACCAGGGTATTTATTTTCTCATTTCTTCACTTCTCACTCTCCTAACATAACTCTTCCTTTCTCTCTAGATTTTGTCTCTAATTTCTCTTTTCGTCTGTCTCCAGGAGAGCCCAGCATTGATCTAGGACCAATGTCAAAATCCATTTGAATTCAATCTACTTGTGAGTTTCTCTATGTTATGTTCAAGCTTGGCAAATAGACATCCACAAGAATTTGCTTATCAACTCCCCGCTAAGAATCGGTACTGAATGAAAATCCCTCTTGTAATTATTGAGTTTCCTTCTCTCTTTCAGTCCTTTTGGATTTATTTCAACGCTAATATATAATGAACTCTCATATCAAAAACTGTGTTAGATGCCGTGCCAACACTATGTTGTTCAGATCGGCAAGAATGACCGAAAATGGAAATTGACTTCAAGATAGGTGAGGTACAAAACCTTCTAACCTGCGTTAAATGAAACAACTAAACAATTTAACTCTTCATCACTCTGGCATTTATGTTCTCATTTTTTAATCCCCATTCTCCAAACACAACTCTCCCTTTCTCTCTAGATTTTCTCTCTAATTTCTCTTTTCTTCTGTCTCCAGGAGAGCACAGCATTGGTCTAGAACTGATATCAGACTCTATTTGAATTTCAATCACCTGGTCAGTTTCTCTAAGGTTATGTTCAAATTTGACTCAGTTTGTTAATCTCTTTCAGTCCTTTTGGATTTATGCATGTATAATTGTTATATCCTTATGTGCTGCTGTATTTATGTCTGAACTTTCTTGCGATTTTTGAGTTTCTACATATCAGATGCACTTCTCTAGTTCAATTTATATATCTGATTCTGTCCACTTACAGGTAGACATGTGTGCATATAGGTGCATATGCAGACAATAATCACAGTTTTATATGCCTAGTTGTATGTTTTTAACCCTTAATACTTGTGAACAATATCAGATCAACCTAAGGTGTAAAAATCTTTTAGTGTCTCTTGTTCACACTTACTTCTTGGCTTTCTTAAATATGGCTGTTAAATGATGGAATCAAAGGCCTCCAATCCTGTTGCAGGTCGTTATGACAGGTCCAAAAATTTGCTGTGTGACAGCCTTTGGTCCCTGTAAGAGCACTGTAATGGACAATAACAATCTTAGTGGCCCATACGACCTCAATTGGGTGTGAATTGAACCTGACCATGAGGTGAAAAATGATGGAAGATGAATATGAAGAGTTAATAGAACGTGGTTAACAATCTTTTAAGTAAATAGAATAATCAATAAGTTTTGGTATCACCACGACTGTTGCTATTATTTTAAACCATTAAAATGTATACAAGTAGATAGATAAACCTGCACACATCTAGCTTTTCTGTACATGAACATACAGAAAGATACACACGGACACAGACGGTTTACAGACAGAAACGACCGATTGGTACATCAGCTAGTTTATATCTGCTTATTTATATTTTTTCCTCCCATGCAGTGATGAATTACTCCGTAACAAAGTTGAATCCAATCCTTGATCTCTGTATGCTTATCTGTAAATAATTGCATATGGGTCTGTGTCTATGAACGTGTTATTGATAGAGCTCTTACTTGTACTTATTATCTGTTGTTTCAACTTTAGTCATATAAGTGATTAAGATAAATCCAAACACATGAAGATCAAATGGAAGTCCATGCCAAAAAATAGTCAAAAACAAACTTATCGGACCCTCTGACTCTATTCTTGTTGTGAATCGAAAACAAAGCAACAGTCTGGTTTTTGAAGGAATCCAACTCAAGAATCCATACCCACTAGGTGATCTTGTTGTCGACATGAATGGGAGGGACTTTTACATCGAATATCAATTTGAAAATGTCGTTAAGGTTGAAGATGTTCAAAAGCAGTTGGTTCTGAGGTCCTCTGGGGAAGTCGCCAGAAAGAAGATTTTGATGAATGGGTATGGGTTTGGTTCCATGAATGCTCTGAGTAATATTGTGACCGATTCATTTGCTTTTGACATTAGTGGCTCTGTAATTGATCATAGAATTTCACCAGAAGGCAAACAAGTATTCAAGGATGTAAGGAGTCTATGAAGTACTCAATAGGTTTGTGGAGAATATGATCTGAGGGGGTTGGCCTGATTGGGCACAAATGTCATGCCACACGGTATCTTTTGGCAAGCAATTTACTTCCAGGTCCGGGTTGCACCACAATCCTCACTCATGCTGACTGAAAATTGGAATAAGAGTGGCATTTTGGTTGATACTTCTGCTGAATGCTAGTCTCATACAAACCTAGATGGTGTTCGTGTTGATTCTTCTAGTCTGGAACTCTGATGCACGTTTAAAGAAGAATGCTGTGTTTAAGATGTTCAAATTTTCACCACTCCTAGCATTGGTGTTAAATCCTATGGTTGCTACTATTGCAGCCATTTATCGTCCTGGCATGATGACTTTGTCAATAGACACACAGGCTTTACGCAACCCTTTGCAAGCGGTGATTTGGTTAAAGAGCCTTCCTGAGAGGATTCTGGCTTTCCAAAGAGCTTGACGGTCTTGAGGTTGGTCAAGCAAATTAGAGAGCTCAATGGACAGGATATTATTCCAATAGAAAATGCATAATGCTCTAAGGAAAGCTAGTTGTCAAGTTGACCTTGCAACCAAAATTGAATTGAAAAAAAAAATCAGATATTGGTGCAGAAAAGAAGTGTTCAAGTTGATCACATCAGAGTCGGATTGAGCTTTTAGGGAAGTTTTGAAGAGGGGAAAAAAAGATTCTCGAGAGGCTTGAGGCTTTCTAGAAACAAAATTGTCAGCTTAAGAAACGATTGGCAAAGAGGAGGAGCAGCTGCAGTTGCAACAAGAGTTCCCTCAGCCCAAGGAGGGTCTATATGCAACACGTATAGCAGAAGACTATATGACAGTTCAAGATCGTCAAAAGCAGCGCTGATTAAGCGTCAATCAGGGTTGATTATGAGCGACAGTGTCAAAAAATTTCAGAAGGCCCCATTCTGAAAAGTTCTTGACGATTTGAGTGAGTTTGAAACATGCATCTTTTAACCCGTTATTTTTAAGCCAAAAAAATGACGTTTAGAGCACTTTTTCTATTTTATCCTGCTGTTTGGGAGATTTTTGTAGTATTATTTATTTGCTTGGTTTTTCTAGTAATTTAGGACTATTAGGGTTTCGTATTTATATTGTGTTGAGAAACTGATTCAGTTGCTTGGTTTTATTTTGAATAAATGTAGAGACGAATTCTCTTTTCTTCCCAATTGATTTGGTATTCTTAGTAAATCAACAAAGCTTTTGAAGGCTTTAATTTGGTATTATTGCGATAACCAATAGGGTTATAGTTTATGTTGTTTAATCTCGTTTCTTTATCCATACTACTCTACATTAGTCCAGAGGTAGCTGAGGTGCAAAATTCTGTTACATATATACTATAATCCTATTACAACATATGTCCTTTATATAATTACATACACTTGGACTTATGATTGCCATTTGGCTCTCTGTTTGCAGAATTTCTGAGCATCTATTTTCAACCAAATTATGACACTTATCCAAAAAAAAATTCGACGTATAATTTTTGCGACAGTTATTTAGGGGATTTCGTAACATTTCCGATTGGTTGTCTTGTATTTCTAGTGAGTTGTTCAATAGTTGGCATGTTGAATCATATCCATTATATGATGGGTTGGTTTAAATCAATTGATTGCTCTGTTGGTCTTTGAAATATGATTGTTGCAACTGTGGTCCAAAAGAGAGGCTTGCACAAAAGCTACAAGAAAAATGGTGTCTTAAGAATGTTTCTCACATACTAACATGCAGGATCCATAGATCCAATAAGATCTGTGATGTGAGATTTTCCCCAGATATGTTAGAGATGAAGCAAACATACCCAAATTAGATTACTGGAATATTGCAAGCCTATATAGCATTTTGTAACTGGTTGGTGATATATATATATATATTCACTTTTTAGAGCCTTTACAAGCTTCTTGAATCGAACGAATTACTTTTCAATACATTTGAACTAGCGACAACCCCGTGCGATGAATGGAGTGGTAACAGGGATAAGCTGACATCTTAAGTTCGAATCTTGATAATCCTTGGGGATAGGCAATGAGGGATTTATCCCTAATGAATACCTTAGTCCTGACGTGGATGATCTGTCTTGATCAGAGAGCGAATTAATCGAGGTGTGCGTAAACTAGCCCGAAAGGATGAGAACAGTCTTCGGGCTTACCAGTTATCATACACATCCGGTTAAGGCTACCGCTTCTGTGGGTATCTAACCCATTTTTTTTCTCTTTTCCACCATTACTAAGGGAGGGTTGTTGCCTTGCTGGTTTTAGAATCTCTCCAGAATGGTGTTTCACTATTTCCTCAGTAAAATCTGTATTTTTTTTTTCGATTTAGCTGTGATCGAGATTTGATTGTGCTTACTAATCCAAAAAATAAAAAATAAAAAAATGGAGTAATTTTGATTGATGATGATCATTCTGAGAAAAATAATGATCCTGCCATATTTGATTTTCCACTTTCGATTACCTTTGTCTGGCCATTGTTAATCTAGTTCTTCAAATGGAAAAAAAACAGAAGCAGGTTGGAAGGATCAATCCTGCTTGAATTGTTTGGTTTAAGGTTCACTCGACACGAATACGATACGAAATTAGAAGGTTTAGATCTTTTGTAAGTAACCCGTTTTATAAATGAAAGAACTTGACCCGATATGATTAATAAACGAATTGGGTATGAGTACAGTCAGTCAAATACACGAGCCATTAGACACGAACTAATAAACGAATCAGGTATGGGTGAAATAGTTTTTGACATGAACCTTTTAAGATCCTACACAAACTCACTACACTCGACATGATTGAGAGGCCTAGATAAAAGGCAAAATCAAGTTGCACAATGAATGCCATCAGGGTGAGGATAAACCCTGCTTATGGTGATACAATGGGCTGTAAATATCCATGTTGAAATATAAATAATTAAGTTATACTATTTCTAACAACTTTTAGAGTAGACGATGATTTTATATGGTATAGGAGCAGAGTAAATCGTGGTTTAACAGATCAAACTTTTTCTTTATATGAGCATGAGTATTTGGTCATCTTTTTGTATACTGCTCTTTTTTCCAACTCATATGCTAAAAAATTCAGTTTGGTCTTCAAGATTCTCTTAAATTTCATGATGGTAGCAGCCAACAAATTGGAGAGAAGCATGAGATCATAGACCCTGTGACTCATTCTCTTTGATTTATCATATTAAAAAAAAAATGTGTATCCAGTGCACAAGACTCTCGTCATTACGGAATCTGAGGATCTTTTGATTTACCATATGTAGTTTGAAATTGTTCACAATAGTTAACTTTTTTCCATGCAATTTTTCCATTTGTAAGCCTCTCTATTATCTCTTGACTCACACCAATAAGACTTGCAAGGTGATCAATTACACCAATCTTTCACTTTTTTTTTTTTTGCTTAAACTGCCCTTTGTCAAAACTGCTACTTCTTTTAAGAACTAGTTTTCCTTGTGAATTAAACAAGTACCAAACAGAAAATTTATTGCTTAACTGGCTTACATTAGTCATGTTAGTTCTATTCTTATATGAAAAACTGAGGCAGGTGTGAAGAATCAGCTTATATCAAGGTTGATGATGGCTTGTGGAAACCATGTTATAAATGGGCTGGCATAGGGTGGTTGTGCTGCTTGTATGGTTTGGTTTGAGTTCAGATGGCCATATCAAATTAAATGATGGATGCCATCCACGCTGAGGCTACAAGAATGGCCCGACTCGGCCACAAAAAGATAGGCAGAGTGGTAAGGCGATGGTACGACACATTAAGGAAAGAGAAGTGAGTTGATTGCGATGAGAGCCCTAACGAGTCCCTTGTGTGTAGGGTTCCAAACCCGCCCTATCCCTTGAAGCCCCATAAGCGTTGCTTTGAACTGTAGAAAACTATCAAATATATTGTCTTCTTAAATCTTGTTCGTGTCGTATTCAAATGTCGAGCTTAAAATAAAAATTAATTTTTTTCTTGGTGATTATACTACTGAGATTCATATGATTGCCACTACTGAGCAATGTAGACAGAATTTGAAAGCAAGGTATTCATTATCAAGGCGAAAAGTGGGAAAATCCATATGTTCCTTATTTTCTGCTTATACTGTTTTTGAAGAAACTCTTCTTATTCTTCCCAAGCAGTAATCTTTAGGCCTTGGGTGAGGTAAGTACATTAAGGGGCACTCAGAATCAAACTGTTCAAACCTGTAAAATGAAAAAATGATGAATTACACTGCTGTTCTTGAGTAATATCAGTGTAAGTAATATAAAGAAAAGGGAAATTAGACACGAAAGAAATGTAACTCACTTGTAATTGAGGAGAAAATAATGAAGAAAAATAGAGATTTCTAGCTTGGCAAGTTCATTTCCGGGGCACATTCTGCTACCTGCTCCGAAAGGGAGGTAAGTTCCTGCTTTCGGTGTAAGCCCCTACATTCAACATTAAGCATATTAGCATCTCAGAATGATTGGATTTTTTTTTATAGATTGGAACAAGTTAACAAAGGCAGCAGATGTAGTCATCACTGGCTGACCAAGAAGAAGTTAGCAATCTACTCATACTAGAAATTTCTTGTTTAATATATCATCCTGGAATTTCAAGATATAGATAATTTTTCTATTTCAATTGTACTGTAGTTACTTTGTACACTGTTTCAAATCTTGGAGTGGAAGCAAAAACAACTTGTTCTGGAGAATTTGGATTAACTTTTTGAAGAAGGATATCGCTGTAGTCAATATCGGAAACGTCAATCTGAATAATTTTGAAAGAATTGACCGAGGGAATACCAAGACAATGTAAGGTCTTGATAAATTGTTTGACTTATTTAACGATGGAAGTACAAACTGGTGACCAAGGAGGAGGATTATCTCTTAATCTCTCATACAATGGCTTGACTGTTTTTCTGAGGTCTTTGTAGAAGTCTGAAACATAGTTCAAGGATCTTAGGAACCTTTGTAACTGAGTTTTGTCTCTTATTTCATCTGGGAACTTATCGGCAAACTGAATAGATTTGCTAATAGGAATAATGGTCAACTGCTAGATGTTATATCCAAGAAATCTGATTGAAGTTTGAAATAACTTGATTTTATAAAAACATTTATCTATTTTGTAAAAACATATAAAATAACTTGATTTTTTTTATAAAAACACATATATATGGTTGTGTTGAACTTACATCCCATCTGGAAGGATTAAACTCCTTTGGGTCGGGATAAATTTCAGGATCCAAGTGAACAGTCCTAAACCAGGTCATAACTTTCCATCCCTTGGGAATCAGATACCCTGAAAAACATGATCTTAAGTTAATTTTCTTAATATGGATTAGTACATTTTAACACATAATTCAAGGTTATGACACCACATTTTAGTAACATATGTATCGGTAGAACCCAAAAAGAAAGAAAAAACATAGGATTAACATTGTTGGACAGTTCAAAATTGTCGAATCATGAGCTTATTCTTACTTTGATCCACTAGCAGCAAATTATTTTGTTTGGAAACAAACAACATTTGAACGAAAATTTGTATTTCATCAAACAAAAATGTTGTAAAAAGTGCATAAACAAGTCCGAAAACATCCTAGTTGAACTGAACAGAGAGGTATCTGAAATGAAAGCCATGGACTATAAACTAACCACTTATATTGACATCTGTTTTTGCCTCTCGGAAGACCACAAATGAGAAAGTCACTAAACGAAGTGTTTCATCGATCACCTACAAATATTCAAGAAAAAAAATGGTCGCGATAAGTACATTTTGAATGAGAACAGATACATTAGAAGCTACATATAATGTCACAAACCTGGGACAGGTACTTCATTTGTCGAACCTCTTTCAGTGTCAAACCATTCTGTGTAGGTGGTCTGTTCTTGATGATTTCCTCTTGTTCTTCCTAGAATATTGTCCATCAAATATTTAGAAAATTGGGTTTAAACCTTGGGAGGAAAAAAGATAGGAAAAACTTGGACCTTTGAATCAATGAAACCATATTAGCCAACCAAACACAGAAAAAAAGAAAAAAAAAACTCACAAATTTTCAAGAATTTGGAGGTGAAAAAAAAAATAAGGCCTGATACTGCCAAATTCGAATACAGGAGGAGGAATTAAGGAGTAGATGTTGTCGCGGGCATAAGCTAAATTTCAATACCTTAGCTCTTTGGAAGAATTCAGGGTGCTTCTGTAGGAAAATAGTAGTCCACATTGTTATGTGTCCAGAAGATTCATGACCAGCATTCAAGTACATTACAAGAACATCTATGATTTCCTCATCATCCAATTTTCTACCATTCTCATCTTCAACATCCATCAAAGCATCCATCATGTCTCTTCCCGATATTGGTGGATTCTTCCTTCTACGCTCCCTTCTCTCATCCACTATGGATTGAAAAATTGCCACCATTTTTTTCCGTGCCTGAAACTTAGATAGTTATTGATGGACTATCAACGGTATGTTCGTGAAGTAGCTGAAGAAATTCATGCTTCTTGCAAAAACTTTTCATATGTTTCTCGAACCCGAAGTCCTACATCCTGTATAGTTGAATTTGATTCTTTGGGAGCTATCTTGCCAAAGGGACATAAGGCACCATGTGTTTGCTCATGAAAACAACTACTTACTCCTCGTGGTTTTCATTTTTACGTGTCAGATAAAAAAAAGGGTATATCCAGTGCAAGAAATGTTAGATGTACGAAGTCTTACTTTTCAAGCAGGGATCGTTGCGCCAAAACCTAACACGTTTTAACAAATAATTGTCCTAAATATGCTTCTTGGAAAACCATAAAAGATGTTTCTATAAGGTTGGAACTCTTAGATTGAGTTTGAAAGATGAAAAAAAACATAAATAAATAGACATAAAAGGTGCAAATTCTAACCTTGAGGGCTTTATGGTAAGCAAATCCGGGGATATTAATCTCCATGGCTCTAAGTCCATAATTAAGAGCTGTGTACTCTCTCTCCAAAGCTTCCATCACCTGCTTACCCTCTGAGCTTAGGAAAATGTGCATGATTATCCTAAACGTAAGCTTTCGAAGTTCAGTTAAGAACTCTACTTGTCCCAAGCTTGCCCATTTATCCAAATCTGATACTACATTATCTTCAATGTACCCCATATACATGGACAATGCCTCATGACCATTAACCGGTGCAGCTGTTAATCGACGCAGCCTCTTATGCTCATCAGATGAAATGCCAATGAATGACTTCTTCCCAATGAGGTTCAATGTGGAAGTAGGCCAGCCTGGTTTGAACGATTCGTCATCTGATAAAACTCTCCGACATGCCTCAGGTACTGTTACTATGATACTTGGACTGCCAAACATGAAGGTCTTGTACATTCCAGTGTGTCCAAATCTGCATTACATGTATGAGTACTTTTGAGTTTTCCAATAGCAAAATTTCATGCAATGTGTCTAAATTTCATCCCTAAGTGTACGTATAAACACTAAATAACTGGATACATGCAAAACCGTGACCTAAGTGGATCTCATTATTATTCAATGATGGAGATTGTACCATATTATTTGAGATGATAAAAAAATTTGGTAAGTATATCATTACTTATTGATATATGTATCTCAAGTTTACGTATCAACCACGAAACTGAAGTCATAGGTTTTTTACAGGAGAGTTCCATACTGTCCTTGTCAATACTAAATCGTACTTTGCTTGTAGGCTAAGCTGGATTATAGCTGGTATGGGGAATTTTGGTAACAACGTGCAAGAATCTGCCACACACACACTCACACACTCTGAGAGAGAGAGAGAGAGAGAGAGAGAGAGAGAGAGAGAGAGATCACCTGGCAACAAAGCTGGAGATGAAAGAGTCAGGGTCAGTGGACTTGAAAGCTCTAAGGAAGGACCACATATTGCCAATGAAAGGCCAACCCAAATCACCTGGAGGCAGAGAGAACCTCTTGTCACCCAACTTGGTTTCATAGAGCCACAAGTTCACACTTCGAAGCACCCACTTCAGAGCCACCACACCACCAAAAATGGCCACAAACACCACCCAAGTGAAGCCCAACTCCATCATGGCCACCAAAAATGGCCACAAACACCACCAAATAAGATTGTTTGAGTTTCTGAGAGAGAGAGAGAGAGAGAGAGAAACTCACATTCCTCTCATGGGTCTGTTTCTGATTGTCATGTAAGAGTGTATATGCATGTGTATGTTACTATGTTTATATAGAGAATGAAGAGAGAGAAAGGAGGTTGGATGGAGGATGTTGAAAAGGAAAGGAGATCAGATAAATGTCGTTGGGAATAGAAGAGGGCAGATACTAGGGATGTCAGTGGACCGAAGCGGGGCGGGCGTGTACATCTGCAAGAGAGAGCTTTGCCTATATCTGCTTGTCTTGTCGTACTGTCTTTCTATTTGATTCTCTTTAGAGATGGGAATCATTTCTGATTACGGATCTGTATACCTTTGAATACTTGGGGTTGGGGGCAGTTCTTCCGTCACTCTCTCTCCCTATATCCACTCTTTCTCACACATATTAACAAAGAAATTGGTGCAACTGCTTCTATGTAGTTTATGAGTATATGAGCATGCAGAGTTCAACGGTGTAAGATATACATTTTGTTTTGTCATTTATCATAAAGAAGGTAAATAATGAATGAAAGAGAACACCGCCCATCACTTTTTTTAATGACAAGCACAAGCTTATCTAAGAGAGAGAATCTTAATTTAATGTGTAACAACTAAATTAATGTCCAGTTGAAAATATTTTATCTTTCTTAGGTAAAGCTTAGTTGACACTGCACCTCTAGAGTATCCTTGAAATAAAGTTTTATATTTCTTTGAATTTTTTTTTTTTAAGTGATTATTTTAAACCCATTGACTTAATTTTTTGGCTCTGATATTTAGTTTTATTACACGGATACTCCGTCACGATTCAAAAACTACATTTAAACCCCATTAAATGGACGTCGTTAACGGCATAAACATAAAGACCATTTTACCCTCAAATTAACTACTAATCCACACCTAGAATCATGACCATACTCAAGACCCAAGAACCTTCCTCCCCTGAAACACAAATATGTACATGTGATTCGATACATCGTATATTTGTCGACAAATGAAAAAGACTACATCGATGTATTATTCTCTTGGGAGCTGATGTGGCTTTGATGTGGGTATGGACCCGTAAGTTTGTAATTCGCCATAGATCGTGGGTTGGAGCGATAACGAATGTTTATTTTGATAGAACGAATGTTTATTTTGATAGAACAATGTGTATTGGTACGAGAAAGGTAATTGATCTTTCCCAAAAAAAATTGAATATGATGGCGAAGCAACATATAGACCTCAGAGGGTCTTGGCCCCTTAATTTTTGGGAAATCATCTCTTGACCCTTCAACTTTTATGCCGTTTTGACATGAACCCGCTTCACTCGATACAATTGACAGGTCTAATTATCTTACAATGTAAATTTTCTTATTCTGACATGAATCTCCCGATTTAAATGTCTAAATATAGCTATGCTCGAATGGGTTGATTCTTCTTAGTTTCATGGTTGGTGATCTACAATTGAATTAATCGAGGGAGAAAGTAGAATTGGAGAATGAAGATATAAAAACTGTACATCATAAAGGCAAATCATACTCATGAGGCCTTGACAATCCCAATATACCATGCTCCATGTTTCCCAAAAGGAACAACAAAAAGATGGGTTGAAGTTAATTCAGATCTTGAGTTTGATTTATGTTGGTCTCACACCTAGTGATTGCGATTGGAATAGCTATCTAAACCCCACAAATGTGTTAGCTTTTTCCATACACGAGAGGCTTCCAAAATGCTTGTTGTCTTTTTTTTTTTAGTTCAACAGTCAGGAAGTGTTCGGATCAGTTTATGCGCATCTCGACTAATTCTTTCCCATTTTCAATCAAATGCAGGTCATCTACGTCAGGATTAGGATATCCATGAGAGATAAATCCCTCATAACCTGACCCCAAAAAATTATCGAAATTCAAACTCAGAACGTGTGAATTTATAATTTGTCCTTATTATCACTTGACATACTCCTTAAAGTTACTTATAGTCTTTGTGTGGCTATTTGTGGCCTCACTTCTAACATGCACGACATTTACTTATATGACATTTTAATGGGTTATACGTCTAATTAGTGGTAACTTTTTTGAGAGAGCGGCAATGGTTTCATTGATTAAAATTTCATAAAATCATGATTATCAATTGAGTTGTGTCGTGTTTGAACTATGTCATTTTGAATTAACATGAATATTATTACTTTAATTTAGCTTTATTTGATGAATCTTGTCGGATGTCCCAATACTAATTCAAAATTTCGAAGTGTTTATTATCAACCATTCTTTCTCTCAACCAATTCCATCACCCAGAGACCCACATAACTTAAAATAGAAATTCTAAATTGACCAGATTTGGAGCCAAAATGATGTGGTAAAATTCAAACGACCAATCAGGTTATTGATGGCCCTCTAATATGTCGAGTGTCGAAAAACTTACACATTATTTAGACCACAATTTTGGTCAAAATATTAGGTCAGAGTAGCATGACTGAACCTAAAAAAACTTATTTGATCCAAATATTAATAAATTAATTAAAATCTTTTAATTTTACCATAATTCTGTAAAAAATAGCTTCCAAAAAAACATGAAGAAAACGGGGAAAAAATTTTATTTTTTTGGCTATTGATTTTGAGTTGAATGATCTGTAACTATTAATTGAAAATATAATAAAATATAAAAATTTTACACATGACGTGTTTTTATTAAATAAAAAGTGAAAAATACAGCATCGAAAAATAATATTTCAGTACTATATTAGAACTCGTTCAAATGTTTAAAGGTACACTCTCAACTAAGAGCCTTTTACAAGTACTCTTATATTAGACATCCTGTGCATGACATTTAATATCACTCAAAGTTTTAGCAATAGCTTACAGATTTCCTATTCACCATCGGTGAATCGTACCCAATCATGCGTCTTTTGAACTTATGATAGTAGAATCAACCTTGAATGCATACAATCACTCACAAACCACGTGTATTGGTTAATGAAATTCAAACTCAGAACGTGTGCTTGTTTACGTCTCGCTTCTTGTTCAACTACTGACCCAACTCGTTCAGATTTATTTCAACCGACTCAATCTCGAGAAATCAACTGTACACAAATTCGAAACCATTTGCACCTAACCATCCCAAAACATTGAGAAAAAAAAAAAAAAACAAATAAATCACATGTATTTAATTTATGAATGCCATCAGGATCAATAGACAGCCATCAAGAAAAGCTTTGCATGCTATAGTTCATATCTGCATTACCGATTATTTCTAGACACTTTTCAATTCAATTATTCCTCGATCTCACTTCGCCCCTTAAGCTATTCAATTTCTTGCATTACTCCCCTCAACTATGGTTATTGATTTCACATTGTCCCAAAAACAAACGTTTGTTATCTTTTTAGCGAAAAATGTCCACGTGTCTGAGCAAAGAGAAACAAAATCACGTAGTTTGAGAGTTCAAGTAAAACAAACTTTCATCAAATTTGTAACTAACATTAATCATTGGAGCAATGTAAAAAAAAAATAACCGTAAGACGAGTACCATGATTGAGGGGGTCAAAGTGTAATTTGTCCTTGGAGTGATTAAACTTCTTGTTTGGTATCTCTAAAACACTCCTCATAGGGAGGGAATGCCTAACTATCTCAAAATAGGGGTGGATAAGATGAAAAGAAGAATTGGATAGAATTTTTTATATCAGAAAAGCTTATACGGGAAATGCTATTAAATTGATTGAGGATGGTTGTTTGGCCTGCTCTCAACCGAAACAACCGACCCTGCTAGAGGTATGGAACAAATGAATCAATTCTGATGCTTAAGTACAATTAAAAGTTCAGTAAAAATCTCTGCATAAAACAATCACCAACAAATGTCAATGTATGCAACATGTGAAAAAGCAACAGTATGTGATAGAATCTAAGAAACTGAAGCAGGCATACCAACAAAAGGTGGTCTCTGAGAATTATATAAAGGTAAAAATTTTATTTAATCCCCTCAACTATACTCTTATCTCACATTACCCTTCAACTATTATGTTTCTCACAAATCCTCCAACTGTGGTTACAAATTGGATGGAAAGTCGGGTCATCCTGCCCCCAAAATAAGTGATTTTGCTTCAGTTTCGTCCCAAAATCTAATAACACATTGACAATTTCCATCTAAAACATAACAGACATTTGGTTTCAGAACTATGTGAAACAAAATCAAGTAGTTGATGAGGCAGCATGAGTCGAAGGTGAAGTGAGATTCTATAACTTAAGAAGGCAAAGTATAATTAATTCTCATGTAAAATATCACCTTGCCTTCTTCAATGATGAACAAGCTGGTACTTTGAAATCTGCCATAAACATCTAGAGGGCTTCTTTTGTCACTGTAGGTGCAGTTTGCAAAAAGGTTATGCAATCAAAATGACCATGTCTTCTTCAATCAATAACAACTAGATGCTTCATAATCTAACATGGCACCTTAGCTTCTGTTATCACTTATGGTGCAGTGTGCAGGTGGTCATACTATCAAGATCAAATTGTCCTATTGTGCTTTATAGTACACCTGAAACAAGAATCCAGTTAATATTAACAGGTTTCTTACTACTGATCTTGTTTTCTCTTTGTTTTTTTACTTTCTAAAGAAGGATACAGTGTGCACAAGATCATGCTATCAAGATAAGATCTGAAAAAAGAAACCATTTTATAAATAGGTTTAAACAACAGTAAAGGTCACCAAAGGACTTGTAGTCTAGTACACACGATGTAACAAATATAAGGTGTAATATACGTTACGTAAAGAAAATGAAAACGAAAAACTGGAGGTATGAGTTTTTATTTCGGATTCACACCCTTTCAGAATAAGAAGACATGCATGTTTTAAAGTCCAAAAGCATATAAATGTACATTTTAGTGATTTATAATGAACTGTATTTTATCGTAACATGATTTTGATATGTGAACTAAACTTGTTTTCAGTGAATTATAATGAATTTCACTGTATCATACATGTAGATTCCCGGATTTCCGACAAGAAGCGTAAGTGGTTTTGCCGAATGAAGTTGTACTTGGTTCATTACAGTGTACACGGTAAAGTACATCTAACTCTTTGAGATTTGTCAATAAATCACGCAGATCCCCTAGGGTATGAAAAAAAACACCACCTTCCCCTGAAGTTTGGTATGTTGTAACACATGACCCCCTTGATATTAAAATTCGTTCAAGATGCCGTTCTATCTGACAACATATTTCCATCAAAAAAAATCCCAAAATACCCACCCATCATATTATAACTTAAATCCCATAAAAAACCCGACAATTCTATTAAACCCCCATAAACCCAATTTTTTTTTGACAATGCCTCAGCCCTCGGCTAACAATGCACACCAACTATTAACCACCCCCACCACCACCCATTCTACTGCAACACACTTTCCCCCATCCCCCACCATCCCAACATGCCGTCCCAAGTACCTACCCACCCACCCCTACCTTGCTAAAAAACTCCCATGAAACCCACCACCACCCATCTTCTTCCTCTCTCCATGCCTCCCTCCTCACAAACACACACTTGCCAGAAGCAGACACAAATAGCAGAACTCACACAATGCACGCACAAATTATGAAATGAAACTTGTACAGTTATCATACTTTTTTGTAAATATTGCTAATTAAATAGCTACATGGAGTTAAAAACACTTTAAAGGACAACTATGAAATTTAACCCTTAAGGTTTGTCGAAATCAGCTCAAAGGGGATTTTTTGTCACGATTTACCAAACTCAATGGTCTCTAGGTCATTTCGTAAATGTCAACAGGTGCATGCAGTATTTAACCCAAACTCACAAGTGTTGACATAAATAGCCCTAAGAATTCCATACTTGGCAAGAAGGGTTAGATATATATGCAATTCGTCCCCCAACATATTTGATTAACAAGATCCAAACTGGATAACCTGCTGCAATTAGCAAAAACTGATGACTAACCCAAGATATATGAGGTAAGTCACTTGTTCCACACATTACTTCAATAAACCAGCACAAAGTACTCAGCAACATAAACAACCAATAATTGCCAAACGCCAACATATACACCGCTTGCAGCTTGTAAATGAATCGTGGTTTTTACTTCCTGTTTAGATTGTTGGATTATGCGTTCTACACTTCTACTTGTTCCACCACAGAACAACCCAAAGCACAAATCTCCTTTCAAGTCAACCAAGAATTACAAATTTAAACTAGACCATCTAGTATATTTTCTTCCTAGGTAAATAGTAATAAAAATAGCTCGGAGACAAAAAGAAAAGGAATCCAAAAAAAATGTCTGGTCGTATCATCACATATCTTTCTTTTAATTTTGTTCCCTTTATAGTCAATCATTTGATCAAGTCACTCAAAAAAGAAGAAACATATATGATCACCTTTGACCATTTCCTGTTCAAAGGGAATAAATGCATCAAGAGAAAACAGAATACAAAAACCAACTTCCATTTAATTAAAAATCTCTGAAAGTGGTGATTGCAAACATCTGTACGTGTGTAACATTATTGTAATGTTGATCTCAAGTAAAGCATAGAGAGCATAGTAAAGCATATAGAGCACTAACTACGGGTACACCATGAGTTCATGGAATCAGAAACTCTACAGCCCTAATTCACAACAGGCCACGAGGAAGTATTATACATAGCAGTCACAACACAAAACCTGATGTCCAGGCTAACCCTGAAGTTCTCCAGGCCGAACCGGTAGGGCTTTGATGTCTGGTGACGGTTGATAGGATATCGAGATCAGCTTAGACCTATACTTCTCATCGCCATCGCCATTTATACTTTCAACCACATTTGCAGTGTTTGAATCTTCGGGTGAATGTCCCAAGGCAAGATCCTTCTCGGCTACAGGGTAAGAGATGGCTATTATTGACTCCCGAGTCATGTCCACTGAAGTATCCTTGCCAGGTTCTTCCTTATCCATAAAATGGCAATCTTCTTCCTGTGGATGTCACAAGAATCAAATTTGAAAGATATCGAGATAGAATACAAGCAGGCAAACATATAGATACACCCAGTGTGCCGTAAGACTACAAGCATTCAATCAGACATCAGTTTAATTCAGTCTGGAGTCATTCGACATGCATTTAATTCACGCTTTATTGGTTGTCTGTTTCACTGGACTCGTGTTTAGAAGGGTCAACAATGAAATCAATATGGAACAGACAGCAATCCATCTACTTTTTTGAATTCTTCAATCAATCTTCTTGTTCAGTCCATAACAACAACATTAACCAGTAAATCAGGGTTCAAATTTCTGAGTAGTTCCTTTATTCACAACAAATGACATCCAGCAACAACCATTAGAGATTGTATCTAAAGGTTTAACAACAGAATATAGAATCACAGCAATGAGATCCTAAGATTTGTCCCAAGGTTGAGGACGACTTTCTCATAGCTATTAAGTATTAAAAGATGGCTCTTCTAGCCAAAGAAAAGAACATGTCACATGCTATATAGCAGATTCTAAGTAGCAATATCTAGAATTCGAGATTTGGACGTGTCCTAGTTTAATATGATACATGTTTAGAGATGGTGCCGAGTTTAAGAGCCATTTTCTTCTCCAGCCCAAGTTTCTTTGAAAAACTATCCGTTGTAGGAGGACTTTCTCTGACAAACAAAAGAGATATTTGTCCAAGTAAATTTTATTTTAAGCCAAGAAAGATATGGTATATCATACTTCCGGAAATACTAAGTTACCCAAAATGCTTTCTGGCACACACATGTACCCTCCTACTCCTCTTGGGAATAATACAAACCTAAGGCGCCAGTATGGGCTTCAACATCTATTCCATTCCTTCTCTCATTTCCATTTTATCTTAGTTTAGAAAATTGAGATTAAAAACTAAAGCACACGATTCTCTGCAACTACGGGGCAAAAGTGCATATCAATCCACTATGTCACCCCACGATCATAGTATAGGAACTATACGAAACACTTGACTCGACATAATATAAGCAACATAAGGAAATTCATCATATCTTTCAATCCTCCCATCTTAAAAGTCAAAGAGATAATTTGCATTTTGACTTCTCCCACCATGAATTAATCCAACTCGCCAAAAATTCCTTCCTCATGATCCACTAATAGCTCTTACAAAAAGCAGTGGTGAATATATCCAAACCTAGGGCTAAGCTCCATGAAACTCTTGCAAAGTGATCAGCACTTCCTCTTAGAACTTCCCAACAGCCAAGTAGTGGAAATTAGGTAGAAAACATCTCAAAATTGATGTAGCACTGTAGGAATTGCAATCAAAATGGTTAATCTTTGATGATCATTCTAATTAATTTCTTTAAAAAGCTGACCTAATAAAAGAATACCAAAAGAATCTACGAAAATAATCCAGCCCAATTTCTTCTCTTCTTCACCTCAAACCAAAGGCAGATTTTGTATCTTAGAATACATTCCAATGACATTACAAGATGTCATACTATTTCAACTTCTAATGCCTCACCCCATTTAGTTAAATCATTTATTCACTCAATTTAGATTTTCAAGGACAAAAGGGATACTAACATGATTCCAAGACAAAGTTACAAAATTAATTTCATCACAGACATTCAAACTCTAAAACCACGTCCAAGATTTAAAATTTCATTTCAATGCAACGTTTTGGCCACCTAGTAAATGAAAATGGTTCAGAAATGTTTCAGAAACATTTCAAAAATATAATAAAGATAGAGAAAAAATTTAAAAATTTGTTCCCAAAACATTGGTCAAAACATCTTAAAATACCTCAAAACTTGGTGAAATATCTCAAAACATAGAAATTTTGAAATTCAATCACTGATTTGTTTTGCTTTCTATGGAAACGAAAATGTTTCGACTGTTTTAAAAAGAAACTTAGATCGTTGACCTCATTTATGGTCTCCGTATGACTTAAATAAATGAAAATTAAGGATTTTCTACAATTGACTTGAAGATCGGATGAGTAACTAACAATCAAAGATAAATAATAGAAAAGAACGAAGTGATGGTAGTCACAACTTTTTGTTCACCCCAACATCAAGTTTAAAGGTGTAACTAGATTTGCAAGAGTTCACGAATGTCACCGGAATTAAATAGATCTGAAGAGTAAGTTTTTGGCTACAAGATAACCAACTGGGTACTGTGGTTTGAAATAATTAATGATAATTAGGAGGTTACTATTAGATTGAAACAAATGTAGAAAATTCTAGACTTGAAAAGGTGTATGATGATAAACATAAATTGTTCAAGAATGAGGATCCTACTACAATCAGTATCTACAGGAATCAATGGGAGCATATGGCTTTGATAAAAAAAATTATTTACTCAAATAACTTTCAGGCGAAGATCGTTTGAGCATGAAAATCACACCATTTTCAAGAATTCATCTTTTGACCAAAAGAGGCTACTTAATTTTACCATTTCCTACCATCTAACTATTGCAAATTTAGTACTTCAAAATTTCTCACCCTACAGCATGAGACAAATTCTTAAATGGATTATCAAATAACCTCCACATTCAGTATCAATAAAATAACTGAAGGGCTTATGATATCTGATTGTAATATACCAAAAATCATGATAATTATATCCTCTCCGATGATATATACACGGGTCTGCATGTGCCAAACTATCTGGCTATCTGCAGTTCCATCCAAACATGAACCTCATGTTGCTCAATTTACCATCATAATAACACACAAGAACTGCTCCAATCAGTGGCAGTTCTCCAGAACCTCCAACCTACAACCAAAGTAGTTGCTACTTCTTCTTCAGTAAGAATATATATCATTATGATTAACTGAATCTAGAAAAATTAACTACATTCTACTATCTTTATTTTGGTCTGTCCATTTTTTCATCTGAACAGTAGTTTTTGGCTACAAAGGTACAATTTGGAATTAGGAGTTCATGGCCAAACTGAAAGGAAGAGGAAAAAAATTTGAATTGAAAAGGATGGATATCGATTACAATAAATCAAAAACAGGTTTGAAAAGCGGCTGTGATAAACCGAGACGAATCATCTCTTTTCACCTTCTTATTCAATTAAGATATCAACATCCAGAGGAACCCAGAATCAGATTGGAAGGACAGTTGATTTATTAGGGTGAATTCAGTAAGTCGCTTTGGCTGCTTAGCTACTTTCCATCACCATGGGAGCATTTGACCTTGATAAAAAAAACAATAATCACTTCAATTCCCATGACCAACCCAATAATTCCGCGTTGAAAGATAATTAATTAATACACCCACAGCAGGGGAAGAAATCATAGAACCGATGACCCATCAAAGGCTTCACTATGTAGTTAAGTTTGAAATTCAAACATAATAACACAAAACAATCCCAATTACGAAACAATTCAATCACTACTCGATCCAAGAAAATCGAAGGCAGGTCAAAACGAGTCAACGATCACGTAAAGTAGTAATCATGGATACGACATCAATTGAAACAAACTAATTCGTAAAATTACACCATAACAATTGAAATTCAACCATAAAATCATAAATTTCCTGTCCACTAACAGCACAAAACAATCCCAATCATGTAACAATCCAAAACGTCATCGATCCGTTTACCTATACTCGATCCAAGAAAATCAAAAGCAGGTCCTCAATTGATACAAACTAATTCGTTAATTCCACAAACCCTAGTCATTAAGAAAGTAAAAAGACGCATGAGCTTTACCTGTTGCGATTTTCTCGAAAGTTCTTGCTGTCCTTTTGGGCGTGTTAGCCTGTCAAGGTATGGGCTTCAACGGCTCTATCTGTTCGTATATATCTAAAAGAAAAACATTTTTTTTCCATCTTTGCCCTCCAAAAATCTAACTATGTCATCCATATCCTTTGCATTTAATGACAGAGAAACAAAATTGTCACTCCACTTCTTTCCTAATCTAGCCATCTCCTACCTCTCCATTGTCAGTTGTCTCTCTCCCTTTCTTGCGTCTTTATGATTCTCTCTCACTCGTCTTTCGCCCCTCTGCCTCTCTCTTTTTCCTAGCCGTTACATTCTCTCTCAATAATTTGCCCAATCTTCTCACCCGTCATACTTGAAAAATATTTTTTTTTCACCTTTATCCTTTAACAATGCAAGAATGACAACTTTATCCTTCAAAAAATTAATTGCATATTAAACTTAATAATTTTATTCATTCATATGATGCCTCCTAAATACCTAACGTGTAAATTTTATTCATTAAATGACCCTGCCTCAATCTCCCACATAGGCGCCCCTTCATCTATCTTTTTTTCCCGGCTGAAGTTAACGCACACTACCACCCTTCGTCTCCCTCACTTTGTCTGCTGAAGTTCTCTAACCTTCGGGTACCGCTTGCTGGTTCATTATTCTACATGTTGCCACAATTGCTACATCAGTTACGATTGGGATCCAAATATTTGCCAGACAGCGGTGTTGTTCTTCACCTGGTGCTATATTTTTCTTCCGCTCCCTTCCTCTCACACACACGGATACACCGTCATTGTTGCCATTGCCGAACTAGCAGTGCTCCTTTTCTTCTTCAACAGGTACTCCATTTCTCTTTACTAATTATTTGAGCATAACCTGATATAACAAACCCATTTTGTGTTTGTTTTCCGGGTTAGTAGCACTAACAATCACAAATTGCATGTGCTTTGTTTGAGCGTCTGCATTTTCTAATGCTATGCATTTTTCCCACTGCAATACCCTATTCAATGAATCCTGATTAAATTTCTGGCTTATAAGTAGTAGTTTTCCATTTTGTATGGTTTATTTATGCCACAGATGTTATTTTATCGAATTCCTAAGAAAGATTTTGCTTCTTCTGTTTTCATAAGAAACTTGAGTTTCAAGGTCTACTGTTTATCCAACCAGGCACAAGATGTGCCGATCACTTTCTTTGTTCATGTTGGTCCCACAATGTGGGGGCATGAATGCTTTCATCATTAGTATGTGGTGCTAAGTTAGTGTGTAACAATTTTCCAGGGAATAATAATAGTGTCCTTAATATTAGTCTTCACCATGCCGTGGAAATACTCTTTTTCCCCTTTCCTTTTCTTTTTTCACTATGTCTATGAGTAGTAGAGTACAGATTTAGATGTCAAAGGTATTTTATGCGCTTTTCTAGATCATTAATGTTTGTGACATTACCAATTAAAATTTTGAATCTGATTGCGACCATATTAGAAAAAGTATGCATAAGGAATTTGAATGTTGTCATCGTCTTTTTATTGGTATGCCGACTTAATATAGTTTTGTAGTCATTGGAAGCCTTTTCAGGTTCACTCAATGTTGAAAGAGAGGTTGGGAACTCAGCAGGATAATCTCCTATGGTTACAGGTAGTACTTTTTCCCTTTAATTTTTTAATTCCTTGAGAGTGCATGGGATATTTGTTTTCTCTGCTCCTAATAAATAGCATTCCACTTACTTCTTCACTTTTGTGAGAATTTTGCAACTTTATTTTATCGTCTTGTTGTTCAATGTTACACAAATGATATCAGGTTATGCTCTAAGTAATATCATGGTGTCTTTTTGAACAATCTAACGACAATATAACCCAAATATTTTGTTTGCAGAACCCTTTGAGTAATCATGAGGACATATATGTAGAACACCATGTTTGACTACAAGTTCAGGTATACTGAGTAGTTGCATGTCAATGAACTTTTTGTTTATACTTGTAGCTAAATTAATGAGCATTTGGTCTTTTGTGCATGACTGAAGCTTTAATAGGCCAATAGACTGAAAATGGGTTTGTTAGAGGGGTTGCAGTTGGAGCCATCTCAGGAGTGGTTTTTTCTATTGAGGTTTTTGAAGTTTATTTATGTCATCCTTTACTTGATTAGAAATTTAGTTTTTCACCCCATTGATCATGTGCACAATTTGTAGTTATATAAATTTGTTCACTATAAACTTCACAGAAAGGAGGAGACAAATAAACCATTATATCACTTTGATCCTAAAATTCTTAGTTTGGTGATTCTATACTTGAAGTTTCAAATTGCCATTCACATATTGAATAATTCTAATTATGTTAAACCTTTTGAATGTACATTAATGTGATTGTCAGCCTTTAAAGTGATAGAATTGGTCGCGAGTTTGTTCCACGATTTGGGTTTGACATTTGACATGTGCCAAATAAAAGACAAAATCTGAAATTCTATACATATGATATTTGTAGTGGATATTTGAGGATATGAAACTAAAAAATAGGTGAAACTCTTCTTGCACCGTAAGTCCCAAACCTAATTTCTCTTGAACAAAAGATGAAAACTTTTTGAGAGTTATACAGTGAATTACAAATATTTTTAGATCAAATTCACACAGTCAGATACCCAAACACAATGGAAGCATTTCCATTGCAAAGTCTAAAACATGCGAGCATTAATTTCTGGCGAACATTAAAGTGACCTCTATTGTTACCGTAGTTTTTAAGGCTACGTTGAGTGGATATATGAAGGAATGCAATGGTGCTTTTCTGTAAGGCTAAGATTTCTTCCATTATTTACATTCTCATTTTGTTTATTTGGTAGAGTTTCTGCATCATATTTCACCTGACCTCACCTAATGTGATTCTCATAAGATTCTCCACTAAGATTTGAGACCTTAGATTTTGCTTATAGATGCCTGTAAAAACATACTAAATCAAGTAGACTTTGGATTAGCCGGAGAATTTGGTGTCTGTTAGTAGCATAGATTCTCCAAGGATAATGATACTAATGTGAAACTTCATATCTTCCAGTTTATTTTATCTGAACTTTTTTCTCTTTATTTCTTTATTTCCTGACGATTAAGTTAAAACTTACCAATAACTTTCATTTTCCTATTTTTTATGTAAAAAATGATGACTTGCTTTATGATTTCAAAAATATTATGCTATTGAATTTAGAGGATTTGTGAAAATTTAAAGGCTTTAACTTGCTTGGTGGGGATGTCATGGGACCTGAGCTTCAAATCAAACAGGGATATGAAATACTTAGAAACAGTTATTTGAATGGATTTGAGATCTGCACCTTCTTATCTGGGCAAGAAATACCACTCGAAATAACAACTTCTCGAAAAGTTTACTACATCTTATGGACACTTCTAGAAAGTATAAAAAATTTATCTATTGGTATCTTATTAGTATCGATTAACATCTCACGTGGGTATGATTGCAGGTGTTGCTCTATTTTTTGATACCATTGTAGTTGTGTTATAAGAAAAGAAAGCCTGCCTATCATGTTTGTTTACCAATATCTTTAATATGTGATTTACTTGTGAATGGTTAGTTCAACAGATATACTTCTTTTGTGAATTAGGCATATGTTTTTGAATGTTGTCATAATGTTCCCTATTTGTGGATATTTTTCTGCTAATATCAGTTTGTACAGGTTTGGCATAATTTCTATTAATATGGCAGTTCCATTGACACCTTCCAAGAGATCCTATGATCGAACCTCTGCTGCACGAAATGGTAAAGGCAAGTGCAGAAATTAGGAGCATTCAGCTCGAATCTATAATTGAAATTGTCACTAAGAAGCACTGTTTTTCCATGTGTACTTTGCTTTACTTCCAAGAGTGGTCGTGTAATTGGAAAAAGTGGCAACATTTATCACAAATATGTTAGGAAATTGGTACATAGGAAAAATATCATTCTTCCAGTGACCGTAATGATTTATTCAATAAAAAAGAGGATGGCTAAATTTATACTCTGTCTAGCCATATATATGATAGTTTTTTTTTGGTGGGGTTGATTACTATGCCATACCTTACATTACCACAGGTAGTTTGAAATATATTCATATCTCTCCACTTGCTTTGGCTTTCCTTTTGCAGGTTTTGAGTTACATTGTGGAACTCGCTAATTAATCATGTGGTGGTGTATATGGACAACTATTACTCACGAGCTGTTTTGGGTTGAGCTTAAAAAAGCTGCAGAGAATGTGGCTCAACATCACAAAGAACAGCCTATGATTTTCGCCCATAACGACAACACCTTTGATGGAAGTGGCATTAAGACACTATTATCTAACATGTTCAAATTAGCCAAGATAAGTAATGTGGCCTTTAATTCTTCTGTTGATAGTTACCTTGAAAGTGTCACTCTTAAGTAATCACCTGCTACTTATGAGTGTTGGTTTTCGTCTCACATTATTGTGTTTCTCAATTTTTCCTGAAATTGAGAGTAATAAAAACTCTTATTTTAGGTTTGTTCAATATGATTATTACTGACTAACTATGACTATCATTACCATCTATTTTCCAATTCAGGTACTACATGCTGCTTTCAAATATGCACTAAATAATGCAGTGGGAAAATGTCAAAGCAATATATGGGTGGCGCTTTGCAATGGCCCCATCAACGAAGTTACCTCCACTAGGTTCAATTAATTAGGTATTTATTGCAATAGAATAAAAGATTTTTTGCACTTTGTACCCCCGAAAGATGTCTTAATTCTCACTTTGCACCTTGAAAGATTATTTTCCTGCATTATACCCTGAATGTTATAAATTGGTTCCAATGTGGCCCTCGAACTAATATCCGTTTCAGATTCTGTTAAAAATTGATGCACATGCCACCCAAAGATATGAATGACGAGTTTACATTTTTACCCCAGAACAACACAGGTGGGTGGCATATACAAAGTGCAAAAATCCCTAGAATAAAATTGATTTTCTCTATACAAATCTAATTGGCAGTTCATATAACAGTTGTCAACAACCAGCAAGATTTTTTAGTATGTTCTTTCTTGATATTTATATTTATATAATTATTATAAGGAAGAAATGAGTTGTTCCAATTAATTTTTTTTTTTCTTTTTAACATTTTCATCTACTTGAGCTTATATTGAGAAGAATTGCATGTTACATAATGTATAATTACCAGTGGAGCCAATTTTCTGCTTGGATTCATCTAATGTTGGGAATTATCAATATATTTGTTATTATAACTGTTTGGTTATTGCACCAAATTGGTTCACGTGCAACGCACGTGTGCACCAACTAGTATATATATAAGGGGAGAGCGGACTAGTCAACTGTTGATTGGCCTGTGGCCTGTCACAAGTTAACAATTTCAAAATTATATGATAATGGCGGTTGGCACGGGTGGAAGGCGTGGGTCAATTTTATTCTAGACAGATATACATTGAGGATAAATAAAAATAAAAGTGTGGTGCATAAATTTTTTATTAAATTTTATATTTTAAGTGATGTGTCAAAATTTTATGTATTGAATATTTAGTGGAGTTAATGGACCCCACTAATTCAACCACCTTCGTTGATTTGAGATATAAAATTTGGACAACAATTTAATCAGTATAGCATTGCTCATATATTGAGATTTCTCGTAGAGGAAACAACATGTACTTGTAAAGTCGTAATTAGAGGTTATAAATAAAGAAGTTGGGTTGGTTATGAACTTGTTTAAATTGAAACGAATGAGTTGGATTAAATCCATTAACTTATAAAATAATTAAAACTCTAAATATAAACACATATTAATATTTTTATATTTTATATTATATTATACTACTAATAAAAGTATCTTAAGTAAAAAACGTTTGATTCACTATTTTACCCATATAAAAAAGTTTAAATATCACACTATCTTTCCATAATTAAATATCTAAATTGCAATCATATCTTTATGTATTTAAATCTTCAAATTACCCTCTAACATCTCTTTTAATTTTTTATTATCTTTATATAAATATAAATATCTATTAAAATTTCTAATTGACTACATTACCCTTAAAAAAATATATGAATCGTTATAGTTTTCAATAAAGTGTTAAAAAACTCCATCAATAGATCATTAATCTTTTTAAATATCAAGGTAATATTATGTCTATATATATGTATTTTTCTTATTTATACTACTAATAAAGAATAAAACTTTTGCCTTAGCATGAAATTTTTTTTATTTAGTATTTTATTCTTATAAAGAATTTTAAATACTATACTATCATTTTGTAGTTTATTATCTAAATTACCATCATAAACTTATGTGTTTAAATCTCTAAACTACCCCTAACATCTCTCTTTAATTATCTATTTACGATATATAAATATCAATATATTTGAAACTTTTTAATTAACTACATTCCCCTTAAAATATATATGCATAACAATGGTTTTCAATAAAACGTTCAAAAATTTCATCAATCTAATATTACTCATTTGAAGATAACATTATGCTTACATATGAATATTTTTTTCATCCAAAATTTCAATAATTTTATTTTTAAGATAAAAAATAACTTTTTATGTAGTTTTTTTTTAAAAAATTTATGTTAAATTAATATAATTCTTCAATCACGGTAAACTTTTTCATGTTTTATTAAGAGTTTATATAAAAAAAAATTAGTGTATTTTTAAGTAAAACTTGAATTTTAATATTCTTTTAATAGCACATTTAGTCACTGAAATGTGCATATTTTGTCATTTTGGTCCTCATTGCATCAATTTTATCAATTTAGTCTCTAAAATATTTAGTTAATGTTTAAATAATTCATATACGGACAGTCTATTAAATTTTGGACATAAATGATCATGTGTTGGTCACGCAATACTATCTAAAGAAATTGATAAAATTTATATATTGAGGACTAAACTGATAAAAAACGCATATTTTAGAGACTAAAAGTGTTATTAACCCTATATTTTATCCGCATTAACCTAACTAATTCCTAATTATAGTAAGCATTAATTAGAATATTGACAATTATTTTTATTTTATTCAATGAATTATAAGACGAAACCTAATCAAATGAATTTTAAATGAATTATTTATATCTTTTTTCTTATAGTTAGAACAACGTATCGATGGGAATAGACAATATTTTTCGAATTTTACAGTATAATACGAGCAATAAAAATATAATTTTGATAAACTTGAGATGATATTTAATGTGGGTACACATATACCTAATACTTTTTATTAATATTTTGTATATGAAAATTATTCACATGCAACGCACTGGTGCATTACTAGTCAAATAAAACAGACCCTAATACATAAAAAATACATGGTAATACACTAAAATATGCACACGCACACAGTAATACACTAAAACATACAAACATACACTAACACCTCAAAACACACACACGCATAAATTAACGGTCGGGGTCGAGATCAAGGTTTGGGGTCGGGGTGGGATCTAGGTTCGGGGTTGGGGTCAAGTTGATGGTATGTGTGTGTTTTTTAGTGTATTAATGTGTATGTATTTTTTAATATACTAGATATTGCACACGTGTGTTGCACGTGAATTATTTTTAACAATAATTTTAATTTAATAGTTATCATATTGGTATATATGTTAATTTATTTAGAATTGGAATGTTATCAAAAATTGCCTCAAAATATAGTTTTTGTAATTTATGGGTCATATTTTATAGTTTAATTGTAAATATGATAAAATACATTGGCTATATACCCACACATACCTACCATAATAAATCTCCTCTTTCAAAGTTTAAAGATAATTAATGATCAAACCAATTTAGTCTAGTCTAATTGGCAATCCTTCGATCTCTTAAGACTAAATCAGTTAAGAGGTCAAGTAAGCAATTCTTCTCAAATGTAAGACTTAGTTTTTTATGTCGCCCTTTTTTAGGATTCTATTATATCATTTTTCGAATTTTTCTTTTAACTCTCTGTAATTTTTTTGTTCTTTTATATAGATGCATTGAGCTAAACCTATAATATTGATTTACCAATGCATACTCTTATTAGACGAATACACAATTTTATTTTTCAACAATATTTTTTAATTTATTGTACATATGTGCATTGCACGTGGACAAGTTTAATTTATAGTGGTAATGTTATTTCTTATCCTTATGTTGAAATAATTAAATATACACCAACGAATCAAAGTATATGCCCCTTAATACTTGTTGTCTGGATATATTATAATTATATGTTACTATGTGTTCCAACCATAATAATCTTCTAAGAAGTTAGACTATATGCTAAATTAATTGCTTCAAGATTGATTGATCACCCCATGAATACTGAAAGACTGATTGAGACTTTATGTTTTTGTGTGGTAAATCTATTATACTTACTAAGAGTCCATAATTATTGGTTGCATGAATCATAGTGATACAAACTTTGCGAGAGAAAAATTTGATAAAATCACTACAAAAGATATTGTATTTTTATAATATAACACAAAATAATAGGATAATCAAGTAAATCATCATAATGTGCCTTCAAATATAGATCAAGAGCGAGCTACAACTTCAAATTTCATACAAACCACTAAATAGAAAACGTACATGTTTCAGCTACAAAAACTTGTTTCTTTTGCGACATTTATCTTGAGAGATTAGAATTTTTGGAATTCCCTATGACTAACTTATTTCTAGTTAAAGAAATTTAATTTTAGATTCATTGTTAGATTTATCTAAATATATAAGATATTAGTAATTGATGGAATGTTTAAAAGTCAGATTTTCAAAGAACTTGACTTCGTATAAATATCATAAGTCATTGTTATAACTTGATATTTACTCTCAAGAATTCTTGAGACTTATTTGCACTATTTCTAGAATCTGTAAGGTCTACAACTTAGATAAGTTATAACACGTATTAGAGTAATCTTTGGATTAAGGATAATATTGATTTTATATTATTATTTAATCACAGTTATGAAATTATAATGTGGATTTTATTAAATTATGCTGAGATAAAATTAAAAAATATTTTTTTTCTGTGATTAGTGACTTTTATGAATTATATATTAATAATCACTGAATTTGTAGGCTTCTTTAAGGGTACACACAATGTCAATTTTTATGATTTAAGTCATAAGTGTTCATACATTTATTTAAGGACAAAATAGAAACTCAAAAGTTTTAAATGAAATTATTAGTGTGAGGTATAATTGTCCTTATAATTTTGTTTAAGGGTAGAAGAGGAATTCAAAAGTTTTTTATCTAAGGTACTTTTTTATCTAAGGTACTTTTATTAGTAGTATAGATTAGTATGTGTATTTAATTTTATTGTTTTTGTTATTTAATAGAAATATAAATATTTAATCCAATGAGTACTCATTTATAATCCATCTTAACCCGCTTAATTTAAATGAGTGTTATTATTCAACCCGTTTAATTAAAATGAGTGTTATTATCTAACTTATTTAAAACCCGCATTAATTAATATAAATACTCATTTATTTATTTTTGAGCAAATTAGTCGAATTAATAGATAATAGATTAAAATTATCACATATAGTTATAATTACCCGTTAATCATAAGATCAGTTCAGTTAAGCCTGAGAGTCAACGGTCATGATTTAACTCGAAATATCCGAGCTCTTGATTTGTCCCAAATTCAATCCGACACCATTGCGCAACCATTATGGATTAAATTTTTTTCACCAAATTTAAAATGTGGGCAACAATCCAAATGCTTTTTTTTTTTTTTTTGGTGCTAAACAATCCAAATGTTTCTAAGTATGTGTATTGTGACTGGGGTAATCCGGCGGAGACCGATATGAGTTGTAAATTTATATATTATGAGTTTGAAATTTGATAAAAAAAATTTAATTAAATCATGAAATATTTATTTATCATAAATTCTATAATCCTGACATGAATGGTTTATTTTTAATCAGACTAGTTATAATCAAGAATAGGTTTGCCAATGAATCGATTTTTGATCCAAATTTGACCCAAATTGGTCATATATAAATTGATATTTTGTTTTTTACAAAAAGTTCGAACCCGAACCCGAACCCAAATTCAAATCCATTATCTTCTATTTTTTCACAGATTTAGATTTGACTATACTTATATCCGATCTGATTATTATCTGATTCGAAATAGGTATATATTTCTATATTAAAAAAAGTTAAATGATTATTTGAAGAATTTTAGTTAAAATCTATATGTAATTTATTAAATTTTAGTTCAATTAAGTTATTTGGGTCGGGTCAGGTCGGATTTCGGATTGTTAACAACTTTAGATATTGTAGACCATAGAAATAAAATTTGTTAGATAAACATATTGAATTTGGATCAAACTTTTGAAATTGGACTAAATGAAATTCGATCGGTTGACTAGGCTAACCAAAAAGTGGTATCCTATAGCAATTCATATAATGCCAAATCAAGAAAACAAAAAAAAAACATAAAAAATGCTCGATACAATACTAATTAATAGGTATATTTTGTGAGCTATTCGTGTCTAATATTAATTCAACTCGTTTATCATTTATGTTTTTTACTTTCGTTATTTTTAGGTTGGCATCAAAATTTCATGTTGAGATTGTACATGTTTTACCAAAACTTTGATGCCCTCATGACTCCCTTAAGAGAGAAGGGTTGGATTGGATCACCCCATCATTATCTGGTCACCCATTGGATAACATTATTATGGTTGGTGGAAGTCAATTATTTTGATATAAATATGTATTTGAAGTTTATCTACCAAAATAGTTCATTTTATAGACAACTTCTTTGACTTGTGTCATTGGGCTTTTTTTTAGCTATAACTATATTGATGTAATTATAGTCAACTTTACTTCTGCATAATCATTATATTTAATCTTTCTTAATATAAATAAATAAATAAATTATATATATATATATATAATTTTCTATATTTTGACATAAATATTCTGGATAACACGAAAGACTAGTAAAGATTGATTTTCTATTCCTTTTTACCCCACATAAATATGATAGCATTTTTGCGTGGTCTCTTGCATGCTTTATCTTTATAAAACAATAAATATTACACATTTATTATTATGTTATTATCAGATTTGATAACTCAAAGTTGTATATTATTCTTTTTCTGTAATAGATTGGAGGATGAATTTTTTGTATTTCTTTGAATTTTTTGAGGTTTTTTTATGGTACTTGTGAAAAGCCATGAGTCAACCAAATCAAATTATAATTTACAACCCAATGGACGATTCAATCGATTCGATTAAAATCAATCTAAAAACTCAAACCGTTCTTAATTTTTTGGTAATGATCAAAAAAATTTAAATTAATAACTATAGCGCATTGAATTGTAAGGTCTCATTGTAACGTTTATGCTAAAAAGTTACCATTTGGTACAATAATATTTTCAGCGATTTTTCAAAATAACTTATGAAAAAAACCTTAATCTTACCCTTGCTACTAGAGTAGTCTTATTATTAACTTTTTTTAACTAAGTCTTCTTTTTTGGTATGTAAATTAGATTCGACAATTCTTTATTTAACAAAAATCAAAACATGGTGTGTGATTCACTTTGTAGAAAATGTTAGATTGGAAGCATTTTTAAAAAAATAATATTATTATGGTAAAATACTATAATTTTCCTATGATTTTGTTATGTTTGGCTTTATCATATTAATTATAAATTAATAAATGACAATTTGAAAATATAGTGTGAACACATTCAATTTCAAAATCCAAATACTAGATTTCGAAAATCATGTACTAATGTCATAAATAACATAATCTAATACTTAGATTTTTATAATTGGGAGTTCAGATTTCTTAATTGATATATTTTTTTTGATCAAAAACAATAAATTTAATCTCACACGCAAAAAATAAACAACAATTTTTTTCCATTAACAACAATTCATGTGAGAGGATGCTTTGCCATTAACCGAAAAATTTTCTACTTTCATCGTCTTATGAATGCATATTTCATCTTAATCTGAATTTATACCAAACGAAAAATGAAAAAATAACAAAAATTATTTTAACATCAATTTGATATTTTATTGAATAAATTGGAATAAATATGATCTAATAAACTCAATTTAAGATTTAATAAGTTATAAATATTTTGTATTAAATTATTAATCTTAAATTTTTTAAATACTACTCACGTTGATCTCGTTAATTTATACATTATCCAAAAAAATAATTGGAAAAAAAAAATTCCAAAAAGACAAGCAAAAAGACACTTCCCAAAAGGTGCTTATTACAAAAATGTAACGTAAGTTACGTAAGCCTTTAACAGCAGTTACTCTCTCTCTCTTCACGTGCTCATCATCGACCTATCATGTGATTTCCTCTGCGCTGAGTGCTCTAATCATGGCCCCATGTACGGCCCACTCTCTCTCACTCACCTGTAAAACTCTCCTCGGTCAGCTCACTACTTCTCATTGACCCCAAAATCTACTTCTCAGTTAGATTGTCAACACTCAGTTAGGGTTTAATTCAACTGGGAAAGAAAGACTCTCTGGGTGTGTGTACTTCGTCTATGTAGCTTACAAACATGGGGTGTTTTCAGTCCAAAACTGCAAACGTTCAGTCCCCAGACCAAGAACCTTCACAACCGGAGTCTAAACCAGATCCGGGTATCTCTCCATTTCTTCACCTACAACCATATATGAATGTATAGACATTTATATTTTTGTCATTGTGTATGTGCATGCATTGATTTATTTTTTATTTTTTTTAATTTGATTTGTTGATTTGATTCACTACTGAATGTTCATTGTATGTTGAATGTAACTCAGTGTAATGTTAATTGAAATTTCAATTTTGGAACTGGGTATCACTCCATTTCTTCACTTATTTATGTACATACATGCATTCACAAGTCTGTGTGTGTGTGTGTGTGTATTTAAGTAGTATTTCTTGATTGATTTGTTGATTTTATGCTCTATTTTGATCTTGGTGTCCCTTCAATTCTTCCCTTGTATACATATATGTACACAGGCATTCATATCTGTCTCCGCTTGTATGTGCGTGTATTGATTTTTCTTTTTTCTGATTTTGATGAAGTTCATTGAATGTTGAAATGTGGGTATGACCATTTTTTTTCATTATATCTATGCATATATGCATTCACATATGTGTGTGGATTCATGTATTTTTTCTTGATTGAATGCTCTATTTTGATATTGGTATCACTTCATTTCTTCCCTTGTAGCCGTATATGTGTACATTCACATTTGGGTGTGTGTGTTTCTGTGAAGTGATATGCCTATAGGTTCTGGGTTGTCTTTTCATTTTGAAATGCTAATTGAATGTTGGTGATGTTGGTGAAGCTAATGCAGACCAATTGGATCAAGATCAAGTGCCTTCATTCAAGGAATTCAGTCTTACAGAGCTGCGAGCTGCAACAAATGGTTTCAGTAGTGAATTGATAGTTTCTGAGAGTGGGGAGAAAGCCCCCAATGTTGTTTACAGAGGGAAGCTTCGAAGCAATCGGCTGGTTGCCATTAAGCGCTTCTCAAAGCAGTCGTGGCCTGACCCACAACAGTTTGTGGTAATTCTTTTTTCCCCTATTGAAATTATTGTCATGGATTACTGTGATGCACGGTTTCATTAGAAACCATTAATGAAAATTATTATAAGGTTAAGATCTACATTTCATGTTTGCAACTTTGGTAATTGCTGCATCCTGCATAAGCATACTATACATCATGGCACTAACTGCAGCTGGCTTATATTAGACGATACTCAAAAAGTACGACTTAATTGCATTTATGAAGTTGATACGATTCTTCAAAACGTACAACTTATTTACATTCATAAAGTCAGTACAGCTTCCCAAAAGCAAGATTGAGCCAAATTATCCAAGTCTCTTCCCAGTCCAGTCCGCAAATACCTCTTTTTGCTACGATGTCAAACTTATACACCAAAGGACTTTTACCATTACAAGTATTTTATAAAGTGGATATACAGGGAAAATACATCCCAATGCATCAACACAAGTACCACATTTCAGTTTCTATAGCACAAAGCTCCCCATCTCTGCTTGCCTTCCACATGAAATGTTCGGAATAAGCAAGACCGCCAGTTGAGAAAAATAATATGTAAGCTCTGCCACAAATTCCTGGACTATGGGACACACATCAAAGATGGCACACAATTTGAGTCACGCGTATATCCAAGGTGCATGTGTACTAGATGCCATGGTGTATTTAAAGTGTCTACAAATTCCACTCTACCAAATTATTATCTAAGTGTAAGGGCCATTACTGAATGAGACACTGTTGTTGGGGCTTGCACCAAATGCCTTTGACCACAATTAGTGATGTGGGGCCTTCACCTATGGTGACCAACACAATCCTTTCAACCTTGGCCATGTTTAGAGGTTTTCACTCAAGGTAAACACCATCCCTGCTTAGGTTTTAACGATTATACATACATATGGAATTTCTTTTTCTTTCCACACCATTTTACCCAACCATTACTGCACTATTCTTATCCGAGTACAATCTCACAACTCACATCATTCCCAATTGTGCAGACAACAAGAATCAGCCAATTCATGTTCCATTTCAGCATTCTCAATTGGACTCTGCCATGATATATACATGCAATTCCATTTATGGTATGATAGGGTCATACAAGCTTAATCAGCTTTTGTCTGCATGTTTGATAACCAAGGCTACATCCTGAATGTAAGATGATTCGCATGCAGCCAGAGTGAAATAATTCATATCCCATCACATGCAGTACATGGGGGGTAGTAGGAAGCACAATAGCAACCAAGATTTGTAACACGCACCCAACATAAATCCATGAGCTTCATAACAAGGAGATTATTCCTCCAAACCTCTAAGTGAGAGATGATGAGGTAATTTTCACACTGGTAGCCATATGTGTACTGGATTATGTGTGGTTAATCCTTCCTCTAGTTCAACCTCAAAAAAAAGCAAGAAAAGATGGACTACAGAGATAGAGAGGGACTAGTTGATGCACTATTGTTTCTACTGTGTTCAAATGAGAGAAAGGCACCAACTTGTGCTTATATAGTTATCTATCCTCCTAACTAAACATTCCTCCCCTGGTCTTTTTCTTGAATCAAATGGATCATGCCCGTGAAATATGTGACATGCAAGCCTTTGTGAAACTTGCACAAAGATCCCTGAGTTGGTGGGAAGATTTGTAGGTCCAGTTGAGTCGGATGAAGCACTGGACAGTGGGTCTCGACAGACTTGACAACCAGTTGATACAGGATCACTAGAAATGTTGTTGCAGAAGGAACCAGATGGAGGACCAGACAAAATCTCAGTCGGCAGCATCCTGTGCTGCTCAAGATCCGTGGATCCGGATAATGAATTGTATGATTCAATTTTAATTTCACTCGACTGGATTTCCAGAACTCTGTTGAAACCTCAAACCAGTAAGTTTCGGATTATAGACCAAACTATTATTGGTCAACCTGAACATGATATCAGAAGTGGTCCAGACCAAATCCAATTTGCATTGGACGATCTACTGGACAGAGCAATCCATGTTTCGGTCTACCAACTCCCCTATGGTCTCTACAAGTTTAACTCCAGTGGCTTCCGGATGAAGGCAGGATGGAACCTGCTCAAATTCCGGTCAGCCGGTTTTTCCCTTATTTCTACGTGCCCTCTACAAAATGACCGCCTCAGATTCAATGTTTGTTGTATGATGTGTTCAAAGACTCTACAAGTGTGTTGGCACATGTCTACCTAAATAATCATATCAGAATGATTACTATTAGTACTTCAGAGTAATAAATTCTGTCTTGCCTGTCAGATTCGGAGCATATTTCACTGTTTTGGCTTGTTGTTGTTGATTGTTTGTTTATATAAATTTCTTGTTGGATAGTTTGGTTAATTTTTCTGTTGATAACCATGTTCATCACTTTTTGCATTGTTACCATTGATTCGATTCATTGAACTGCAAAATTTCAGTTATGTCTGTTGTGCTACTGATTGATTTATTTCATTGACTTTGTTTTTCCTTTCACATAGTATTTTGCTCTTTCAGGTTGTTGTTTTACGTTATAATAAATGATGTCAATTGCAGGCGGAAGCTGCTGGGGTTGGCAAAGTACGACATAAGAGATTGGTTAATCTGATTGGATGTTGTGCTGAGGGAGATGAGCGTCTATTGGTGGCAGAATACATGCTCAATGATACTCTCTCGAAGCATCTCTTTCATTGTATGATTTCTCCATCTTTCCCATACTCCTAGATTCCTATACCAACTGAAGAGAGTGTTCAGTCCTTGTTGACGATATTCTTCACTATTACTCTTATTTATATATTTCCTATTAAAAGAAAAGAATTATTATCCAGCACCTAACCAACGCTGCTGAAATTCTTATAGTCAGGAGAACATGCACATTAAGCCTTTTAGTTATTGGGAGTCTGGGACTGTGATGTTGCACACAGAGTACTGATATTCCGTGTCTCCCATTTTTGTGGGGGACCTTCATTTTCAGGTTGCATTTTCATAATGATGCATGTACTTCATGATGCAACCTGGCCAGGACCTAGGTGCTATTTATTGTTCCATGTGTGCAACAGATCATGCATTGATCTAATCAACCTTAGAATTTAAAGAATTAAGGGGTCCGAGTTGATCCCATTAATCATATTTAATCTTAATTGCATAGTAGAATTGCGTGTAACTCTAAATTCTAAAACTTGGTCAGGTTTATGGGTCTAGTTGTATCTCTTAATTCTCTAGTCAAGCTTGGATCTCAAATAATACTTTCCCACCAAGTGTCCTTGGCTTCCACGCTTTTAGTCCTTTATATAGTAAAAAGAATGCTTATTGGGTTCCTTTGTTATTTTTATTGTTGTGGTGTAGGGGATAAACAGCCATTGCCATGGGACATGCGTGTGAGAATTGCTAACCACATAGCTCAAGCTCTCGATCATTGCAATCTCGAGAACCGGAAGATCTATCATGATTTAAACGCATACAGAGTTCTTTTTGATGAGGTACAAATTTCAATATTTAAAGAGAGTAAATCTATTTGGAACCTTAGCAGTTTTTTGCTTCAAATTTTCTGAATTTGAATGCATGGGCAACACATGGTGACATGTATTGCATAATTGTTTTATGTTTTATGTACAGTGCTTACTCGTTATGTTGATTTGGCAACAGGGCTGAAGCCAGGAATCAAAACTAGGGCCTGAAACAGGAATGGAACAAAATAAAGTATAGGATTCAGTGGGGATTACAATGAAAAGATCTATATTTCAAGGGGATCAACTTAATAGAATCTTGAACATAAATCTAAAAATTAATGGGTCCACACACAATTTTCAAAACTCGAGTTTGGGGCTCCCGGTCCTAAAGTGGTTTCACCACTGATTGGCAAGAAGTGGGAAAGGGAAACTTTTGCTTCTCCAAAGAAACATGATGATATTAACTATCTTATAAAATCTTGAAATGAAATCCTATAGTTAAAATTTTGACCATAATATTTTCCCTTTTATTTGTTTTACAGTAATTTTTTTTGGTGTTGATTGAACTTATCTGGATGTTGCTTAATCTGAGTTGTTCTCATGCCAGGAGGGTGACCCCAGATTATCTAGTTTCGGTCTAATGAAAAACAGTAGAGATGGGAAGAGTTATAGCACCAATCTGGCCTATACTCCACCTGAGTTTCTGCGTACAGGTACATATATTTCACATTGTTTAATGGATCATGCTCCTATGCTCTCGATTATTTTGAGAATTTGAATACGTCTAAGGTTCGTTTTCATGAAATGATCTATTTGAGTTTTTATGTGGATTTTCTTTTTGTATTACTACTGGAAGCTCAAGAGTACATTTTGTGTAAAATTTTAAATGAGGAAAATAGCCTTGCGTAAGATGTCAGTTCTCTATGGTACACAAGCTCTTCTTCCAACATTGGGCAAGTAGGATCTAATGCCCAAAGAATGACCCGTGCATCTGACATATAATTCTGCAATCATGGATTCATCGATGATGGCAATGATCTGTAAATTAGCAAGGGTTTAACTATTAATTTTTCTCATCACACTTGCATGGATATCAACAAAAATTCCAAAAAGGAGAGTTTTTTTTTTTTTTTTCTGTTTGGTCAGTTTATGTAATCATATTTGCAGAAAAATGGACACCAAGTAATACAAGTTGTCAACTAAAAAAGGAGAATTTTTTGCTGGAGTCCGATCATACGCAAATTTCTCCCCACTTCAGATTTTTTTTTCCCCTTATTTTTTCTTCAAATCCTTAAGGCACCCATGTAGTCAGCCACAGTTAACAATTGCTTTACCCTTTGGAACTTCTGGGTCATCTGTATAAAAGCTCCACTTCTTAGGTCCAATTTATAGCCTTATGTGAAGTAGCAAAAATGAAGATGTCAGTAAAATAGAATGTAGCAAAACAAGGTGAAACATTGTCTTGGTGTCTGATGCACATTCTGGGTTTACAGTCTTTACAGCAAAGGACAATAATTATTTTCCTCATCATGTGGGTTGTGATGTCTCTGCTATGGTATTTTACGTATTTATTTAAGATGGATTTATTATCTTGAGCTCGGATAAAGTTTTTTGTTCTGCTTATCTCCAGCGAAAATTGCTCATGATAATAATGTTAGAGTATTTATATTCTGGGTAGTTTAGGCATTTTACATTGTTTTGTTGCCCTACTATATAGGGTGTGTTTGGGTAGTGGGTTAAGGTGGGTTAACCTCCATAAGGATAGGGTAATAAGACAATGGGTCCCACAAAACCTTTGTTTGGGAAGTCAAAATTGAGGTAGGATATAAATCCCGGGTCTATCCTTGACCCGGATGCTACAGTGCTTTTTAATCCTGTTGCATGGGTTAAAATTAACCCACCTCTACCCTGGGTTTCAATCCCAGCCGACGGGTTATGAAGGGTAATGACATATTTACCCACCTTCCTCTCTTGAGCTCTCTCTCTCGCTTTGTGAAGGCAACGAAAAGTCCAGACCTATGGCTCTCACTCTCTGTCTCACTCTCTGTCTCTCGCTTTGAGAAGGCGACAAAGCCCAAGCCTAGGGTTTCTGCTGGGATGGGTTTGGGTGCCAGAGTGGACCGAATGAGAGGGTTTGCAAATGTGGGCACCATTGAAGAAGGACTCGAATCGTTTGCTGTTTCAGAGACCAATTTTCCTCGTGAAATGCTCGCACTGATTGCTTCTTTCAACGATAAATTATGGGTTGAACTTGGGGATTGATTTGGATCATTATCTCGAGCTCGACTTCGCTTCAAATCCTGCCATGATTTGTTAAATTCGACTAAGCTTTTGGTTCCACCAGGTGAGCCTTCTAATTCTCGAATGAGATCGAGAGTGAACTCGGTTCGATTCTCGTTCGTCGGTATCGGATGGCCGAAATCGGAGAAGAACAACGGTAGATTTACCAGAGATCCACTGTAAACAGTTTGACCACGAGAGAGAAATATGGTTGTGGTGGTGGGTGTTCTGTTATGGTGGTGGTGTTTCTGTTGTGGTAGTGGTGGCGTTGGGTGTTCTATTGTGACAGTGGTGGTTCTGTTGTCGCGGCGGTGGTGGCGACTACTATACAGGTCTGGTTCATCAATGGGTATCAATGGGTACAATGGTAAATATCTACAAAAGTCAAGTGGAGTCCATCCCATTCAATTGTTTCTTGTCAAACAATGGTTTTGGTTGGATGGTATGCATAACCCATCTAATTAAGTGTCTGAATGGATTTGGGTGGGATGGGTTAGGATACAAAAAATTCAATCCATTCCTATCCTTACCGATTATCCAAACACACCCATAAGGGCTTACATTGTGTATTCTAGGTCAAGAAGTATTACAGACTTGTTTAACAATAATAATATTTTCTCTTTCTCCTTTCGCTCTTCTTTATTTGATCAAAGTTTACATGGTATCAGAGCATGGTTTCGATCCAAAATATATTGTAACACCACAGTAATTTAGTTGGAGAAAGAATATATTCTTGGATTAGGGCTGACATCATCTATAGTAATTTATTTTTTTGCTATTTTCTTTAGTAATTTAGTTGGAGAAAGAATATATTCTTGGATTAGGGCTGACATCATCTATAGTGATTTATTTTTTTGTTATTTTTTTCGACTTCTTTACTTCATATCAAGTCTAAGTAGTGCGACTAAAGGCTCTTGGTGCTGGATTGTGTGATTTGAGGGCTAGTGATTGGTGGGTTGCTGACTTTTTTGTGGTTCTAAGGGATGTGAACAGTGCCGAAAATTCTGTTCACTCGGTGAACAATGCCAAAATTATTGTTCACGCGATGTGAACAGTACTGAAGTTCCTGTTTGTCCTGTGAACAGGGCCGAACTCGATTTTTAGTGCCATTTTTGTTATATTATTGTGTAAGAAATCTCAATTTGTTATGGGTATTTGATTTGTAAAGTAGTTGAGTTGATTTGTGGCGAACTTTGGATTGTTTGGCGTTGGCTGTTTTTTTTTGTTCTAGTTTTTGCTCTTGGCTTCGCTTGGTGGTTTTTGTTGGGCAACCCCAATCCTTTGGGTTTGTTGATTTGGGCTTCTCTCTGTTGGGCTGTTGGTTTGACTTTTCTTTGTTGGGTTTTGTTTTGTTGGGCATTGTTGCTGATGATTTTTGTTGGGCAACCCCAATCTTTTGGGTTTGTTGATTTGGGCTGGTGCTGATTTGGGTTTCTCTCTGTTGGGCTGCTGGTTTGGCTTTTCTTCTTTTCTTTGTTGGGCTTTGTTTTGTTGGGCATTGTTGCTGGTGGTTTTTGTTGGGCAACTCCAATCCTTTGGGTTTGTTGATTTGGGTTGGTGTTGATTTGGGCTTCTCTCTGTTGGGCTGCTGGTTTTGTTTTCTTCTTTTCTTTGTTGGGCTTTGTTTTGTTGGGCATTGTTGCTGATGGTTTTTGTTGGGATTTGGTTTTCTATTGGACCTCTCATTGCTATTTGGGCCTTAATTTGTTGAGCCTACACTTGGACTTTTGTTGAGTTTATTATTTTCTTCCTCATCGTCTCTGGAACTTTGTGCTTGCTCCGGTGCGGACCGGGCTAGTGACTCTATGGATTGCAAGTCCACTACTGGTTTCTGTATCTTCTTTGGTGATTCTCTTATTTCGTGGAAAAGTAAGAAACAAACTGTTGTGGCTTGATCATCTGCTGAAGCTGAGTATCATGCTATGGCCTTCACAACAACAGAGATAGTTTGGTTGCGCTGGCTACTTGCTGAACTTGGCATTTCATTGTCTATTCCTACTTCTATGTTTTGTGATAACACCAGTGCCATTCAGATTGCCCACAACTCGATGTTTCATGAGCGCACAAAATATATTGAGATTGATTGTCACTTTGTGCGCCACCATCTTCAGCTGGGCATGATATCTCTCCCCTTTCTTCCTTCTACTATGCAGTTGGCAGATTTCTTTACGAAATCTCACACCATCGCGCGCTTCCGTTTTCTTTTTAACAAACTCTTGATGCTTGATGTTACCATATCATGAGTTTGAGGGGGGATGTTAGAGTATTTATATTCTGGGTAGTTTAGGCATTTTACATTGTTTTGTTGCCCACTATATAAGGGCCTACATTGTGTATTCTAGGTCAAGAAGTATTACAGACTTGTTTAGCAATAATAATATTTTCTCTTTCTCCTTTCGCTCTTCTTTATTTGATCAAAGTTTACAAATAAAACTTTGTTCGTGTTTTGTCTATCCTGATAAGTGAGAATCTTGAATGTGATGTAATTTTAAGGAACTTGGTGAGCTTTAGCTTCAAATTCTAATAATCATCCTTGAAAGCAATTTTGGTGTATGGAAATAGTGGCCACAATGCAAAATAGTTCCCCTGAAGATGTTTTACTAGTCTTCCCCTCCCGTGTGATAAATGGGCAGTCTCCCGTAGACCTTCTTCCGTCTAAGCTCTGATAGCAAATTTCTTTTTTTTTTTTGGTCCAGATAGAAGTGGGTTAATGTAGGCTTTGAGTTTTAATGACAGTTAACATGGGCAGTAGAAAGATGAATAAATAAAAAGAAAAGTTGAGGTTTCTCAGTCCTAGCTCAGTAAAACAAGAAGAGTTACACTTCTCGGTCCTGGGAATAGAACCTCAAACAAAAATATGTATTGAATCTCATCTGAAGTTACACCAAGTTGGTACTTGTTTTATCAATTGATTTCCTGCTCATAAGACAGTTCAGGCTGTATTTTTTGTAATGTATGCTTTCACCTCATTGATTTGAATGCTTAATTTTTGCAGGCAGGGTCATTGCTGAGAGTGTGATCTACAGTTATGGAACTGTTCTGCTGGACCTTTTGAGTGGAAAGCATATCCCTCCAAGTCATGTACTATACGTTTCTATAAATGCACAAGTCACTGGTTCTTCACTCTATTTAGTCTTGTTTCTTTTTTAATACTCTTATTCTGTTTTTTAGTTCTATATTTATGTTGTAAGCTATCATGGTGAATTTCCACGATATTGCTATTAACTTGCATAGAACTTAACTTTTTTTGTATTTATTGCGAATTTGATATGCCTTTTAAGTTTTAATACTCAATTCAGTCGAACTAGGTATATTTGCCGCTTGCGGGCCAAAGAGGTGCCTATGATGAGATGGGCTATGTTCAGGACAATATTTTGGCCTCAAACGGTATTCCGACTAGCGAATCCAAACCTGAATTCATTATATGGTTGAACTGCTCAAGATATTAAGGCTCTGAGTTGAATGTGGGCTCCACTAACTTGATAAAACATGCAATTTGATTATGACCAAATCATTGTAGCATCTCTATAACTAAATACTGGGCTCTGGGAAAACAGTAGAATGGGACTTATAACCATAGTGTGCAACTATACCTTTTGGATTCTGATGGTCAGGTTTAGTCTTTGGTGCTCTTGGGCCTTAGAATTCTGCCAGTCAAGCTGCCCTTCTCGATCCTAAAGTGTGCGTGTAATGTTGCCTTTAACAAACAAATCCCAGTGTGCAGCTGCATAGTCTTCAGACCTTCTTTGAGGAAGGAAAGGTGAACTTTGGCCTTATTTTGGACATAATTACACTTGCTTGCCATATTGAGGACTTCACTTATTCTCATGTGGACTCTACAAAATAGAAAATTCGTGCCCAATAAGCTGAAGACTTTGATATGAAGAGAGAGTAGCTTAGAGCAAGCCAAGAGCCCCATAGCTTTGTTCTATAAGAAGTTTTACTATTTAATTGAGAATATGGTTTCGTCAATACTCTATAAGTATCAATATTTTCATGCGCTAGTTTTGATAGACTTCCAAAAGGTCAATATCTATAAATTTGAGTGAGGTGAAATACACAAATCTACAAATATATTTGTGGCATGCGGCAGTTTCGGCAAGTGAAAGCATCATGCAAAGTAATTTACCTCCTGTAAATTGACCCTTAATCATTTAGGCTGTGCCTGTGAGATGCTTTCAGTAGATATAAATGCATGCACATAGAAAATAGCTAGTGAAATTTAGGGCCAAGTTTTTAAATTCAATAGCAGTAGGTTTTTGGTGTTTTTTATTATGTAAGGTGACTAGGTGAGTTAGAAACTTAAAGGTGGATAGCTTAGGAGCAAATTAGCTTAGTTGAGCAGAAAAATCTTCAATGTTTGATCGAGAGCAAAAGTGCTGATATAGTGATGGGTATGTTGCAGAAATATAACACTACGATTTTGGTCTTTTTTTGAAAAATTGAGATCAAATGGAAAAATGATAGAATTTTTTGACTACATTTAGGTATTGCTAATAGAGATACTAATACATGATTTGGATAGAAGTATTTATTACACGAAATGTACAGTTGATGCTCTGAATCGTTTGATTTTGAATCGTCTAATATATCCTCTATATGCTATGAATCGTTTGATTTTAATCCTCAATGAGATGCCATCTTGGAAACTCGTGATATTCGGTTTATTGAATGATGTTTCCGGATACTAGAAATTTGTTCAGTGGTTCCATCACCAAGACAAATGCTTGAAAACTCTATAAAGAAATAGAAAATTAGGTGTTTAATGATGATAAGTTATTGAGTATGACTCGTGCTTGTTTAAACAGGGTTGTGTGTCTATATGCGTGCGTGTGAAATTGTGTCACCTATATCTCTGTTTTTGTCACCCAATGACTAAAGAACAAATGTTAGTAAGAGTGATCAGGGCATTTGAATCTAAGAGGAGGTATTGAAAACCACAAAATAGCACACTTTTCGATGCCTTGTTTCATTAGGCGTATGCTTTAGAAGACCCTTACTGAATTTTCAAAGCCTTATGGAATTTTAGGACTGCCTCACCTTGAAAGGTAAAACTCAACAAAGCATAATATTTTATACCTTGGTTCATAAGGCATGTACTTCATGAGGCCCTTGCCTAGTTTTCAAAGCCTCAAGGAGATGATGAGTCTCAATAAAGCTTTTTTAAACTTCGATTAATACCAAATGTGAAGTTGGTGTGCTTGCTCAGACTTTCTTGAAAGGTAGGGTGAAGTTCAGTGTCATAAAGAAATCTTTCATATACTCTGAATAGCATGTTTAACTTGATAAACATTATCCCGGCAGGAAAGAAATTGGCAAATATTTTATGCTTAGGCTATCATCCACTGTGGAAATCTTTGCTTCTTTGCACTTATTTTTCAGTATACATGCTATCACTCTGTTATTTTTCGTTATTTTTTTTCGTTTCTTAGTCAAAGAAATGGCGTAGTAGGTGTTGCTTATTGCAACTTGACCCTTTTGTTGTTTTTCCAGGCATTGGATTTGATCAGGGGGAAAAATTTATTGTTACTGATGGATTCATCCTTGGAAGGACAATATGCAGATGAAGATGCTACTGCATTGGTTGAACTTGCTTCAAAATGCCTCCAATATGAGGCTAGAGATCGACCTGATATCAAGTTTCTTCTTACTGCAGTGGCACCCCTTCAAAAGCAGAAAGAGGTGAATCGTTTTCTGAATACTATTACTGCATTGTTTCTCGTCTATCGCAAATCACAATATTTTTGACTTAATACTTTTCTGTGTTGATGCTTTTCCTAAAGTGTTCTCCTCCACATTGCTAGGTTGCATCACTTGTTTTGATGGGTCTGACAAAAACTCCAGTGGTGCTGCCAACCATGCTTTCACCTCTTGGAAAAGCTTGTGCAAGGATGGACCTTACTGCAGTACATGATATTTTGCTTAAAACAGGTTATAAAGATGAAGAGGGTGCAGACAATGAGGTGAGCCAATTTGTTGCTGTTGTATTACTCCACAGGTTGTAGATGAACTTTACATACTCACCAACCTGGTCTGACAATTTGAATAGCTATTTTAGAAACAAAAGAGATATTATAATGTTAGATCGGACCTAATATACTCATGTCACATTGTCCATACTCATACAAATATATATATCTGGTTGTTTTTTCTTTGCTTGATTGTGGCAATACTGTTGTAACGTTATAATCATCCTTTGATCTCATTGTCTTGTCCTTAATATTTTACTTTGCATGCACTTGTTTATGGTTATGTGATCTTTATGAAGCTGTCCTTCCAAGAATGGACACAACAAGTGCAAGATATATTGAATACAAAGAAATTTGGGGATATTGCGTTTAGGGACAAGGATTTTAAGAGTTCAATTGACTGCTATTCAAAGGTATGCATTTTTTCTTTTATTTGTGGATTTCTGTACTTTCTTTTAAAAGTTTTATTTTTTGTTGTTTTTGTTTTGGAACCTTTCCCATCTGTGCTAGGTGTTATTTTTTCCTATTTAAGCTTTGCGCATGTATTTACAATTTAACTAATAGATCCATATTTTATGATTAGTTATATTTAGTGTCAGTCAAAAGTATATTCAGAAGACTGAATGATTTAGGCATGCTTTAGAGCGAAGGATCAAAATTTAGTTTTGGTTAATCAGAAACAAAAACATTTCGGAAACATTTCGAAAATATTTCCAAAACAACGAGCAAAAAAAAATTTGGAAATTTGCTCATGAGACATTCCAAAGCGTTGGCCGGAAACACGAGACATCGGAACATTCCAAAATATAAGAATTTTGATTTTCCAACATTGATTCGTTTTGAAGTGAATGAAACGAAATTTTGATCCTCGTATAGATGACTAGGCAATATGTATCAAATGATAAGGTTTTTATGAGTTATATATTGAGATAACAAGACCCCTTGTTGTCGGGTAGAGGACTTGTTGGAATGCGATCATATTTCTTTTGGGTGTCAGTATCAGGCATAACTGGTCAGATTTAATTAGTTTAAGACATTTTCTTGATGAAGTTGTCCCAGAAAGGAGAGATTAGGGTGACTATATGGCACTAGACTTGTTTGCATTCTTGATTTGGCATGGAGCACGGAAGCTCTATCATGCATCATAAGACTGAACTCTATCTTGCTGGAATGCGATCATATTTCTGTTGGTTGTCGGTATCAGGCATAACTGGTCAGATTTAATTAGTGTTAAGACACTTTCTCGTTATGAAGTTGTCCCAGAAAGGAGAGATTTAGGGTAACTATATGGCAATGGACTTGTCTGTGTTCTTGATTTGGCATGGAGCACGAAAGCTCATTCTGTATCATAAGACTGAAATTGGTTCCCTAATAGTCTCCCTTCAGTTGTGTGTTTATAACATTTATCAGAGTAGGGATTCTGAATTGGGTCAACATGGGATGTTTAGAACTGAATTAAAGAATGGGATTGGGAAACCTGAAATTCAAAGAAGACGTTACAATCTAACTAGGAATATAAAGTTAAGTACCTATTTTGCCAGATAAATTTGACAATACAGCCCAAAAGGGACTGCACTTGCTTACAGGTTATAATTTGCATCCCATGTTTTGAGGGGTTATCATCAGGTATAGAATATTTTCTTATTCAAAATAAAAATTTAGGGTGATTGTGACTAGGCAAGCGCTAAGTTCAGAGGTCTATAAGATACAGCATTGTCATCAGTGGTTGATAAATTAACAAAATATATAATTCTTCTTATTTTCTGTTACTTACACTTGGGTTTAGGTGGGAATACTTCTTTCAGGATGAGAAATTTGTTTCATGCACAAAAAGAGGAAACATCAGTAAAGCTTTTCTGTCTGTTTGGGTGTTTAAAGTTTGCTTGTGAGACCCATTTGTGTAATTAAAAATTGTTATTTGACATAGACCCTTGAATCTACTTGGAAGTTGCGATTATGATGCTTCCATTTCGACTTTGTTTACTAGGAATTGTGTTATGAGAAAGTCAGCTTTCCAGGAGTCGTACATATGCTATGATTAGTGCAATCGATGTAATTGGGGCCTGTATATTCATCTGATTACCTTATATCCAACCCCCAGCGGAATGTCCTTTGTGCAAGTCTTCGAATATAAATGCTGCATGTTGATTACTTTGCTGCTCTATCCCTGACCTTAGCCACATTTCATTATGAGGAATATCACGAATGACTTTGAAAGGGAAACAACTGGAGTTGCATTTCTTGTTTCTTTCACTTGCCATACTTTCCTCTAGTCCTCTTTGACCTTTCTGCTCTTGCTTACTTTTCTCTTTGAATTTGATAGATTTCTATTCCTTTTTCCTCTTAACTACCCTATAGATTTATACTCAAACTTTGATTTGAATCATTTTTCAAATACAGTTGGTATCATTGATGTCTGTCCCTTCTGGTACCGTGTTTGTGAGGCGAGCCCTCTCCTACTTGATGATTGGCCAACCAGAGCTTGCATTAAGGGATGCTATGCAGTCTCAGGTGTGCTTGCCTGAGTGGCCTACTGCCTTCTACATGCAGGCTCTTGCCCTCTCCAAACTTGGAATGGAAACAGACGCCCAAGACATGCTTAACGATGGAGCATCCTTTGAAGCGAAGAAGCAGAACAGTTGGCGTAACTGATTTATGATCGACTAGTAGAACGTCCCAGAACCCTGGTTCTTAAAAGTTCCGATCAATACAATGCAAATGGCTGAAAGGAGACTCCAACCTGGGCAAATTTGATGGGTAAATTAATTTAGTTTTTGCCCGTCTTGTAGGCAAAATAGTTCTATACCCAGAAATGTATAAAACCGTCTTGAAAGCAAAAGATTAAGTAGGCTATTTACTAAATTAAGAGCGCTTGTTTAGCCATTTCTTCTTATTTCTTATCTATATTGGAATAGTTATATGGCTCGGAAACTAGTCATCGAGTGTATCCATCCGTGCTTTGAGTATGTTCATGAGTCTCCATCGACTGCTATAGCAAAGAAGAAGGCATCTGTGATTGATGCAGGAGTACATTGCAAGGTAGTATAGTTCAAGCTGTAGTTTTTCAGGAGAGATGATGAATGATCATATGCGAGAGTGATATGTTACGGGTTTGAGTTTTGAGTCTCTCTCTCTCTCTCTCTAAAATGTAGATAAAATTGTTTGTCTTATCTCTCTCCGACCTCGTGATAAACAGAAATCTCTTGCTTCAGGGACAACGTATGTGGACCAACCATACCGAAGTTTAGCAACAATGGTGCACTGTAGGGAGAGAGAGAGAGAGAGAGAGAGAGAGAGAGAGAGAGAGAGAGAGAGAGGGGTGGTTCAAGCCAATTTGAGGCTTAAAACGGAAACATTAAATGAAGGCGTTTTTATTTTTAGTATTATTTTTAAAAAAAAATTAATTTATTTTTCATTTTCTATGTGAGAGGAGGACAAAAGAAGGATGTGTTAATATTGTCGAGAAAGAGATTTTAATTTTTGTTTTTGTTTTTTTACCACAGAGAGGGAGAGAGTGTTTAATTTCAATTTTTAATTTTTTTTTTACCGGAGAGAGAGAAAAAAAGTGGGTGGGAATAAATATGTATTGACTTTTGAATATTTTTTTTAGGGATATTTGTGGGTCGGTACACTTTTAATAACTTATTCGTCAAAAAGTACAATCACCAAATTATTTTGTTAAGAAGTATATTTCGGATTAAAAAGACTCTAATGCCCTTAATTATCTGTTTACTGAATTAGTTAAACCGAATTAAGAAACAAAATCAATTCATTAGGGTGCGTTTGATAACGTTTTCGTTTTTATGTTTTTTTTTATAAAAAAAACTAAACTAAATTTTGTTTTTTTGGTGATAAAAATTAAAAATATAAAACATGTTTGGTAGTCATTTATATTTAAAAATTTGTGAAAACAAAAATAAAAAACTTATTTGGTATTATACCAAAAATTTACCACCCAAAACCACCACCCAACCCCACTGACCACCCAACCCCACCCACTGAAACCCACCCCCAACCCCCACTGACCACCCACCGAAACCCATCCCCACCACTGAAACCCATCACCAAAACCACCCCCAACCCCCACTGACCACCCCAAACCACCACCGAAACCCCACCACTGTGGCAGAGTCACCACAACCACCGAAATCCAAAACCACAACTACCGAAACCCACCCCCACCACCACCGAAACCCACCCCCAATCCAACCCCCAACAATCGAAACCCCCAACCCCAACAATCGAAACCCACAATCCACCCCCAACCCCCACCATCGAAACCCACAACCCACCCCCACCACCACAACCACCGAAGTCCAACCCCAACCAGCAAAACCGACTACCCATCTCTAAAACCCACCACCACCCAACCCCTCCACCACCCCCAAAACCCAACCTTGAAACTCCACAGCAAAATCATCAGAGAAGAGAGAGAGAGAGAGAGTGAGTCGAGAGACCTGCGATGGAGCAATCCTTCGGCTTCGGTGATGGCATCGAGAGAGAGAGAGAGAGAGAGGGAAGAAAGAAAGAGACGACAGAGAGAGGTGGAAGAAATTGGCCTATTATACCCAAGCAAAAAAAGGGATGATTTTTGTTGCTATGGAAGATCGAAGCCAAGACCTCATTAACACTTTGCGCGTGTTTCTTTTTTGGATGTTTTCAAAAACATCATTTTGAATGTTTCCATATTTTAGTCTTGTTTTTAAAACGGGGATGTTAAAAAAAAATTAAAAACAATCACCAAACGTATTTTTGTTTTTTTTTTTACCATAAAATGAAAACAAAAACGAAAAAAAACAAAAACTGCCTGTTACCCAACGGGCCCTAAGTTGCTATTTCAACGGAGTTTCGGTCAAATACTTTTAAACACGAAATGCTTATGGAAGATTCAAGGGAAAAACTTTTAAATTGATGCAATACTTCCATAAAAATGTGCAACCGAAATTCTTTTCATGAAAAAAGACAACTATTTAGATTTCAAGAGTAACTATTTTCTTATATTAAAATGCTATGATTTTTCTAAAAAGTTCTTACTTATTAATCCCCAAATCTCTAAAAAAATTCAAAAACCTCATGAATTTGGGTTCTTAAACAAAAGAGTGATATAATTAAGAACTAGCGTGACGTCAAAAAAAGACATCAAATAGTGAATTCACACATTAAAGAGTGACATAATTAAAAAATAGTGTGACATATTTTAAAAAATAATGTGACATCAAAGGGTGACATAATTTTAAAAATAATATGTCATAATTAAAAAATAGTACAACATCAAAAAATGATGTAATTTAAAAAATAGTGTGGCATCAAATACCAGAAAATTGATGACCCCTCTTGTAGAAGACCGATATTGGGTATCGATGGCTATTTGATAAAGATGAATATGAAATATGAAGATATGAAAAAGAATGATTACAGTTTGAATCAATATACAACAAAAACATTAACTGCCAAATATATTTTTGTAATTTTTTTAAAATTCAAACAATTAATTGCCCATTAAAATAGGAAATCACTCAGTCAATAAAAATAGAATAAAAAAAAAAAGAAACTACTAGATATTGCATAAAATAAGTAAGGGCATTTAGGTACTACTAAAATATGAAAATTTGAAAATATATACTTAGCCACCAAATATTTTATAGAAAGTATACTTACTAACTTAAAAGTTTGGGCGATAGACTTTTCTAGGAATATTTTAAAAAAAGTGTGCATCCCCACGAATTTCTCTTTTTTTATTTTTTTAATTTTTAAGTTTTTAATGTTATGGATTGGATTATAGGCATAAACTATTGCAATAAAAATTTTAATTGAATTTAATTTTTTGGGATTTTTTTGTAAGGCTTAAAATTTAATGAATTTAATTTTTTTTTATGGGCTAGTGATGTACTTAAAATTATGGAGTCTTTTAAAAATTTGAGCCCTAAAATCCATACTTTTTTGTCCATACTGTTATGCCGGCCTGAAAAGTGGCGAGCAAAAAGCTAATAGGCTCGACAAAAAGTGAGGCAAAGCGTTAGGCACAGACCATCCATGTCTGGTGCTAATGGACACCGACTCTATAAGCATAAATCTTTGATAATTGCCAATCTAGCAAACATGTTTGACCAGTGGCAGTGTGACAAACATGGTGTGTCATAGTAAAAAGAAGGGTTGGGGGGTGGGGGGTTTAAGATCATGATACCGAGAAGTTATTTTTGGGTTTGCACTGAAATTAACAACTTTTTTGAGGGTAAGTTAATAGTTTTTTTTTTAAGTTACAACAAATGAACTTTTTGGATCGAACATGATTTTTGTTTTGGGTTCAACAGGTAGGAGGTGTTCGTGCCAATTTATATACACTTCAATTAATTCTCTTTCCTGTATGATAAAAAATAGACTATCGACGTCCAAACTAAGGTATTCCTGAAAAATAAATCTTTCATAACATTTTATATCTTGACCCGGTAAACTAAATGAAAGGAATCCATTTTGTTCATAGGGGCTACATGGAATTTCTACTATTGAACAATGAACCAAAGTATTAATATCAAAATTCTATTGATAGTAGACATTGGCGTTCCGAGAACGTTGTCTAATTATAAGTGTCATCGGTTAGAATTATTTGAAATTATTCTCATCTTCTGTCCCTCTCCAGACCCTGTAACAACGTAAGCCAGTCCATTGTGTTGCTATTTTTCATCATCTAAGAGATTTTCTCTTGGTATTTCAAAGGTTTACGGCTTCTTGTAGCTGACAAGATTTACCTTGACTACTAAGTCCAACCTAATTACTACTTGACGAGAGTCTCCAAATCCCACTACAAAGTCCACAAAAGGCTCTATCCATCACCAAAAGAAAAGACACCCCACTTGTAGATAAAAAAAAGAGAGAAAGGGTTAATTACATTGTAGGTCCTCAAAATATGAGGTTTGTTTTATTTTGATCTCTAATATTTTAATTACACTATTTTAGTCCTTAAAGTATTAAATATCTATATAATAAAGTAGCTTACAATTCAAATCTCAAAAGATAAACAAAATAACTTTTGCTATTTGCGATTGAGATCACTTTAAATTTTACTTTAAAGTTAATCTAACGGCTAATATTAACACCCTAAATTTAATAGGAAAAATAGGGCCCTAAGGGTGTGTTTGGAGTGATTTTTTAAAAGTACTTCTATAAAATATTTCTCATAAATACTTTAAAAAAAATAATAGTGTTTGAAACCGCCTCACCACTACCTCTACCCCCACCACCACCACCGTCGCCGCCGCCACCATCACCACCGTCGCCACCACGACCACCACCACGGCCACCATTGCCACCCCACCACCACCACCACTGTCACCACCTCCGTCGCCGCCACCACCACCACCACCATCGCCGCCACCACAGTCATTGCCACTCACCACAACCATTACCGTCTCTTACCACCACCACTGCCGCCCACCACCTCTCACCCCCACTACAAACCGATGTTTAAATTCTTTTATCTCTTCTCTATGTTTGTGATTGAATTTTGGATATGAATACAAATATGTTTATTGTTTACCATTTTTTATTACACTGTGCCTTCAGGCACAGGCTATAACTAGTGTTTCTATATAGTCCCTCAAGCAGATATCGTCCAAATTACTAATTGTTTTTAATCATAAACATTTCACGTGATATTTAAATATGGACAAAAAATTATTTGGATAGCTTTTGACAAAAAATGTGTAATTTGGGTAGCTCTTTCATCTTTGGCCAAAATTTAGTCAAGAGTTATTTAAATTATTTTTTGCCCATATTTAAGTATTACATAATAAGTTTATGATAAAAAATCGTTAGTAATTTGAATTTTCTCTGCTTGAGGGACTACATAGAAATATATTTAATACTTGAAGGATTAAAATGATGTAATTAAAATATTAAAGATCAAAATAAGATAAATTATATACTTTGAGGGCCTCTAGTGTAATTACCTCAAAAAAAAAAAAAAACATACAGCTTGCTGACATAATAGATAGGGCGGCTGACAGATGATAAGCACTCCGCCCCCACCACCATGACTGATATACCCACAGTAAGATATTTGGTTCTGCTTATTGTGTACATATATATGATTTGGTGTTTTTAACGTTTGGAGTGTGATAAGCAATAGAAAAGAGAGAAGTTTACGGCGTCCAAAAAAAAATTTGGTATCGCATCGCTGTTATAAATTCTGCAGGTTTGTATATTGTGGGTTATTTTATAATTTATGTTAATTTGTGTTCGATTTTAAAAATGTGAAGATCGATCGTAAATTACACACAAAAATTATAATTTAATGTAAAAAAACTTTAAAAATTGTAACTTGACTAAAGAAACTATAAGTTTTTTTTTTTGTAAACAGACTTAAAAATTTGTATATTTTTAGGATTGATCGTAAGTTATCACAAAAGTTATAACTTAACCCTAATGCTCCGTTTGGTAGGAAGGATGGAAAATAGGAATGATAGAAAGTATGAGATATACAGTTTCTATCCTTCAAGGATGAAAATTAGGAATGATACACTTTCCTTCCTTTGTGTTTGGTAGGATGGATGAAAAATAAAAATGACTATTTTTTTTTTTTTGTGGTGGCTAAGATTAATGGTGACAATAGAGTCGTGTTGTGTCAGATTCGTGTTTAGTCATTACGGATTTGTGTCGAATATTAGTCAAACTTAACTCAACTCATTTAACTAATTGTGTCGTGTTGAGTTACGAGTTGACCTGTTTATTTTCGTGTCGTGTTCGTGTTCGTGTTAACCCACATAAACTTTGATTAAAAAATTTAACGTTAATATTCTATTTTCACTTAATTGAATTTATGTTAATATTTTTTCTACAAATTAAAAATTAACTTAAATAAATATAATAATAATAAGTAACAATATCTTTTTATATAATAATTATGTCAGTGCTTAATAAATAATTACAAATAATTAACATTTTATGTCTATAATATTAGTTAAATATGTTAGTTTCGTGTTAATTTCGTGTTACTATACAAACGAACAAATAGAGAAAGTATTTATTTTTAAATAAAATGGTTGATGGTGTCAATTTTGAGTTTGACGGGTTGAACTGAATATGAGCCTTTTATATTTCTTATTTGTGTGTCAAATCATTTTCAAGTTCGTGTCATAAAATTCGTCTCATCGTGTTGAGTCGAACATTTTCACCCCTAACTAAGATGAAAAATAATATTTTTTTAATTTAAAATTTTTATTTTTATTTTCTATTTTTCAATTTATTTTTAAATTTTTTTAATATATATAAATACATATTTTATCATTGTATTTTTATATGAAATTAATGTATACATAATATATGTATATATCAAAAGATATATAGACAGATAAGATACATCTCAACACAAATAATTAACTTTCCATTCATTTTTCTTCCGATTTTGGAGGGATTGATTTTGATGAGTTAGAAGGAAAATTAATCTATCAACTTTTCCATCATTCCTATTTTTATTTTTTACCAAACATGATGTTTTATTTATCCCTTCAACTTTCCATCTTTTCATTTTTCCATCATATCAAATGGCGCATAAGGGTAGCTCAAGTGATAACAGAGACGAGCTGTAAACCCAGACGTCCTGAGTTCAAATCTTGACAACACCTTAATGTCAGGTTATGAGAGATTTTTTTTTCATGAATGACCTAGTCTCGGTGTGGACGACCTGCTTTTGATCAGACCGGAGAAGGAATTAGTGGTCGAAATACACATAAATTGACCTGGACACTCCTTACTGTTAAACTAAAAAAAATTGTTACTTGCAAACAAACTTAAAAATTTATATAAAAATTTATAAATTTAAAGATATCGTACCGAATTTTTTTGAGTACTGTAGTCTTTTCCTATATATATAAAAAAAAAACATTTAAAGGTAAAGCCGTGAATGAATTGAATACGAGCAATTGCTTTTCAAGTTCCCTTTCACTTGGAGAGTGAAAGTTGGGGAATCAAAAGTCTAACCTAACCCCCATTGATGTCTCTGTCTTTGTTTCTTCTTTTTTTCTAAAATGGCAGCTGATAAGTGATAGCAATGGCATCAACTTTAATGTTCACATCATGAGCCAGCTTTCAACTTCTCCATCATGATATTTGTGAAAATTTCTACATTAGTTTTGTTGTTTGTTTTTATTCATATTTATTTTTATGGCATGTTGGCTGGCCAGTTGCAAGGATCATTTTATTATTTTTTTTCGAGGAGAAGATTTTTTTTAAAGATGAGGTCACATTAAATCCAATCCTATTAAGTAAATCTCGTATATTTGAAGTTATTCACTAACTACAAGTATCTGTAAAACTCAAGGGACACTGGCGAGAATCAAACCTAAAACGCACACCATTAAGATGTTTGTGCGTGTTGATTCATTTTAAATGGCTTTCCTTGACGTCGGTTTTCGTTTATGAATGTTCGGAGTAGTTTTTTTTTGTTACTGGATGTTTAAATTTGCGCCGACTACTTTCTTAAACTTTGAGTCGATCACCGTAACTCGAGTTATAGTTTAAGGACATGTCCCTTGAGGAATAAAGGTGACTGAATTTTAAGAGGTGTGAGAAGTATCGAACGTAAGACCTCCTACTTAGAAGAAGACAAGCTTGACCACTAGATATTCGGAGTAGTTTGGTACATATATAACCTTGGGAAATACAACGGATGTACCATACCAAAAATTACAATTTTTTTGAGGTATAAGTTACAACTTAAAAAAGCATGATCAATCACGGAAAGTTAAGATCGATACCGAGAATTCATGATCAATCATAGGTGTCTGTGATCGATCATGATCTTTCCTTAAACAGTTCTAATTTATCATTTCAAAGTTATAATTTTACTATAAAAAATGGTAATTGGTGGTACAGTATCCATTTTTTTTTTGTTACCTTAAACTTTCCCTGTTTCCTTTGATAATATCTAAGAACATATGGATGGTCCCATCCTCTCAACAACCCGTCTGTCACCCCCCATTTTTTTTCCCTCAATTTTGGGCAAAAACCCTCCAAAATTATTGCATTTACACAATGAATGTTGTCCATACAAGTGGATGCATTCATTATCAATAAACTTTACATTTCGATTTCATCTACGCAACTTCAACATTAATGTCAAAACAATGGATGTATCAAATATATTGTTGAAAATATACTTACCGAGAAAAGTATTGATATTATCATATTTTCAATGAATATGAATATCGGACTAGAGGGTCCGTCCGAGTGGGTTAGTGGCACCCTTGCGTGTCGAGTTTTAAACTCTCTCTTCCCTTGTGACTAAGAGAAAAAATAAGATGGATATCATGGTCCTAAGCCCTATAAGAAATACTAGAACAAAAGAAACTTGTAAGTTTTCATTAAAACTCTCTCTCTCTCTCTCCATGGTTTGCACGATTACTTTTTAGTTTTGTAAGATAATGAAGGCCAAGCATAAAAGGGGGTCTCCAAGTGCATAATTAAAGGGTAGTGTGGTTTAGAGTCGAGTTTCACCAATCCACTTTCTCTCTCTCTTTTTTTTTTGGGTTTAACGGTTAGGGATGTCCTGTCCAGTTTACGCACACCTCGACTAATTCCCTCTCCGATCCGGTCAAAACCAAGTCATCCATGCCGAAATTAGGCATACCATCCATGATTTGTCCCCAAGAAGTTGCCAATGTTCGAATTCAAAACGTCTGAATTTACAGTTCGTCCCTATTATCTCTTGAACTATCCTTGGGTTTAGAATATAATTTTTGACAAAAGCTGTGAGAGGTTGCCGAGACCTCTTAATCAAGTAGTAAACACCATTCCGTGTTTCAATTGATGGGGGAAGTGAGTGTTGCTTATGGTACGTGTATAAATAAAGTATTCACAGTTTTGTGGGCAATATTGTTTTGACGTTTAAGTTATACATAATTTCAGGGAGAATAAATATCGTATTTATTTTTATTTTTCGATAGTGTATGAAAAATAAAAAGATTCTTAAAAAGTGATAAGCTTCAAGCCAAAAAATAATAAAATTTACCTCAAAACATTGTAAATGGACCCTAAAGATGATACCATCGGGCTAATGGTTCAATGGCTTGTAGTGCCCTGTTTGAGGTCTTCTCGGACTCTCATGAGATTAACAAGTAAGGTTTGATTCACGGGAACTCCCGATGTTCTCACTGGCAACTATGGCTCGAGTCAACATTTGGGAATGCTTGCGGTTTCTATTGTCTAGGCCGTACTTGGTGAGCTTCCCTCGTGGGATCGAGCTGTTATGATCACGCCCAAATAAGGGTTCCACCCCCGGTTCCCCCCTCAAACTCTTTCTTGACCAAAAAAGAAAAAAAGAACCCTAAAGATAATAATGAATATATTCCAAAAGTTGATAAACTCTGCCCAAAAGAAGGTATAGACACTCCAAAAGTGACAAGTGTTAGGTCCCGTTTGGATGACGATAATCTTAATTGGAAATAAGATTTTCATTCCTAAATCTTAGATTACCATATTTGGAGAGTCAATTATTCAGTAATCTAACTCATAAATAAAATTACTACCGTAATCCAATTCTCAATAATGGAGGGTATCCTAAACTCATGACCAATGGTGGTAATCTCATACCTATATTGATTGGGAATTTTATATAAGGAATACAAATCCTAAAATGAAACTCCTTCCTAAAAAAATAATTTCTCATCCTAAAATCAATCTCATTTCTAAAATTAAATTATTTCTTAAAACAATTTGGGAACGACATTAATTCTCACACTAGATTACTGAAAATAATCAAACACTGAATATAAGATCACTATGACAATTGAAACCCGGGTATTTCATTACTAAGAATGAGATACCCGTTCTCAATTAAAATTACTACCATTTTCTTTTTTTAGTATCGTATTGAATCCCTAATTTTAGGTTACGTTCAATGATCAAATTATATTAATTGCATTTCATTCCTTGGGGTCACCAAACATGAGGCATTAATTAATTAACATTGACATGAATTCTCTCCGTGAACTTAATAACATAAACATCTGTCATATGCTAATTATACAATTGCCCATGTTGTTTGTGGCATGTTTCTTGAGTCCAAGTTTTAAATTTTTTTTGAAGGATATGCCACCAAAAATCCAAATAAAAAATTCACTAAAAGTTTTACAAAAATATATATAATATAGGTTCTTTTTTTTTTTAATTACGAGATATTGGATAATTGTCCCAATTATTACGTATTTTTAGACTTCTGATGGCCGCGCAAACATATTTAGGTACCAAAAGTGTTACCCAAATTATTTTTTACACATATTTAGGTATCACGCGATAAATTTATGTTAAAAAATCATTAGCAATTTGAATGTTGTTTGCTTGAGAGACCATATAAAAAATATTCAATACTTTAAGGATTAAAATGAGACAAACTCTATATTTTAAAAAACCTTTAATACAATTAACCCTAAAAATTAACTTTCAAACAATGTATCTGATATAATCTGCTTTCGATAAAATCTTAAAAATTTATTCAAATTTGTTCAACTAAATCTAAAAAAAATATGATTAATTTATCAAACACTTAAAAATGTCGATTTAGTTCGCTGTAATCACTCGAATCCTAGTAAATTTTAACTATATTATTTTTTTGCTTCATCGAAAATTCAACACAAATTCATCATATAATTATTATTTGTAGCTCTTTTTATGGTCAATTTTACAGAAAAAAGAAGTTATTTTAGCTTAATTTGAAAAAAAAATAAAAATTAACGATTCAAAAAATAAAAAATACACATTTAGACTCTTTATTTCCCCCAAGACTAGAAATGGTGACTGCTTGGCATTCTTGGACCTGTCATCAACTTGGCGACTAGATCACAATTGTCTTAGTATTTTTAGGGAGCCAATACATTTTATATAATTGAACTATTTCTCGAAGAATCCTATATATATATATATATACACATGATTTTTTTTTTTTTAATAAAACATGACGAGGTCATGACTCTCCTCGAGCACAACGTGGTATTAATTAAAGGTGTCAAAATATGATACGATCCGTTAACACGACACGAAGGCTATACAAAATTAGAGGGTATGGATTTTTCTTAAACCACCTGTTTTGTAAATAAGTGGACCCAACTCGACACGACACGACACGACACAATTAATAAACGAATTGGGTATGAGTGAAGTCAATCAAAAGAAATACACGACACGACTAGTATATATACCAGTTATATACGATACAAACCCGGTATGACACGATTCTTTAGACACGAATTAATAAACAAATCGGGTATGAATGAAATACTTTTTGACACGAACACGTTTCACTAAAAGTGAAACACGATTGACAAACCTAGTAGTAGTTGTCATTTGATCTAGCTGGATGAATTATCCATATCTATATTTACTTATTCTAGCTTGCCCACAAATCAGGACTTATAAAACGTATCAATATGATGACATTAGAGAACTACATTTGATGAATCTACAAGCAAGTTAAAAAGGTCAAAAACTAAGACAAGAGATCAGATTTCCGGGTCTAGATTACCTCAGAAAATAGGGTTCAAGAGTCAAGGGTTGGTAATCTGGAGTTTTATCATACACGTCTCAATGTCATTTTCACAAGACTTCAATGAGACGTTCATGTTTTGTTGGCTTATCAAATCATCAAATATCATCATCATTGTAATGCTGACTGAACCATTCCTTAGAAACATTGTATATCTATCTCTTTTCTTTCTTAGTTGGGAGATATTTTTGCAGAAGTTCAACATCAATGCCTTGGATTAAACGGGTAATTCTACAGTACCGACAAAAAATTCGGTATCGTATCGAAAGTTATTAATTTTTAGGTCAAATTATACCTTTTAAATGTAAAGTTATAATTGATCTCGGTATTCGTTATCGATCATAACTTCATAATCGATCATAAAGTTACCTCAAATAATTGTAACTTCACTTTAAAAAAAAATATAAATTGACCTAAAAAAGTAGTAACTCTAACTTTAGAAAATGGGGCAAAAACAACTTAAGTTGTCTTTGGAAATTCTTCAGTCAATTTTGGAAAATACTAAAAAAGTAAACTTTCATCATTTTTTCAGTTATAATTTCTACCTAAAAAAAGTGTAACTTGACCTTAAAAAATTATAAATTTTTGTATGATACTAAAATCGGTACCATAGTCTTCCTCGGATTAAACATACTGGTGGACTATCTTACTTAAAATATTATACCACAATGATATTAATTACCAAATAACGTTTTCCATTATAGTTTTTCGATATCGTATGGTAAAATTAAATTGCGATTTAAGTAGATTAAGTTATAATTCAATGAAGTCAGTCCTAATATTTTTTTGAATTTTATTTGATTGTAATTTTTTTCAAAATGAAATAATGATTTTTTTTTTGATACCACATTCTTTTTGACCAAAGAGACATAGGAAAGGCTGTTGTGTTTTACCTTTTTTGATATTGCAAATCTCTTGATTGATTGCTAGCAGCTTCAACATCAAATATACTAGTTGTGATAAATATACTAGTTGCAATACTAAGTGTCAATGATTTAATCGACAAAATCTCTACTCTCTAGACTATATGTATCACAAGTCTATGTGGCTAAGTGGTATCACCTATCATCCACCGTGCGTAGGGGGAGGATAGGGATCGTGCTTCATCATATATACTTATGCCGAGAAAACCCGTACCCAGAAAAAAACAAGGGTCTCTAGAGTGTTATTGTACTATAAAGTTGTAGGGTTCAATTTCTAAATTCAACCATTGGCTAATATTCACAACAAATCAATTACAGTCAAGCCTAGGCTTTTAGATAACACCTTCACAGGTTTTGTTGCCCCTGTCTCTTCATTTGAATTCTGACTCAGTTTTGCAGCCTTCAGTATCAGCAAATTAAAGCTGGTATACATGACAAAATTTATATAGTGACCTTAGGTTTTGTCCTAGTCCTCCACCTCCCACTTCCCAATAAAAAAGGAAAAGGAAGAGGAAAAGGATGTTGAAGGCAGCTGGTACTCCATGATCTGTTGTCCATTTATAGTTCTCTCTGAATCCAACTTCATATTTAATGCTTTACAAGTTTATAATAAGGCTAAATTATATTTTGTATCTTTAAGTTATAATCCCGATCTCACTTTACCTTCTCTATTACGGAGTTTCTCATATTTCCTCCTCATCAATGGTTTAGTTAGTTCCACATTACCCAAAAAAAAAATGTCTTTTGTGTCTCCGACGAAAGTACCCATTTGTCACTAGGTTTATATCGCACCCATAATGAAATATATTCACATAGTTCGAAGGTAAAATATGACAACTTTCTATTCGATTTTTAGAAGACTTCTGCAATTAGGATATGGTAAAATCAATAACCATAAATTGAGGTGTAATATGAAAAACGTAATTGTTCACGGGATAATTTGAGATAGAGGCATAGTTGAGAGGGTTAAAGTATAATTTTTTTTTTTAATATAATAACAAAATTGCTTCATGAATCATGACTACTCAGCTAAACTTTATTTTATTTAGGCCACCAGAGGCTGCTTTAGGTGTTATGGGATCCACAACAACAATCACCCCCAAAAAGCTTCCCAATAGATGGTGTGCTTATATATAGCTATGTTAGAGCAACTCTAATCCAACTTTTTATTCTAACTATTCAAAATATACTTAAATATTACATTATGTATTTTTACAAGTTCACTACAGCCACGCTGTTTATTTGAACTAACTACTTCAACTAACTTTCAATAATTTGAAGGGGATTATAACATATATATATATATATATATATATATATATAGAGAGAGAGAGAGAGAGAGAGAGAGAGAGAGAGAGAGAATGGCTCTCCAAATTTGGAGAGCCATTTGGGTGAAATGGGGGATAGAGAGTGAGTTGGAGAGCTTTTTTAGTGTTTGGCTAGGTAAAATAGTTAAAAAAAAAAAAGGAAAAATAGAGAGTGGGTTGGAATTGCTCTTATTTATGAGTAAATAGTAAACTGATCGAAAAATTAGACACGATAATAGAATATAATCATATAATGTGGCACTGATATATTGAACAAAATCACGATTTTAAATGAGACAAAGTGGAGTAAAAACACCACCCATATTAGCTCCACATCGTTTATTCTCTTTTTTTATTTCATTTGTTCATAGCTATTTTAATTCTTAATCATATGAATAAATTTGTAATAACCTAACAAAAAACACTACAAAAAGCAAAAAGTTGATCATATGAAGTGCATGATTCAAATGTGTCTGCATCATTACAGCTTAATCACAACTAGTCCTCCCTTTCTCTCTCTCTCTCTCTTTGAAAGAGACATTTATCTGGTCATTTGATCTCTCTGTATCCAACCATATCATAGTTGCATGTTTTCTTCTGCCCTTATCAAACATGTTTTCTTCCACCACATTTCTTTGTCATCATTTCCACCTTTTTCTCTCTAATGGACTTAAGAACGGTGTTCATCACTACCTTCCCCACGTAATCTTTTTCGTCCACCAAACCATTTGGTACTCTATATATACATTACCACATCTCCCATTCAGTCCTCAAGATATTCTCTCTCTCTCTCTCTCTCTCTCTCTCTCTCTCTCTCTCATCTGTTCAGTTCTCCGACCTTTTGCTTTGCTTTTTGATTGTTTTTTAGTAGTAGAGAGAGAGCATCAATGGGTTGCTTGAATGTTGTTAAAGTGGTTAGTAGACATCTTTCCTTCAATTACCATGTGGCCGCCTTTCTGTGTTTCTTCAATTTGTTAGTTTTGATACCATGATTACATCAAACTTAATCACTTGATTTATGGTTCCAACGTCGCGTGTTAGTTTATTGTTTCACATGAATGCGGGTCTTGATGCAACAATAATATTATTCCTTTGTGATCGAGGTAACACAGGTTCGAATAACAAAAACAGTCTCTTCGAAAGTTGGTTAAGGGCCTGAAAATAATTATGGGTATCATGTGTGTGTACTTTTATTGTAATTGTGTATGCACTTTAAGTTGTCATAGCCTGCTTCGAAATGAATCCTAGCTCAAAGAACCATAGGACAGAGAACTATTATCACCATCATCTCTTGTTATTACATGCAGTAAGAGAAATTTCCCCCCACCAAAAAGGCATCTCTAAAAGCGCCTTTTTTGTCGCTAAAGTAATTTTTTTGGTCTCTAAAAGTTAATCATCGGGCGCAATGAATAACGTATGACTAAAAAAGAGACGATTCTAGTTTATATCCGTGTTTTCCTTCAAATTTTGATTAGTCTCAAAGTTCGCACTATTGGACTATAATTTTTCATTGTACGCTCCAACCACACACTATCCAAACGTTGGATATATGTAATTGCTAGGGGTAATCCGTGCTTGAGACACGGTGTAATCTGAATGATTTTGAGAGGAATGTTGGTGGCCGTTGGATGAGTCTATTTGAGACCGTCGGATGGACTTATTGAAGTCTGTCATATTTTATATTGTAATTATATATATATATATATATATCTGCAAAACCACATACAATACGCATATTTTATGCGATTAGTGAGATTCGAATTCAAGCCGTATGTGTTTAAGTCTCTGATCAATAACTCAACTCGTGTGGATTAAGAATAGACTCTGAGAGTTATATGAATTTATCACTATAATTAAAATCATAATCTATTTTAGTGAATTATGAACATAACACCCATGCAATTTTTATGATGACCATCACTAATAGATCTTCAATTTCCATGAAATCTTCAGAATGACAGGAAGACAATGAATCTGAAGGAAGAAGAAGAATGCACCCTTGATGGATCTGTTGATCTCCATGGCCGACCAGCTATTCGTGGAAGAACAGGGACATGGTCTACTGCTACTCTGTTACTTGGTAAGTGTCTCTCTCTCTCTCTCTCTCTCATTGATTATCAAGTAATATCTGTTGTACAATAATGGTCCTTAAAGTGTTTTAGATTTTGATTCTTCTAATTGGGTCGGTTTTACTTTCAAATTTTTTTTTAATTCGATTCTAAATAGACTAATCGATCGATTATAGATGCTTAAATTTGCACTGCAAAAATCACCACACACTCTTAATCCATAAAGAATGAGTGAAATGTTTCATTGGTCCATGATCCACTAATCTTGTCAATTCCATAACCAAAGTTTTTAATTTGAATTTAAAGGTTCTTCAAAAATGCTAGCAGAAAATCATTTGCTTTAGGGATGCAATTGATAAAACAGGTTATTGAGGGACTTAAACGATATTTTTGGATAATTTAAGCACTAAAAGTATATTTGCTCAAATTTTCCTAGACATTTTCTTTTAGGAATTAATTTATCTTATGACATATGACATATTTGTAGAGAGAGAGAGAGAGAGAGAGAGAGAGAGAGAGAGAGAGAGAGAGAGAGAGAGACGGTGAAGCTCGTTTTGTCCAAAAATATGACATATTTGCTTCTAAGAGAGTTCGAAGCGTGGACCTCATTAAAGCCCCCGCCCCGGGTGTTTCTTATTTTCTTTGTTTTTAAAAACACAAAATTTTTATTTTCAAAATCTAGCCTTGTTTTCAAAACAATTGGCTGAAAAAAATTAAAAACACTTACCAAACATATTTATGTTTCTAATGTTTTTCAAAAAGTGAAAACAAAAACGAAAAACACGAAATAAAAACACTTACCAAACACACCCTTAAACGCTCACTATAAATCACATTAATTAAGCTCAAATTTGAAACTTGAAGGACCAAAATGGTACAATCGGAGGAACGAGGACCAAAATATGACAAAAAACATGTATTTTGTACATTGCCCCAAATTTCTTTATAAATTAAACTTTACACCCCTCAGGTCTTATGCACTTAAGTCAGTGATTCTAACTATCTTGAATGATAATAACTTTGTTTTCTTTTGATCAACAAAATAAAAACAGTGAACCAAGGGCTTGCTACACTGGCATTCTTTGGGGTAGGGGTGAACCTGGTGTTGTTTCTGACCAGAGTGATTGGTCAAGACAATGCTGAAGCAGCAAACAATGTTAGCAAATGGACTGGTACTGTCTACATTTTCTCTCTCCTCGGCGCCTTCCTCAGCGACGCCTACTGGGGACGATACAAGACTTGTGCTATCTTTCAAGCAATCTTTGTCATTGTAAGCTACCATTTTTTTGAGCATTTGTCATTCTAGTTTTCAGTTAACACGACACCATATGAATATGAAACACATATCGGTAATTATAACTTTTATAATTGTAATTGTTGTATATTATCGTAAAATTTAGTATTGTACATCTAAACGTATTGATTACGTATTCTCATCATATCTCGAGCATATCCAACACTAAAAAGGATGTTTTTATAATACTCGAGACGTATCTGATCGTACTTTGGTGCTAACATGAAATGTGTTTTCATGACAGGGTTTGGTATCATTATCCCTATCATCCTACATTTTCTTACTGAAGCCCAAAGGTTGTGGTGATGAACAAACTCCATGTGGCAACCACACAAGCCTCCAGATATCGCTTTTCTACGCGTCAATTTACTTGATTGCCCTTGGAAATGGAGGGTACCAACCCACTATTGCCACATTTGGGGCAGATCAGTTTGATGAAGACCACCCCAAGGAAGGCCACTCAAAGGTGGCTTTCTTCAGCTTCTTCTACTTGGCCTTGAACTTGGGGTCTCTTTTTTCCAACACAATCTTAGGCTATTTTGAGGATGAGGGCATGTGGGCACTTGGTTTTTGGGCATCCGCTGGCTCAGCTGTGACAGCTTTGGTCTTGTTTCTTGTTGGGACTCCAAGGTATAGGCACTTTGTGCCCAAAGGAAACCCTCTCTGTAGGTTTTGCAAAGTTGTTGTTGCTTCAGCAAGAAAATGGAAGGTCCAAGTCCCAGTGAATGGAGAGGAACTACATGAAGAAGATGGAGATGAATTTGAAAACAATGGGAGCAGAAAAATTCTCCATACCCAAGGATTTAAGTAAGTTGTGCACTTCATAACCTAATTTTTTATGTCACATAAGCTTCGACCAGGGGTGGCCCGGGCCTTAGACGCCTCGTGATGGCCTCGCCCGGGCCAGCTTGCCCAAAAACCCATAGATTGGATTTGGATCAGATAATCGATAAAAAAGACTATTTCGATAATAGAATATGGAAGAAAATCTAATTCATTAACTAGTCTGCTTAATATCATCTTTGCTTTTTTCATGGATGAAAAATATCTAACTCCTATTCATATTGTTAGGTTCTTGGATAGAGCAGCAGTAATCACATCAAAGGAGAACAACCATGAGAGCAAGGACCTGCCTAATTCATGGCACCTTTGCACTGTGACGCAAGTTGAAGAAGTAAAATGCATTCTCAGACTTCTGCCAATTTGGCTATGCACAATACTCTACTCAGTTGTTTTCACTCAAATGGCCTCCCTCTTTGTGGAACAAGGGGCTGCCATGAAAACTACCATTTCAAGCTTCCACATTCCTCCGGCTAGCATGTCAAGCTTCGACATCCTCAGCGTTGCAGCTTTCATTTTTATCTACAGGTGAGTTATCGGCCAATTTGTCGATTGATCACAGAAGTCTAATCCTAGAGGCTTTACCACTCCACCATTTGCGCGGTGATCTTTTAGTGACAAATAGAAAAAAAACATCGCTAAAGTACGAATTTTGGTGGTGAATTATTGTAGTAGAAGGCAAAAGTGGAAATGCTTTTGGCGACGAATTTTGTACTCTGGCAAAAGTGATTTCCTGACACTTTAAGGGACAGTTTTTTTCAGTTGTCGCTAAAAGTTGTGCCTAGAAAGTTTGGTAAGTTTGGTTAAAATGTTGACGACGAAAAGAAAGTTGTCGCAAAAAATAACTTTTGCTTTCATTTTCATCTGCAGGCGAGTTCTCGACCCCCTTGTTGCCAGGTTACGAAAGTCTAGTCCTACAGGCTTTACTGAGCTTCAAAGAATGGGAATCGGGCTTGTTATTGCGATAATGGCAATGATTGCAGCCGGTACTGTAGAGGTCTTCAGGTTAAAATACACACAACAAAGTTGCTCCAACTGTGAAGACTCGAGTTCTTTAAGCATTTTTTGGCAAGTCCCTCAGTATGTGCTCATCGGAGCATCCGAGGTTTTCATGTATGTTGGTCAATTGGAGTTCTTCAACAAGCAGACGCCCGAAGGTTTGAAGAGCTTTGGCAGTGCACTGTGCATGACATCCATATCACTAGGGAACTATGTGAGCAGCTTATTAGTGACCATAGTCATGAAGATTTCTGCTACTGATAGAATGCCTGGATGGATACCTGGAAATCTCAACAAGGGTCATCTAGATAGGTTTTACTTCCTCTTAGCAGCTTTGACAGCAGCTGATCTAGTGGTGTACATTATATGTGCCAATTGGTATAAGTATATCAAGTTTGAAGGCAAGAATGGAGAAGACAATGGCAACAAGCACAGCGACTTGAGAGTCTAAGTAATACCAGCGTCGGATCCAAATAATTTCTAGTACACTTTCTCTCAATAGATCTCTCTCGGGTGATCTACCATCGAAAAATTGAAAACAAAAGTGTATTAGATGAGATCTAAATCCAACAGCTTGGTTTTGCATGCCATATGGTTAAGTGAGTGGTGTAAGAAAATCGAAGTAAAGTAAACGTTGAAATCGATGTGTATGAGAAATAATGGTTGCAATGAGACTAGAGAAATACCATTGTAAATCTCTAGTTGAGTGCCAGTTTTTTTTTTTTCTTCTCTCAAAGTAACTAATGTAAACAAGCACTGCCTTATTCTGTATTAGTGGAATTTCTCTAATAAACATTTGTTATATTGTGTTTATTTCAACTTTGTCTTGTAAGCCAAAACCGTTATATAGCACAATTGATTTATGCACGTGTGATTTTCTGCAATAGTTTGAGATAGTTTATCCCAAGATGAGCTTGTGTGAGATTCTTGAAACAAGGAATGAAGTTAGAAAGTGGTCGAGGATGTATTCGACTTATCCCCTCAGAAGCTTAAGTCAGTCGGCACTTAAGACTAAGATGATAAGTGTACAGTACAAAACTAATTTAACATACATACATGTGCTCAGTTTTATACCTTCTAATGTGGTGCCGTGACAGTCACCTGAATACTTACAACTTAGACTTGACAGCCTACAGTCATCGAGTTGCGCAATTAAGTGAGATAGGATGCAATTGGACTTAAAAGTTCAGTGGGATCGAGCATTTATGACTTCCTGTCCCTTGAATACCAGGTCGTTCTGAACATCAAGTACTCTACGTCGAATACTCATGGTCTATCGCTGTGCATTTATGGCTTCGTGCCAAACATTCAATTTGATACCCCCAAGTGCTATTCTTAGCTGACAAGGGTCATGCCTCTATCTTTCAAACAATTTTGACATAGTTCTTGAGTTTATGTGACAATAATAATTACTCGTCACATCCACACTCTGCACCAATCACTCTTCTCAAAGGCAATTAATTCTCGGGATCAACAGTGCGTCTGCTCATCCTCTGATGAATTATATTCACTCAGTTGAGATACCTGTCACTCAGCCTCAATCTATGAAAATTCGCAAGACACACTTGTTAGTTGTGACCTACCACGTGTCAATCTGTGATTGGCAAGTCGTCCATATCTCGCCAATTTAGTATTTGTATGATGTCGAGAATTTAAAATTTGTCGCTAGTAATAAATGAATAATGATCACCTTGGCCCAAATATTGTGGAACAATGCCAATTCTGGTTGTAATTATGCTGAGGATTGGATCAAACCACATGCATAATAGCAAAATCCCTTTTGCTACCCAAAAGAAATATCTACGTACTTATGCACTTAATATGAATGCATAATTTTGATCGACCCTCTTTGGTTGACAACAGTGCCTATCGACTAAACTAATACTATTCGCACCAAATTTATTGATCTTATTTGTCAACAAAATTTATTTGCCAAGGTTGGATTCACAATGAATCCCGATACCGAATGGAATTTATGATAAATCTAACAATAAAAGATACATAATTGTGAAGAATAAATTACACTTAAACCTCCTAAATTGTCTGTTTTGTTACACATTATTCTTTAAATTATTCACTTTCTTACAATGTGACTTAAACTATTTGTTTGAGTCTTACATTGTCCTAATTGTTGCCTTTTGTCCATTTTTTCAATACAAATCTATGAAAAAATAGAATTTTGCTCAACTTAGAAGGGAAATAAACGTCTTCTAAGTTCTAACATTGTCGTGTTTTATTTTGGGTCTGCTTTTCATGAAAAATTGGACAAAAAATAGCAATTGAATATAATTCAGTTCCGGGGAAGTGTGCAACAAAGGGCATAGTTTAGGAGTCTTAGTGTAATTTTTTTTGTGATTAATGTTATTTAAATATAATTTATTGATCTGACATAATCACTCACAACCACTTGGTTGATAATGGGTCCCACTATTTGTAACCCGATATTAATTCAATGTTTGTGATGAATTAAATCAGCAAATTATGTTATAATAATATTATTATTTCTCTATTTGTAAACCTCAAGGGACATAATATATTTATGTGTTAGCTTAAGGGTTGTTTGTGTAATTTATCTTAACTAATATAACCTCTTCTGAGTCTTCTCCACTTCCTATCTCTCTCCTCTGACACTTCTCAAAATCACCGCCGACTCTTCGTCTACTCGGTTTCGAACTCGGCCATGTGGAGGAACTCACTGAGTTTCTCTTCCAAACTCATCTCCTCAGCAAACCCTAACCCTAACTCTAGAACCGCTCTGGTTTTCCTACGCATCTCCGCGCGTTATGGCCTGGAAAGATCGAATTCGACTAGCGCGAGTTCGCCGTCGTCTGCCACCGATCCATTGAAACTAGGGTTTCAGCAATCCGATTCGGTTCGGGCTTTCGGGTCCGCATCGTCGGCCACTGCGATTGATCCGACATCGTCTTGGCCGGCTTTGTCGGTTTTAAAGGCGAGGGATGTGGTGGACTTGGCTAAGCATTATGGTCGGTGCTATTGGGAGCTATCCAAGGCTAGGCTCAGGTAATTTTTTTTAAAATTTATTGGAGACTTAATTTAATTTTGTGGTAAGAAAGTGATTTGTTTGCTGAGTGTTTGATTTATTTTTTTTTCTTTTTTGGTGGCGTTTGTTGGGATTTTGGGTCCTGGGATTCGTAGTTTTTAGGTTATCGGCAGAGTTTTACGTTTTGGTATATGTGGATCTTGTTAGCAACTCTTAGAATTTTATGTGCTTTTATTTTGGTTTAGTTGGTTGAGACCATCTATAACAGTTGAATTTATAGGATTTGAGTTGGGTAATTGCTTAATTCAATATAAGTCCCCAAAATGCAAATAAAGACAACAAAAAAATTAGAGGGGGGGGGGGGGGTCAAACTTCTTGTTCTTGAATTGAATGAAAAAAAGAAGAAAATTTTCATTAATAAATGGATCTCTGGGAGAGAGTCTCTGATCTGGCACTGCAATTCTTAGTATTCTGATTGTTAATGTGGTTAGGACCATGAAGTTTCCTATGTGCTGATGAATTGTATTATCAAGGACTGTAAAATTGATGTTGATTTAATACTAAGAAGATTCTAAATAGTTCGAGATATTGAATAACATTGGTGTGATAAAGTATTTCGCTCAGACGATTTTGTTGGTTGAATTTTTTATTATTTTTCTTGTTATCAGAGAATTTAGTGGGGATATTGGCTAATTGATGTATGCTTAAGATCATGATGGTGGTGAGATGTACAATTGCTGTTGAGCCATAATGGAACTTTTTAAATAAGTTGGCAAGTTTATCAGGTTTATGTAAAATTTACTTTTACGAAAAAATAGTCAGTACCTATTAGAAGCAAAAAGTTATCTGGGAAAAAAATAATGGAGGAGCATTTGATAATTGAAATTGGTATATATGGGTGATTAGATAACCGTTGATAGTTAACGAATAATTCAAAAAATTGTTATTTCCTTGTGACTGAGAGCATAGGTGCATGGCATTGGTATTGCTTTGAGCAGCCAGATGTGTTTTGAGAAAGCACATTGTTATGATCTACTCATTATGATTCCAAATAAGACTCTGCCTTTAGTCGATTTTAATTCCGTTTTCACTGCAATAGTGGGTCCTTTTTTCAAAAATCTTTTTTTTGAATCAGGCACATATGATGTGGTCTTATCTAGGTTCCTTGTAGTAAAAAGTTCATGGACAAACATTTCATATGCAGTAGGTTAATTGTCCCAAAATTTAGGAATCTCAAAAGGAAAGGATGATACTACCAAGAGTTAATATAAATTAATAAAAGCAGAATAAATATTCTATATACATTGAGAGGGTTAAAGAGATAATTAACGTGTGCCATAAGAGTAAAGACATCTTCCAACCCTAACAACTTGTTCATTGTTTTTGCACACATGTAGAATATATATGACAAGAATTGCTTCCCGAGAAGCAAAATATCTTTTTAGCAGCTGACAACATTCATCATTTTCAGTTTAGGTTGTGGCCTGTTTCAGCATTTTTTTGTTGTGCTTCTTTTTACAACGGTTTGATCTTGCGACCCCTATTGTTTCTACATGCTCATTTGGGTTGTATGTTCCTTAGTTTTCTTATGATCGGTTTTGTATGATAGAAAATTGGAAGGATGAAAAGTAGGAAGGGTGGATGAACCTTCATGGTTGGTTAGGAAGAAAGAGTGAACGGATTAGTCTTCCTTCCAACTAATCAAAATCTATCCCTTCAAATTGGATGAAAAAGTGGAAAGAAAGCTAATTATGTGTGGTGAAATGTAAGTAATTTATCTTTATATCACTTAATCTATACATATATCTTTTCAATCTATTACATATTATGTATATATTACTTCTGTATGTGGATAAATGGTAAAACGTGTATGCACACTTTTTTCTTCCTTCCATTTTTTCATCCGTAATTACATAAAAAAATGAATTATTCATATTTTCCATCACTTCTAGAAAACACAAATGAGGGAGAGAAGGTTTCTTTACTTGAATGATAGAATGTATAGCATTCTTACTTTTCTTTCTTTTATTTTTCCATCCATCCTACCTAACACACCATTAGTCTGATGTAAAAAATGGTGGAGTGTGAAGTTGTTTCTGATGCATTAAATCTCACTTTTTGTTATACTACATTGTATCCAGCATGCTAGTGGTTGCTACTTCTGGCACTGGATATGTCCTTGGGAGTGGTGATGCCATTGATTATCTCGGGCTTTGTTGTACTTGTGCTGGCACCATGATGGTTGCGGCATCTGCTAACTCCTTAAATCAGGTTTGTACTTGAGCTAAATATAATTTTGTCATCGTGTTTGTTACAAAAATAATTAACATAAGTAGGTGCCTTTATGTTCAGAACCTTGACAAAGGCATGCTTGATGGCCAATTTTTGGAAACACTTGGTCTGTCTATTTTCATGTTTGACACTCAATTGCTATGTATATATTTTCCGTTGCTTCTGCATTCCATACATGGAAGTTGAGGAATAGTGTACTTCTAATCATCTTAGGGGGAAGATATGCAAGTTTGCGATTTGAGGCTGTGGATTTGAAGGCACACTAACACGCCTTCCATATTTTAAGGATGTAATTGATGATTGGGGAAGGGTACACATGTTTCATGTAAACCATGAGCGCAACTTAGTTGAGTTATTCGAAATGTCCTGAGTCAATCACTAGTCATTCAAGTCATCGTTATTGAATCAATCGATAATGTCCTGTGATGTCGCAATATGATCTGAATCTCTTTCTATGTTATTCTGTCTAGTATTTTGTGTGCATTGCCCTCGTTCCATGTTGCCGTTGACATTGCATCATAGTGCCCTTCAAATCGATTGCCAGTACTGAGACCTTGAACCATGACCTTGATTGCGGCTCCATCGAACAAAAATTGATATGACTTCCACATGGACATGAAGTGTCTGCTTGGTAAGCTAGCATTTTGGATAGGAAACAAAACTTCTATTAGTAAATTATGCAAATGTAGACAACACCTTTGATGACGGAGTGCGTGTCTTTGGGTTGGCGTTAAAGTCTACACCCTAGAGTAAGCCTGTATTTACCATGTAATTGCGTATTGTAGGATGTGTGATATAACCCTTAGGGCTCATGAGCACATCATCACAGAAGTAGTGGGCAGCCACAGAGGGAATAAAGTGTTGTTGTTCTGATGACACATGCGAAGAAACATGTGTTTTTTTGGAGGGGGGTGTATGTGTGCGAGAGAGAGAATGGGAGAGGTTGCAAAGACAGACTGCCAATCCTCTCACTCATTAAGGGAGAAAACGAGGGATATAAGGATAGGATGAGAGGAGAAGAAGTGTGCATCTGCAATTTCCAAGCCTCTCAATGTCATTAAAGAGAGAATAGAAAGAGAAAAGTGTAAGCGAAGGGAAGACAGTGGGGGGTGGAAAGGGGAAAGGGACAAGAAATAAAGAGTCAAGATCCCAAAGCTCTTCAAAACTGAAATATTGTTCAATTTTGTGCGCTGCTGTTTTTTCCCCTTAGTGCTCTATTTGTAGGCTGTGCAAAACCATGAAAGACATCTTCAATATTTGATTCTGTCGGACATAATAACAATATTAGCCCCAATATTTTTTTTTTGTAGAGCACTTCAACTCTCCTGGAAGGAGATAACATAAACGAAAAAATCCTAATAAGAGTAATCATGTAAGTTTGTTGCCCTTTCTCATCACCAGAAGGAGAGTAAATGTTAGCATGCTGTAGTGGTAAATTACCCAAGTCCACAACATAATGGTGGCATGACAATTTAACATCCAACAGAAAAACGTGAGAGAGGGGAATCCTTAGGAGTTTTCATGCCAATCAATTGTAGAGGCTTAATATCATAGAATCTGCTTTCTCCTTTCTCCTCTCTTTGCCTTAAAAGTGGAGTAGATGGTTTGCCATATATGCATTAGAACATGTTGCTCTGCTCTTCAAAGTACTTTTCTTCATTCACATGCTATCAAATGAATTAGTTTTAATGCTTATTGTATGATTCGCTTTTTGAAGTTTTGAACGATTAGCTGTTGACTGTCTACCGTACTCATTGTTCCACCTGGTCATGAGTTACTGTATGTAAACTTGTTTGTGTATTTGGGCTTAATGTTTGCCAGATAATGAGCTAATATTTCTTTTGCTGATTCTTAATGGACTAGAAGTCTAGATTGTCTTTTGAAAAATGTGAAAAAGGTATGTTTTGAGGATAAACTCAACTCAGAAGAGCCATCTTCATCGCAGTGAGAAACTAGACATCACAATGAATAAAAAATTTCTCTTTCCATTCTGTTTGGACAATTTCAAGAATAGGTGACTGAAAGCAATTGTTTCATCCCCGTAACCCATATCACACTATTTCTCATCCTCGTCGTCATCTTCCTCTTCTCATCTCTCTCTCTCTCACCCTCCCCCCTTTTTAATGCTTTTAGTAGACGTTTTTCCTGGGTAAGACTTCATCTCATTGACATCCAAGGGAGGTCCAATGAATAATGTTCTCCTCCGAAATATAATCGGACTCCTCTAATCTATCAGGCCCCTCTGTGAAATTCTATAACTTTTTGTGATCACTATTGACTCATGAGGCCTGACTCATTGTAGTATTATTCACTGCCTTGAATTTCGATGGTCCTCTGTTGGATCCATTCGTGGAGCCTAAGATCCTATGTAAACCCAACAAAGAAATTCTCCAATTCTCAAGGGAGGACACTGGATCAGATTATCTTTAGCAAAGTGGCTTGTTGCAGACAGCTGTTTATCAACCCAACCCCTTGCAAAATAAAACACTGGTGGCTTGAGATCCATTCGCTGTCCAGTGTTTATATTGTTTTTCTACTGAAATTGTATATCTGCATATACTATCATGTGACATTAGAGACCATCAGTGGGCGATGCCCTTCAAGTTTAATATCCTTATCCTTACTACTGAAGAAGTGTATGAAAGGTCCTTTATTTAGTCTTTATGACATCTTGGATTGCACAATTTTCATCAAACCGTGCATTTTATTTCCCGTTTGACTGTTAGCTTCTTCCTCAATCTTATTCCTTTCCATTTCTATACCAAATAAAGGAATGAGGGGAAAAGAATAAGGCGTGTGGTAAGACTTATTTATTTATCTGTTCATTTAATTTGGTCAAATTATTTTAGATTGTTTTTGAGATATTCAGCATGGACTGTGCTTGTTTGATCATTGACATTGAACTGGATTTGTTTAATCAACGCATTGTGTGTGCTAGGTGTTCGAAATAAAAAATGACGCTAAAATGAAGAGAACAAGGCAAAGACCACTACCTTCAGGGCGAGTTACTGTACCTCATGCAGTCACCTGGGCATCTTCTGTTGGTCTAGCAGGCACAGCTTTACTAGCATGCGAGGTGGCAAATAATTTCACTTATTCTTTTGTCATCTATTTGATAAATATTCTGCATTCCTGTGGTCCTTGATGCTTAATATGTTAGGTTTGAGGGACTCATGTTGCAACTTCTACGACAAGGTTTTTGCAGGCGAATACATTGGCAGCTGGGCTTGCAGCTTCTAATCTTGTTCTCTATGCATTTGTATACACTCCACTGAAGCAGATACATCCAATAAATACGTGGGTTGGGGCTATTGTTGGTGCTATTCCACCCCTTCTTGGGTAAAACTTTCTTTTGTATAGCTTTTTCCCTTCTCATTGCACATTTGCCTTGATCTGTTCGCAGATATACTTTTCCTGTTCAATGTCCTTTGATTATACATGATTTTCTCGACAGTTTCATCTGTTGTGCGGTACTGTGGTTTATCTCTCATTTCAACTTTCCTTTAGCAAGTGAAATATGTCCTGGAGTTTTGTGAAGATACATTTTTATTTTTCTGGACTTCGGTTTGAAATTTCACCCTTTTGGAAGGAATATATTTGCAGGACTGCTTTTCTAATGAGAAGAATATTGCCAGCTTAGGGATCATAATCATTGATAAGGCATGAAAGCATTTGGTAATTCTGTAATTATTGCATGTAACTAAAGAAATTGAAAGTTGAAACTATAAGCTAGTGGATTTTTTTCATTTTGATATGTAAACTTGCATTCTCTATGGCTTAAATGGTTTCATTGGTCAAAACAATGTAATTTAGATGAAAATTATCTCAGTAATCAGTATGCAATAAGTTTTATGATGCCATTTGTAAACAAAGTTGCTGTCATTATAACCTTGGGACTTCTTAATGTGTACCACACCTCTTATTGTAGTTCCTTCCAGGGTCATTTTGTGATGGATCATTGTGTTGAATATTAGGTAATATAGAACCAAAGTTCTTACTAAGATTATTGATGTCTTAAAGTTGGACTGTTAATAAATGGAAAGTAACAGTTTTCAGATGTATAACCTTTCCTCTCCCCCACCCTCTGTCTCGCAAAAAAATCTTAATAAATTAGAAATGACGTCCAGATGGTTGCCAAGTACAGCTACCTTTCTTTGTAATGAATATATAAGAATGTTTTTGATTGACAACTGATATTCGCAGTGAGATTTAGTAACTGGGCTTTAATTGTTGCTTAGGAGTTTCACAACAGACTACCTTGGCACAAGTTATCAGTCATGCTTATGCATGTATCTGTGCCCTTGTGCCCGTGTCCTATGTTTGATGTAGAATCCTAACACTTGTTGTTTGTCTTTTGTCTTTATAGGTGGGCTGCAGCTTCTGGTCAGGTTTCACTTAATGGAATGATTCTCCCCGCTGCTCTATATTTTTGGCAAATACCACATTTCATGGCCCTTGCATACTTGTGCCGCCAAGATTATGCGGATGGGGGGTATGTGCATGTGCTAAGCTATTTTGTAGTTTGGATGATTTAGAATTCATTAAGCCATTATCCTTGACCTGAAGAACTGCATCCGTGACGCGTGAGTATGATATTTGAAATCTCAAAAAATGTGAGGAGAGTGGGAGTTACAATTTTGATGATCAAAACTTCAATTTACAAGTTACATTTTTCTTTTAATTTGGAGTGTCTTTTAAAGGCACGAAGGACCTTTTAATAGTGTCTGTGAGATAGCTGGGAGACCCAAAGGCCTCCACGATTATAATTATCCTGTATAGTTGGAAGTTGTGATCCAACTTTTTCTGGAGTCAGCTGGACAGCTTTGTTCCAAGATTCAACCCAATGGGCTTTATAGGAGAAGCGCATGTGCAATTAATCACGATCCTTCTCTACCCTACCTTGTGCCTTGAAGTGTTGACTAGCTCATAAATAACTAATCAAAATATCAACGTGCACTTCAAAAGTTTGACTTGTTACTCGATTCTATTTTTTTTGCACGAAATGGAATTTTGAATTATATGATAATTCTTTGTTTGGGATTTTTGGGTTGTGGGCAAGGATCTAAATTTTGTTCAAAAATGTTTGAAACATTTTCGTTTCCATGGAAACTGAAATGTATATATCGGAATTTCTATGGCTCAAGGTGTTTCGGTATGTTTCGACGTGTTCGGTAGGTTTCAAATGTTTCAAGATGTTTCACAAACAAATTTTCAAATTTTTTCTTTGTTTCCATCCTAATTTTGAAATGCTTCCGAAACATTTTTGAGACGTTCCGACCTAAACTATGCACCAAAACGAATTTTTTGTCCTTGGTTGTGTGGTAACATTTGTCAGTTTACGTGGTTATCAAAAATCATTTACTGGGAGTCATGATACTTGGAATATCTAATGCTGGTCTCTTTCTGCTCTTTCTTAATCATTTCTCTCTCATTTTTGTTTTACATTCAGGTTTAGGATGTTTTCTCTCGCCGACACATCTGGTCAGAGAACAGCCTTGGTGGCTTTGAGAAACTGCTTCTATCTGCTTCCATTGGGGTACCTGGCCTATGATTGTGAGTTCTCCCTGAATTTAATTACTTTAATTTTGAGGTCTTCTCTCATTCTCTTATTCATCATTTATAACAAGTGTAATTTAGGTTGGTGTTATGATTGTGAATTACTCCCAGAGCCATCAATGATGTGGCCAGAGAAAATAAGACTAAAAAGACAAATGTGCCTTACAATCAAGTTCTAGTGGACCTGTGACATGTCCCTTTGTTTGTTTCTTACAAGTCAATCAAGATCAAGGAATCACATTAAGACTTGGATTATTGATTAGCGAACGATGACGACCATGGCAGAGTGGGGATATTGCTGACTAGTCTTTCGTTGCTACTGCAGGAGAGGATGTGGTGTATGTGATGTGAACGACCACGAGGAAATGAGGATTAAAATCATGAGAAAGGGATAGGGTGAGGGAGTGGGGGAGGCGCTGAGTGGTTTCAGGAGGTCACTGATCCATGGAACCTTGACTGATAGGCACATCTGTCTTTGAATGCCAAATGCTCTGGCAGCATCAATGTTGCCTTCAGCAATAATGCAGCCTTGGTTTACTTTAGTGCTTGGCAATTAATTATCATTGAAAACTTAGTTGTAATTTGAATCTATAATTCAAATGTCGCTCGTGTTGTTTTTGAATGACCACTTAGTTTGAAAATAAGGTGTTGATGCACTCAGAATATACCCAAGCAGGATAATAAATGTTGTCTAGGAGTCACATGTCTCTGTTTCATAAGTGTTGTGCAAGTGATTTGCAGCTGTCCATTTTAGATACCTCAAGCAATGTATATCATGTCAAGGTTATTTTTTGTGCATTGTTTTTCCTGTAAAGGTTCACAGTGGGATGCCAAAGAAATTAGATCCCTGAACTTTATCAGATCAAAGAATCTGAAATATCAAAGCAGAATTGATGAGGTTTCAGTGTTAGACTGTTGGTGAACTTGAATTTCTTCAGAGTTTAGGGGGTCCAGCACTGTGTAACTGGTTATAGCGTATTTGTTGGTTCTTCAAGGTTTCATTTAATGGAATGCACAGTTTATTGGCTTTGAACTGATGGTGACACCCATAGGCTGAGCGAGTTAAGGATGACTTGAGAGAGAGAACCGGGGGGGGGGGGTGGTTTAGCATTCATTCTTAATCTTGAAATTCTGTTTGTGGTGGTTCTTTTGTCTTATCTTTCTTTCCTTGGTCCCTGATAGATCTTGCACAGTACACAGTTATTTAATATTTTGATAGAACCATATTTAGATGAGGTTTTTGGATCAGTTCTTGTGTGTACTGTTTAGCATAGATCAGATCTATACATTTTTTTATATGTTATGACATTATTTGATGAGTGCTTTAGTATGATCTCTCTCTCTCTCCAGCTTTCCTCGGTTACAAAACTTATTTTCCTTGAGTGCTAACTCCAGGCAATCTACTGATTGCAATCAAGCAGTAGTAGTATGAATATGTGATTACTTTTAAGATGACTTGCTGGTTGTTGGGAATTCATACCATTGCAAATGATCTTATGCAGGGGGTCTAACTTCCGGATGGTTTTGTCTTGAATCAACCCTCCTTGCTCTTGCAATCAGTACAACAGCATTTTCATTTTACTTGAACCGCACCACAAAAAATGCCAGGAGAATGTTCCATGCCAGCCTTCTCTATCTTCCTGTATTTATGTCTGGGCTTCTATGTCATCGTGTACGTGAGAGTCAGGAGTGCATAGAAGTGGAAAGTTCAGAGAGGATTGTTGAGCTTTCTTCTTCCCTGGGAACTATTCTACACGAGACTGAAAATGTCAGCCATCCGAATAAGGTTAAACACATGTCTGTTGGTGCCCAAGCACGCCCACCTGTAGCATATGCCTCAGTTGCACCATTTCCTTTCTTGCCAGCCCCCGTGTATGCTACCCCTTGAGTTTTTAGTTAAGCATCTTTTTAGCTTGTTTATTTTTTAAATAAACATGACAAGAGAAAAGGCATTCCATAAGTTCTATCGGGTTTTCAAGAGTTTTTGCAACTTTTTCATTTTCTCCGGCTTCTGATATGTATCGAGTAATATTTTGTTCCTGCTGTAATAGGTAAATGTTTTGTTAATCGATTTTCATTTATTTCGCTTGTATTAAGTTGTATGCTACCAGTCAAGGTACTTCAGTACTATTCAAGAAGAATATTTGTTTACTTCCAAAACAAGAATTTGTGTGTGTGCCCGTGTGCGTGCAGTGCAATGTTGGTGATTCATTGAGGTTTTCATCAGTCTATATGACACTTCTGAATGGAATAGTAGCTTGTTCAAAGGTGGTGTCCATTGTTCAAGGTTCCTATTTATAATATAATAGGGTCAATGAGATGACGGTGATAAGCAGTTTTGTCAACGTTCTAAGTCCGACTTCTCATTGAGTCATATATGCATACAAGTATATGGTGAAATTAAATGAAATAAAGTTAAAAATAAAAATATTTTGTACAACTTGGTCTTTGAATTGGATCACATTTTTGGATTAATATTTGATTTTTAATGGATATACATATGAATTGCAAAAACAAAAATCTGTTAGGTTATTGGATAATTAGATCGGAGTTTTTCAATTGGAATCAACCGAATTGATGGATTTATCCTTAAGATGCATTATACGTAGGGGTGATAATTTTTGACACGACACGATAATCCGATACTAACACGACACGAATAAATGGGTTTGGATTGACTAATTTTTTGTGCTAACCCATGTATGACACGACCCGTCAACACAAAGTGTTAATGGGTCGTGTTCGGATTTAACCCGTTTAACCCGAATTTACCCAAATTGACCCGTGAATTTAATCGGGTTGACACCAACCCGCTGACCTGTATGACCCGAATTGACCCACCACTATATAAACAACTTAATTATTTTTCCCCAACCCTACCTTCATTTTCACCCGCCTCCCTCCTTCCCTCTGTCCAGCGCCCGCCTCCCTCCTTCTGTCTTGGCTTGCGTCGGTGACAGGTTAGCTCTCTCTCTCGCTCTTTCTCTTCCTCTTTCTCTGTCTCTCCAAGGGTCACCACAAAACATCTGCTTCGAAGAAGCCTAGTGATGATGTTCAGAAACCAGGGTGGTTTTGTTGTTTTAGGAATTATATTTTCTTTACTCTGTACATGACAGTGTGTTTGTGGGATTATATGGTGGAGGATGCACTTATTGGGAGGTATGACCACCATACAGAATTCGCAGTTGGGGTGTGGACATGAGTGTGCTTGTTGAGGGGCTTTTGGCAAGTACCGATTGGGATGAACTTGTTTATGTTTGGCAACACGGGGCAGACCCGAAAAACTTGTTTATGATTGGGGCTTTTGGAAATTGAAGTTCTTTTTTTTTTCCCCTTACTTTTTACTTTTGATTTTAGGTAGAACTTGCATTATTTAGGGGACTGGGGAGAAAAATATATTCGTATACCTATTTTTGGGTGTCCTGTGGTGATGGTTTTGAAGTGTGTATTCTATGGTGGAACAAACTGTGTATTAACTTGTTGGATTGCTTTGATTGTGTCATGTTTGATGTGAATCCTGTCCTTGTAGTTTATAAAAACCCTTTTGACTTGAACACATTGCACAGCTTCCTTCAATTGTCTTGTAATTCTTTGTATAATATATTACATTGGTTCTGTGATCTATATATACTTGTTACTATTGCTGCTGCTGCTTCTTCTTCTTCATCTCTCTTTCAAACCCACATGACCTGTGTAAATCTCGGGTTGGGTCGTGTTAGGCGGGTTGGGTCGTGTTTATCCGAACATGACCTGTGTAAATCTCGGGTCCCTGGTCGTGTGGGGTTAGTCGTGTTACGAGTCAGGTCGTGTTCGTGTCCAAATGACCTAACCTGTTTAGTTCGCAGGTCGTGTTTGGGTTGATGTGTTTTCAATCTGAACCCGACATGACACGACCCGGACACGACACGATTGTCACCCCTAATTATACGCATTTAATATAAATGTTATACAGGATGTTTTTGGGTTTACTCAAGAGGATGTTTGGTTTTCTGACAAAAAAAGAAACAGGAGATATAAAAAATTAAAACACATTTTTCTAAAAAAAATTTCCAAAACATTTTTTTGAATATTATTTTTTGAGAACTTATCCAAACAGACCCAAGTTGTTTGGATTATTTTTGGCTTTATTTAAATTTGAGTAAAAAATTTGAATTGATAAATTAGTAATCAGTATAAACATGAACATTCCGGATAAAAAAATAAAAAAATAATAATAAAATATAAGATTGGAGGTGCGCTGATTAATAAATCCTCTTTGGATAGACCATAGAGAATTGGAGCCGATCCAAACACCCGAACCCGACATAAAGCTCTCTCGCAACAAAAACCCTAAAATCTCTCTCTCGCGGTTACCGCTGCCTCTGCACTAGAGGACTAGCTGAAGATATATTGGTGAATAGAAGTATTCTCTCTCTCTCTCTCTCTAAAGTTGGTTGCTTTCACAGGGCAAGAACTATGGAGGACGTGATGTCAATGGAGGAAATCAAAGAGACGGCCTCTCGCCTCGGCATCGATCTGTCTCAGCTCGATTTGGACTCCATTCGCCTCCCTCCTGGTGAAGACTTCGGCATCAAAAGGTAACCCCAAAAAACCTTAGTTCTCAAAACCCTCGGTTTTAAATGCAGATATGCATGTGAAGTTCAAGAAACAAAATTTACGTTTTCGTTGTGTTTTATGGGTGGTTTAGATGATGAGGATCTGAATGAGTATAATTGAAATCCTGTCACAAATATCTATTTGTCTGTCTTATATAGATGAATGTATATGTATATATATGTATGTATGGGTTTGTGTTTGTATTTTTTGTTAATATGGCAAAAAGTTTTATATTTTCATCTTGTTTTGTGATGGTTTAGTGATGATCAGGATCCGAATGAGTTTAATTAAAAAAACCACTTGTCACAAATATCTATCCCTTTCTATATACAGTTGAAAATAGATACTATGTGTGTGTGTGTGTGTGTATGTGTTTCTATGTTTATGCTAGTTGAATATATTCTTATTGTTTTGTGACGGTTTAGTGATGATGAGGATTTGAATGAGGAGGACCCTTTGGAGTTTGATGCCGGGTTTGGGAATATTATTGTGGTGGATAATCTACCAGTTGTTCCGAAGGAGAAATTTGAGAAGCTGGAGGGAGTAGTTCGGAAGATATACAGTCAAATAGGAGTGATAAAAGAGGATGGGCTTTGGATGCCTCTTGATCCTGCCACCCAGAAAACCCTTGGGTACTGCTTCATTGAGTACAATACTCCTCAGGTACCATTTATTAACACCATTTTTGTCTCTCTATATTGCACAATTGACTTGTTTCACTTATTAACAAATTTCTACATTTGTACATACTAGTCAATGAGACCACAAAATCTTTAGGCTTGGAAGTGTTATGAGCAATTTAAATTTGAACTTCCTTTAGCAGATAAAAGAGAATACTTACTTTTGAGTAATTTTTCAATAAGGAACTCAGCCTAGGTGTACAATTGTCTATTTTTGTATATATGTTTAGGTGTGTGTATATGCACATGAGTACATCTGCATGTATATTTACATATATGTATGTATACTTTGCATAACAGCGCTGTGCATGCCTTTTCGGCAAATCCGAAGATCACTGCCTTGACTCAGCAGCTGCTACACCTGATGGTTTTATGCGCACAAAGTATGCTAGGTGATGTTTGTGTCCCTTTGCCCCATATTTGTGTGTTCAACTAGGAGCCGTGCATGGTTGTGTAGGTGTTTAAATAGACTTCTTTTTAAATCCTTTTGTGGAGATTTCTTTCGGTTTGGGAAGGAAAAGAGAAAGGTTCTACTTTTTTGTTCAACTCATGATTGTGTTGGCTATTTGGATTGGGTATTTTATGTAGTTTGACATTCTGGGATGTCTTGTTGATGATCAGCAGCATATGAAAGGGTCTTAACACAGGCAGGTTCACATGTCTGAATGGAAGTTTTTTTTTTCATTGCAAATCCCAATTGAGCCAATCAGCCAAACAAATTCAAACTTGGGAACACCTTTTGGTCAATGTAGGTTGAGTTAAGACCGGGGGCAATGTGTCCCTTTGGGTTGTAATGACCTTTTATTTCCATGATAAAATCCTCAATTGAAACCTGGCTAGTAATTTCCAAACCTGGCTAGCCTAAGTCCTCTTCAATTGAAATCTGGCTGAGTAATTTCCATGATAAAATCACCTTTTATTTTAGAAATTTTGGTATGTGTTGGAATTCTGATGTGTACTGTAATCCAACCTGGTTGAGTAAAACGTACTCAAACTTTAGATGAAGCAATGTACACTGTGGTAAGAATGTGGCTACATGTCCCTTGGGCCTTTGGCATAAGCCAGCTATTTCCGCTGAAGCTTATCTAATAAATCTACAAGATGAAAGTTCCTAGTATTATTATATCTTTGAAGGTATTGTAATTACTCCCTCCCTCCAGACATTTGGACTTTACCTTTTCTTTTTTTGATGTTCCTGATGAAGAGTCTACTGTAAAGGAAATTGAACGGTTAGATAAGTTCCCTAAACTGTCCTTTTTGGATTGGTCTTGGCAAGTTCCTCTACAAGCAAACAACATGATTTAATTTAAAGGAAAAAACTTGAATTTCTTGCTTGACAGTGGTGCATTCAAGGCATATCTCACTAAAAAAAATTGGGAGTCCAGAGAAGGACTCTAATTTTTTTTGGTAGATGGATTAACCTATTTTTACCTCAGAATCTGGGAATCATATTTTGAGTACTCAATTGATCTTCTTTTTTCAGTCATTTATTTTTCTCAAAGAACCCAACTACTTGTGTAGTGGTAATTTTTAGTTATACTTCTTTCAAGGATTATGGGCTTGTCATACTACTCTCAAGGACCAAGACTTGGCTGCTAACAAACATGTCAATTAATTTCCTCTACAACCTCTCTATACATATATGTACCTGCACATATATGTAGATATTGTTTGGAATCTTTTTGTGCACATCCAAACTTTGGAACTTGGATCATGTGCTGTCCCGGAGTGTGGATTATTTTTCGTTTGTGCCAAATGTAAGTACTGGGCCTGATTGGTAGCTTATGATTGAAGATTTGTGAGTATATGTGCGCATGAGGCATGTTTCATTGATAAAGATTGGAGAGCTATAGGCAGTTTTTCCACCAGATTTTTGTTTGTAGTCTAAGCTTTGTCATTTACTAATTTTCATAATCTATTTGTTTCTTGTAATATAAAAAATCTATTGGTTAATATTTGAGTTCCTTTCTTCTCTGCAATGATACTTTCTCCAAATGTAATTTTTTATGTATTTGGTTTATCATTGGTTGCCATTTTAGGAAGCTGAACTTGCTAAGGAGAAGACAAATGGATACAAGTTAGACAAAGCACATATATTTGCTGTGAATATGTTTGAGGACATCGAGAAGTTCTTGAAAGTTCCAGATGAGTGGGCTCCTCCTGAAACTAAACCATATGCACCAGGGGTAGGTAGTTAAATCTGTTCTTGTCATGTTTTTGATTCCAACACTCTTTCTTCTCTGTTTTTGATATACTCTTTCAGGATATTTGATTTTCTGGAAATCAAAACATAAATTTCACCAGAATCTAGACAATATATTATGACTGACAAGTGTCTACCTATGAGTTAATTTGTGCAATGAGCTTGGATATCCAGTGGTTAATAATCAGCACGCCTGATTTGTTGGCTGCTTCAATGATGTTTTCTTAAAAAACATACCAGATTTTAACATGCCATCACATTCTGACCTCATTATATTTGTGATCTGTATCTTAAATGCTATGAATGGTTAAATGAATTTGGAGACATTGTGATTTATTATTTCTCCTGTTAAATTTGGTCTTGTTGGAAAGTTTCAGTTTCGCAGGAACGAATTCCCACTTTAAGGCTTCTTTTGAGTTGTCTTTAGTATGTGTTATTGTTGCAAATTGTTATAGTTGCTATATGTAAAGGGGGGCTTGGTTTTTAGTGTTTAATGTTTGATGTTAGCTGATACGTGAGGGTATTAAGAGGGTTCTTTGTACGCTGCTGTGAAAGAGGGGCAAATTTACTTACCGAAGAAAAGGGTGAGCTATTTTGAAGTGTGTAGTTCCTTCTTGGCGCTTAGAGTAGACTTGTTGGCTTGTCAAAAAGGGATTTTGTAGGTCCTTAAAAAATGTATGGTTTTGGTAGGAGCTGCACAGATGTTTTGTAATCCACAGTTAAACATAGCAGTATGATTAAGGAATTTTGTCAAATAGAGTAGTGTGATTAAGGAAGTTTGTCTAATAGAGTAGGGTGTGCTGAACCCCTTGAGTGGGATGAATGGAAGCGATAGATGTAATTAATGTGAGGAGTGTGTATAGCTTGTCTACAAGAGTTTGAGAGTAGTGAAGAAATTTTTTACATAGAATGAGTATCCATTTTAATGACTTGGTTTCCTAGAAACTCAAACAGAGTTGCATGATAATAACAATCTATGAACGATAATGCAGCGGAGGTGTGATTAAGAGTTTGAGACAAGGGAGGAGATTGAATAATATTTCCTTTTGTCAGGTTGAAGAAGCCACCTTTAATTGGATTGTTTGTGTACTTTAAGGGATAAGATTATGTGAATTTTCAAATGGCAATTTTGGAGAGAGGATCGATAATTATGAGGATCGCAGTCATGAAGAGAACAAAATACAGTTAGAGGCTTTCATATGATTATGTTTTTGAGATAATATAGAGTACAGGGGGAATTTGTCGCAATAAAACACGCGTGAAATGCCTTCCTAGGCTTTGCGTTATTATGACACATTGCCTCAAGTTTTTTTAAAGATTTCACTATGCCCGCATACGCATAATTAAAACGTATTGCATCCTCAATTTCCAAATTGGTTTCACTTTGCTCCTTCTGTCAATTGCCTTAAGAATATTGGACGTAGAAATGAGACATATCCATGTGTTATTTTTCCGTCCGAGATATTACAATGATGCCATCATTTCCATCCAACATTCCACTGGAATTTGATGGAAGATGTAGAGTGAAACTAATTCCAAAATTGGAATGTGCAAAGTGTTTTATTGAAAGTTTGGGGGAAAAGTGAAATTTTAAAATACTTAATGGGACAAAGTGTTATTATTATCTTACTATACAAACTTATCATTGGAAAGACAATCTTTAATCACTCCCACCCCTGTTTTTCTTTTTTGCTTTTTTTTTTTTTGGTTGGGGTTGGGGTGAAGGGAAATCATTTAATCCATTACTGCACCAGTCCTGTTCTCTGTTCCTCACCCTTCCTCTCATATCTTTGGATGCTTTTATTTTATTCTCACATGACTTTTGCAGGAAAATCTACAACACTGGCTTACTGATGAGAAAGCTAGAGATCAGTTTGTTATTCGCGCTGGCTCTGACACGGAGGTTTTATGGAATGATGCAAGACATTTGAAGCCTGAACCTGTTTACAAACGTTCTGTAAGTAGACATACTTTTATTATTCTCATTTTATGAGCATGTGTGCTTGAGTGTGTCGGGCGTATCCTGGTTTGGTTATTTTCTGTTATAGCAAGTCCAAGTATTGTTCAGTTAGAGAGAATCTTTAGTTGCTGTACACTGCTCTTGATGTTTCTGATGTATCAATACCTATTTCTTTTTCGCCTTAATTTTGATTGTTTATAGTGGATGATGATGATGATGTCTTATTGGTGCAGTTTTGGACTGAAAGTTTTGTACAGTGGTCCCCACTTGGGACTTACTTAGCCACAGTTCATAGGCAGGGTGCTGCTGTATGGGGGGGTGCCACTTCCTTTAACCGCCTTATGCGTTATGCTCATCCACAGGTTACTTTGGCTCTCATTTTTAGTTACTTTTGTTGTTTGCCTCTGTGATTTTTAGTTTTAGTGGCATATATTGCAGGTAAAACTGATTGATTTTTCTCCTGGTGAGAGATTTTTGGTGACTTACAGCAGCCATGAACCGAGCAATCCTCGTGACACGCATGTAAGATTTTCTACTGGTCTTGGTTTATTCTACTATATGATTGCCTTGGGAGATGTACTTAATGTTGTTCAATTCATCCAGAGGGTTGTGTTAAATATCTTTGACGTGAGAACTGGAAAAGTGATGAGAGATTTCAAGGGAAGTGCAGATGAATTTGCAATTGGAGGAACTGGAGGTGTTACAGGGGTGTCTTGGCCTGTTTTCAGGTGGTCATTCAGCACCACTGTAAATTTATACATTGTTGAAGATTTTCATTATTTGAATGTCTGAATAAGGATTTACTGATTTCCCAGGTGGGGTGGTGGGAAAGAAGATAAATACTTTGCCAGAATTGGGAAAAATGTAATCTCTGTCTATGAAACTGAGACCTTCACTCTTATTGACAAAAAATCCTTTAAGGTGGATAATGTGATGGATTTTTGTTGGTCCCCAACTGATCCCATTCTTGCACTCTATGCACCTGAACTTGGTGGTGGGAACCAACCTGCAAGGGTGAGTCCAAGTTGACCTTTTTTGTATCCTTCTGTCCCCTTTTTATATGTAATTTTTTTGGGGAGTCAAGTTTATATGAATGTTCTGCATGCTATTGGTAGGTGAGTCTTCTTCAAATTCCAAGCAAAGAGGAGTTGAGGCAGAAGAATCTCTTCAGTGTTAGTGATTGCAAAATGTATTGGCAAAGCAATGGGGAGTATCTTGCTGTTAAGGTTGACCGATACACAAAAACTAAGAAGAGCACATACACTGGCTTTGAGCTTTTCCGAATCAAAGAACGGGACATACCCATTGAGGTTTTCGAGCTTGAGAACAAGAATGACAAGATTATTGCATTTGCTTGGGAGCCAAAGGGCCACAGATTTGCAATTATCCATGGTGATGGCCCAAGGCCTGACGTGACTTTCTATTCGATGCGGAGCGCTCATAATGCAGGTCGATATTCAAAGCTCACAACTCTCAAGGGTAAGCAGGCGAATTCTCTTTACTGGTCACCAGCTGGTCGCTTCATTATACTGGCTGGGTTGAAGGGTTTCAATGGACAGCTAGAGTTCTACAATGTGGACGAGCTTGAAACCATGGCAACAGCAGAGCATTTTATGGCAACAGATATTGAATGGGATCCTACTGGAAGGTACTTCTGGGAATAATTTAAATGATAGTGTCTTGGAATTAGAGGTTGTCAACCCTATATTACATCCAGAAACATTTGCTTTGGTATGAAAAATGTGTTCCTGCAGTGCAATTAGAAAAAACTTAAACCATTTGTTCACTTTTGTATAGTACTGATCTTGATATTTGATTAAGTACAAGGTATCATTCCGTTCTTATTATGGCACCTGTGGGCATTTTTAGGTATGTTGCTACTGCAGTTACCTCAGTTCATGAGATGGAGAATGGTTTCAACATATGGTCCTTCAGTGGAAAGTTATTGTATCGGATACCAAAGGATCACTTCTTTCAGGTAAGATGATTGAGTACTTTGTATTCTTTTTACCCTTAGTGACAAGTAGTAATAGTGCTATCTATTCATAAAACAATCAGCCTACATAAGAATTCCTGGCTTTAAAGAGTTTATGGTACGATTGCATGATGATTTCTGCTCAAAATAACACGACACAAAGATTATAATTCCTTAGCCTAACTGATTTTTTTTTGCTGTAAGTTGCTTATATTTTGGGAAAGAAAACTGCCACTGCCTGGTCCAAATTTTTGTTATTTTGATTCTTTCATGCTGAGACAATTGCAGCAAATTTGCTTGGGGTGCATAAATTTGGTTAAATTCCTTGCTCTCACAAGCACATGACCTAAACATGTTGGGGGGAACTACAACCGCCCCCTCACCTAAAAATCCCTCCTTACATAACCCAAACATCCATCAACTCCCCCCCAAAAAATTCAACATTTAAGAATAATATTTTTGCAACAAATTTGAACATTTGCTTCATACACCCCCCTGCTCTCACAATGCACACGACGTAACTGGGGGAATTTTCTTTTGATTATTATAGTTTCTGTGGCGCCCAAGGCCACCATCTTTCTTGAGCCCTGAGAAAGAGGAAGAGATTGCTAAGAACCTGAAGAAGTATAGCAAGAAGTATGAAGCAGAGGATCAGGATGTGTCAATGCTATTAAGTGAACAGGATCGTGAGAAGCGGAAGATGTTGAAGGATGAATGGGAAAGGTGGATCAACGAGTGGAAGACACTGTATGAAGAAGAAAAAATGGAGAGGCAGAGGCTGAGGGATGGTGAAGCCAGTGATGAAGAAGAGGAGTACGAGGCCAAAGAAGTTGAAGTGGAGGAGTTGTTGGATGTTTCCGAGGAGATTCTTTCCTTTGACTCGGAGCAGTAGTGTGTGTTATTCAGTGTATAGTTTTTGAAGCTATAAAATGAGGTTCCTCAATTGAGATCATGGTGGAATATGGATATGCCCTCAGCAGCAGCAGAGGATTTTCACTAGTTACCAGTGTTTTTTTTATATGTTCTGTAGGGCCTTAATGTTTGTTATTTATGACACTTTTTGTTCCTAAATAGGAATTTTCTCTCGTGATAATACTCGCCAGAATTATAATACTTATCCCGGTAACAAGAAGTGATTTTTATCGCATAATGACATTCAAAGTTTTGTCCCTATTACGATTGCTTTCCATGAAGATATGCATTGAAGTTGGGTATTTGAGGCTCATTATATAATTATGCCTTTGCTCTGACCTTGTTTCCATTTTTTCAATGGAAGCAGTTGATGAATATTTAGTTTGGTATCTGCTCTCGATCTGTCTGTTTAGGAAGGATTAGCCAGTTTATAGAGTTATTCTTGTGGTTTCTTTGTGCTCTATGATTGTTTGTACTCTTATGCCTGTGCCTTTGATGTAATACTTGCTTCTTTACTCTTGGTGAAAGGGAAAAAGTAAAGAGTAATAACAACTGGTTAAAGGTTGGTTCCTTAACCTGAAAATGTTACGAATAACTGTTGGATATTGCTGAGTTTGTGTTTCGATTTCTACTACTATCTGAATTTGTATGTTGTTTTTCTGTTTTGCTATGTTTTACATTTTGCTGAAGCTATTTTCTTCCAGTTGCTGCATATTTGATTGCCCATCTACTTATTGGGAGCTGAACTATATACTTATTCGACCCATGACCCATGGGACATCCAAATGGATAGTTTGTATCTGTGGAGTTTGTCTTTAACTATCTAAGTATATGAAATTTTATGGGAGTTCGAATACCAAGGATTGGATTCCAGCCTATGCCCATTGTGGGTCCAAGATGTTTTGAATGCAATTAGAGCCACTCAATGTCATGGTGTGTAGGGGTGTTCATTCCCTTCCTTTTGACAACGATTGGTTCTTAATCATCTAGTTGTCAAAATTTTGAGATAATTAAAGATTACGAGTATTCATGTTCCATTAAAGGCAGATGCATGAAGCATCATTTTCAATCAACACATGCATTCAACTTGTGAGAGTTTTGATCATGCAACTTGGGTGGATAAGCCACTTGGTCTTGGCTTATTTTTTGTCTTTTGTTGAACATCGATGCATCATTATTACAATGACGAATCAATTTTTATGATAAACACTGTTATCAGGAGTGTTGAAGTCAGTTTACACGTATTTTGACTAATTCTCTCTCCGGTCCGATCAAAGACAAACTATCCACGCTGAGATTAAGTTATTCATAAGAGATTTATCCCTCATAGTCTGATCCCAAAACGTTATTAAAATTATAACTCGTCATTGTTATCACTTGAATTATTGTTTTGTACTTCTGCCGTAAACAATCACATCCAACAACCTCTCTTCGTGGTGGGTGAGACCAATAAATGTAAATGTGTGTCAATTCAAAGTGCTGGTTAGATGGAAGTCAATTCAACAAAATCTTATCTTAATTATTTGAAATTAGGATACATAAATTCAAGATTAAATTACACATATAGCCCTCAAACTATAATATTTATGTCAATTAAGTCTTTAAACTTTTTTGTGTCAATTGATCCCCTTAATTATCTTATTGTGTCAATTGAGTCATTCAGTTTGTTTTCTTTAGAGTGTGTCAATCACGTGACTATATGACACAAAAAGATAAAAAAATAACGGAAGGGCTACATTACAACACTTTTGATAAATAGATGGTGCAATGTGACATTTTTTATCTTTGATGGTACAATATGAAAAAATTAAATCTTTTAAGGTACAAAGTATAATTTGCCCAAAATAAAATGATGCCCCAGTAATAATGAATATTTCATTAATGGAGCATGTATGAAGTATCGTTTTCTATCAATAATGAATGCATGCATTCTGAGAGATTTTTGTTGTCAACCTCAAGTGAGTTGAGCAGTAAAAGATAGGTAAAACACTGCTATATGTAATGGAATCAAGACCAAATATATACTCGAGGGTAATTTTACGAAATTGAAAAAAAAAATTTGGTAACTTCATGATCGACCATGAAATATTATGATCGATTATGAATGTCCCCTGTCCAGTTGCAATTTCACCTTTAAAGGGTGTAACTTGACCTTACAAAATAGTAACTTTGACTTTAAAAATTATAATTTCTACCACTGAATTGAACTAATGTATAAAAAGAAAAACTTCTAGCAATTGACATTTACAAAGAAGCACCAATCTTCCAAAACAAAAAGCTAAGAAACTATGGATGCACATAATCATCCACCAGTTTGAAATGAAGATCATCTTATAGGTTTTAGGTTAAATCACTAAATGAGCAGTGGGTAATTTCTGTTTTTCTCCTTTTTGGACATATCAAATGTGATAGAAGAAATAACCTATCATTATATTATACATTTGGATCAGATATCGGATCATTATCTTTATATAATTCTAATTTGTTGTCGGGGTGAGAAATAAGTTTAGACCCGTTTTAGACTATAAGGATAAAGTTCTATACAATATCGAACTAACATTATCAATTAGATTCGAATTTCGACTCAAATCTGATCTATTAACATACATTTATTCAACTAAGCTGACTCTACATCAAATAATTACAAGCTTCGAAAATGGTCCCCCCCCCCCCCCCCCCCCCCCCCCGAGTTTATAAGCCTCATAGCAGCCATTGAACATGTGTCATCACCAGGTGAAAGTAAAATTGATGAAGGCAACTAACCAAATTTGAGTGTAACTTACATGGCTAATCCCTCGGTTTTGATAAAACTATATAAAGACCCCTTATTATTGCAGAAATATTGCAAACACCCCTTCCAACTTCTGATATCCATAACCTGATAAAAAAGAGTTGATACGTGCAAAATAGACTATAAAACTTCATTTTTTTTTCTTTCTTTTTTTCATGTTTACAAAATTGTTTTACTCAAGGAAATAATTGAAAAATGATAATCTTTTCAAGAAAAACTCTATGAAAGATGTCTATGTTATATTCCAAATATCGAAGAATTATCGTTATATTTTATCAAAACTCAAAGGGTACCCATATAATTAGGTCAAAAAAATAACATTAACTCAAAGGGAAGGACAAGTAGTTGGAAAGATCTTCTAGCCAAATGAAGTAATGCTCCTGACAGATATGTCGAGTGACTTATCTGCATATTCATTTTACGTACTGAAAAAAGAAAATTAAGAGCAATGTTAAGGATCCAAAATTTGAGATTCCAAATCAATAGGGATTATTGGATTAATATGGGTTCCGTTGAAACAAATTAACGGATTCACTCATCCAATAGTCTATGCTCATTTGGTTAGGATCCAAAATATCTCTCATGAAGTACATATTGAAGTAGGTCTAGGACTGTGTCCATGACTTATTGGTGTCATGTGTGAGTTCAACATCAACTATCAAGACAGAGATGAAATAGGTGGCACAATTGATGCTGTTATTGCTTGTACTTCTGCTGTAAACAATCAAATTCAACAGCCAGCTCTCTCTCCATGGCATGTGAGACCAATAAATGTAAATTCAATGACATAGGTTGACATGCAACCCTAAGCCTTAGATATCGACTCCGTTCGTCAGTTGCAAGACCGACAAAAGGTTAGAGGTCTTTTTAATGTTTGGTAGGAGAAAGTTCATTTAATATACTTAAGTCGGTATTGTAATCAATGACTGAATAAGTGAAAATATCGAACAAGGAAAACGTAACTAAAAGAGTGTGTGTATAATAAGGTGTAGACCTGAGAGCTCTTTACCTTGGCTACATCTCTCGGATCTCAACCCCATTTATAAAAAAACTTGGTACCACTTACCGATGAATAGTTCGTTTCCAATTGGGTCTATTGAGGTGATCTAATTTGTCAAAATAATGATCATCAAGGGAAAAATTATATTGCAAGGAAAAAGTTATTTAAACTTAATTTCGAAATTAATATGAGAATCTAATATGAAAATCTAATTCAATACAAACTTTAAAGTAAAAGTAAACTCCAAGTAAGCACAAAGATCCCTAACCTTAAGGGGTAAGAAGTGATAATCGAGACAAACTCTAAACTTGGACATTTCGAGTTTGAATTTTAATAACTCTTTGAGGTCAGGCTATCAAAGATATATCACTTATGAATTTCTTAGTTCTGGCGTAGATAATATGTTTTTGATCAATTTAAAAAAAAAAATTAATTAAAATATGCATAAAATGACCAGAATACTCCGAGTGTTGAAAAATTAAAAGAATGTCCCTGTCACATTGCTCATCTAACACCAACATCCCAGCGGCTACGTACAAAGGCAAAAGTGCCATGAATAGAATTCTTGGTGAGCCTACTAAGCTTTGCACTAAATATGGTGGGCAACCCACCTGATTCTGCATTTATTGCTTTGGCATAATCCAAATGTTGTGGGCCTCCACTGAATATTTGCCTTAATAAAATTGTCTACCAAACAATATTTAATTTTTTTAAAAAATAATATAGTCAAATTGTCAAGCAAATTTTTTTTTTTTTTAATTTTTTTTTGAAAATTTATTATATGTTTGGATTATGGACGTGATTCTTTTAGTTGACGAGGTGGAGATATCAATTTTTTGCATATTTTATTCTTTTTTTTCTCAATTAATTATTTAATTGACCTAGGTGTAAAATGGGTATTCGAGGGAAGAATATTTCATTTAATTATTATTTTTATTCACACTAACGACCTTTAGAGTGATACGTTAAATGAGTATTCATGTCTTTAGACCTAACTTTTAGACGTAATTTTTTTCATCTTTTTTTTTTCCTATTATTGTGATTAGTATAAAATAGATAGTCTATAAATGTATTAACATTGTAATTAGCACATGAAATTGATGATGCACAAATTAGTCTTCGTGCAAGATCAACAGTCGAGTATATGAATATGTGTAATTAATGAGCAGTAAATAAGCAATTATTGACAGATCAATGACAAAACAGTAAATATAGAGTCAACACAAAGATTTATAGTGGTTCGGTTCAGGTGACCTACTCCACTCTCGGGAACAGCAGCGGTGGCCAGAAATCTTTATTAATGAACAAGAGTCACCGGGAGAGCACACTTCAAGGAATTACAATGCTTTAAGAGAGAGAAGCAATATGTGTAGGAAGGTGTAATGTGTGTTGGGATCTCAAAGTCTAAAGATGACAAGGTTGTGGAACATCAGTTTGGCGCAGATCAGAAATATTTGAGCGTATTGTTTCATAATTATCACCATCTGTCCCACAACTATGCGGTTGAGGGATGGGTGCAATTAAGTCATTGGAGAGCCATGTGATAGAAACTACAGCTACGGTGAGAGGAACTTGAAGAAGGTGGTGGGGACAAAGTGTAATTTTGGAAAATATGTTCGTACTGCATTTGGCAAAAGCTTCAATATCTATCTATTTATTCCGCTTTGTGGTGCATTATAGAGAAGTCACAGAAGAAGAAATTGGCTTAGGAAAAAAAGTATGGCTTCTACACCAGGGGTCCTCACTGACTGGCCATGGACACATCTTGGAAACTTCAAGGTTTTCCTTCTTCACTCATAGTTTATGCACACACACACACACACTCACATTTGTGGTTTGATGGGATTTCATTGATCTTTTGTGCCTGTGTTTAATCAGTTGGTAACTGAGGTAGGTTTCGAAGTTGGTTTTGGAAGATGCTAACACGAGCTTATAGATAAATAACACCGAGTTTAGTCTCCATTGATAGAAGTTTTCGAGGGGTAGACTAAGTATAAACCTAGCTTTTGGTGTTATTTGAACAAAGTGGCTGTTCTCCATTGATAGATGTTTTTATGATGTTTTATCACTCTTGTTTGCTTTTGCACCTCATTCCTCTGTGTGTGTGCGTGTTTCATCTTCAACTGATTAGTTCTCATGCACTCACAAGTCAAGAACTAAGTATAACACTGTTTTATGAATTATGAGAGTGAGCGAAAGTTAGTAGAACAATGAAAAAGACCAGTCAGAAACCACCGGGCAACGAGAAATTTTTGTGTGGATTTAATACACCACGTGACACTGTCATGTAGTATAAACGTTTGAGTTGCATAGACAATCATTCTATATGAACATGTCTAGACCTTTTAGAAATAAGAGTTACTCTTGAATATATTTTGTTTGTAATTTTGTCACTAACTTATTATTTTGGCTAATTCTTGTGGATTGTTTTTGGTGTTGGAATGCTGTGGATGAAGTATGTGGTTTTGGCACCATGGGTGGTTCATAGCACATACCAGTACATGTTTAAGGATGAAAGTGAGAGGGACTTATCCAACTTCCTCATACTCCCCTTTCTCTTATCAAGGATGCTGCATAACCAGATATGGATTTCTCTCTCTCGCTACAGAACTGCAAAAGGAAATAACAGGATTGTTGACAAGAGTATTGAGTTTGATCAAGTTGACAGAGAAAGAAATTGGTCTCTCTCTCTCTCTCTCTCAAAAAGGGTGGTAGTGTGTTTGGATCCTTATAGTTTGGGTTTATGTCGAATATTAGTTAATCCTAATGCAATCTATTTGTTTTATCGTGTTAGATGTTTTGCCAACAATTTTAATCTGTTTATTAATCGTATTGTATTCTAGTTGGTACACATAACTATGAATCAGAAATTCAAGACTAAGATCCTTTATTTTTCCTTAGCAAACCCACCACCCTTATACCCTCATGTCATAAAAATTCACTTGATCTTTATGCTTATAAAACTAAATAAAAAAATTCTGTAATCCTACAAAGGTTTACACCATCTCTCATCAAGAAACGAAAAAAAAGGAAAGAAGAGAAAAGAAAAACCAGACATTTCCTTCTTAAAATTCTAGTTAAACGGGTTTGTCATGTTAAAATCGTGTTATTCTTGTCTAATTCTAGCCTGATCCATTCATTATTTGTAAGAACAAATACGTGCTATTTTCATATTCATACAGAGAACTAATCAACCTATAACCTTATAATATCGTATCATTTTCGTGTTTCAAATTGCTACCCTACTCTCCCATGTGTGTGTTATTTACTTATGAGTAATTCTACACAATTTAAATAAAATCTAAAAAGTTACAACCCAAATGTAAATTATCCTTTGAATGAGTGGGTCCCATAAACTTTTTTGATGGAACTCACTGATCTAGCACTCATCCAATGAATGATATGCATTTGAGTTGTAATATTTGGGTTTAACATTTTCTTTTACTTATTTATGGTTGTAAGCCTGATGTGGGTACAATGGTGATTGGCAGGGATGATCAGATCTTATTCAATGGAACACTGTTTTACTTGGGGAGTCTAACATTGAAAGGGGCTTCTCACTTGTCCCTGTGGAGGACAGATGGAGTGATCATCACAATGTTGCTTCATATGGGTCTAGTGGAGTACCTCTACTACTGGCTTCACAGAGCACTGCACCACCACTATCTCTACTCTCGCTACCATTCCCACCACCATTCCTCCATTGTCACTGAGCCCATTACATGTAAGATCAACAAGACTTAACTCTCTTTACTTCTATATAACATGTTTTCTTTTTACCATGTACATCCCATGTAGTATGGCGATAGTAGTCACCTCTACTATCGAGCGACAAAATATTTTTCATGAATATAAACGGTTAACTCTATACATGAATATTTTTCGTCCAAAAGCTGACAGTTGTTTGATTTTGAAATAACGTGAAACCAAATCAAATAGTGGAAGAGAAATGTAAGAAACTGAATAATTAAGGGTTTGGGTTCCGTCAAAGTGAAATTAGAGACATAATTAAGAGGATCAAAGTGTATTTTTTTTCTCGGTTTTTTTATTTTATTTTTTTCTTGTGGATAATAGCTCATTCAGTGAAAATAATATTGTTGTGGCAGCTGTGATACATCCATTTGCAGAGCACATAGCATATTTCACCCTCTTTGCAATACCGATGGTGACGGTGGCGCTCACCGGAACAGCCTCCGTTGTCGCCTTCGTTGGTTATGTCAGTTATATAGATTTCATGAACAACTTGGGCCACTGCAACTTCGAGCTCATTCCCAACTGGCTCTTCTCCGTCTTCCCTCCTCTCAAGTACCTCATGTACACTCCCTCGTACGTCCCCTAACTCATTATTTTTCTTACTCAATATGTGTAACTTGGCGGGTTAACTTGAATTCAACCTGAAATATATAGTATTTGGGCAGAGATTTTAAACATTCGGATTGGCTTGGGCGAAACAAATCTCAACTCAGATTTAAATTTCGAAAATACTCCAAAGTTGAGATATTAGGCTCTGTTTTGGTTGCATTTCAGAAGCTTTTTTTTTTTTGTTTTCGAAAATAGTTTATGGGAGAAAAGTTGTTTGGCCAACCCTTTTTTGATTTTGTTTTTATTTTTTTTGAAAATTGAGAACAAAAAATGAACAGATTTAGAGAACAAGTTAAGAATGTTTTGTGTGTTTTTGGAAATAACATTTCCAGAATTTAAACAATACCACAACCACCACCACCACACTACCACCACTACCACCACTACCACCGCCACACTTCCATAAGTTTTACTGTTTTCTATTTCGTAGAACTGTTTTTAGAATCATATAATCAAAAAAGTTTTGTGATATAAAAAATTCAAAATACACTTTTCTAAAATTCTTCTCAAAAGTAATTTTTATGCACTATTTTTGAAGACGCAAACCAAACAGAGTCTAGTTTTTCAAGAACCACCCCAAATTCGTGAAATCGTGTTGAAGGTGAATTGAATCAGAATTCAATTCGCATTGAACCTTAATCTCAAACCCGAGTCTTATAACCAGCGAATTTTAACCCAAGTTGTATAACTCGAGTTATATTCTGGTTGAAGTTTTAGTCTAAAGTTTTATAATTTGGGTAGAGCCTAGATTGGCTTCTCCACCTGCCCGACCCTTGAGTTGCACCCTAACAATAGCACTCTTAAAAATAATATTGTAGTATAATGGCAGTGGAGACAATTGAACTTGACTGGTTACTTGCTTGATGCCCACAGGTTTCATTCACTGCACCATACTCAATTTCGAACCAATTATTCTCTTTTCATGCCAATCTACGACTACATCTATGGCACCGTGGACAAATCTTCAGACACCCTATATGAAACCTCGCTCCGTCGGCCGGAGGAATCACCGGACGTCGTGCATCTGACACATTTGACAACGCCGGAATCCATCTACCATCTCCGGCTAGGGTTTGCAGCCTTTGCCTCTAGACCTCATACTTCAAAATGGTACTTGTGGGTGATGTGGCCTGTGACACTTTGGTCCATGATGGCGACTTGGATCTACGGAAAGACCTTTGTTGTAGAGAGGAATAACTTCAAGAACTTGAAATTACAAACCTGGGCTGTACCCAAGTATAGGATACAAGTAAGGACCACATTGATTCATTTCTTTGTGTTAATTTTCATGCATGAGGTTGTTCATATGTTTGTCAATGGATGAGATTTAAAAAAACTCAGTAACTGGTCAAGAATAATACTTGGATTAAAGTCCGATTCATTGCCAGACCTTTTTGTTAATCTTATTTATTATACTTGTTACAGTACTTCATGGAATGGCAAAAAGAGTCCATCAATACTTTGATTGAGGAAGCCATATTAGAATCTGAGGAAATAGGCATCAAGGTGTTGAGTCTTGGTCTTTTGAATCAGGTAAGTTGTTTCTCTTTCTCTCTCTCCCCCAACCAACACAAAAGAAAGTTGACCAGCCTGCCTCACCATATATGTTTTGCAGGGGGAGGAGCTGAACAGAAATGGTGAGCTTTATTTGAGAAGGCATCCTCAGATAAAAGTGAAGGTGGTGGATGGAAGTAGCTTATCAGTTGCTGTTGTGCTAAATAGCATTCCCAAAGGAACAACCCAAGTGATCCTTAGAGGACATATATCTAAGGTTTCTTATTCCATTGCCCTTGCACTGTGCCAAAGGGGTCTCCAGGTATTGCATTATTAACTATTCTTGAAAATTTGAAAGAGTCATTTCAGGACACAAAGATGAAACTTCCACAGCAAAAAAAGAGAGTGGAACTTCAATATAATTTTCTATGCTAAGAAGACCTGAAACAATGTTTCTAATAGGTTGATGAATTAAGGATGACAATTATATACATGATACGCATCACGACTCGAACCCAACACAATAGGAACCAAGAAAGAAAATGATACAAACCGCTAACAAGGACAATAAAGGAGTCGGGTAAGTGTCAAAAATGAAATAATCCGATTTTTAAATAATTAGTGTTGTACGAAAAAAATATTGATTTTTTTTATTTTTTTTCTCATTTTTTAATCTAATATGACATGGATTACTTTTGATTCAGTATTAGTGGGATAGGAATCAAATAGATTTTTAATATATGGGATATCTATATGTGATGAATTTCATCTAGAGGGAATTGGATCCTAGTCAAGGGTTTATGTTTCACATATTATACATATCGACCTAAACACGGTACAACCAAAATATGACGCACTTAAAAAATTTCAGAATCCGAATATATAAGAACTTAAAATGACACAAAGAACCTGAATTAGCATGACTCCATCCAAAAACATGCCCATGAAGATAAGAGTTGGTTTGGGTTCAAACCAAACCTAGGTATTCTTCATAACTTCAGTTTTATAACACAGGTTGTAATTTGTAACAGGTAGCCACACTACGCCTGGATGAGTACAAGAGGTTTAAAGCAAAGGTTGACTCTGAGGCAGCAAGCAATATAGTCCTCTCAAAAAGTTATGCTGTGAAGGTAAATTTTCTTTTCTTTTCTTTTTCTGCATATATGGATTTCTCTCTCTCTCTCTAAGCAAAGATTTGTCTCCACACTATGCATAATATGACACTTTTAATATAGTATGCACTGTATAACATATCAAAGTGTCATATTACTCTTTAATGACTCCTATTTTTCTAAGAGCAATTCATACTTTATACCATATTGAACTATAGTCCCAGTCTCACTGCAACCCCTCTTTTAGTGAGTTTGTCATCATATCCCCTTAGCTACTTGATTTGATTTTATATTACGCCTAAACCAAATATTCGTTATTTTTTGGACAAAAATTGTTCACCATCCATTAGATTTTGTGGCAAAATGACACAATTTTCTAGGAAAGTTATAACGGAAGAATCCCATTGGGGGCAGCTTAGGAACCAATAATCATAGTTGGAAATGATCAATGTGAGAATGACGGGGATATTGTGAGACATGGACCATAATTGAGAGTGTCAAAGAGTAATTTTCTTTTTTCCTAATTATTTGATTTTTCTGTGTTGCATTATGTTTATGACAATCTAACCCTTAAGGGTGGTTCAGTGGCTGAGCCTGACATCTAGCAATCCAGAAGTCTTAGATTCAATACTTCTCATACCCCCTAAGAACCAACCATCCTTGTACTTTGTTCTTCAGGGTACATGCTTTAAATCCGTTCGGGCTACGGTGGTCAGTATCCGAGTTCGAAGAAGTAGTCGGCGCAAGTCTAGACACTCTATTGTAAAACATAAAAATAAAAAGTTTATGACAATCTCTAGCTATAATAATAATTATTAAATTGTATTATATTATAATTATTATTCGGTGGGCAAAAATTAAATTAGTTTTTTGACATTTGAAGATGATGTTTTTTTAGATATGGTTAGTGGGAGATGGATTGACAGAAGAAGATCAATTGAAGGCACCAAAAGGAACAATATTCATTCCATTCTCACAATTCCCTCCAAAGAAGATCCGGAAGGACTGTTTCTACTACAATACTCCAGCAATGTTGACTCCCAAGTATCTTGAGAATGTAGACTCATGTGAGGTTAGAACTTTAACTATTTTTATCTTTGCATTCAATATTTTGGATATTCAGGAATACATAAGATTGTTAAACAATCCAACCAACTCGAGATCGTCTTGATTTTGGCTTGTCAGGCTCAGTTAAATTGCTTAATGAATTGAATTTGATCATAAATCTAAGCTCGTTTTGTAAAGGAGCCGAATCCAAACAAAGGGTGACTTTGCTCGGATCGGGTTGGGTTAGCTCAAATATGTTCTTGTCCAAAGAAGCCCGTGCGCATTTAAAAAATGAACAACCTCAAACTTATATTAGAATAGCTTCAGACCATATAAGTTTGTGAAATTCTAATAAATTTTGTGAAATTCGAACTTTTAGGGTTTAATTATATGGTCATATTGATTTTGGGAAATTTTTGGGAAGATATTAAGTACAAGGTTTAATTCTTAAAAATTATTAGTGAAAATTCGAGCTCGATCGGTTTTACCATGAGTTTGGTTCGTAAGCTTATGTTGATTTGAGTTTCGACAAGAATCTAAGTTCGACTCATAAAAACTCGAGCTCGACCAATTACAATCAAACAAAATTCGGATATAGTCAACTAAATAATCTCAACACTCATGTTCTAGCTCTACCAATCACAACCGAGTTGAATATGGACATACTCAACTCCATAAGCTCGGTTTGATTAACATCCCATAACAAAAGAGTATACGTGCTTTTACTAATTTGTCCTCGATCTATTTGTGACAGAACTGGTTGCCAAGGAGGGTGATGAGTGCATGTCGTGTAGCTGGGATATTGCATGCATTGGAAGGCTGGAATGTGCATGAGTGTGGCAACATGATGTTCAACATTGACAAAGTTTGGGAATCCAGTCTTCAACACGGGTTTCGCCCTTTGATGATGTCCTCTGAAACAAAGCCTTAATCGCATCACCACCTTTTTTTTATATATATATTACGGTCAGGAATGTTTAGGCTAATTTATGCGTATCTAGACTAATTCGTTCCCTAGTCCGAGGAGGAGATTAGTTCTCTATCTTGCAAATGTTCACTGAACTATGATCTTGTGTTTCATAAGATCATTCTATGCATTTATACTCACCTATGTTTTGTTTATTTATATATATATATATATGCTGTTTTTCTATATCAATATCATATTATATATAGAACTAAATAAGACTTCTTAAGAAAATGTTTCTCTTTCCCACCCCTTTTTCGGGATTCAGATTTCCTCCAATATAGTTTTTCTCAATTTATCTTAGTAGATTGCTATTCTAATTGAATATATAATAGATGATTTACTATTTAGTCAAATTAAGAGAAGTATATTGAAAGGAATCCAAATCTCATTTTTCCGATCTCTTAATATTAACTTTAGAGATGACAATGTGGACTAAGGTCTAATGTAAACCCGTTATTGGCTGTAATCGTTATGTTACAAAGTTGAAGACTCGACATATCGATTCTATCATGCATTTATAGCATTCCATTCTCGTTCGCTTTATGAGTACTAGCAATACAATATGTGTTAGCACGTGAATAAATTTACGTACAAAGTAAAAATTGTCATCAAATCTATAAAACAATAAAATAAATTAGGTATATAATTAAGTTGTGAATTAGATCCAGAATGCAGGAAATAATAGCATGTTTACACTTCATTTTTGGGTATTGAAAAAGACTGAACCGTCTATGCAGATTCATGTAAAAAACTTGTACTTTAAAAAAAGATTTTAAGTGATATATTGCTTGGCATTTAGTCATACTAAGAGCTCTCTCTCTCTCTCTCGTTTGGTATAGTTGGGCAAGTGCTGCTTTTTCTAAGAGAAAAATTCACACGAAGGTGACTAAAATCAATTATATTGTGACAGTCTACCAAAGGGTCTTTAAAGGGATAAACATACATGCAAATACCTCTAGTACTATCACTGTGAACTCTGCTAATTAAACAACCATTTTAAGGTCACCAGAAACCATCCAACGTGAGCCATAGACATATGTTTCCATAATTATGCAACATGGTAGATAACCACGAATGGTGATGAGTTTTTGTATTGAAGCTGGGATTGGTGCGTGTCACGTCATGTTGTTGTCGTGCTATTTTGAGTCCGTGACAGGTTTGCATTAATAAAAGAACCATTTTATCTTAAAAGTAATACATATAATACCAGATAAAAAAATAACGAAATCAAAAATCAGATCTTCCCTTATCGCAATATTAGTTAAATAGGTTATTTGTGTCTAACATAAACCCGACCCATTTGTCGTTAACCTTAGTGAGTCTGATCATTTTTGAGTTCGTCCCTCGTCGGGTTCCTGTTAATATATAAAATTAACGTCGTTAAGCACATGCCTTAGAATTGAGAAAAATTGGCAAGGTAGCTAACCTTCAACATGTCGGGTACATGACAATTTTTTTTTTTATTCAACGGGTAGGGGTGTTTAGGCCAATTTTTGTACATTTTGATTAATCTCCTCTCCGGTTCGGTCACAAATAGATCATTCACGCTGAAACTAAGGTATTCATGAAGAAGAAATCTCTAATGGTCTGACTTTAAGAGGTTATCAGGATTCAAACTCATGACGTCTGAATTTACAACTCGTCTCTGTTACCACTTAGGCTATCATGTAGTTCGGGCACATAACATTCAACATATGGGTCTTAGCACCACAAATCTTTGACAAAAAACTCGGGTTTTTGTTATAATAAAAAACTAGGGTGGTCCGATATATGTTGAGGCTTAAAACGACAAATCTAAATGAGACCATCTAAATTTTTTTAATACATTTTTAAAAAAAAAATTATCTTGCTTGTTCAAATGCACTCAAATTATTGTATTTCAAATCTTGTTATCATAGCTTATCAATAACTAACATATCTTAAATGAAAATGAAAATGAAATTAGTGCCGTTGAGTGAGAGAAAGATAATGTTTTTTTTTTTTTGTGCAAGATTTTTTGAAATTTTTGTGGGCAGATTTATGTATGGGTCTAGACCATTGAACATAGAATTTTCTTGTGGGCTTAAGCTTTATAAGGTCCTTTTGGTACGACGTTAGTCACATAATCTTTTAAAGCTCCTCATGCTCTCTGGGAGTGAATTCTCCGTATGACTATAATATTATAGGTTTAGAGTTTGAACCTCTATATTATGAACATATGAAATATAGGGCCTCTATTATAATTGAGGCCTAAAACCCACACTTTTTTATTTTTCCTATTGGGCCAGACCTGTCGAAAACCGTCTCAATCACGTGCTATTTAGAAATGTTACATTGTTACAACAACGTATATAAAAGATACACACAATCGGGGGTGGGCCAAAATTTTCTCACAATGGAGATAATCTAAAATTTATAATAAATTAGAACTTCATGGTAACATTATTCTCCTGAAAATATTAAAATTTAGACTTTTTATATTTACATTTTGATTAAAAAGAACACGAATTGAATCAAAAGACTTCATTTACAAACCATACCCATATCACATGTTGCAAACAATAAAAGTAGTAGTATTTATGAAATAATTGTTTGGTATGGTGTAATACAAGAAAACTTATCATATTTATAAATTGATTTTCAAGAGATGATGTTCTACTTGCCATAAGATCTTTTTGTTGAGTGGTCAATTCCACTAATTTTATCCCCGACTGTTGAACTAAAAAATAATAATAAAAAAAAAAGTGAGAATTGTTAAGAAGTATAAATTTCGAACCTAATTTGTCAATAAGTCTAGGCATGTATTTTTTAAGCCATGAGGTTCAACTCAGTTAAACTTTTTTTGTTATATAATACAAACTAATTTTTTTTCTATATGACAATATTACCCCCGACTCTGTGTCTTGCACTTTGCCCAACCGAAGCCGAACGAGAGCCATTGTCTTTCTCATGGGTAAATCATGACGAGCTCAAAATAACCTGGGCCAGGCCCAAGAAATCAATTAAGCCCAAGTCAGCTAAAAGGCAGCACAAACCCACTTTATAGATCCGACCCAGTCCAGGATTCAAGGAGCCCGGGAAGATAAAAGCACGTGGGAGAGAGAATATCGGATATGCACTCATGGAGATCAAATCATACCTTAATTGTACTTACCAAAGAAGTGGTGCCCTCTCCCTCACGTCACCGCCTCACCACCTCACCAAACCTATATATTGTAAGCTCTCTCCACATGGAGAGACACATCTAGACATCTCTACATCTTGAGATCTCTCAACTCACCTCTCTACACCCACACACATAGTTTCTCTCTCCTAAATAGTATAACTCTCCCGGAGCTCTCTCTCCCGGTTACTTTATTCATCAGTAAAGACCTCCGACCACCACTGCCGTTTCCCGAGACTGGAGTAGGTTACCCGAACCGAACCACTATATATCTGCGTTTGACTCTATATTTATTGTTTTGCCATTAATTACTTTATTTATTGTTCATTAATTACACCCTTTCACATACTCGACTGTTGATCTTGCACGAGACCAAGTTGTGCATCATCAGTTTGTCGCCGTCTGTGGGAACCGATTAAGTGTTCTACTATCTTGCTATTCCTTGGCAATCACGACCAGGTCGATGAGTCAACAACTGAGAGACAATAACCTGGTCCCCGAGAGGAGGTTTCGCATCCCCTCGTACCCTCGGAACCATCCATTACGGCGACTTCTGTGGTTGGGCAACAACTCTTACAGATCATGCAGCTGCTGGTAAACTAGAACCAGCAAATCATCCAGTTGATACTCGCCGCCTTGGGAGGCGTCGCCCCTCACCTCGTGGGAGGAGCCCCACTCCCTCCAACAGAAGAGGAGAAACAATTCATCCACTCTGGGCGCCAAGCAACCCCCCACCATGGGACCCCTCACCAGAACGCCTCATGTGGTCCGGTCACAGGCAAGTCATTCATGCCAGAATTAGGATATTCATGAAAAAAAAATCCCTCATGACCTGACCTTAAAGGGTTATCAAGATTCAAACTCAAAACGTTTGAATTTACAGCTTGTTTCTATTACCACTTGAACTATCATGTGGTTCGGGCACATGATATTCAACATTGCACAAGTTTAACAAACCAAAGAAGGATGGACAGGATTTACCAACCATGTTTTCAGCATGGCTTTGTCCACCATATGGGTCTTACCACCGGAAATCTTTGACAAAAAACTCGGGTTTTCGTTATAATCGAAAACTAGGGCGGTCCGATACATATTGAGACTTTAAACAATAAATCTGAATGAGACCTCTTAATTTTTTTTAAAAAATTTATCTTACTTGTTCAAATGCACTCAAATTATTATATTACAAATCTTGTTATCATAGCTTATCAATAACTAACATATCTTAAATGAAAATGAAATTAGTGCCGTTGAGTCAGGAAAAGATAGTGTGATTGAGACAGAGAGAGAGAGATTGATTTGTACGGTTTCGCTTTTTTTTTTTCTTGTGCATGATTTTATGAAATTTTTGTGGGCAGATTTATGTATGAGTCTAGACCATTGAACATAGAATTTTCTTGTTGGCTTAAGTTTTATAAGGTCTTTTTGGTATGTCCTTAGTCACATAATCTTTTAAAACTCCTCACGCTCTACGCGTGAATTCACGCTCTGGTAGTGAATTCTCCGTATGACTATAATAATATGGGTTTAGAGTTTGAGTTTCTATACTATGAACATATGAAATATGCGATCTCTTTTATAATTGAGATTGGGCTAGACCTGTCGATAACCGTCTCAATCACGTGCAATTTAGAATTATTATTTTGTTAGTACAATGTATATAAAAGATACACACAATCAAGGGTGGGGCCAAAATTTTCTCACAAGGGAGACAGTCTAAAATTTATAATAAATTAGAACTTCATGGCAACATTATTCTCCTTGATTAAAAGAACACGAATTGAGAGCAAAAGCACAATTTATATACAAGTAACGTATAGAAAGAGCCCAAAAAAAAAAAAATGTAATAACTTGTAATGTATGGAAAGAGCCAAAAAAAAAACAGCTAAACTTGTATTAATCATAATCATTTAATAGATATTGAGTCCCAATAAATACTGGAGACCCACAATTAAATTAATGACTGTGATTGATTAAGTCAGCAAATCATGTCTGACCGTGTTGGCATGTGCACCCATATGAGTATGTCATGAATTATGATGTGATTTATTTATTTTTTAGAATAAATTTAGTTTATTTTCCAAAAAATAATTTGAAGTTATCTACATGCCCCAAAATAATTGTACCGAAAATAAAATATTAATAATTTGTAAAGACTATAAATGAACTAAATAAATAAAAACAAAATTCAAAGAAACAATGTAGAAAAAATCTAATAGATCACAAGGCTATTAAAACCCAACTTAGATAGTATTTATGAAATAATTGTTTGGTATGGTGTAATACAAGAAGACTTGTCATATTTATAAATTGATTTTCAAGAAAGATTCGCATGACTACTAGTTTGGTTGTTGAAATTATGGACCCTAAGAGATGATCTTCTACTTGCTATAAGATCTTTTTTGTTGAGTGGTCAATTCCACTAACTTTATTCCTGATCCAAAAAAAAAAAATAATAATAATTGTTGAGAACTATAAATTTCGTATCTAATTTATCAATAAATTCACACATGTACTTTTTAAGATATGAGATCCAAATCAAATAAACTTTTTTGCAATGTAGTCCAAATTAAATTTTCTCTTTTTTTTTTTCCATGTACACCCAACTCCGTGTCTTGCATTTCGCCCAACCAAAGCCAAATAAGAGCCATTATCTTTCTCATGGGTAAAATCTAGCTCTTCTTCCATAGAAATCTACCATCACCACCCACTACCACTGACAGTGAACTAAAAATAGTGAATTAAAAAATCTATCTATTCTTTCATCCACAATATATAATAAAACACAAATTCATAGAAAGAGACTGTTTAGTTCATTGTCTTTTAATTTACGGTCGTGGAATTCACTATCTTTTGTTCATTGCCGGTTGTGGTGTTGGGATATGGTGGAAGTTTTTAAAAAATATCATTTTATTAAGGGTATTTTTGTCAACTACGTATTTTGTAGATTTTTTGTCTTAAAAGTGCACGACTTTATATCTCTCTCCAAATCTTTCATTTAATAAAAAGCTCCCAAATTATAGAAGAGACATATTTAGCGTAATAAATTGTTTAAACTCGAAGATAAAACTCTTGTAACCCGAGAAATATACATAGTTCAAGACATATTTGAAAGCTTCTGTAATTTATTCAAAAAGAGATATTCGGTGAAATAAATTGGTTAATCTGAATATTATGCCAAGATATTATCTCATATATATCTTGGCATAATATGGGTGTCATGTGAGATAATTGATACTTAATTACCAAGAAAAGCAAAGGAAGACAATCAAATGCCTTCACAAATTTTGCAATATTCCCATAATGTTTTAAATGCATATGTACAAAGTGGTTGTTGTACGTCTTATGTGATCCCTTCCTTCACCATTATTAATTACAATGAAAGATCCTCTTCATCCGTACATAGTCATTTTATCAAACACCACCACGTGCCTGTGTGGTCCTCTTGAGATGGGTGGGTTATTGGGTGGGAGTTGGGGAAATAAATTTGGGTGGTGGTGCTCACTAAAGCCTTTGTTTCCATCACATTTCTCCTGTTGAAATTGTACATGGGCGGCTGAAGCCAGTTAAAGCGATGATATTCGATCTCCGAGTTTCTTTTGCGGAAGAGTAAGATCTTTCTCTCCTTCTTGAAAGCAATATGCGGCTCTCAATGAGTAAGCCAAATTAGGTTATAAAGTAGAGAACTTAGTGTGTCTATTTATAATGAATCTAATGAGCTCTCTCTTTATTGACCGCAATTAGATTAAGGCTTGCATTTTATCACCTCAACCACATCAATTAAAATAATATATATAAGCTCATCAAAATAGATCACTTAACAATATTGAGTTCATCTCATTGAACCATAAATTCAGTCCGTTTTTCACAAACCCAAAATTAACTATTAATTAATGGAAGTTCAAAATGAAAAAATTACAACAGAATATAGCTCATGTTAGTATTTGATGCTCGATAACGATCTAAGTTAAATAAAAATAGTCTTATAAAAGTTTATATTTACGGAAAAAAATATAAGACCAAAATGATCAATTAATAGACACATTTGATCTAAAAAAATTGAGTCATTATCATTGTACTTCATTTTTTCAAAAAGCAATACTATTAAAACTTAAAAATCTAATCTAATAATTTGATCATGTGACAATTGACATAACTTAATAATATTGTTAGAATTATTATTGTTAGATAATAATACACGTTACACCATTAAGTCAAAGTATTGTCATATTTTTACTCCATATTTTTATGTCCCAATATATTTTTTGTTGTGTAAACCATAAAAGCTAAAAACAATCATCAACTCATTACTTTCTCTCTCTGTTTTATTTCGAATACTCAAATAATAATTTTTTTAATTGAGGTACTAAATTGGATATAAAAGTTAGATTTTTTTTTAGTTAATATTTTACTTACAATAAATAACTTGCATTTTTATCTGCAAGAATTACTTCTACGAAAAAGAAATTTTCAAAGATTAAAATTGATAAAATATTATCTCAAATTGATTGTCATAAAAAAGATTAAGTAAATTAATCATACTATTAATTAAAAACAATACATTACCATTAATTTGATACAAATATTTAATTATTAAATTTATACTTTGAAAAGTGGAAAAAAAGTTCACCTAAAAAAATATGAAGATCTCACTCAGATCTGTCGCTTTAAGTCTCCAATCATCTCGAGCCAATCCTGATATTGTAGCGGAATATTATGGTTGTGTTTGGTTATCTGTTGTTTTTATTTTTTCCTATTTTTGTTTTCAATTTTTGCCAAAAAAAAATGTATTTGTGAGGTGTTTCCATTTTTTTTAGCAATTTTGTTTTAAAAACAAAGCCAAAAAATGAAAACACAAAAAAGACATTTTCATAAACACCCAAAAACAAAAACAGGAAGGCGCCAAATCCTGGGATTAATGAGCTCGGCTTCGATCCTCTTTAACAACAAAAAAATGAGTTTTCTTACTTGATTATAAAAATCCCTACCCTTTCACTCCCTCTTTTTCCCATATCTTCTACCCTATCTCTCTCTCTCTCGTTGGCCTCTCTCCCTCTCTCTCTCCCCTCTATCTGATTTTTTTTTGATTTCGGTGGTTGAATGGTGAATTTTCAGGGGTGTCGGTGGTGGGTTTTCAACGGTGTTGACGATGGATTTTTTATGGTTGAGTGGTGGATTTTTTAGGGTGTTGGTGTTTTTGTTTTCGGTAGGTTGGTGGTGGATTTTCGGTTTTGTCGATTGGTTATTAATGGACTCTCAAGAAATTATCTAGAGGATTTATGAAAGATAATGGTTCTTCTGGTATTGTTTGGTACGCTGATGATGAGATGCTTAGCATTGAGGGTTTGAATTGTCTAAATAGATCATAAATGAAGGATGTGGTTGTAATTGAATAGAATAGAGGTTGAAGATAGAGAATATTCCAAGTCAATGAAGGTGTAAATTTCAATCTAGAAGTCATGTACATGAATTATACAGCACACATGAATATATGTATATTCCCTATGGTTTCTCATAAAATTTCCTCTATGTGATTCTTTATGTGGTGGGGGTGTGGAAAAAGGAGAAGGGGTGAGGAAGGAGAACGAGACATGTAATAATTCATTATTATATGTAATGCGACAAAATTCGATGTCATTCACCTTAATAAATATAGGGTTTAAAAACAAATCAAAGTTTTGGTAAAAACATTATCTCTCTGTAACGGAGACTCTTGCTCCTTGAGACTTATATTACTTGAAGAAAAAGGTTACAATAAGTTTTTCTGGGCTTAGAGCTTTTGCTTACAGTGCCTTGTGTATACAGATTTGTTCGAACCGTTTATACAAAGAGATAATGTTCTATTTATACAAGTAATTGATCTAGGATTTTCTGTGATTTTCTCTTTCTTTTTCTGTGATTTTCTCTTCCTTTTTTGCTGATGCAAATCGCGCCCACGATCCTTAGACCGAATGTGCACCAATATTCCCATTGCCAGAAAGTGGGTGTTCGTTAGTGATATCGATGTTTCAACGACAAGAGACAACCCAAATAAATTTTGCCTAATACAGAAACATTGGAAGAATAAATGTCTGATATTTCATGGTATATAAATATAAGACAAAAATGTACGAAAAAAGTTGGTCGAGAAAATTAATTCAGATTAGTATTATTTCCTTAAATTACAGATCACTCGTTTGGGCATGATTGAGAGACGCCAACCACCCCCTAACTTACCGAAATTTGAGGAAGAGCACAGGCTTCATGCCAGATTATATTCCATTGAGGCACCTCAGGAAAATCACGGGCCCGTTTGGAACTACTTATTTTGGGGTGTGAAACAAAAGTTTAAAAAATAAAATTCAAGAATTAAAAAAAAAAAAACCTCTTTCAATGGTTTAGAGTGTTTCTGAAAAAGTCAATTTTTTCTTGAAAACCCTTGGATAAATCTTATTTTTCAGCATTTTTTTAGTACTGATAAAAGTTATTTTTACCCAAAAAAATTGATAGAAAAGCCGTTCAATAAGCCTGGGTCCAAACAGATCAAGCTTCTTTTCCTCAAAAACCAAAAAACACTGAGGTTTTAACCAGCTCCAAACAAACACAATATTGATCAAGTAATGCTATTAAAACTTAAAAAATCGACTTAATGATGTGACAGTGACATGATTTAATAGTATTGTCGTAACTATAATCCAATAATATGATTATAACTATAATTACTAGACTTTTGTATTGGACTCTGTTAGTTGATACATCATTGAGTCGATAAATTAGATCATTTTTTTTAGTCACGTCCCGATAACATTACTCATATTAATCTGTTAGACTGTTACAGCTAGGTAAGCACTGATGTGACTTGTGGCACCAAGTTTTTGCCATATTCACTGAAGAGTTCCTCTATATAAGGCCTCTTAGAGGCAACCCATTTCATATGATAAACAGAGCAGAAAAAAGAATGGCTTCAAAACCAGGATTGCTCACTGACTGGCCATGGAAGCAGCTTGGAAGCTTTAAGGTACTTTCCCTTTTGCCCAATCTCTGATTTCTTTGTAAGTTTAAAAGCATAATCAAGCGTACGAGACTCTCACTACTACGGGGTCTTCAAAGAGTCATACACATGCAAGCCAACGTACGTCGATCTCTCTTCATGCACAAATTCAGTGTTTTGATGAGAATTAGATGTACGTTGGTTGCATCACCCCACATGTGAAGAGATTGCTTTCATATTTTTGAGTCTTTTCCATTCTGTTTCATCCAATGAATATTCAGTTTATTTATTGCAAGTCAAATAGCCCGACCAATCAGCCTTACGTAGAAGATACGATTGAGTCATTGATTAATTAGCTCCTCAAATTAAGTCTCCATCACATTGCTCATTCATCATATGGATTATTAATGTGGTTTTGTACCATCAAGCAGCATATTAAGAGACAGAATGGAACTTTGGGAAACCATGTCTTCCTTTAAGTTAGCTGGAAAAGGACTAAAAAAGGACAAGTAACATGAAGGTGGTGGTTGCATCTTTATTAATTAAAGGGCCCCTCTCTCTCTCTCTCTCTCTCTCTCTCTCTGGTAAGCATGGTTTATATAAAGTATGTGAAGATTAAACACAAATGACAACTTCATAACAACCCCTATAAAGAGTTCATGCCCATTTTAAGTCATACGAAAGTATTACAATACCAGAAAAAAGAAAAAGAAAGCACATAGAAAGATTAATAGCAAGATTAAAAGCTTGATGGGCTGAAAAATTAATTCCAAGATTAAAACCTCAAGAACAAAATGGCCACAATTCTCGTAAAAAACATCTCGATTGACCCGATATGGCAATATCCATATATAGTTTGTGAAATCAGGAAGTTACATAATAGTTGCAAGTCTAAGATAACATTTTCGGATTTTTTGAAAAATGTTGTGCTTACAAGATGTTGTTTGATGTTGGGTGAAGTATGTGATTTTGGCACCGTGGGTGGTCCGTAGCATGTATTTGTTTAGTTTGAAAGGAGAAGGAGAGAGAGAGCTGACCAGCTTTCTCACACTACCGTTTCTATTGTGGAGGATGCTACACAACCAGATTTGGATTTCTCTCTCTCGTCATCGAACAGCTAAAGGCAATAACAGGATCGTTGACAAGAGTATTGAATTCGAGCAAGTTGACAGAGAGAGTAACTGGTCTGTATAACTCTCTCTCTCTCTCTCTCTCTCTCTCATACCCACATGATGCGATTGTATGATACTTACGTAGGTCGTATCGTTGGTGTTGGCAGGGATGACCAGATATTGTTTAATGGAATTATATTTTACATCGCGACCATAGTAATCCCCGGAACTTCTAACATGCCCATTTGGAGAACAGATGGCGGTATCATCATAACCTTGCTTCATATCGGTCCTGTAGAGTATCTCTACTACTGGCTTCACCGAGCACTGCACCACCACTACCTCTACTCTCGCTACCACTCCCACCACCATTCCTCCATAGTCACCGAGCCCATCACATGTAAAAATAATATCACCTATACACTCTATTTCATTTACTCTTTTAGTTTTTTACACTTTCCATAAAATAATTTTTAAAAAAAATGGATTATTAAATGTTTATTATCTAATTCGTGTATTTTTTTTTTTTATTTGGCAGCTGTTATTCATCCATTTGCAGAGCATATATCATATTTTTTGCTCTTTGCAATACCAATTTTGACAACAATTGCAACTGGGACGGCCTCGGTTCTAGCCATCTTTGGTTACATCACTTACATTGATCTTATGAACAACATGGGTCACTGCAACTTTGAGTTGATTCCTATGAAGATTTTCTCCATCTTTCCCCCTCTCAAGTACATGATGTATACACCTTCGTAAGTATTGTAACCTATTAAAAAATGTATAGGCGTTCGGTCCATGAATATAAGTCTTATGGGTTGAACTATGTTACATCTTTGTGTTGTTTTTTTTTTTTTCATCAGAAAACTTTGATCAAAGTTGTTTTCATCCAACAGATACCACTCTCTTCATCACACCCAATTCCGGACCAATTACTCACTGTTCATGCCAATCTACGACTACATCTATGGTACCATGGACAAGTCCACTGATGTATTATTTGAAACTTCACTACGACGTCAAGAAGAGTCTCCCGACGTTGTTCACCTCACCCATCTAACTACGCCAGACTCAATCTACCATCTGCGTCTAGGTTTCTCATCACTTGCCTCCGAACCTCAGGATTCCAAATGGTACCTCTGGTTAATGTGGCCAGTCACGTATTGGTCCATGATCATGGCTGCCATCTATGGCCGTACATTCATTTTGGAAAGGAATGCCTTTGAGGAGAAACTCAAGCTACAGTCATGGGCAGTACCAAGATACAGTGTACAAGTAAGAATTATTTTATGGCTCTCTCTCTTTTGGTTATCTTTCATTTTTGTGGGAAATATCTATGGTAGTAGTTCGGTACCTCGTGAAAATATTTTTTGAAAAAAGTTACGAACAATGAAGTCGAGTTATGACTCAAACAAGATAACACCATAACTTAAATAGTTTTGGATCAATTCCAAAAACTTAATTAGGATAGATAATCGATCTCAATCGTAAATTGACATGTTTGAGTACCTGATTTTCTAGCAAATTTAGAATATCCATTGTTTTGCAGGTAGTTTCTATAACTGGTATTCTTTTACCTCTCAAAACTTTGACTAACTCATCTGTAATCTTCAGTACTTCTTCAAATGGCAAAGAGAAGCTATCAATGGGCTGATTGAAGAGGCCATACTAGAAGCAGAGGCAAGAGGCATTAAAGTCTTAAGTCTAGGTCTTTTGAACCAGGCCAGTTTGTGCTCTAAGCTCTAAAACTATTTCTTAGTATCTGTTATTTTTGCCAATTTTCCCCTCAATCAAATAATTTCATATTTTGCAGGGGGAGGAACTCAACAGAAATGGAGAGATATACATCCAAAGGTACCCTCAGCTAAATGTGAAGGTGGTGGATGGGAGTAGCTTGGCAGTTGGTGTTGTTCTCAATAGCATCCCAAAAGGAACAACTCAAGTTCTTCTAAGAGGCAGACTTTCTAAGGTTGCTTATTCCATTGCCTCTGCATTGCGCCAAATGGGTATAGAGGTATGTTTGCCAGTTTATAATCATCCAATTCATTGCTGCCCAACTCAAGATGTGTTCCACCACATGTACTTTGGGCTCACAGTAACCTAAATGAAACTTGCCCAAACTCATTGTTGGAAATAATGAGTTCGAGTCACGAAAATAGTCTCTCGTACATGGTGTAAGATTACGTACATCTGACTCCTCCCAAAGCCTATAGTGGCGAGAGCTAACCTCATGCACTGGTTTAACCTTCTTGTCAATGAAGACAACAACTGGTTTCCTATACTTGTAAAGTTCAAGTATGGCCCAGCCAAACAAATACTTTGAGACAAACCTACTGCATGTGGAGCAAAAAATCCTTATATGAATCACAGATCCAGCTGATTTGATCTGGTCCTATCAGACCCAACTTGTTTGGATGGTAGAACGGGGAGAGGGGGAGTCGTGCCCATTCTCTCTCCGGGCACGAGGCAGGAACATCAAAAAATGTACACCTAATTCTGCCTTGGAATAAGTACAGAAATAGCTTCTCCATATACTATAATAAGAATACGTATATCTAATCCTCCCTAAATCTCAAAATAATAGAAATTTTGCTCACTAGACTATTCTTTTATAGTGAATGAATGAATTGAATAAAGGTTTCGTCAATATTCTAACACTAGTTACTATTATATCAGGTGGCTACCTTATATGAAGATGAGTATGAGAAGCTTAAGCTAACCACCAACTCTCAAAGTAGTTTGCTACTCTCAAGGACTTATGCTCAGAAGGTAAATCTTTTAAGGCCATTTTATGCTTGCTAACCTAACCCTTCTACCCTTATCATCTCCAAAAACATTTATATATTTTCATAACACTTTTTCAAGTTATCTTATTGAAATAAAAAATACAATTTCATCAATATATATACTTAGTTTTGTACATAATTATTCTACTACACATTTCATTAAGCTTAGAGAAAGAGAGCAAAATCAAATAAGAAAAATGAATTAAAAAAAGTATTAGTCCTTAAAAAGTGTTATCAAACCATACTTCACTATTTAATTATATAATGAATAAAACAACGTGAGAGAAGTTTAATGTCACAATTTGTTAAAACATACATATATATGGCAATGAATTTCCACAGACATGGTTAGTGGGAGATGGATTGACTGAGGAAGAACAGTTGAAGGCATCAAAAGGAACATTGTTCATTCCTTTCTCACAATTTCCTCCAAAGAAAATCCGCCATGACTGCTTCTACCAGTACACACCAGCAATGGGTACCCCCATGTCTCTCGAGAATTTGCACTCATGTGAGGTTAGTGACTTCAATTCTTTTGAACCTCATTAAGTTCTATAGAATTCCTTTCGTGGTCTTTTCTGAAATCTTTCCATGGTGAAAAAATATTTAAAAATCTAAGGACCACCCTTGTTTTCGGCTCATTTTAAGAAGTATTTGTAATCTTAGCTGTTTACCGATAATTTCTACCATTGTGTTTTGCTCGTCATGAACATCCACTTTCGAGTCAATTCTAGACACCATCTGTAAGAATAATGTCTTTTTTTGCATCAGCAGACTTTATGTCCACATAATTTATACTTACACAAGTTTTTCTATATGATAATATGTATTTCATCATAGAATAGATTCATCTTTGTTTGGGCAATGATGTTTTGTGACAGAACTGGTTGCCAAGGAGAGTGATGAGTGCTTGGAGGATAGCTGGGATAGTACATGCCTTAGAAGGATGGAATGTTCATGAGTGTGGTAACAAGGTTTTCGACATTGACAAAGTTTGGGAAGCCAGTCTTAAACATGGTTTCAAACCTTTGGTTATGGCCTATTAACCTAAGATTTAATGCATGGTATCTATTTGTTTTATAGTATTATGCAAACTTTTTGGTTTTTTTAGACTTCTACAACCATGAAATATCGCAATTACTACTATTTATGTATTTTGTTGAATGCACAATTTATAGCATACTCGTTGTATGAGTAAAGTTGTGCACACCAAATTTTTAAGCTAAATTTCTTGTACCAAATGATGTGGGACAATAACGAGCATTGGATGTTTATTGAAAATCGGTAGAACCACTAATCTAACAACTCAAGTTAATTTAATGCAATAAATTTTGACTAGCAAAAAGTTGGTGAGTGTATCATTGTTGTTGAGATATTAATTAGATTAAGATTTTCTTTAGCATTTTTTCTTTAATTTTTCTCAATGGTAAATCATCTACAGTATCAATGTATTCTACCTATACTCCCACTTTAATTTGGGATATTATAATACCAAGCATGTATGATTGGTATGATTTTTAGTCATACAAAATAAAGAAGACTCTCAAGTGCTACTTTTGATGTGTCATATAAACAACATGAATTATATTTTTTGGACATCGATAAATTAAGTTAAATTTTTAGTTTTCAATATGCTACTCTAACAACATTAGGTAAAATAACAGTATTAAACTCTAGTAAACAACATAAAAATAGTAATTTATGTCAAGGAACTTCTAGTGTTATTACTTAAACCAAATTACATCATAACCTCCTCTAATTAACTTAGAAATTTAACCTTATCTCCTATTAACTTTTCATACATTACCCAATTCAGTAAAAGGCCAAAATGCCGCCAAAGGGACCGAAGTTGGCAACAACCTTCCAGTTCCCTTGGCAACAACCTTCCAGTTCCCTTTACTAGGTTAGCCAGCCATCACCAGGGGCGATGATTGATGATGGGCGTGATCCATAGCCGATGTTGGCTAGAAGCAATTAACAGTTGGAGAACCGGCTAACAAAAGTTGATAATGAGAGAGAATGGTTATTTTTATTTTAAAAATTGAAATATCCAATAAGTATCAATAAAGAAGAATCTGGATATAGATATATTACAAGACGAACAAGGACACCCCAACCCTAGCAAACAATGATACCATGAAAAAGGAATAAAGGATAGAGCTACATTTTTATTTCTTTATTTGCTATGGGTTTTTGAAGCATCAAATTATATCATGCAATTATGTGGCACAGAAGGGAGGGAAGAGCAATCTCCCCCCTACTAAAGACCAAATGGCCGCCCCCACGTCTATGCATACTAGGTACAATTAAAGACACACACAACACAGACCAAAATGGATTCATTCTTGTAAAGGCAAATCCATATATGCTTAAATGATTTGATAGTGTGATGGTTGTGAAGAAAATGCATATAACAGTGGCATCGTTAGCTAGACACTCACCTGTGAGCAGAGGCAACTTTCTTCGTGTGTGCATCTCTAAATAAGTTGAGACGCCATTTCCTCCTAGCAAATATGAAAGCAGCAGCATTTCTGTGAGTTTAGTGCCAGAAACAGCTCTAAATATTTTGAGAGGCCATTTTCTCCTGGCAAATCTGAAAGCAGCCACATTTCTGTGAGTTTACTGCCAGAAACCGTTGTTATATTGAGAATGACCCGGACAAAAGCCATGCACTGAAGAAGATCTTCCAACAAAATAGGACCTGCTCAGATATTCAAGGCAACTTTTGGCCTGTGGTACATTGCATTGCTTATGCCATAATGTACTGATATCAGAGCCTTCAAGAAGTTTAGCTTTGTCAACTGATGATGTATGTCACCCATAAGGTTTAAAAGTAAGCTCAGTTCAGCCATTTAAAGGCCACAATCCAAGCTCAATTTCCATGCTATATCCTCCCTTCATTCTCAGTCGAACCATTTGAGACGACCTGTGGCCCTTGGTGGTGTTTTTCATAAATTTATATTATGCATGACAGGGAATTCCACTGGGCCCTTAACAAACATCACCATTGGGAAGCAGAAGATCACAAATCAGGATGCCCATGACCAAGGGTTGATTTGTCACTTCAGTTCTCAAACATGAGATCATTGACTTGGTTGATGCCAATATCAGCTATGGGTTCAATGGACTGCTCATGTTTTTCTGCCGAAAAGACAAAGCTAAAAGGATCCCTGCTGAATTCATCTGCAAAAAAGAGAAGAAAAAGATAACGTAAAGAATTCATATGCCAAACCCACTCTGAAGCCATTTGCACATCTAACTGCATGAGAAATTTTGCATTATGTCAACAAAACCATACCAATCTAGAAAAAAATTCTCAAAAAAAGGAGAACCTCCTGAAATTGAAAGCATAACCTTGAAATGAACTTCAAAGCTTACCAAACATTGTGCTGTAGGAAGTTGGATGAGGGGTTGCCAAGAAGTTGAGTCCAATGTAAAATCCAATTACAAATACCACTGTCACCATAGCAGAAGCTGGAACCGCTAATGCCCAGTACCTGAAAAAGGGAAGCAATATTTTAACAGCATAATAACAGAGAATAATTCCATTGCAAGTCTCATGGGGCTCGATTCGCAAATTTCTTAGTGACTTTCTGGACTTAAATCTGAATTGTTCAAATTTTCAGATTTGTACCACCAAATTTGTTCGATTTATTCTTTGTGTAGTTCACCGAAGAATTCCCCAAATTATCAAAGTACACATTCAAACTTTTAGCCTAGTTTGTTTGAAGTATAAAGATGTCACTCTTCCACTTCTCTTTTAACTGGACTTCTTTATGTCGAAATTTAATCATGCACAATCAACTAGGAACCTTTACTGAGGTTATGCAACCAAACTTGTTATTAAAACCACGAGAGAGGAACTCAGCAACTCACTAAAGCTAAGGAACTGAAAATAAACCAAAATGGTCCTCGATACTGACCTGCTAGGGTAGTAAAATATCCCAACAGAATGCAGCCAACTCTCAAGAACATATGCCCATACCAGGAAAATAACTGCTTCACAGAAAATAATGAGTTGTATAAGACTTTCAGAAAGCACCAAATCATGCGATTAAACCCTAGAAGTGGTATATGATCATAATTTGCAAATCGAGGACATCAAATTTTGAAGTAAGCAAAACAGTTGTCGATGTAATAAGGACTTCAATTGCCAACTAGTTGGCACCAGCGAGAGGCCAAAAAGAAAAAAAGCAGTACCGCCTCAATATCAAAGCAATGTGTTTGCCATAAAATCTATTCATCAGATTCCATCAAATATGGTCTGCCGGATTAGTGATACTTTCAAGTTTCAACTTATTATTATATGAATCAATTTACGAGAAGTGATCCATCAATGCAGTCAATTTGAACAAATTTTATTTTAATAAGTTATATTGCAATTTTCTATTTCTAATAATTTTTGTGTAATTTTTAATGATTTGATAATTCATTTTTTCTATTTTAAGAAAGAATTTGAAAAATTAATAATAAATCATAACAGCGTCCAAATTCAGTGCTGCCAATTTTTTTAGACTCTAGACAATACGTAAATTTTATTTTAATAAGTTAGATTGCAATTTTCTATTTTTAATAATTTTTGTGAAATTTTTAATGCTTTGATAGCTTGTCCAGCTATCCATATGGAATATTGGTGTAGTGGCATCACTATTAGTTTTACATGGCTGCATGTTCTGTAACATGCCAGAAGTGACCAAGCATCAGCAGTGCATCAGGCATAGAGAGCATAATTGTCTAATTCACAGTACAACAGAAATCATACATGAATCCAAAATATTATATATAGAAACATACTGAAGTTGTTTATTCTATCATAGCAAAATCCAATCTAAAGATGCTTAAAAACAGAAAATTGAAACAAACTCAAATAATACATGAATTCAGAAAATTATGCATAGAAACATACTGAAATTGTTTATTCTAGCACAGAAAATCCAATCTAAAGATGCTTACAAACAGGGGTGGAGCTACTGCTGGTCTAGGGGGCACCTGCCCACCTGAATTTTTTTTTTTTTGCATTACCTATGTGTTTTGTTCTTGCCCTCTAAGTTCCCCAAGTTGTGCCCACCCAAAACAAACCAAAAAATTTAAGTTCACTCAAAACAATCCACTAAATTGGGTCCACTAACTCTTAGATCTTTTAAAATTACGGCTTGAATTACAATTAGAAATTGTAATTTGACATTTTTCTATTCCAATTTGCTTGAATTCTTTGATCCGTTGTGTACTTATATTTGCTTTCTATTATAATTTCTCTTTTAATATATTAACGATAAATTTAAAGTAGAAATTGTATTTTCTACTTGTATTTGCTTCATGCTACAATTGCTTCGTACTCATTCTTTTTATTAATTATTTGAAACAATTATGAAAAAATACTTTAAAAGAAAGTTTATTATGGAGAAATACTTTAAAAGTCAATTCTAAGTTAGAGTTATTACGACCAGAGGTATTAATGAATTTTTAGATGTTATATATAATTTAAAAAATTTATATGTATCATTTATTCTAACCAATAGGAAATCAAAAGTTAGAACTTGCAATTAGTGTTCACCCTAGTATAAATTTCTAATTATTGCACATCCTAGTATAAATTTCTTGCTCCGCCCCTACTTAGAAAACAGAATAATATATCTATTCCATAGAACTAATGCAACTAGGCCACACAGAATAATATATCTATTCCATAGAACTAATGCAACTAGGCCACATCAAATCGACCAAGTATTGATAGAAATTAAAAAGCGAAGAGACGTGAGTAGACCTGTGGCAACGAGAGTTGAAATGGACCCTACAAATCCATAAACTTCTGAGGGCTTGGGGCCACGCTCTCCAGAAACACAAAACCCAGAACCCTTTTTCATCTTAATCTGGAAAGAACACAGTCTCCCTCTTATTGTTAGAGAAGCCGAAGATCCTTCTGGGACTACTATTCTCAGAACGATGATCTTCCATTGCCGAATTACAGCCTCACTCCCTTATGAAACAACAATGCCCCCTCCTAACTTGCAGATTATAAACATGATGGTTCTGATCGTCTTGGTACCTGGCAACGACCATGAACAAATGAATCTCTCAACAGTATCGTCTGAAACCTAGAGCAACTGGTACTACTAAGAGAGAGGGAGAGCCGGAGAAAAGGCGAGAGAAGGAGGGTCACGTATCATTTATAATTCTTGTCATCTCGGTTTGTATCGTATTCGAGTTAAAAATTATTTAATTTTAAAATAATTTGTATAATACTATATAAAAAAATTACTTATTTTTTAGTTATAATAACAATTAATCGTGTTATCCGATACATAATTTTATTCTCACTCATTCATTACTTGTTTCAATCGATCATGTTATTTTCAATTGTACATCATATCATATTCGTGTCACGGGTAAAATTATATTTAAGATAATATATAATGCTAGACTAACTAAAAGAAAGAGATTACCATGAACCAAATGATGTATTATACCATCATAATGATATAGTTGGTCTAACAATTATTACACCTTTGAAATTCAAAATTTTTTTTATTATAGTAATGTCATATTATTTTTTTTTGTTGAACGGTCAGGGGCGTTCAAGTTAATTCACGCGCACCTCGACTAATTTTTTTTTCGGTCTGGTCAAAGTCAGATCATCCACCTCGAGATTAGAATATTTACGAGAAATAAATTTCTCATGATCTAACTCTAAATGGTTGTCAAATATTTGAACCCAGGACGTCTAGATTTATAGCTCATATTTGTTACCACTTTAACTACCCCTTAAAATTATAATGTCATATCATTTGATCCATAGTTTTGATCTCAATCTAGCATTATTCTAATAGAATTTATCTCATTTACATGTTAGTCTTAGCGGAAAAGATATATTGAAACAAATTACATAGTTCGAAAAATAAATTGGGACAATTAAAAATTTGAGCAATGCTATAAAACCCAAATGAAATTCAAAAAATTACAACTCAAATGCATATCATTTATTGGATGAGTGGGTCCCATCAATTTTTTCAGTAGGTCCTACTCATCCTACACTCATCCAAATAATGATATGCATTTGAGTTTTAATTTTGGGTTTTATTTGGGTTATGTTGTATTTTTCATTATGGAATAATTTAAATTAAATGTCATAGTTTAGAGGACATTTATGAGATTTAGCCTTTAAAAAAAAAAGTATAAAGAACTTATGTAGGCAATTATGCATATATTCCCATTTGGTAAAGAGTTAAATTCTATGGAGGAGTAAAGGCATAGGGAATTTGTGAGATGAACCATAGACCACTCCTGGGGAATAAAGTTCCTAATAGAGATTAGAGAATCAATTATTGCATGAATCTTATTTGCTTGGCATGTCACCTGCATATGACAATGGACCACTATACCTGCCAACAAATCAGATTTGAATTGGATTTCATGAATGTGAATTTAAATTTGTCTGAACTATTTGAAAATTTTTATTTTTATAATTGGTATCCAAACTCGTTAAAACTCAAAAAAGGACAATCGAACTTGAATAACTCGATTCAATTTGAATTTTAAGAAATTAAATTGTAATTTCAACTTTTGTTATTTAATCACTCCATGTCATAGAAGCTAAATGGTAGCAAGAGGAGAAAAAATATTGAGAAGTTTTAATGAATTCACCTTTGTCATTGTTACTTACTAGTTTATTACTAATAAATGCACGAGTAGATTACACATATGATCATCAAATTATAATCCTCGTGTCAATTAAATATTTGATTTGTTTTTATATTAATTGAGCCCCTGAACTCTCTAATTGTGTCAATTGAGTCATTTTGTCTGTCTCTGATAAATTTTTTAACAGAAAGTAACAAAGTGTACCATTCGCGCGTGACGCAAATAAGTTGTAGCCAAGTCATGTGAGTGGCATACTTTGTCACATTCTGTCAGAAAATCTAACAGAGGCCGACAAAAAAGTTCAATTAATACAAAAAAAATTTAAGGGCTTAATTGACACTATGGCCATATTTGTAATTTACTCTAAATACACTCGCATGATTGTAAAATAATTTATCATATCAAAACCATTTAATTGTAAAATAATTTATACAATATCTAGGCCAAATTTTAATAATCTATATTTTTCTTATTAGAGAAAGAGCAATTACCATTCTTGTTGATTTAAATTAGAAGCCTCAAAATATGACACGATCGGTTAACATGACACGAAATTAGAAGGTTTGAATCTTTTTCCTTAAGTTACCCGTTTAGTAAATGAGTGGACCAACACAACATGATTAATAAACAAATTGAGTATGAGTGAAGTCAATCAAAAATAATATACGATATGACTTGTACTAGTTATACATGTCGATATAACATTATTCGTTAGATACGAATTAATAAACGGATCAAAAATAAATAAAGTGTTATTAGACGTACACCCGTTAAAATTCGGGACCCGACCCGCATCAATTTACAGGCCTAATTTAAACTCTCCCTCTCTCTCTCTCTCTCTCTCTCTCTCTCTCTCCCTCCATAAATAAGAGAACACCCTCCACCAGCCTTCGCACCTTGTCTTCTTCCCTCAGTTCTATTTCCCTCCCGATCCTCTCTCTGTACAAATCTCTCTCACTCTCTTTATCTTCAAATTCACTTCGCAAACAAGCTTCTACCTGAAAAGGTGAGTCTCGGATCATGTTCTCTGCATTCTCTTATCGTCCGATCCAATGCTATTTCTCTCTCTCTCTCATTGTCAGATCAGTTTCTCATCGTCTGATTGATATTGATGAATTTGATCTTCTCGAGTTTGTGAATTGATTGTGCCTAATTGAAGCTTGATCAAGGTGATGTTGAATTGGGTCTCTGTGTATTGCACTAGGCGCCCAAATAAGTTTCAACCTCATCCCAATTTCATCCACCACGACTGATATTCACTCTGCCTCTTTAGCAGAGCTAATCTGGAATTTTTGCCCATTTCCTCCAAACCCAAAGTGAAATTTAACAAATGAAAACATGGTCTTGTTTGGACACTTTTTGCATCAACCAAAGTGGTTTGTTTCGGATTTTACATTTTATACTACGATAGAGAACAAGTTTGAAAGATGCATCTGAACAGCCCAGAAATTTGCTTTTATTATTGATCTTTATTTTTTGACTTGCCTTCTGGATTTTGTGCAGATATAATTTTAGAACAGAAGTTTGTTGGCATCCATGGGGACTGCTATTGATGCTGCAAACAAGGTACATGATTGCAAGATTATCTGTATCTTGGCCACATTCAAGCTGTTACGGACTGTGATTCGTGATGATCGAGCAATGATATCTCCGTTTGAACTTCACTTAATTCGATGCAAACCAGACTAGATGTAGTGACACAATCAGTGATTACTTAGAAATTTTTACCATCAATGGTGTTTTTCTGTTGGCCATGCTGAGACTTACACTGAAACATACTAAGTGAATATGTTTTCATCGAGAGCCAAAAGAAGAATCATTGGACATGTTGGCCCAATTCCAAAAAATTCAGGTTCAGAATTGATAATTTTTTGTTAATGAGATTCATTCCTTTTGAAGAATTGGCTATTGGCATACTATCAATGAATTCGTTGCAAGTCTGATAAAGTTTGAGAGTCATATTCAAAATCCAAAATTTGAACTTTTGAATTTGGATGAAAAGTAGAAAATGGAGTAGATTGTAATTCAGATTTAATTTTTGTATTGACTTCAAGAAGAATCATTTGAACCTTGAACGTGGCTCATAATGTTTGGTAAACCCTTAAAGCTTGTCCTTCTAAGCATTAGTGTTTCTCTTACATGCTACTCTTTCAAAGTTTGATACTCACAGACACACATCACCTTTACTCGAAACCTTGAGCTGACCAATATATTTGGTTGCAGGTTCAAAATGGGAGCTCACTAGCTGAGAAGAAGCTCAAGGTTGTTTTTGTCCTGGGTGAGCGCTTTGGTTGTCTCTTATCTTCTACTTGTGTGCATGGTGCTATTTCTGGGATACCACATATTTCTTCCTTACTGGTGCAATAATATGTTCCAACCCGTCTAAGTCAGTTCTCTTTTAAGTTTACTTGCGATTGATGCTACTTCCACTCTTTCAAGACTATACTTATTTCTAATTCGTTACTCTCTAGTTTTAATATATTTCGTTGAACATCTGTTTTCGTCCTCATCATCCTTTATCAATTGTTTGGGATTCAAGTATTCAACTACCAAAGCATCGAGTTTAAGAGGTTTCGATTTAATCAGTAATAATGAAAAGGTCCATGAGGTTTCAGATTCTTCTCCCTGTTGGGTTTATGGTTAAAAGGGCAATGTTCCTCTAATGATTCCTAACACTCATGTAGCTTTTATTTTTGCTACTCAGTGGAGTCACCCCATTGAAAACCAAGTTTTAATTATTTAAGGTCTGTGATGGTTCCATTTCCTTTTGTATGTAACTTTCTTAACTGATGATAACATTGTTTTTCGAGGATTGAGACAAATTTGGAAGTGTATGGTTTTACAGATGAGACATCCTGATATTTTCTAAGAGTAATGAACTCCACTTATGTTTTCAAATAGCTCAGAAGTTTTCATTTGCTCGTTGTATCTATTGACAGTGTTAGCACTTTTTGGGGGGAAAAAAGGAATTGGATATATTAACCTACTGTGCAATGCTTTAATGCATTAAATAGAGAAACATTTTCTGGTTGTATGGGTGGTGAACTGCTTACTTTTGAGCCAATTGGTAAACTTATGTATCTGGTTTCCCTGTGGGGGTCTACTTGTGAATCTTTTGTATAGCTTGAAGGGCATTTTTGACTTCTGAATTTGTTCTCCTTAAATTGAACAGGTGGCCCTGGTAGTGGAAAGAGCACCCAGTGCGCAAATATTGTAGAGCACTTTGGCTACGCCCATCTAAGTACTGGTGATCTTCTTCGAGCAGAAATAAAATCTGGTTCTGAAAATGGGTACAATCCCTTATTTTCTGGCTATTTAATTTTCTTCAACATTTGTCCTGGACAATCAGCAATGGAATGTATAGGATAAATCCTGATTTGCTGTCCTTGACTAGCATCATGATTGAAAATATACAACTCAAGCTAGCCAGCAAGTAAAATGAACTCTTGGATTGCCATCCTTGTACATTTAGCACGTCTGAAATGTGGAGAGTCAACATCTAATGGTTTACATCATCACTATAGGCTAAAATCATGGTTGGATGGATTATTCACTGTTTTGATTCTGTAATTCTTCAGCAAAACAAAGATAAATGGGATCTTAGCATATCTTTGTGGTGCTTGAATTTGTTTACTATGCAAGACAGATTCATGTCTTCATAACAAGCTCCTGTAGGATTCCATTTCCTTTTAATATACTTGCTTATAAAACTTTATTGCAAATTAGTTCTGAATCGTGGTGTGAGAGGACTATGTCCTTGTGAACACTAACTTGGGTCTAGTACCTACTTAATGGAAGTCTATGTAAGTGGTTCAGTCTTTTGAGAGGGGGTTTCTTGGGGCTTCATGGTGGCTGCAGAGATCTGAGAGCAATCAGAGCAGAAATTTTTATTGATCTGGGTTTTCTCCAGGATCTCTCGTCTTTATAGTATTTTCCTTTAGGCTTGGCCACTGATTCCTCACATCCAATAGTTAGTGTCGTCCATTTGACCTAGTATGCATCCTATATTAAACGCCTCAGATGCATTTTCTCTTCCATGTGTTGCATGTGAATGTAAAGGTTTAATTCTTTACAGAATCTGGATGTTTATCTATCTATTGAATGTCAGTTTAGATTTTGTTCCAATAAGTTTTGGGTTCTGATCTTTTGTTGAATTCCATATTGCCCTTGCTTCTAAACTTTTGGTTCTCTCGTAATCTATAGGACCATGGTTCAGAACATGATTAAGGAGGGAAAGATTGTTCCTTCAGAGGTAACAATCAAGCTTCTCCAGCGAGCAATGCAGGAAAATAACAATGACAAACTTCTAATTGATGGTTTTCCTCGTAATGAGGAAACTTGTGCGGCATTTGAGTCCGTTGTAAGTTTTGTATGCAATACTGTTTGAAGTCTGACTTTTGCTGGCTTTGTATAATCAAGTACAATTTTTTGGTGTGTAATTGCTTTCCATTAATATTCAAGGATTCCTTGCATTAATTGCTAAGAATTTAATGGTTGACAGACTGGTATTGAACCAGAATTCGTTCTGTTTTTTGATTGTTCGGCAGAGGAGATGGAGAGGCGCCTTTTGAGTCGTAACCAGGTTAGATTAATACCCTTTTTTTGCTCTGAGATTTCTCAACCTCTTTCTGTTTCTTAAAATGTTTCCTGTTTTGGAGTTATTTTATCTTGTTTTTTCATTTTCTTTAACACTCTCTTTGGGACAATGAAGGGAAGAGAAGATGATAACATTGACACGATAAGGAAGCGATTTAAGGTTTATATGGAATCCACTCTCCCTGTGATTGAGTATTACAATTCTAAAGGGAAGGTTCGGAAGGTAATAATCTATTTACTCTTTTTACAGTGCTCCTGCCTTTGTATCGCGGACTCTGATGTTATTTCACCCTCAGATTGATGCAGGGAAGCCTATTGGAGAAGTTTTTGAAGCGGTCAAAGCTGTTTTCACCTCCCCGAATGACAAGGTAGAGCAATGTTATGCTTCACTGAAAGTAAAACGATCTAAGTTAGGTTTGTTTGCACGGAAAGAAAATTCTGGAAAAGGTCTTCTGCAGTGCTTTTGGATGAAGTGTGGATCATCTTGATGATAATAGCAGGATTCTTCCATACTTTTAACACAAACTTAGATGCTTAAACATGCACCTCGGATGTATGGATTTGCAAGGGACCTCAGGTCCTACTTACTTAATATCATGTATGCCTGTAAGCACTAGATATATATGAAGTGAATTTACTCCATTTTGAAGAAGAACTAGTTCTTCTCAAGTCAGCGGCTTCCGAATCCTGTCAATCGATGTCTCCACATTGCAATGATATCTACCTCAAGAAAAATTGCTTTATTGCCAGTGTGAACATAATTAAGAATGATTCTTAGCTGCTGATAATAACTTGGACTTGGCAAACTGATTTAAAGCTTCATGGATAAATTTGGGAAACATTCAAGAATGGATATGCATGTGGAACCAATGCTTGTTAGTCGAATTTAGAAATTGTAGAACTTGCAATGATCAGAATGAGTAATTTTTCAGTTATGAACTATGCATTTTGAAATGAGAAGCAATTCTGTGTGATTTGGGAATTTTGATGCCTCCTTCCCCATTACAATTACTTGCTTTACTTGGTGTGCCCCATCCATTTCTCTTGACAAGTCTCCTTCTGTAGAGGTTAAATAGGGCCAACTAGGGCTCAATTTATTCTAAACTGTGCTTGTGGAAGCCTTTTTTCCCCTGGTTTTCAAGTAGTTGGAGAATTTTATAAATTAGAAGAGCGTAAATGTCCGGCATTACTGCAGTAATGTTGTGTTGCATCTTGTGATTGATTTTTGACAAAAAATTTAAAATGAAAAAGCAATTTTGTTAAGAAATTTCTCGACAAAAAAAGAAGAAGAGGTGCAGGCTGCTGCATAGATGTGCAACTTGCAACTGTAACCAAGAATCATCCCAGTTTTATCTGAGATAAAACTTTGTTAATAAAATTGCGAGTTGTATATATTCTATTGACTTCAAATTTTTATTTGATAATATGTTTGGAATTTGACATAGAAACCATTGTCATGGATTACAAAGTTCTATCATTGTATTTCGAAATACTCTCTCTCTCTCTCTCGTGTGCAGGAGGCTAGGAGCTTTAAGTTGCCCGCATATCATTGTCCTATGTCTACAAGTCTACGTGCATGGTGTCCGATCCTTTGTTTGGCGCTCACTTCAGAAGGTTAAAGTTTATTTTGTTACAACTATTTTTTTTGAACGAGGAGGTTAAATTCTAAGCGATGAGGTTGCTGCCTCTTAATATCATATAGTTTGGTGGGAATCTTGATGGGAATACATAAAATGTTTTATTATAGCAATCATGAAATGCTTTGTTGATTCCTTATTATTGTAATCATGATATTCTCTCTCTCTCTCTCTCACACACACAGACACGCGCACACACACGCTCTCGTGTGCACAGTTTTTCTAAGAACCTAGGTTAATATGAGGTAGTTGATTCACAGAACTGTGTATTTGCAGCCCTGTTCAGGCTGCAGGTTATCAGCCTGTAATGTTTTCTGCAGATGTCCACAACCGAAGATCAATGAGTATACATGCTGAGCTCAGGCGAAGTTTAAAGTGGTTACAAATGATTTGGGATCACTGAGAAAGCAAGTAATCAGAGGCACAGACAAGAAGAAAGTTTTCCTGGAAACTTTATTAATGGAATCAATTGTTTATAGATAGGTCTGCAAGGTTGTGTCTGGTTTGCGTATTAGGTTAGTTCAGTAGTCGAATAAGAGGCATAACATAAACTTGTATGTCTTAATTCCGAGTTCCTATTCAAATGATACCTTGATTTAACTTATCTATTGTAGTTTGCGGGTAATTACGAAATATCTGAACTTTTGTAAGGCACTTATCGATCTATATGATGTGTGGTTAGAACGACTGAATGATATCATAAATCATGGGATACATTAACTACAAAATCAGTATATTAAATGTATTCTATTTTATTCCACCATGGTGTAATCACAAAAGTATTACTTTCAAACTAATATATTTGTGAAAAAGTTATTTTTTGACCCCCTAAATTATGAGAAAATATTGAATGTAACGGTAACGTCAAGTCATCATTGTTACATGATTTTACCATTTAATAAAAAATTAACATGTAGGCAAGTGGACCCTACTTAATTTAGTAATTACCCTATCCATATATGAAAATAACTATCAAGTAGGGTTCATCTTGGTTTATTATTGGATGATGACACTATATCACAATGGTGATGTGATATCCACGTTACTCCCAAAATTTACTCATAAATTATGGCTTTTGTCTCACATTATCTTTCGGCTATTATATTTTTTATATTATACCTTCAATTATTATTTTTAATTTTAAATTATCTCAATAATTAATATTGGTTATAAGTTTAATAACAATCTATTTCATTTTGCACCAGAAAAATATGATTTTGATTCACCTTGTCCTCGCATTTGGACCTTATACTTCAAGGGGAAAGAGAACCCTTAGGGATGGTTCAACATTTCTCATACCTTTAAATGTCAGTTATTCTTGTTTCTCAGGAGACATATTCTAAACCCGTTTGAGTTACGATGGCTCGAGAGAATAGTCGACATAAGTTTGGATGTCCTATAACAAAAAAAGAAGAAGGTAAGTTTATGACCGAGCGTTAATTTAATTAAGATAACATATAGTTTTAGTTCTCAAAGTATGCATGTAACGTCTATTTGGTCTCCAATCTTCTAATTGTGTCAATTTAGTATCTAACGTTTTTAATTTATATCTATGTGGTCTCATCTCAAGCGTCTGTCAAAAAATCATTAACGCCTCTAGTCATGCGCCAATCTCATGAGACCAAATACACACAAATTAAGAGCTTTAGGACTAAATAGACAAAAAATTAAAAATTACGTGATTGATCTATGACCAACAATTTTCTAACGAACATCTTGGATTGGACCATGTAGATACAAATTAGAAACTTTATACACCAAATAAACACGATTAGAAGATTGAGGACTAAATATACATTATACATATACTTTGAAGACAAAATGTATTTTAACCATTTAATTTAGAGAGTAAAAAATATAATTTTCCTTTTTTTTTTTTCCCACTTCTCTTCTGATCTTTTAAATCAACCCCGTGGCCCTCGTGTTTGTTCTTTCTTCCCGGAACATGAAGTTTTTGGATCGTAGTATGTGGTTGGCTTTGCTCGACAACAAATCAAAGAGAACCATTCAAATTCCACACACACACACACACACACACACACACATTCTCCCTCTAGTAATTTTCGGATTCTCCAAGTCATTAGGAGGGGCACCATCTTTGGGAATATGTCAGCTTTTGCTTCTCTTCGTGTATTCTCTGACTTTGTCACCAAGACCCACCTCCACACTACACCAATTTGCAGAAAGAATTCCTCTATCTTCGCTTCTGTGCCTACCCAGATGTCCATTTCATCAAATTCTCACCCACTACAAAGGTAATTCTTTATTTCAATCTCTTTCTTTCTTTTTTATTTTATTCTGTGTTCTTAGTTCTTTTTTCTTTTGGAATATCTTGATTCACGGACAGCCATTCTTATTTGGATTATCATTAGCCAGATGATTGGTGTTCTTGCACATACCCACCATGGAAATGGTTAAGTTGATTGGTATTTTTGTGCGTTTTGGGGCCTTTTTTGCATTTTAGTTAACAAACATAACGATTTGTTGATGTTCAGTTAGTTTAAGTTCATGGAAATTTATGCTTAAATTCCAATAATTAAAAGCGAAATCCAAGTAGTGTGATGTTATTACCGACTCTATTGATATTTTTAGGATTTTGAATCAGAGATTAGTTTTAATGAGATACCAAATCCAAGTTAGAAACTGGGAAACACAGATATGGATACTTTATACGGATATAATACAAATATGACAAAATTAAAAAAAAAAAAAAAAGGATACGGGTACGGCCAAGGTAGGTTTATAATAAAATATATTTTATATTTTATTATTATTTAACGACTTAAAAATTAAATTTTTTAATAATTCATTAACTGTAGTAGGTAAAATTAAGAATTTTTAACTTAAAAAAGATGTAATATCGTCTCATTATGATATATTCATAAAATGAGGGTGACCAATTAAAAGAATCAGAACCGTATTTAATTAGTTGGTTTATTTACAAGTATTTGTTTTTAAGATTATAGTGTAACTAACTCATTTTTTTATACTCTTTTGACATGTAATAGTATAACACTTAAAAAAAACTCGTGTCTTCAAAATCAAATGGAATTTAGTTGATATTTTGTATTGTATGTGAACTCGGAAGGAAAGGGTATAGATTACCATTAAAAATTGTACATCTTGCTCCATGTTTAGAAATCAGTGAAGTATCCACCTATTTTATTAATTATCGGATACGTATGATGTGTATTCGATACGTATCCTCGAATATATTTGATAAATATCGTATCCGATACGATATTCGATACAAGTACGTCGATCTTAACAAAATATCAGTGATTCACAGATCAGAAATAATGGAAGGCAGAGGAAGAAGAATTGACGACCTAATAGTACTCTTGGCAGCAGCTGCAATGCATAGCAAAACTAATCATTCTTTGTAATATTCCATTTAACATATTGGGTCACTGCATTAATCTTCTACTGGTTTCCGTGACATATGCGATGTGTCTGCAATTTAATGTGTGTGCAATGTATATGGGAAACTTTTTTGGTTCGGTGTTGATCATGAGTGAGAGAGAGAAAGGTGAGGCAAATGTGTGAGAGAGAGACGGTTATGAAAGAGAGACATGAGAGAGCCACAGAGAATCATGGGAGATTAGGTAGTCAAACCTATCCTCTCCCTTAGATGTGAACAGTTCTGGATGGCTTCTCATGTTTGATTGTGGCCTGTCACCATAATGTTAGTATCATAACAAAGAACTCAACAAATGTATGAAAATTCCATGTCATAAGTGATAATTTAGATCAAAGAAAAAAGAAAGAAACTAGAAGAAAGAAATATTATTGAAGCATAACTAGCCAGAACAAAACTTAAAGGAAAACTACGTATAAGAGGTCTTTATATAGTAGAGCAAAAGGAAAACAAACAGACTAAGTTAGGGCAACATAAAAGAAAACAAATGACTAAACTACCCCTAAGTCTAAATATAATAACTATTCTAACACCCTCCCTCAAACTCATGATGTGGTAGCAGAAAATATCAAGAGTTTGACAAGAAGAAAACGAAAGCGAGTGATAGGATGCGACTTTGTGAAGAAATCTGCTAGTTGCATAGTAATCAAAAGAAAGGGGAGGAAGATATATCAACAGTAGAGGCAGCAACTTCTGGAACATGGAGCTCCTTCAACACATACAGTCCTCCCTTTCTACGGCCTGTGGAAATCAGCTTGTTGATTTCCCAAGTATTCTTTAAGTCAACATATTTCTCTACCTTAGGATCAGTTGGAGCTTTTAATCTGACACTGATAGCCTGAAGAGAATCAGAATTTCCACTAGCCGTAGTACCCAAATCAAGCAATCCAAAGCAAACAAAATCTAGCAACCCAACAACCTAGCAAAATCCAACAACCCAGCCGTTCGTTCACAAAATCAGCCCCAAAGGCTCAAACCCACCAATCAATAAGAAAGGAAACAAAAGTTTCTTGCTTATTCAGTGCGAAACAATGCAAACAAACCCAAACAATGCAACGCTATGTCAAATAGCAAGTCCAAACAAACAAATCAAACAAACTCAAACAATTCAACGCTATGTCAAATAGCAAGCTCAAACAAACAAATCAAATAAACCAGCAACGTGACAACTCCCCAATGCACAAAACCAACAAACCAACAAAACAAAGCCCAACAAAGAGAAGAAAAAAAGCCAAACCAACAGCCCAACAGAGAGAAGCCCAAATCAGACAAAGAGAAGAAGAAAAGTCGAACCAATAGTCCAACAGAGAGAAGTCCAAATCAAATTGCCGAAAGCCCAATAGTCCAAAATAGGTGCAAACTCAAACAAAAAGAACAATCCAATCAATCCAAAAGAACCCAAATAACAAATATCAAACAACCCAATAGCCCAAACTACTGGCATCCTGTCTTGCGAACAAGAGCAACGAGTAGACCCAAAGCAGAACACTAGCATCCTGTCTTGCGAACAGGAGCAACGAGCAGACCCAAAGCAGAACAATAGCAGCGAACAACGACAAAACCAAGTAGGCAACAAAGTCTTCCAGCAAGCCAAGAAGAGAATAATATTCAAAACCAACAAAAACGAACTAGCTCAGCCCAAACTACCAGCGAAGCCAAGAGCAGAAACTAGAACCAAAAGAGGCAGCCAACGCCAAACAATCCAAAGTTCCCTACAAATCAAATCAACAACTTTGCAAATTAAATACCCATAACAGTCGAATTCGGCACTGTTCACAACGCGTGAACAGTAACCTCGGTACTGTTCACATCGCGTGAACAGTATTTTCGGCACTATTCACAGCCCTAAGAACCACAAAAAATCAGCAACCCTAATCCAAAAATATATTCTTTCTCCAACTAAATTACTGTGGTGCTATAATATATTTTGGATCGAAACCATGCTCTGATACCATGATAATTTAGATCAAAGAAAAAAGAAAGAAACTAGAAGAAATAAATATTATTGAAGCATAACTAGCCAGAACAAAACTTAAAGGAAAACTACATATAAGAGGTCTTTATATAGTAGAGCAAAAAGAAAACAAACAGACTAAGTTAGGGCAACATAAAAGAAAACAAATGACTAAACTACCCCTAAGTCTAAATATAATAACTATTCTAACAATAAGGTTGTGCTCCAGAGAAGCTATATGTTGCAGGCAGTTACATGCTGTTGCACTGACATGATTTTCATTTTCTCACTGCAGCAATTGTTCACTCTCTTTTGTTGCTCCTTTGGAAGCAATACTATTTGATATTGATGGAACACTATGTGATTCAGATCCTCTTCATTATTACGCCTTCCGTGAAATGCTTCAAGAGGTTGGTTCATTTCTTTCCAATTTGTATATATTCGCATGCCATGCCACTCATATTTTGTGCACACTCCACAAAAGGGACCAACTAATATAGAAAGTGCACACAGGTAGGTTTTAATGGAGGAGTTCCAATAAGTGAGGAATTCTTCATTGAGAATATTAGTGGTATGCATAATGAAGAACTCTGTAATGTTCTCTTTCCAGACTGGGATCTCCAAAGAGCCCTAAAATTTATGGATGATAAGGAAGCAATGTTTCGCAGGTAAACACAAATCAGATAAGTTTCATTAGTCATGCAGGGTGATGAATATGTAATGTAGTGTGTTATGGGGCATGCTGTTCCCAATAACTCTGTTTTGACCCTTACTCTGTAAGGGTCCAAAGCTTTTGGACCTGAACAGTAGGCTGAACAGGTTGGAGTCCCATGACTAACTTCTATGATGATTTGTAGGGTCAACTCGAAATATACAGTACTTGGGCAATTTTCAAAGCTTGTGTTGGGCTTGGGTAAAAGAACCCAAGCCGATTTGAATTTGCGCACAGATTCAAGCCCGAGAATGAGCATGATTTTAACCCGAATTTAAATTCAAGTTATGTTATAGGTAGTCAAACCCAAACCCAATTTCAACTCAAGGTGTGTAACTCGGGTTCTAACCGAATCATAATTTTAAACATGCGTCGTACGTGGATAACCAGGTTCGGATTGAATTCAGGTTCTGGTTGAGTTCTGTTTGAGAGTTTTAAAATTTGGGTTGAGTCTGGATTGATCTCTAAACCTGCCTCATCTGCCCAAGTTGCAGCCCTACATTTTTTCTTGTGTGGCTCTTGCATAAACTGTGTTGATTTTTGCTGTTTTTCATTACAAAGTAGGAAGTACCACTTTCAGAGTACCCAATATCTAAGATCCAATGTATAGTTTGAATTATGAGAGCCATCTCATGCATTTTCTATTTAATCATTTGTACAGGTTGGCTTCTACCAAGTTAAAACCTGTAAATGGCCTTGACAAGCTGTGCAAATGGATAGAAGATTGTGGCCTGAAAAGAGCTGCAGTTACCAATGCTCCAAGACCAAATGCTGAGCTGATTATCTCAATGCTAGGCCTTGCAAGTTTCTTCGAAGTGCTTGTCATTGGGAGTGAATGTGACCGGGCAAAACCTTTCCCTGACCCTTACTTGAAGGCTCTACACACACTCAAAGTGTCTCCTAAGCATGCGTTTGTGTTTGAGGTTTGGCTTACCCATTGTTAATGTGCTTTGTAGAAAAACACGTTATGGCTGTTAAATGATTCGAGTTGCCTTGCTTGGTTGGTCTAGGCTCGTTCGAATGGGAAAATAAACCAAAATTCATCATATTTTTAAGTTCATCGTAAAATGTTTTGAAGCGGCATGTGGCTCATGCTCGGCCAGCCACAAAAGAACCGCTCTCAACATACTTAAACTCGTCAAGTTCAACTTGATTAACACCCCCAACCCGCATATTGTAGGTGACATTTTGACTTTGATGGAAGTTTTGAGATATTGTGTTTCCTTGTGCTGGTCAGGTTTCTGTTTCTGGAATAAAAGCTGGGGTGGCGGCCGGGATGCCCGTTGTAGGTGTAGCGTTAAGGAACCCTGAAGTATTACTAGCAGAAACTGGGGCAACTTTGGTTATCAAGGATTTTGATGAACTAAAACTGTGGACTTGCTTGGAAGAGCTAGAGAGGAAGACAGAGGAAACCAAAGTCACAACTTGAACCTTTAATAGCTTCTATACTGTTCTGTTGCCTGGTGGATATATATGGATCATACTTTTTATTGTTTTTCCTGTAAAGCTCAAATTCAACATCAATGAAATTCATTTATTTACCCCAAACAAAATGTGGGGTGTCTAGAATACCCTGTATTTGCTCCCAGAGAAAGACACATGATTCAGGTTCGGGATAAAAAAAAATTGGAAATAAATCTACGCGTGTTGAAGGTGAAGTTTGGAAATAGTACAATTCCTTTTGTCATGTATCCTCGATTAATGCCACCTCAGATGTTGATCATTGAATGTACCCCTTGATGGGTTTTGACAATGTTTGATTCGTTCAATTTGTTTTAGATTAAAGTGATATTCAGAATATCGGTCTCTAGTTGTAAGTGAGATAATGTGATATAGACATACTAATCAAGTAGCAACACCCCCATCAGAAGCGAGTCCCGATTAGAGAAAGCCATTGTGCACTAGCTTAGCTAGCTAACGTTTTTCAGCTGGCTGAGTGCACATTTTCTCACTTCGGAAGGGTTTAACAGTAATTTCTTAAGATGGCCTGATTGAGAGAATCCATACCCAGGGAAACAAAATCAACCATTACTACAAACAATCTCGATGCTAATTCAAATTATAAATTTTCCAACAAAAATAAAGCATACAACCGTGTTCCTATTCCTTGCAACTTTTTAAGATATCCCACAAGATTCCTGCTTCCACCAACATATTGTGCCACTTGCAATCCTTGTCAAACCAATACTAGTCTCACTCTGTTGCCTATAGCGTAATCAGTGAGAGTTTTTTTCCAACCTTATCGTGGATAAAAAAAATTACTGGAGAAATATGCTTCAATTGTCGTCTAAACTTCCATGGTTTTCAAACAATCAGAACTCCCATACTTACGAAGCTCAATAAGAAACAAGATGAATCCAACAATAACGAAATATAAGACAAGTTCATGAGCAATCTTTCGACAGCCACTCAAACAATCATCACCAAGAAGAACCATCGTGAGCACAATTAGCATCAGATTGTTCTTTCTTTACCTTAGCATCATCAAGATAGTTCTGATACATATAAGACACAAAACCCCAAAGAGCCATTAGCAAAGCAATTACCTTTACCCCATTCATCTTGTCATGAAACACTATGACAGCTACAATAGGAGTAAGAGTCAAGGAAAGAGTACTGATAACATTAGAGAATAGAGAAGACACAACAAAAACCAGGCCTACTATACCAACAGATGCAACCTGCCAAGCCACAGCTGCCCACACCAAAGTCATCACATAAGAAACTTTGCCAGTATCGTAACCATTCATATCGTCCTGTAGAGTTCTCCATTCGCCACTTGCAAAAAGGCCCACGACGGATGCACAAGTAGCTACAGCTGATGTATAAATTTGCATTTCCAAAACCACAGAAAAAGTTTCGTTTTTCAAAACTTTCTCAAATGAAAGCTGCGTTAGGGAAAGTACAAGAGAGTAAAGAGCGGAAGCCCCAAGGGTGGATATAAATCCAATAACATAATTTGTCTTGGACACTCCTGAAGGACCATCAGAATCATCATTGACACCAATTAGAGAAGCAGAAAATGAAAGGACAACAACAGAATTAAGAAGTAAAGCAGTGAACTTCTCATGATTGATGATAACAGAGAAAACTGCATTAAAGGCTAATTGTGTAGCACAAATGAGGGAGTAAGTAGAGGCTGGGAGGTACAGTAGCCCAACAGAATACAACATGTTATCCCCTGCATAGAGAACACCAAGACCTAAGTAGACTAATGAAACAGTTGTGATAGAAGGCGGGTGAGATGCAGATGAAGGTTCTTGGGATGATGACGGGACAAGAAAATATGGGATTAGTAGGATAGGGAAAGCAGCTGTTTGAGCAAGCGTAACCATCCATACACAATTTCCACCATGATCGTAATAAGAGCTCCCTAGAAGAACAGCAGAAGCTTGACCAGCAAGAAGGAAAAATATGTTAAGAGCCATCATAAACCACCATTGCCAGAGCTTAAGCTTGATCAATGGTGGCTCATAAAATGAAGTTCCATCGTCTAACAATATCTCTTCTTCGTTATCTGCAAGTGGACAAATAGAGAATATGCAAAAGCAACTTTAATATTCCTCTGAGAAATAGGAAACAATCAACCAATTCAACAATTATTGTAACATCTGTTAGTTCTATACAGATTAAATTCCATCAATTTTAATTGTAATTGCCAAGACCTAAAAAAACATGCCCAACTAACCAAGATGGAACATAGAAACACTGTTCTGGAGCCATGATGTGGGAGTAAAAGTCTGAATTTTTTCCTTTTTTTTTTTTTTTTGATAGAGATGAGGTTAGAACCCGCAATCACCTACGTCGTCGAAATGAGCCCTCGGGCCACTCCTCACCACATTTTTTTTTTTTTTTGCAATTTCTAAAAAACCCCTTGAATTAACAGTCGTTCTTGTAAGAAAATATATTTGTCCAGAATTATCATATTATGCAAAGGTCAAAAAATTTAATCTTATTCTCATCCATTTGCTTAAGAACCATAGACAACAACGACTTATTCTATATCAAAATATTCTTGTTCAGAATTCAAATAAAAGTGAAAATTCAGAAACTTTAAAGAATAACAGAAACTTCCAAGTCATTCATGCATGTAGTCTTTCACACATATATACGAAGATTGAACAAAACCCAGTTGTAAAATACTCCTATACTGGACTGTACTTGAAAATTTTCGAAGAAACCATTAGTCTAAGGTCAAGAAATCCTAAAACCCATGTCTTAATAATCTGGCAATGGACCACAAAAAAATCTCTAATCCCTTCATTCAGCTTCCAATATTAGAATCAATAACGTTTTGATATGAAAATATGAAAGCTCAATACATGTGTTTATTCTGGAAAAAAAAAATGTGTGATTGTCTGTGACTCTGTGTGTGTGTGAGGGAGAGAGAGAGAGAGAGAGACCTGGCATTTTGGCGTCAAACAAGAAAACCTGCAAAAAAAACGGACGATTGCTAGTTGACATTTAAAGAGCAGCGTTATTGTCAAAGAGTTGTTTTGTGAACGTGGGGGGAGCGGCTTCTCTGCTGTTAGTAAGGAACGGGCACATGGTGCTGTTAGCCAAAAACGTCCCCGTTTTGGTTATTTTGTACTACGTAAAACTAAAAATTTGACTTAGGTGGTTTTTGATAAAACTGAAAGCTGAAGTATAAAAACTGAAAGTTGAAAACTGAAGTCTGAAAGCTGAATGCTGAATTTGTGGACTGTTTGATATCCACTGAAATTTAAGTACCGAATTGAACTAAACTGTTTGATAACTACACAAAGCTGACGTATGAAAATAAATTAATTTTCAGTTTTACCATTCCACTCTTTAATTTGAAAATATTTATAAAATATGTCATAACATAAATCATAATCACTATTATTATATTTTAGTCTATATTTAACAAATATTTGATCAAAATAAATAAATAAATAAGATTTGAATAACACAATAAGTGAATAATAACAAATTGAATAACACAATAAGTGAACAATAATATCTGATAAAAAATAATAATAACTAATAACTAATCAAATAATATTAAAAAAATACAATAAATTAGATTTCATTAACAATATGGGTGTGCCTAGTGAATGTATATGTGTGTGTGTGTATAGTCCATGTGTGTAACTATGTGTGTGTGCAGTGCATATGTCTATGTGCAACTGTGTCTGTGCAGTGTGTGCATTTGTGTGTGTAGTTGTGTGTGTGTAATTATAATTCTGTATGTATATTTTTGTTGTAGAAGACAAGGGAAAGAAAAAATAAAGAGATCGACAAGGAAAATAGATAGGTTATGAGTTTTGAAGAGAAGACTAATTAGAGTTTTAATAGGATTGTAAAATATTTCAGGGTATAATTGTCATATTGTAAATATTATTAAAGATGGTTTTACTGAGCATGTTCAGCTTTCAGAATTAAGTAAGGGGTCTCCTACTTAATATTGTAGCCTATATTTAAGGAACACTTAACTTGTTAAGAGAGTTTAAATTTTGGTTATCAAACAGGCTTAATTAATAAGTGTTGAATATATTCATTTTAAGTGCTGAATTTAGGTTAACAAACACACCCTAATTATTAACTTAATGACGTTGTTTTATTATAATTATTAGATTAACACCAAATTCTAATATTTAATTGGACCCACAGTCAATTCAGTAATTGTAATAAATTATATCAATAAATTAGATCTCAATAACATTGAATTACTCTTTTTTACTATGTTTCTATTGAATTACTCTTATGCTTTGAGAATTATGGAATTTTAAATGTTGAAAAATATAAATTATTTTTGAAAGTATATCTCTTGCAATGAGATTGATGAACTAGGGTTATATGCAGACTTATACTGTAGAGTGTTTAAATATGTTTTTTTACATTGAGGGGTTCAAAGGTGGCCCTATCACTTGTAGTGGGGGCGGTGTTCTGCGATGACCAAACTATTATTCGTTTACGAAAAATCAAGGCTGAAGATTAGTATATCATAATCTGATTTGTTATTGGTGCTGATGCATTAGTATACGTCATTCCTAAAATTTGTTACCCTATGAGATGTTATTTTTGAGAAGATGGAGTTTTGTGGACCAATATATTTGGTCTGTGGATTCTTGTTTATTTAGCCTATGTACATGAAATATTGTGTTATAAAATATGATTTTATGAATAATTCAATGCTGATCCAAAATTTAATGTTCCTATTACATAAACTTGAGATTGTTACTTGATTCTGTTTTAATTCAAAATTGTAAGAGGCAAAAAATGACAATACCTCCTACTGGAACGATGGATTGATATTTCTGATAGTGTTTTTTGAACTTGGCTTCCCAATCTCTCTCCTGCAAAACGAACAAACTGCCCAAGATCGAAGTGCTTCGATCGAAGGCACTCCGATGCTTAAGTCAGTAATGGAATTGAATAAGATGCAAGAAGACTGGGAGAGTTCAGCGTACCTTTCACCCAGCCTCTTTGTTCATTTTATAGGCCCCTAGGCACTAGGGTTTCCATGTTCTTCTCCGTTCAAGGTGGCACACCTTCCTTCAATTCAGTGTTTCAGTTTAGGAAGTTGTTGATATCTCTCTAGCAATTCCTTTAATCTCGTTGATTCGTTTATCAAGAATGCCCAAGGTAAAGGCATATTCTTATCTTTCCCTTTATTTCATCAAACAGCTCGGTCATGACATGAGCCGAACCCTATCAATGCTTAATGGGAGTATTGAGGATGTTGGTTCGGTATGTGATGATCTCTTTCATTATTTGCCGAGCTCGTTGTCCAGTTCGGCTAAGGTAACTAACCGAGAAAACCAAACTCTGTCCATATTGTATTCATATGAACGTTTTGGTAAGAACCGATCTTCTTTATTGCCAGCCGAACTTATTGATCAATTCGACTAGGTCTAAGTGATCGATGTCCTCCTCACGTGCCTTGTCTTGTCACCCTCACGTGAGATCATTAAATGACATGACACGTGTAATAAAGGGAGCCACCCCCTTCATTTGCCCCCAGAAAAAACGTCTGACAGACGTTTTTCGTATGTCAGCCGTTTTTATGCCTTTTCATCATCATTGCTCGTACTTCGTGCATCCCCCTTTGTTTTGGCGGAAGGCTCTGCATTTAAACATTGGCTCCTGGACTTCCTCCTCTTTATAAATGGTATTTTCTTCGTCTTCCTGTCATTTTGCCTGCTGTTTCTTTGAGCTCTTTGCTTCCCGTTCTTCTTCAACCTTCAGTCTTCCTTGGCTATGGCTCCTCTTACCTCTGACGAAATTCCTGCTTTCAAAGCCAAATACCTCATTCCAGACGATGTAGAAATAAGAATCGCTGAAAAAGATGAGCCTTTGATTGGTTCTAGGGAGAGTATCCCCATCCATACTCGAGCGATTACAGAGGGTGGGGTTCGTTTCCCTTTGGATCCTCTGCTCCTCTGGGTGCTCTCTGCAATGAAACTCTGCCCCATTCAATGCTGCCCCAATTTCTTCCGTATAGTGATGGGAGTGTCTTCTTTGAACAAGCTTCTGGGTCTGAGCCTTGGTTTATGGGAGATTCTCTACTGCTACATCATCAAATCGAATGGGGACAATTATTATTTGTCTGTGAGGAAGAAGTATCGTTACCTAGTAACGCATCTTCCTAATTCAAACAAGGGTCATGAGGGCGACGTAGTTTTTGTTTCGGGGAACTGGGAATATTCTTCTGAAGCCACTCCTTCTTACCGCTGCCCTTATACAGAAGGCACTCCAGGTGATTGTATTTTTTACTCTCATGTTTACTTACTCATTGCTCCTTTGTGTCCCTTTCTTGATAAATTTTTTTCCCCTTTTTGCTCTATAGGTGAGATTGTGAAGGGCAGAATCCCTGAATCAGCAGTGAAAATGGATGAACTCAAGAGAGTCTGGAACTTCAATGATTCGTTCTTTTGCCGAGCTGCCCACACTCTGCTTGGATACACTCCTGGCTACACCTCCTTCATAGCTGTGCCGAGTCGTCCCAACGCAACCCTTGCCGCAGATCGGGAAGCTATTCAAAGTGCTCGGGAGCAAACACCCCGAGGCCGACAAAGAGCTTCGACAACTTCTGGGAGAAGGACGGTGAGGAATTTTCTGGACTTTCTGTCTACTGTTGAGCCGACTCCTGTTCAAGAGACATCTTTAACAGTGGATCCACCGACCTCTTTGCCCCCTATTCAAGAAGAACCATTAACAGAAGTTCCAACAACTATTTCGGAGCCTATCGATGCCACCTTGCCAGTCTCCGAACCGATGGATTTTGTTCGGGCGACAGAACCTTCAACCCAAGCGGAGTTCGATCCTCTTGATTCTGTTCATTCCCCCGATGATGAAGATGACTCAATTTTCGAACTGGCCGAGGATCCTGCCCCAAAGAGGCGAAGAACTGCCAAACCCGAGGCGAGACTTTCTCCAAAGCCAGTTAATCCTCCTTTCCGACCTATACTCAAGGCCAAAAGGAGAGAGATCGCTGTCAAGGATTCCGCAATTGAAGACTTCAATGTTGCAGTAGGGATCGCCAGAGGGGTCATTCTGCCTCGGGACCTTGCTATGAATAAAGCATTGACTGATGATGAAGTATCCCGCCAAGCAATTCAACATATGGTGTTGGTAAGACCTATCTGTCTGCTTTCTTTTTGTTAAGAATTTTACCAAATCTTTTTGCTCTTCAACTCGTAGGGTCTTCAAAAAGTGCATGAGGTAGGAGCCAGGATAGCAAGAAAGGACAAGGCTATGAAAGATGTTATTCATGCCCGAGCCTCAGCACTTGCCAAGAAAGAGTCCGTAGATGAGGAGTACGCCAAAATCTGCGAGGAAGCTAAGGTTCTGCAGGCTAAAAATCAGAGCCTTACAGAAGAGAACCGACAGCTAGAGGCAGAAATTTGCAAGCTTAAAGATTCTAAACATGAAGCTAATGTGGAGCTCTCCCAATCCCAACTCGATTATACAAGTCTCCTCGAGGAGTTTGATCAATACAAGGCTGAAGCAAAGGGGAAGGAAGATGCAGCTTATGATGAAGGGGTTGAGAAAGCAGAAAACGCTCTGGCTTTACAGGTCCCCCAACTGCAAGATGCGTATTTCAGCAAGGGTTGGCATGCCGCACTGATTGCTGCTGGAGTCCCATCTTCTTCCAAGCTCTACTCTAAGCATTCCCTTCCTAGCTCCTCACAACCTCCTGAAAATACTTGAAAAGAGTTTTTTGCAATTTTTGATGTAATGATCCTTGTATCTTTTTGAAGTTTTAATGCAAGTGACTTTTGGTTTTAGATATCTTTGCTTGCGTCTTTATTCATAGAACTCGGTCCCTTAACAGATCTTTTAAACACTTAGAAATGTCTAAATAATTCAAACTTTCAAAGTCTTGGCCCTTACTCAGCTTTTCTTTAAAGAGCTCGGTCCCTTAGTGGGGACTTAAACACTTAGATTATTTCTTACCTCTTCTGAAGTTATGGCCCTTGCTCGGCCTTTCTTCAAAGAGTTCGGTCCCTATCTGAAGTTATGGCCCTTGCTCGGCTCTTCTTCAGAGAGCTCGGTCCCTTAGTGGGGACTCGAACACTTAGAAAATTTTCTTACCTCTTCTGAAGTTATGGCCCTTGCTCGACTTTTCTTCAGAGATTTCGGTCCCTTCGTAGAGTTACTCATAGTCCCCTTGGGTATCTAAGAGAGTTTCTCTATCACGCACCGACCCGCCAATCTTATTGGTCTCCAATCCATCCCTTTATCAGCTTTCATCGTCATGCCTAGCTGTGGGACTGGAATAGATCGGGTGGCTGCGCTTGATTTAAGTAGTTACTTCTATTAGGATTTTTTGCCTCCCTGCCTTAGCAGTAGGACGTATGTAAAAAGTAGAATACGCAAATGAATCTTCAAAAAATCTTTTATTAATAACTTCATTTCTTGTTTAAACTTTTGACAAACACTTTACTGACTCTTAAGGGGCACCCTTAAGTTCTCTGAAGGTACTTCGGAGTTCTATCTAAAAAGGTACTTTTTAGAAATAGAACTTTCTCAAATTAGCGGTGTTCTAGGGGTGTGGCACAACTCTATGATCCATGGTCTCGAGCTCGCAGTAACCACTGCCCCCCACTCGGGTTACCCTATATGGGTCTTCCCAGTTTGCTCCAAGCTTTCCATGTGTTGGGTCCTTAGCCGACCCCATCACTCGTCTGAGGACCAGATCCCCAAGTGCGAAAGACCGAGGCATAACCTTCTTGTTGTAGGCTCAGACCATTTGATGCCGATAAGAGGCCATTGTAATAACTGCTCGTTCTCTTTTTTCCTCTGCTAGATCAAGATCTCGGGTGATAGTTTCGTCATTATTATTGCTCTGCACCAGCTCGGTTCTCAGGGTCGGTAAGCCGATCTCTAAAGGAATTACTGCTTCCATTTCGTAAGCTAGGGAGAAAGGGGTTTCACTAGTGGAGCGCTGAGGTGTGGTACGGTACGTCCACAAAACACTAGGCAGCTCCTCTACCCATCTCCCTTTGGCATTTTCTAACCTCTTCTTGACTCCATCCAAGATAGTCTTGTTGGAGATCTCTGCTTGCCCATTACTTTGAGGATAGGCCGGGGTGGAATAGTGATTCCGAATCCCATAGTGCTGACAGAAAGCCTTGAAGGGACTGCTATCGAACTGTGTGCCATTGTCGGAGATAAGTGTATGCGGGATTCCGTACCTGGTAATAATGTTCCTCCAAACAAATTTCCTTGTATCAGTGTCTCTGATGTTGGGTAGGGGCTCAACTTCCACCCACTTGGTAAAATAGGCAGTGGCAACTAGAAGGTACTTCTTATTGCCAGGGGCTCGAGGTAGAGGTCCCACAATGTCCAGCCCCCACTGCGCAAATGGCCACGGGCTTGCCAATAGAAGTAACTCCTGTGATGGTTTTCTTGGAATTGCCGAGAATTTCTGGCACTTTTCACACCGCCTAACAAACTATTGGGCGTCTTTTTGCATGTATGGCCACCAAAAACCCTGGGAGATAGCTCGGTGAGCCAGAGATCTCCCCCCTGTATGAGCTCCACAACTTCCTTCATGAATTTCAGATAGGAAGTCCGGGACTATTTTCGGGTGCACACATTTCAAGTATGGGCCACCAAATGAGCGTCGATAAAGCTCGTCTTTTGGAGATAACCAATATCTAGTTGTTGTCAATCGTAGCTTATGACCCTCCTTCTTGTCTTCTGGTAAATCACCATTCTTTAGGTAAGCAATGATTGGATCCATCCAGCTTGGTTCGGTTTCGTTACATAAAACTTCGTCAAACTTGGTATGCTGGATACTCGGCTCGGACTAGAACTCAATGGTGAGAGCTCTTTCAGTGTCCTGATCAATGGCAGAAGCCAATGAAGCTAGGGCATCGGCATGCGAATTTCTTGCTCTTCCGACCTGTTGGATCGAGTACTCTAGAATTTTGCTCAATTCTTTTTCGGCAATGGCATGATATGCCATCATTCTTTCATCCTTAGCCGCATACTCCCCTATTATCTGATTTACAACTAGTTGTGAATCGGAGAATATTTGAAGCTTTGGTGCCCCCAGCTCGGCCGCGAGCCTTACTTCGGCAATTAGGGCCTCATATTCGGCTTCGTTATTTGACGCGTTGAAGCCGAGTCTAATGGATTTTTCTAGGACACAGCCATCCGGACTTACTAGAATGAGGCCAATTCGTGCGCCCTTCTGGTTAGAAGACCTATCGACATATAGGGTCCATTTGCCCCCGAGCTCCAGCATCTGATTGTCATCTGCCTTGTTGTTTGGTTCTGAGTTATTTTTGGGTTGGAATTCCGCAATAAAGTCAGCCACTACCTGTCCTTTGATTGCCTTCCTTGGTTCAAATACAATTTCGAACTCCCCGAGCTCGACTGCCCACTTAGCAACGCGTCCAGATAGGTCGGCTTTTTGAAAAATGGACTTCAACGGCTGGTCGGTGAGCACGGTGATTTGATGTCCCTGGAAATAGTGTCTGAGCTTCCTGGCCGAACTAATTAGTGCGAGGGCAAACTTTTCCAATGGTGTGTACCTTGATCCTGCGTCTAGGAGCATTTTGCTCACATAATAAATAGGCATTAATCTTTCACGGTCGTTTCTCATCAGCGCTCCACTCACAGCGTTTTCAGATACTGCTAGGTAGAGGAACAGACTTTCTTCGGGCAACGGTGTTGATAGGATTGGTGGTGAGGCCAAGTATGCCTTAAGATTAAAAAACGCTTCTTCACACTCCTGACTCCAAAGTGTTCTCTTCCTTCCCTTGATAGACTGAAAAAACGGTCTACACTTATCAGAGGCTCGGGATATGAATCTGCCGAGCGTAGCCGCCATCCCTGTAAGTCTTTGTACTTCCTTCACGGTCCGAGGTGATTGTAATTCTTCAATGGCTTTGACCTGATTAGGGTTTACCTCTATACCTCTGTGTGTAACCAGGAAACTGAGGAACTTTCCCGAGCCCACCCCAAAGGCACATTTTGAGGCATTTAACTTCATTTTAAATCTTCGAAGAACATCAAAGGTACCTTTCAGGTCGGCACAATGATTGATGGCCCTTCGACTCTTCACCACCATGTCGTCTATGTAGACTTCTATGGTGTTGCCTATCATGTGCGAGAACATCTTTGTTACCAACCTTTGGTATGTCGCTCCTGCATTCTTTAACCCGAAGGGCATCACCTTATAACAGTATGTCCCTTCAGGAGTTATGAATGCAGTCTTTTCTTGATCTTCTTCGGCAAGGGGGATTTGGTGATACCCTCTATAGGCATCTAAGAAGCTCATTTGCTCGTGCTCGACAGTTGCATCAACCAGCTGATCTATTTTAGGCAGAGGGAAACTGTCCTTCGGGTAGGCTTTGTTGAGGTCGGTGAAGTCCACACAGACTCTCCATTTCCCATTTTTCTTGCTCACTACCACTGTGTTCGACAACCAAGTCGGATATTGCACTTCTCTGATGGTTTGAGACTCAAGTAATCGGGTCACTTCCTCTTTTACCGCTTCTTGATGTTGAGGTGCTGACCTTCTTAGCTTTTGCTTCACTGGCTTGAAGCTCGGATCAACATTTAGTCGGTGACATGCAACCTCGGACGGTACGCCGGACATTTCACTGGTGCTCTATGCGAAGACGTCGGCATATTCTATAAGCAGGGAGACAAGTTCCTTTTGCTGTTTGGGGCCAAGAGATGCTCCTAGTAAGAAGTACTTGTCCGGATCACCATCTTTATCTAAATGTACTTTAGATAGAACTTCAATTGTTCGGTCTGTAGCTTCATTTTCTGTGCCTAAAGGTACTTTAGGACTTTCCTTGTTAGCTCAGTCGTATGAAACTGCCGAGCTGTTGATCATTGATTGCTATTTTTCCCCCTCTACAACTGATCTTTTTTCTCTAACTTCTAATTCATTTTTCGTTTTGACCGAGGCCAATAAACAAGTCCTGGAGCTGACCTGGTCTCCTCTAATGTTCACTATTCCTTCCGAAGAAGGGAATCTTAGCATTTGGTGGTATGTTGATGGTACCGCCTTCATCTCGTGTAACCACGACCGCCCCATTATTGCGTTATAAGCTGAGACCGTATCAACTACCAGGAATTCGGTCATGACACCGACTGGTCCCGTCTTCACTGGCAGCGTGATTTTTCCTCTAGGAAGAACTGTTTTTCCACTAAAACCAATTAATGGAGTGTTGGATGGCTTGAGATCCTCCCTCCTAAGTCCGAGTTTGTCAAAAAGGTCAATGTACATAATCTCAGACGAACTTCCTGGATCGATCAAAACCCTCCTTACATCGAAGTTGGCTATCCGAAGTGTTACCACCAAAGCATCATTGTGCGGTTGATGAATCCCGTCCAAATCCTACTCGGTGAAGCAAATGGAGTCAATTGATTCTTCCACCTTCAACCTTTTGCTTCTTATCTCCGGAGTTAGTCAAAGTTGATAGACTTCTCTTTCCTTCGCAGCTTTCTGAATGTACAACGTTGTTTGTGGACATCTGTGGATTTGTCGCAGCGTGGATCACATCTATTATCCCTACTGGTGTGGTCTTATCTCCCTTGGGTTTGGATCTTCCTCCGTTTGGATTGGCCTCACCCTCGATGAACTCGGATAGATGCCCTTCTCGGACCAATTCCTCCAAATGCTGCTTCAGTGTTCGGTAATTTTCGGTCATATGACCGACATCCCGATGATATGAACATCTGAAGTTAGGATTCCGTTTCGAAGGGTCTCCTATTAACTTGTTGGACCATCTGAAAAATGGCTTTCCTTTGATCTGGCCCAATATCTTGTATATGGGCTCTTTGAAAAGTGTGTTTACTCCAAGGAAGGGAGATTTCGTGAGGAACCCTTCCTTCTCGTTCTTTCTCCCTAACTCTCTGTTCGGCTCGGCCTGTTTCTCCCTGCCGAACTGTCTTCTGTTAAGTTGATCCCTTACCACGTCTCTGGACAAGTCATCGTCGACTTTAGCATACTTCTCGATTCTGGCCATCAACTCTTCCAAGTCTGCCGCCGGCCTCCTTGTTAAGGATTGGTACAGAGAGTTCTCCTTCGGCAACCCGATCTTGAATGATGCTGCCGCAATTTCAGGGTTGCAACCTTCTACCTCATTCATCGTCTCCCAATAACGATGAGCATACTCGCGCAAAGTCTCGTTGTTTCGTTTCTTTAACGTCAGCAGAGCACCGACATCCTTAGGCTGTTTGCTACTCGTTATGAACCGAGCAGTGAATTGCTCGGCTAACTGCGACCATCCGACAATCGACTCCCTCGGCAAGCTGTCGAACCACTTCATGGCCGACTCTCCAAGGCTGCTAGGAAAGATCGTGCAGAACAGGGGTTCGTTCCTCCGATGTATGGTCATCAGCTGTCTGAAATGTCTGATGTGGGAAGATGGGTCGGTCTTTCCATCATAAAGTTTGAAGTTCGGAACGGTAAACTTACTCGGGATACGCCCCCTTTCAATCCATAAGGCAAAAGGGGACGAATACGAACCGTCTCCATACTCCTCGGTCGCTATTCTGGCTATATCCCTAGCCGACCTTTGCTCTGGCTTCCTCAAACGATTGTCTAATTCTTCCGTGATGTACTGCTTCCAGGAGTCCTCCTCTGGAACCCGAGATTTTTTCTGCTGGTACTTGTCAGTTTTGGTTTTTTTGAATCTGTCAAATTTCTTCTCAGGACTTTCTCGTCGGCTTTCCCTCTCACGCTTCTCTTTTTTAGTCAGCTCATTTAATTTGGCTTTCAACTCTTCGTTTTCCTTAAGCAGATCTTTCTCCCTGGAATAAGATTTCTTGAACAACTTGTCATGAGCATCCAGTCGGTCCTGCATAGACTAGACCAACTTTATCATAGAGTGATTTTCCCCCTCGGCACGAAGGGATTGACTACGATTTCCAACTTGCTGGTTTGGATTCTTGGAAGGTCTGAAGCTTGCTGAGGATACCTCGTCATCCTCATGGGGCTTAGTAGGGCTTCCGTGGACATGCAATCTGATGTTGCCATTGGACGGAAGTGACACCGGATCGGAATTACCCAATGCAAGACTGCTTATAGGTGATCCAATGGCACTCCTGAGTCTTGACATAGTAGCTTTTTGTTATGTTTAAAGATTTTTCCCACAGACGGCGCCAAAATGTAAGAGGCAAAAAATGAGAATACCTCCTATTGGAACGATGGATTGATATTTCTGGTAGTGTTTTCTGAACTTGGCTTCCCAATCTCCCTCCTGCAAAACGAACAAACTGCCCAAGATCGAAGTGCTTCGATCAAAGGCACTCCGATGCTTAAGTCAGTAATGGAATTGAATAAGATGCAAGAAGACTGGGAGAGTTCAGCGTACCTTTCACCCAGGCTCTTTGTTCATTTTATAGGCCCCTAAGCACTAGGGTTTCCATGTTCTTCTCCGTTCAAGGTGGCACACCTTCCTTCAATTCAGTGTTTCAGTTTAGGAAGTTGTTGATATCTCTCTAGCAATTCCTTTAATCTCGTTGATTCGTTTATCAAGAATGCCCAAGGTAAAGGCATATCCGTATCTTTCCCTTTATTTCATCAAACAGCTCAGTCATGACATGAGCCGAACCCTATCGATGCTTAATGGGAGTATTGAGGATGTTGGTTCGGTATGTGATGATCTCTTTCATTATTTGCCGAGCTCGTTGTCCAGTTCGGCTAAGGTAACTAACCGAGAAAACCAAACTCTGTCCATACTGTATTCATATGAACGTTTTGGTAAGAACCGATCTTCTTTATTGTCAGTCGAACTTACTGATCAATTCGGCTAGGTCTAAGTGATCGATGTCCTCCTCACGTGCCTTGTCTTGTCACCCTCACGTGAGATCATTAAATGACATGACACGTGTAATAAAGGGAGCCGCCCCCTTCAAAAATTATATATGTTATTTTATAAAGTGTGACTTATTTGTTTTTATGATTTCTAAACCTGTTTAGGGTTGAAAATGTTTTTCTATTAGGTTTTTTGCTCATCCTATGATATAAACATTTTTTTTTCTTCAAATTCGGTGTTGAGGAGGGTCTCGTGTTAGGTGAGCAAGTAAAATGGGATGTAAAGGATGATCGGGTTGTGGATCTAGATTTGACAGCTTATGTTTTGAGATATTTTTTTATTAGTTAATTGAGGGAGTATTATTTTGACTTTTGAATGTAATTTTAAGGAGTTATTATTTAATTTGAGATGTGTTTAGTTATTTATTTGCTGACAGATGATTTATTCTTTTAATGATTCATTTAGTATGCTCTTATGATTTGAATGGTTTCTAAATAGTTAATGTCAGGATATGATATTAGGGCGTTACCGAAACAAAATCAACCTCTACTCCAAACAATCTCGACTAGGGCTGACACTATGCATAGGCGATTAAGGTACACTTGTCTAGGGCCCAAAATTTTAGAGGGCCCTAAAAAAATTATCACTTTAGTGTATTAGGCCTAAATTTTTTTTTTTTTTTTTTGAGTTTTATATATGATTCAAATTTTTAGGACCTAAATTTTAAAGGGTTTTTTAGGTGTGGGTACAATTTTTTAGACTTATTTTGGCAAAAGTGTATGGATAAGTTGTTTATTCCATTAAGTACAATTTTTATAAAACTTTTTGTGTTTAGGTACAAAATTCAAATGAATTAAAATCCTTTTTACCTAAACACCATTCCTTAATTTATGCATTATTAATTGACAGTTATATATCTAATCAAATATGTAAAGATTTCATTAGATTCTTTCACTATCTCTCCCCTATTTTCTCTCCATCTCTCTCTCTCTCTTTCCCCTTTACTTTCCCTATCTCTCCCCTATTTTCTCTCTATATCTATCATTGATAATTTATTTTATTTTTCAAATATGTAAATATTTGAATTTATTTTTTCATCTCTCTCCCCTATTTTCTCTCTCTCCCCTTATTTTCTATAACCATTTCGCTCTCTCCCTATTTTCTCTCTTTATTTATATCAACATTACAACAACGTAATTACACTAATCAGTTACACCAATCAGTTACAATTGTCTTATAATACACCAAACAGTTATTCATGCATTCTAATAAACCAAACAGTTACACCAAACAATTACACAAATTTATAATATCAATTCAATTTGTCATTCAGTTGTTTACATAAACTTAATAGTTGCACTATTTAGTATCGCGACATCGTTACACCAATCATATATATCAAATTTAGTATAATGATAAAATCTTTTGTGTAATGATAAACCCAATTTGGTGTATATAATTGATGTAACCATGTCGTGATACTAAATGATGTAACTCTTTGATTTATGTAAATAACAAAATGACAAATTGAGTTAGTGTTGTAATTTCGTATAATTGTTTAGTATAACTGTTTAGTTTATTAGAACACACGAGTAACTGTTTAGTGTATTATAGGGTAATTGTAACTAATTGGTGTAACTGATTAGTATAATTGTGTTGTGTAACATTGATATAAGGAGAGAGAAAAAGGGAGAGAATAAGGAAATAAGGGGAGAAGGAGAGAGAGAGAGAAAAAATAAGGGGAGAGAGAGATGAAAAAATTAAATCAAATCTTTACATATTTAAAAAAAATTTATCAATATGAGAGAGAGAGAGAGAGAGAGAGAAATAGATAGAGAGAAAATAGGAAAGAAAGAGTGAAAGAGTAATGAAGAGAGAGGAGAGAGAGAGTAATGGAGTAATAAATACCCTTTTAGTCTTTTTTCAAAAAAATGCACTTAGGGCAAAATAAGTTTTTTTAATGTAGTTTAGCTCAAATAAGTCTAAATTTTTGTACCAGCTTCTAAATTTGGGTTAAAATACAAAAAAATCTCTGTACTTAAGGTTATTTGTACGTAACCCCTCGTAGTTTTAACAACTGTATTCAACTCTCTTCAACTTAAAAATAAAGTGCAAAAATAGAGGGACATTATTAATTTAATGGAACGTGTGATTAAATGCACGTCAGGATAAAATGTGTCAAAATTTTAATGTATAATTTCTAAAATACCCTCAAAGACCTTGCCATCCCCAACCCAACCCAACCCAACCAAACCAAACCATCTTTCTCTCTGCTCCTCCCTCTTTCTGTCTAAAAACCCTCTCTCCCTTCCCTAACAAATTCCACCACCTACAATACCCCCACCCCAACCCACTTCTGCTGCCCCTCCCCCACGCCGGCCCAACCCCTGAAACTCTCCCTTGCTCATCGAAACCCACCCACTAAAAATTGGGGGAGTTTTAGAGAGAGAGAGCCTAGAAACTCCAACCCACTACCACCTCAAAGTCTTCCCTTCACCACCACAGCCACCACCATATTTCTCTCTCATCGACTCCTTCTTACTCTTTCTCATTCAGGTGTTTCAATCGTATTCTTGAGGTACACATAAAATCAATTGCATATTTGTTGTCTTTTGTGTTTCGATTGATGGGTATGTGGTATTTATTTTGTTGTGGATTCCGTTGAATTGTTAGAGGGGTTTCAGAGATAGATAGAGAGAGAGATATGAGATCAAATGATGGCGTGGGGAGTTTCAGCGGGGTGGGAGTGTTGTAGGAGGTGGGTTTCGGTGATGAAATGAGAGTTGCAGGATGTGGGTTTCAGTGAGAAAGAGAGAGAGAGAGAGATGGTTGGGGTGGGGGAGTTTTAGTGGGTGGGTTTTGGTGAGGAAGGGAGAGGGGGTTTGTAGAGAGAGAGAATGAGGAATTGAGAGAGAAGGGCTTGAGGTAGAAAAAGGTTTGGAACTTTGGATTGTTTAATTTAGGTGTGCATGATGTGCGTTTCACGTAAATTTTTTTGTTCAAACATGTGATTAACTACATAAATATTTTTAATTATGTAGTTATATTAGATATTATTTCATATTTATCATACTTAAATTATTTGTATTTTTTTCATAACTATAAACATCTAATAGACTTATTTTTTTGTGATTTTTTCATTCGAGTTACCACGTAGCAAGAGTTATAGAGCTTTTTGTCTCAATTTTTTTCTTTTTGTCTTTCTTGTTTTTATTTTGTGCATCAGTAATTTTTTAAAAAATTATTTTGATTATGAATGAATAGATAAAATAAATATATCTATTTTTAGGCATTGGTGATGATATTGTATCAATAGAGTTGTCAACGTATATTAATATTGAAATTTTGGAAAAAAAAGACTAATATTGTTTTTATATATGATGTTAAATATAACATGATCATTCAAAAGTTTTGTAAAGATAGAAAAATTTGCATGATATGGTAAATATTAGTTTGTCATTTAAATACGCAGGAATATAATGGTAATTTATATATTTAAATACAAAAAGATATGTTAGCTTTGATAGTTTTTTATAAGAGCAAAATAGTGAATCAAAATTTTTTTATGTTAAGATACTATAGATATAGATATAATATTACAGCAATCATAAATGTGAGGTGAGAGAGTTTCCGTGGGTGGGTTTTGATGAGGAAGGGAGAGATGATTTGTAAAGAGAGAAGGAAAAGTATAAGGAGAGAAGGGCTTGAGGTAGAAGAAGAGTATCGAAATAAAAATTAAATGGCTAAATGAGGGTATTTTGATATTTTTATAAATTCAATAACGGTTATCTGTAATGACACTTTATTTTTAAGTTGAGGGGTGTAATACAACAGCTAAAACTATGAGGATGTTATATGCAAATGACCCAAAATACAGTGTTTTATTTTTTGCATTTAACCCATAAAATTAAAACCCCAAGTATAAATATGAAATTTGATTCATTTGTAAGTCTAAAGTCTCTCTTCAACTCTTTTTCTCAAAGTCTCTATCTCAACGTCTCGCATACGTTCTTGGTTCGGAAAGGGCCATTGGAAACAGTGTAGCGTGCGGCACATCTGTAACACAAACTCAAGAAGTCTCCACCTCCATCAGAATATCCTCTCCACTGTCGGTTCGTTTTCACTCTCTCAAATCCTTCTTGTTGTTTGATTTTTATTTTTGATTTTGAATGGTATACATGCAAATTTGATGTATGCACATACCCATTTCGCTTTTTGTGAGTTTTGATTTAAGTTTTTCTAGCTTTTTTGGGTGTGTTTATGGCTGTATTGCTCCGACTCACATAAAAAATTTATATAACATTATTTCTTGTAGTGAAAATATATAAACTTAATTCCTAAATTATCTATGTCATCAAAGTTTTTGTACTACATGCATGCGTATAACTCGTGGGTAAATAATGATTCTTTTTAAAGTTTTCGCCTCGGGCCGTGGTTTACCTTGGGCTGCCCAATCTCGACGCTAATTCAAATTATAAGTTTTCCAACAAAAATAAAGCATCCAACCGGATTCTGATTCCTTGCAATTTTTGCTTGCCATTGTTCTTGTTTTGGCTTGACTTTCTTCTGGGTCAAGCAGTCAGAAGTCGCCACATTATCCGTATTAACCACATATCATGACCCGCCCCCACATTCTCAAGTATGACCCAGCATTAGATTTGTTTGAAAACAATCATGGTGGCGTTCATTCAATCAAATCTTTTAGACTAGTCCAAATTGCACATATCCTCGAGTTCTTCAATTTTCTTTCTCCCTCATAGAGGAAATATTATCTGCCTATTGGCAATTCTAATGACCTATGCATTCTATTTTTGTGGTGTACTTTGTTTACTATGCTTTCGTATTTTCTTTTTTTTACCGCGCAATAGGTCCCAATCAGTGAAAGCTTTTTTCCAACCTTATCGTGGATAGAAAAAAGTACTGGAGAAATATGCTTCAATTATCATCTAAACTTCCATGGTTTTCAAACAATCCGAACTCCCATACTTACGAAGCTCAATAAGAAACAAGATGAATCCAACAATAATGAAATATAAGACAAGTTCATGAGCAATCTTTCGACCGCCACTCAAACAATCATCACCAAGAAGAACCATCGTGAGCACAATTAGCATCAGATTGTTCTTTCTTTACCTTAGCATCATCAAGATAGTTCTGATACATATAAGACACAAAACCCCAAAGAGCCATTAGCAAAGCAATTACCTTTACCCCATTCATCTTGTCATGAAACACTATGACAGCTACAATAGGAGTAAGAGTCAAGGAAAGAGTACTGATAACATTAGAGAATAGAGAAGACACAACAAAAACCAGGCCTACTATACCAACAGATGCAACCTGCCAAGCCACAGCTGCCCACACCAAAGTCATCACATAAGAAACTTTGCCAGTATCGTAACCATTCATATCCTCCTGTAGAGTTCTCCATTCGCCACTTGCAAAAAGGCCCACGACGGATGCACAAGTAGCTACAGCTGATGTATAAATTAGCATTTCCAAAACCAATGAAAACGTTTCGTTTTTCAAAACTTTCTCAAATGAAAGCTGCATTAGGGAAAGTAGAAGAGAGTAAAGAGCGGAAGCCCCAAGGGTACATAGAAATCCAAGAACATAATTTATCTTAGACACTCCCGAAGGTCCATCAGAATCATCGACACCAATTAGAGAAGCAGAAAATGAAAGGACAACAACAGAATTAACAAGTAAAGCAGTGAACTTCTCGTGATTGATGATGACAGAGAAAACTGCATTAAAGGCTAATTGTGTAGCACAAATGAGGGAGTAAGTAGAGGCTGGGAGGTACAGTAGCCCAACAGAATACAACATGTTATCCCCTGCATAGAGAATACCAAGACCTAAGTAGACTAATGAAACAGTTGTGATAGAAGGCGGGTGAGACGCAGATGAAGGTTCTTGGGATGATGACAGGACAAGAAAATATGGGATTAGTAGGATAGGGAAAGCAGCTGTTTGAGAAAGCGTAATAATCCATACACAATTTCCACCATGATCGTAATAAGATCTCCCTAGAAGAACAGCAGAAGCTTGACCAGCAAGAAGGAAAAATATGTTAAGAGCCATCATAAACCACCATTGCCAGAGCTTAAGCTTGATCAATGGTGGCTCATAAAATGAAGTTCCATCATCTAACAATATCTCTTCTTCGTTATCTGCAAGTGGACAAATAGAGAATATGCAAAACCAACTTTAATATTCCTCTGAGAAATAGGAAACAATCAACCAATTCAACATTTGTAATTGCCAAGACCTAAAAAAAACATGCCCAACTAACCAAGATAGAACATAGAAACACTGTTCTGGAGCCATGATGTGGGAGTAAAAGTCTAAATTTTTTCCTTTTTTTGAGAGAAAGATGAGATTAGAACCCGCAATCATAAGGTTGAAGTGGGCCCTTGGGCCACTCCTCACCACACAACCCCTTGAATTAACAGTCGGTCTTGTAAGAAAATATATTAAAAATTTAATCTTATTCTCATCCATTTGCTTAAGAACCATAGACAACAACAACTTATTTTATATCAAAATATTCTTGTTCAGAATTCAAATAAAAGTGAAAATTCAGAAACTTTAAAGAATAACAGAAACTTCCAAGTCATTCATGCATGTAGTCTAAGTCTTTCACATATATATACGAAGATTGAACAAAACCCAGTTGTAAAATACTCCTATACTGGACTGTACTTGAAAATTTTCCAAGAAACCATTAGTCTAAGGTCAAGAAATCCTAAAACCCATGTCTTAACAATCTGGCAATGGACCACAAAACATCTCTAATCCCTTCATTCAGCTTCCTATATCACAATCAATGACGTTTTGATATGAAAATATGAAAGCCCAATACATGTGTTTATTCTGGAAAAAAAAAATGTGTGATTGTCTGTGACTGTGTGTGTGTGTGAGAGAGAGAGAGAGAGAGAGAGAGAGAGAGAGAGAGAGAGACCTGGCATTTTGGTGTCAAACAAGAAAACCTGCAAAAAGAAAGGACGATTGCTAGTTGACATTTAAAGAGCAGCGTTATTGTCCAAGAGTTGTTTTGTGGACGTGGGGGGAGCCGACTCCTCTGCTGTCAGTAAGGAACGACACATGGTGCTGTTAGCCAAAAACGTCCCCGTTTTGGTTATTTTGCACCGCGAGTAATACTACTTAAAACTAAAAATTTGACTTAATTATTAACTTAATGATGTTGTTTTATTATAACTATTAAATTAACTCTAAATTCTAATATTTAATTAGACCCACATTCAATCCAGTAATTATAATAAATTAGATCAATAAATTAGATTCCAATAACATTGCACATGTAAATTTTTTTGTTGAAACATGTGATCAAATGCATAAAAAAATTTAATTATGTAGCTTTATTAGATATTATCTCATATTTATCATACTTAAATTGTTTATATTCTTTTCATAATTATAAACATCCAATAGATTTATTTTCTGTGATTCTTTCATTCGAGTTTCCAAGTTGTAAGGGTTATAGAGCTTTTTTTCTCAATTTTTTTTTTTTTTTGTCTTACTTGTTTTTATTTTGTTCATTAATAATTTTTAAAAAATTATTTTGATTCTGAATAAAGAGATAAGATAAATATATCTATTTTTAGGCATTGATGATGATATTGTATTAATGAAGTTGTCAACGTGTATCAATATTGGGGTTTTGGGAAAAAAATACTAATGTTGTTTTTATATATGATGTTAACCATAACATGGCAATTCAAAAGTTTTGCAAAGATAGAGAGATTTGCCTGATATGCTAGAGATTAATTTGTTATTTAAATACATAGGGATATAATGGTAATTTATATATTTAAATACAAAAGCATATGTTAGCTTTGATAATTTTTTATAAGGACAAAATAATAAATCAAAAAATTTTCATGTTAAGATATTTTTATTAGTAATATAGATATAGATATAAATATAATATTACAACAATCATGAATGTGAGATAGGAGAGTTTCACTGGGTGGGTTTCAATGAGGAAAGGAGAGAGGATTTGTAAAGAGAGAAGGAAAAGTGTAGAGAGAGAAGGGCTTGAGGTAGAAGAAGAGTATGAAATAAAAATCAAATGTCTAAATGCGGGTATTTTGATATTTTTATAAATTCAATAACGTCCATCTACAATGGCACTTTATTTTTAAGTTGAGGGGTGTAATGTAATACAACAACCAAAACTACGAGGATGTTACATGTAAATGACCCAAAGTACAGTGTTTTATTTTTTGCATTTAACCCATAAAATTAAAACCCTAAGTATAAATATGAAATTTGATTCATTTGTAAGACTTGAGATAGATGTGAGTGAAAATGGATACAAACTAAGTGTAGAGCCCCCGTATATATAGTCAAATAATAAAGGTACAATAAGGATAAACTAGGAAAAGGAAAACCCTAATAAACTAGGAAACGGTAAAACCCTAATAAATTAGGAAATAACTCCAACACTCCCCCTCAAGCTAGGCGCAAAAATATCAACTAAGCCAAGCTTGACAACCGAGTCCTGAAGAATGGATAGAGTGACAGGTTTTGTGAAAACATCCGCAACCTGATCACTGGTCCCCACAAACAATGGAGTGACAATACCACAGCGAACCTTCTCCCGAAGAAAATGAACATCAATCTCTATATGCTTCGTTCTCTCGTGTAGTACAGAGTCAGAAGCGAGCTGAATAGCAGATCGATTATCACAATATAATGTGGATGGAGAAGTCACTGAAAATCCCAACTCGCCAAGAATCGATCGTAACCAGATAATCTCACACGTGCCAAGTGTCAGTGTCCGATACTCTGCCTTTGCTGACAAGCGGGAGACAACTGCCTGCTTCTTGCTCTTCCAAGAGATAAGATGAGTCCCTCGAAAAGCACAAAAGCCCGTAGTAGATCGACCGTCACACGCTCCCCCATAATCTGAATCTGAATAACAAGCGAGAGAACCAGTCTGAGATCCTGATGCATAGAACAACCCAAGTCCAGGACAAGACTTGAGGTACCGAAGAATATGATAAACTGCATCAAGATGAGGCTGACACGGCCTGTGCATGAACTGACTAACTTGGCTGACAGCGAATGAAATGTCTGGTCTAGTGTTGGCTAGGTAGATAAGTCTACCTACCAACCTTTGATAAACAGTCGGATCTCTCAACTCCTTACCTTCAGCAGTAAGCTTCAGGTTTGGAATCATGGGTGATGATGCTGGTTTGCACCCCAGCATTCCAGTGTCTGAGAGAAGATCCAGAACATACTTTCTCTGAGAAAGAACAACACCCCTGCTGCTACGGGCAATCTCAATCCCAAGAAAGTATCGCAGAAATCCAAGGTCCTTCACATCGAAGGCCTTCCCAAGGTCTACCTTGACTTGCGCAGTCCCAGAAATATCATCCCCAGTAATAATAATATCATCAACATATACCAAAAGGATGACACACTGTCCAGAAATATTCCGTCGAATAAAGCAGGTATGATCAGAATGACATCTGGTGAACTCCAAACGTACGACTACATCACTAAAATGAGAGAACCAGGCTCGTGGTGACTGTTTCAGTCCATAAAGAGACTTACGCAGTCGACATACCTTTCCAGCATACTCCCCCTCACCACGAAAGCCCGGTGGTGCATCCATATAAATAATCTCGTCCAGATCACCGTGAAGAAACGCATTCTTCACATCTAACTGATGAAGAGGCCAAGAGTTCTCCGCAGCTAGAGAAATAATCAACCGAACAGTAGTCAATTTTGCCACGGGGGCAAATGTAGCACCAAAATCACGACCTGGTACCTGAGTAAAGCCTTTCGCCACAAGCCTAGCCTTGTAACGATCAATAGTACCATCCGCAAGAAACTTCAGGGTGTAAACCCATCGACAGCCAACAGGCTTCACCCCTGAAGGTAAGGAGACAAGGTCCCATGTATGATTACGCTGAAGAGCGTCCATCTCCGTCTACATGGCAAGAACCCACTGGGGCTCCCGCATAGCCTCTGAAACAGAGCGAGGAACCGGCGTATCTGATAAGGCCATGCTATAAGTTCGAAATGTAGGAGACAGATCACCATAAGAAACATAAGCAGATATCGGATATAAACTCTTGGCGGTCCAACCATAACGAACAACTGGACGGCGATCACGCCGCGGATAACGATGTCCTAAATCATCATCCTCCATTGACAATGTCTCATCAGACAAACTAACTAGCTTAGTACCTGCAATCTCATCAGTACTAACAACAGGTGTATCAATATGCTCAACGAACTGAGAAGTATTACCTGCATCGCCTGAGGTAGAGGGGACATCAGCAGGGGGATGAGAGCGAGGGCGACAAGCATAAACCTGCAAAGGAAGAGATGTGGGTAACTCTGTACTATCAGGGATAAGTGGTGCTGGAGGAGGAGAGACTGATGACTCTGTAGTGATACTGACCAATGACTCTGACTCCTGTGGTAATGGAAAATCAAAGGGAGTATCATCAACTGGAGGGGAAGACACAGGAATGGAAGAAAAATAAGGAATATGCTCAAGAAAGGTAACATCTAGACTATGATACATACGGCGCCTGATAGGATCATAACACCGATACCCCTTAGACTGATGACAATAGCTCACAAAGACACAACGAATCGCTTTATCATCAAGCTTATGACGAGTAGGAGACCGATCCTGAACAAAACATGTGCAGCCAAAAACACGAGGGGGGACCGGAAAAAGTGTCCGTTCAGGGAATAAGACCTGTAAGGGAGCCCTATGCTGAAGAACACGACTCGGTGTATGATTACACAAAAATGTAGAAGTCAAAACAGCAAAATGCCAATAAGATTTTGGTACTCTCATACCTCTAAACATACAACGTACCATCCCTATCAGACTCCTATTTTTCCTTTCAGCAACTCCATTTTGCTCAGGAGTATATGGACAAGTGAGCTGCTGAAGGATACCCTGAGAAGAAAGGTGAGACACTAAGGCATCAGACACATATTCTTTGGCATTATCCGAACGAAGAGCACGAACAATGACATCGAATTGTGTTTTAATCATTTGGAGAAATTGAGTGATGACAGGGAGTACATCAGACTTCCTATGTAAAAGGTAGACCCAAGTACAACCGGTATGGTCATCTATAAATGTTACATAGTATCGAGCACCTGACAGAGCAGTAACAGGAGAGGGTCCCCAAATATCAGAGTGTATTAGGTCAAATGGTTTGGGTGACTGGTGCATGCGAGGAATATAACTAGTCCGAACATGTTTTGATAGGGAACATATAACACATTCAAGTTTACCACTAACACAAGCTTTGCTCAAAGCAGGAAATAACATACATAAATATTTAAAATTTGTATGCCCAAAACGGTCATGCCACAACTGAACAGTTTGTGATGAAAAATCATAACGACAAGTACTAGGTAAAATACTAGCATGCAAGCTATGAACAGATAAAGACAAAGCAGGTGATGGAGGTGGAGGTGGAGGTGGAGGTGGAGAAACAGGTGAAACCGGAGGTGGATCGCCTAGATAATACAATCCATCTCTCTCATGTCCCCTAATAATAATCCTCCTGGTACTCAGGTCCTGCAAATAACACGAATCAGATAAGAACACAACCGCACAGTGAAAATCTCTGGCTAACTGATGTACAGATAAAAGATTCATGGCCAGCTTTGGCGTATGAAACACCGAACGTAATGTAAAGCCATCTGGGAGGCGAACTGTACCCCTACTAACAATAGGGGCATGTGTACCATATGCTAACTGAACTTGAGTATGTAACTGCTCGTCAAAAGAGGTGAAATGATGGGCCTCACCTGTCATATGACCATTAGCACCCGAGTCCAGCATCCAAATGGGAGACGGATTGGCGCAAGTATGAAATGCACGAGATATACCTGTAGTAGTCGCAGCAGTAGTAGTCAAACCTTGAGAAGTCAAGGCTGACGTAAGTAAATCTAAGCGAGAAGTGATAGCATCCATATCACTCTGCCAAGGAGGAGCAGCGGTAGTAGGTGGTGGTACCTCAACAATAGCAGCAGTACGGCGGCGAGGAGGTAGCTTAAGCTCCGAATAGAGCTTCCAGCAAGTAGCCCTGAGATGTCCTGGTCGGCCACAATAATCACACTGACGAGAATCCTCATGTCTACGCTGATGTGGGGTACCCTGACGGCGCTGGGTCGAGCGCTGTCGATCCCTATACCCGGTGGAAGTACTAGCAGATGTCTCAACGGTAGGGGTCTCAACTCCCTCGGTAGTAGTCATATCATCAATAATACTAGGGCACCCGTGACAGAAAAATAACTCTAAGATAAATAGAGGAATAAAATAAGGGAGAACAATATACTTTCAGTCGAACAATAGCGACAGATAAAGAAGGTCCAGAAAGCTCCCAAATAATCAGGTCACGGTGCCCAGAAATCCAGGAAATATAAATAAAGGATCTACTTCATCAAGAGCAGATCAACGGAGAAGATGATTCAACCCCTCTTAAAAAAGTCCTAGGTACTGCAACCTGGCAGCACTGTGACGAAGAATGCGAAGGACGAAGCTATAACGAAAAACGCGACCCGACAATGGGCTGATGAGTGAGCTGAGCAGTGACCCAGCAGTAGGCTACGCACTTGGGCTGTGGGTTGGGCTGTTTTTTGGGTTTAGTGGTTTGGTCTGGGTTGGGTTTGGTTTGATTTATTGGGTTTAGTTTATTGGGCTGTGGGTTTGGTTTGATTTATTGGGTTTAGTTTATTGGGTTGGTTTCGGTATGCTGTGTTTGATGGAAAGGTGTTGCTGGGCGGCTGGTCGGTGGTGGCTTGGGTTTGGCAGTGACGATGTGGGTTTGGCACTTGGCAGTTTGTCGGTGAAGGGCTAGGTGGTTTCTGGTTTCGATGCAGTCGGTGCTGCTGGGTAGTGGTTGTCGTTGGAGCTTCCTTAATCGGTGGATGATGGCTTGATTGGGATGCTGTCTGGGTTTTTGTAGGGGCTGTCGGTGTGTTTTTGGCTGGGTAATGTTTCTTTGAAGTATAGTCGGTGGGTTTCTTGGTTGGTGCAGGCTGTACCAGGTTGGTTTATCGGTGGGCAGTAGGTTGGTGCAGGCTGTCGGTGGTTGTGTTGTGTGTGGCTGAGTAAGACTGCTGCTGCTGGTAGGCAGTCGGTGAAGTGGAGGCTGATTTTGGTGGGCGTTGCGATGTTTGGCGGAGGCTAGGGTTAGGGTTAGGGTTGGTGGCTCTGATACCAACTTGAGATAAATGTGAGTGAAAAGGGATACAAACTAAGTGTAGAGCCCCCGTATATATAGTCAAATAATAAAGGTACAATAAGGATAAACTAGGAAAAAGAAAACCCTAATAAACTAGGAAACGGTAAAATCCTAATAAATTAGGAAATAACTCCAACAGTAAGTCTAAAGTCTCTTTTCAACTCTCTTTCTCAAAGTCTCTCTCTCAACGTCTCGCATACGTTCTTGGTTCGGAAAGGGCCATTGGAAACAGTATAGTGTGCGGCACATCTGTAACACAAACTCAAGAAGTCTCCACCTCCACCCGAATATCCTCTCCACTGTCGGTTCGTTTTCACTCTCTCAAATCCTTCCTGTTGTTTGATTTTGTGTGGTATACAGGCAAATTTGATGTATGCACATACCCATTTCGCTTTTTGTGAGTTTTGATTTAAGTTTTTCTAGTTCTTTTGGGTGTGTTTATGACTGTATTGATCCGACTCACATAGAAAATTTATATAACATTATTTCTTGTAGTGAAAATATATAAACTTAATTCCTAAATTATCTGTCATCAAAGTTTTGTACTACATGTATGCGTGTAACTCGTGGGTAAAGAATAATTCTTTTTAAAGTTTTCGCCTCGGGCCCTGGTTTACCTTGGGCTGCCCAATCTCGACGCTAATTCAAATTATAAGTTTTCCAACAAAAATAAAGCATCCAACCGGATTCTGATTCCTTGTTTTGGCGTGAGTTTCTTCTGGGTCAAGAAGTCAGTAGTCACCACATTATCCGTATTGACCACAAATTGTGACCCGCCCCCACATTCTCAAGTATGACCCAGCATTAGATTTGTTTGAAAACAATCATGGTGGCGTTCATTCAATCAAATCGTTTAAACCAGTCCAAACTGCACATATCCTCGAGTTCTTCAATTTTCTGTCTCCCTGAAATAATATCCGCCTATTGGCAATTCTAATGGCCTATGCATTCTATTTTTGTATACTCTGTTTATTATTTTTTCGTACTTTCTTTTCTTTACCACGCAATAGGTCCCACAAGGCTCCTACTTCCAGCAACATATTGTGCCACTTGCAATCCTTGTCAAGCCAATACTCGTCTGACTCTGTTGCCTATAGCGTAATCAGTGAAAGCTTTTTTCCAACCTTATCGTGGATAGAAAAAATTACTGGAGAAATATGCTTCAACTATCATCTAAACTTCCATGGTTTTCAAACAATCCGAATTCCCATACTTACGAAGCTCAATAAGAAACAAGATGAATCCAACAATAATGAAATATAAGACAAGTTCATGAGCCCTCTTTCGAAATCCACTCAAACAATCATCACCAAGAAGAACCATCATGAGCACAATTAGCATCAGATTGTTCTTTCTTTGCCTTAACATCATCAAGATAGTTCTGATACATATAAGACACAAAACCCCAAAGAGCCATTAGCAAAGAAATTACCTTTACCCCATTCATCTTGTCATGAAACACTATGACAGCTACAATAGGAGTAAGAGACAAGGAAAGAGTACTGATAACATTAGAGAATAGAGAAGACACAACAAAAACCAGACCTACTATACCAACAGAGGAAACCTGCCAAGCCACGGCTGCCCACACCAAAGTCATCACATAAGAAACTTTGCCAGTATCGTAACCATTCATATCCTCCTGTAGAGTTCTCCATTCTCCACTCGCGAAAAGGCCCAAGACGGATGCACAAGTAGCTACAGCTGATATATAAATTTGCATTTCCAAAACCACAGAAAACGTTTCGTTTTTCAGAACTTTCTCAAATGAAAGCTGTACTAGGGAAAGTACAAGAGAGTTAAGAGCAGAAGCCCCAAGGGTAAATAGAAATCCAAGAACATAATCTGTCTTAGAGACTCCCGTCGGTCCATCAGAATCATCATAGACACCAATTAGAGAAGCAGAAAATGAAAGGACAACAACAGAATTAAGAAGTAAAGCAGTGAACTTCTCATGATTGATGATGACAGAGAAAACTGCATTAAAGGCTAATTGAGTAGCACAAATGAGGGAGTAAGTAGAGGCTGAGAGGTACATTAGTCCAACAGAATACAACAAGTTATCCCCTACATAGAGAATACCAAGACATAAGTAGAGTAATGAAACAGTTGTTATAGAAGGCGGGTGAGACGCAGATGAAGGTTCTTGGGAGGATGATGACGACGACGACGACGAGGAGGGGAGAAGAAAATATGGGATTAGTAGGATAGGGAAAGCAGCTGTTTGAACAAGGGTAGCCATCCATACACAATTTCCACCATGATCATAATAAGATCTCCCTAGAAGAACAGCAGAAGCTTGACCAGAAAGAAGGAAAAATATGTTAAGAGCCATCATAAGCCACCATTGCCAGAGCTTAAGCTTGTTCAATGGTGGCTCATTAAATGAAGTTTCATCTTTTAACAACATCGCTTCTTCTTCGTTTTCTGCAAGTGGAAAAATAGAAAATATGCAAAAGCAAACTTTAATATTCCTCTGAGAAATCAGTTTAATTGTATACCATTTTGAAATAAAATCCAAGAGAATCATATAGAAACAATCAACCATTGCAGCATTTATTTGTAACATCTGTTAGTTCTATACGGATATAGGATGAAAAACAACTTTCATTTCTCCTTGAAAAACTTAATGAGTGACTGTGAGTTGAATTCAAAGTCTTTCCGCTTTTTAAAAAATATCGTAGTTTGGTAAATAAGTTTAAAAATGCCGTCTTTTGATAAATTTGTTTTAAAATTACCATAAAATAGTGAATAACTCGTCTTAACAATCTGGCAATGGACCACAAAACATCTCTAATCCCTTCATTCAGCTTCCTATATCACAATCAATAACGTTTTGATATGAAAATATGAAAGCCCAATACATGTGTTTATTTTGGAAAAAAAAATGTGTGAATGTGCCAGTGACTTTGTGAGTGTGACACAAAATTAAAGGATTTGAGTCTTTATTAAGTCACCCGTTTCGTAAACGAGTGGATTCGACACGACATGATTAATAAACGAATCGGGTGTGAATGAAACAATCAAAAGAAATATACAACACGACTCATCTATATGTCGGTTATACACGATTCATTGACTCGTTAGATACGAAATAGTAAACGAATTGGGTATGAGCCGAGTACTTTTCAATAGAAATCTGCTTAGACCCGACACAAATTTATCTCATTCGACACGATTAATAGCCTAAAGATGTGAGAGAGAGAGAGAGAGAGAGAGAGAGAGAGAGAGAGAGAGAGAGAGAGAGAGAGAGAGAGAGAGAGAGAGAGAGAGAGAGACCTGGCATTTTGGCTTCAAACAGAAAAACCTGCGAGACACATGAACGATTGCTAGTTGAATTTAAAGAGCAGTGTTTTATGGCAGTGTTTGCTTTTGTGAACGTGGGTTCTGATGACATAAATTTATTCTTTAATTTGGAATGTCTGTTTGGCTGTCCAATCTTTTTCCTTTAAACTATCATGCCATTATTAGGGTAGGGAATATTGTACACAAAAAGGAATCGTTCTTCCTAATCAATAACATCTGATCGATTATAAAATTTATAATCAATTACGAATAATCTCAATTAGTTGTAATTTAACTCTTAAAGTTATAATTTATCGTAACGTCAAAATTTTTAGTACCGTATACTTACCCGTCATTATTTAATTAAGTATGCATGTTTTGTTGTCGAAGATGCTGAAGGTGATTTTCTGTTAGAATTTTGCAAGAAGATTGAAGGAATTCTCAGTGATGACAGTGTCAAGGCTATGACAGGATCAGCTGCGATTACACTGGCAGTGAAAGCAAAGTTCCAACATATTGTTTTGGAAGGAGACTCTAAGGCTGTCATTGATGCAGTGAATTCATGACAAATGCGACTGTCTGATTTTCGCCATTTCGTGGATCATATTTTGCTGTGTGGAAAAAAGTTCATTGGTTTCTTAGCTTCCTAGGTTCATAGAGATGGAAAATTGAGTGCCTATTATCTAGCTAATCATGCTATCACTCGTTCAAATCTTTGTATATGGAGGGAGTGTCCAACTTTTCTTGTTAACTACCCGGCAGAATGATGTATCCTCTTTGAATTAATAAGATTATCTCATCGTTTCTTTTCAAAAAAAAAAAAAAAATTAAGGATCTTACAATAGATAGGGTAAATTACAATGACACTCCTTGTAAAATGGTCTAATTCTAGAGACATCACTTGTAAGTTTTTTTTTTTTTTTTTTCTCGAGTATTTTACCAAAAAAGTACTTGCGCCGGAAGGTACTGTGTAAAACAAAAAAAAAAATTCCAAGTAATTATAGTATTTGGGTAATTGTCATTCTAAAAAGAAATATATGTAAATTAGGTCATTCAATTTAATAAAATTAACACTAAATTGACTTTTAATTTTACGAAATTAATACCCAATTAATATATAATATTCATCAAATTAATACCAAATTAACAGTCAATTGATGAAATTTGGGCTTTGCAGATGGTGATGGTGGAGGATAAATTTAGTCATAAATACAAATTTGTTTTAATGCGTTTGTGTTTGTGTGTGTGTGAGAGAGAATTAGTATGGGAGATATGATAAAGATGAAATTGAAGTACTTCGGGTTGTTTGGTTTTAGGATTAATTTTGTTCAGAAAAAGAATGGGGGATATGCGGGTGTCGGTGTTATATTTTGCTAGTTTATAATCAAGAGGGAAAAACTTGTCATTTAAGGAGAAATATTTACTGACATCGACCCTTTTTGGACTTGTTAGTAATATATCTTATGACAAAGGTAGTATGTGAAATGTACACAAACTATAGGGGTGACAATAATATTTCAAAAATTATAGAGGGTGTCTTTGAAATTGGACCATTTTAAAGGAGGTGACTTTAGGAAAATATTATTTGTATCTTATTTAGTCAGATCATAGTTATTAAATTATCATTAAATTAATCAAGGTATGCGTAAATTTGTTCGAACACGACTTACCAACTAAGGAACGAAGGAATGATTTTGTTCGCCAAGGAAGGGTTGTGAAACTAATGGCAATGGACAGTAGTCAGTACTAAACAAACAATGATTCATGAAAAGGACTAGCCAACTAATTACTACTAAAGATACTCTTAGAATGATTCCATCCAACACACCACCACTTAGCTAATAGCAAACAACCAAAGGGACAAAAAGAAAAGAGAAAACAAAACGTGTGACACTAATAAAGGAATCTTTTACAGTAAACAATAGCAGAACCAGTAGGAATTAAAAATGAAAAGAATTATTAGGGCAAACCACTCCACTTGAAAAGAATTAGTAGGAACACCAAGACACCAACATATGTCACATATATATTTTATACGATAATAAGTAATTAATACTCCACGCGGGAATCCTAACCAAATTTAAAATGGGTGTCTGATGTAAATCGGATCGCAACACAGTACTTGGATCACTAGAATCGATATCGAGGCAGATTAAGCTTGTCAAACATGTTGACTTTTTCAAATCTATTTCCACATACACGAGTTTTTAAACACCCATGTCCAGTCAGGAACGACTGCGCAAAATAAACTCATCGCACCCCTATACGATGACCTAGGGCGGATTTCGGAAAAATTCCTTCATTTAGAACCTAAAAACTGCGTTTTTGCCATTTTTGGTAATATTACGTAGTTGAATAACTTCATTGTTTTAAGTCAGAATTGATCGTCGTCAGATCTGTCTTAATTCAAATGATTAGTATTTTAGCAGTATAATTAGTTTGTAAGTTTTCTTTTTTGACAAAATCTGTATTAATGGTCTAATTACGTGATAACGATTATTAGGTCACGTTTGGTTATTTTCAAATTAATTTTAGGGTTTTATTACTATTTAAACTCTTGTAAGCCTTAAGATTAAGCAGTTTTGGATCATTAAATAAAATCGAGAAAGTTGTTTCTTTTCTTCCCAATCTTTTTAGTATTCTTAGGAATCAATAGAGTTATTGAAGCTTTTAGTATTGATATTCTTTGTGAATCAACAGGCTTAGAATACAAATTTAAATTGATACTTATAATTATGCACAAATCAACAATTTATTTTTATTATCCATTTTCGTTCAATAAACTTTTATTTTTACGCGCTTTCCTACATCAGGCATACAGATTGTGGTACAAGGGTCATACCTCCACTAAAGAAAAGTAGCAGTGGGGCGACGCCCACGTAGCACCAACTCTTATTTCTTTTTGTTGGCTGACATCAACATGTATAGTTATCTCATGGATGTGTCTATTTGTCTGGCTTTGCTTTTACTTATTATCATTATTATAATATAATATTTGTATGGCCTGGTATTTACTTATTATAATTATTATAATATAATATTTATATGGCCTTGCTTTTACTTATTATCATTATTATAATATCAGTAATACTATACTGACCAAATTTTGAGATCAAATTTAGAGTTCAAATGACGTGGCAGCTGACTTGGGCTTTTTTATTTGATGTCATGTCATTTGGGCCACAATAAAGACACCAAATAATATGTTATCATGTCATTTGAACTTTAAATTTGATCTCAAAATTTAATCAACGTAACATTACTCTTATAATATTACCTTACCTTTTTACTCCACCATACATTGTTAGTTCCATATTCATGTAGCCAAGGTCACTTTGTTTATGTAAACTCTCTTCTGTCCAAATCAAAGACCCTAACCTAGACACAGCTTTTTCAAACCGCTATTTATGTCAGTGAAACAAAGTCAAACTTTGGCCATGCACGTTCCTCTCTGCAAGTTGCATGCAAGTTAATTAGATGAACTTACTTAAGTAGTATTGCATATGTGGGATAGGCGCCGCCCACCATAGCAGATGGCGTCGCCCACATAGTACCACGCCCAGCTGGTGCAATTCACAACTATGGCGTCGCCCAACAACCCCTTCCACGGCGCTACCCAGCTCCTTGAGGCGTCGCCCAACCGCCACAAGCAGCGCCCAAGGCGCTACCTAGCTTCTAGGCTTCGCCCATGGTGCCTGCCCAACTGTCCTGGCGTCGCCCAAGGTGCCTGTCCAACCTCCTAACGTCGCCCAAAGCACCCTACCAGCCTACAAGCCTCGCCAATAGTGCCCAAGGCCCGCCCAGCTAGCTGCTCCGCCTTCGGCGTCACTTGCACTTGGCGCCCTAGAGTCCTAGTAAAACTCGACTCCGATTATTAAGTGAATATTGATAAATGAAGTCTCTCAATGAGCATATCCCTTCCTACAAGCCAAGATTCAACGTCCTAATATGATTTTACCTCGAATATCTTAGAGATTGGTGATGAGGTCTAGCCTATCACAACCTAGAGTTTGATTCTATTTGGAACACGGCTTCCAATGTCACTATAAATAAAGGTTACGGGTACCAGGTATGTAATTCAATCCTAGCCTACTGACCATACACTTTTTCTTCAACTTGCTTGCTGACTTAAGCATCGGAGTCCCTTTGGCCGCCTCCGACCATCGGTTCACCTAGGCGTTCTCTTGTTTTGCGGGTTGCTCAAGGCTTACTTACCACCTTCTCCGTCAGTACGAGGTGGTTACTTTTAGCGTGGATTTATCACCACACACAGATCATCAAGATGGTTCTGATGTGACGCCTCAAAATCTGGGTGTCTGTAATTACCCCGTTGATCACCTATCAACCCGCAGAATATCCATGGATACCGTGTAACTCAATACCACACTGTTATGCCCTATTTACCAGAATCCATAACTTAACAAAATTCGGACAGAATCTCCCTTGTATGGGGAGCTCTACCCAAAACGTAACATGTGCAATCATACAACCACTACAAGAAAAATATTTTTTAGCGGCAAAAAAAATCGTCGCTAAAAATGAATAATTCGCTGCTAAAAGTTTTTTGCAACAAAAAAACTTGGTCGTCAATTTGTCGCGGCAGGCTCGCCACTGAAAGTTTTTTACGACCAACTAAAGTATAGTCGCTAAAGTAGATTATCAGTGACAAAAAAAATTAGTCGCTTAAAAATTCATCTACTTGTCACAAAAAAACATTCGTCGCCGAAAGAAATTATATTATGGTCATATTTAAATACTGCACTTTTTGGTGATGACATACTATTTGTCGCTGAAAATCAAAGTACATTTTTTGCGACTAACATATTTTCGACGTCAAATAACAAGTGAACAAATTTTATAAACGGGTAACATGACACGATTCGTTTAACCCGTTTAATTTTAAAAAAAGTATATAAACAAATTTTAATACTCCGCTTTTTTAATGTCAGTTGTACTTACCTAAAAAAAGAGAAATTTCTAATCAAATCTCACATAAAAATCAAATTTTAAGGCTAAAAAAAAAGGGCAAGAGGCCATTGCCTTTTATAGGCAAGTCAGCCCTCCCCATCTCACCTCATTTGCAGATGTGGGACAAAAACAATAGACATTGGTTTGTCTTTGTCTTTGAACTGCTCTCCATCTCCCTATCTCACCTCCTTTTGTCTTTGAACTACTGCTTTACTTTTTTTTTTTTTATTGATTTCTTTATATCTTTTTTCTAGCTAATTTTTAAAATAATTATTAATTTATAATTTTATTAATTTTATTTAAACTGGTAAACGTGTGATAAATGGTTTGACAGGTCTCATCCAAACACGACCCGTTTAATTAAACGTGGCTGACCATTATATTAATCTTTTTTTGTTTATTTTGAAACAAATCATAATAAATTCACTGTAGTGTTTCAATCATTGAAGATCATTATAATATTTTTTGACAATGAAACGTAATATTTTTCGTAAAATGTCTTTTTTTTTTGCGACAATTTTTCTTACACATCGCAAAAAGTCGTCGTAGTAAAACTTTTTTCTTGTAGTGATATTCTGCGACCAAATATAAATTGTCGCCAAACAAAAAAAATTTTAACTTTTTTTTCTGTGACAAACATGTATTGTCGCTAAGTATTATTATTTTTGTTTTCTTATTTTTCGTTATTTGACAAAAATTTTGCGACCGAAAAATTATTTTGGCGACAATTTTTTTTGTTGCCCATAAAATTAGCATTTAGCGCCAACATTGGCGCCAATTTTTTTTTGGAGGGTACATTTTTGCGAAGATTATTGGCGACGACTACAAAAAATGGTCGCAAAAAATATCATAAAAAAGTTTACCACGACAAACATTTGAAATTGTCGCCGAAAATCACTTTTTTACAACAAATTTTATTGTTCGTCACCAAAACTCGTCGCTAAAAAACAAATTTGTTGTAGTGAACATTGACCATACCGGGTTTATTCATCTATACTCAATTGCATAGTATCGAATACTACTATAATCATCATCACTACGTACATTCATTCATAAAAGAATAAATGTCTCAAAAGAGTCTCATATACATGTCTTTTAAATATAAACAAGTTTTTGTTACAAAAATTATACAAGGTCAAAAGTAAACACATACAAGAGATTACAATGTCAAAATAAGAGTCACAATTTGGCTCTGTCGTCAAAGCGGACCCGTAGGAGGGCCTTCGGTGAAAGCATGTGGTGTATCTGAAAATTATTTTCATAAAGGGTGAGTCAACGCTCAATAGGGTAATTTTTATAGAGAATATCTCTCAACCTAAATGGATATGAAATCTCACATGCAACCATCATTTCATGTATTCATTCAAATATGTCAATTATGAGCAAATGTTATAAATCATGTCATGCCATGAGATGAGACTCACGCAAGCAATACCAACACCGAGCTCCATCTCGGGCTCCCACAACACATGCAATGTCATGCGTATGTATTCGGACATTCCAAGCCCCCGTCATTGGTGTTTTGTACACTAAATGACTAATTAATTCATTTTCTTATGTCTTTGTGGGGAGATGATTTATGGTATTACACCAATGAGACACTACATCATCAACGGATTTTCAGGACATCCTACCTGTGGCTCCGTTTTCGTCATTACACTTTTCTGCAATTGCACCACCGAAAAGTATATAAACCAATTAAGCGAGTCTTGCACCCCGAGGGAGAATCTAGTCCTTTTTGTTACACCCCGACACGTTTATCCATTTAATTTTCCGTGCGACTCAACTAAACCTTGGTGCGACTTTCTCGAGCTCACGATCAACCACCTATGTGGTAATTGATTTCATACCATGCACACACTCTCACCCATGTCAATATCCATGAATGTAGTGCAACTCATGTATAATGTAATACAATGTGCAATTGTTTTTAGTACCATTTATAATGTCCATTACATAATGAATGCAATATAATGACATTTTCAACACAATTTCAAACATGTTATGTAAGATAATCAACTTAACTAACATACTTGTATTCACCTAGGCATTTAAACAAATACCTAGAGGACACATCAATTTACACAGCTAACATGCTTATTACTTCCAAAATGGCAATATATTTATTAATTCTATAAACATAAATACAAGTCCACCACAATAATCATTTAACATACATATTATTTTATAATTACATAACAAGCTAATAATTTTATTAAACTTGATATGAAAATCAAGTCATGCTAATGTACAATTAACATGCTTTAAACCACTAACATTAACTTAAACCAAGTTAATCATAATAGAATTTTACTAATTACAAGGTTAATTATAAATCTTATATTTGACCCACTAGTTACACTAGTCAAGACCTAATATGTGATATACACTCTTAACCTACCAATTTCATATATCATCTTTTAGGTTGAAATTACATCTAAGCAGGGGAAACTCTACATCTCGTAGTGTGAGCCCGCGTAATAGAAATTCAAAGAAAACCCGAATTTAACTTCCCAAACCTTAGTTTTAGATTCTCGTCTTTGATATTTTTGGAGAAAAATGTGATATTTTGTATGATTGCGTAACTCTCGTTGCGTAGAGCAACTTTCACTTTTCCCTCTCTCACTCTTTTGGCAGGCTGCTAGAGAATAAAACAAAGTGGAAGACAAAAAGTCTTTCACATTATATAGTCTAAATGTGTGGCCCATATCATGCCACACGTCTTTTTTTTAACGAGTCCAATTTTATTCTGAGTCAATTAAATCTCGTCATGTGTTAAGTTTAGAATATTTTTATTGAACTAACTTTAAATTATTTTTCGGGTCCCGGGAATAAAATTCGATTGGAATTATTTTAGTCATGCGACTTCCGATTGCTTCGTAACACGTGAAAAATCGAACTATCTCAGAATTTTACAAAAATTTACTGAGTAGATGAATTTAACGGTGAGGTCCATTTCGTCATTTGAATTATATAAAAATTCACGTTTTTGACCCTTACTTTAACAATTAATTACTATTTTATTCCTTTAATTAGAATTTTAATAAATTTTTTTTCTCGGATTTTACATTTGATCACAAGAGGAAGTACCCCCAAAGAGCCATTAGCAAAGCAATTACCTTTACCCCATTCATCTGGTCATGAAAGACTATCACAGCAGCAATAGGAATAAGAGCCGAGGAAAGAGTAACGATAGTATCTATAATATAAAACATGACAGACTTCAATAAGTCCATTTGACGGTCTCAAATAGACTTATCCAACGACCACTAATATCCCTCTCAAAACCATTCACATTGAACCGTGCACGGATTACCCTAGTTACAGAATAAAGAAGACACCAACAAAGTCAAGCCTACTATAGCAACAGAGGAAACCTGCCAAGACACAGCAGTCCACAAATCACAGAAGAAACTTTGCCAGTACCATAACCATTGAGGAGCAAAAATATATGTTAAGAGCCATCACAAGCCACCATTGCAAATGCTTAAGTTTGATCAATGGTGGGCTGATCATTTGAAGTCCCATCTTTTACCAATATTCGTGGCTGATATGTTGAAGTTCCTTCTGTTAGCACGTCTCCATTAGGAGACTTGAAGTGGCCCACATACCATATTAGTTTTTATGATAATATTATATTCATAAATTGTATAGATAATTTTGAGTCAAAATCTGGTAATTGAGATTATGTCAATCTACCCATTATAAGATTGTAGATGCCGTAATACCAATGATTCTCTCCTTCATTATCTCAGAAACCAAAGGAATAGTGCATATCCATCTATGATAGTGACAAACTTTAAATGTGTGTTAACCTTTCAAACCTCTTGATAGACCCATCATGTGCTGAAAACATGTCCTAAAACTATTCAATGGATTGCAGTCATTCCAATCTATGGGATATCAGGGTTTTTATAGTTTTCATTTGTCAATTAACTTGAGGGTAGGCTTAGCGCACTGATAAAGTTAGTTCATTGTGACCCAGACATGACGAATGAGTCGAGAAAATATAACCTCTCTAAAACTATTCAATGGATTGCAGTCATTCCAATCTATGGGATATCAGGGTTTTTATAGTTTTCATTTGTCAATTAACTTGAGGGTAGGCTTAGCGCACTGATAAAGTTAGTTCATTGTGATCCAGACATGACGAATGAGTCGAGAAAATATAACCTCTCTAAGTGCAGGATAATGTTGTGTACATCTACCCCTCTACCCCTCCCTAGCTTCACAATGGCAAGACCCTTCATACAGTTGGCTGCCTTGTTCATTTGTTTTTTTTTTTTTTTTTTGAACTTTTTTATCAATTAACTTGCCGATGAACTACAAATATTTGTGATCCCATAAAAAGCATGGATTACTTCATGCCTTGAGGTCAACGATAGACATGAATACGAGTAATTCCATCACCTCCTTGAAGTACGGTACCGGTATTTACAATCTTTACGTCTCTATTATATTGTTCAATACGTTCATGGATAATATAACTAATTTCGTCGGCTTGAATAGGATAGTCGGCACCCTATTCAAGCCGACAAATGCCAGCTATATGGTTCAGACCATCTCAAACTTTTTTTCCTCTTTTATCAGTGAAATTTATAGAGAAATAGGCATCAGCTATCATCCAAATTCCCATTAGTCTCAGCAATCCAGTTTCCCCTACTTAGCAGGCTCACTGTAACAATGAGAAGTTCTTTTAACTGCTATGAGAAACAAAATAGAAAACAATATCGATGCATGTGGTTTACGGGTTATTGTATGGATCCATGATTTTTGCAGCCGTGAGTCCAAATAACACGTGGTTTCGGATGATTTCCCGATACCCAAAAAACCCAACAATGCATTGTCCAACCCAAGGGAATGACTTTATTCCCCAAGGATAACCAAAAAACACATAGTGGATAAGTTTATGAAACTACTTGCAATGGACATTAATTATAGACAAAAAGGACTTGTCAACAGATCACTAATATAAATCTCAGAATACACACAGTAACAAGTAAAGATATTGCAGCATGCTTCCAACACACCACTGATTGGCTAAAGCACCAATCAAGTTTATCACATTACAGTGTTAAAGGAATCTATTACAACAAACAATGACAGAATTGATAAGTATTAACAATGAGATGAACCATCAGTGGCACCATCAACAACAGCTTGCTCTTTCTTTGCCTCTACATCATCAAGATAGTTCTGATACATATAAGATGCAAAACCCCAAAGAGCCATTAGCAAAGCAATTATCTTTACCCCATTCATCTGGTCATGAAAGACTATAACAGCAGCAATAGGAATAAGAGCCATGGATAGAGTAGCAATAACATTAGCAAACAGAGACGACACCACAAAAATCAAGCCTACTCCACCCAAAGAGGAAACTTGCCAAGCCACAGCTGTCCACACCAAAGTCATCACATAAGAAACTTTGCCTGTATCATAAACATTCATTTCTCTCTCTAAGGTCCTCCATTCCCCACTCGCAAAAAGACCAACGACAGATGCACAAGTAGCTACAGCTGATGTATAAATTTGCATTTCCAAAACCACAAAAAAAGTTCCCTTTTTCAAAACTTTGTCGAATGAGAGCTGCATTAGGGATAGTACAAGTGAATACAGAGCAGAAGCTCCAAGGGTACATAGAAATCCAATGATATATTTTTTCTTAGAGACTCCTGAAGGTCCATCAGAATCATCATTGATGCCAATAAGAGACGCAGATAATGAAAGTACAACAACAGAATTCAGAATCAAAGCAGTAAACTTATCGTGATTAATAACGACAGAGAAAATTGCGTTAAAGGCCAATTGAGTAGCACAAACGAGGGAGTAAGTAGAAACCGAGAGGTACAGAAGCCCAACAGAATACATCATGTTATCTCCTGCAGCAAGAACACCAAGACCAATGTAGACAAAAGAAACAGTACAGATAGGATGTGGGTTAGACAGAGATGAAGGGTCTTTGGAGGAGGAGGATGGGAGAAGAAAATATGGGATTAAAAGGATAGGGAAAGCTGCTGTTTGAGTACTGGTAACCATCCATTTACTATTTCCACCATGGTTATAATAAGATCTGCCTAGTAGAACAGCAGCAGCTTGACCAACAAGAAGGAAAAATATGTTGAGAGCTATCATTAGAAACTGCTGCCAGTTGATAAACTTGGTTGATGGTGGCTGATTATTTGAAGTTCCTCCATCTTTTACCAATAACTGTTGCTGATTAGTCCAAGTCCCATCTTTTGCAAGTATTGCTTCTTCACCATCTGCAAGTGGTGAACAATACATAGACCAAATTCAAAAAGCAGCTTTAGTATTATTCATCTGGAATAATGGGTTTTTAATTTTATGAAGAATTCAAGATAAGGGAAACTCTACAATTTGGTACCGGTACCGCCAATTACTATTTTTTATTATAAAATTACAACTTTGAAAGGAGAAGTTACAACTCTTGCTCAAGATACGACATAGAAACATGAACAGAAAGACAAGATATGCCATTGGAACATAGTTATGATTAACAACTTATGTCCACTGCTAATCAATGAATAATCAACAGAGAGTGTTCAATAAAACTCTATAAAATATCACCAAGCAGCTAACACTTTTAGTTTGGTCTGTTGATAGAAACCTTTCACATTCCTCCTCTACATAAAATTCACCAAAATGTAGGCTTAAAAAACAAATAGTCAATGCCAAGTAACATAATCGGGAGCCCTGTTGTGGGAGTAAAACTCACAACCTGATGAATTTACCATGACTTTAGATGCAGCAGAGAGAGAGAGAGAGACCTGCCATTTTGGCGACCAAGGTTGAAACTTGAAAGAAGCTCTCCAAATTATATAGGCATGAGAAACCACTAAAAGTTATAATATTTAAAAGTTTATATATATATATATATATATATATGGATCAAAATTCTAACTTATGATAATGTAAGGTATAATTTAAAATAATGTGATGATCGATCATAAAATATATAATTTTTTTTAAAAAAAAGTTATTATTGTTAAAGGTCGTAAATAAAAAGTTTTAATTAATTGAGGTAATTCATGATCGATTATAATATTGCATGATCAATCTTGAATTATTTTAATCAGTTATAATTTTTTCATTTGACTCTTAACGATAATGAATTTTGACACGATACCAAATCTTTTTAGCACTATAGCATTATTTTTTTTTTATGATTGGTCCAATTATAGTATTGAATATTTTTTCAATATTATACTTTTGCTTATGCCCAATTAAAATGTGAAGTGCGTAATTTTTTTTCATTTTATTAATTAATTTTATTATTTTTACAATTAATAACTACCAGGGGCAGCTCAAGTAGATATATGACTTGTCAATGAGATTTTTATTTTTTAATAATTTAATAATTTTTTTAAATTTCAAGTTTATTATTTTTATTTTTTGAGATTCAAAATTACTAATTAAATTTTTATCCAAATTATGCTAACATATTTTTCATTGATAGTATGACTACTAATCATAAAATATTTTGATATGATTATAATCCATTTTTTCATTAATATTTGTATGTACTTCCCATTTGTTTGTTTTATATGTGTTTCATCGAAATTGTGGTATTACAAGACTATTATTATGATTTGTTTTTGTTCACAACTTTTACATAATTTTTTGTTTTATTTTTATTTGTTACATATGAGTAACAACTTTATCAAAAAAAAAAATTGAGATTAAATTATTTTTATATTGGTTTCTTTATTCGAATGAATGGTAAATTTTATTTTGCCCCTGAAAGATACAAAAATTCTAAGTTTACCCACCGAATAATTAATTTTCTCACATTGTCTCTCAAATAAATAAAAACGTTGCAATGTGATCAATCGTCTTATTTCTGTTTAGTTGTCTGTCTGTTTTGTGAATCATGATTAGTTAATTTGACACAAAACAGATGGACGGCCAAACAAAAATAAGATGGTGGACCACATTGTAACGTTTTTATTTCTTTATAGAAAAAATTAATTATTCGGGGGAGTAAATTGAGAAATTTTATATTTGTCATTGGGAAAAATGAGATTTTTCCTGAATGAATACTTTAGTTGTTGTTTTGTGCTTAAATGACAACAAATTCAAGAAGTGGTTGAATGAATTGGGTTTGGTTTTGTTTGTGTATAGAGAGAGAGAGAGAGAGAGAGTCCAACATAAAAATAATGACCCTCGTGTTCTGCATTGTCAATTTAAAATATTGTAAAACATTCGTTTTGAGTGCTTTGGTATTGTGGCTGTGGAAAAAATATTCATTGATATCACGTCGATATTTTTACGTAATATCACCAATCAATAATTAATAAATAAATAAGTAAACAAATCCCATATAAGTTAATAAATACTCATTCATATAAGTCAATAACTATTCATCCTTATTCCATATAAGTCAATAACAACCCAAATGAAGTTTACTTTGTTTATTTAGAATTTTATTATTAATTAATAATACTATGTTATCAATGTTGAAATACTATCACCGTTGTATTAAATATTTTCTCATGGCTGTGGTGGTAATGGGTGATACTTTACCCATCAAGCCAAGTTATTTTAATTGACATTGTTACAAAATTTAAGTTAGCGAAGACAAATTCATATAACCGACCTCAAATAATTGGGACATAAGATTTGATTTGATTAATTAGTATTGTCCCAAAATTTCTAAGACATCCATTTTTTTTGGTCCAAAATATAGTTGACGTTTAATCTCCCCAAATGAACGTAAAATTATCTATCTTCGACTCCATTATAGGCAAAACTTTTTACAACATGCAGCTTACAAAATTTACAAAAAAAAAAAACAAAAAAGGCAATCAAACACATCATACCAACCATTGATATCACTACTCACTACTAGGGTTTCCTCGGTTCTTGCAATGTTATCTCAGACCACAGCATATATCAAGTAAACCTGCGAAATGGAAACTGTTTGTTTTAAGAAGATCACATAACCTGGAAAGAGAATGTACCGACTATAATGATGGTCTTACTCTTATATCTCTGTTTAACTTCTATAACCAGCACACCGAAAAAATCTAAGGCTATCAAGGAGAAGGAAGAACTTTACAGACATTTTAGGATCACAGAACGATAGAAAACGAAGCAGGCAAAAAGGTTATCGATGAAGGCCATTTAACAGGCACATCCTCCCGAGGCTGGCTGGGACTGAGATCCACTAGGATTGCTAGACTTAAGATTGACGTCAACCATGTCTTCTTGCTTAGCTGAAGATAGTGTTTCCATTCCTGGCAAGGCTGCAGCAATCTTCCGGAATAATGCCTACGAAGATTATTTGTTATGTAATTCAGGACAATAGTACAATGTAAGTATTCACTATACAGGAATAGTGAATAACAAACACAATCAGATTATTAAATGAGATTTGGTCTTACAATGACCAGTGATAAGCAGCAGGGTACAAATTTCGAATAAGGAGGGCCAATTTAGACAACAAAAAAAATATAACTGCATATTAAAGGGAATAAGCCAAATATATTTGGAATTTCATGAAAATCAACAGACCAGAAACAAATGTTAGAAACTTAGGCGAGGTCATGTTCCCCCACACCTTAACGTGGCACACAAGGGTGTGATGTTTGTAACTTTAGATCGGGTTGGTAGTAGTGCTGTCATGGAACGTGATTGTTAAAGATATCACTCTATATCTCTCTCCATACGTATGTGCATGGGTGTGGGAATATGTGCGTAGGCCAAATTAGAAGTTGTAGCAACAATGCGGTGGCATTTCCGAGTGGTGGGTGGAGGAGGACGAGGAGGTGGTGGTGGGTTGTCTAAGGGTAAATTGACATTCATTTTATTTTTCACCCATCAAACAATAACATTGTCAATTTCCGTTAATTTTGAGGGTAGGCCAGTACCAGTAGGAGCAATCTGAGCATATGTTAAAAGTTCATAAGAAAATTTGCTGCAGTAGAAAGTACATGGAGCAATTCAGACTTGACCCAAACCACAGGAGTCTGGAGTGTGGGATATCTGAATAAAGACCTCATGTTTGGCATTATATGCACAAAGTGACTGTCATTGTATCAAACCCACTACTTTGCCGTTGTCAAATTCACGGATGTTACCACTAAATAGACAATGATGCCTAATTGTGACATGGATCACATGGTAAATATCATTCAACAGACCCGTCATCTCTCAACTGACCCGAACCCACCAACACCCTAGAGAGAGAGAGAGATATCGATTGATGGAGCCCCACTACATTCGCTTACATTGTTGTTCCATTATCAAGCCAAAACTACATCTCAGAAATGGGGAACTCACAAAAGAACATTATAGCTTACCTTTATATTGAAGCCGGCCTTGGCACTAGTTTCAATGAACATAACATTTAAGTCATGAGCTTTGGCTTCTCCTTCCTCTATCGAAACTTGCCTACAAAATGACGAAAATTAAATACAACGAAGCTTACCCTATGTAGAAGCAACGTGAACATTTCAAGTCATGTTCTGATATTGATTGCATGTGTTATGTAAGAATCTAAGAATAGATAACCAACATTATTTCATCCAATAACATTTAATTTCTTTGCACCTTGAATGCATGGTGGTTAGTAATAAACCTTTTACACAGGTGGGTGGTCTTCTGCAGAAAACAAAATAAGTTCCAATTTGTGCATGCCTTATCCAGCAAGATCACTATGGGAATCAAAATTACAATTTGCTACATAAACCTCACTCTTACTCACGAATGAAAAGAATAACCTGATCTTGCCGTCCTAATGAGATCCCATAAAATCTAACCACAAAATAAAGGGAGCATAGCATCCTCTCTCCTTTCATGCTATTTTCTAAATTCCTCTAGTTACTTTATCATCTGTACATTATTTGATCAATTATTCAGGCTAGCCTGATTAGTTTGTGAATTATACATTTCTTATGTGGCTATGATTAACCCATATACCATATTCCTGTCTCAAGTCAGTTAACTCATTAATTGGTTAAGCTTCAAAATCTATATTAGTACACTTGTGCTAATCAGAAGGAAAATTAGGAATGCCTCCACTCCTGCACTGTTTCAAGGGATGGGGCAAACACAATACAGAAGGGGCAACATGAGCTCCAGTTGAGAAACATGCAAATTGATAGGAGGCGGCCTGAGGGTAAGTACAGGTTTGCTGAAAATATGGCTTTTATCTTTAAAGAAGATGTGTTGACATGTTTGTTACAGCTTATTTCACTTCACTTGAGCTGAAAATAGCTTAGATAAGCCATAAAACAATGCTTTTGGAAAGATGGTTGGGCAATGCTTTGCAGACAAACTGCTTTTAGGAAGCTGCTTTAGCTTTCAAAAAGCTGCAGCACGCATGAGCTAAGTAGCCCTGCATTGCCTTGCCCCACACCCTGGTAATGTGGAAATTTAAAGGATCCCTTATCATTCAATAAAAAACAACTGCCCTTTCTATATGAGTACATTAAGGTTTCTCAACAGATTTTCTCACCCCAATCTCTCTCTTCTTACCATCTTCAAACAACTTTATTTAGGACTAACTAAGATCAAGACTTTCAATCATTCTCTCATTCCACATTCATCCAACCTAAAAAAAAACCAAAAAATATGCCGAAAATAACTGCATTTTGAGACAACTATTATCTGTCATCAAGGTAGTAGATAGATATTTGACAAGAAAGGCCAAAATCATTACCTCTTCTCCACAAGATCAGTTTTATTCCCAACAACGACAATGATAACATCACTGCCTCGCTCAGTGCGAACCTCCTCAATCCACTTGGAAGTGTTCAGGAACGATTGCCTGCCTAAACTCCAAAAAGGCGCCGTAAGTTAGTAAAATTATCTTGAAAATCACATATATGAAGATATATCTAGGAAGGTCAAAGAGCAAGCAAGATCCATGACAAATAAATTCTAACTTGGCATATCAAAGAAAGAAAATCCAAAATTACGAAGCTGGCAATAAACCATAGCATATTACTAGGCACATTTATTCATATGTGACTATATGAAATCCTCAACACCCTTTCTTTGGCTCCACATGAAACTAAATAGGTTTGATTTGATTAGTCAACAAATCAAACTGAATAAAGAAAAGGAAAATATACATACTTGCAACATCGTACACAATGACTGCAACAGAGGAATCCCTGATATAGCTGGGGATGAGACTCCTGAACCTTTCTTGTCCAGCAGTATCCCTGAATACACCAAACACAGTGGGATTGAAGCAAGTACAAAATGAAATATAACCAGAACGTGAATATACATGGTTAATGCAAACAAGTATTTCCTTTGAAAGGGAAATATGAAGTTTAAGCCTTGTTGCTGGAGAATTGACATAGTCCAAGTAGATATAAACAAACAAAATTGGAACAGGGTATTATCATGCTTTTCAAGAATGAAAACTTCCAGTGCTAGATGATATCAAGTACAAAACAAACCCACACATAAAAATATATCCAGCAATAAATACAACCAGATTGTCAATTGCCTCAGGCCCCCCTAAAGGAAAAACGGTGTCCAAGGAATAACCAGATTTTAATGGTGTCAAAAAAAACCCGTTATTAGGTTTATGTCATTAAGGAATAAAGTACAGGATTCACCCTCATATACATTAAAATTTAAATTCAATATTGTTCTCTCTATCACCAAACAAGTAAAGACATCGTTAAAGTAGCTTGCGCACTCAAAATAAATGTTGACGACATCAAAATCCATATCAAGCCCTTGGAAAACCATATTTTTGTTTGCATGATGATTGATAGAAGCAGCAGGTAAAAAACTTTCCACTATTTAAACCAGGAAGCTTTCTAACAGACCAGAAAGAAAAAGTATAACCAAACAAAATTAAATGCAATGATGCGAATGTCCATAAAGGGTTTTGCGCTACCAGCCTATCACTGAATCAACACAATCTCACTAGAATCAGATTTGCGAATACATAACGAGTAAGGACCTAGATGTATAATACATTAGTAAGTGAACTAATGACGATACTGACAGTGAACAGCCAAGAACAAAGTCTACTGCTATATGTAAGAGTTCTGGAGAGAAAGGAAAAGAGAGAAGTTTCTGAGAAGAGACAAGAAAAGAAGAGAAGAGCCTCCACTTCATTGGAAGTTTTATGACAGAAAAGAAAGGAAGGTGATAACCCCTCCCCTTCTTAAGAAGTTCACAAGGAAAGAGGAGAAAAAAATAGGATGTTTTACGTTGTTAGTAGGAAAATCATGAAATAATTTCTAATAGAAACCGGAAGACAAAACTAGTAATCATTAACTCACTTTCTTTTCCCCTTGAATCTTTGGATTGGAGGTGTAGGGGTCGGGAGGGGGGCAAGTGGCCGGCCAAAGGACCATCAAATCCCTACACTTCTTTTCTCTTCCTTCCTTTTGAAAACTCCCAAACAAAGGATGTGCATTTCCTTTCCTTTCTTTCTCCCCCACTTTCTTCCATCAAACAGAGCATAAATTTAGGAAACACTAGTAAGGGTAGTGATGACAAAACAACAAGAACACAGGTAAAAAAAAAAAATGAACCATGGAAATGGCCAAAAATGAGATGCTACTGTAAAGCACATTTGAATTCATGGAGTAGTTTATTTGAACAGCACTGTGTCTGATACATTGCAGAATTCAAAATGTGGAAAAAATTTATAACTACTGGGCCAATCTGTACTGAATTGCACCTCAACTGGGCTTAGGCAAATCTAAATCTATGATCAATTCTTAGGACACCTATGCAGGATTGTACTAACAGAAGTGCAAAGTTTTTGAACGCATCCATGCATTTAAGTGTCAATTTTTTTTTATACAAAACCACATCTTACCAGAGCTGCAAACGCACTGTTCGATCTTCAAGGTACATTGTCTTTGACAGAAAATCGATTCCAATTGTAGCCTGAAATTTAAGATGCACATAAGATAGAGAAAATTCTGTATGAAGGGGAAAAGACATAGAATGAAATCGTGAATTTAGGTTAAGTATCAAGATGTCACATAGATTCTACTTTGCGGGTGGAAGGGAAGGGCAAAAAAACTCTTCTCTCATTTTTTTCTCACTTTTACCATAAAGAATAACCAAAATCAAATTGTTATTTCGTAACAGAACTGATAGTCTCACAGAATAAACGTCAGTTCCAATCATTTGAAAAGGGAAAAACCAAGTCATTTAAAGTAACATTCTGTATTTAACGCTCATTGTAGTCAATAAGAAATGCTGCCTTGATCTCTTTCACGAAAAAATAGCAAAAAAGAAATGCACAACTACACAGCTTATAGCATGAAACCTTTTCTTATTGGCTACTTAAACAGGTAGAAGTACACCCCAAGTAAAATCCATTAACTAATCAAATGACCAATGCAGGCACATGGGAATATTGCACGAATAGGGAATGAAGACTGTGTTTATAAATTTATAGAAAATGTTTATACCAGGATTACAAACATTTTTTCAGTCATGTCAAATAGTGTTAAGGAGGTCTGTGAAAATCTCCTCTTCGACTTAAAGGTGAAGCACAAACGACCCTTAAATCTCCTCTTCGACTTAAAGGTGAAGCAATTATACTTGTTTTCATTTATCAGTACAAATTGACTTAAATTCATCACAATGAGATCAGGTTGTTTTTACCTCAAGTGAGTTTGAAGAGAAAGACGGGATATAAAAGACATTGAAAAATCAAGTGAAAAGAAGCATTCCAACAACATCAAACTACATGGAAAGAAATCGTTGTCCTCTCTTTCTCGCTTTTCCTCATCAACAAAACGCACACAATTCTCTTAACATCCAGATCATCTCATTATAAGAATTGCTGTATGAAAAGCCCATACCAAAAAAGAAAACTAAGAAAAATTAATACCAAATGTTCTAACGAAGCAAACAAAATCATCAGAATAATTGAATATTCAAACGTAACGATTATCCAAAAACGCAACCAAAGAGGCCGAATTAATCAGATCGATACATTTAGCCACCATTCATAGAGATCAAGTAAACATATATAAGTCAAAATCTGGTGATTTGTTTAGTGATTACCTGGTATGTGTTATCGAACTTATCGTACATGAATCGAGTGATGATGCTTGTCTTCCCTACTGATTGATCCCCCAAGAACACTAGCTTGTACTTCGCAAGAGCCGAAACCGGAGCCATCAATCGGATCTATCCAAATATTCAATCGGATCAATTTTGAGAAACGGATCAGACTAAACTTTTCACTCAGAATGATCGAGATCTCGCCCGAATGCACTCGCAGATTCGCCGTAGAAGTCGATGCGCGAGGCTTGATCTGCCAACTGTACGTGTTTCTCTGCAGTATGCAGGTAATTTTGAGAGAGAGAGAGAAGCCCTACGTACAGAAAGGGCAGGGGGGGTTTGCGCGTGAATTGGTTTGAAGAGGAGGAGCTTCGGCTAAGCGAAACGGACCTATTTCCTGGCAGTGGCAGTGGCAGTGGCAGAGTGTAACGGAAACTAATATGAGTTGTTGCACGTGACGGGCACTCGCTTTTAAAACAGAAAAAAAGAGACTATTTTAAATTTTATTTTTAATTCTATTGTCATACCGGTGATCGCAATGGTTTTTTTTTTTTTTTTTTCTTTTAATATTAATAATGTAAATATATTTAAATAATAAATTTTTTATAAAAAATTAAATTATATTTATAATTCTATTAAATAATTAATTATGTTTTAAATAATTAATTTTTAATTTAATTATTGATTTATTTTATCTATTTTTGATTAGCTAATCTATTATTTTTTTAGTTATTTTGCCAGTTACTTTAGACATTTCTTCTTTTATTTATAATGAGACTTCATTGTAAGATTATCATTTTTTTGCACATCTAAATATATTAAATATTTATTATTTATTTTTTTTTTGCCAAAGAGGTTTATTAAATTGTAAACTATTGTTTGTATTATAATATTATGATATTGTTACATATAAAAAAATTAAATATGATATATATTTGACTATAAAAGCTAATCTAATAACTACTTAATTGAATCCAAAAGAATTTAAAAGTCAATATGTATAGAAAATAAAAATTGGATGAAAATAAATAAGTGGATAGAATTGAGTTTACAATAATAATTAGAAATAAATTAGGTAATCAAAAGTTTTTCTTAATGTAGACATTTATAAGTAGTATAGATAATATTCAATAAAACCCGCTCAATTCATTTATGTCCATTACAACTATTAAGTTCCATTCTACTTTTCTTTAAGAGTACTTATTTATTCAAAATAATTGTTTAACTCTTTGATCTCAAATGCATAAAAAAAAGAATTCACTTGAACAATTACGATTTAGATCATTATGTCGATTCGAGTAGGTAAAGTTGTAGGGAAAACTTCATCTACACCCCCTCTAAATAGGTCTATCTTCAACGACACCCCCTGCCTTTTCTGAAATTTCACTGACCTCCCCTGTCAGTGTTGGTCGGCTAACGGACGTGACGGAAATAGACATTTTACCATTTTGCCCATGAATTTTATAAAGATTTACATATTCACCAATGGTACAAATAAGAAAAATGACACAAATACCTCCTATGTATAGTTCACATATAACAAATTTATTTTGAATTTTTTCCTTATATTATGTTTAAGTGTACAGTGCCATCGATTTTTTTTTCCTTATATTATGTTTAAGTGTACGGTGTCATCGATTTTTTTTTAAATTTTTTTAACAAAATTATTTTGAATTTTTTTTCTTATATTATGTTTTAAGCGTACGATGTCACCGGTTTTTTTTTTAAAAAAAATTTCTAAAAAAATTATTTTGAATTTTTTTCCTTGTATTATATTTAAGCGTACGGTGTCACCGTTTTTTTTTTAATTTTTTTTAAAAAAATTATTTTAAATTTTTTCCTTATATTATGTTAAGCGTACGATGTCACCGGTTTTTTTTTTAAAAAAAAAATTCTAAAAAAATTATTTTGAATTTATTATTTAATTTTATGAAATCAACAAGAAATTGACATTTTCTTTTATTAAATTAAAATTTAATATATTAAATAGAATATTAAATTCTATTAATTTAACATTTAACCTTATCAAATTAATATCAGTTATTTAATTTAACACCAAATGAACATTTTATGTCAAACTCATCATCCCCTATGTCACAATATACTAACATTTAAACATCTAAAAAAAATTGCATGAATTTTTTTAAAAAAAAAACCGCTTAAAAAATAAATAAAACTATTTGCATGAAAAAAAAAATTGCATGAACAAAAATTAAAAAAAAAATTGCACGAAAAAATTAAAAATATCTGCATGAAAAAAAAAAAAAACTGAATGAAAAATTTTTAAAAATCTACATAAAATACATTTACAAATCTGCAAGAAAAAAAAAAATTACCAACTTATGTAGTGAATGATCAGTGTGGAGAACGACTTGAAGAACAAATAGTTGAACGTTCAGTCTCTTATGTCTTCCAGCAACACAAAACTTGTTGCTGGAAAGTGCGAGGGAAATTTTATATGATTTTTTTTTTTATAAACCTCGACGGTGCGAGGGAATTTTATTGATTAAAAATAAAATTACACCTAACTAGGGGGACTTACCCCTCGATGCAATCTAATTACATAGTGGAAATTAAGAAATAAAGAAAAGGAAAAAATGCATGCATAATACAAATAATAAGAAAGAAGAGATTATGCTAAACATGATGCCTAAAATTGGAAGCAGCCGGATTATGCTAAGAGCATAATCTGAGCAGAAGGATGAGCTAAGAGTCTAGGTGTATAGGAAGGGTAGTTTTGACATTTTCAAAAAATTTAAAGGCAAACCGTTACTTTTTGCACTGACACCGTTAAATATTACCGTTAAGGGGGTGTCTTTGATTTGAAAGTATAAACCAGAAGGGAGTGCAGTGAAGTTTCAGAATCGGGAGGGGGTGTCATTGAATTTAAGCCTAACTAGAGGGGGTGTGGATGAAATTTTCCCAAAGTTGTATTGTTTAGAACCATTAAGTTTTGTTAGACTTTGATATACCCGCAATTAGGAAATACGCCAAACAATCCGACTTTTGTTTGGTTTAATGCGTTAAAATAAAAAAAAAAACTTGTGTTGAACAAACTTATTTTTTTATTTTTTCTCAAACAAAATTGAACTCCACACACTCGAGATTTTCTTTAGTATTGTAGATGAATTGTTTTAGAATTGAAAGAATTATATTTCACAATTAGGGGTGTTAATTGAGCCAAACCTTCTGAGCTTGGCTATGCTGAGGCTCGCCTCATGCAATTTAAGGAGTGCTTAAGCTCAACTCGGGCTCTAGAGCTCAAAATATTATTCAAGATGAGCTCAAACCGAATTCGAGCCAAAAATATACCATAAAAAAATAAATTAAACCCATAAATTTCAAATACCCAATCAAAAAATTTCACAAAAATACACACAAATCTAAATTTTAACACAAATCTGAGCATAAAAATACCTCTAAATCACAATAAAAAGTATACAATCTTAAATTTATATGTCTAACATACAAACTTAAAATTATTTTTAATTTTACTAAAATAACCTTAAGATTTGTAATAATTTATATGTATATTATGTACAAGGATGAAAAACGAGTCGGTTAGCGAATAGTTCGTGCTTGGCTCGTACATTAAATGAGTCTAAAAAATTGTTCATATTCGATTCATTTTATAATATGAGTGAATCCAAGCTGAGCTCGAGCTGCTCGCGAGCCGCCCAGATCATTTAACAACCCTATTCACAATGGTAATTCCCTAATTCTGCCATCTTTTCTTTCTTAGTTTTTTTAGGGTATGCTCCAAATGTTCATGTATTTGGAAAAAAAAAATGTTGAAAGACTGTTACTTTGGCTTCTAGAATATTTTTTAGAACATATGACTTTATCTCGGAAATTTTATTTTATTAGAATACATATAGAATGTTGGACGTGGTGTAATGATAATTCAACAAGTGAGTACAATGAATCACACTTCTTCAAATAACTAATCTTTTTATGTAATACTAGTTGGTGCACACGTGCGTTGCACATGGATTATTTTTGAATTATTATAATTTTTATTTACTACTTTTATAATAAAATATTACTTGGTCAAATTATAGTTAAATGACCATACTAAAATTTTTAAGAATGCAATGCTCATGTGTGTTGCATATGAATTTTTTAAAATTAGTATAATAATTTGTGGTTTTTTTAGGCACATTACAAATATCAAAACCTATATTTTATTGTAGATCCGTAAACTGATGACTCAGTTGCATAGTGGAGGTCAGACCAAATACAATCACAATACAAATTAAAACAATCAAAGATAACAATTCATATGTATGACAAATAAATAATAATGTATAGATCTAAAATTCTTAAAAATTTTGGATGAGCCCAAACCAATAGTTAACCTGCAAATTGGCTGATGAAGAGTGAAATCACCTTCTTCAAATTAGAAAGTAGCACACATACGTAACTTTAAGGAAACTGTTTAAATCCCCTTCTTCAAATTATGTACCACAACCATATTGGTGAAAGTCAACCAAAGTTAATTAAAATGTCCAACAAACATCTCCACTAAAATATTTGGTTGTAATTCATATTCGTGATAATTATAACACCATTTTTTTATTGTTATTGCTCTAAACAAGCAATTCATTAGACTTTTTAATAGTAACCAAATTCTAATTATTTTTCTGGATGCTAATACATATGGTGTGTTTGTGCCTGTTTCTCCGTGAAAGTCAATTTTGTTGGTATCATAAAATCTTGGATGAATTCGTAAAAAAAAAATTTCTAATAGATATCAGTGGAATAACAATATCACAAAAAGTAGAGATGCACCAAACGTTGAGATGCAGAGAGAATTGAATACGTGAAATAATGCATGCTGAGAGCAATAGAGAAAGACAAGGAGAAATAAGGGAACATCGAGGGTTTCTGGAAGAGGTAAAGAAGAGAGAGAAATAGGTTTATTTGAAGTGGGGGAAGATGAAGATGAAATGACAGGGGAGAGAGAAAAGATTGGGAGGCGTAGGTTTTTTTTTTTTGGAACATGAGGAGACTTAGGTTTATTTTGGCTTTAATGTTGAGGGATAAGAATGAGATAATTGTGATTTTGGAGGATAAAAGTGGAAAAAAAATATTTTTCAAATATGCTCACTTTTAAAAGTAGTATATAGATAAGAGTAATACTATTTGAACCTAAAAATTTGACCTAATTTACTGACATAATGATGTGGCTTCATAGAAATCATTGGATCAACACCAAGTTTCAATATTTGATGGGGTCTACAGTGAATCTAAAAGTCACAGTGAATTAGGTCAGCAAATTATGTCAGTAAATTAGGTCCTAATAGCATTGCTCTATAGATAATAATCTCTCCGTATAAAAAATAGGATTTACATTGTTACTGTAACCATTACAATGAAAATCTACTCAGAGATAAAAAAAATGAAAAAAGAAAAAGAAAAGAAATGGCATTGAGCCGGATTCTTTCTTAAACCGATAGAAAAGCCACAGGGATGCTGGTTTGAGAATAAGGAAGAATTTTTACCCTGAAATTCTCTTATTTGGACTTTAGTACACATCTTCGACTTGTAAGCCAATAAATTCTCTTGTGCTTAAATATTCAGTCATTAAGTACACATTATAATTTTTTTATTACTTAATTACCCTTACCTTATTTCATACATAAGAGATTGATAGTTTCTTTCTTCTTTTCTTTTTTTTTTTCCAATATGTAAATCTTAAATAAGATATATTTAAACAATTTTGATTTTAAAAATCGTTTGAATTTTGAATATTGATTCTCAAAGATTTTGTCATTAACAGACGAACTTCATTATATTCATCCATTGACGTTTTGCGAACTAGCAGTCGGAATTTGTGTGTTATTCGGCCATTGTTGTTTCTTAGAACCAGCAATTATTATTATTATTATTTGTGTTCTTCAGACATTAAAGTTTTTTCGAACCAAAAAAAATCTTCACATTTCTTGTTGTTTTTTTTCTTCCTATTATGTGTTCTTAAGTGATTGAAGTTTTTTTTGAACCAACAACAGAATCTATCCTCGTCAGTCATTTACGTTTGTTCAAATTAGGTTGTAATTGAGTCAAATCGATTTTATCTTATTCATTAAAATCGTTTTTTCGAAAAAGAGCAGTAGAACGACAAGATATTCGAAAGAGAGAAGGAGAATGACAATATATCTATATAATAAAGTAGTTAAATTGTTTGTCTTGAACTTTTTGTGACTCAGGTCGTTTGAGGAGATTATTGATCTGACGGTCCTCATGCGAATTTTTTCTAAGATTCCTATAACTGATACAACTCTCTCTCCCTATCTCACACTAACTGATACAACTCTCTCTCCCTAGCTCTAAGACTCTTATCTCTCATCTAATTCTCACTTCCTATCTTATATTATCTGATACCTAACCCAGCACCTCTCTCTCTCTTTTTCCCTTCCTCGATACCCCTCTCTCTCTCTTCCTCTTTGTCTCTGCCACTATCTCTCTGTTTTCTCACTCTCACATACATTCCTTTTAAACGCACACATAATTTGTTCACCTGCTATCTCTCTGTCTTTCACACACACACACACCTCCCTCTTAGTTTCTACCTACACCTACCAACACACACACGCCGCCACCGAAGTGAACGATTAGCCTCTCAATGTATATATACATTTTGGCTAACACTATCTTGCTTAGATTTTGATGAGTTTTGAGTTTTTGCGAATACTGATTTGAGTTTCACTACGATACTATAATTCATTCTAATTTTGTCTTTTGTCGTCTCAAGTTTGCAGGTTTTGCAATTCATTTGTAATAGTGCATTTTTTTTCTTGAATTAGGGGCTTATGTAATTTTTATCATCACAGAATTAGAAGGCGTCATCATTTTTCTAAACAGTTCCTATAATTGCTTTATAACAATAGGGAGTTCGTTTTTAAAGATTGTTGTCTTTCAAATGTTTTTCTATGGTCTTAAAGTTTGCACGAAAAGAGGAACTACTATGTTCCATTTTTATTTGATCTTTCAAATTAATGCTAGATATATGTTACAGGTGAAGTCCATTGGGTCTACAAGCCCCAATACTAAACCTTTATTCATATCAATGAATTCCAAAAACAACTTAAATTTGGCTATGGCTTTAATGGGTTTTGTTGGTTTTTTTAGAATTATATAGTGTGTCCAAGGGCGGAGCCAGAAATGTTTTTTAGGGTGGGCACACTAGTATGTTTTAATTTTTTTTTAATAGACCGTAAAAGTTTATAAATTTATATTTAATACTTTTTAAACATAGAAGATTAAAAATCAATATACTCATAAATAAAAAAATAATAATTAAAACTTTTTATCGAGAATGTGGCTAATTATTTTTACTTACAATTGACATTCATATGCTTTTATTATTTGAAAGTGTTACAAATTAATTTTATTAATAATATTTCTTTTATATATAAAATTGCGATAACAATCTTCCATTTATGATTCTATAGTTTATTATATAACGACACATATTTTTATATAATAACGAAATAACCCTATAATTTTAAAAAATTATAAAATAACATCAATATGTTCAAAACATATTCGGACATGCCTAAAAGTTAACAATTATATTAGTTGTACCTAATTTGAGATTTAATTGATGGAGACATAATGGTTTGTGACAATTGAATAAACAGTAGAGTTTATTAAATATTAATGAGATTTAATTGATGGAGACCTAATGGTTTGTGACCATTGAATAAACAGTAGAGTTTATTAAATATTAAGACTCACTATTATACTTAATATCGTAATGTATTAGCTCCTAAAATTATGTTTCAATGACTTTGTTCAAAAAGTTAACAATTATTTAGGTATGAGTCTATTTAAATCAATATCATCAAAACACAATATTAGGGTGGACACAATTAAATATGGTGGGCCAAAAGTTTTATTTTTTGGGGAAATTGAAAGGGGGTACATCAAATTAGACTTAATTGTAAAAAGTACACAGAAAAAAATGTTGGGTAATTAAGTCCTTAATTTTGATATTTATTTGTATCTAAGTACATTATTTGAATTTTACTGATTTTTTTGTGACATTTTTGTCCTCCATTGATACATGTGTATTTTTTTTGGAAAGTGGTGCATTAAACATCAGATAGTTTTATGGGAGAACTTTAATATTTCATATTTATATATCTATATTTATAAACGTATGTATATATATATATATATATATATATATATATATATATATATATATATATATATATATATATACTTGTTGTTAAATCTCTAATCTAAATTTTGAATTATCTTTAATGCACCTTAATTCATGCGTATTTTTTTTTTGAAAGTGATTTTGTTTTCAAATTATATTTAATGCACCTTGATTCATGCGTTTTTTTTTTTTTTTGAAAGTGGTTTTATTTTCAAATTAATTTAAGGCCCCGTTTGGTAACATTTTCGTTTTTCGTTTTTTTTTTTTTATTTTTAGAGTAAACAAGAAAAAAAAACTCGTTTGGTAACCGATTTTGTTTTTTTTTTCTGCCACCATTTTGTAAACGATGGGCGATTTTCAAAAACCAAAAAAAGTTGTTTTCGGTTTTCGTTTGTCGTTTTTGAAAAACAAAAAACGAAAACGTTACCAAACGGGGCCTTAATATCCGAATAGTGTAATAGTGTAACAATAACAGTATAACAAGCTATTTACACAAAATATTGTACTATTACATTTTGTCAAACGTATAGTTTAATATAATTTAATTCAAAATAGTCCATCTCCGTTTTGAATTTGTTACCATATGCACAAAACAACTGAACACTGTTTTTGTTACAGTGTATTGTCACACTGTATTTGTTACAGTGTAGTTGTTACACTGTTTTTGTTACATTATTATGGAGTTCGGATATTAACAAATTTTAAAATTTAAACAAGTGATATATTCTAAAATAAACGAAATATTAAAATTCTCTTATAAAACTAGTAGTAGTAAATATTTAATGCATAAATATAATTTGAAAATAAAACCACTTTCAAAAAAAAAATACGCATGAATCAATATATGTATATATAAATTCAAACAAGTATATATATATATATATATATATATATATATATATATATTAACAAATACACATGAATCAAGGTACATTAAAGATAAGAGATTTTGAATTAAATGACCCTAAAATGGGCGTTTACGTCTTTGTATCTCAACTGTGTACTTTTTTCCAAAACATTTTGTTCTATGTACTTTTTGTCAAATAAGACTAATTAGGTGTACCGGCTTCCAAAGAACCCTTATTTTTTTAATAGGTTTGGGTAGATTGTGATAGGTCAAAGATTTGATTTTTTAATAAGTTTGAGTAGATAGTGATGAGCTCAAATTTTTTTGTTTTAAATGAGCTTAATTTTTTAATTCTTTTAGGTAAATAATGTGAGCCTAACATTTTGATCTTGAATTTTGGATGGGCATAAATAATATATTATACAAATATATAATATATATACATAATTAATAAAAAAAGAAAATTTTGAGGGGGGGCACTTGCCCATCCTGGCCCATGCCTCCCTCCGCCCAGTGTGTGTTTTACCTGGTATTTGTTACGGCATTTGTTCAAAACTCTCAATAAAATTTTGAATTATTTTTTTCTACGCACGTAGTTCTGAATTGCCAAAAAAAGGAGAACCAGTACTTCTTTGTCATGACTACTGGTGAAAACAAATTGAGTAGTTGGTGAATATTGTAGTTTTCAACAATTTTCTTTAACGTTGTGCTTGGCTTATTGCTTTTTGGTAAGATGCATTGATATAACCACAATTTTCCACTAGATATTTACTTATTCATGCATGTGAATGATAGCCTATCATAAATGGTTAATAATCTTGAATGCATGCTTTGAATGTTGAACGCATGATGTCAGCCAATGGAAAAATAGTGATTTAATTGGTGAGTTTTATTTAACAAGTGCCTTCAGGCACGAGTTTTATTTATTTATTAAGGTTTATGCTTTATTGGAATTCATATTCAGTTGTTTTGAATATCATATTGCAATAGTTGATAAATAGTGATACTAACGTGATGTGATAAGATTATACAAAGTAGTGTTTATCTATATCTATATTTATATCTATACTACTAATAAAAATACTTTAACATGAAAAAAATTTAATTCACTATTTTGCCATTATAAAGGCTAATATGTCATTTTGTATTTAAATACATAAATTACCATTATATCCCCATATATTTAAATAACAAACTAATAAATAACATATCATGCAAATCTCTCTATCTTTGCAAAATTTTTGAATGGTCATGTTATGTTTAACATGATATATAAAAATAATATTATTCCTTTCTCAAAACCTCAATATTAATACACATTGACAATTCCATTTATACAAAATCTTTTCTAATACCCAAAAACGGATATATTTATCTTATTTCTTTATTAACAATCAAAATAATTTGGTAAAAAATTACTAATGCACAAAGTAAAAATAAGAAAGACAAAAAGAAAAAAAAATCTAGAAAAGAAAAATTTATAATCCTTACTACTTGGTAGCTCGAATGAAAGAATCACAGAAAATGAGTCCATTGAATGTTTATAGTTATGAAGAGAATACAAATAATTTAAGTATGCTAAATATGAGCTAATATCTAATGTAGCTATATAATTAGATTTTTTTTATGTATTTTATCAAATATTTTAACAAAAATTTTCACGTGCAACACACGTCGTACATTGCTAGTTTACATAAATGTTTGATTATATAAGTTGTACACACAGATTAATATTGCTTAGGGATCATATTTTTAAAGGAAGCTTTGTCAAAATTTTTTTTTTAAATAATAGTTGGTTCATATCAATTATCGGATTTTTGTTTGTTACACAAATTATTTTGACATGAATGTTATATAGGTGGTGAATTTGTGGTAAAGAATTGTAAGAAACAACAAAATTAAGGTGAATAAGTTACTTTTAGATCTCATGTTGCATTTCTCGTCAGATGACCATTAACTAATATGCACCAAGTTGGATGAGACTTGGACTAATGCTTTTTTTTTTTTTAAAAAAAAAAAAAGTTATATAGTGTGTCTTCAGACATGAGCAATTTTTAGTATATCTATATCTATATTTATACAACTAATAAAAATACCTTAACATGAAATTTTTTTGAATCCCTATTTTACCCTTATAAACGATTACAGATATTACTCTATCATTTCACAATTAAATATGTAAATTACTAGCATATTCTTATGTATTTAAATCTCCAAATTATTTATAATATCACTTTTAATTATTTATTCTCTATGTATAAATATCAGTTTCTATAAAAAAAATTAATTGAGTATATTACCCTTAAAAAATATGCATCATTATATTTTCAATAAAATGTTCAAAAAACTTTCAAAAACTTCATCAATTTAATACAACTCATCTCATATGCAAAAATAACTTTATGTCTATATATGTATATTTTCTTTTTTATTGAAAAGTTTAACTCTTTCATTTCTAAGATAAAAAATAATCGTATATATAATTTTTTAAAATCAATTTATGTTAAATCAGTATAATTTTTCAGTCACAATACACTTTCTAAGTTGTACTAAGATTTTATGTAAAAATAGATATTGTAGTGTATTTTTAAGTAAAACTTTATTTTTTAAAATTTTTAATATACTTGATAATATATATTATAGAGTAGTATATTAAATCTTATCCTAATTAACCTAACTAATTTTTAATTACAGTAAAGTTCCAATATGATGAGTATATTGTCAATTACTTTTATTTATTCAAAGAATTATAAGTGGAATCCTAATCAAATAATTTTCAAAAAAATTTAATTTCTGAAATATCACTAAAAATCAATCTGAACCACAAAATTCTGAAAAATAATATAACTTTAACTATTTTTTTTTTTTTTTATATAGTTAGAACAAAAATTATGTAAACATACAAAATTTTCACAATCTTATAATAGAATATGAGCAATGAAAAATTAAATTTGATAAATTTGAGATGATATTTAATTTAGATACACATATATCTAATATTTTTTATTAATTTTTATGTACGAAAATTATTCACGTGTATCGCACATAATACCTTGCTAGTATAAATAAAAGATACGAAAATACATTAAATGTATAATATAAAAAAATTAATCTTTGAGAATCTAAAATCTTTAGGGGCACAAAGTGTAATTCTCCCAAGGATCAATTCATCAAGTACCGAATGTGTCCTCCTCGGTCCGACAAAACTACGACTTCCAGGTAGAGAGAAGGAGAGCGGCGAGAGAGAGAGATGGCCTCAGCGCTGAGAACAGCAATGCTACGCCACATTCGAGTTCCAGTGTCTCAAACCCTAACCCTAAACGGATCGAAGGTGAGCTTATGCAGCACCGTCCGATCAATGTCATCTCACGGCGACGATCACCTTGACAAAAAAGAAGTCATCGATAGAGTCCTCGACGTAGTCAAGAGCTTCCCCAAAGTCGACCCTTCCAAGGTATTTGGAGTTCCTCCCCTCATTCCCTAATTAAGCATCATTCACCTCAGTTTGGTTGGTCAGAAAACGTAAGATCCACAACTTTCTTTTTATTTTCCAGGCAACCAAACAAAGGGTGATACTTAATTGCTGTATTTTCTGTGTTTTTATCAATTTGATTGTGGATGTTGACCTATCTTAGCCTTACGTGCAAATGTTGAAGTCGTAGTGTTTGAGTTTACCGAGTTTTCTGCTACAGCCCTTGTATTTATATTGCAATTTATGGCCCTTGATTGACACTTTAGTTATTTTAGTTTCTTATTTGATTGTAAGATTTTTGTTCTTGATTTTAGTCTGTGCTGCAATCTGTCTGCTACCACTGAAAAATTTGATTGGTGGATGATTTTGTTGCTCTTGGCGTATTAATGAAAATAGTCAATTTTTGATCAATTGGATGCACTTTCCCTCGTAATGAAGTTTTTTTTTTTTTAATTTGTTTAAGATCTGGGTATTTCGGATTCTTGTTGTTCGGAAGAATCAACTACCTTTGTACTATGTTTAGTAAAATGGAATTGGAAGGCCCTGGAATTGTTTTTGAAGAAAAAGTAGTTCAATCTTTGAACTAGATGTTAACTAATTCCGCTATCAAAGAACAAGACAACTTTATCCAATTCCAATTTTAAACCTCCAACTCTGTGCTCCTAAGAGTATATAGACTTTTTGGCAGTTATTATAGCTGTTATGACCTTTTTTAGAGCTTGTGTATTTTAGAATTATGTACTTGAGAGCTTTTGTATTGGCTTAGAATGATAGTAGTTGAACAGTATTCTTCCAACCGTTTTGACACAAAGTCAAAACAGCCAATCCAGTTGTCCTGTTAATGCAGTTCGACTGATAATTGTGTATATAAAGAAGACTTTTGTCTTAAAAAAAGTAAGATAGTTGATCCGAAACCTCAACCTAAAAGTGCTTTTTGAAAGCCGGTAGGCTAAGAGGCGGATTTTGGACTAGTACGTACCTTAGCACCTAGAAGAAAGCTTTCATTGGCTTTGTCTTGCTATACTGAGAAATTTCCACTGAGAGCGAACTAAAGGAATGGGCAGGATCAGGATGCGATCGACCTTTACCTAGACCTGTCAAAATTCAACACGACACGATTAACCGACACGATTAGCCGCTGATTAAACGGGTTTGGGTGAGACCTTAACGGGTTCACGTGTTAAACGGGTCAACCCGTTTAACACGTTTAATAAACGAGTCGTGTTCGAGTGAGACATGTCAACCCATTTATAACCCGTTTAAATAAATTTAATATAATAATAAATTATAAATTCTTAATTATTTTAAAAAAAATAATCAGAATTTATTAAAATTAACTATCCAAATATTCAGTCTTTTAATTAAAAGATTTTTATTAGTGAACACTTGGAAAAACAAATAAAAAAATTAAATGATGAAGAAAAGAATGGACTTCACTTTTTATAGGCAAGGAGGAGGTCTCCTTCCTTGCAAATCTACCGATGTGGGATTCAAAACTTGTGAGTTGTGAGAGAAGTGTGAACACAGTGAAGGCATCCTTGAAAGCTTTTGGTTGGAATGGTTGGAATCCCACATCGACTAATTTAAGTGAATGAGAACTCTCTCATGCCTATAAAAGGCTGCACCCATTTGTTTAGTCCTTCACCTTTGCCTTCCACTTACAAAAGCAAGTGGCACCCAACTGAAACTTTTTTAATAAAAAGAGTTTTGATGTTGTGGGTAATTAGTGGAGTTTAAAATTTTAGTAAAATAATTTTAATAAAATTTAACGGGTTAAACGAGTTGTGTCGTGTTACCCGTTTATTAAACGAGTCGTGTTCGTGTTGGGATTTTTTACCCATTTATTAAACGTGTCGTGTACGGGTTTATATGTTTTTCACCCGTTACCCGTTTAACCCGACACGTAACCGTTTAACCCAACACGTTTGACACCCCTACCTTTACCTTAGCAGCAGTGATACAGATAGCATAGTTGTAGACAAGGATATGATAAAAAGGGAATCACTTTGATCGATTGCTTGCGACAACTTATCGATGCTCGTTGAGAGGTGTTCATATAATGAATGTTTTTTATGCTACTTCTTCTTACTATCTTTGATTAGGACAACCTTGTATCCATCACCATCAAGTACTGGTGAAAGGTGTACGTCCATCAGACTTTAATGAAGTTGAAATTGATTGAATGCTTTCTACAATAACAATGCATATTGCATGTTTGAAAGATTGATGAAACGTGGATGGAGTATCATCCTTGATATTTGCATTGGTATGATATTGTATGGTTTAATTTCTCTCGCCCCTACTCTCTAAGGTGTTTTTAAAGGGAAGCCCTAAGCTACCGCTTCTAGGATATCACTATTGAAGCCTTACTTTCAATTAAAGATTAGAAAGCCCTTCACCCTACTTCTCGGATTTGTTGAGCTTTCAATCGAGGTTGAACGGTTACTTGTCCATCGCGCTTAGGATAGAGGATAGGATACATCGCTTGGGCATCTGGGCTTCACTATAGAATTTTAAAGACTTTCAGCTGATAAGTCAACAGATGTTCCCCTAGGTAGGCAAAAAGAAGTTTCGATTCCTTCTACCACCATCACTTGAATAAAAATTCAATTGACCATTTGATAGAATAGCTATTGGTTGTTTAGTTTGATCATCTTATCATAGTGGTCCTTTAGAATGGAAGCCGTTAGGAAAATTATCCTATGTAAGTACTAAATTCATTTGGTCAGGAATTTTGCCATCCAAACAACTTGTTTACACCATTGAAATCTTTAAGTCATGATCCTTTAGTCATAAGAAGGTGATTGTCTGGCTCACCCAAAGCGTGAAAAAATCTCGCGAATACATTTGTTAAATATTGTGTTATGTTTTGAGATACATGTCATCTACAGACCAAATATAACTGTACATGGAGCAATTGAAGCTTAGCATGATATTTTTATTGCTTATGAAGTGTTCTTCTCCTCACCCAACATTGATTTGTATTTTATGCCAGTGAACCTTGAAGCAATGGATTAAGCTAGATGTTCATATTATTTTTTCAAAATTTAACTACCATACGGTTGAATTGACATCAGCTGTGGTTTACTTTTTGTTTGTTTTAATACACTGTAGCTTGTACAATGCAGCTTCCTGAGGCTAGAAGTGTTGTTTCGAACTACAAATTTGTGGTCTCCTCCTTCCTCAAAGGGGGATTAACTGCAGCATTTACCATCTAATTCTTCTTTGAGAAATTTCAGCAGCCATCAGCAAAAAAAAAAACGTAACAAACTTTGATCTTGTGCTGCTGTGCATGATTTATCTGTTAGTATATTGTTATTATGGGTTGTTGAGGGTGACTGAAGTAGGAAGTGTTATACATATGTAAGAGCAGAGGAGGAGAAGTGAGTTGTGTTGCTGGTTTGACGAGGAAGAGAGGAAAAAAGGTCTGATAGAAAGAGGATAGATATGCAAATAATGTACTAAAGGTTGCAGTGATAGGCTTCAGAAAGGGCATTTTTTCATCTCCTCTATTATGGGGCCTGAAATAGGGTTTGAGAGGGGTTTTGAACCACAAACAGCTCTGACCTTTTTCACCTATTGTCATTATTATTGATTTAAAATTTAAACTCAGCTCTACTAATCCTTTACTCAAGCAATTATACCTTAGCACAAGTATTGTTGGTATCACTGTTCATTCTGCAATGATTTGCAGGTGACTCCTGATGTCCATTTTCAGAAAGATCTGGGCTTGGACAGCTTGGACAATGTGGAAATTGTGATGGCTCTAGAAGAGGAGTTCAAGCTGGAGATTCCAGACAAGGAAGCTGATAGGATTGACTCCTGTGCTCTTGCAGTCGAGTATATTTCTAACCATCCAATGGCTGGTTAATATGTTGAAGTTTCTTTGACATGAGTTTTAATTCTAGAACACTCTTTTCTGCTGTGTCTCTGTTTGGATGGTTTGGTGATTGCAAAAAGTCGATCCCACCAGAGGGATGCAAAATAAGTGAAGTCTGTCTGATTAAGAGTAGATTGTAGAACTTTGTACTCTTTATTTTGTTATGCTGCTATTTGAATGGAAAGATGGACTATGATCATATTTGTTGGCCTTGGGGATCAGTCACATTGCCTTTTCATTTGCATTAGTGATTGGAATGGTTAAATGAACATCGTATTCTCGTGATATTGCTACCCATTTGCCTTACTCTGCTTGCTTATGATAGTTGGAAACAACGTAGGTGTGAAACCTTCATTGTGGTTTGAGTAACGACTCTGTTGATGGCTTCTCTTTCTGATAATTTGAGACCTCGAGATTTAGGATGCAGGGGTAGAAGAAGAACTATGTGATTCTGTTTCCAAACTTCATGGATGCGTAGGCAATCGACCTCTTTTCTGGTTCGAACAAGCAACCAGCATCCTCTGCCATCCCCTTGGGATTGATTTTATGCTATATTTGCTTGTCAATACCCAAAAAAAAAATGTGTAATTTAATAAGGAAACCATAATGATCGCGTTTATTGTAAGCCGAAATTTTTTGCTGATCGTGATTCGACTTTATATTTTTGTATTTTCTATCATGTTTAGAGGTCGAACCCGAAGCAATGACTTGTTTGTTTTGGTGCCTCAGGTTCAAAGTAATACAATGAACTTCCCATTATCCCCCATATATATGACCTAAATTTAGTTTCCTTTAGCATACAAATCAATAATTTTCAGTGCTATCACAGCCAACTGACTAGTACTATCATCCCTCTTCTGCAGTGGAGAAGCCACACCTCCATCTTTAAACCCATCTTCACAGCTTGAAGCAGCCCTACTAATGGAAATAATATCTTGATTAACATCACAAAACTTCTTAGCCTTGTAGTTTTTGACTGTGTCCTTCAGATCATCCGTTGACTGTGCAAAAATATCAAGACATGAAGTGCTGTATTTCTTCACATCTTTGTTCAAACCCCCCTTCTTCTTCTTCGTCTTCAGCGCCTTGTTGATGTCACTCATGGTGTCAACGACGCTTTTCTGAATGAGGTTGATCGACGCTAACCCAAGTTTCTGGAGGTTACTGCGCTGGGTGGCTGGAATGGCTAGAAGGGAGGTTTTGCAGAAACTATAGCTCACATTTGGATTGTCTTTTGATACTGATCTACAAGTCTCAAATGATATTTGCAGTTGCGCGATGGATCGTAAACGAAAGGCGAGAGAGGAGGAGGAAGAAGAAGAAGGGACTCATTTTCCTGCTAGGTATAAGATTTGTACTTGGTTTATGAAAGAGAGAGCTTATTGATGTGGAAGAATGGGTTGGTACTTCTTATATATACCATTCCATTTTTAATGCTGACATAGTTAATATTGTTAATAAAGGTGTTGAAACTGCAGATATTAAGTAGTATTTATTAGAGTTATAAAGTGTTTATTTGCTTTGTAAATACCAAAGAAAGAGTTTTTTACATAAATAAGCTATTTATTAATCCCTCCGTTCCTAAATATCTGTTGTTTAAGGTTTTTGCACAGGAATTAAGGAAGCTATTAAATAGCTCTAATATGAGTAAAAAATAATTGCACAAGACTAAAATACCCTTATTCAATACGTATTGGGAAGGAAAGGAATATGAAAGGCACTTAGCCTACACCTAATCTAATGCATTGAAGAGTTAAGGGTAAATTTGGAAGAAAAAATATTAATTATGCTTTGGTATCATGAAACGACAGATATTATGGAATAAACAAAAATAGAAAAAACGACAGATATTTAGGAACGGAGGGAGTAGTTGGTTGGTATGGCAGAACTCGTTGATTGTGATCATTTCATGGCTTGCCAAATCCATTGTTGATGGATATCATAATATATTTGAATGTACTTATTTGGCAACAATGGCGTACAAAAAAAGTTAATTTGGGTATAGTTCGAGACTAACTGGAACCAACTTATTGGCGCTCCGTCTTGAAAACTTGATACGTTTTGATTCGTGTTTTTTTGGGTTGGGGTTTTGGGGGGTGTGGATCGTTAATCGAGTTGAGTTTTTCGAATTTGTGTAAGCACGGAACTAAATTCTCAAAGAACGGTCATGTATAAGACATGTAACTATGAGAAATTATCATTTTCTCTCACCACTCCCACAATTTTGTTATTCAATTGTTTTCACTATTTTATGTAAGATTTTTGAGATTGATCAGCCAGTTTTATCATGTAGCAGTGCTACAAATCGTAACACTGATTAGAAGTTTGAGCACCCACATCTTTGCACTTCAATAGTGAACCTCATTTCAATATTATTCCAAAGTATACCATGTTGTCTTTGGGTTTTTTTTTTTAATACAAAATCTTCTTATTAATTTTTTCTCGATATTTTCTCGATGGGGGCAGGAGAGACAAAAGGGTGATAATTTTTGACATGATTTGAACCCGGCCAAGAGTTAGTGGGTTTTGTTAAGGCTAACATGTTCAATGTTGTAAATTGGTTGACATGACCAATCAATTTATATCGCGTTGTGCTTAGATTTTAACGTCAACTTGTTTGACAGATTTTGTAACGTCACGAAGATAATTATGACAAATGCTAAAAATATACTCTGTGGAATCTGTCAAACTTACGTTTTATTTTTCTTTTACATAAGAATTTGACCCGAGCAATTTGTTAAACCCCTTGATTAGAATTTATCTAATCCCATACGACTTGTTTTTTAAACAAGTTACACGAATTGCATCACCAATACGATATTTGGACATTTGAATCAAATTCGGATTCGAGTTTTTAAATCAGAATTCGAATTAGAATTGGTTTAAATCTGTTGACAAACCTGGTGGTCTTCAACATGTTGTTGTATATTTTATTTGCATTTCTCATGTAAATTGAGTTCAAATGCTGCTGTACAGTAATGCATGTAGGCCTTCAATTCATTGCATCCCTTTATATTCCAATTTGTACCATGACATTGTGACCATTGACTCCTCTTATATATTTCTCATACATGAATGAAATTACTGTACTTGAGCATACAAATTCACAATGTTCAATGCTATAGCAGATAGTTGACCCATTTTATCATTTCTTTGTGTTAATGGCGAAACGACTCCCCTCTCATTAAACCCATCTTCACAGCTCGCAGCAGCAGTGCTCGCTGCACTAACATCTTGATTAACCTCGTAGAAATTCTTCGATTTATAGTTCAAAATCGCGTCACTTAGGTCATCGAGCGTTTGTGAATAGAGATCGGAGCATGCAGTGATGGAGTTCATGATGATTTTGTTCAATCCCTTCTTCTTCAAGAGTTTGTTCATGTAGGTCATGTCGTTCTTCATGGTTTTCTCAATGAGGGTGATTGCAAACATCCCGAGTTTTTGAACGCTCGTGCGTTGGTTGGCTGGGGCGGCTAAGAGGGAGGTTTTGCAAAACTGATAGTTCACGTTGCGATTTTCTCGAGAGGCTGAGCTGCATGTTTCATAGATGAGATTATGAGCAGTTGCACCATGGAAGGTGAACACGAAGAGAGAGAAAAGAAAGAAGAAGGATCTCATTTTTTCGGTAAAGGATATATTTTTGACCTCTCCTTCTTTGAACGACTTTTCATTTTGGTAACAACAATATAAAGCGTATATATGTAATGGCAATGGGAATAGGAATAGGTCCCATTTAATTTTGTAACATTGAGAGATTAATATTGTTATGAAAGTATCGAAACGTGCACAAACTAAGTTTATTTATTACACTTATAGAAGTATTTATTTACTTTCTTGACCATATGAAAACAACTGATTTTTAGCTGAAATGAGCAGAAGGGCAATCAAACAATCTCAAGTGGTTTTCGGGGGTACTATGGGATTACACTTTGATAATTTTTTGGGTTTACTCAAGCAATGGTACTCTTTATTTTGTGAAGGTTTTGTCTTCTTGAGGTCAAGGGTTCAAGCCCCCTTCTCTCCTCCCCCTCACTCTCCCCCCCCCCCCCCCCCCCAAAAAAAAAAAAGAGAAAAGTAACTGCGTTCGACTAACATAGGGTTCAATGCTAAACCCTAATGCCATCTCAAATGACCCTAGCACTTGGCGCTGTAACATGAAAATTACAATATTTTCTAAGTATAATATTTCAAATTCAAGTAGTTACCAATATATAAAAATCACCCCAACTTCTAATCTTTAATATTGGAAAATTATTAACCTAAGAGGTAGTTTAGGTAATAACAAGAATAAGTTGTAAACCCAGATATCCTGAGTTCGAATCTTGGCGTAGATGATCTGTCTTTGACCAGACCGGGAGAGAATTAGTCGAAGTGCGCGTAAGTTTGTCCGGACACTCTTGACTGTTAAACCAAAATATATATATATATATTTATAGCAAGCATATAATATAAAAGGTGTAGTTACTTTAGCACTATAGTCCAAGACAAAAGATATATTAGAAGTCACTCTATCATTGATATTACTTTAAAACAAAGAAAAAAAGTTGATTCTATACATAAAGCAAGTATACTTGCTTATTAAAACAAAGACTAACCAAGTATACTTGTTTTTATACATAAGCAAGTATACTTGTTCTTGTCTTCCCCCATGATTCTTTGGCCTAACCTTACATCATTTACCTATCACTCTAAGTGAACAGAACGTTAAGAAAACGTATAAGGAGTTTAGAGCAAGGAGGTCCAAACCAAATTAAAAAAAATAAAATAAAATAAAATTTTGAATCACCATCATCCACCAGGACGAAGCCAAGAATTTACTACAAGAATTAAAGTCTTTTAAGACAAGTTTTTTGCGGCGGCAATGTTTACCGTTACACAAAAAACGTATTTTGGATAAGATTATTTTTTTTTGTGGCGATAGTACTGTCATAAAAAATTTATTTGTTATCACAAATAATATTTGAGACGGGTTGTTGTCGTCACAAACACTTTTTGAGACCCCACCTTTGTCGTATGGCATGTCTCACCATAATAAGTAGAGTCTCAAATAGTATTTGCGGCAATAAATAAACATTTTATGACAACACTATCATTAAAAAAAAAATAGCATACATTAAAAACCAAAAGCAATACATAAAAACCAGAAGCAAAAGAAAAACAAATAAGATTTAGCATACATTAAAAAAAAAAAAGTTAAGGCTGGGCCTAGAACCACCCCTGGACCTTAGAATTGGCTCCACCCATGATCACCAATACATAAAAACCAAAAGCAAAAGAAAAACAAAAAACCACCATTAGTGTAAGTTTGTCTGTATATAACAGAGAGTGTCAAGGCGGATAACTTAAACGTATCGTTATTCCGTTTTGTTAACGGAGAAACGACACCTTTCTTGTCCTTAAACCCATCTTCACAAGTACTTGCAGCATCCATAACTGAGCTAATTACCATATTTGCATCAACAAACTGCTTAGACTTGTAATGTTTCATGGCCTGTTTAATAGAAGGTATTGCATCATCATAAAGCTTATAGCAATCATCCAAGCACGCCCGGACGAACGGATCGAGTTTCTTGATCTGCAACAAGTGTTTGATCTTGCACCTTGTATCAGTGAGATTGTATCGAATTAAACGGATTGAGATCATCCCAAGACCACGAAGACCGGCACACTGGCTTGCAGGGGCTGCTTGAAGGGAAGTTGTACAGAAATTGTAGTTGATGTTTGGATCATTTTGGGCAATGCTTTTGCAAGTGTCGTGAATGAGGTTCTTGGCTGTTGAGACATGGATGGCAAGCAAGAAGAGAAAGAGAAAAGAAGGGAAGAGAGAGAAGGGAGGCCTCATTTTGTAGAGGAATAGTGTGGAGTTGTTTTTTTCCCTTGAAGATGATTTATAGTCGTGAAGGAATGGGTTGGTATGAACTGTTGGAAATATCTTGATAAAAATAAAGACGAGGCTTAATAGCACTTTTAATCTCTAAAGTATATATCCGGTTCTTAAAGTTTCAACTCGTGTCACTTCAGTTTTTAATTAGACAATTCGTTAAGTTTTTTAACTGAAGTAACCACGTGTCATTCTTTCAAACAGTATTACATGTCCAACACATGATTTTTTTTTGTTATCCCAACACATGATCATTTCATCAAAAACTTGACGATATATCTATGTAAGGATCATTTAAATACTTTAGAGACTAAATTGATACTTCAGAGACCAAACTGACAAAACATGCATGCTTTAGGGATCAAAAGTGTTATTAATTCAAAAAACAAATATTTATTATGATCTCCTCCTTGTTTGATTAATTATTATGTTAACTTCTTATACTTTAGAAACTTGCACATATATCCTAATAGTTTTGAATCAAACTGAAACCATGTTAAGAATTTTGGCAAAATTTGTAGTCCATATTCTTGATTAAATGTCAAAATGACTTTTATACCATCATAAAGAATTTCTTCTTTTTTTTTTTGGTTTCTCTTTCTTTTTCTGTAACAAACCGGTCATTTACCTCTGCCTCTCTCTCCTTTCTATGTATCGTATAGAATTTTCAATTTGTATAAAATGTAGGAAGAAGAACACTGATGAGGGGGTATTATAAATTTTCATACTAAATCATTAACTCGGTTCGGCTAACGGATGCACTATAGTCCTAAACTTGAAGGGATGATGTGTAAATTTCTAAAATATAGGGAAGTAAAAGGTCATATGACTCAAATCATGTGATGTAAAATATTAATATACACTAAAAATAATCAGAAGAGTCTTTGAAGATCACTGCCTTAGACTTTAGTAACAATCCATTCTGTTGTTGCTGACATTATACTTTGAACATTCTTTTGGTGCTGACATGCATATCTTTATGGGTTTGTTAGCACTTTGTTGTTAACAAGGAAAATCAATTGACATTTTTGTTGTTTTATGCATCATTTGCTCGGATATCAACACGACACGAACTCGACTAATAAATTGATCAATTTAAATTTAGACATGAATAACACGATTAATAAGTATTGTAGAACTTTCATCAACAAAAACTTTCAAATTGAAAACGTGTTCTATATTTTCTTATTTAGTTTTGCGATTTGTTTGTTAGTCTCGTGCACAACAACTACAAATGACACAATCCAAGATGTCCAAGTGGTTAGACTTCAACCTTCTGGAGGGGGAAGGTTAAGGGTTTAAGCTCTTTGTGGGTAGGAGAGATTGGGAACCATTGAAACCCCAGCTTTAACACTTACAAGTAGGGGTGTAATCGAGCTGAGCTTTGCGAGTTTAGGCTCGAGTTCTTTTTCTAAACGAATCTAAAAAATTGTTCAAACTCAACTTATTTAGAAAACGAGTCAAGCCCGAGTCCGAGTAACTCGACTATTTTACATATAAATAAACTAAACTTTGGAAGTTCGAACCGAGTCTTATCCGAACCGAGGCTGAATAGTTTGTCTCGATTAACAACCCTACTTACAAGTGCCAAGTTTATTGGGGTTTTTTTTCTTGGTTTTTAATGATTTCTAGTTTGAGGTTGCTTTGAGCTTGTGTACAAGTTACTAAACTGGGTGTTTGTCGAGACAGGTGTGTGCTCTCTTCTCTCTCATTTATCTTTATGCCTCTTCCTTTCACATATCTTGTCCCATCATCAGATTTCATTCTAACTTAAAACCAAAGTAATAATGGCTTGTGAGGGATATCAAAAACCTGGCCATCTGACCATAAAGATTGCCACTTTATCACCCTGTGTTTGGGGAAAAAAAAAAAAAAATTTGGGTCCCAAAAGAATTCGGGACAAGTTATGACTCATTGATGCCAAGTTACGGTCATAGTATGTTTCACTTTAGAACTAAATAAGATTCGAAAAATTGGGGATTGATCCGAAGAAAAAAAACACGAGACTGCACCTAAAAAGTTGGGATCAATCTCCAAATTTTTTGAATCCATCCTATAACTTGATCCCATTGAGTCATAACTTAATGACTTTTTCTCCATCATTATTGGATAGCAGCTTCAACTGGATAGAAAATAAGGTAAAAAGTAATAGTTTTATGACTGACTCACAGTTAGTTTTTCCATTGAATTGATAAGAAAATAAGATAGAACAGTTGGAATAAGATTTTCAGACATGTCCATAGAGTTTTGAAAAATCCAAACATCTCACGGATAGATAGATACGTAGGAATTTATTGAACGAACCGGACTCCTTCGTATTCACCAAGAGTCCATAGATGAGAAGGGACTCGTGAAAGCTTGAACCCAATTCCTACAGATATGAGCGCAATTAAAATTCGTGGGGAGTTATACATTAGTGTATTGATAAGACAGTTCACTATTCTTGAAGCTCGATCTCTCCCCCTGATGAACCACAAAAAGGAGAAGAAGAATGTGATTAAGACTAATTAAGAATTAAAATAGAAGTCATCAAAATAATTGAAGAACTCTAACTTATACTATTCCATTGCTACCATAATCATGAACTTTGTTCTTGATTCCTTTTGCTAGGCCTAATTCTTTTGGAGGGATTTTCCAGTAGCAGTTTTTGGCACATTGTGGTACCCTGGAAATTGAGGAAAGTGTAGTCTAGAAAGCTTAATCTCTGGGACTCTGTCATCTTCGAAAACCCGAATGAACTGGTCCAAGTGTTCAACACACCAGGAATAGCAGGCAGAGTAAGCCTCTCCACACCTAATTCCTTGAGTTGCTTTTCAAGCTCATTCATCAGAATTCGACACATTCCAAGTCTGCGATATTTAAACCGTGTAGCAACAAGTGGTACTTCTGCAACCTTTTCGCCAAACACCCTGACAGTAGCCACTGTAATCAGCTCATCGTTTCTCTCCAAAACTACTGTATAGAATCCTCGGAAGTTCAAACGATTCAGCTCCGACTCTCTACTGAAAATCACGTCTTCAACGAGATCCCTTCTGGTTCGAGGCTCCTTGACAGGCTCGAAACACTCATGCATCACTCCAAGAGCAACATTGAGTTTGCTGTAATTCTCCATGGAAGCCTCAATATCAGAAGCACCATGGCCACAACCACCAGACTCCACATATTTCATTAAAGTCCAAGTTAAATTATCCTCCCCAACTGGAACTGGTTTCCCCAAAAGCCTGTGCAGCCCCAAAAACACCTGTTCACATTTTTGAGTACAAAACCAATTTTTTTTCTTACTCCAATACACCTTTACAATACCCTTTTTTCTTAGGCACCCTATGTGATATTGGTGCTCACACTGATCACAACTGAGAACAGTATTGAATGTAAATCGTTCACTGTCCTTATTGAATCTGCCTTTACCACAAATTCCACAGCGGCATGGTGGGCAGAACCAGTCTCCATCAGGAACATCCTTCAAACCGAGGCAACTTGTATGAAACGCGGATGGACACTGATCACATAAAATCAATTCACCGCCTTCGTGACAAACAGTACAGATATAATCATTCGAGCTGTCATGCCAAGTACCCTTCATCTCACGGGGTTCTCTCGTTACACTTCTCTGATTATTATCAAGTTTCAACTGCAATTGGCATTGCTGCAGTGACCTGCCATCCTCTAAAAAAATATTGGCTGAAGGTCTGTGATTAGTACTACCAGCATGAGCTTCAAACTTACTAAGAGTAAAAACTTTTTGACAGCAACAGCAATTGATCCCATCACGAGTAATTTGCCCTATCGCCATTGGACGACCATCCTTTCTGCCACGATAACATACTTTGGCCCGGGGCAAAACCACATTATTGTCTATTAACCATGACAATACAGTCCTAGGGGTGTGGTGGTGAGAGGAAGAAGGAACAGCCACCTCCCGTGGCACCACACAAGCAGAAAAATCACCATCCATGTTGTTTCTTTGTTTGATCGAAGCTTTAGATTCCTTTCCTTTCCTCTCCAGTGTTGAATCACCATTTGTGATTGTTTGTTTGAAGGGAAATGCAGACTCTAGTACACCAATTTTTCTTCTTTTTTCGGGTTTTTGAATTCCTTTGACATTACCAAGTTCATCAAGTTCCATTGACAATCGTTTACAAGAAGAATCTGTTGCCTGCTTCTCCGAGATTGCATTCTCTGATACAGAACTTCCCTCAATTTCCATTCGTGGAGGCGATGATCCCTCAACAGCCACCAAACTTCCCTGCATTCCCACTCCTGGAGTCGATGATCTCTCAGCAGCTACCAAACTTCCCTGAATTTCCATTCCTGGAGTCGATGATCCCTCAACAGCTAACTGGTTCATAGCTTCCTTGCTGACATTAATGTTTTCTCTTCTTTCAGAATTATGAACCTTTGTATCAGAACTAGAGTGTCCCCCTTCATCTATACAGAATTTGCAGGCCGTTCTAAGAGAATAAAACACTCTTCCATTGGGACAACAGTACCTCAATTCCCTGCCACCTCTCTTCTTGACATAATGAAACGACCACCCGATAGCTGACAAGTGCTTCTTTGCTTTCAATGTCATACTCATACCCCCAATCTTAACATCTCTCTTCAACACACGACCGCCATTTTTGTCCTCTGATCCTGTCAAATAATACTCCTCTACTGCCTGAGGACAGTACTCAGGCTCAACCACAACTCCATTTAAATGAGAAACCACATTGGCCTTGGGTGGTACTGGTTCCTCCTTACATAGTAATGGTTTTTTAGTACTTAGTAGTGGCGATGAGACCCAACCACCACAAAAAGGAACATAACTGCTATGATCATCCTGGGAAATCGAAGCTGAACCAGTGTCCCTCAAATCGAGACAGAGCTGGCGAAGCGAAAGGTAACACTTGCCATCATGTGAAATATATCGTAGTCTTGACTTGTCATTCTCTCTCACAAACTCAATCTTCCATCCCAAATATGAAAGATGTTTCCTTGCCTTCAATGCCAAAGTGCTTGAAGACTTGTCCAACTTAGATGTGTATTCAGTGATTGCTTCAGGGCAAAACTCAGGTTCAGGAACCAAACTAGGGACAGCAGGAAGCCATTCGAGTCTTTTTCGTTTTGTCGAATGTTTGATCGTCTTCCTAGTGATTGGTTTTTTCGATTTGATTCGAGAAAACCCATCACTGTTTTCATTAGAACTGATCCTGGAATGTTCATCCATAGAAGAATAATCACCAATACATGATGACTCAGCCTCAGAGCCCAAAAACTCCATTAACGGCTCTCTGCCTAATTTATTAACCTAATCATAAAGTAGTCATTCAATCCTAGTTCAAATAGGACATTGCTATATTAGAATTAGTTTATTACTTAAATTAGTTGTCTTCGTAGAGAAGACTTCCTGGTTTTCTTAAATTGTATGGCAGTAGATTTAGTCTATTGAAGGTGTTTATAAAAATGTTTTCTTAAAATAGAAATAGTATTTTTAGTCTTTAAAATATGTCTGTTTTGTCAGTTTGGTCCTTATTATATTAATTTTGTTAATTTGGTCCTTAAAGTTTCAATTCGTATTATTTTGATCATTAATCAGACAATTCGTTAAGTTTTTTAACGGAAATGACTACATGTTATTCTTTCAGACAATATCACATGTCCTACATGTGATCATTCCGTTAAAAACTTAACGGTCCGTCTATGTAAGAATTATTTAAACATGAATCGAATATTTTAGGAATTAAATTGATAAAATTAATACTTTAGGGACCAAATTAACAAAAATATACATATTTTAAAAACTAAAAGTGGTATTAACCCAAAATAAAAAAACAAGAGGATCTATAATCTATAATATAAAACTGAACAATCTTCAATAAGTTTATCCGACGATTTCAAATAAACTCATCCAACGACCACTAATATTCCTTTCAAAATCATTCACATTGCACCGTGACAATGCATAGATTACCCTTAGTAGGAAAATAAAACAACCCAATGTGTTCGTATCACAAAAAGTTCCATGAGTCCACATGGGTTGATAATCGAGTCAAATTAGTCGGGCTTAACTTGGATTTGATTTGTATAAGACTCTGCTTGAATAATTTTTTTTTAAATGAGCCTAAAAAAAAACTCAACTCGAAATCTCAAACCTTACAAACTTCGGCTTGATTATGAGCCTATCCACATCCCATAGATATATACTTCATCTCTCAAATAGCTCCCAAAGTAAAATGTCAAGTAAGTAGTCCCAGCTTATAAACCCATTTAAAAGGCCATTTAGCAATTGAAACGAATAAATAAAGGTAAATTATATTTTAACCCCTCAATTATGACTTTTTTTAGTACTTCCTTAATTATCATATTTTGCACAATACATATTTAACTATGTGATTAGTTTCACACTGTCCAAATGGTTAACGCCAATTGCAAATTTGATAAATTCTTTCATTGGGTCTGTTTGAAGTTAGCTAAAAATTTCAGCTTAGAGCATTCAAAGGAAAAAAAAAAACCTAATCTGTTTGGACATGAATTTATTGAGCGATTTTTTAATCAGCTTTTGAGTAAAAATAATTTTTATCAGTACCAAGAAAAAATTGAAAATTTTTGCTTATTCAAGAAAAAGCTGACTTATTCGGAAACACTCCAAATAGTTATAAGAAATTTTTTAACGCTAACTTTTTCTTTTCACTTTTCAAACTTTTGTTTCACACCAAAAAAATTAATTTCAAACGGACCCATTTTCTCCCCCGAACTATGTGAATTTTTTCACTTTCTCTTGACACGTTACTAATTTTCTTTCAAAAAAATCAAGGGTATTTGTATTTGGAACAATATGAAATAATTCAAGTAATTAAGGGATAATATGTAAATTTTAATAATTTAGGGACGAAAATAAACAGACAAACATAAATAGACAAACAAACAAACAAAACCCCCCAAAAAGCCCAAAACCCCAAACCCTCCCTTTCCCTTCCATTTTCAAAATTACCCTACTCAGAGATAAGACCCACCCCCCTCAGACGGTCAGGCCTCACCAAAACGGCCTGAAAATGGCGAACCTGAGAACAGCCATGGACTCGGCCTTTTGGGACCAAAACATTGCCACCCCACAAACCCTAGACGCAACTGCTCGGTCTATCCCCGGCGAGCCATTCCCTCTTGATGGGTCTCGAGCCAGCCGAGCACTCAGAATTCAACAGCTTTCGCTTCTGGGTAATGGGTTTCCTCTGGGTATTATACCCTCTTACTCTCCGACTACCCAGAAGGAGTTGGGTTCTTTCTCTCTCCAGTCTCTCTTGTTCAAAACAATCACACCCAACTGGTAATTCAAATACCCTTTTCATCTTTTGGTCTCACTCCATCTGTGTTTATTGTATATGACTCTATGTGAGATTCTATTTTATGCTTGGTTTAGGAGAGAAAACTTGCCTAATCTTTTGTGTGTATATTATGTTGTTGGCTAATGTTTAAGGTGCTGTAATGGGCTTGATAAGCCTGTTTGTTTCTTTTTTTGAGTCTCTTTTTGCTTAAACCAGGCATCCCTAACTGTTAATTGGAGACCCATGCAGGTCGATAATAGCAGGGACCGTATAATCTTTATCAGTGTTAGAGAGATAAAGAGGAGGGAAAACTGAAAGATTTGAAAACAGAGAGAGAATTGTAAAAGATGAAAGTTAAACAATAACAGGAGTATTACTTGTGGAACTTGATTAGCAACCGAAATGGGTTTTCTAAAGTGGCTATTTTACAGCTTTGCTCTCGAAGTATAATTCAAAATATTCATAGCTGACATACTAGTCTTGTGTTTATAACCTGTGTATGTGTAGGTGGCTCGGACTAATTACGCAATTTCGTCCAAAGAAATTAGTATCCAAAATTAAAGCTGAAGTGTACAGTGGGGACGAATGGGAGCTGCCCACATTTAAAGATGTCACTAAGCATTTCTTGGACAAATCACTTTATTCGTTCGGCTTATGCTCACAGCTATCTCTGACTTCCTCAACCTCCTTATTGTTGAGCACAGAAAGGCATGGCGAGAGGGAGGAACGCCGAACCAGGGCTATGCTCTTTCATAAGGCAAGCATTTCAAGAGTTCAAATCCAAACTTCTTAATCTGTGTACTAGTACTGCCCGCGAGTTTGGTTGTTTTCCTGTTCTGCTATTTGTGTGTAAAGTATTGTTTGCCTTTCCCTTTCCTTTTTTTTTTTTCAATTCAGTTTGATTATACTAAAATTTGAAATTTCTCTGTCAAATTTAATCCTAATGTAACAACATTTACAATTTGACATATGTGTCTTTTATTTCACAGCAGCATATCCTTTCAGCAGTACAACTTTAGTTATACAAAATCATTGGGAAAATTTGTGAACCCAAAAGTATCTTTCTTCATGAAGTTTCATGTTACTTTGTTTTGTTTATTGATCATTTCGTTTTAGTAACTTTAGTTATACCGCAAGCATCTGTCTAGTTGTGTGTGCTTCCTTTTAATGTGCATGGCAGTTGTGAGCTCTGCTACTTAATCTTTTGTTCATATATGCAGCTCCCTGATCATGATATTACTTTGGAAGCAGCATGGCCTGAGCTCTTCTTAGACCGTAAAGGACAATATTGGGATGTTCCTGAGTCAATATCATTGGACTGTTCATCCCTTGTATCTGAATCTGGCTTGCGGTATCGTTTTGGTATACATAAAAATAAAGGGAATCCCCAGGCTGTTAATTCCTCCAGTGGTGAGGCTCCTCTTGCCTTAATGCCTGGAGTATGTGCAAAAGGTGCCCTTTCTTATGAGAAGAGCATAGACTTTTGGAGGCAGAAGGAGACAAAAAAGGATGTCATAATAGAGACAGACAGGGGCCGATTTTGGAGGCCTTCATACGATATTCGTCTTAGAGAACCTCATGCAGCAATATCTGGAATTATTGGTAATCTTAAGCCTAAGTACTGTTTTTCACTAATTCAATAAATTTCCATCTGTTGCCTTTTGTACTTGTGAATGGGTTCAATGAACTTAAATCTGCTTCTTTTTTTATCTTTCCTGAACACTATGTGACATATTCTTAGGGTGTTTTCTCTGTGTGTGTGTGTTGTGTGCGTACTTGTGGATCAATCTCTTATTTTTGCAACACATTATGGCCTTCTCTCTATCTTTTTAGTTTTCTCTTTGCCATACTACATATTGGTTAGTTTTCATTTTTTAAAGTACTGCTTGACCTTTTCTCGGATTGTAATGATCCATTCATTTTAGCTGCAGAGTTTCATAAGATTTTTCTCTGGAATAAGCTTTAGGGAAAAAATTTCTGATCACCTACCACCTGATGTGAAGTAAAACTGCTCCAGTTTCCCCCCCTTTTTCTTGGTATCATAATCGGATAAGCATTTTGCATATCGTTTGTGGAGTCTCTACATCTTGGTGTTGCATATTGATTTTCTAACTTCTTTATACCCTGTGCACCATTAAAGTATCAGTTCGCTGTTGCTTGGGCTCCTGCAGTTAGTCGGGCTTTGGTTTTGAATTTTCTTCTCACAAGAGATGCAAGGATTCCTTGTTGCAAAAATTACGTGAGTTTTATCTACTAGGATGATGTTGAATTACTTGTCATCACTCATCAAGACAATTCAATGGAAAATGTTGGCCAAAGAATAGAAGTAACAACAGCAATAACTATTGGGAACCTTTACTGGAAGGTAACAAATGGGAAACCTTAATACAAGGAGTATTTGGAATCCAAAATAGCATGGACAGCTTATTGAAATTATGAGCTGATTCAACAGAAATTATTTTGGGTAGACTCAGAAGGAATAATGGCAGAACTTGTCATAATATAAATTTTTTGGATAAACAGGTAGCTAGTGACATCAGTCATTAGTAATATACTGTGTTAAGTGACTATATATTGTAAATGTATTTTTATTTTCTTAGCTGTATTGGAAGGACATACTTACTCAATATGGAATAAGCAGCTCTGGAGCTTATTTTTGGGTCAAGTGTACATTGCAGTACATTAATTGTTGTACTCCCTGTGCCGAGCATGACACGGCATGGATAGTGTTGTGGTATGGATTTGAGTTGTGTCGGAGCATGCTGTTGTGCTGTCCACTGAACAAAGAGAGGAAGTCATTCACAAGCAACTGCAAGATTTAATCAGTTGTTAGCTTTTTTATGTAACTCTGCCTGCATGAAGTGTTATCAGTGTGTGCAATAGCAGTGTAGACTGTAGAGTCATTGGAACATTTCAAGTAACATGTCTGAGCAAACATATGGATGAGACAACTGTGAAGAAAAAACAAAGAACGTAAGGTAATTGTTGGTGTGCTTTTTTTATTTCTTCAATGGAATATAGAGTGGAAAACTGCACAGAAAATAGAATTAGGAAAAATGTCCATATATTTCTAATGGGAAAGACGAAAGGCTAGAACTATTTGCCAATGAATGGCACAGTTATGGGACAAACTGATGAACTATATACTGAAACTAAGAAGGTTCAGGGATGAAGGATACTGGTAAGAAAAATCAGTGAAGCATCATGAGGAAAATACTTGAGCATGTATGCATTGCTCTTACAGTCACAAAGGAAACAACACTTTCCCTTTTTTCCGAGTGAGCAAAGCTTTCCCAGAGTTTTCAGAACATCATATCTGAAATGTTTTCCCACCAACACCACCCCCCCCCCCCCCCCCCCCCTCCTCCTCCTCCTCCTCCTCCTCCTCCTCCTTTTTCTTTGGGAAATTGTGTCCAGGGAAACATGCTTGCTGCATTTATCAGTTTGGTCAGCGACTATTGGCTTTAATTAGATGGTTTTCCAGAGCTTTGAGAAAACCAACTACGTTTAAATACTAAATGCATTGTTTCCTTGATTTCTTTAGTCATGATTTGCAGATAATGCTCGTTTACTGTTGCTTCTAAAGAAAGTTTTCTCTTTATGAATACTGTCTTCATATCTCCCTTAACCCTACTTCTTTAGGTGCAACTTGTGCGGCATGGTTTGGTGGTGGGAAGAACTCAGTGGCTAGAGAAGATGGGGACAGCATTTCTCTGGGTGGGAAGGGTAGAACTCCTTTCAGTGCTGATCTATTTGGGTCAGTTTGCTACACTTTCCAGCATGGGAAATTCAGGAAGCTGTTTGGGGACCTCTCTAGGGTAGATGCTCGCTTGGATGTCTGTTCAGTTTCAGCCCTAGCCAAAAAGGTTTCCGGCATTTGCAGGAATTCTTCAGATAGTAATGCAGAAAATCCATTGTCTTCCCCCAGGCTCAGTTTTATCTTCCAACAGCAGGTACTTGTCTATTTTTGTCCAATGTGTGAGATAGTTCATAAACTCATATAGCTGATGATAAAAAGTACTTACTAATTATTCATTTAGTACTGAATTATCGAGTTTCAATGACGACAATAAACTCGGAATATAAAGAGTATAATATGACTCTCTGGGTCTGGTGGCTATTGTGAAAAATTTTCAAAGATTTTAACACGTATTGAATCTGCAGAGCATCTGACACTCCAATGTTAACAGTTGTTAGTTTGATGCTTAAGATTGTCGCTAGACATCTGGCTTTGGCTCTTATAACAAAAAGAGAGTTGGCATGTCAATATTCTTTTGCCTTTGCTGCTTCTTTCGTTTTAGTCTGTTATGTTGACCTTGAGACATATTAAATGCACTTGGCACCGTGAGGTTGATATAACAATGAAGATAATCCTGTCTAAAAGTTGATAGAAGTGTCTTTAGATCAGTAGGAACAAGATAGAGTTTCAAAATCGGAACACTTTAAAATCTCCCACGAATTACTGAATTATAGGGGACTGAATTATTATACATGTGTAATGGGGGAGTACTTAAGTGAATAACTCCTAGTTCTTACATGGTTTCTTAGATGGCAATGCCACTCTCTTATTTATTACCTATGTCTACTATTTAGGGAGAATACTGTCAACCATTCTTACTAAGAAACTGAATGAAACCTCAAAAAACGAAAGAAAGGGGGGGAAGTGAGGAAGAAACAGACGTAGAAATAGAAAAATTCTGAAACGAGGGGGACTAAACAGAGAATAATTCTGAACTTAATTGTCTTTGCAGGTTGCAGGGCCAATTGTTTTTCGAGTCGATTCTAGGTTTTTGATTGATTCATTATCTGGGAGACGTGGACCACAATTGGAGGATTTCATGTATAGTTTAAGTTACTCTCTGAGGCTTCTACATTCTGGGAAAGTGGTAGCATGGTATTCTCCAAAAAGAAAGGAGGGGATGGTTGAGTTGCGCCTCTTTGAATTCTAACTCTTCAATTTTGTCTGCTTTTTCTTTTTGGCATTCATGGTGGTTTGGTTTGAACCCTATAAGTACATACATTCATTTCAGGGAAAAATTATCTGCAGAAAGTGATTTTCTTTCCATGGATTGTTTGAATCCATGCCATTACTCATGTCATGCTTATCATGCCTTAAAAACACCAAGCCTTGCTTGCTTAGGGCTGAGCTTCTTGTGTGTTTGGAAATAGCTGCTGATTATGTTTATCCATTCGGACAATGAATGTTTACCCGAGCCAGATAGTGTCTCCAAGTGCGTAGACAGTGCACTATGGCGGTCATCTCTTTTTTTTTGTACCGTGTATTTTCACTTGGTGACTATGTATGGTTTGGAGAGGTTATTTTTAGTTGGTCAATTCTGACTCGTTGATACGAATCCGAATCGGACACGAACGATTATAAAATTGACACGATTATTAAATACGCATAATAAATAATCTAAATTAATGTTTAATATTCATAACACATTAAATAGATTTTTTTTTTCGTGGGTTTTGACACGACACGAATAACACGACATGCAAGCCACACGAATACGACACGATTAACACCTGATCTTTCACTATCACCAAACTATTCTAAATAATCAATTTTTACTTAATTTGATCCAAGCTTATTTCAAGTGCATTACATGAGTTCAATGTGAGTGAGGCAACTTTGAGATATCAATCGTGTCATGTCGTGTTATTTTCGTATTATGTTATTTTTAATCGTATCATTTTCGTGTCGTATCACTTGTTAGTTCTACAATAATTTATATAATATTATTTAAAAAATTATAAAACACCTATTTTTTAGTTATAATACTCGTTAAATACATATTTTCTATTAATAATACTTATTAATCGTGTTATTCATATTACTCATTTATTATTCGTGTCTATTAATCATATCATTTCTAAATTTTGTGCCTTCTCAAATTCATGTCGGGTCGGTGTTAATGGGTAATATTTACACTCACACTATGACATGGGTTCTCACTAATTCGGTTTCGCTTCGGAGCCAGTCTCGGAACTCTCTAGAACATTGACGAGAAACCAATCAGCGACATACACGTGCCGTTATATATTCATACTCATACCCACAGGCACGCCTGCACAATGTTCAATCCCCTCTCTTTCTCTCTCTAGCTCATTCTTAGAAGTTTTCTTCTCTATTTCTTATCCATGGCTTCCACTCTCATGACTGTACTGAAACCCTTCACTGCGTACAACACCAACCCCCCTTCTCTCTCTAACCAAAGACTTCTGGGTTGGTTTCTGAAATCCTAAACCTTCACTTCTTTTTAATGTATTTCTACTTTGGCCCATTGTTTCTAATAAATTATAGCATTGTTGGGTGTCTTGACAGGTCTACGAAGAAATTCTCTGAGAATCAGTGCTATTGCGAAGAAATTCGAACCCACGAAGGTTCCATTTCTAACACAAATTCACTAGTTTCTGTGTTAATGCTTTATCTGAAGTTTCTTTTTGATTAAAGAGAAAATAAAAGGGTCTGTGTTCACTGTGCCGACAGGTTGTGCCACAAGCTGATAGGGTCTTGATTCGTCTAGAGGAACTACCTGAGGTATATATTCTACTAACTGCTTATGTTAATACTGCTTGATATTTTCAGAAATCTGATTGTGAATTTAGATTAAAGATTGGATCTTTTTGACAATAAAATTGGGAGGCCTTTGGTTTAGTTGGTTTGATTATTTGTTTGTTGTGGTGGCAATCTTATTGTGTTATTTTGGGTTCGTTGAGGATTAGTCAACTCTAGCCAATCTGTGTAACTAATCAAATCATGTCGTGTCGTGTCGACGTATTTATTTTCATGTTGTATTCGTGTTGATTTATAACCTATGAATAAAGAATTTAACGCTTAAAATTTTATTATGACTTAATCGAACTTATGCTCGTACTGTTTTTATAAACTGAAAATTAACTTAATAAATATAATAATAAAAATGAATAAAAATATCTTTTTTTTGTATAAGAATTAGGTTATTATTTGATAAAATATAATAAAAAATTGATATTTTATTCTTATAATATTACTTAAACGTGTTAGTCATGTTAATTTCGTGTTGTTCGAATTTAACACTAACCTAACTCATTTATTATTCGTGTTAACAAGTCGAATTATATACGGGTTTGTATCGAGAAATAGTCAATCCTAACCCGCTAATTTCGTGTCGATTTCGAGTCACGTTTTCATGTTGTGTCAGATATTGTTACCTCTATTTGTTAGTTTCAGGCATTGCTATGAGTTTTCAAAAGAAATAAGATGAATGCTACATATTTTTCCTCAACAGGGTTTCTTTTTATTTTCGCCTTTTTCCTCAAACATGATATGGAAGTGTCAATGTAGATAGCAGTTTATATGTAATGCAATTGGAAACTTTTCTTAAAGAAGTCCTCGAAAGAGCTTCCCCAAACATGCTTTTTCTGCAATCAAGTTTTTGTTGTTTTTTGTAAGCATGAGAAAGAGTTCACATATGTGTTTTGAGATACCAGTTGACATGTTGGTGCTGCCATTGCTATGTTTAACCATCTAGTGCTATGTTTGATGATTTTTAACATGTTTAGGTGTATATTAAAAATTGTATTGTCGTATTCTTTCCATCGCCAAATTGCATACAATGCTACATGCTTGACGATTCAGGCAATTTGAGATTTTCTTTTTCCAGCAACCTGTTTCATATTTATGGAACATGACTGACATGCCAGTTTAATGAACTTCCAACGCAGGTTATGGACTAAATTTGGCATTAGCTTTTCTGGATTAGTTTTGGTTCATTATTAATTTAACATTAGCATATATGGTCGTCTTATTTATTTCCTCTCTCTGTTTTTGTTTGATTAAGTGCCTTCTGTATATTAGATGTTGTTATAGTTCATGGAGGACAAGGGATAGCCCGGCACCACAAACCTTCCCCACTTCCACCTCCAGCATGGCTGGGGGTTCCTCTTTCAGTAAGATAACATAGGGAAATTGACAGCCATATCTGATGTCAATGTCTGTATGGAGTGAATAGCTTGAGTCTTGGGAGTTGCATGAGGTCACCACAGACGATGTTAATACTGAATATGGTGTGCTTGAATCCTAGGCCTGGACTATGGGAGCAAATGGGAGATTCCTACTGGGATCTGCATTTCTTTATCAGAGTTAAACCATAGGCACTCTGGTTTTATGCCCGCCTTGTGCATTAGAATTGTAACCTTTCAAATTATGGTATGTGAATTTGTCTACTGTTGCAATATCTTGAACCTAGAACTTTGTTTACAAGTAGGAAAAAAATGTCAGCAAAAGAGAATTTGTGTACCAGCTGATTTGGCTGTTATCCTTAAAGGGTTATATCTCAGCGGGTGGGTCTTTTGTCATCTAAGTGGTTTGTATGTCCTACACAAACTTGTTATGTAGGTTTTATTTTATTTGATTTCTGGAATTCAAATTGAAGTAGCTCTGAACTGTTGTGCCCTTGCACACATTTGCAAATGCACCCCATGCCTTCATATTGATGGATGAAAACTTTGTACACAGAAATCAGCTGGTGGAGTTTTGCTGCCCAAATCAGCGGTGAAATTTGAGCGTTACCTTATGGGGGAGGTGAGCAAGACACAGCATGTTCCCATGCAGGCTCGTATATAACAGAATTTGGCTTTCCTTACCTAGAATTGCTTATGTAATGGATTTGTTCTTTTTATTCCTTGCAGATTCTTTCTGTTGGTGCCGAGGTTGGGGAAGTGGAAGCTGGGAAGAAGGTAGGCTTATAAAAGTTTTGATTTGGTATTCTACTTTGGGTTGAGCACCATTTACAAGAAGCCTTGATTATGTTTACTATATGATATACCATCAGCACCTTTAAGATAGGACGAAATGAAATACTTATAGTTAATAGCCCGAATTCTGCTTCATGTGCTATATTAGGGCTTCCATTGTCTAAATAAACACGACATTTCTTTTGCAGGTTCTTTTCTCGGACATAAATGCTTATGAGGTATGTGGTACAAATTAAGCTAAAGTTCACAGTGTAGCATGCACTAGGATTGCTGAACCCTTTATAATGCAAACATTCATAGGGACTTCCAAATATGCCTCTACTCCTTTGCCTAGATGGTATAGGGCCATCATGCTTCTTCCTATCTTCTTGCAGAGATGATAGGCCGTTGATGTATTTTGCTTCAACAGACGTATGCCTGTGTTGCATTTTTTACTGAATTGTTTGATTGTTCATTCAAATAGTTAAAAGTGTTGTTATGGAGACTTACTGGGAAGAAAAACCACCTTAGGGACTGCATTGTGAAGCACTTTTAATTCATCATCTCTTGAGAGAAGGGATCTTGAACGCACATTCTCATAGCTTCAACAAAGAAATAGGAACCTTGATTAATGGGTCACACACAAGTCCAGGGATAGAACTAAGGACAAATGCTGACCTAGACTTTGTAGCCTTCCATTTTTTTTTTTCGGGGGTGGGGAGGTTATCTTGGTTGGTTTGCCACAGGATCATGTGGAATGAAATGGGTTTGTTGTAGAGTTCTGATGGAATGTTTTTTGTCCAGCAAAATAATGGGGAGGGTTAGAAAAATATCTGTTTGCTAGACACGATATTGAACTAGGCTTCACAATGCTTAGACAATGTATCTACACCTAGGAAGCACAGATACGGCAATACGATAAAACTTAAAAAAATAGGAGACGGATACGGCCAGGATACGTCTATAATAATATATATGTCATATTTTATTATTATTTAACTACTTAAAAATTATACTTTTCAACAATTCTTTAACACTAGTAAGCAAAATTATGAATTTTTATCTTGAAAAAGATGTAATAATAATATCGTCTCATTATGATATATTCATAAAATGAGCTTGATCAATGAAAAGGAATTAGAACCATATTTAACTAAATTTATTTATGCTCTTTTAATATGTAATAGTAGATAATATTTAAAAAACATTATTGTCTTCAAAATCAGATATAGTTTTGTTGATATTTTGTATTGTATGTGGAACTCGAAAGGAGGAAGTATGGATTAAAATTAAAAATTGTACATCTTGCTTTATGTTTAGAAGTATCAGCGAAGTATCCACATGTTTTATTAATTATCGGATATGTATGATGCGTATTCGATACGTATTCTTGAGTATTCGATACGTGTACGTCGACCTTGACCTTGACAAAATATCCGTGCTTCATAGTTCTACACTGTAGCCTTGATGAACATCTTTTGCATGTGCTTTTTTACACTGCCAGAAAATGGTCCCCTAGTTATCTGCTGCCTATCCACTTATCAATTGCAAGAAGGAAGTGTTGAACACCTCCTTTTAATGGATGTGAAGCTAATGCTTGTGCCTCCTCTCTATCAGGTGGATTTGGGAACAGATGGTCGTCACTGTTTTTGTAAAGCGGATGACTTGCTGGCTGTGGTCGAGTAGAGCTAGCTTCAGCATTTTGCAGAGATATCTGGCTATCTTATGAGCTACTACGGTTATTAGGTACCCCAGCTGCACTAAAAATTACAGTTGGATGTTCTTTTTTGTCTTCTATGTTTATTCTCTAGAAATATTAAAATTTTTGTTTCATCATATTCACATCTTGGATGTGCCTGATGTCAACTTTTCAACATCTATAAACAAATGGAATTGAAAATCTGGTCTTTCTAGTTGCATTATTGAAGTTAAATTTGCACGAAATTGAGTATTTTAACGTTTTTTAGATGCCATAGAATCATCGGAATGAAATATTCTCCATTACGTTTTCTTTTCAATTTCCTTCTTGGCACATCGTCCACCATACATTCAAGTGGGATTCATTGTATACAAGTGGGTCTTTTCCTCATTAATGGTGGATGATGTTTTCAAAAGGGAATTGAAGAGAAAATATAGAGTAATGCTACACAACTCAAATGAAACTCAAAAAGTTACAACTCAAATACATATTATCTCTTAGATGAGTGGTTTTCATCAATTTTAGAAAATAAGTCTTTGAGGTTTGGTGAATAACTGGTGAAACAGTCATGCTTTCTTAGATAGAGGTGTACATGGTGGGGCAACCTTTTTTGAAAGATGTCGAGACATCCAACATGCCAAAGAATCAATCCATGTTTGTAGGAAGTTGGGGATATTTTCTTGTTTATTGGGTTTGTAGGTGGACCACATTTGATTTTGATGACCTAAACTATGAATGAATGAAACATACAAATTTTAATATCACACGTTACGAGAACTTCATGCCTGTGTCGGAGACTCGGAGTGTAACAGTAAGACCATTCTATCAAAAATTCTAAATAATCTCGGGAACCTAATGCACCAGACCGGACTAAGTTGTTACTAAATCCACCTGCAAATTTTGGTCTCTAACTAAATCACACATTCACATTTCGTGGGTCACTCAACAACTCTTTCAAGTTTAAAGGCAACTAATTCATTAACAAAAATGATATTGCAAGTTGCAACCACTCACTCAATCACGCCAAGATTGGTGGGTGAATTTTTAAGACTACTTATGTAGATGGTCTGTCTTAGACAAGACCGAAGAGAGAGAATTAGTCGAGATGTGCGTAAGTTGAGCCGCACACCTTGAATTGTTGCACTAAAAAGAAAAAAATTATAACTTTAACATATTATACTATGACCCCAAAAATTTGTATTTTCGTAAAATTGATCTTCATATTTTTCGTTGCAATTAGACCCAAAACATTTAGCCCAAAAAAAATTATAAATTTTAGTATTATATAGAATATGCAATTTACCCAAATTTAAACAATCAATTTACATGTATTATAGTATTATATAGAATATGCAATTTACTCTAACTTAAACAATCAATTTACGTGTCATACCCCTGAGAGCCACCGAAACATTTCACTGATCTCTTCTCCGATTCTGTTGGCTTCCACGTCGTCGATGGGGACAACGGCCTCGCTGCGGAGACTGAGTCCGGCGAAGAACCTCCCAGAGTTTCCAAAGGACGTAGCACGTGAAGAGAGAGAAAGAAAAGGTAATCGATCAACATATTCTCTCAGCCAACTCCGTCCACCGCCAACTTCACTCGCTAAGCTCTCTCCCGCTGGCTCCGGAGCTCCGGTCGACTCCTTATCGACGGTCGTACAATCGGAGACTCCTCTATGGTGTGTTGTGGAACCCAATGACACTTCGTATCCATCGCCAACAATGTACTCGAATGAACCAATGGAATATGACGTCCTGTCATCGCCGGAGTCCGACGTATCTCGCCGGCGACTGACACTTCCTATCTCAATCCGAAAACTGTTCCCATTGCCGTTGCTGCGATTTTCGGTTTCCGACTGCGAAAGGATTTTATTCAGTACGTCAGACTCCGTAGGATGTACGGTGGACCTGCAAAGCGGACACGTTTGATTCGATGAAAGCCACATGTCGATGCAGCTAGCGTGGAACGCGTGGCAACAGATAGGCAATAGTCGGAGCTGGTCTCGTGGCTCGAACTTCGACAAACAAACTGCGCAGTCGCCGCCGGTGAGGTTTCCTGTAACGGAACCGAAGTTGAATAGAGGAAGAGAGTGAAAGTGTCGTTCGTTGGCGCAGTGGTGCCTTCGTGAAACGACGTCGTCCGCGGCGAACAAGGAGCTGTGGAAGCAGCGGGAGAAGAAGCGGAGGAGAAGGTAGATGATGGTGGAAACAACGATTGCGGAGGCAATGACGAGGGCTACTATCATGATTGATGATGAGTCATTTTGGTTGCTTCCATTGTTATATAGTTGAGGTTGAGTGACTACTGGGTTTGTGGCGGCGGCGGCGGTAGTGGTGGCACCGTCGGTAATGGTGAGAAATGGTGGTGGTGCGTAAAGACGATTCATTGTGACAAGTATCGATTTTCGAAGGGTTTCTGAGAGAGAGAGAGAGAGAGAATGGAGGAGAGAGGGGGAGGAAATATAGGCGGCGCTGGGTATTTATATGATCACCGTTGAGATGTTAAATGAGTCTTCCTTTTGATAGACACGTGCCCAGCACGTGAAGTGTGTGGCAGGTGAAGGGAGGGATGACGTGGAGATTCATTTCCCAAGTGAACAACAGTAGTGACTTGTTTGGGTGCTTTGGCTTTTGTAAAAGTAACTAGACAAAATCCCAGCACTCAAAAGTTGATTCCACACCGACAACAAACAAAGCCTTGATGCTTTGCCTAAAACTTGAGTTTTTGCTCCTCTAGCAATTGACAGATGATGTTAGTAACTATACATTGTGGGGGGGGGGGGGGGGGTTGTTGAATGAAGTTTGCAAGAATTGCTTATTTCCCCCTTTAATTGTAGACTTCCCCTTCCAAACCAAGTCAACTTAGTCCATTCACTTTGAATCTCACTTTGAATTGAGATTTTTTCGTTATAATTTTTCTCGATTTCACTCGATAGTAGATTGAATATCATTAGTACAAACAAGACTCTCATAATACATACATGATGTATGATTTGTCATTGAGTGAAAGTATAGTGGAATTGAATGAAACGAGACTTTCCACACTCCCCAAAGGCTAACCATCATTGTTCTTCAAGGAACATGTCTTTAAATTAGTCCAAGTTACGGTGGTCGGCTCAAAGCTCGAGGGAATAATCGATACAAACTTGAACAACTTGTAGCAAAAAAATATGTATTGCTTCCTATGCACTCTTAGTATGCTATCAAAAACTATGGCATGGACCTCTGCTTTGAATAAAGTCACAAACAGCTTTTGACATTTGAGTCTTAGCAAATGGTTAAGATGCTTTTGTTTCCTACTACATTTATACTCTCTCTCTCTCTCTCTCTCTCTCTCTCTCTCTCTCTCTCTCTCTCTCTCACACACACATACACACAATATTCACTATAAACCATGCCAATGTCAATGCCAAAACAATGAGTGAAAAGAATGACCTGGACGACTTCAAAATACTCTTCTTGTTTTGGTAATTATCCATTTAAAACTAAGAGGGCTTCAAAGCTACTTAACATTCAAAATCTATCAATTTCTTTGGAGATTTCGTCCGATTATATTCTATTATGTGCTCTTTATACTCGCTCATTTCTTCCTCCACTAACTTTCCACCATTTGTTTAAATCTATCTAAAAAATTACTTTTACTCTCTAGTAAATCCAGTAATTTTTTTATCTAACCTCTCAAGTGATAATAATACCAAGAGGGAGGAGAATAAAGAACAAAAACGAAAAAGAAGATAATGAGTTGTAAGACTTGTGCATCGAACAAGTGGGGGGAGGAGGGGGCACTAGTATATTCAATGGCAATTGATATACCTATAACGGGTAGAAGATGCAATACCCAAAAAAGAATCGGGAGAAAAAAATACATTTGACAAAAGAGAGAATCTAAAGAAGGGTATTAGAAACAATTTGCCTCTGATGAGACTTGATCCCGTGACCTTCTATTTGAGAGGAATTACATTTGCAATTTCGCACAATTCTATCTTAAATTCTCGTGCTTTAATAGGATTCATCTCAATCGTCTTTCTTCCCCTTTCTTGTGCCTCGATTACTAACATAAATGACCCCAGAGAGCCTATGTAATCGCGTCAGCTTAGCCTACATTGAGCTTGGAATTGTCTCTCAATTGTCATGCACAAAAACTAAAACCTTCAATTCTCTAAAAGTACTCTGGGTTTTAAGTTTCCATACACATAGCTCACATAAGCACATGAACATGACAGCCATGGTTTTAAACATTTTACCATTTTTCATTTCTATTCCAAATCAATCGATCAGACATAAAGACATAACAGAAATGAATCACTACATTGTTGATCTAATCGGTCACAACATGGGTTTTAGCGGGCGATAACTTGGGCGATTTAGCATGTGACAATCTTGATGATCTAGTAGGGGATAACCCGGGCGATTCAGCATGAAATTGATCCCTTGATCTGTGGATTAATCTCAATTTGGTGGGCAATTTAGCTGGTGGTGATCCAGAGGGTGATACCTTAGGGGATTTAGCGGGTGATTTAGCAGGTGACAATCTTGATGATCTAGTAGGCAATAACCCTGGCGATTCAGCATGTAATTGACTCCTTGATTTGTGGATTAATCTCAATTTGGTGGGTGATTTAGCTGGTGGCGATCCAGAGAGTGATACCTTGGGTGATTTAGCATGTGACAATCTTGATGATCTAGTAGGCGATATCCCAGACGATTCAGCATGTAATTGACTCCTTGATCTGTGGATTAATCTCAATTTAGTGGGCGACTTAGCTGCTGGTAATCCAGAGGGTGATACCTTAGGTGATCCAACATGTGTTTTTCTAGAGGGAATAAGCTCCCACTTCTTGGTCTTCTCATTCAACCTGTGGTAACCATTATTCAATAAGACTATTGAACATTTGTCCTTGCATCTCTCATGATCTTGTTTAACATCGTACAAAGTTACGAGGTTTCTTCCATATAACCCCAAGCAAAATGCTCGAGTCAAGTTCTTGGGCACGGGAACTCGCGCTACCTCTTTTGCAGACACTTTGTTGACATAAAAAGGTTTTTTGTGAGCGGATTTGTGGAAACAAGTGATTCGAGCTTTCTTATGCTTTGTACTTCGGTTCTCTACGACCAAAGTGTCGGCCGTGGCGGACCAAGGGGCTGCAAATAGCAGAAGGATCACCATGGCTATGAGGGGCTGATGGGTCAACATGATTGAACAGGAACTGAGATCTCAGGCTGCATAGAGTTACATCTTTCTTTCTTGGGTTTTATAATGCTCATGCATCAGTTTGGCATGAATTAATGCTCATAAATAGTTTATGAAATGAAGAGGGAGTTATGTTGGTGTTATAGCAGATTGATTTAATGTTTTGAAGAGTTACCAAATCCAGGAACAGCCAAGTGGATAAAGGCTCATCCCGACTGATCGAGGAAATAGTCGGTACAAGTTTGGACATTCTATACCAAATAAAATATTGGGCCATAGATAGACCAAGAAGTGGAGCAAATATCTAATGTAATGGTGATACAACATCATTGAAAAAATATTAAATATAACGGTAATACCACATTATCAATGTCACTCGGTGAACCAACTAGTGATACCTGACAAAAGAAAAATAACCAACTAATGATAGAATACAAAATAAATTTAGTGGACTCCGTTGTTTTAATAACTATCAATAACCACTTTATTTAGTCACTGTCATGTTATATTGGAATAGTGGGATTCACCAATCTTATTTTTTGTTTTATAATTTTTTGATAACACCACGTGATATTAATAACGTCGTATCACCGTTACACCCAATATTTACTCCACAACATTATAATAGGTTTATACAAACTTGGAAGAAGACTATAGTATTAGAATTTTTAAGGTCAAGGTACAATAGTTTGAAATAAAAGTTACAATCGTAAAATATTTCGATCTTAAAATATTACAATCAATTATAAAAAAAAAAGTTATAATAAATTAACCTCAATAAATAATAACTTTGGATACCAAATTTTTTTTTTTTTGGGTACGTAAGCATTACCCACGGGATAATTTTTTTTTTTTTTTTTATTTAACGGTCTGGAGTATTCAGGTTACGTGCATGCATTTTGATTAATTTTTTCATCGGTCTAGTTAAAAGTAGGTTATTCACTCTAAGACTAGAATAATCATGATGAATAAATATCTCAAGACGTTTAAATTTAAAGCTCTGGATAATTTAGATAAAAGGCATTTATATCTTTCAAAAATTGACATTTTTTTTTTTTGAACCAAAAAATTGACATTTTAGTGGGGCATGAAAGAACACAGTACAAAACAAAGGGAGAATTATATTCAGACAGACTCTATTGTAAATATATCCGTTAATAAATTATATTTAGACCCCCTGAAGTTTGTAGGTATATAATACTTAGACCTCTTAAGTTTAAAATATTATACTTCGATCAAAAATACTTCAATCAAAGATAGAATATTAAATATTTTAAATTTTACAACCAAAATTCATGTTATATTGTATTATTTATTGAAATAAAATTAAAAATAAAATTTTAATTTTAATTTTTTTAAAAAAATTGTAATTAATATACAATTATACTATCTATTGGAATAAAACAAAAAAATCAAATAAGGTGTCTAAGTCATTTATAATAGAACATAAATTTTAAATCTAAAATTCATGTTCTATTATGTCATTTATTGAAATAAAATTAAAAATAAAAATCTAATTTTAAAAAAAAAAAATTATAGTTAGTATATAATTATACTATCTATTATAATAAAGTTAAAAAATTAAACAATGGGTCAAATTGTAACTGATACAATATCTTTTAATTTTAATTGGGATAATTTGGTATTTTAATTTGGTCGTTTAAAAAATCAAATTAAATTCTAATAGACAATATAATTATATACTAACTATAATTTTTTAAGAAAAAAATTTAATTTAATTTTTTAATTTTATTTTAATAAATGATATAATATAACATAAATTTTAATTGTAAAATTTAAAATATTTGATATTTTATCTTTGATTGAAGTATTTTTGATCTAAGTATAACATTTTAAACTTAAAGGATCTAAATAATATATGTTTATAAATTTTATGGGGTCTAAGTGTAATTTATCAACTAATATATTTACAATAGAAGTGTAAGTGTTATGCGCTTACAAATTTTATGGGGTTTGTGTTTAATATTTCAAATGTCAAAAGTTTCAAATAATTAAATAATAAACATCAAGGAGTTTGCATGTAATTCTTCCCAAAACAAAATAAGAGAACAACAGCATCAGTAGTCTCATAGACCCTCATCTATCAAAAACCACCGTAACATCTCCCACCTTGCGAGCGCCGAGCGATCCAACCACCAACCATGTTCCGGCAAGCCACCACTCGCCTCCTATCCCGATCCACGACCGCCGCCGCCGGCAGGACCAGAGCTCGCCCATTCTCCACCGACCTTCCGGCGTTTCCGGCGGCCGATGAGGCCTTCGTGGGTGCATGGAAGAAGGCGATGCCCAACATGGAGCCACCCAAGACCCCTCTCGCCTTCATGGTTCCCCGCCCTGCGCCTCCTTCCTCGATCCCCTCTAAGCTTACTGTCAATTTTGTTCTTCCCTACTCCTCTGAGCTCTCCGCCAAAGAGGTCAGACTACTTTACTCTCAAAAATGAACAAACCCTTTTGGCAGTTCATTGAAATTTTATAGTATTTTGTCCGGGTTCTGTTTAGTCATTTAGCTTTGCTCAAAATTTATGTGTGTTCTTTCTATATTTTGTGTGATTATGGTGGTATTTCCTCTGGTAATGTTTGGATTGCTCATTTTAGATCTTATGTTACGTAGGTTTTGTTTGGATTTGCTATATCACCGTTCTTATTTTTGTAATGCTAAATTTTCATATTCATTTGGGGTCTCATCGCTTTTTTGGGTTTGACCCCCAATGTTGTATAGATTTCAACGTTGTTTCATCTAGATTCCTTAATTTTACTGTTGATGTGATTGATTGGTTCACTTTGGTACTGATAAGTATGAGTTTTGCTGACTTTTTGTAGATTATGCTTATATTATTTCAATTTGTTTTGTTTGAATTAGTAGTTGCCAATTGGCTATGAGGTTGAAGCTCTTCTTCTTACTTCTTATTTTCGTCTTCCTTCTTTCCCTAAATTTTGACGCTGCATTATGGGAGTATGGGAGTATTGTATGAAACTTGACTTTGGTGTGGGATTTAGTTACAGCACATTGGTTATGTCTCCATTATTATTTGCTGCAGAGGGGTTACTGGGTTTCGATCCTTCATTCCATGGCCCCACCATGCTTTAATGTCCTGACTACGGCATATGTTGCCCATTAATATTTGGTACCAATATTCTGAAGTGGCAGCTAGTGTAAGGAATAAAAATTTCCCCAAAATTTTGGTGAAGAAGCTCAAATTCGTTACACTATGATCCCATCACCGCTGCCATTCCTTTGGACCCCAAGACTGTTGATGGATAAAGGTGATAAGAGTTTTCTCACATGAACAAGTTTGAATGAGCCAAAACCAAATTGAGCCCGAGCAGAGATCAAGCAACTTGGTTTGTTTAACACTTAACTGCCCAATCTTGTCTGAAGGTAATCGATTGTGTTCTGAAGCTGACTTGAGTGGTTACTTGTCATTCTTGATGTTTCTGAGTAGAAGTATTTCCAGTGACCATGATGAGTCCAATGACATCAATTAAGAAGGTGCTGCTGAGGTGGGTTGTTTATATGGAAAGAGGAACAGTAGACGACTCATTATTTGACTTTTAGTCTTTTATGAACCTTCAAGAGTTTGGCAAAGGTTGCTTAGCTAATCACCTTTCTCAGTGGATAGTTCCAATGACTGATTCCAAACCTTTTGAGAGTCTTCTCTGTGAGAACATTCTTGTATGACCTGTAGCAAGTTTGAGGTAAACGCTTACTTTGAAGTAGTATGCGTTTGTTTGTTGGTTGGGTGTCTATTTCTGGATTTCTTGTTCTGTGCTGGATTTGCATCAACAATGCAGTTATTAGCCTTTTGTTTGGGCTGGATCTTTATATGGGTACGTCTCTTGTTAAGCAGCTGGATCATCTTATCCCTTTGGTTTGGCTGCGATCCTATTTTGAAAACTACAGTCAATTTTTCTTCCTCCTTGATAAGATGCCTTGGGGTATCATCTTACTATACATTGAATTGCTATAAGAACCAAATAGGTATCTTACACTTGTTCTGTCAATGAAGTTGTTGTTATTGAATGCTTTTTTCTACTACCCCCAAAGGCTGCTTTCCTGCCACAATTGTTACATATTTACTGCACATACAAATGTTCAAATGTTGGGTGCAAATGTGTTGTGCCTGAACTATATATGGAGCCAGAGAATGATATGATAATGTGGATCTTGTATGATTGGGTTGCATTTGGAAGTAGAATTGACATTTGTCCTCCCAGTATAAATAGAATGGCAACTAGACTGATTTCTTAGATTATGAGCATTGAAACTTTATTAAATTTGGGTTTTTGAGGTGTGGATAGATCACTGTCACACCTTATTTCTTCAATCTGTATCTCTATTAAATTGCAAGTATGCAATCAACATATTTATTGTAATGCTTATTCTTATAGGAGGAAAACAAACATTTTGCAACAAAAGAGATGCATGGTCGAAACTGTTTTAAAATCTTGTTAGGTTAATCTTTTACAGTCTCTTTGGGGCAATATGTAAGAGGTTGCATGTTGATTATCTGTCTTGCTTTTTGTTGGCTTGTCCTACAGGTTGATATGGTCATAGTTCCGGCAACAACAGGCCAGATGGGTATTCTTCCTGGGCATGTACCAACCATTGCAGAGCTGAAACCTGGGCTCCTGTCGGTTCATGAAGGGAATGATGTAAAAAAATATTTTGTTAGCAGTGGATTTGCATTCATCCATGCAAACTCTTTTGCCGATATAATTGCCGTCGAAGCTGTTCCAATTGAACAAATTGACCCTGCCTTGGTGCAAAAGGGGCTTACAGAGTTCACCCAAAAGCTGAGCTCAGCCTCATCTGATTTGGAAAAAGCCGAAGCTCAAATTGGAGTAGAGTTGCACAGTGCTCTCAATTCTGCTCTATCAGGCTAGTCTATGACTTTGTGGCATATCTGCAGTTCTCTGTGATTCAATAAGTCTCACTGTTTTCTCTTCCATAGACATGCCTCGTTGGCATTGAATTGTGTTACAAACAAAAACACATTTGAGTACTTTTTTATGTTGTGTTTACTGTGGAATGGTAAATCATTTTTGAACAAATTTTATTGTCTGGCTGCACTTGGAAGGCCGACCAGAATTTCCCGAAACGAGAATTTCCCGAAATTTTATTGGCGCCGGCTGTTTCCATGAGAGATTATTGTATTAACATGGTTCTGCAGTTGTGTTCTAAGCCGTTCACGCCCTGACAAAATCGACGTACTTCCTTGAATCTTATAACTTCTTTCAGTTTACTAGGCAGAAGGGCAGGACTGCAAAGACAGGATAGGGTTGTTTTTCAGTGAAGGTGTTTGGAAAGAGAAGATGGTGCCTAATGTGTGGTGATTCTGGTGAAGTAAGAGAGAGAAGTTCAATTTTCATACCCAATTGAGCAAATCAATCCAAGAAGAGATGGGGGCAGTTTTTAATGTCAACCTGGGGAGTGAGCATGGTATACCTTTCCATAGAGAATGGCTGAGCCAGGGTTTTTCTTTTAAGAACTGAGTTCAGGTCAAAGAGGGAGTGGGAGTGCAGGTGAGTGAATGTTGGAAGAATGCAGAGTGGTGATTGTTTCTACGATTTGAATCCGTGATGTCTAAGTCACAATAAAATAATTTTATTGTTATACCAAAGCCAGTCCTCTAATCACATCACTAATCATGACAGGTATATCATTCTCATCATAATACGATAGATTAACTTTAAAACTTGAGAGTTTAATGACCTAAGGAAAACAAATACTATTTTCACGATATAATTTACAACTCAACTTAACAATGTTTTGTTACAAGTCATTCTCGTTGTTGTCAACTTTTAACAACTTTTAATACTACTCGATATGAAATTAATAGACAAAAATTATTAAATGTGAGTTTAGTCTTAATTACACATGTATATGACATAAACTTAACTAAACATTATTACAAATAAATTGAGCTAATCAAATTTTGAAAAAACACAATAGATAAAACACTACTTAATTGCTAGTTATACTCTCAAGTTTCAGTTCAATTGAAGACTTTGTAAAACCAAAATTTAAAAAAAAAATGTACATATTGATTTCATTTTTTTTTTTTTTGAACCGTATGCATCAAAAGATGCATGTACGGTTCCTAAGAAATACAATTTTTCATCCAAAAAAATTACCTTTTTAAAAAGGGGAAATTGGAAGGGGTACACCAAATTGGAGTTAATTGTAAAAAAATATACAGAAAAAAAATATAGGGTTAAAAAATCCTTAATTTTGATACTTATTTGTTTTCAAACATTATTTGAAATTTTCATATTTTCTTCTGACATTTATATCATCCCTTGATTCACGCGTATTTTTTTTGGAAAGTTGTGCATTAAATATCTCCTAGTTTTATGGAAGAACTTTAATATTCCGTATTTTTATGTCATCCCTTGATTCAAGTGTATTTTTTTTTTAAAGTGGTTTTGTTTTCAAATTTTATTAATATCCGAACTCCATAACAGGGTAATAATAACAGTGTAACAATACATTTACACAAAATATTGTATTATTACATTTTGTCAAACATATATTTTCATTCAAAATAGTCCATCTCTATTTTGAATTTATTACCACATACACAAAACTACTAAATACTGTTTTTTGTTACAGTGTATTGTTACATTGTCTTTGTTACAGTGTATTGTTACACTGTTTTTGTTACACTATTATGGAGTTCGGATATTAACAAATTTTAAAATTCAAACAAAGTGATATATCCTAAAATAAACGAAATATTAAAGTTCTCCCATAAAACTAGGAGATATTTAATGCATAAATATAATTTGAAAACAAAACCACTTTCCCAAAAAAAATACGCATGAATTCAAGGTGCATTAGAGATTTCGAATTAAATGACCTTAAATTTCAGCGCTTAACATAAATATCTTGATACAAATTTTTAGGAAAGAAAATTTTACAAAATGGGTATTTACGTTTTTGTATCTCAGCTGTGTATTTTTTTCTAAAATATTTTATTCTACATATTTTTTTACAATTATGTCTAATTTAGTTTCCCAGCTTCCAACCGACCCTTTTTAAGAAGGGTTTTTTAGGTGTGGGTACAATTTTGTAGACTTATTTAGGCAAAAGTGTATGAATAAGTTGTTTATTCTATTAATACAATTTTTATAAAAAAAATTTGTGTTTAGGTACACAATTCAAATTAATTAAAATTTTTTTTACTTAAACACCATTCCTTAATTTATGCTCTCATCATTGATAGTTACTTAAAATAGTTACGAATATTTTTGAATATGAATTGTTTATAATTTGAATCACAAATAGTTACTTAAAACAGTTACGTAACTATTTTTAATCAAAAAATTCTTGTTCCAAAGTGTTTTTCCATCTACATATGCTTTAAATTTTATAATTAGGTTAGTCAATCGTTAATTAAAAACCTGCAATTTTTTACTATCATTTCACGAAAATAGGGTTTTAAGATTTTGTTTTTTTTTTCAAAATCAAATTACAAAGTTTTGTGCAAAAAAAAAAAACTAAATAATTAATGAATATCAAAAAACGAAACATAAATGTCAACTGCAATTTTCGGTGAAGAAGTGGTCGGAGACGATGAACAGTGAGATAAACAGTTACTGGACCATAGGAGACGATGAACAGTAACTATCGTATTCCTCTTTTTTTTTTAGATGATGAACAATCACAGTTATGACATTATTTGAGCGTAGAAGATGAAGAATCCCTTTTGCCGAAGAATAAGGGATTAGATAATTAAAGATCCTAATTTTTAAAGGAGAATTTAGAAGTCGGTACAATTTTTTAGACTTATTTAGGTAAAAGTACAACTCAAAAACTTATTTGGGTTAAAATGCATATTTTTTAAAAATGTCATTATTGCCATCGGTAAATAGCACATGTATGGAAACTTATCATCTTCCATCCTTTTTTTTTTTGCAGCAATCAAGTAATGGGAAGGAAAATATGGGGTTTAATTATCAAAATCCATCCTTTTCGGCAGAAGGATTCTATGTCCATGAGAATGCCAGAAGTGTGACTGTTCATCGTCCAAAAAAACAAGGAATACAAGTTACTGTTCATCGTCCAAAAAAACAAGGAGTACGAGTTACTGTTCATCGTCCAAAAAAATAGAGGAATACGAGTTATTGTTTATCGTCGTCTACGATCAAGTAATTGTGTATCGTCTCCGACAACTTCTTCACCGGAAAAATAGTTACACCCATTAAAAATCAGTTACACCCATTAAAAAAATAGTTACACCCATTAAAAAACAGTTACACCCATTATAAAAATAGTTACATACATTAAAAAACAATTACACCCATTAAAAAAACAATAGTTACACCCATTAAAAAAATAATAGTTACACCCATTAAAAAAATAGTTACACCCATTAAAAAACAGTTACACCCATTATAAAAATAGTTAGATACATTAAAAAACAGTTACACCCATTAAAAAAAAACAAAATTCCCTACATCCCAACAACGAACAATACATAATATCTAACAAAACATTTACTGCATATATCCCACAAAACTACTCATTCAAAATTTAAAAAATTAATGATAAAAAATATGTAATCTTTACATATTTGTTTTCTAAAATATCTGTCAATAGCTGCCTAAAATCTCTCACATAACTGTTCATTCAAAATTCAAAAATTAAAAGATAACAAATATGTAATCTTTACATATTCATTTTCTAAAATAACTGTCAATGATATCTGCATAAATTAAGGAATGGTGTTTAGGTAAAAAGGATTTTAATTCATTTGAATTTTGTACCTAAACATAAAAAGTTTTATAAAAATTGTACTTAATGGAATAAACAACTTACTCATACACTTTTGCTTAAATAAGTCTAAAAAATTGTACCCACATCTAAAAAACCCATTTTTAAACTCTCATTACTTGATTGTAGCCAAAATTTTAGGTAGGAATACAAATGGTTTCTACCCATCAGAACTTTACCGAATGGCAATAATGTTATTTTTTAAAAATATGCACTTTACCCAAAATAAGTTTTTGTGTTGTACTTTTGCATAAATAAGTCTAAAAAAATTGTACCGGCTTCTAAATCACCCTTTTGAGAATAAGGGATCAAATTAAAATGGGTTTTTTAGGTGTGGGTACATTTTTTAATACTTATTTATCCAAAAGTGTATGGGTAGATGATTTATTCTGTTAAGTACATTTTTTGTTAAACTTTTTATGTTTAGGTACAAAAATTCAAATGAAGTGAAATGCTTTTTACTTAAACACCCTTCCTTATTTTATGCAGTCATGATTGACATTTATTTTAGGAAACAAATATTTAAAGATTACATATTTGTTATTTTTAAAATTTTTGAATTTTGAATGAGCAGATTTGAGAGAAATTTATGGATATTTTGACAGTTATTTTAGGAATCTTTTCATATTGGTTATCTTTTCATATTGTAGCAGAACATGAAGATATCAATATTTTTTGTATTATACAATTGGGTTGATAATGGAAACCAGTTAACTGTAATTTTAATGGGTCAGTTAATACACCAGCTAATAGATTCATATGCTTAAAGATGACAAGGCAGTTAGATTATAAGGTTTTTGAGTGTAACTGTTTGATCTTAATTGGTGTAACTGTTTTTAAAAGGTGTAACTGTTTTGATCTTAATGGGTGTAACTTTTTTGATTTTAAATGATGTACCTGTTTTGATCTTAATGAGTGTAACTTTTTTGATTTTAATGAATGTAACTTTTTTGTTATGGTATGGATGTAACTGTTTTTATACATGTAACTATTTTTATGCCACTGCAAAATTACATGATTGTATAGTGGCTTTATCTATAATCAATTTTCTGGCCAAACAATCAACCACCATATACATAATAGCATCACCTCAATCCTTTGAGAATTTGAATTTGAGAATTTGAATCAACTAACTGTTGCATCTTTTATATATCTTGCAACACAAAATCCTTGGACTAGGACAAGCAGCCAGTTTTCAAATAAATAATCAAATCTGTACATGTTTCACCAAAGAGTTACACTAAACAGTTACCTCAAACAGTATCCATATGATAAACAATATCCATTACATACACCATACAAGGTTTTTTTTGAATCAAACGTATGTATTCTAACTGATTGTCTTCTTCAACCTTATTCTTCTTCAACGACTACTTCTTTTTCCGGCGGTGATTTTCTGTCAAAAAGGAATTGAAAATACCAAACATCGTCATCGGATTGAAGGTGAGTTACATACCAATTAGGAATTAAAGAATCAAAAATAGATAAAATTGCAAATGGCAGAATAGCAAGAAATCAATCATTAAGATCAATAGAATAGTTACGCATCATAGTTTAACCATTCAAGTTTTGAATAAGAACTATGTAGATTTGAATCTCAAATAGTTATTGAAAACAGTTACATAACAATTTTCATTTGAAGATGCTATAATAAATCTGCAATTTCGTAAATTAGTTTCACAAAATTAGGGTTTTCAAGATTTTGGTAATTTTTCTGAATCAACTTACACAGTTTATGATAAATTATTCCATGAAATCAGGAGAATAGTTACACAAAATTGAAAACAGTTACATAACAATTTTCAATATGAAGATGCTATAATAAATCTGCAAATTCGTAAAATAATTTCTTAAAATTAGGGTTTTAAGATTTGGTAATTTTTCTGAATCAACTTACCCAGTTTATGAGAAAAAAAAAAACAAACTAATCAATGGATGAAAGAACAAAAAAAAAAACAGTTAAACAATGTCACCTCAATTTTTGAAAGAAGAAGTTGCCGAATACGATGATGAACTACTACTGAACGTTGTCGTCGAATATGAACAGTCGCAGGAGTACTCTTTGTTTGTTGAATGTTCAAGCGTTACAAATGAAAGAATAACACAGTTATTCTTTCAATGGATACCCCATTGCCATAAAATCAGGGATGCTGAAGAAAGAGGATGCCGATGAAGTAGGATGCCGAAGATTCTGTTTTTTGATAAATTAAATTTGTTGTTTAACCGCCCAGTTAATGATAATACCCATAATCTACGGAGGAATACAAAAAGTTATACGGTTTCCATTGGGTACTGAATGGCAATTTTGGTATTTTCGTAAAATATGCACTTGGCCCTAAATAAGTTTTTGAGTTGTATTTTTACCTAAATAAGTCTAAAAAATTGTACCGGCTTCCAAATGCCCCAATTAAAATCTAAATATAGCCCATTTTCACTTGGCCCACTCACATTTCAAAAAGTGGTCAGCTTCGGCACAATGATGGGCTTCTCTCCGTAGCCAAAAACCTCTAACGGTCAAACCCAACTACGCCACTCGCCGGAAACTCGTCTCTGACGACGACAACCCGGTGACCTCCGGATGACTGCTACGGTTCGCCGCACTTTCAAGGTGTGCCACTCCTCCCAACCTTTCTTATCTTTCACACCCCCACACACTTCACTCTATCCACAAACCCTACTTTCTTTTCTTCTATCTCTTCCCCACAAGACGTTAAATTTTGTATCCGCACAGTGTTGTTGTAGTTATTGTACTAGTTCTTGTACTAGTAGTTCATCATATTCATCATCTGTTTATCGAAATTTTGATTTTCTTGAACAATTTTCCCCTTTTCGAAATTTACCCAGTTTTCCAGACGCTGTAATTAATTCAAATGAGAGGCGTAAAGTCGTAGTCGGGTTATCGAAAATGATCAAGCAACAAAAAGGGTATGTGTTAAAGGCCTTTTCTCAGAACTTTTGTCCATATTTTCTTGTAAAGATAATGAGATTATTTGGAGACCGGGCAATTGCGTTTTCATTTTTCAAGGTTGTGTTTCGGGATGATTCAGAAGGGACGGTTCAGTCTTGTTGTGTTGTAGCACATCTTTTGGCCGCTGAGGATTTGAGGTTTTTGGCTCAAGATGTGCTTACGCTAGTAATTGGGAGAATTGGGTTGTGCAGAAGTGGGGATTTGATGGAGTTTATGTGGAGAGAGCACCATGAGTATGAGTCGGATTTCTCGGTTCTTAATTCGCTAATGCGAGCTTTCCTGAATGTGGAAATGGGTTCGAGGGCATTGGAGGTATTGCGGAGGATGAGGGAGGTTGGAGTGAGACCTAGTTTGTCTGCGGTCGCCATTCTTTTCAAGTTTTTGCTTAGGGTTGGTGATTATGGTAGTGTGTGGAAGTTACTTAGGGATATGGTTCGTAGAGGATCTTGTCCTTCAAATTATATTTTCAATGTCATGATTCTTGGATTTTGTAAAAAAGGGTATGTTCAAACTGGAGAAAGTTTACTACATGTGATGAGGAAGTTTGGGTGTGAGCCAGATGTTATTACGTATAACATTTTGATCAATGCATACTGCATTAGGGGGCAAACGTCAAAGGCATTGACTCGGTTGCATTTGATGGTTAAAAGGAGTTGCAATCCGAGCACTGTTACATTTAGTACAGTTATTAATGCCTTGTGCCAGGAGGGAAACATTGTGCAAGCGAGGAAGCTGTTTGATGGGATGCAAGAGTTGGGTGTCATTCCAAACACTATAATATATAATGCTTTGATGGATGGCTATGTTAAGGCTAGGGAAATTGGCCCGGCAAACTTGCTTTATGAAGAAATGAGGAGCAAGGGTGTAGCTCCTGATGGTGTAACTTTTAATATTTTGGTTGCAGGGCACTACAAGTATGGGAGGGAAGAGGATGGTGACAGGTTGTTAAGGGAGTTATCTATGACGGGATTACTTCCAGATTGTTCATTGTTGGATATATCAGTTGCAGGATTGTGTTGGGCTGGACGATTGGATGAGGCCTGGGAGTTATTAGAGGATATGCTTGACAAGGGGTTTCCTCTTAGTGTAATTGCTTTTAATTCCATAATTGCTGCTTACAGCAAAGCAGGGTTAGAAGACAGAGCCTTTGGAGTCTACAACATAATGGTACAAGTTGGCCTAACACCTTCATCTTCCACTTGCACTTCCTTGGTCATGGGTTTGGCCAAAATAGGGAGGCTTCAGGAAGCCAAGGATCTTATGGATCAGATGATAGAGAAGGACTTTCCTGTCAATAAAGTGGCTTTCACTGTGCTTTTAGATAGGTGTTTCAAATTGGGAGACATGGTTGGAGCTCAAAGTTTGTGGAAAAAGATGGACAGATTAGGGATGGCTCCTGATGTTGTTGCTTTTTCTGCCTTCATTGATGGGCTTTCTAAAGCCGGTTTTATTGAGGAGGCATATAATGTCTTTTTAGAAATGTCAAGGAAAGGACTCGTGCCGAATAACTTTGCTTATAATTCTTTGATTGCAGGGTTTTGTAAATGTGGAAAATTGAATGAAGCATTGAAGTTGGAGAGGGAGATGAGGGACAGGGGTCTCCTCCCAGATGTCTTCACTATCAATATTATTATTAATGGGTTCTGTAAACTTGGAAGAATGAAGTCAGCAATTGATACTTTTATGGAAATGCTCAGAACTGGGTTGTCACCTGATACTGTTACTTACAACACACTGATCAGTGGGTACTGTAAGGCATTTGACATGGAAAATGCTGAAAATTTTGTGAATAAGATGTATGCCAGTGGGTGGGACCCAGATATTACAACCTATAATATACAAATCCATGGTTTTTGTAGTAATCGGAGGATGAATCGAGCTGTGATGATGTTGGATGAGCTTGTCTCGGTGGGGGTAGTTCCGAATACAGTTACATACAATACTATGATGAATGGCATATGCACTGATATACTAGATCGTGCTATGATTTTGACTGCAAAATTGCTTAAGATGGCCTTTGTTCCAAATATTGTGACAACTAACCTGTTATTGTCTCATCTTTGTAAGCAAGGGCTACCTGAGAGGACCCTTATGTGGGGCCAGAAGTTGGGTCAGATTTGCTTCAACTTTGATGAAACAACTTACAAAATACTGGACAGAGCATATCGTGAGGTACAAGAAGATGCCGAACATTCAAAGGGAATGTCTGGAAAGAGCCTCTTTATTGACTTTCTAATGTATATTACTTATGATTATTTATACAGAAATAGGTTTTACAGTGAAAGAAGTCAACATTCTTTTAAACTGATTGACAATGAATCTGGGAGGTCATGCAAGTTTCCAAACAGGATATGTGTATAGCATTTCACCTTTGGAATTTCTGAAATGAAAACAAAGAACTTCCTTTTTGAGAAGCAGCAGAAAGTGTGTGCTGGATGAGAAGTCAGAATTGAAGGTGGAGGCATGATGATTAGGATAAGGATTTTGTCCCAGAAGCTGAGTTTGATTCACCTCCTGTGGACATTTCACAGATTGAGTTGTCGGGCTTCATGCTGAAATGATGGAGCACTGGTTTACAGATTCGTTAAGCTTAATCTGGCATCCATCAATCTCTGGTATTGAAATTTTCTTTTTGCACTGTGTCTAATGGAAGTCATGGTTGTTGAATTCTTCTATATGAATTTGGTTCCTTTTTCTGGTTTTTGGATTTGATAACCTAGGGCTTTCTTTAGATAGTAATGAGTGTAATTGTATTGATATTGTTTGATACAATTATTTGTATGTGATGGTGTGATTAGCCATTGTATCATACATAGCACTGTGATTACTAATCCAAGTAGACGGAGCTCCACGGCACTGTTTCAGCTGGTTGAGATTTTGGTATACATTTTACCTAATTTAGTGCTTCCGGCGTATGTTTTTGGATTATTTAGTTAATGGCCCTAGTTACTGTCATGGAACATCTTACTTTAATTGAAAGTTAGGAAATATGAATAGCTTGAAAAAATTTGATATTCTATGTTCTGTGATCTTCTTGGTTAACCAAATATATGGAGGAAAATTTTGAAAGATCAGTAAAGTTTGCTGAAATTTAACCAATTGTTAAAATGGCTGGAATTTAAGTTGAACAATCGTATAATCATATTTTGTGTTCTTGATTTAGACAATAGTTCCTTTAACAGTGACAGTTTGTCATACTCAGCTAAACTCGTGCTTATAATTTGTTATTGCTGATGCTTTCAGTGTGATGTATCCATAATTAGGATTGAACCTATGACAGAGTCATAATGTATTCACCCTCATATTTCCCAGGATATGGTGGCTGACTCTGCTAAAGTAGAGAACATTTCTAGCGCCGGATCTACAGAAGCAAAATTTATGGGTGTTGATTTTGAACACGATCTTTCTTGCCATCCAAAAAGATCGACTCCCAGAGGTGTGTTGTCTTTCTCCTGATTGGAAGATCCTCTTAACTGCTGAAAGATAGATCAATGGCTCATTGAAGAACTTTCTTATACGTCTTTGAAATTTACAGGAGGTATACTTTGGTGCAAAATAGGAAAACTGTTTGCTTGATACTGCATTTTTGCATGACACGATTTCCACATACCCTTGTAGGCTTTTTTTTTCCCTTCTGTCCCTCGCAATCCTTTTTCTCCTAGATCCTAACAGCATTTGTCAAATCAGTTAATAAAAAAGAATGAGAAGCAGCCTGGAAAAAAAAAAAGCACAAATGTGGATAACCTCCGATACAATGAGAGAGAGAGAGAGAGAGAGAGAGAGAGAGAGAGAGAGAGAGAGAAAACAGATTGACATTCTGTACAATTAGGATAGATTTGTGTATCAAACGGGTTTTATGAATAGTTGTATCATAGTTTTGAGTTGAAAATGTGTATGTTCATCACCAAACAAATACAGGAATGTTGCTAATCTAAATAGGTTTTTTTTTTTTTTTTTTATGGCAGTGGCTGGATCGATGATAATTGCTGGTGATGAGGATGTGGTGGTTGATGGCGAAACCAGGGAGGACCATTGAGATGTCACTGGTGGCAAGAGCATCCTGATTGATTATATTGCCTCAAATGTTTTCACTGTATTGGATGTGAAAGGTGGTTTTCTAAACGGTTCAATGATTTAAGAGAATGAATCAAGTCTCAAATGATGTAATAGTATGGCCTTGTTTTCAAATAATTAAGGATTCAAATTCTGGAATAACATTTCTATTGTAAATTCAGACGTCTTGAATTTGAGCCTTGTTAATTAAGGATAAATTCCTCATGAATACCTCAGTCTCGGCGTGAATAATCTGTCTTTGATCAGATTGAGAAAGGGATTAGTCGAAATGCGTATAAGTTAGCTCGAACTATCAGAAATCAGCAAGGGCAAATTTACAGATATTCAATTGATTTACATCCCTCTCGGATTTGACTATGAGATAGTTTCTTTTTGGTGTCATACTAAAGTTACTACAAAACAACGATGAGATGACAATTTCACCTAATTTTGTTACAAAAAAGAATTGCTTCGGATCAATTATAACATTTAGTATTGACCCTAAGTTTTTATTGTCGTAACTTAGACTCATATAATTGCAACCAATCCCAATCCGTATTTACTTGTAACTTCCAGTACGGTACCTCCTTGCATTGATACACAGGAAAAAGAAACAAAACCCAATTTCTCAGTGTCAACAATTATTTTAAGGCACTTCGGCCCTCTGTGTTATCATGAATACTCTTCTACCCAGTCCACCAACATGTTCACCTAGTTGAGCCAAGTGTGCCATCCTTCTTTTTGCTGATTCTGAGGTTCCTATTTGGTTTGGTTTCTCACTTGAGTCAATAGGGTCATCTTCCACAAGCTCAAAACTACTGTTGGAAGGGCCCTCCTCACCTGAAACTTCCATGATCTGCTTCAAGCTTTCCACCACCTGACTCATTTTTGGCCGATCCTTTGCTCTCTTCAACAAACAACTGTTAGCTAATTTGGCAATTCTTTGAGCTGCACTAAAAGTGTACTGATTTTCGAGCCTAGGGTCCATTATCATGCCAAATTTCTTGCTATCGGAAGGAAACTGTTTCACCCAATCCAAAAGTTTTTGTTCTGATCTGGGTCTGTTTTGTTCTAATGACCGCCTGCCTGTTAAGAGCTCGTACAATACCACACCAAAACTCCACACATCGCTCTTATCTGTGAGATGCCCTGTTTCGATGTAATCTGGGGCAGCATACCCATAAGTCCCCATGACCTAGTGACAGGAAGCAAGTTCTCATGGTCATTCACCAAAAAAAAAAAAAGGCACGTATGCAACCTGATTCCTCTCACAGTACCATATATCAGTGGAACAATATGATAAAATACAATCTTAATCTTCAGAATTAAAGAAAAATTGTAGAAATAAATGATTCTGTGTTACACGACCACCTATACTTCGCTTGATATTTTTTTTTTTTTGCTGTCTTTCACTCTATTATCAGTCTTTTTCTTTGGTGAAAGGAGAAAGGGTGGTGTAGGTTCAACCACTCTCACTTACTAGAAAGAAAGGCGAAGACACTTTAAGACAAAAGGCATTGTGGTTTTGATTTGCTTTCTTAAGCTGGTCCACTTACCCGAGTGCTTGCCTAAGCGTTTTTGCATTTGTTTCTCTGGCTAGATATGGATCGGGCCTGAGGTTGTCGTACTACTTGTAAAGTCTAATATGTGTTATGAGTCCAGGAACGAAACCAGGATTTTATGGTGAGGGGGGCCAAATAAAAATAGTGGCACAGTTAAAAAATTTATTTGCGATGGAAACATTGAACAAGTTATCACCAATGTCAAATTTTTAGCTGTATAAAACCTATAAAATTAAACTTTTATATGACATCAAAGGAAAAATTAATTTGGGTCATAAAATCTAAATCTGAAAGTTGATTCTTGCTTATCATAAAATTTAATTTATGGTAGTGTTGACTCCAAATAAATTATAATCGTAAATATTAGTTTCACTTGACATAATCTCAAAAATTAATTATGACTCGATGTGTTAATATAATATATCACATATTTAAGCAAAAATAACTTTCCTTCTTCTTTTTTTCCCCTTTCGGTCATGAGTTTCATCCAAAAGTGTATTTTTTGTCTATAAAAAAAACACTAATTCGTGTGTGATTAATATCTCCCATTTTGTTATTAAATGCCAGATTATTAGGTACATTGAATACACTGTACATATATATATATATATATATATATATATATATATATATATATTGTTAAAAACCTAGGAGAAGACCTAATTTTTGAAAATCTAGGGGGGGGGTTATAGTGTATTTTCAAAAAGTTGATGGGGACCATGGTCCCCTTTGCACTTGGTCTCAATGTGGTTCTGTCAATGGCTATGAGGCACAAAGTTTTTCACCCTCATGTAACCTGAAATGCTACCTGAAAACAATAACCATACTTACAGCTGTGGAAACGTGAGTATTCCCATCTGTTGGCCCTTCCCTGGCAAGCCCAAAGTCTGAAAGCTTTGGATTGAAATCCTCATCCAATAGCACATTCGATGACTTAAAATCTCGATATATCACCTACATATTAATATAAGCAATACAGATTAGCTCGAATATACAGGAGTTTGCAAAATTTTGGTGAAAAGACATGACCATGGTCTAAACATCCGACATCACCATTACTGATGAACAACCTCCTTTTCTGGTGGGTTGACCATAAATCCTCATGATTAATCCATCATAAATCTAGACAGTAAAGATATTATCCACAAAAATAATTGCTGTTATAAAGGTCAAAATTTCATCGAAGTTTCAAACAAGGAAAAAATGGATGAAACATTAATCACAACAGTATAATAGGTGAATGATAGCCAAAGTTACCACTCTGACAACTCAAACATCAAAGTGCTGTCAGACCTTGTTACTCTCATGACATATGAATATTTTCCAGCTTCAACAAGTTTTAATTATTTGAGAGCTGTGAGTAGCTCAAAGGTTCACTGACCAATTATATAAAAACCAAGTAATCAGTCAAAGAACCTTCTGCCACTTGTGTTCTGAGACAAATCTATATTTTCATCTCACATCATGATCATAAATATTTGATAATGAAAATCATTTCCAAATGCATCCATATATATATACAGTAAAGAACGTTCTATACACCAGAGACGGAGCCTTTTCTTGCAGGTCCCAATAAACATCAGATTGATGGTAAAAATTAATAGAGGATCTTCCACGAATAAATCTTAGAAACTCAACTATGTTTAGAATCATCTAGAAACAAAAGAGTGCAACTGAGGATTTTAGGCAGTCTCAACAGCAATAAAAAGTTCTCTTGGGTTCTAGGAGACACAAGTAGTCTGAACAATGGCAGCATTCCCCCCATGACACCCACCCCTTTCAATCAGGTGTGTCTCGATTTGTGTGCAAAAGAGGGAGAGTTTGTGTATGGCTAAATGTGGTAGACGTCCTTGAAGCCCGTTACCGTAATTATGATCTGTCAAGGGACAAGGGTCATAAATTCTGTTAACCACATGGTATCATAGATTTTTTTTACTATCTCATTCAACATTAAGTTTAGCCTACCTGTACGCCTTGCACGTATGTCAATATATTTAGGGTTGTCCTTTCCATCAATTGGTAAACGGGTCTTTTTATTTTTATGTGGTGATCAAATGTCCCATTTGTATTATGTTGCCAACATGAAATGTAGAACATTAGCATAATTGACACTCTAAGGTAAAGTCCAAACCTGTACTTCTAGTTCTTCATGCAAATAAACCAATCCTTGAGCTGCTCCAAGCACTATCTGTAATCTTCTTTGCCAAGGAAGAGTTGGGTATGCCTTGTTGAAAAGATGATCTTCCAGGCTTTTATTCGGCACAAATTCATACACAAGTAGCCGCTGGATTCCTCTTTCTCCATCCACAGCACAGTATCCTATAAGTTTGACAAGATTTGGATGCTCCACAACACCAAGAAATTGTACCTCCGCCACCCATTGTTTATGACCCTGTATAAAAAACACATAATCACAAGAGGCACTCGGAAATTTCGAAAGAATTGAACAACTTATATAGGACTGTCAATGAGTCACATCATTTTTCTTCGTCTTCTAAAAAATGCCATGTCCAAAAAATTTGACAATTTCTCTTATAACATCAGTTCGACTAGGAAATAGCACATGTTTCAGACACAAGTAGGCAGCATTTGAGGTGTGTCTGCAGTTTGTGTTAAATTGATTTCTTCAAAACCATTATTTCTGGCCACAAGCTTTGATACAATACATTAGGGTTCCACACAAGTAGAAGCATAAAAGGAGACCTCATGTTGTACTAATTTCAAATCCAGATTTCCATAGATGCTTGGCAATGTTAAACTTCATTTAGCATAATTTCTATGCATATTAGTACAAGTACTCTTTATTCGGATTCTTTATTAATTAATCAACTGCCTAAGACAACGGTATCAAAAGTTATTCTTTGGTACAATATCGAAGTTATTATAAATACGGATGAGGTTATAGCTCAAATCCAGTGAGACTACAATAGAATGAAATTGTTAGAAATAAATCTTAACAATTCAGGACCAATTTTAGCTTTTCTTGCAATAATCTAACTTGACACAAAGAAAATAAAACCCACCCTAAAAGAAACAGTTGTAATTTTCGATACGATGCCTCCTCTCACCCTAACCAACAACTAATTTATGTACAACAAACAATTTATGCAATCAGATTCAAGGCCAATACCTGAAAACCATCTTTGTTGAGCTTTTTAATGGCAACCACAATAGGCTCACCCTTTCCAGCAACAGGCTTGATAGTACCTTTATATACACTTCCAAATCCGCCTTCTCCAATCTTCAAAAGCCTACTGAAGCCATTGGTGGCCTGCCTAAGCTCCGAGAATGTAAAGACTCTCAAGTTCTGAGCCTTCTCTTCATACAATTCGGGGATACTGCGGGTTGAAGGAGCTGAACATGAAGACTTTGTCACCCTCTCAGTTTCCGAAATGTCTGATTTGCTTTGGTTTTTCAGTATTGGTGCTGATCTTTGTTCCCTGGTCTTTGTTCTATCCTTGAAGTAATGAAAACACTTCATTTCTTTCACAATTTAGAAAAGGGTTTTCAGGATTCAGTTTTGAAATCCAGAACCACCGCTGAACTCCTGTGTAGGATCAAAAGAAGAAATATTATCATTTTAAATGTCCATTCCAACATCATCATATCTGTGTGTGTGAGAGAGAGAAGAGAGAGAGAGAGAAATAACAGAATGTTATCACAACTAAAAAACACAAGAAAATTATATTAAATTTGAACTTAGAAAACCCAGATGAAAAATTGCTTGAAGGGTACGGAAGATGAATGGAAACCAGAAACAAGACAATTACATCAGACGCAGAAGGAAGTATAAAGGTGACAAAACCCTCAAAATCTCAGAATCGTAAAAAATTTGTTGAACGAAAGGACACCAAAAGCAGAGAGAGAGAGAGAGATAATTATAGGATGTGAAAAAGGAAGGAGAAGGGTGACAGAATTATCGAAACCCACGTGAGAATTGAGTTTGAAACAGTGGTACCCGGCTGAGAATAACAGGTGAAAATGAATATTCAAGGAGAGAAAGGATCACCCAGACGCTGAAACAAGGGGAAAACGAAAGAAAATAAAGTAAATCGAGAAGAACAAGCAAAACATAGGTTGCTTTGAGAAAGAGAGAGACAGAGAGAGAGTATATACCTGAACCATGAATTTAATCAAGAACATAGAGAGGTGAAACTAAGAGGATTAGAGAATGAGTTTTCACCTTATTATTTCCTCTTCCTGAACCTGTTCAACTACTTGGACTTTCACAAGAGTTTCAACGCGGTTGGGAAGAGACAGACTTCACTTTAATTTCTTTCCCTTCTCTTCTGCTAACATTTCTCTATCTCTCTGGTTTGGTACCAACTTGGACTATAAATCTCTCTCTCTCCTCTGCTAACAATGTGAACTGTTCGTGGATGCCTGCTTGGCTGCTCCTAGATGCACCCAAATCTGGTTGGGTCCTACTTTGAATTGAGTTTCCTTAAACTATTCTAGTACTGTCATATTCACATCTCTCTGTTTGGAAATTTGTTCTTTTTTGTGTAAGGAAAAAAAATACAAAAGAATAAGTCTTCATTGGTGTGACAGAACAAAGAACAAATTTTCTGTGCAATACTTTAATGTGGTCTTTCATTGATTTTTTCTTGGGTTGGGTTGCATATGAACTTAGACTTAGAATAGGCACATCAATGATCCAATTTTGTAAGGCAAAAGTGGTTGGATTGGAATTACCCGACACGAAACGATTTTAAAATTGACACGACTGATAAATTTATATAATAAATATATTATATTAATGTTTGATAATTATAACACATTAAGCAATTTTTTTTATAATAATACAATTGAAAATAACAACACATGGACATGGGATGAGATGAATTGAGAGGTCTAATTGGAGCTTACTGAATTAAAGTCACCCCTTCAAGGTCTGACTCTGACATGCCATGTATTTGATACCAGAGGGGCAATATGGAACCCACTTGAGATTTAACAGAAATGAAAATACAAAGACAAGTGGGTCAGCAGTTGGTCAAACACAGTGTTGGTTTTTTTTTTTTTGACAATAAACACACAACACACACAGGACTACTACTACACCACCACTTAAAGTGGTAGTGGAGTAGGGTCTTATACACACACAAACTCACCCCAAGGCTATCGATGTGGGATAGCCCCAGTCCCAACATCGTCGTCACAGACCGAGCCCACACAGACAGCGTGGGGCAGACGCGCGAGCACAGCAGTGTTGGTTTTCTTTATTGATAGTAGTTAAATATAAATTTGTGTTGTGGTTTCATTTCATGGCTGGTGAGAACTCACATGTTGGTTTGATTCCAAATCAAAATAAATTCAGTAGGTTTGAATTAAATATTTTTGATACAATTAGGTACTCTTGTCACATGTGCTTGTTTATGTTTACATAAACTTGGAAAATATCAAAAGAAATTGTGAGAATTTGTTTTTTGTTTTTTTTTTTCAACAGTCAAGAATGTTCGAGTTAGTTTACACACACCTCTACTAATTCCTTATCCGATTCAGTCAAATGTAGGTCATCTATTTCACGACTAGGGTATTCATGAGGGATCAAAATTAGGATATTCATAAAGAATAAATTCTTTATGTCTTAACCTCGAGAGGGCAGTCAAGATTCAAACTCATTGACTTTTAAGTTTAAAAAATTTGTCTATGTTACCACTTGAGTAAAATGGGTAAATCTATCCAATATTATATTTAGGAAGTTGAATTATCAACTTATAAAAGTATAACAATGGTCAAGATTAATTCAGTTTTCATCTATTTTGATCCAATGATACATAATTCATCCCAAAAAAAAAATTCCTACTAAAAAAAATCATATTCTCCGCACAAACCCCAGCATCATATTCTTCTCTCTCTCAATTTTTTTTAAAAATTTTGAATTGTGTAATTATATAAAAAAAATTTATATATTATATTATCAATTCGATTTATTTTGGTTACCGTGTCTCTTTAGACACGGATTATTGTTACTTGCTAGTATCATAATATTAGTAGACTTAACAAAGATGAAAGTATAATAATTGCCTTGGAAACTTGTATAATATGTGAAAATCACATTCGTAATTTCAAAAAAAAAAATCTAGGTTCATCAAAGAAATCAATTACAAATTTATGATTTTATATCAAAACTTTGGGAAAATTATGAAAACACCACTTTAACTATACCAAGATTGCAATATTTAATGGACAACCCTTAAACTTCAAACTATTGTTGAGTTGTCCCTTGGAAACCGGATCCAATGAAGTTAATATATTAGCCAACTTGCTCTTGGTAGCATATTTAATGCCAACTGCATTATGCATTAGTTTATACATATTTATTACATCACACCCTTGACATCATACCTTGATGCCCTGGCATCATAATTAAAGAAAACACTTCTGTACCGAGTTTTCACATTTCTGAATGGATTAATTATACTAAAAGTCCCCAAAGTATAAAATTTGTTTTATTTTGGTTCCTAATATTTTAATTGAATCATTTTGGTTCCCAATATTTTAATTGTATCATTTTGGTCTCTAAAGCATTGAATATGTTTCTATGTGATCTCTCAAGTAGATAACGTTCAAATTGTTAATGATTTTTTTATCATAAACTTGTTATGTGATACCTAAATATGGGCAAAAAATAATTTGGGTAGTTCTTGACAAAAAATATGAATATGAGTAGCTATTGACCAAAATTTGGATAACTTATGATCAAAACTATATAATTTTGGTAACTTTTTTATCAAAATTTGGGTAAAAATTTGATCAAGAGTTATTTAAATTATTATTTTTTATCTATATTTAGGTATTATGTGACCAGTTTATAATCAAAATCGTTAGCAATCTGAACGTTGTTTGCTTGAGGGACCACATAGAAATATATTTAATATTTTAGTGACTGAAATAATGTAATTGAAATATTGGTGACTAAAATAAGACAAATTTTATATTTTGGGGACCTATAATATAATTAACCATTTTAGTATTATACCGATAAGTGAAAAAAAATTAAAACATATTACGTTTTATTTTAAATGTCGACAAGTTTCACTTAAAAAATAGTAAGTGAATTCATAAAATTAGTGCACCTCAAAAGTTTATAAAATTTATTCAAAAAATATTGCTTTTTTTTTTTTTTTTTTGGTACCATAATCAAACCCAATATTTAAGTTGTTTGTACTCCAGTTCAAAAAGAAAAAAAAATAGGAAAAAAATACCAATAAGTCTTATTTTTCATTCTAAAAAATCATTAAACTTTATCATATTTACAATAATACCACCGGTGGTACCATAGCCTTTCGTACCAAAAATTAATACTCTTTAAGGTTAAGTTACAATTTTTTTGAGGTGTAAATTACAACTTGTAAAAGACATGATCGATCCTAGAAGATTGAGATCGATACCGAAAGTTAAAATTTTTAAAGGTCAATTTATAATTTATAAGGGAGAAATTACAATTACTCAAAGGAAGTACATGATCGATCATGGTCTTTCGTTGAACATTTATAACTTCTCTTTTTAAAAGTGTAATTTTACCATAAAAAATTATAACTTTCGGTACTATACTAAAAAAAAATTGGTACTAAAACGGCCAATCCTCCCTCTCCCACCAAACTTTTTTTATTTTTCTTTTTTTAATATCAAGCTACAATTTGAGATTTTTTTTTTTCATTTCACTTCAAAGAAAATGGGCTCACAGAGAGGCTTTGAACTTGTACCAACGAGTTGTTGGCGTAGTGGGTAAGAACTCAAATTTCTTCACTCAAAACTTGGGTTTGAGTCTTCATAGCTACGATAATTCGTTAGGACTAAACTTACTCTTTAGCGTTCAGAACACACGATAGGACTTTATCTTTGATCCCGACGTAAATACGATAAAATTCTCTACAAATAATTGTGTTGTACTGAATAGTAATGCTCCCTAACGACGCACATCATACTCTGCATCAAAAAAACTTGTAGTCTACGTCCACTGACCAAAAACACCCATTGGTGTCTAATCTCATCATAGCAACTACAATTTGAGTTAGGACCCAACCACTGCCGTATAAGTTGGATCGTAGACTTGATGGGATTTGGGTTAGTAGTTGTCTTAACGATGTTGTAGAATTTTTAAGTTGTGGGTCCCGAGTTTGAATTTCGTTTTCTCGCTCTTATAATAATGCATAGGGGTGGAGCTAGAAAGTATGCCTAAGGTGAACAATTTACATAAAAAAAATTAAATTTTTTTTCTCAATCAATAAAAATGAAAGAATATATTTTAAATTTACTGCATTGTATTCAATACTTAAAGATTCATAAAATACAAAAAATGTCAAACATTTGTAAATATAGTGTATTCACATATAAAAAAAAAGGCTAATTATAACTCTACACAACAAATAAGACTAACTGCATAAAAGATACTATAGTCTTTCTCTATGTAACCAATCAAATTATTAGTCATTGATTATTCATTCAATTATACAACCTAATTTTCATAATCTCTGATGAACCCGAAATTAACTGGGTCAGACTGAATGAAAATAAACCAAGAAGGCCCAAATGATCAGTATCCAAAAAGGAGCCCAACTCACCAGCCCCAAAAGAGACCAAGATGCCAACGCCCAAGGACACCAAAGGGGCAACGCCCAAAGGAGGGCACTACGGGCGCCGCCCAAGGGGTCACCCAAGGCCTAGGCGTCGCCCAAGGCCTATTCCTCCATCGTCCTCTTGACTTCGTCAGTCCACCTCAGTCCAGCCCAGTCCAGCATCCTCCTTCCGAAGGGATAGGAACACCAACACAGCTCAGGATCCTCCTTCGAAGGAATAGAAGCACGTGGGAAAGAATATCGGGATACACACGGAGATCTAATCCTACCTTAATTGTACTTACCAAAGTGGTAGAGTCCTCTCTTAATTGTACTTACCAAAGTGATAGAGTCTTCTCCATCACTCACCGCCTCACCAAACCTATATAATGTAAGTCATCTCCACATAGAAGGGCATGACCTTGAGACCTCTATAATTTGAGATCCTTACACACACTACATCTCCCTACACACATTGTTTCTCTCTTCTAAAGCATTGAAATTCTCTCGGAGTGCACTCTCCTGGTTACATTATTTATCAATAAAGATCTTCAGCCACCGCTGCCGTTCCCGAGAGTGGAGTAGGTCACCCGGACCGAACCATTATAAATCTTTGTGTTGACTCCATATTTACTGTTTTGTCATTGATCGCCTACTTATTCCTCATTAATTGCACTCTTACATATACTCGACTGTTGATCTTGCACGAAGACCAATTTGTGCATCATCAATCTCTATAACTTAAAAACCGAGTCTTTACATGTCAAAAGCTTATCTAGATATATAATCATAAAATATTCAAAGCACATTTAAAAGTTTATAGTTATTTAGGTATGAAACTATCTATCTATACTATTTATAAAAGCACCTAAAAGTGAAAAACTTTTATTTGACCAAAATAATCATAACAAAATAGCTAAGGTCAATCCTATTTTTGTTAGTTACTAACATTATTAAAGTATATGTAACTATGGACTATTGAAATTCTGAAGAAAAAAAAAATTGATAATGGTTGAGCTGCCATTTTAATGTCTTTGTAAGTATACTGCTAATAAAATTTATCTATAACTATCTATTTATATCTACGCCTACCCACCAACATTTCTACTACACATACTTGGACCATGTCTTTCCAAATTCCAATACATGTGGAGTAGCGGAGAGTCGGCAATCACACTGGTTCTGTCCTTTCCCATTCCTTCCGGCCTTTTGGTTTTCGCCAACAGTTTGGTGAAATGTTGAAGTATATTCAATCATTATTAATCCATACAGTAAATAGCAATAACCTTGTAACAGTGAGTGATCTACTTTTTCTTTATTTCATGGTTACGTCTTTATTTTTTCTAAGCCTAATAAGTAATTGACTCTTTGTCGAAGGTAAGGGGCATCCTTAGGAAAAAATTTGTTGTTTCCATTTTTTGAACTGGAGCACATATATAGGGTTGTGTAGACATGTTAATAATTATTTTTCTTGCACGTTTTGCAGCTTGATGGTGTTTTGGAATTGTCTTGTATTGATAAGAGGATATTCGCTAGAGTTTGCTTGCTTAAAATGTATTGTGATAACATTCTCCCATCGTGGTACTGTTTTCCATGCTTTTCTACGTTGGATAGGCATCCTCATTGTGCTGTCATAGCGATCTTAATATCACAACCAGCTTCTATGCCATAATATTGGAGTTTATGCAATATACGAGTTCTTGAGCAAGAAGATTGGAATTATGTATTTTTTATTAGACCCCGACCCTTTGACACCACTTGCTTTCTTACTGGCATATGTAAATATCATGCATGATTCATGTATTTTTTATCATGCAGGTCTGGAAATCTAAAACTCACTGTGTATGTATTCTTAGAATTTTTACTTTGTTGGGGGCATAAATTACAAAGGCAGAATTAATGTAACTTTTGAGTTATGTATTGTGGTTTCAATATATATATGCACTTTATATATATAGAATGGAAAATGCGCACAATTTGGATTTGTTTTCTTACCCTATTGTCATTAGGTACTTGCCATTGATTTTGTCAACTTGTGTCTTTATCATGTGGTAAATATGGTGTAGCTTCTTGCCAAGTACCAGTTGTATTTTATAATGTGAGAAATGGGTATTCTCCACAAAACTTAGTATTTAAACTTCTTTTGCTATCTGGAAGGTTCAACATGGTTACTTATGTGATATTGGCTGATTATTTCCTTTGAAAAAAAGTAAAATTCTTGCCTTATCTATGGTTATTGAATACTAAGAGTTTCAGAACATTTCCTTCTTCATTCTTCATGATGGGAGGGACAACAATCCATGGTTGAAGTTTTATCTAGCTGTGTTCAGATTTTTAATCTTTATTGCAACTATATTTTTTTTTCTTTATTATATGAATGGTTGGATTGTCCACCATTGTTGTACTTTCTCCCTCTTAATAAAAGTTTGATTTTCTTATAGAAAACTGATGGATTAGGCCAAAATTGGATGTCCATATCTAGGCATAGTTATTTGGGGAAAGAACAGCTGCATCTAGAAGACCCAAATATGGGAAAGAAATCAATTTTCTAAAAAGTCATTCTCGATCATTAGTCAGTCACATGAAAGTTTAGAAGTGCCCGCCTGATGAATTTCTATTATTCATCTTTGAATACAAGCCAGTTGATGTCATACAATGTTTTCCATGTTCAGTTTGTACATACTCATAACGTATTCACAATTCCTTCTCTTGTGTGTGTGTATAAGAGTGTGTGCTTGTAAGATGATCTATCTTTTAGTTTCTTTTGTCGATTGAAGAATGAAGACGTTATTTCATATCTCGAACGTTGAACACCTGTGACAAGGGTCATCTTTAGTTTTACTTTTATTCAAACTAATATTGTAACAAAAGAAACTAAGAGAAAGAAATAGAAATCAAGTTACATCTTTGACTCTTTTGGAATCTCTCGAAATTTAGGGTGGTCTGACCTCATTATTATTTAGTTCATGGGTAAGCCATCGCTGAGCTAAAAGTGATATAGGAAAAGGGGAGTTGGCAGGTGAAATGACTACCTCCACACATACCCCAAACAACTTTGATAAACTAGCCTTGTGACCAAATAGAAAAACAACGAGATTTAAATATGTTGGATTACACAAAAAAGAAACATCACATGATTTGATTAAGGCGAGAATGAAAATCAGCTATATGTTTATGGAAAGTGAGTCCTATATATCGCTATAAGTCATTGGTTTTCAAAATTATTGTATATTGTTGCACTCAAAATTCGCTTGACAAAACTTGTTTTAATTTATTTATCCATCAAACTTAAACCTAATCAAGGGTGGTATGAACTGATTTGACATGCAAATCAATGGATTTGATTATTGGGGTTTCTAACCAATAGCTAAAATTTGGTTATTGTTTAAATATGTAAGAAATATTTTAGGTAGAATAAAAAATGGTGCTATAATGATCATTTATGTGAACTGGAACCAAACATTAGGTGTGGGTTTGTTTAACATTTTTTAGCTGTAGGCTTTGTTTGGCATTCACCACTGTGATTGTTGTATATAATTTAAAAGTGGTGATTGGTGCAGTCTCTTCGAAGTTGTGTTTGTGTGATGTCTTTTCATTCCATGGACTGAGTATGATTCTGCTCTTCATCAGCCAATTTAGGTTAGACAACATTGTTATGTATTAATCATACATATGTATTATTATGGATGTGATTTTTTTGCATCATCATAATTGGGTGCAATTATATTTGGTTAGACCTTCACTATGCAAGTGACCCCGTCAAAGATGGTTCCACAATCAAATATATGTTGATATTTGTAACTTGTCCAAAAATAAAAAACTATAAATTAAAAATTATAATCAAAAATGGTCCACGTGAACACGTGTGTGCACAACATTTTTGAAAATTTCTATATGATCCTTTAATGATATTTTGATCAAGCTTATTATAAAAATTAAATTTTTCATGTACAACGTAAGTGTGCATGGACTAGTACTAATAAAAAATGATAGAGTCTGACACACTTAAATAAAATTATAATTATTTAAAATATACATAAGTAATATTTTTTTAAAAGAATTTTAGGATAAGCTCTCTCTCTCATTCTCACACCCACACACACACCATCATCAATCAAATTAGTCATACACCACTACTATGCAATGCAATTGAATTGGATCCTACCCCCAATTGGGAGACAGGTATATGTTTGGAAAATGTAGTAATGGGGTTGGTGAGTATATTTAACATCTTATTGGGATGGGTTGTCCATTATGATACACTTAATCATTAATGTGTAAATAAATATAGAATAAGATAAAAATAGTAATTTCGACTTTAGGGAATTTAATAGGGGGTGGAAATGAAGGTTTCTTTTACTAGCAATTTTTGTAAGTGAAATTGATGAATTAAGGCATGACTGCAAGATTTTAATTTTTTATTTTACTCCTTAAAATTGAAGACTCTCGTTTTGTACATTTATTTTTTTTTAAAAAAACCATTAATCATAGGCTCCGATTAGTGAATCTCATACAATTTTTCGTCTTTTAACATTTCATGTGCGATGTACGTAACCTAAGACGATTAATTTTTAAGAAGCAAAAATGTAACATTCAAAATTTTCACGAGAAAAAACAAAAAACAAAAAAAAAATTTCTTAAAAGATAAAAACCCAAATGTTATTCAAGACACGTTACTATCCTTTGAAAATTTTAAAGAGTCAATGTCATACTCTTTATCTTTGATTGAGTAAAGGAAAATTTTAAAAAATTTCTAGTGGCAAAATGTCATTAACCCTTCACTTAACTTGTATTTCCTTCCTTGGGGGTGCCAAACAAGCCCTAATTAACGTTGAGCTTTAGTGCTTAGTCTAAGATGGACAGTAATTACTTTCTAAAAAGTCAAATAGAAAATAAACACTTCAAAGATTGCGGATCTAAATCTTCTCTATTACTTTTTCACATAATTTCATTCAATGGTAGATTATTCACCGTGTATGAGTGAGTAGTCTACATATAAATAATGGGTCCCACGTAAATATATAACAAGTGATACTATTTAGTGAAATGCGTAAAAAAAATAAGAGAAATGATATTTGGACCTTATTTGAGGACCTTATTTAGATATTTAATGATGTACAACCATTGGATTGGTTGTGGGCTCCATCTAACATTGGAACTCACAACTAATCTAATGGTTGCATTGAAGTCACATCATTAGGTTCTTAAATAAGATCCTTAAATAAGAAAATACTATGTAACCCAAATTTGCATCCCAAACGAAGGGGATCATTGGATGAGTGGGTTTCATCAACTTTTTTAAATGGGACCCACTGATCCAATGTCCCCCTTCATTTGTGATGTAAATTTAGATTGTAGATTTGAGTTACATAGTATTGTTCAAAAAATAATATAGAGAATCACAAGACCGCTACCTTGTTGACTATATATAGTTTCAAAACATTAAATATTACCTTGTTACTATATATATAGTTTCAAAACATTAAATAGTTAATGCACTTTCTTTTTTTTAAGGATTTGGTATCTACAAGAATTTGGACCAGCTTAATATCAGAAAAGCTAACTAATCATGTTGTTAGAACAAAAGAACAAAGCCCACTTTGTTGAAGAAGGCCCACCTCGATGATAACCGGTCCAACTTGTAGATTCAAGTTTGCATCGTGTATGATGTATAGTCAAATTCATGTCGGCCTAGCCTATTTATTGAATCAGACAGATTCAGGTATCACTCGAACTCAGTATAACCAAATTTGTACCCAATGGTATTGTGTCAATCTCATGTTGGTTTGATGAATAGTGTTAGAAATTATCAAGCCTTAATTTACAACGAAAAAAATGGCAAGAATGCTTTGATTTTTTGGGTGAGGGAGTGGCCCGGTATAAGGGCTCACTTCAGCCGATAAGTGGTTGCAGATTCAAACTTCATCCCCTTTTCTCTTCCGTCTCCCATAAAGATAAAATATATACTAGTATCAAGACAAATTAATGTTGGTTTGAGATCCATTATGACCAAGTGTTTGATGACCAAATTTATCAATTAAGTAACTCACACCATTTAAAGTTTTAAACACTTCTTTAAAATAGACTAAAATTTTAAATAATAAATTATATAAGTATTACTTAATACTGAAAATACTAGTTAGTAAGAATTTTACCCTCAAATGATTTGATCTCAATCTATTTTACACTCCAACTTTTCAACACTCACTATTCCATTGTCGCCACCATAACCCCTCCCCACTCACTATTACTACTAACACCGCTACTACCATAGTCACCATCACCACCACTATTACTATTACTACCACTACCATCTTGCCACCACTACTCTCATCACTATCACAAATGACATCACCACCCCCTCATCGCCACAACCATCACCCAATACCATTATCTCTATTGTTGCCACCACTATCACCCTTCGTCTATCACCCCATATTTGCCATCGTGGCCACTCAACAATATTCGTCATCGTCGCCACTACCACTATCACTACCGCTATTGTTGTTATCATTAATGTCACCACCACCTACCTTCGTCATCGTCACTATTATCACCACTATCACTTTACCATATCCACCATCGTCGCCATCCTTACTACCATCACTACATTCCACTTTCACCCCCACCAGCTCCACTACTCCTTAATAACCACCACCACTCAATTACCTTACCTCACCACCCACTTACACTCACTATTGTCTTCAACATGCTTACCTACCATTTCACCACCATCAACCAACCAACCACCATTGTATCTATCATTTCCCCATGACCACCACCCCACCATAACCATCGTCACTACCAATCTGTTGTCGCTAGCACCCTCACCCCACCACAATTATTGTCACCATTATCACTCTTCACCGTTGTCAATATTCCAGCACAACCACTCCACCACCGTTACCACCATTATCCTATCCCACCATCACCAATCATCTTACAATCACCATCGTCACCAACTTTGCCATTACAACCATTACTATAGTATGACCACTGCTGCCCTGCCTCACTCACCATGGTAGTGGGAATGATGGTGGCATGGGGGTAATAAGTTGTTAAGATAGTAGCGGTTATGACTATGGTTGAGAGACAAAGGTGGTGGTGGTAATAAGTGGTGGTGTTAGTGATGGTTAAGGAATGGTGGTGGTGGCTATAGCATAATAGATGACAACAAGTGATACAGGTGGTGTGATGGTGGAGAAAGTAATGGTGCATTGATGGCAATGACGACAATGTTATGTGTACGACAATACTAGCGATTGTGAAATAATTAAAAAATTAATGGTTAGAACAAAGTAATTATAATGAGATGATAAAATCGTTGAAATTGTAAAACAATTAATGAGACTCGAATTCAAGTTGCATATGATGCCGAATATCTCATTGAATTATTCATTGTAATTTTTAAAACTCCATCCTCTTTTCCCCCAAATAGTGCTTACTAATATTCATAAATTATATATATATATATATATATATATATATATATATATATTTTTTTTTTTTTTTTCCTTTTCGAAATAGGAAAGAAGAGCTCGTCGACGCATTCCATTTCGATCTCCTAAAAAACCTACCTTTTCACCACCTTGCAGGTCAGTTTGTTACACAAAAATATTAATTATAAAAAAAAAAAGATAAATAACAAAAGGAAATCACACACACACACCACCAACAACAAGAAGACGAAGAAAATTGTATACTCTCTCTCTCTCTCTCTCAAACTATCTGTGTAATTTCTCTCTCTGCATCTCTCCTCTCTTAAAAGCACACAACACACATTCTCTCTCTCTATCTCTCTCTGTGTCGTCATGGTTAGCGCCAATCGGCACAACCTTTACACCGTTTAAAACCCTAATTTTCTCTCTCTTCACACTATACACTCGCTGGATCACCCAAAAAAACAAACCTTTATTCTCCACTTTAATTAAATATCAGCGCTAGTCTTTTGCAATTTTTTTCTCTATCGATTTTGTGGTTTGATCGGTGGATCTGTGGGTTTTTAATTTTATTGCAGAGAAAAATACTAAAAGAGAAATTGGAGGTGATTTTGAAGGTTGGAATATATGTCCCTCAATCAATCAAGGGCTGAGAAGAACGAGGCACCACAGTACAGAAAAACGGGACGAACCGGTAGCTTTAATCAGCAGAGGAACTCTGGTTATAGCGGCAAGGGCGGCGGTGGCGCCACCGCCCTTCCCACCTCTTCGTCTTCATTATCATCGAACAGCAGGTAAATTGGCGCAAACTTAGGGTTTCTTATTTTGATATTGCGTATGTATATATGTGTATATACTGATATTCTGAAATTAGGTGTTGTGGTTGATTTTTGTTTTTTGTGACGGTAAATTTTTTTTTTTTGGGTTCTGTTAGCTTTAAGAAGTCTAACAATGCACAAGGAGGGCAATCTAGAGCAAGCATTTCGAGTCTGAGTTCGGATTCCAATACTGTTTCTGTTACCCGTAGTGTACAGAATGGTGCCCATATTCAACCACCCTTACATGGTATGTGATTAAACAAAGTACTTTTTCTTTGTTTTCATTGGCTCTGTTGTTAGTTTGCTTTTTAAATTGGTAATTGAATTAATATTTGCTATTTTGGGTATCGAATAGAAGAATTAAAAGAATAGTATTTACTGCTACTTATCATGGGCTTCGATCTTTTACAGAATCTTGATATTGTGCTTTGGAAATTGTGATTGTAATTTGCATTTTGATTATTGTGTTATTTTGTACGTTTTTATTCTTGTTGTAGGAGCATCTGATGCACCAGTCACATGTGTTACTGTGAAGCCTACAGATGTTTTGACTCAGAATAGCACCCGACCTGTTCCGAAGGCTCCATCTTCTAATGCTTCTACTGTCATGTCTGACACAAAGGAGCCCACAACCCCTGCCAAAGGTATGCCTAGCTGGTGCTTGATATGGTTTTGTGGTTTTCATGAATTATAAAAATATTTTAAATTTTGCCTGTGCTTCTCGTTGTTGGTTTTCTCATTTATGTTTGCTAATACCATTTTATAATGGCTTAGCTCCAGGTGATCCACCTAGGTCATTTCCTCTTCAGTTTGGTTCGATAAGTCCAGGTTTCATGAATGGAATGCAGGTTTGTTTGTACACTTTTTCACATCAAAAGCTCTTTGTAATTTCATGAAGCTTAATTGTTTTTCCCTATTGTCCTGCTAATTGTAGAAGGATTGTGTTTCTGTTGTGTTTATAGATACCTGCCCGAACTAGTTCAGCCCCCCCCAATTTGGATGAGCAGAAACGTGACCAGGTTCGTAGTTTTGTTCCCCTCTTGTCTGCCTTTCTGAATGAAGAAGTGTTTCAGCTCCGATGTATTATGGTGTATAGAATCATTCTTCTTATGTCTCCAGTGTAGTCAAGGCTGGAAAGATTAATTCAAACCAAGTTTAATTCCATTATGTAACATAGGAGATTGTTCCACATAGAATTTATTTGGCAGGGTCTGACTTGTTTAGTAGACTTGGGTGGATCACAGCCGACAAGTGTCTTTTGCTTCCAATACTTGATCATTGTCGGGGGACCTTGAATCGACATGGTTTAATTAATAAGTAGGAGAAGGCATATCATTAGTGATTGTACACCATGTAGAATATAGTGACACCATTACCAATGATTATGTTGGTTGACCCTCTGCCTCTCTTCGGTGATTTTTTCTCTGGCAGGCTCGCCATGATTCCGTAAGAGCTGGGCCCACATTTCCAATTCCATCCATTCCCAAGCAGCAGTTGCCCAGGAAGGATGCAGGAACTGGTGATCAATCTAATACTGGTCAGGCTCATCCAATGCCTAAGGCCAAAAAGGATGTGCAAGTTTCAGCTGCACCCCACGTGAGCCAAACTCAGAAACCATCTGTACATCCTATTCCGGGGATTTCTATGCCAATGCCGTTTCATCAGCCACAGGTTCCCATTCAATTTGGTGGCCCGAACCCACAAATTCAGTCTCAGCGCATGACAGGTACTTCATTGCCGATGCCAATGCCAATGCCTTTGCCAATGGGTAATCCACCTCAGGTGCAGCAGCCGGTATTTGTTACAGGTCTTCCACCCAATCCAATGCAGTCTCAGGGAATTTTCCATCAGGGCCAGAGCTTGACTTTCTCATCTCAATTGGGTCCTCAGCTGCCTCCTCAGTTGGGCAATTTTGGAATTAACAGCACTCCACAATTCTCTCAACAGCAAGCAGGCAAATTTGGTGGTCCTCGTAAAACTGTCAAGATTACTGACCCAGTCACTCATAAAGAGTTTAGACTTGATGAGTTATCAGGCCAGAGGTCACATCCTAGTGTGCCACCTCAATCCCAGCCTACTCCTTCCTTTTCACCTGCTCATCCAATTAATTATTATCCTAATACATACAATTCCAGTTCTCTTCCTCTGACTAACATAACTTCCAGTTCTCAGGCACCAAGATTTTATAATCAGGTTAGCCAGGGCCCACCAACTGTAACTTTTGTGAACCCATCTGCCCTTAACTCATTTTCTGTTAATAAAACTGGCGGCTCAGTGCATAGCATAGCCGAACCATCACGTTTGGAACATTCCCATGATGTTCATCATGTAATATCCTCACCTCCATCAACTTCTATACAGGTGACTGTAAAACCAGCAGCTGCCGGACGTGGAGAAAAGGTTGTTGACTCATCACCTTCAGTAAGCTCATCTGCTTTTGGAACGAGTGAATCTCCTAAACTGCCGAAGGTACAAGGGGAAGCAAGGCCAAGTTATCCTCAACGGGATTCTGAGACTTTACCTCAAGGCTCTTTACAGCAATCAAAATCCAGTACCGAAACAAAGTCTACATCAATGCATGTGGCAAGTGAACAGTCCGTTGTTGTATCTGGTTCTGTTTCTGTTGAGATCCCTTTACCCAGCTCTTTGTCTCCTCCTCCTGTTCTTGCCGAGTATTCTGCATCAGGACCAACCAGTGGTACCGGTGGTGCACGAAGGGAAATGGTTAGGTCTGACTCAATTAAAGATCCGCCAAACAAATCTGACAACGAAGGACATTCCCTCCCGCAGAATCAGGTATAGTATCACTTCTGTTGTATGATTTGTTTCACCAAATGTCCAGTTTTAGGGAGTTTATCACATTATGAGAGCAAGGATTTTCTTGCCAATATTTGTAGGTTGGACAGTCTACTTCTGTTTCGAGCTTGCCTTCTCAGTCTTTCAAAGATACTACTTCTGTTTCGAGCTTGCCTTCTCAGTCTTTCAAAGATACTACTTCTCCCGAGTGTGGAATTCCTGAAAAAGTAGAAGCTAAAACAACTCTTGCTTCATCTGGAACACGTGGGAATGTCTTGGAAACTGATGGGGGCCCACCGGCAGCTATTTGTGTTGCCACTCCTGATGCTTCTAACGAGAGAAATAATCATGCTGGGGAAGGCACATGTGAGTTATCAAAAAATTTTGGTGCTGGAACCAAAGTTGATACTTCTTTGAATTGTGAACAACCAAAACTTGAAACTGTGGGAACCAAAGAACAGGAACGAGATGCTAACAGTTTTGAGACAAGTTCAGAATCTGTTTCCGTTGGGCCTTCGGAAGTTGCTACTCAAATAGAACAGAGAGCTGTTCAGGGGGTAACAACTGCTGGCTTTGAGGTTGGATCCACAGAAACTGCACAGAGAAAGCTGAAAGAATCTGTAGGCCATCCCACAGAAAAGTCCACCTCCACAGTGCAGGATGCCCTAAATGCAAAACTTTCCCCATCAGGTCTCGGTTTGCTTACAATTTCCCAGGGTGATGAGACTTCATCCTTGGATGCTCCTTTGACTAGAAATAATAGCATTTGTAGTGAAGAAGTTGCTGGAACAAAATCAGGAGATCAGCAGTCACTTCCTGTTTCAATTCCATCCCTTTCAGAAGCAATTTTGAATTGTGAAGGCGAAGATACTGATCAAATAGGTTCTGACGTGGATTCTTTTTCGGGTTCCGGTTTAAAGGATAAACTCTCGCTGGAGTCAAATAGGGCAAAGAATAGTATCGCTAGTACAAAAAAGAAGAGAAAAGAAATGCTACTAAAAGCTGATGCTGCTGGTACAACTTCTGATCTTTATATGGCATACAAGGGTCCAGAAGAAAAGAAAGAAATTGTCACCTCTGCAGAAAGTATGGAAAGCAGTTCCGGTATTAGTTTGAAACAGCTATATGGTGATGCTTCTCAGGAAGATGATGTATTTAGTGAAAGAATTGATCAGAGTAAAGCTGAGCCTGATGACTGGGAAGATGCTGCTGACATCTCGACTCCGAAATTGGAAACTTCTGGTAATGGGAAGAACGATCACGGAGGATTAAAACATCATGGTGAAGATGAAGTTGGAGTAATGGCCAAAAAGTACTCTAGGGATTTCCTACTGAAATTCGCGGAGCAATGTATTTACCTTCCAGATGGTTTTGAATTTACATCTGATATAGCTGAGGCCTTGATGGTTTCTAATTTTAATGTTCCTCGTGATACATATCCTAGCCCTGGAAGAGTTATTGATAGGCCAACAGGGGGATCTCGCCTGGACCGTCGTGGGAGTGGCATGGGGGATGATGACAAATGGAGTAAACTACCCAGCCCACTTGCATCAGGACGGGATATGCGGCTGGATGTTGGTTATGGGGGAAATGTAGTAGGGTTTAGGCCTGGCCAAGGGGGGAATTATCCTGGCCAAGGGGGGAATTATGGTGTTCTTAGGAACCCTCGTGCACAGACTCCCGTTCAGTATGTCGGGGGCATCCTATCTGGGCCAATGCAGTCCCTGGGTTCTCAGGGAGGTGTGCAACGAAATGGCCCTGAATCTGACAGGTGGCAGCGTGCAACTGCTTTTCAGAAGGGTTTAATACCATCTCCTCATGCTACGTCACAGGTAATGCACAAAGCTGAGAAGAAGTATGAAGTGGGTAAAGTAACTGATGAGGAACAGGCCAAGCAAAGGCAGTTGAAAGGCATCCTAAACAAGCTAACTCCCCAAAACTTTGAAAAATTATTTGAGCAAGTTAAACAAGTAAACATTGACAATGCCATCACCCTCACTGGAGTGATCTCACAAATATTTGATAAAGCTTTAACGGAACCAACGTTTTGTGAGATGTATGCTAACTTCTGTTCTCACCTTGCCGTAGAGTTGCCTGATTTGAGTGTAGGCAGTGAAAAGATTACATTTAAGAGATTACTTCTGAACAAGTGCCAGGAAGAATTTGAGAGAGGAGAAAGAGAGCAAGAAGAAGCTAACAAAGCTGAGGAAGAAGGTGAGGCCAAACAGTCTGTAGAGGAAAGAGAGCAAAAGAGAATCCGGGCACGAAGACGGATGTTGGGTAATATCAGACTAATTGGTGAGTTGTACAAGAAGAAGATGTTGACAGAGAGAATTATGCATGAATGTATAAAGAAGTTGTTGGGTCAGCATGAGAATCCTGATGAGGAAGATGTGGAAGCATTATGCAAGTTAATGAGCACAATTGGGGAGATGATTGATCATCCTAAAGCCAAGGAACACATAGATGTATATTTCGATGGGATGGCTAAATTATCAAACAACATGAAATTGTCTTCTAGGGTGAGGTTTATGTTGAAGGACTCAATTGATCTGAGGAAGAATAAGTGGCAGCAGAGGAGGAAAGTTGAAGGGCCGAAAAAGATCGAGGAAGTGCACAGGGATGCCGCTCAAGAACGGCAGGCTCAGGCTAGCAGGCTTGCTCGTGGTCCAACCATCAGCTCTTCAGTCAGAAGGGGTCAACCTATGGACTTTGGTCCGAGAGGGCCAAATATGTTACCCTCTCCAAGTGCTCAGTTTGGGGGTTTTCGTGGGGCATCTCCACAGTTCCGTGGTTATGGTGCTCAAGATGTTCGTTTTGAGGATAGACATTCTTTTGAGAATAGGACCTTGTCGGTTCCCCTACCTCAAAGACCAATTGGTGATGATTCTATTACCCTTGGGCCACAAGGTGGTCTTGCCAGGGGGATGTCCATTAGAGGACAGCCATCAGTACCAAGCACTCCATTAGCTGATATGCCGAGTCCTGGAGACTCCAGAAGAATGACAGGTGGGGTGAACGGTTACAATTCTGCATCAGAGCGGACAGCTTACAGCTCAAGGGAGGATCTCATTCAGAGATACGTCCCAGAAAAGGGTGCCAGTCTGTCTGCTTATGACACTCAAGAGAGAAATATGAATTATGGGAGCAGGGATATAAAGAATGCAGATCATAGCTTCGATAGATCTCTGCCAACTTCACCACCCACACGAGGTCCGGGACCAGCTTTGACGCAAAATGTCTTGTCAGAAAAGGTGTTTTCTGAAGAACGTTTGCAAGATATGTCCATGGCGGCAATTAAAGAGTTTTACAGGTATGGTCTAGTCTCTTGTATTGAAATCAAACTATTGACAATATGCCATAGGTTGCTTTCTTTAAATTTGCTCTTTCTTGAACTTCTCACTGATCACCTCATGTCGTTATCATTGAGATATCCAAGTACTATATCAGACGACTATTTAAGATCCAGCAGTGCTATATGCGGATTGAAATCAAAAACATTGATGAAACATATTAAATATCACAATATATTAGCTAATATATTTCTGAAGATGTTGGTTAAGGAGGGGGATGGCAGAAAACGTAAATATGGTGATGAAAGAAGCGGGATATGGTTGAATCCTTGAAATCCAAGCAGGATCAAAGTTACAAGGCATGATAAAGAAGTGTCCGCTGTACATAAAATTCAAAAGGATACAATGCCTGTCACACTACATAATTGTAGGTGATTTGACCTATTAGGACCCTACTATCATCTATGAAAGTAATAGTGGCCTTGAAATTATGATTTGGCCATTTGGAGATATGTCCAAATTTCACTATGTCAGCAACCTAGGTTTCTCGATTGGGTATTAATAGGCTACGAGGACCAGAATATGTGATGAAGGAAAGAGAGAGATGAGGGAAGTTATGAACAGCAGCAAAAGATGCTGCTGCTGCCTCCTTAGCCTCAATTTTGCCATAGTTGTGGCACAGTCGCTGCCTTCTCCTCCTCCTACATCTCAGTCGTTGTTGTCTATTCTACTTTTTTAAGACTTGTGAGAATATTGTTGAACTTGTGGTGGGTAATGGAAACATGCTTTTCTTTCATTTTATATAGCTAACTGCTTGTAAATAAATGAATTGAGTTTTTGTTTTATTGTTAACACGAAGAAAAGGTTGTTTTGGTTGGGGGGGGGGGGGGGGGGGGGGGAAATAGAGACGAAAGGTTGGCAGAGAGCAGAGAAGGAGCATGATTTTGAAATGATAGAAAAAGAAAAAGAAGGCCTCAATGCATATTTTCAATGTGCAGAGGGAAAGGATGAGAGATGAATGGGAGGGAAGGCGCATGAGCCTCGCAATATACATTGAAGACAGAACTAGATAGACACACAAGAGAAGGGAAGTGAAAAAGAGAAACAGGGAGTATGGAACATAGAGAGGGGGATAGGATCAACCTCTCAAGTACTATTGCAAATGGATCCAAAGAATGGATAAAAAGGGAGAACTGAAATGTGAATTATTTTACTCTAAACTCTTCACCAATATCTCTCCTATAGCACATATATATCGGTACAAATAAACATAGTGGCCATGTAAAGCCGGTGTCCGAGTTTGAGTAGACTCCAATTGACCAAATGCTGGACTGTACCATACACAGTGAATCTGGATTCTTACAATAAGTCCAAAAAGCTGACTCATTTCATAATTTATTCAATTTTTTAATGCAAGGGGTAGAGGGAGTCAAATTAAGTTTAAGGGGATAGTAAGAAAGAATATGATAGCCTGTAGGTTAATTGAAAATATGACCTTTGATACAAGACAAGATTCATGTAATCGATCCCAAATGATTGCTACAATGCTTTGTTAAGTTGTTGAGTTGACCTCTTAACGCCTAAATCAACATAATTTAAAACATGGTAGCTACCCTCATGTTAAATATTTTGTCATCTTATACAACAACGTCACTTGGACCTTGCTTACATCATTAATGCTAATATTTCTGAGAAGAAGCAACACATAAGATGGGAATGGAGCACAGTCCCTTGGGCAAAATCAGTTGTGGTGGGCAGACTTCTTAATCTGGGTTGGTTTTGTACTGCCAAACTGGTCTTTTCATGTGCCCTGTTTTTTTAAGGCTGTTGTTTTGTTATCTTTACATACTCTCCCAGCTTTGGTTTTAGGCTACGTTGCCTGTACATTTGTATGGCGATATATGAACAAAAGAATGCAAACAAAATTTTGACATGAAGACCATAATGAAATCAGAGTCTTAGTATTTAGTGCACATGTACAGACACAAGCGTGTGTGTATGCACATCATTATTAATCCCTCTTTGCATCCCCTTTATTTATTCAATTGAAACACTCATACTTGATTCGAGAACTGCTGATGTTTTAGACAATCACTGTTCTTCTCCAGCTCTGCCGCATAGATTCTGGATTCTTATAGCTTCGTTGAAAGTCAAAGTAAAAACTTCAAAATTTTAAGCAGTGGATCAAAAGTATATCAAGATAACAATTGTGTTTCAGTATTGTTATTGGTTCTAGATTTGAAAGATCTGATAAAATTGTAGTTGGAGAAACCTATAATTATCAACTTATGTGGATCTTTGATTGGAAGAGCTTTACTAAAGGAAAGATTTTTAGGGAACATAATTCTATATTTTTCTGTCCATTTCTCTTGTTATGTTAGAATTAACTATATAGTATGTACATGCATTGATGATTTGTGCATGGACTTGATATATGATGCACATGGAGGGAAAGCAGGGGATTCAAAGACAAATTGACTCTTAAGATTTGAGTGAAAGGGGAAGAACATGGGGTAAGATAACAAGACATGTTAAATGGAACTTAATTCTTAGCATTACTTACTGCCTCCCCACTCATCACTCGATCTTCATCTGTTTATTGGATGGTAAACCATCTCATACATAGGGCAGACTGCATAGCTGGGCTGTTAGTTTCGTGTATATTTATACGAATGTTATTCGAACAGTAGATAAAACCATCTACGGTCAGAGCAGGGAGGGTCAACTTTTGTGCCAAAAAGCTGCTGAGGGGTTCTATTCCATATGGAGGTGGATGGAAGCCATTTAAGTACATAGAAAGGGTCTGTCTGGCCAATTAACGAATTTGCATTGCTGATAGATTTTCAGATTTTCCCGAAACAGTGTATTTCTAATTTGGTGTTCAGGCCTAAAGTTGTCTACATGCTTCAAATCTTTGGAACACTGCAAGTTAGAAAAACATAGGGAATACATATCCTGGGATAGGCGCAGAGCAAGGTGAGGCAACCATAATTATGAAGTGTTTTCTGAGAGACAGGAGTTACTACTGTATGTTTTAATAGAATAATATCTACTGGGTACTCCAACATGACAATCATCAGTCGGTGGATTCCACGGCTAAAACGAATTGGTTCCACCTTAACCTGGACAAATCTTTGTTTACTTGGGTTTAGCTGATGCAGTTTAGTGCACTTCCAATTGAAGATACTCTTTGTCACTTGGTAAGGGTCATGAATGTCATCTACTCATGTATGTCAAATAGAAACTTTCTATGTACTTTGAATGACAGCAGGTTCCATTGTGGTAATTGAAGTCTAATAGCTCTGGTGTGAACTTTGCTATAAATGGGTTGAAGTGTGCAACTATTGTTGTGTACCTCTCGAGTATCTACTCAGTTTAATTTTGCCCTTTGATGTTGACTCGCTGACGTAAAATCGTATGACCATTTAGGTTGGGAAAAAAGGAAGAAACATCCAATGGGTGAAAGAGTACATCATTTGTATTTTTGATTTTATTCTGTTTATTCAGACCATTACTTTTTGGGTTGTGCTTTGCTTCAAATGGTTGTATGTAGAGTTACAAACTTTTGGAATGGGTGGATACACGCACCCTTGTTTGCTAGGCAATTATTTTATTTTATGCATATTAATTGTATTTTGAATGTAAGGCTTTGTTGAGTTCAGAATTGTGTTTTGAATGTCCAGCGCGAATGATGAGAAGGAAGTTGCTCAATGTGTTAAAGATTTGAATGCGCCCAGCTTTTATCCCTCGATGATATCTCTCTGGGTCACTGATTCTTTTGAGAGGAAGGACATGGAAAGAGATCTTTTGGCTAAGCTTCTTATTGATCTTGCAAATTCTCAAGATGTAATGATTAGTCAAGATCAGCTGGTTAAAGGGTAGGCACATGACTAGACTGCTTGTGATGAGTATAACTAATTGTAGTTGTCTGAATTTAAGTTGCATCTCTGTCTGACTGAGTGCTGTTGTATTTTGTTTGTCCAGGTTTGAATCTGTTCTAACTACGTTGGAGGATGCTGTAAATGATGCCCCGAGAGCAGCTGAATTTCTGGGTTCTATATTTGCCAAAGTGATATTGGGAAACGTAATTCCATTTACAGAAATAGGTCAGTTAATATACGAAGGTGGGGAAGAGCAAGGACGTCTCGTGGAAATAGGGCTTGCTGCTGAACTTCTTGGAAGAATATTGGAGATAATTGAATCAGAAAAAGGAGATTCTGCATTGAAAGAGATCTGTACAAGCTCCAATCTACAACTAGAGAATTTCCGTCCTCCAGGTTCTAACAAATCTTGGAGACTAGATAAGTTTATGTAGAGAGTAGTGATGCTCATTGTTATCTGATCAGAAGAAATTTGAGGTCTAGATCGTTAGGTTTACCTTTCCAATATGCAGAAACATATTTTCTTTATGGGTGGGTGGGGATTTATATATGGTTTATCTTCTTGTTCTAATATTATTATTTCAAAAATTTAACTGCAATTGTGAAAGGTTCGATTGAGCATCCAAATTTTAGCTTCTGAATCTGTTCACATGGCATACATTTTGTTTTATTTTAGCGTGGTTGATTGCTGTATCTGCCATTGTGTTTCATTCCCTTTCTGTGGAGGATGATTTACGGTAAGCTATGTAATGAGACGGTCTTTTGTCTCCCCTTGAAATTCTTGCACTGCCAGGACAAAGTTGGTTCTAACTTTATTTGCCATTTGTATTATACTTCCCCCCACCTCTCTGTGTGTGTGGGCTCATGCGCTTCTGTTAGTATTTTAGACAAATTGATAGGATCAAAAGACTTATGGATAAGCCTATCAGTCGTGTCAGGTGAAATGACTGGATTTGTGTTAAAAAATATTTTATTCATACTCAATTCATTTATTAATTCTTGTTTAACGAATCGTATCATATCAGATTCGTGTCGTGTATGAATCATGTATAATTGGTATATAAACGAGTTGTGTCGTTTATTTCTTTTGATTTGTTTCATCGATGCCCGACTCATTTATGTGTCTTTTATTTCTTTTGTTTTGTTTTATCCATACCTGACTTATTTATTAATAATGTTGTGGCAGGTCATGTCATATTTTTATGTCATAGTTATGGATATTCATGTTTGTATTGCCACAACACATTGCAGTAATGTACATATTTTTATTATTAATTTTTAAAAAAAAAGGATGTGGGACTTATAAAGTTGAATTTTACTTTATATAGTATTTGTATAGTTTTGGTCAAATTCTTCAAAAGCTGAATCATTTGGTGCAACTCATGCAGTTCCAACACAGTTACTGACTCAGAATTTCAACACAAAGTAGTTGTAATGAAAGAGCAATGAAAGCAAACAATCTGAGTCCTACATTTTCTATTCAACAGACTGTTATGGGGGTTGTGGTCCTTGTGGATGGAAATCCAATACAACTCACAGAAATACTTCTCCATATAAACTTTAAACACTCTAATCATTAATTAAATCCAATAGTGTATAGAGATCTGTACATGAACAACCATTTAAGGTAAGAATCTGATTATAAATAATTCCAAAAAGCAACCATGAAAGCATATATCATAAGGAAAATGGCTTCATATACACATCGAACGGCTCGCAAGAAGTCAACTGTGGCTCCTGTTAGGAAATAGAACATAGCAGAAAATTGTTAGAAATTTTGTCTTGCATGCATCAAATTAAAGAATAAATACATCATAAAATTGCCAGTGTTCTGATAAGCTGGTCCTAAACAGAGGAGAGTTTATGTAGGTTCATGCCAGAGAGGTCTTTCTAGCATGTTTGAGAATTCTGTGTTTGCATTTCACAAATTGCTTTCCATTTGGTAAATTTGAAACCGCGGGTTCTTAAATCGACAACCAAACTATAAACACTAGAAAGAATCTGTTTTTTTTTTTCTTTCTGATATTTCAAGTCAATTAGATAGAGTTTCTCAAAATCGTTCCTCCATGTTCTCTTGATCATTTGCACAAGTACGTTGATTATACCTGTAACTGTGCATGTGCCACAATGTATGCATGCGAAATGTTTATGACTGATCTCTCGATGTAATATATTTGTAATTACTATGGCCAATACTCCCATGTATGGAGGGGCATCATGTACTCTATCATAAATGCACCAAAGAGTCCATTGCTCAAAGGGAAACGGACAATTTACTCGAAGCGATTTATATTTTAACAAATTTTTGGACTAACCGATGAAATGGGCAACATGGACTCTATAAGAAGGGATTCAGGATTGTCAGGCAACCGAGACCTTTGTCTTGATGTCTCAGCATGGATCAGTGCTTGTATTACATTAGTGATAAATCAATTATAACAACACGAGGCAATACCTGTGTAAACCCGCCACTGAGACTACCTCCTGTCAGAAGCATGGTGAGGAGAGACGTCATTGCACCACCACCACCACCACCACCTCCCTGGTCATTTCCCGCCCCTCGGATGGCAGAACGCATAGCAGTCAGCATGCTTCCATATGTAGTGGCATGTCCACGCTCAATAGCTTGAATGAAACAGAATGTCATGGCACCTGTCGAAGTGATTCTTGATAGAGCCTAATCACATAAAATAATTAGTTTGGATATTCTATTTTGACCGAGTTAAAAGACTTGAGAAATAAACACTTGAAAAAGGCTTTAAGAAACTCACAGAGGTATCAGCAGAGGTTTGATCATCATCACACCCACTGAAGGAAATGACTTCACCACCATTCGAACTTTTCAATACACCTGATCGAGGCCGATGATCCTCCCATATATACTGGCCACTCCTACTTTCCAGAACATGGAGAAATATAGATATAATGAGAAATGAGAAATTTGTAGAAAAAGGCATTTGCAATTACTATTAATCTCCCAGGGAAGGGGAAAGATTAATCTCATTTGTGAAATGATATGCCTAATGCCACTACCATGGGCACTAATGCTATATTCCCAGGCAAAAGAAAATCATCAGAGACATTTATAACAATTGAAAATTTAAGAAACAGAAACATGTAGAAAACCTTTTAAAGGTCCACCTCAACACATGACCAACATGTTTGATTTCCTTGGTATTTTTGCAACAGTTTCCCACTTCTAATAACTGGCTAAAAAGAAAACAAAACACTCAAATCATCAATAACATCATACTAACCCACCTGTTCATTCGGCAAAGGAATGGTAAATCTAGAACAGTGCCACTATGGCAAGCATCTATTATTGCATGAAGCTTAACCCCATAAGGAAGAGGTCTCACAATTGCTGCATTGATTTCATCATCAACAATCATACCCTGTGTTTCGAAGTCCAGGGGGCATAAAGTTTCATCATATCCATCAACTTCATCACCATTGAAGTTTCTTTGCCTTGAACCATGACCAGAATAGTGAAATAACAAGGAGTCTCCAGGTTGACAACCTTGTATAAGCCAAAAAAATGCCATTCGCATGTTTTGTTTGGTTGGAATTTTGTAGGGATCAGTTTCTTCTTCTGCATTTTGAATTGAAACAAAAGTATCAGCAGCAGATGTGTTCACAAAAAACAATTAGATAAAGATGTAACACAAAGAAGTGGATCACTACACAATGGAGTTACAAATTTTCTCAGATTCTTGCAGTCAAAGGCTAAGCTGAAAAAGGAATTACACAAAATTATTGGTAGAAAGAAATTGAAAGGTTGCAGAAATACTAACCCACTTGGACATCATTGCAACCACATTTTAAAAAGAAAACTTGCTCATGCTTTATTTTTAGTCGCCAAGAAACTGGAATAAATTGACCACAGAACCTCACAATTCATAGCACAAGTTTGGATCGTGTCTTTACCTTTTTACCATAAATGTTTTCCACAAATAAAAGAATTTAATTTCACCTGTTTTCCTAAATTGACCTATCTCGGTAACAGAATTAATTGGAGAATGCTTGACCAGCTTGTCCAGTGACATCCAAACAAAGTAAGTTGCTGACACAAAAAAGTCAGCTCCAACTGGAAACCGCTGAATACTTTCAGGAACACTTCCTTGCTTCCCCTCTTCAATAACAGAATGAGCATCCAAACGAAGTAATCTACTCGCTGAAAAACATTGCTCCAACTTGGGGCAGAAAGTAAAGGAAAGTGGTAATTCACTTTCACCGACACTTTACATCAAAGGAAACTCAATTGATGTACTGACAAGCCACAGATTTGATTCAATTTTGTTAAAATTATCATCCTCCTTATACATTAAAAAGTTCAATCTTTTAAGATGACGCATTTTGATGGAAAAGTAAGAATATTTCTTCTTCACAGATTGATACACATTATGGGACAGACTAAACAGGAAATCCAGACACACCCTTTATGGAACATAAAAACCACAAAACATGAAATTCTGAATTCAAAATCTAAGTTATCTTTCCAAACACATTTGTTAAAGTTTTCTGAAAGGAGTGTCCTGTGATTGGCTGAAATATGTCCAATATTGTTCAGACAAGGCATTTACTTTACCACTTTCACATTCTACCTTCTACTAGAAGATAAGTAATTACATTTTCCTTTTCTTGGCTCAAAATTTGAAACGATAATACCAAATGTTAAGGGGTTTAATTATTACTTGTATATCCTTCAACTTGAGATTTTCCAAAGAACCAACTTATCTTGGAACGGAGGGAGCAAATCTACAGACATGCATTAATATGTGTAGAAGCATTTCTACGCATATACTGAAGCCAACACATCTGTTGCACATAATATACTCAGACACTATGTAGTGAAGGTCACTGGAGAGGTAATTTGTTGGTTGCGTGGCCATATGAAGTGAGTTACAAATTTACTGCCAAAACAAGATAATAAAACCAAATAATTTTGATAAAATAAACTAATCATACTTTAGTATAAAACTATCAATGATTATATCATATTATATTAATTTAATACCATCAATGGGCAGTTCAGGAGTTAAACCAGGATAGTAAATCTAAAGATATCAAAGTTCTTGAGATGATGGATCTCTTGTTTGGTGTAGAATTCTTCTATTTCACACAAGCGAAAGTATTATTCTTTCATAAAACCAAAATTGCCACTTACATTGATAGAATCTTTTGGTAGTTAAGCTTTCTGCCTTTTAGTTCAGGGGGGAAAAAAAGCTGTCTACCTTATAGTCTATGATATGAGGGATAGGCTAAGCTTTTAAGTTTTAGGACCAACATCATATGCAATCCTTCTTAATGAGGACAACCACCACTCCACACGTGGACCTATTAAATATCTACCATCACATGTGAACGCAACGCATCGACAGCCCATGCCTAGGGAATAGGACAAGAAGCTAAGGCATTGCTCCATTGATATCACCAAAGGGGTAGGAGCAGCAGGAGCACGACAAAGAGAAGAGCCATTTACGCGAGACTTAACTGGAGAGTGCACTTGGAATGCCAGACCATCAACTCTAATATGACTTGTCATGGCAATACGACTCGAAACCCAACTTGATCCAAAAGCTTAAGTTGCTGTGTCTTGAGACCTACCGATTTATTTTATTCATTTTTCACATTTTTTTTTGCTGATGTGAGATCAGTGTTTTGAAAGTGCACTTAGAGGCATGCCTAGGCACAAGGCGAGGCACACCTAAATCATAGTAATGAGCCTCAGGTGAGGCAACTTTGCTGAGGCGCACACCTCAGGATTATGCCCTAGGCTCATGAGGCATGGGTTTTCCCCCCTCAACAGCGTATTTTGGGTCATTGGATCTATTGAATTTGGGTATTTTTTTCAAGTGCATGACACCAGCTTAGAGCTAAAGTTAAAAATATCTAATTCTAACTTCGATATTTTGTGATTTTTCTAATTTTTCAATTTCTTTCGGCATTATTGTTTGATTGGGATTTATTATGTTTGATTATCATTAAACTTAATTGTTATACCATGTAGTTGTGTATTTAATTGAAAATGGCTCCTTTAATTGTTTACTTGCTAGAATGCTCTCGCTCATAACTGAATTATTATCTACTTTGAAATTTTTAATTGATTCAGATGTTTTATGACTTTATGATTCCTAAAATCCTTATGCTATATTTTTCCAATAACCTTCTACTTCTTTGATTGCGGATTGTAATTCTTATGTGTTATGCTTTTGTCCATATTGGAAATTGTCAATGTGCTTGTCACTTAAACGTGCACTTCGTTTTGATGAATCCTACTCCTCGTGCTTAGGCTCTAGGAGACCTTAGAGTCACGGTACACCTTTTGCCTTAAGTGCCAATTTGTGGACAACCACCAATCATGTGTGATCCTAACTTACAAAGCCACAAAAAACTTGCACCTCAATATGCTTTGGATTTGTCTTTGCTTTGTAAATCCTTGGACCATGGTTTCATTGCCCAGCACCTGATTGCCTAATAAATTACTATATAAGACCTCCTAAGAAACATACAAAACCTGCTTGCATCATACCAGTCCAAAATAACTTACTTTCAATCCACACTGGCATTGTCCTTGAATGAATAGTGCCTCAGTAAAATATAAGAATTTTACCAAGATCTAGCAGGAAAAGGTAAGCTTCCTCTCATCAACAGTTTCTAATTCTTCTTTCCTTCTTACTCTTTCCATAAATATCAGCATTTTTTGTCAGAGTATAAATATGTGCAAGATTCTTGGTATTGTTGTTTTTCTCAACTGCCCAAAAAATGCAATATTCAATTTTAGATTTTCGGTAACTATCTTCAGACTTTGTTTAAGGAAACACCTAAAAGTACCATGACATAAATCCAAAATGCGTTGTGCCTATTCCCAAATCTTTAGCACCACTAGCTCAATGTGGTCCTCGTGAAGAAGAAGAAACAGCAGCTTCATACATGAAATATCCTACTCCGTGTGCAATATAAGATTGAATGTCCTTTTTGGCACCCTGTAGGGATCCTTGTGGGAATTAATGTGGACAAAAGATTGTAAGGAACCATCTTGTGACAGGTCGATATAAGTTAGAGACGAAGCTCACTGAACACCCATAAATGAACATACATGTGTGACCAAATGGACCTAACTGAAGAAAAAATGCATGAAAAAATGTGGGGAAAAGTAGAGCTAGAGATGAAGATAAACAAAAATATGTTTCAGGCCCAAGAATTTCATGTAAGAATATAACCTAATGAATTAATTATATCTATGAGCTTGTTATTAACACAGTTCAGCTCGTGAAGTGACATGCAATTTAATCAGCTTAGCAACATCCCAATTGAGTAGACATGAGCTTGCTCTTCATATCCTTTCCAATATCTTTTATGATTAAGATGACAACAAGGACACTTCTGTACTTTTTTTAATGGTGGGGACAAAAAAAAAACTAAAGGTAAGTTTCAAGTTCTTTTAAACAAAAACAGGTGATCAATAACATTTAACAATGTTTCTCTTTTGTTCTAATGCATCGTTTGATATCCACTGTTTAAACTTTAAAGGGAAAAGTTCAAAAATGCTGTGATTTTTTACAAGAGATTGGGAGTTGAGAAGACTACTCTTAAATTCCAAGTTTCCTTCTTCTTCTCAACAAATTCATTGTAATGAAACAGGAATCCACAACAATATTCTTTTGTTTTTCTTTCTTCAAAAATTGCTGATAGTACCCAAAATCAATTCTAAGTGTAAGTTCAGCCCATGAGGTTAGATCGAGAGGTCAGCTCGGACCTCTAGAGCTCGGAGGACCAGCAAGCTCTGGCTATCCCAACCGAAATTGTAGCCAAATCAATAGGGGAAGCAGCTGGATGATAGCTGACACCTCCCAACGGAAATCAAGCAACATCCCAAGCAGGAAACCCTTAATTGATCAGGATCCCTCCTAAGATTAAGGGGGATCCCATGAATAGGGGGCAAGAATCTCGGTAGAGATCCTTGAGGGTTAGGAGTAACATTATAAGTACTGTACATTACCCCAAGGAGAGGGGGGGTGAAAAAAACTATCTATAAGCATTCCAAGATCATCAATAAAGACAAAGGAGCAAGAGTCTCCATTAGAGAGTGGATTAGCCGAGCTCATCAGCCGGTGAACCACTATATTTCTACTGTATCACACTCATTACACCTCGGATAATTAGAACATTCATCCACCAACTCATGAGCCGTGTAGCTCTGATCTATCTCATACAATTGACCCCTATCTCATTATTCATTCGTGTAAAATAACACCATCAATTGCTAATATCAAAAATCAAAATGTACATAATACACAAAGTACAATTGCAAAATTATTCCTCCACCATAAAAAAACAAATTCAAATACGAAAATGAATTAAAGAGATAGAGATACAGATGATGACAGAGTTAGAATCCAAAAGTTCACCCCCTCTTTTTCTTGGGTATACATTTTCCCTGAAAGAATATTCCAACTTTATGTCCATTAACATCAAACAACAGGACAGAGACATAAACATGTGTATATATATCTAGGGAGAGATAGGGAAGGAGAGAAAGATAGATTTAAAGGAGTCATTACCAGTGAGCATGATAATAGAGGACTCCGGAAACTGAAACTTGTTGATCAACAAATACTTCATACACTTAGCATCATTAATACACCCCTTGAGCTCGTGCCTCGAGAATCTGTACGATATACCGACGATCACGGCCTTTTTTCTCCCGTGCGCGTTTGGCAGGGGACCAGGCGGCGCGTGGTTGTATGGAGATGGTGCCGGCGGAGGACCAGGCGGCGCGTGGTTGTGATCAGAAGCCTGGGGCAGCGGAGGAGGAGCGGCGCGAGGGTCGGCGATGTTAGTGACGGCTTGGCAGATTGCGCAGCGGATGGATCGAGCTCCGGAAGGGAGCTGTAATGCCCTGTGGCAGTTTGAGCAATTGACGAGCATGAACATGGCGGGATCGATGAATTTGAGGAGAGATGGAGGGTAAAATTGGAATGTAAAAGAAGGATTTTTTTTGGATTGGAGGGGCTGTGTTGTGTCGAGAGGAAGAAGAAATAATAGTGGAGGGTAGGGATATGAAGGTCATAACGGAGAAAGACAAGGGCATTATGGGAACTCCATAGCACAAGAGTCCAATTCACTTGAACGTTGAGTCTGCAACTACCAATGGCATGGTTGATGGTATGGGGTGGGGTGGGGTGGGGTGGGGTGGGGTGGTTTGTCCATTGTTTGATTTTGAATTCCATTAAACAAAAAAACTTGAATTTTTTTTGTTTAATATTTAAAGTCTAGTTTTCACAATTATGACCAATCGGAGGCGTTAAACCTATTCTTCAATACTTACAATAAGCGGTGAGATTTTAGTTTCGGTTCTGACGTAGATGCAGTGGAGTCTCTTGCAGGTACTTGTGTTGTGTGAAAGAGTAATGCTCTCGGGTGAATATGTGGAGTGACTTATCTCCATAATAGAAATAACCCGTGTCTGTATGTACGGTGCAATGTCAATAATTTTGAGATATATGTTGATGGCCGTTGGATGAGTCTATTTAAGATTGTCGGATGAGTTTATTGAACTCAGAGTCCTTTTTTTTAGCTAGATAATTTTAACTCAAATTGAAAACTAAATTATAATCAGAATTGTGTAACTCAAGAAACATATACGACTTGAACTTGATTTCATGTTGAATTATACAACCCGAGTATTTGGTTTAAAAGTTTCGGGTTTAAATTGGGTCGGATTCTTTCGGTAAATTGGATTAATACCCAATTAAAACTCTCAATTCACCAAATCCAACCGAGTTTTAACCAAGCCTGGCCCAGTAGTCAGGACTGACCAGGGCCCAAATTATCAAATCATGGGCTTAGGGCAACCTTAACAAAGATCAGAGTAGACAATATAAAGCAACCGACGGTTCATGTCCCTTCTCTCTCTCTCTCTCTCACCTAAAGTTTGGGTTTTTGCGGATCCAACACTCTCCTGTTCTCAGCCGAATCAACCGATTTCTCTGAAAATGGTACATGATTTCTCTCTCTCTCTCTCTCTCTCTCTCTCTCTCTCTCTCTCTCTATATATATATATATATATATATATATATATATATATATATATATATATATATGCGTGTGTGTGTGTGTGTGTGTGTGTTGGTTGATATGTTGAGCTTTTTACTGATTGGCACTGTCGTTTGAGTTTATTTCAACTAGGGTTTTGTTAACTTGGGTCTTAAATTTAGCATAGGAAAGTGCGATTTGTCATATGGATGTTTGAGTAAAAATGAGATTTTACACCTGATAATGAAGCTAATGGTGAGGCATTGTTACATTTATTGTGTTGAGGTTTGCTTTGCTCATATTGATGATTAAATCATCGCCTCTGACCAGCAAAAAATCATTGAAATTGCAAGTGACACGATTTGTGCAAACACATAATCACAGACACTCACGCACTGATAGTTTCACTTGATAATGTTTAGAGCCTTTATATTCCAAGTCATGGACACCTAGATATTACTCTAAGCCTCCTGTGAATTGTATCTCGTACCTGATTTATCTTTGATCTTCTAACCACAGTTATTTTTCTAGCTTTGCTGTAGAAATGGGTTGTATGTGGCTTCTGCAATGTGTTTAAGAGATAGTATGTAGATTTCTATAGTAAATTTTTTTGTTTGGCAGACCAGTACCGATGGTTTGCTACTTAGAAAACGAGTTAGGGTTGGTTTGGCCAGTAGAAGCACATGGAATATATGCACCAGCACGGCATCTAGGTGAGCAGCATATTTGAAGCTGTATCCTTTGACGGTTTAGGTAACTACCTCAGAAATCTGAAGTAGTGCATGTGAACTAAAAGTCCATACCTTCAATTTAAGTAGTAAAAGAAAAATAGAAACAATCGAATAATGCAATTTCCCCCTTGAGACAATAGAAATTTATCCTTGCAAATGGTGAGAGTATTTGGAACTTCTTATCATTCTAGTGTTATTTGGGAATATCTTGTGATTTCAGTGAGGTGGCCATTCATTTGAGATTACTTTGAAGATAGGAAATAATGGTTTTTTTTAACCTCTTCTCTGTTATGCTTCAAAGAGGCAAGTCTTTTTCATGTTTGTATGTAGTTTCTAGGAGTAATATTTCCTTGATCTGGCTCTAAATGAGTTGTCTTTGTTTGATATGGATTGTGTGCACGAACACACTCACCCACTGCATTGTTTGTTTTTCCCCCCTTTTTACATCTTATTGGCCTCTTTTCCATTGTTTGCTACTACTTTGGTTTAATTACGAGTCCATTGTTTTATGCAGACAAAAAGAACCAAGAAGGCGGGCATCGTGGGGAAGTATGGTATGCTCCTAGCTTGGTCGTTTGTTTATGTTTTACTTTTCTAAAGAGTGTGATACATATAAAAACTAAGCATAATCAAGTGGACAAGTCAGGAAAAGGCAAGATGGGGTCTGCTGACACACACACACACATGCGACCCCACATTTATGGACATAAGTTACCACCTGACTACAATTAAATCGCTAATTGACACTGGAATACAATGGCTATACTTCAATGGTATTGATTTTCTTGCCTCATTCCGTACATGACAAGTATGGTTGCACAGTCACTACTCTGTCTGCTAAGTGTTTAAATTCATTCTTCAAACCTTGAGAATGATCTTAACTGCAGAAAGTCCATGGAAGGTCGGTAAAGAGTGCATGTCCTATTAGGATTTTGTTGTTGTGGTGCTTTTAGGGCACTACTGCATTTTAAGAGTTTGGCTGTCAGTTCTGATCTTTTTGTTTTCTTAATTGGATTGCAACCATAAGACTGGTCTAAGAGTGATGCAATCATTAGACTGGTATATTTAAATATACTTGCTTATGCACTTGCGGTTCTGGTTACATTTAGGTACCCGTTATGGGGCTAGTCTGCGGAAGCAGATTAAGAAGATGGAGGTCAGTCAGCACAGCAAATACTTCTGTGAATTCTGTGGGAAGGTGCACCCCCTTCCAGTTTTATCTTCAATGCGTTTTGGTTCTAGGGCATGTTTTGGTGGTAATGTGGGTGCAAGTTTCTAACTAAAGCTATACTCATGCAGTATGCAGTGAAGAGGAAGGCTGTGGGTATCTGGGGATGCAAAGACTGTGGCAAAGTCAAAGCAGGCGGTGCTTACACACTAAAGTAATGATTCTTCTTATGTGCTTCTCTCAAGTTTTTGTGTCCTTGAGCGGATATTTCAATGCTATTGTTTGCCTTTCTGATTTTGCCAGCACTGCAAGCGCTGTGACTGTTAGGAGCACCATTCGAAGGCTCAGGGAGCAGACTGAGAGTTAAATCTGCATTCATTTTTAGATGGGTATGATCACACCATTCAAATGGCTCAGGGAGCTGGCTGAGTTTTGAATCTGCATTAATTTGTGTATGGATGTAATTTAGCGAAGTCCAAGTTGCCTATCTTTTTGGCTTTTGATATTCAGTTAGGTACTTGGGATATTCAGAGCTTTTGAACCTTATGAATCAAATTTGTGCTTTCAAAGATTTTGGTTCTGTTGAGCTGCATTAAGCTTTTGAAACTCATTAAGGCAGCGATTCTCGAATTCACATGCAGGTGGTTGTGCCTGCTGTGTTGCAGAGGGACTGTCTGAAATTTGCTTGTTGATTAACCTCTCTAGTCCTAGGAACATTTGTATTGTCACAATGTAACACAAGCCATAAAGACATGAACACAGATTTTCTGAGGCGTGGATCTCCACTATCATTTGTAAAACTCTCCATAACAAGCCCCAAATTCAGCTTTAATGTCACAGGAGCCTTGACCCACTAATGTATCGAAAACAGGGGAAGAAAGGCTAAGGCACTAAGCAACAGTTAACGTTATATTTATTCTCAGTACTAGATTCACATACAAGGCCGGCTGGGTTGAGGTTTTCCCTGGGCACCAGCACTTATATCTTACAACCAACTACTCTCTCTCTCTCTCTCTCACATTGTGCTGGAAAAAAAAAAAAAAAGAACACCAAGCTGCTGGATAATTCAGCCATGTTGAACCTACAAGAAACAAGTGGAAAAATAGAACACCAATCTTAGACCTGACTAAACTCTCTCTCTTTCTCTCTCTCTCTCATTGCATCCTCATTTGGGAAGAAAGGAAAGTGAAAATAGGGAATAAAAATAAGATGATGAAGCAAAAATTAAAAGGAAAATTTTACACAAACACTGGCATCCTGCAGTTGCCTTCTATACTGATCGCTTGTTTAGACTGACAATGGAGTTGCCGTAACTCCTACACAGGAGGAACTGAAATTTCATCGCTGTTACTTCTACGATGCATTTGTTTTTGTACAGCCTTTACAGCTGCTACTCGAGCTGCATTAGCTGCCTTGTTAGCTGCAGCAACATCCCTGTTCACTCTGTCATCAACCTTGGCCACATCGTAGGCTTTCTCTGCAGCTCGTCGTGCTTCCTGATGGTAGAAGAAATCCAGTCAGAAATCCTGTGTTAATTATTTTATATTGTTCTCTTTGCTAATCCAGTTCAATTTTTTTTCCCGTCTTCACACCTGTTTTTCAGTTTATTTGATTGTCCAAAGAACAAATAACCCACCACCTTCTTATGGGCTGATATTGGTAGATGGGAACTAGCAAACATCAGAACACACCTTCGCAATCGACTTAGATTTGGGAATTCAAGCTTCTACTTTAAACAAGAACCCTAAAAAACCTATGGACAGCATGGAAGTGAATTTGGAAAAGAAAATTGAGTCTACCATTAGAACTAGTCAAACTAAACTAAATTTGCTCCATGATATTGCACCCGTCAATACAAACAAACTGAGCTGAATTTCAATATGAACTCAGCAACCTAGCACAAGCTTACTAAACCAAAATAACAATTGGTCCCAATTTCAACGCTTTTGTTGTTGACATAGGCGACACTTTCATGGTAAGATTTTTTTTTTTTTTCGGTCCAGTCAAAGACAGATCATTCATGTCAGGATTATGATATTTATGTAGGATAAATCTTTCATTGCCGTACCCCAAAGGTCCCAATTCAAGACGTCTGAATTTATGGCTCGTCTCTATTACCACTTGAACTATTTTTTGAGGTTCTTTTATGGTAAAATACATGTATATATAATATCAAAAATATATTCAAACTTTTTATTATTAACTGACAATAAAAAGTTTTTTTCTAAATAAATTTTTGGTTTTTTACTTACTTTTTCTAAATAGTGTCCATTTTTGCAATTTTTTAACACTTTCATGGTAAGATAAATAATATTAAATATATATCCTAATATTATTTTGGGTAATAACTTAATTACCGTTTTGTAACATTTTTTTTTTGTTTCAAAAAATAAAAAATAAAAACTAAACCAAAATAACTGAAATTGTTATTTCCATCGAAAATTTAGGAGATAGACATTTGCGAGACCAAACTAAATAATTCTGGACTCAGTTATTATTGTCTTATATCAAATGTAATGGCAGTGCAGCCATATTTCAAATATTGGTGATAATGGTTCAACTAAAAGTATCCGAAATTTATACTTGCAAAATACTACAGTTCCATGTAAGCTGGATAGTGTGAAAATGAATTCTAAAGAAATGAATACAAATATTTAATTTACCTGAACTGAGTTAAGCACTTTGGAATGATAAACAGCAATGGGAGACACGGGATAGGTGGAGTTCTGGGAGCTTGGCACGTCAAGAATACCATTTTGCCAGTGCCCAGATTGAGTTTCCCCATTTCTGAAAGTGTACATGCCAAGCCCTTGCCTTCTACCTTCATGCCAGGCTCCTTCATACCGCTGCCCATTCGCAAAACGATAAACTCCGAACCCATGCATCTTGTCCGCGAAATATTCTCCAGCATATGTATCCCCATTCCTGAATATTAGAGAGAATGTTTTAAAAAATCTAATTGTACACATGTTATGGTATTAATACTGCAATAGAGAACACAGAGAACAGAGATATCTTTAGTGGCTTTAAACACAGGTATCAAATCCAAATATGATTTAAGTTAAATCATAAAATTGCCCTCATATTTTGCTGTCCGGACAAATATACATGTTCAAAATAATGGTTATCACAAAGCACCAGGTCAAGAATAATAAAATAAGTTACAGAGTTCTCATGTACATGCTTGACAATTTACTTGAACTGAGGCGAACACCAGAAGCTGTTCATAAATCCTGAGAATACAGTCCAATGATAAGTTTCATCAACACGGGTTAAACAAACCCCAAGGGTCGAAGTAATGGTGTCTTAAAGAACTAGAGAAGTATAACTTTGGCCAATAGGAGATCTAACTGACAGCTAACCTGGTTGCCAGTATTTGCACATAGAAAGCGGTTTTGAGTATTTGCACAAAATAAGATAGAAAACTTTCCACTTAGTCTCCACATACGATCCTATCTCCATTAACGTGACAGCTAGCCCAGATTGTGAAATTTCTATGAGAAATACCAAACACTAGGGATCAAAAGCCACAATCATGAAGGTCAGGAAGCACCTGGGGAAGGGGCGTGGACCGGGCGATGGTAGGACTAGGGCAGGGCTGCACCACCATTGTAAGGAGGAAACACTCACTAATCATCAAGGGTTCAAGTATAAGATATCCTCAGATTTTCCCATTCAATATGTTCACTTTAGAGTTGAAGACCCCATAAAAAAATGCTCCTTTGAACATTGTATGGAATCAGAGACCTGATGACGAGCAATGTGAACTTTAATTAACCCTCCTATTTTATTCCCTTTTTTAAAGAGCAAGGATGCGAGGTAAATGGGATGATTCAAATATACTATCATTATGAATGCAGAAACCTCTTTAACAATCTACTACTTTGTCGTATCAGTGCAATGCCTTCATTCTTCCCATCAAATTCAAACCTCTCCAGAATCACTCGAGTTGGGCTTATACTATGATTATTTAAGCCTCTCGATATGTTCCTGTAGTGACACCATAACTAGCTTACAACCTTGTGCTAAAGTATGTCCTCTGAAGTTGCTGACAACAGTCCCAATAAATGTCTGACAAGTAGCCTGTACAGGCATCAACAAGGGCATGGGCTGAAGCCCATAAACTCGTAATGAACAAGAAACCCAATCACCCAATACTCCATAAATAAGTTTAACAGTCAAGAAAAAGGTGGCTAGAACACAGAAAAAGCATTCAAACAAAAATATGATCCATACGGCAACGCAACTCTAAAATGGGATGCCAAGGTAGAATCGTGTTTTTCCAATCTATAGTGAGGGTGAAAGCAGCAACCTTGTTTCTGACTCCGATAGTGAGGCTGGTCCCATAGAAAGCATGCTAACCCATACTGACTAATATTTTTTGGTAAGACAAACTGACAACTCATAGAGCCAACATTAGCGCAACAATAAAGGGAGAAGTCACAACCCAAGTGCACCTATAGAACTGAGCATTGCCTGTTTTGTTGCTTATGAAATAGAGTTCCAATGCATTGGAATTGCACATGTTATGCTGGTTCTAATGCTCAAGGAAGAGCGTCGTGTTCCTAATATTACCTTATTTCACAATGGTCGTGGAAGCACTACTAGATCTCTCACTGAACCTAATCTGACTGGCTTTTTGCCTTAAGTCGTCTGGTTGCTTATACTACATTTAGTTGCCAAAAAAACTAGTCATTATGTAAAGGCTTATTTCGTATACATATAAGAATAATACTCTCGATCCATATTATCGAGCTAATTTTACTACCACCTGGAGAGGTGATATTATAATCTAGTTCAATTGCATTAGGTTATAAATTTATTGTTTTACCCACCAAATAACCAAAACAAAGATAACTAGACTAGATTGATGGTTTTTCAGTTAATATGTAACTAATACTATGGGATAAGTGAACTAACCAAACATAAGTTTGGAATGGATAGCTATTGTGTCACTCTTAATTCATTCATTCATTGTTTTACCAAACATGGATTACACTGAGTAACATTTTTGTCCATCATCTAATATGTGTTTTATTGGCTTATCCAGAATTAACTGGATTACCCAATACAATCATCTCTTTTGCAATACGAAAACCAAACGAGCCCTCTAGATTTACCATCTCTCTTTGTCCCGTTAGTAAGTGAATCCACTGAAACTACCCTAGTTTGAATCCCTAGATGCGATTGATAAGGGTGGATACTCGCCTCGTCTAGCTCGTCATCGAATAGATCGGATACCAACGCATCGTCTATCTATACACCAGTATAGTCAGAGACAGGACTAGAAGAAGTAGTCCTAACCTTTAGTCCTCTAAGAACAATTCAAAGATTCCTCTATGAACTATGGAATGAGTGGTCAAGGTAATGACATCGGTACCACTACCTGTGAATGGAAAATATTCAGTATGGGTGAGCCAAGTGTACTTGGATAAGTCTTCTCCTAAATTCAGGTGCAAAAGAGTCGATGTTGGTGAGACAAGTGTCCTAATATAAATCTTCTGGTTCTCCATGTCAATTTCACCTCTTTTTAAGGCTAGCACTAGGCCTAGACTCCAGCATCTCAGTTTCTAAGCTAGGAATCACACTGAACTCTAAACAAGGATGCAAGAATGAGAACCTTCATAAATATCATCCACAGCACCCCACACACTAAACCAGGGGCTACATCTACTTTTCTTCCTCTCTTTTTTTTTTTTTGGTACACAAAACCACAGAAAACAGAAAAACCAAAGTGTGTACGTCTATTATCATAAGTATCTTCTTGTGTATCAAAGTATACATCCATTTTATAATCATTTGTACCACTCATAAATTATCTTGATTAGAAATAAATAGAACCCTACCTCCAAAAAATTTGTAAATATAAGAACCGACCTATGTATAAAAGTTGCAAGTTCGACACAGTATAGCACAAACTCCACAAGTTAGAAGCTGAAAAACTCAATTCACAGACAATAAAAGCATTTGGAATCAGTTGTTTCAAATCAATGGTTATCTAACAACCCAAGAGGATATTAACACTACCTCCAAAACCAAAACCAAAAGTCAAAAGCCAATAAACTCAATGAAGCCATCTCTAGAAATTACCTGAAATGGTAATGGCCAAGTCCATGCTTAACACCCCACTTGAATTCTCCCACATACCGGCTACCATCTTCACAAGTGTGAACTCCACACCCATGACTCTGCCCATTGGACCATTCCCCCGCATATACATCCCCAGTATAAAATCTATACACCCCAAACCCATGTCTAAGGCCTTGCCTATACTGCCCGCGATACCGGCTCCCTCTCGCCCATGTCTCCACCCCATACCCATCATACTTCCCATCAACCCAATCACCCTCATACCTCCCACTCATGTAATAATGATAAACCCCACTACCAGAACACTTCCCCTTGTGAAATTCACCCTCATACACATCCCCATTGCTGTATGCCTGAACCCAACACCCAGAATTCACCTTTTTTTCCAATTTTGGCCTTGAACCAATAGTCCAAAACACCGGCAATGGGGGTCTAGACACTTGGGTTGACGAAGAAAGCTTAATTGGGAAAGAACGAGCAAGGAACAGACGAATTGACGGAAGGCGAGGAAGAGCGAGGTTGAGAGAGAATAACAGTGCGGCAGAAAAGGCGAAAGCGGAGAAGAAATCAAGGAGGAAAGAGCGGCTTGGATGCGAAACCAAGAAGTAGAAAAATGGGAGAGACAACAAGAGAATGAGGCGAAGGTGGACACGGAGGCGACGGAGGCGGCGGAGGAGGTGAAAGGCGGCCTCTTTGGTAGATGATGGGCTCAGAAAACGATAATAATAGTGGGTTCTAAATGGAGTTTTCGATGGCGGGGGTGAAGATTTCAATGGTGGTGTGGAGGAAAATGGGTACTGGTGAAGAGAATTGGACAAAGTGGGTGACTTAGAGAGAAGATTGATAGAATTGGAAGATGGGTTTGTCGTTGTTTGGGACAAAAGGGGTCTCTTGTGAGGGGTAGGTTTGGGGGTTGATGAAGGGGAAGGGGTAACCGGGTCATTTTCATTGATGAGAATCTTAAGGTCTGTATGAGACGATGACAAAGAACGTGAAGAAGAAAGAAGAGTTTGGGGATTTGAGTAGAAATTATGGGATTGTTGGGGGTGTTTCTGGTGAATTGAAGGAGGAGGAAAGAGAAGTGGGGGTGTAGGGTTGAAATCGGAAGAGATGCCGCTGCTTTCTTTTCCGATTTGAACTTCAGATTTCTTCTGATGCATTACACACACACACACACACACAATCACTCCCCCTCTCTCTCTATATATATCTACTCTCTGTTGTCTTCTCTATCAAGAATTCTTGAAATTGCAGTAGACTTTTAATCTGGATTTTCCCTTTCTTTCTCTGGTTGTTCGGAACTCTCTCTCTCTCTCTCCCTCTATTATTTGTTATCGATTTCTAGAAATTGCAATGGTGGACTTCCAATCTGAATTTTCCCTTTCTTTCTCTTGTTGATTGAAAGCTTCTCTCTCTACAAAGATGGTTGGTTTGCCGTCTCTCTCGCTCTATCTCTCTCTGTAAATACATCTCTGTATATGTGTACGGATATGGTTTATATATAGAGGCGACGAGAGAGCGGAGAGCGGAGACTGCATGGAGTTAATGGTGTATGTGGGGAGGGAACAATTTAGCCCCATGGGGACATGAACGTTGCCCTTGTTTTTTCTATTTATTACCAAATTGCCATCTCTTACACAATTACGAAATTTGCATTTCCTTTCCATTTTTTTATTTTTTTATTTTTCTTAATCACAAGACACCGTCATATTAGATCCTCTCTTGGAGAATAAATCCCAAATAACTGTAATCACTCGTTATCACAAGTATTGCTTAATTTTGGGACTCACATTAAGGGTCAAAGTCGAAATCATAACCTCTAAATTTATAATTCATCTAAAGTCCAACGCCGCACAAGTGGACGACGTATTCTTTTACTAAAAGACGAGATAGAGTGAAAAATTCATGAAAAGTTATTAACGAAGATCGACTAATTCCCTCCTCAGTTCGTTCAAAGACGTACCAATTTTGCCGAAAATAGAGACTTCATGAAGAATAAAGATGGATTGTATGAATCTTATTCCCGAAGTCATAGTTTATATCTACGTTCTTTTTTTTTTATTATTATTGTTTCAGAACAGCACTCTATCAACTTTATAGTAATTTAGACAACAAATATTAAACATAGTTGATAACTAGTTGTCGTGTTCAATTGTCTGATTTCATTCAAAACTTATTATTTATTACCTATTGGAATATATATTTTAGCAGAAAAATAAGAAGAAGAAGAAAAAAAAAAAAAACCTTACAATTCTTTAATACCATACTCATGTTGTGTACCAAATAATCCTTGGGGAACAAGTTATGCTGACTATTATAGAACTATGCTAGGCTTGATAAATGACAAATATTATAGGGTAAATCTCATTTTGTCCCTTAAAAGATACAAACAAAAAAATTTGTTTGCTATAATTTTATTTTTTTACAATACCCCCTTGAAGAAATAAAAACATTGCAATGTAGTTTATCGTTGTATTTTTGTTTGGTCGACTGTCTGTTTTGTGATTTTTGATTGGTTGATTTGACACAAAACAAATGGACGACCAAATAAAAATAAGATAGTAGATTACATTGTAATATTTTTATTTCTTTGAGGGAGTAATATGAAAAAATTAATCATCCAGGGAGGTAAATTAAGAATTTTTGTATCTTTAATGAGACAAAATGGAATTTTTTCAATATTATAATCCCTTTTTGTCAAAACAATAAAGATTTTATTCCTTCCCAAAACTTAATTAAATATGTAGCTATAACTAAGGGTGTTAAAATATGACACGACTCGTTAATACGACACGAAATTAGAGGGTTTGATTTTTTTTTAAATCATCCGTTTCGTAAACAGGTAGACTTGACACATAACGATTAATAAACTAATCGAGTATGGGTGAAGTCAATCAAAAGAAATACACGACACGACTCATTTATATATCAGTTATACACGACATGAACCTGATATAACAAAACTCGTTAGACACATTAATAAACAAATCGGGTATAGGTGAAATACTTTTTACATGAGACCCATTAAGAACCGACACGAACTCGTTTTACCCGACACGATTGATAACCCTAGCTATAACATATATTCATAATTCGTAAAACATATAATTTTTCTTTCCAAAAAACCATTTTTATGTATAAGCCCTTTTACTGATTTTTAGAAAACTATTGACTAATGAAATTGTTCGTAGTTTGAAATCAAGATGCATAACTTTTTTTTTTATATAACTTTGATGTGTCTAAGATATTTCTAACAAAAAGGGACAGGAAATAACGAGATTCAAACCTGGAATCTTTCAATTGGAGGGTAAGGCCTAAGCCATCCTAACTAATCCATGATGCTTGTGTTTCCTTGTATTATTTCTGCTTGTAATTTTTCGGCAGAGTCACCTTCCAACATGGCTCTTTAGGAAAAAGGCAAATGAGAAAAGACAAAGGTCCATATCTTAGAAGGCTGATTTGCTTTTCTGTTCAAACTCTAAGAGAGTTGTTGGATGAATATGAGCAAGAAAAGAGATGAAAAGGGAAAAGAAGAACTCAAAAAAAAAAAAGAAAAAGAGGGGGGTTTAAAATATTATAATTATTTCTCAAACTTTGTCTTCTGCTTTAAAATGAGAACATCTCGCAAAAATCAAATCCCGCAAAAAGTGTCAACTTTTCTGTCTAATTGAAAAAATAGAATTTCATACCTTAATAGCTCTAACAAGCGCGAAAGCCGTTATTTCTTACTTTCAAGCCCAATCTCTGAACTTTCAATTCTTTCAATTTAATTCCTCAATTATCAATTTTGTATTAATTAAGTCCTTCCGTCAAATTTAGTCATTAGTAGAGGCAAGTCATGTGTTTGTCATGTGATCGTTCCTGTCATTTATTGTCGTTTGTTCTAATGGCTGAATTGACAGAAGAATTTAATTGAACTCAAAATGGAAACTACGTTGAAATAATTGAAAGTTTAGAGAATATTTTAAAATAAAAGGCAAAATTTAAAGATCAATTATCATATTTGTACCCCAAAAAAAAAATATCAGAAAGGGATGTGAAAGAGATAAGTTCTTTACACATAAAATGAATCCACTAATAGTGGGTGAAGATGACAACAATCAATTGGCTGCTGATGGAAAATTCCAAGGGTGATTAAAGTCAACAATTGGATTGAGTTTTAAATATTGATCTTAGAATATTCATTGTTTCAGATAAAATCTACAATGATGTCTCTATCTTTCTCACTATTATTAATTTTCTTTTTTTTTTTTGGGGGTGGGGCCAAAGGTAATGTGGTCCCTCTCACTCACTCCCACTTCATATTGTTGGACAAATGATAATGGAAGCTGGCTTTACATTGAATCAGTTATGTTTCTGCATGAAATTATGTAGAATAAATTACATATATAACCCTCAAATTATAATTCTTGTGTTAATTAAACCCTTGAACTTTTTTTTTTTTGTTTTTATGTTTATTGAACTCTTAAATTCTCTAATTGTATCAATTAAGGCCTTCTGTCTCCCTTCGTTAGATTTTCTAACGGAAGTGGTGAAATATGCTACTCTCATAACACAAATGAGTTAGAATAAATTATACATAATACCCTCAAACTATGACCCTTATGTTAATTAGACCCTTGATTTTTTTTATTTTTTGTGTCAATTGAATCCATGAACTCTCTAATTGTGTCAATTGAATCTTTCTGTCTTTTTGTGCTATATGATAACGTGAGGGATGCACTCTAACGGAGGCAAACAGAATAGCTCAATTGATATAATTAAAGAGTTTATGAGCTCAATTAACACACACACACACACACAAAATAAAATATAATAAAACTCATGAGCTTAATTGACACAAATGTCATAATTTGAAGGTCATATGTGTAATTTATTCAAATCGGCTCGATCAAAATAAGAAGGGCTCAAAAGCAGCTATATTTCTGCTTCCTACACATTCCTACAATGAGATCCGAGTTAGTGTCAAACATAGGCAATCTTTGACTTGAAACCCGTAGTGCCCAGCTTACAATGTTGCCTTGATTATGTACACAAAATGTTACTGCTGCTGCAGCCAAGGAATCACCAACTGAAGGGAAAGAAGCTTTAATAGCTTGCCTAAAGAACTCATATTTTTCTAACCATTATAACTATTATGTATTTCAGTATTAATCTCCACCCTTAAACCGATGGCTTCACACAGAGTTACATCTGGAAACATAGCTCTACAGACAGTGAGACAGCCCAACCTAGATTTTAATAACTAACATCCAATGAAGAGTATTTGATAAAACAGAGGATCCACAAACTACAACGAAACGCACTTCAAACAATTTCTCAACCAAGAAAAAAAAATAAGCTGACACACGCTCTGCTAAATTCATGGACAAATTTAGAAGACGGTTTACTGGACAGATGGGCCAGAATTGATTTTCCGTCAAGTAATCAGTTTCAACATCTTGGGAACAGCTGCGCTTAACTGGGCTGTTAGAAGTACCTGTACTTCATAGAAGCGAGATGTGGATTGCCACTGGTAGACAAATGAGATCTCAAGACATTGTAGCAGGGAACTTGTGTGTCATGGCTTGTGGAGCTTGAAACCAAATACTCTTGGGACATAGCTTTGCGTTGCTTTTTGTGGCTTGAGGTGTCCGTAACTCATAAAAAACAGGTGAGGAAATGTGGTTCCAAAATAGGCTCCATCAATGTCTTGGCAAAGTAAAGGAAATCCTTCACGATAGAGCAATAAATACATGTATTGAGAGCACAATGATTCATTAATGTCTCCAGGTTCACTAGAATTTTTCATTACACTCATTCATACAGGAGTCCATTGATAACAAGGCACATCACTTTTCACTATTTATGGATCGATGTTTTACTTGAGCCATTTAAATGGACTATGCCTGTAATATCCAGACCTTTACAGATTTTAATCAGTCTAACAGCAGCAACAGTGCTAGTGAAATTTTTATCACAAGGGAACTGGTCAAGTCCATGGAAGTGGGAATGTGATCATGTGTATTCAATGTATCAGATAAGAAGTCAATTTACTTTCAGAAGTACAAGTCTACGACACATGCACATGTGACACCATATGAACAAAACAACGAAAGATGAGAGGGCTGGGCAAGTCATGCAGAAGCTCAAGAATAGAGGTATCTATGTTGAACTTCTAGCTGGACTCGACAAGGGGTATAAAATCAATGGGAGAAAAATATAAAACTGATGATTTTATCTATAAGTAACAATGGCATAGTGAGGCAAACAAATGGTATTTGCAGCAATAGTAACAAAGCTAGAAAAAGTTGGTGCAACAAAAGGATACTGCCTTGATACTTGGATCGAGGGTAGTAAATGTCTTCGCATTTGGGACAGTATATTTTTACAGTACTTGACCGTGGAATGTCTGATTGACCAACTGGAAGGCAGGGCTGTCCACAGCAGTAAACTCTTGGGCATCTCCCAAAGTCGTAGTTTTTGTACTTCTCCAACTGTACAAAATTCCACAGTAATGTTTTAGCCACAACAATATTAGACAGACAATGAACAACAAAAAGAAAACTCTAATAATCTAACTTAAAATCTTACCATTGCAGACATTCCCTTGCTAGTCAAAATGTATCGGACATGAATCAGACCATACAACATCTCTGCTGCTGATTCAACCAATTCATTCTGTTCTTCTGTGAACATATCACCTGCTCATGTCCATACCAGAAAGAAAATAACAGTATCAACGTCTAATCTTCTGAATCCAATTAGCTTAGGCATATAAAATCACACGTGACGTGATCTTATTCCTGGGTTTAGGCCCTGCTACATCCTTCATTTGAAGCTTAGATTTCCAGTAATAAGAAGAAAAAAAAATCATAAGCAGCAACATATAGAGAAAAATTTGAAGGTCAGATATTTGTTATTTCATCTGACAACTGCGTTCAAGTATCAAAAAAATCTTAAGCAAAATATACAGAAAGACAAGTAACAACTAACCAAGCAATTTTCAGATATAAGGAACCTAGGAAATCTTAAAGGAAAAGCAAATCAGTGCATAGTAATCAAAGTTGACCATCAATCATTACATATATTTCCAGAAAATATCTTGAACTAGTGAGTCCACCAAACTCAAGTCACTTAAAAACTTTTAGCAATTAAAGATTTAACAAGTGGCCTAGTTATTAAACCATTTTATAACCACCAATTCATGTTGAATTTTCTTCCTTATGGTTGGTTTCTGAAATGGATGTGCTATTTGTGCAATTGAACATCTAAAAAAGTTTTTTGTTCACTAATGTAGAATCAGGAGTCAACTGGATGTTGCACAATTGCTCAAGACCAACATTAAAAGGCTGGGTTATTGAATCACAAGCAATTAGTCTCGTCAGGGGATCTGTAATCCTTTTCTGAATCAAAATACTAAGATAAATTCAACAACAGTCGCATTCAGAATTTTTCTAAGCAGCAAAAATGGAACAACTCTTAGAATTACCTTTGATTTGCATGGTTAAGTATAGCTGTCAGAAATTTAGTTCAGACCCATAAAATATACATTTAAGGAAACTAAGGGGAAATCAGGTAGCATTCATATTTCAAGAAAGGGTGTCATAGCTTGTGGTTTAACAAAACACACTCATATGGCCAACCACAAAAAGTTTGAATACGATTTTGTTGAATTGAGTTGAGTTAATACCCTGGAGACATGTAGATTAAAAGTATTTCAACTAAAGCAAGCTAAATGCTTACCATGAGAGGACTCAACATCCAAAATTAGATCTAGGGCATAATCATAATATGGAACTTGACTGCTTAATCCACAAAGATTAAAATCATCTTGAATGTATTCATCATCAACTTCACAGAAAAATTCATTTCCTCGCAGATTGCAAAACCATGAAATCCAAGATGTGTCATCCCCCTCCGAACCACTAACATCAGACTCTTCACTGTCTGTTTCAGATTCCTCTGTAATATAACCAAACATGAGCATGTCAGTATTCATGAAATGAGATTTAATGCACATCATAAACCAATTTAGCTTCGTCTTAACGAGTTACAAAAATATTAAGAAACTGAAAATCTCAAAGAAAACAATATACCACAAGGTTTAACTCTTTGGTCAAACAACAAATCTATTAGAGTAAACAGATCTGAATGTCTTACATCCAGAAGGGCCAACACAAGTACAGATTGATGTAGTGCTGGAATCTCACAATTTATATTAAAATCCTATCCTAAAGACAGCTTTCCATACCTAGGAAGAACATAACAAGGTAGCATACTTCAATCGGATCCAACAAGTCAATCCGTATGCTACCTGCTACCTTAAAATCTTCGCATGCCAGACTGTATTCTTCGCTGACAGCATGTTGCTTGATAACTTCGTAAAGCATGTAAACATCACTTATTCAACATCCAAGCAACTATATGCAACCTATCACCAAGTAAAATGAACCAAAGAAAAAGGAACATTCTTCTAGATTTGTAACTAATCATAACGGTTTAGAGTTGTCCAAAAATTTATTGATTATACATAACACAAACCCTCAAAGATCCCTACAACCCAACACAACCCGTCTTATCTTCCAATCATTTCAACTCATGTGAAATTCATCGAGCCTGTAAGTTTACAATCACCCTTTACACCTCATGCCACGTGTAATACACATGTAAATATTTCCTCCTTATGTAGTTTGCCACTCTCTTATACACCATTTCTCTTCGCTACTTGCCCCAGGGGGGAAGTAATTTCCACCATACCAACAAGCAAGCAAAAGCTGGTTTTACACCTAAATGCATACCTTAAGCACCTCAACACCGGAGGTGCGACACCCATTGCCAATTGTTTAAAACAACCACACCACTAAAAAATATAACCTTCTAAGCTCACACACTTCAGACAATAGGCATAAATGTACACAAACATGAATTATCACATGTATGGAATTCCAAAGCTCACAGCTTTAAAAACCACCAAAAAAATAAATTCTTGCGTGCGGCATGAATTTCTTTTTATACAGAGCAAACCCAGATCATATGAATAACTAAAGGCAGATTAACAAAAAAAAAAGAGTAATTCACGACTCAATGATTAACCATTAAATATGTATTTTAGCACATGGTTCCTAAATTTCGTAGCAGCCATTAATGAAAAATTATTCTTAAAAGCAGGAAACTCGTAATAATAACCATCAGAGCATTTATTCTTGTTGGTAGCGAGAGTTGAAGAGGATCGAGTGTCGCGAAGATCAATATGCTGCTGCTGCGATTTGGTGCCACCGCCACCGGCAGAAGTCGACGGCACAGACAATCTCTCCTTCTCCTTCAAACCCCGCGAAGTCGACGGTGAAGACTTCTCCAAGTGCTTATCTAACGCATCGTTGATTCGCTTCCGATCAAACGGCCCTCCTACCATCTCCGACTTCGACGATCCTCCTCCACCTCCTCGATCTCGATACATATCCTCTCTCTATATATCTATATGTCTCTATATGTGCACATATATAGCTCCAAAATCTAGAAAAAAAAATGAAGATTTAATTAAAGGTTTTTTCAAGATTTTAATCGAATATGAGGCGTGCCCATGTGTGGACCAGAAAAAAAAAAAAAACACCTGAATTTGGGGATTTTGGAAAGATCGACGCAGGAAACCCTAAATTTGGACAGAAGAGTGACACTGTCAATTTGACGGATAATGCTGGAGAGAGACTGAGGAAACTAGGGTTTCGTTGAGAGAGAGAGCGACCGCCTCTAAGATTCTCTCTCTCCTGTCGTTTGTTTTCTTCTTGTTGATATTTTTCTTTTGGGCTTCTCTTTAATTTTTCAAAATTATCTTTCTCTTATACTTATGGTAGGGTAAATTTCACTAACAACCCCTGAATTTAAGTCATATTTTTTTGACATCTCTTATAGTTTCTAAAATATCATTGTAGTTCATATATGCATTTCACTAATTACCTTACTGCCAATTCCACAACCAAAAAAAAAAAAAGATGATGTGCCTTAGCTCTCTATATAGACCAAGATTAGACTAATGCAATTTCATTATTTATTTTTATTTAGAGTTGGTCTCCAAAGTCCAAAACAACACAAGTAGTTCAATTTGATGAAATTAAATATTAATTAGGTATTTGTTTAATAAAATAAATCTTAATTAAATGAATTGAATGTTAATTGGTAAAATTTAATATTACTTTGATAAAATTGGAGTTACATTTGGTCTTAATTTTATAAAATTGAATATTAATTTGGTGTCAATTTGATGTCGATTGATGAAATTGAATGTAAATTTGATGCTAAATTAATAAAAAAATATTAATTTGATAAAATTAAAGGTTAATTTGGTGAAGACAAAAAAAAGGTTAATTTGATAAAATTAAATTTTAAACTGATGAAATGGAATATTAATTTAGTGTTAATTTGACAAAAAATTAGACAAAACTGAATGTGTGATTTGATAAAATTGAATATCAATTTGATATAATTTAAGATCAATTTTGTGTTATTTGATGAAATTGAATGTCAATTTGATATAATTTAAGGTTAATTTAGTGTTGATTTGATGAAATGAAATATTAATTTGGTGTTATATTAGTGAAATGACGTTAATTTGATGAAATTAAATATCAATTGATAAAATCGAATGTTAATTTGATAAAATAAAAGATTATTTTAGTTTTAATTTGATAAAATTTAATATTAATTGGATGAAATTCAATGTTGATTTAATGAGATTGAATATTGATTTGAGGAAATAAAATGTTAATTTGATAAAATTTTAGGACAATTTTATTTTTAATTTAATGAAATTGAATATTAATTTGGTACGAATTTTGTGAAATGGAGTTTGATTAGATAAAATTGAATATTTATTTGATAAAATTGAGTGGCAATTGAATGGATTGAATGCTAATTTGATGAAAGTGGATATTAATTTGACAAAATTCAATGTTACTTTGATGAAATTAATGGTCAATTTTGTGTTAATTTATTAAAATTGAATATTAATTTTTATAAACTTATGTGAATTGAATAAATTTGAATGTTGATTTGATGAAATTAAATATTAATATGATAAAATTAAGATCAAATTGATATTAATTTAATAAAATTAAATATTAATTATATTAATAATGGTTGTCTGTGAAATGAAAACATAAACTCATCGGGTAAAAAAAAAAAGGTTCTGTGATCTTGGTTACATAAAATGGAAAAAAATAATAATATGTGGAAGTTATGTTAAGGGCAATTACATAAAAATGCATTATTTATTTACTTCGTTAATTGACAAAAACTGACAAGGATAGTAGTGATATTTCAGAAACCAGATGAAATGTCAATGAAATATAACCTAAATTCATGGGTGTCAATGAAATTCATCCTTAATTATATTGAAGTGTCACAACCCCATCACAATTAATTTAAATTATCTATTTTTCAAAAAATTGATGTGCTACAATTTCATAGTTATCTGAATGCATATCTTGATTTTATATGTTTCTCGAATATATCTTATAACCACCTCCTCCATCTATTAGATTTTTATTACGGACAATGATATCATGTGTTATTATCAATATGATATTACCTCTATCATTAAAATTTACATATGGGGGTGGAGGATAAGAGTGACCCAACAAATACTAAAGCTTAAAGTGAAACTTTTAAATAAGATGTTAATGATATTTGGCCTAATACAAGGGTCATGGTACTAATCAGGTGCAAAGAGCCCCGGAGGTAGATGCAATGAACATAAATCTCACTCATTGACCTAAACGCCGAACAAACACTTTGATCGTGAGAGTAAGGAATCATCTAACAAATGGATGAGCTTAAAGGCGAGAAGAGAGAGTGGGGATAAGAATCATACTTGCAGAGAAGTGACTTCTCAATATTCAAAATTTAACAACAATTCCAAGTCTCATCTCTCTCTCCCCTCCCCAGAGGGGAACCATAAAACAAAAACAATAATTCCATGAATTGAATAACACCATGAAGATTACAATTTTGTAAAGAAGAGGTTAAATCATGTGAGCAATTCTATAACATTTTGAACGTGAGAGAGAGGAATCACCCAACAAATGGATGAGCTCAAAGGCAAGAAGAGAGAGAGGGGTAAGAGTCATACTTTTAGAGAAGTGACTTTTCAATATTCAAAATTTAACAACAATTACAATTCCCCTTGCCCCAACCCCCGCCCTCGAAAGGAACCATAAAACAAAAACAACAATTCCATGAATTGAATAACACGATGAAGATTACAATTTTGTAAAGATGAGGTTAAATCATATGAGCAATTCTGATGGGTCAAGCCCAAATGGCCCAATCTATATAAAAAACCCAATTCAAATAAGCCAAGAAAGCCCAAAGAAGAGTCCAATCCATTACCCAAGCCCAAAGAGAAAATTCTAGAGAATGTTAGATAAGAATTTGAATGTTAGATTGGTATTAGAATGTTAGATTTGAATGTTAGATAGGTATTATTTAATTTGGGTGGTTTGGATTGATTCACGTTGTACGGCTAGAATTGATTCCCTACTACTATAAATAGACCACCCATTTGGGTGTTCTAGGATCAAGAAAGAAGCAAAGCTTCTAAGAGTGAGTTTAAGAGAGAGTTCTCTTGAGATTCTTAGTATGCTCTGTGGTTGCAGTTTAGACTGATCTGCCACATCAGAAAAGATTTCTAGAGATTGAGAGTGTAAGTTGTGAGCTTACTATTGAGTGTTTGCTTCTCTCTCTCTCTCCCTCTCGAGCATTGTAAAACTCTCCGGAGTACCATCATGATTGATCAATAAAACATCCAGGCCCCTGTCGCCGTTCGAAGAGTGGACGTAGGTCATCCGAGACCGAACCACTATAAATCTCTTGTGTTAATCTCCTTATTTACAGTTTCGCCATTGATTGCCTATTAATTGCTTATTAATTATACTCGTACACATACTTGACTGTTGATCTTGCACGAAGACCAATTTGTGCATCATCAGTTTGGCGCCGTCTGTGGGAACGACGTAGTCTTCCTACCTCTCCCGCAATCCATGGCAATCACCACCAGATCAAAGTCTCATCAACCCGGAGACAACAACCCCGTGCACCAGGAGGAGGCTCCGCCTAACAACTCTGTGCACCGGGAGGAGGCTCCACCTCCCCTCGCACCCGAAGGACCCCCTGCTACGGCGACTCCCGCCGTTGGGTCACAACAACAACTCCTGCAGACCATGCAGCTGCTGGTGAACCAAAACCAGCAGATCATCCAGTTGATGCTCTCTCAAGGAGGAGTCACCCATCACCCTGTTGGAGGAGTCTCACTCCCTCCAACAAAGGAAGAGCCACTGCCTGTCTTTTCTGGGCATCAAGTCCCCCACCATGGAGTCCCTCGCCCGAACGCTCCAGGACCACGTCGAGGAGTCCCACATCCAGTTCCTCCTCCGCGCGCAGGGGGCACACAGGTACGCCTTTCATGCGACCTAGTGCCGGAAGACGAAGAAGAAAGCCAGTATGGGGATCACGAGAACCAGTACCAACACCAGACGGAGGATGTCCCCAACCAGTGGGACGAGAAGATAAGGGAAGTGCAAAACCAACTCGGTGAAGCCCTCAACGCCATCAAGGCACAGGCGCCAACGACCGTGGACTACCTGGTAAGACGCACTGACACACCCTTCATTGCTGATATTGTCAACTATCCACTGCCCTCAAAGTTCAAGATGCCCATCATCGAGACCTTTGATGGCAACAAAGACCCCCTCGAACATCTGGACACCTACAAGGCTCTCATGCAGCTCCACAATGTGCCTGAAGAGATCATGTGCCGGGCGTTCCCCACCACTTTGAAGGGAACCGCTCGTCAATGGTTCTCCAAGCTCAGGCCCTCTTCCATCCGTTCTTTCGAAGAACTAAGCATGTCATTCGTCTCCCGCTTCATTGGGGGACACCGCCATCAGAAGCCTATGACCCACCTGCTCACCATCAAGCAGGATAGGGATGAAAGCCTTCGTGAATACCTCGCTCGCTTCAATAAGGAGGTGCTCCAGATTGATGAGTCGGATGATAAAGTAGTCATGGCTGCCCTTATCGCCGGACTCCGCACATCCAACTTTATGTTCTCAGTCATCAAGAAGCCTCCCTCCAGTATGCCCGAACTACTGTCCAGGGCCCAGAAGTATATAAACGCCGAGGACGTCACTAAGGCCCGCTAAGGTGAGTCCTCACGAGGAGGGGACAAAAGGAAAGAAAGCCGAAAGACTCTCCACCAGAGGCGCCCCATGACGGTCTCTCCCTCCTTAACTCCATCTCACCGGAATGAGTCAATAGAAGGAGTCTCAGACGTCTAGCTCCACAGAGCCCTCCTAACCTCCATCTCACCGGAATGAGTCAATGGAAGGAGTCTCAGACGTCTAGCTCCACAGAGCCCTCCTAACCTCCATCTCACCGGAATGAATCAATGGAAGGACTCTCAGACGTCCAGCTCCACAGAGCCCTCCTCATCTCCATCTCAATGGAATGAGCCTCAGGCGTCAAGCTCCTCAGCGCCCTCCTCATCTCCGTATCAATGAAATGAGCCTCTGCTACGGCAGCCATCTCCCGAGACTATACGTAGCTCGGCCTCTATGACTTTGCTCTCGCGCAAGTAGTCACCCCTGCCACGGCAGCCATCTCCGAGACTATACGTAGCTCGGCCTCTATGACTCTGCTCTCGCGCAAGTAGTCACCCCTGCCACGGCAGCCATCTCCGAGACTATACGTAGCTCGGCCTCTATGACTCTGCTCTCGCGCAAGTCTATCTCCCGAGACTATACGTAGCTCGGCCTCTATGACTCTGCTCTCGCGCAAGTAGTCACCCCTGCCACGGCAGCCATCTCCGAGACTATACGTAGCTCGGCCTCTATGACTCTGCTCTCGCGCAAGTCTATCTCCCGAGACTATACGTAGCTCGGCCTCTATGACTCTGCTCTCGCGCAAGTAGTCACCCCTGCCACGGCAGTCATCTCCCGAGACTATACGTAGCTCGGTCTTAGCTCATGCGGCCCTCTCACGGGACATCCACAGCTCTCCCTCTCCTAGCTGTACCCGAGCAGCTTACCAGATATCGGCACTGTTCTCAAACAGGCAGCCTAACTCCAGCTTAGCGGCTCTCTCGCAGATCGCCAAAAAAGCTTGACATATCTCTGCTCTGCTCTTAAGCAGCAGCCTACCTCTGCACTGCTCTCAAGCAGGCAGCCTACCTACCTCCACACTGTTCTCAAGCAGGCAGCCTACCTCTCTCTCCAGGTAATTGTGTTAAATATTTTAATGTTTGAAATAACATTATTTTTTCAACACCTCTCAGGCGCCGAGCACATGCGCCTAGACCTCCCAGGCGCCCAGCACAGGCGCCCAATACCTCGCGGGCGTCAAGACCCCCCAGGCTCGCCCAAGGCAACTCCGGCTCGCCCAAGACAACTCCAGCTCGCCCAAGGTGCTCAAAATGGGGCTTATAATATATCAAATCAAAGCTCTCGACGAACCCTACAAAACTCACTTCCTTAGGCAGTGATTGATGCTGTAAAAAATCCAAAAAAGGCTCAGAAATAGCTGTTTTGGCCTCCCGAAGTTCTTCCAGTTATGCCGGTCAGCCGAAAATTCGAGTTTAACCAAATGCCCTCCTCTCCAAGTTTCATTGGACACAGGGCATTGGGGGGCAAATGATGGGTCAAGCCCAAATGGCCCAATCTATATAAAAAACCCAATTCAAATAAGCCAAGAAAGCCCAAAGAAGAGTCCAATCCATTACCCAAGCCCAAAGAGAAAATTCTAGAGAATGTTAGATAAGAATTTGAATGTTAGATTGGTATTAGAATGTTAGATTTGAATGTTAGATAGGTATTATTTAATTTGGGTGGTTTGGATTGATTCACGTTGTACGGCTAGGATTGATTCCCTACTACTATAAATAGACCACCCATTTGGGTGTTCTAGGATCAAGAAAGAAGCAAAGCTTCTAAGAGTGAGTTTAAGAGAGAGTTCTCTTGAGATTCTTAGTATGCTCTGTGGTTGCAGTTTAGACTGATCTGCCACATCAGAAAAGATTTCTAGAGATTGAGAGTGTAAGTTGTGAGCTTACTATTGAGTGTTTGCTTCTCTCTCTCTCTCCCTCTCGAGCATTGTAAAACTCTCCGGAGTACCATCATGATTGATCAATAAAACATCCAGGCCCCTGTCGCCGTTCGAAGAGTGGACGTAGGTCATCCGAGACCGAACCACTATAAATCTCTTGTGTTAATCTCCTTATTTACAGTTTCGCCATTGATTGCCTATTAATTGCTTATTAATTATACTCGTACACATACTTGACTGTTGATCTTGCACGAAGACCAATTTGTGCATCATCAAATTCTATTATTCTCGTGACCAACAATACCAAACCATGATTGAGTGAAAAGATGACATGGTGTATAGTTTGCTCTTGATTTTCAGGCTTTTTTTTCAATGGGCCTTAGAAACAACAGGGTCTTAACTAAAACAAAGTCCAATAGAGGTGAACTAGAAGCTAAAATATTTTGAGGGCCTTCTTGAGGGCTTGCACAGACGAAAATGCCCAATCACTTTAAGACCATCTCTACTACTCAAAACCAAACTCGTGGCATGCTTTTTGGTAGAACACCACCCCAACCCCCTCCTTTTTTCCCTCTAAAGCTCTTCGCTCCCTCCCGAAGGGAGCATAAAGTTTAGAGCTCTAACTCCGAGGGTCAGACTCTGCTCTGGATCATCCCTCAGGGGAAGTGATAAGTGGATTAGATGCACATTAATTTCACTACTCTTCCTTTGAAGGGAATTATTATTCCACCCCAACATAAATTAATGAATATAAATCCTTTTTTTTTTTTTTTTGCATTTATGATACTAGAAAGAGGACAAATGGATCTTCATGGTCTCTGAAATATAATTTTTTAATTTCTCTTGTTTATATACTATTTATCATGAATTCAATAAAAAAAAATTTACTTGACCGAACAAGAAGAATTTCAGTTATCTCAACTATATTGAAGAATCTTTCAAATTGGTCAAGACTATCTTGTTTCTAATCGTCTTTTGATGGTATCAGTTGTTACTTCATTAGATTTGTTACATTATATTATATAGGCTAGACTTGCAATTCAACTTTGATCGTTATGAATTGGTATGAAAATCGAGCCTTGGGCAAGTCAATCTAATTTTACCAGCCGTCCATAATAGAAATAGATAGAGACACAATGAAAATGACTCGATATCTTCACTAGTAATGATCGACCAAAAATATTTTCATAAAATATATATTGAAACTAATTCAAATATAAGAAATTGGGGATTTACTTTGATCCAGGATCAACTGCATGGGTAGGTAAACCCCTTGTCATTGGCTATATAATATTTTGGGAAAATCTTATTTTGCCCCTTGAACGGTACAAAAACTCTTAGCTTATCTCCGAATGATTTATGTAGAGGCAAAAAATAAGGTTTTACCTCTGACAATATGAAATTAAGAACTGTGATTTTATATAATCTCTGAACTTGATCTCCAAGCCCTCCTCCTGCAAAACGAGCAAACTGCCCAAGATCGAAGTGCTTCGATCGAAGGCACTCCGATGCTTAAGTCAGTAACTGAGTGATATGAGTTGCACGAAGACAAGGAGAGTTCAGCGTACCTTTCACCTTGGTCTCCTGTTCTTTTTATAGTCTTTATTCCCCTTAGGGTTTCCGTTAATTCAGAGGTAAAGTGGCACACATTCCTTTCTTTCAGTGTTTGAGTTTGGGAAGTCTCTGACTCTTCTCCCATAATCTCTCCGAATATCCGTATTCTCATAGATTTCGTTTATCTAATTGCTTGAATTGTAGGCATCTTTTTAGCACCACGTTTATTGTGTTTAAACAACTCGGTCGTAACAGTTCGGTCATGACGAACACCTAGCTCATTCCTTCCTTTCTGAGCTTTCTGATCAGCTCGGTTGCTATTTGTTTTCAGCTCGGTCGGATCTACCTAGCTGTCTGTTCGGCCGAGTTTTATCCTCTACTAGGTCGGACGAATTTAGCTCGGCCGGATAGCCTAGCTACTTGCTCTGCTCTGCTCTGCCGAATAGCCTAGCTGCTTGATCTGCTAGGCTGAACTAACTTTAGCTCGGTCCCACTAGCCTAGCTGCTTATTCAGTCATGGTAGTGTCATTGCAAATAATTTCAGCACGTGCAACCTACCACGTGTCCAAGTCTAATTTGTCAGATGATGATCAGATTTTATCGACCCCTTCAATTTATATTCTCATATTATTCTCTTAAAAAAATAAAAATATTACAATGTAATTTACTATCTTATTTTCGTTTGTTTTTTGTCTGTTTTGTGCCAAATCAATCCATCAGGAATCACAAAACATACGAACGACCAAACAAAAATAAGAGGATGAATCACATTATAATATTTTATTTATTTGAAGGACAATGTAAAAAATTTAATCATTTAAAGGGCAAAGTAAGACTTTTTATATCTTTGGATGGGTAAAATGAGATTTACCCCAAATGTAAGCTCTTATGGTTGTAGAATATAATGGGTTTTTTACACTTTATACCCTAAAAGATATCTCAATTTTCACTTTATACTCTAAACAAATATTTTTTTCACATTTCACCCTGAAATGAATGTCATAAATTGGATCCAATGTGACTCTCAGATTAACATCCGTTTCAAATTCCGTTAAAAATCGATGCACATACAATCCAAAGACATGAATGGTGAATTTATATTTTTGACCAAGAACAACACACGTATGTGACAAGTGCATTGATTTTTAACAGAATCTAAAATGGATATTAGTCTGAGACATTTGGTCTCATGGTACTCCTTATCTTATAAAGGTTTTGTCTTCTTGAGATTAAGGGTTCAAGTCCTCCTCCTCCTTCTCCCTCAAAAAAAAAAATTAATGAAATAAAAAATATTAGAAAGGTGTAATATGAAATTTTTTTTAATATTTTAAAGTATAAATTGAAAATTAAGATATCTTTTAGGGTACAAAGTGTAAAAAATCCGAATATAATTATCTCTTTCTTTTTTTAAGCAATTCCTATCATCATAGTTATACATATACGACAAAAAACACAGGGTGTGCTTGGCAATTCATGGATGGACTGGACTGGCTTGGATTTAAATCCAAAACCAGTCCAGTGAAATCCCAATGAGCCAGATTTGTAAAGGGATAAAAAAAATTGTGTTATCCAATCCCTCTTTTGGATAGTGCATTATGATATAATTGGGATATGGACAAATTACAATTTTTTATTAAACATCTAATACCTTTGACATTAATTGACCATTTTACCCTTGAATCCTATTCAATCCTATCTCTTGATTACCACTTTTTTTTTTTTTTACTTTTTGATCATTGTTACCACTTTAATATTGTGAAAAATATAAAAATGCTTATGAATATACGAAAAATTACTTCACAACCCAAATTCACATAAACTATTGTTATAATTAACCGTATTTAAAAAAAAAAAATTAAAAGAAGAAAATTTTATTTCTAATCACCAAAAAAAATACAAGAAGCCGGTATGGAAAAAACCATATACAAACCTCCCCATCCGCCGCCCCCCCCCCCCCCCCCCCCCTTTTTTTCCTTTCCATTGTCTTCGCCAAATTTATAGAAATTTCTGCATCTCAACTCAACTCCACAAAGCCAAGGGGTTGGAGGACCTTCACCGTCTTTTCTTTATGGAAACATCCCTGAAATGAAGAAGATCCATCTCCATCTCCGATCAAAGACGATGACATCTCCGACAGACCACCACCATGGCGATGGCAGTGGCGGTGCTCTTTCTCACGATTGGCCTTCCACTGTGTTCCAGCATATAGCCCGGTGGCGGAACGAATACGATAAATAATAACTATTTGTCCGAAAAAAAGTTATTTTTCTGTTTATTTTTTTTTTCAACCAATGAAAAAAAAAATTAATTAATTTATTATATCAAAAAAATTAAGTTTATTTAATAAATATTTTTATTTTATAGATTTAATAAATTTAATAATATTAGTGTAAAGGAATATCCACTTTATAGCTCTGATTTATTAGAGTCAGAAAAAGACAACAGAATCCATGTCATATGATTCCCGGGTATACCGACCGCTTTCCAAAAAAGGACATGAATTTGATTGTTTTTCCCAGTTTTTTTCTAGTATCCGACCCGTTTATAGTCCGATTCGACAAAACCGTATTGAATAGCTGTAATTTGCTAGAATACTACCTACTTTAATTATTCGGATCGGGTCAGAATATTGAATCAAATATCCACTTCGTAATGAATTTAGATATAAACTATGAAAATAAAATGTGTTGAATAATTGGATCGAAACTTTTTCATTGATTTTGGATCGAGTGTAATCTTATCCAAATCCGATCCGTTTAACTAGTGTTAATTACACTGGTTGCAGGACCAATATTCATGTATTCAACAGGGAACATACAGATACTATGCATAACAGATCCAGAGATGGTAAAGGAAGTGAGTCTGTGCACATCTTTGAACCTAGGAAAGCCTTCTTTTCTATCAAAGGAGAGAGGGCCTCTGCTAGGCCAAGGCATTCTATCATCAAATGGACAATATTGGGCTCACCAGAGGAAAATCATTGCTCCAGAGTTCTACCTTGACAAGGTTAAGGTAAATATCCTAATTGCTTCTACTTAAACAATCTGCTTACACCTATCTTAGAGTTCACTTTTAATATTGGGATGTCTCGAACCCGCAATGTACAATATTGTCTGCCCTGCATGATTTTAGAACGCGTTGTACAATGAAGGTTTAAACCTTATATGTGTCATTCAATGCCTATTTTATCAGTCTAACCCCCTTAAGCGTAAATGTCCTCATTTGAGCTCTACCCGCGACTCTGCCATGGTCCTAACTTCTACGTCACTATCCTACCGAACCAGGGTGCAACGAGGGATGCATAGCTTTAGGTGGCCTCCACATTACGAGGATCAATGGCTCTGGTACCAATTTTAACGCTCCACTATATGCTTTGGGCCAAGCCAGCACGGCTTTAAAACACATTTTAGAATGAAGGTCCAAAACTTAAATTGATATAACATTCCACACCCACTTCACCAAGTAACGTAGGCTTAGGTCAACACAGATACACATGGAATAAATTTTTTGAAAAAAATAATGTATGCTACTCTTTGTTTTAAGGGCATGGTGAACCTTATGGTGGAGTCCACTGCTACAATGATACAATCTTGGGAGGCTAAAATCGAAAATGGAGGTGGCAATGCAGAAATAAGAGTTGATGAGGATTTGAGGAGTTTGTCAGCAGATGTAATCTCAAGGGCTTGTTTTGGAAGCAGCTATGCCCAAGGGGAAGAGATATTCTTAAAGCTCAGAACTCTTCAAACTGTCATGTCCAAGGGAAACATTGGTGTTCCTGGCTCAAGGTAAAATTACTTGTCGTTTACTTGGACATCGACTTCGAAACTTTCTTTTGGATGGCCCGGATCTACGAAAGCAATTGTATTGTTTGCCCCAATGATGGCTTTTTTTATCTTATTCGTATTTCGATCGGCATAACAGATATAACTCATTCACATTTCCTCAATTTGCTATCCTACCTTGGCATGTTGCATACATTATAGTCATTTTGCATAATAGTTATGCAAACTAGTTATATTGGTATAAGCTGAAAACTTGATGTTCAAACCATGTCCATCCAGCTGAGTTTGACTGTCTCTTCAATGTTAAATGTTCAATTATACCCAAGGACCATAATTTGAAACAATCGAAATGTTTCAGTTTCAGTGGAAACCAAAACCTTTAGTGATGGACAATTGAAATACATATGTTTCGGGCTGTTTTGGGATGCTTCAGTATGTTTTGGGATGTATAGACTTCAGAACGTTTCAAAACAAAATATTCCAGATTTTTTCTCTGTTACATTCAGAAATGTTTCGAAAATGTTTATATCTCCAAGCTAATTGAAACTGTGTCAAAAAGAAATGTAATAGGTATGTGCCAAGCAAAAATAACAGAGAGAAATGGAGACTGGAGAAAGAGATCAGATCAAAGATATTAGAGGTAGTGAAAGGGCGCGGTGAAGCTACCTGTGAGAAGGATCTTTTACAACTTCTACTTCAGGCTGCTAAGAGTTTTACTGACAATGATGATGGTATTAGTCCCAGCAAGTTCATAGTCGATAACTGCAAAAACATATACTTTGCTGGCTATGAGACCACTGCCCTCTCTGCATCATGGTGCTTGATGTTGCTGGCCGCGCATCCAGAATGGCAATCTCGTGCTCGTGCCGAGGTGCTCGACGTTTGCAGCAACAACCTTCCAGATGCTGAAATGCTTCGAAGCATGAAAACGGTATGTTTTCTAAACAGTTACAAATTTCTTTCTGAACATTAGAGGAGAACTTGCTTATCTCAATGTATTTGTATCTTTTGTATGCATAAATTCTATTATTAGTCCACTAGACTTGAGCATGTATACACATCAGCAGCAATAGAGTAGGGACATGAGTGCAGGGTATTAGTAAAACACAGTCCAGTGCACCATAGTTTAAGGTTGCAGTATCAATTATCGACTTGGAGAGCACTAAGATACACATGAAATGTTACACACAAAAGAACAACTTGAATTTAACGAGAGATTCAATACTATATTGTTATATGGCAGAACGATTTTGACTGATTCGATGATTATGATTCGGACAACTCGGGTTTGACTTGGAATTGTCTGAGACTTGTGGTTTACACTGAACAATATAAGATTGGAAGGTGTCTGATGTAGAACAAGTGACTACTGATTATTTGGAGCACGAAAACAGCCGTACGTCTAAAGTCCAAAAAAAAAAAAAGCAAAAAGGTGATAGTAGAGACAAAATGACTCGGACTTGGAATTGAATGAGACTAATAGTGTTTGATTTGGATCGAGCCAACAATCAAGACTCATCGCTTCGCCATGAGCTCTTTTAGTTTTGGGTCGAATTCCATCATTTAAGCCTCAAAACTCCTTTTTTTGCCGTTTTAAGAAAGAATTCGGAAATTAATAATAAATCATAAGAAATTCCGAATTCAGTGTCGTCAGTTGGGTTAGACTCCAGACGACACGTCTTTATGTTAATTAATTAGATTGCAATTTTTCGTTTTTGGTAATTTTCGTATAACTAGAGATTTTTCCTTTATTATGGAGACAATTAGAATTTTGAGCGTTTCTATATATATTCTCTTATGTAATACGGATTATTCAGTTCTTCTGTTGTTTTTTTTTTGCCAAAAATCTCATTTTCGTTTCATTTGACATTTTGCAGTTAAACATGGTGATTCAGTAGGCACTGCGTCTATACCCACCAGTAGCATATGTAGTAAGGGAGACCTTAAAAGACATGAATGTCAAAGGCATACAAGTACCAAAGGGCATCAACATTCAGATTCCAATACCAGTACTACACCAGCACCCTGACCTTTGGGGTGCAGATGTGCACCATTTTAACCCGGAACGGTTCGCTCAGGGAACCACCGGGGCCTGCAAATTCGCGCAAGCTTATATGCCATTTGGGGTCGGAACTCACATCTGCGCAGGCCAACATTTTGCCATGGCAGAGCTGAAGGTGATTCTCTCTCTCATTTTGTCGAGGTTTAGCTTCTCACTGTCGCCTGCTTATCGACACTCCCCTGTGTTTAGATTGGTTATTGAGCCTGAACATGGAGTTTATCTCCATTTCAGAAGAGTGTGAGCTTTTCTAATTTACGTTGTTTGAGAAGATTTGGCAGGGAAAGGTGGTGGGGAACAAAAATGCTCATTTCTTTGCCTTTATGAACTTATAAGAGTGTGAACTTTATGTATGTCGTTTCAGATAGTGCCATGCCAAGTTCGTGTTAATTATTAATCAATCATAATCCTATTATTTCAATTAATCGTGTCAGATGATATGACACTAACCAGATATGTTTATTAAACGTGTTGTATTTGAGTTGAAATGATAAAGTCGGGACAAGAAATGTTAAGAGGTTTTCCTAGGCAAAACACCCGGACCAAATGTTTTTAAAAATAAAAAAAATAAAAAAGCTCAAATTCTACAAATATTCATACAATATTAAATCAAGAAATTAATTAAAAAAAAAAACACTTCAAGCATCAATAAAATTTTATAGCATAACAGCTAAACGAGTGTCTGTATTATCTGATTTGGTGTTACTCGTGTTTAACATTACCCCAATCCATTTAGTATTCATGTTAATAAGCCGTGACATTTTCAAGTTTGTGTCAAATAATAATCAACTCTAATCAAACTATTGCTTATCAAATTCGTGTCTTGTATTGCCACCCTATGTTTGTGTTTAGAAGATGGTTTACGGCATTCATGTCTAGGAGAAGCTGTATACACTTTCATGACCAGTCCCACCAGCACCTAGAGAGTGCTGTTATAAGTACTGATTGTTTAGTAGTACCCCAGGCTTGAACCATACAAATCATTCCAGCAATAAATCCAGACCCAATTTTCTCTGATCCTTTGATAAAAACATTCATTCTCTTCATAAAAGATAAGAGATGGAATCAGTAAAGGTTTCTTTTCAATTCGTCCCTGGAGTTTAATACCTCATTCAAGATCACTAGCTACATGCTCTAAATGTGCAGCTATGTGATTTTTTCTACTCAAACAGTGACTGTGAGGGCACATCCACATATTCTAAACTCAAAGCTTATTACCTTCTGGTTTTCTCCCTTGTTGGTTAACATCATTCCCAGCTCTCCCTCTCTCTCTGCAGAATGGAGACAAACACACTTGACCTGTCAATTAGCATCCACTTGCAGAAATATAACTCATAAGTTCATTAAGCTACTACGATGATCTGGCAAAGGGTTTATACATTTACGAAAGGTAGCATCGAGCCTCAACTTACATCTTGAATGATCCTAAAATCCAACACATTGGTTTGAGAACTATAAAAGAATTATTTAACAGTTTGTGTGCTTTATCATAGATCCCATCTTATTAATGTGTAAAATTTAACCAAAAAAGCTACAACAGAAGAGGTATCAGCACTCCCTGTAAACTTCATGTAACTCCTATTCATAAGATTGACTAGCAGTTCTCCAAAAGAAAATTCATGAGAACAAGGATCGCGTTCGATTGCGCTCCAGTCGAGCTTCCCTCTGCAGAAATAACAACAAAGTTCAGTAAAACATATTAACATGTATAGACAAGATGCCATTCAGTTATTTTGACAGTTACCAAGTTTACCCTGTTGGTCAACAATATTCAACTATATGATTATCTGCAACAAAAACATTTTAAGAGTGCTGTCTTGTTTGTAGATAGGGAGACAAAATAGAACTTGGAAAATTGCAATATTCCGATGTATTTTCATTATTAGATGCCAAGTGTAGGGAAGCAAATGTTTGGAAGTCTCAATTGTCTAAAAATCCTACAAACTCATTATCATAGACGTCAACAAACATAAGCCACATTTGAGCTGACCATCTTACCACGGAGGGTGTCTCTGTGTGTGTGCTGCGAGAGAGAGAGAAAAATAATTTGATCCCCTTTTATTAGGCACACAACGTATAGAAACAGCACTCAACGTCATAAATGTGGAGTATGCTACCACTGATTTTTTTTTGGCTATCACAAGAAATCACAGAACAATCGACATATGCAACATGGAATGATATGCGAACTAAATTGTATTGTACAACAGAAAGAACCTCCTTCCTTTGGTCAGTTCAAATTAACAGACACGTCAAGCGTACACAACCCAAGCTGAGCAGGAGCCAGAGCTATTATTAGAGATTGCTAACCGTTTCATTGTGCCCTTCTCCAGATACATGTTTTAACTAACAAAAATGAAACATGCATGATTAGAATTTTTTTTATCAGTAGGTTCTTTTAAAGAAAATTTCACCAGGAAGTCTCCTGTTATGTTGCATGGAAGATGGAAACCTGAATTGTTATGCAGACAAATTTTGTCGATCTAGCAGAGATAATTCGAGAACACTTGGGTTCTCCTAGATTATATTCAGAATGATAAAACAGCATTTTAAGAGGTAGCCAGACTGGGATCCACGTTTACCTTCCTCAGTCCACATCCTATAGAAGCTGATCAATGAGTAAAATCAAAGGGCAAATACCACAAATTCCAGTAAATAAGAAATTTTATCACGGAAGCTATTATTCAGATTCAGAATTGTGTATATATGTGGTACAAGGCATATTTTATATGTACCAAACACAAATGAAGCAATAGAAGAAAGTCAATTCAGGATATGGTGGAAGCTAGAGTTAGATTTTACCTCGTCTAACCCTTCAGGCAAGTAGAAAATGCGGGTATACATGACCAACATAGGTTTTTATCAAATAGTTATCCTATTGCATTTCAAAAAGTAAATATATGTGACAAAAGAATTAAGAGTAAGTATTTTTCTTTTAGAAGATCCCAACAGGAAGGAAATTGTGCATATAAGAGTCATGAGACTCATGACACGGATAAAGAAGTGAATCAAAGGATGCCAACAAGGTAAATGCCTGCTGGAGATATGAGACCATTTTTTTCTAGATGACAATAATGAATTTCTTAGTGTAATACTACTATGAGACAAACACAACCACACATAGGGCATCAACAAAAAAAATGAAGTATTTATAACTTACCTCTTTTTTCTTGCATTCCTTGTAAACATCAAAATGTTCTTGACACTTGCTCTTGTCAGAGTTAGACTCTAAACCTGAAAATTACGCTTCACAAGTTGATACACAGGAGATTGTGTGAACAAAAAATGTTCACAACAAAAGGGTACAGACAAAAGTTCTAGCCATTCCTTCAAGCTGAAATAAGATTTAGGTAGACAATGACATTAATATCCCTAAATGTCACTGCACACCACCGAGTAACCATCTACTGAAGAACACCAGAAATATAAGATTGATTTTTGGTGTGGCCAGCCAATCAAGGGCAGATCGGGCATAGAACTGTATTACAAAATTGGGGCTTAGTTATGCTTTCATAAGGTAATGGATGAAGAAGAGAGAAGCTAGAATATTGGAAGGATTTGCTTGTAAGTTCAAAAATAAAAAGGTAATTCTCAATTATGCCTCAACAAATAACGTTCTCATACTTTTCGAGAAATTACCTATATTTAATTTCTGTGCCAGGTGTGTCGGCTATTGTTAAGTCTGGACTATAGCCACATGTTAATTTATTTAAGTGCTTATTGTTTTGCACCACTCTTACTAAAATTCTATTGAATTGGCTACCAAGATCACTTGGATTCCAAGCTTGAGTCCAAAAGTGATGTTTAACATTTTACAGGAACCAAGTTAACGGAAAAAGGATCGAAGCCTGAAGCAATGACTGACACAGTCACAGACCTTACTACCCAAGATGCATACGACTAGTTCAGAAGACATTTACAACATTGCATATTTCATACTTTGACATGAGACTTAATCATGCGACGCTCCTACATGTCAAAGTCTTATTTTATCAAATCCGCTAATCAAGCTCTAGTGCCAGCAAATGCTAGATTGCTAGATGGTACAAATGTGAGCTAGTACACCATATTACATTAAAAACTCACATACCAGAAGATCTTTTTTCTTTTACTTCTTGCAGTAACGTGTCTAGTTACGCCAATTTCTGATTAGAAAATCAAGGAAGACAAAACAAAGAAAATTATCAATAGCACAAAACATCATATTTATCAACAGATCTATTTTCTTTTACTTCTTTGAGTAACGTGCTTAGTTATTCCATTTTCTTATTAGGAAATCAAGCGAGAAAATACAACGAAAACTAATCACTAACAGAAATTTTACCTAACAAACAAATAAATGAGTATATTTCATATACAACTGAGAACTAGATACTGGTAAAGCACAAACCCTGGTTAACCCTTCTTCAGCATTTGATGCCCAAATGAGTATATTTCATATACAACTGAGAACTAGATACTGGTAAAGCACAAACCCTTGTTGACCCTTCTTCGGCATTTGACGCCCAAAGTAGGCACTCGTATGTCATTTAAATTGTCCTTTTAGGCCAGTAAATGATTGCCTAAATACTTATAATTCCACACCACAATTTTTTGGATCAACAATTGTCAAAAAAAGCTAACCTTGATGAATAATACATCTTCAAGAAACCCTCAATTCCTAAATTACAACATTTTACTTTGAACTGCTTTAACTTTAAAAGAAAATTTTGATCAAGCATTCTTAAATCTTTCTAATTTATCCAACATCGAGCATAAATTGCACAATTCCATAGCTCATATTAATCGCTTATGGTTTATGAATAGGGTTCTCAGAAAATTACACACACATATATGTATTTGTAAGTGTAGAGAGAGGTGTATAAATACATCAAGAGAGAGAGAGAGTTTACAAACATTTGAGAGAAGAAATTACACGAACATACACACAGATGTCAATGTAGAGAGAAGTGTAAAAAAACATCAAGATCATCAGAGAGAGAGAGAGTCGGCATACATTTGAGAGAAGCAGTGTACTGAGGGTAGCATGATGAATCAGAGATCCTGGCAGCACTGGGGTATTGCGGTGATTGAGCTCTGGAGGAGGAAGCCATTGACGAGAGTCTGTGTTCGGGTGTGTTCTACCCGGGAAGTAAATGGGTAATTGGTGTGGTACGGCGGGTTAGGACGTAACCAGTGGACGAAGGTGATTTTATTCGTATGCACAAGTCATGTTTAACAAATTCCTATTAAATATGTAGGGTTAATTACAAAATGCTCCTTCTAAGTTTATGTCATATTACAATCAACTCCCTTTGATTTTAATTTCAACAATTTACCCTCTCAAAGTTTTTGTCCTACTAAATTGACTGACATAATAGATGAAAAATGTAAAATTTCTAAAATACCCCCAAACTACTCTCTTCTCTTCCTACCCAACACGTTTTCCCAAACCCTTTTTCCCAACTCTAGTGGCCCCCATCCCTTTCCCCAACTCCGGTTGCCCATTTGCCTTCCCTAACTCCAGCAATACCACCAACCCCTCACCTCCATACCCAACACTAACCTTTCTACCTATCTTTGGTAGTCCCTTACCTCCCTACCAACCACAGGAAAATCAAATACAATCCATCAAAATTTAGTCCATGTTTATTTCCATCACCTGAAGACTTTTCTTTCTTTCGCCAATTGGTAAACCGTGACAATTACAAAATTCGTTCATATGAGTATGTATATACATATATATAAACTATATATCTCTCTCTCTAGATGGTTGTTACCTCATGGAGGTAGATTATTTTTGGGGGAGTTTTAGTTGGGGATGGGGGGGTCACTTTTGCATGGTGGAGGTGGGTTTTACCGATTTAGGGGAATGAGTTCATTTGTTTATTGGTGGGGATGGATTTCGCCGGATTAGTGGAGTTCAATTGTTTGGGGTTTTACTGGAGGAGGGATGGGTTGAGTTTTCACCAGAGGAGCGATTCTACGGGCATTTGTCGACTTTTGTGATGAATTGATTTTTTTAGATTTTATATTAAACAAAAATATGAGATGGTGATAATTTTGTAATTTTGATTGAATTTTAAATCACATGACAAATTTTCGTCACATTTCCGTCATTTTTAACGGTGGATAACTAACGGAGGAAGTTAATTGAAAACTATTCAAACTTTATGGGGGCAAATTGTTGAAATCGAAACCGGAGGGAGTTGGTTGCAACATGACCCATACTTGGAGGGTGTATTTTGTAATTAACCCAAATATGTAACTAGGAAGTCACAAAAAAAAGACAGAAAATATAAAGTACATAGGTCTGGTAATGGAATTGAGTTATTCGGATTTGGTTCGGATTTGATTTATTCTGGATTCGGTTCAAGTTCGACTCATTTTCTAAACGAGTTGAACTTAAATAATTTTTTAGGCTGGTTTAAAAAATGTGCTCGACATACTCGACTTGTTTATATATAAAAATAAAGTTAAAGGCTCGGGTCAAGCTCGTTTTGAATAATTTTTTAAACTCGTTTAAAAAAATGAGTTCAACAAACTCAACTTAATTATCAAACCTAAGAGTATATAATGTATTTTTCACATTTGGCGTCTATTATTTTTTTAAAATCAATTATGTTAAGAAAGAGGACAAATTTATCTCTTCAAAATTACTAATTTCTCATTGTCATTCAAAAAATAGGTTAAAGGGATTAAGATGTTTATCGTATACACAACATGTAATCAATCTTATTAGTCGCGTAGCGATTTCATTCCTATTCCATTTAAAAGTGAGTTGAATTTAATGTTGTTTACGCATATTTCTTATTTACTTTCTAGGTAGCAAGTCTTTATTTAACTTGATCCAAGCTTGTCTTAGCCCCAACAATGTCCAAAAACTCTCATGCATTTCTTAGTTGGACCAACCCTATCGGCTATTTTCAACAAATCTTTCTTCATTTTTAGAGCAAGAAGTTGAACTACAACAAAACAAAAGATATCTACATATCATACCCTTCAAATATAAAGTCCTTCAATTTGATATTTGAAAAATTATTTAGAACAATTAAAGTTAGAAATTCTAAGTTTGAAACTTGATAAATCATTTGGAGTCAAGTCATCTCTTATGAATTCTTTTATCCTTGCGTGGATAGTCTGCATTTGATTTGACTAGAGAAAAAATTAATCAAAATGCGTGTAAACCATTAATCCAATCCACTTTCAATCAATCGACGACTACTTCTTAAACTCCATCCATTCCCTGTCTCAACTATCTTTTAAAGATGACGAATCTCTTTGTCCTTTTCAACCTAATATTTCAAAACTTGGTTAGTACGAAATAGATTTTTGATCGTTATAAAATAGATGAATAGAAAAAGATAATCTGTCTTTAATTGTATCAAGTAATTCATATTTTAGTTACCTAACTTTTGAATTGATATAGATTACCATTTAAAAATTAATTCAAGATAAAAACTTTTTTTTCTCTCTCCCTCCATGGTTATTTGTATCGGCTACCAGCCTACCACCGGACAAAGAGTATTCCCAAGAGCCTGCCATTCCACCCGGTTGCATCGTAATCCCATCCCTATAGCCAAACAACACACACTAACATATTTTGACTAAGCGTGTCAACCCTATAACGGATTTGTGTAGAGTCTTAACGAGTTCGTGTCAAAAAATATTTCACTCATATCTGATTCATTTATTAATTTGTGTTTAACAAATCGTGTTATATCAGGTTCGTGTCGTGTATAAATCGTATATAACTGATATATAAAATAGTCGTGTCATTTATTTTTTTTGATTGACTTCGCTCATATCCAATTTATTTTTTAATTATGTCGTATTAGGTTCACTCACTTATTAAACGAGTGGCTTAAGATTGCGAATACCTAATCTTGTGTCGTGTTCGTGTATAATATTAACGAATTATGATTGCGAACACCTAATCTTGTGTCGTGTTCGTGCCTTCAGACACGGATTATGAGGACAATTTAGACTTTAAATTTAGTACGCCTCTAAGTTCAGTGCTTGATTTTTAAAAAAAAATTTATACCGTACTTTCATACACAAATTATTACTAGTCATATTTTAACACCCCTAATTTTGACCCACTATAAACACTGGCCTGCACCGATATATCGAATTTATGGGACTGACCTGTACTAAAATCTCACATACGCGTCTTGGAGCGCGTGGCTCAATATCAATTTTCAGTATTTTATTTTTATTTTTATTTAAACAAAAATTTAGCACGTGTATTTTTTTAATTAACTATTACAAATTATATAAATTAAAATTAACGGTAAAGATTAAATTTTAGCTTGGTACGTTGCCAGTACTGTAGTCTTATTCTTGTATTTCGAGGTGTTTTATTTTATACTTTCTATATATTTTTTTCAATAAGTTTATTATTATTTAATATTAGTTGTATTAATACAATTCTTATGTGACCTCATCTTATCCAAAATTATTGATAAGATACGTATCTAGATCATATAAATCTCTCTATGATTAGGAATCATTTGACAGTAAAACAAAACTTAAGGAAGGAAAGATTTGCGTTTTCGTTTCGATTTTAAACAAATTACCCTAAACAATGTTTTTTTCTTATTTCAAGAAATTAACATGTATGATTTGATAATTGTTGAGTTCTTGTGTTTAAATTTTAACTTAGTTGATTTTTAAAGAACAATCTAAAATGGATTGATAATAAGAAAATTATACACGATATAAATCTGATTTGCATTTGAAAAATATTAGATGAACATTTTAACATGATTTTATGATTGACACATTGATAATTCTGTCGATATATAAGGAAAATTATTCTTTTATTAAAATTTATAATTTTGCATTGACTTTCACCTTACTATTAATTGAATTGTATGAGAAATTTATTGAATATTCATCGAGTAAAGAATAACATTAAAATCACACCCTCTAAAGGCTAGTCACCATTGTTCCTTTAGGAATATACTTTAATTCAGTTCAAGTTACAGTGGTCAGCCACTAAACTCGAGTGAGTAGTAGGCATAAGCCGAAACACCGTGTAACAAAAAAAAAAAATAACATTAAAACTATAAGAAACCAATCAACCCTAAAAATATTTAGAACATTTTTAGAATAATAATGAAATTTGAGATGTAACACTTTTCTTTTATGTATTAAATTTTTTTTAAAAATGTAATGATTTAGTTTAGGTGGTAAGTATTTCTAAATTCCACTAAGAGATCAAAGTTTGAGAATATTTTTCTCATCAAGAACAGACGCACGAATAAAAATTAGAAGAATAAAAATAATTTTAACTTGTTATTTATTAAAAATGCATTGTCTTTAATTCAAGAGAGAACTGAGGTCAAATCCCAAGGGCCTGTTTGGTATGTGGTTTGTAGGGGTTTTGGAATATGGGTTGGGGAATATACCCCCTCAAACTCATGTTTGACAAATACACATCTAGTCCAGGGTTTGAAACCCAACCCGGTTTAGGCCCGGTCATGAAACCCATGGTGGTGGTGGTGGTGGGGGGTTCATATGTGAGTTAACCAAATGACATTTATGGCCCATATATACCCTATTCACACATCTCTCTAAACAAACATGAGTTTGAATTAAATTGGTTAAGGGACACAATAGTCATTTATATACAAATATATTATCATAATAGTCTTATATCCCTGCGCATACCAAATATGAGTAGAGACAACATTAAATGTTGAATCTCATTTTTGGGTTTGAAAAGGTTTGGACAAACCAATCTAAACCCCTCCCAAAAAACATATCAAATAGGCCCCAAGTGTATGAATCTGTCCCTCAATCTATACACTAGTTAAATAAGGACTTGCACTTCAATGGAGATTCGAATTTATACTAGATATTTGAATACAGGGTCCGTCCTATTCAAATATCTAACTCAAATCTACAACCTAAATTTGTATTCCAAATAAAGGGAGATTATTTGATCAATGGGTCCCATTTAAAAAAATTGATGAGATCCACCCATCTAATAGTTCCCCTTCATTTGAGATACAATACAATTTAGGATACATAACATTTCCCTTTAGTATGTTTCATTCGGTCAATCAATTTTTTCCATTTGTGTAGTCCCAAGTATTTGTCTCACTTGCGCAGTGTAAGCGCGTGAATAAAACTTCTTTGCTTTTGGAGTCTGCCCCTGCCTTTTCTTTTCCTTCTTTTGCCTCTCTGACAGCTCAAAATAAAGTCCTCTCGTCACTTTCCTGCCGAGAAAAGCTCTGAGAAAATGTTGTTACTTTTCTAGCTCCCACCTTTTTCCCCCACTCTCTCTCTGAATTGATGGTCATAGACAGAGAAAGAAGGATTTTTTCCAAGTGGGTCTTTGATTCTCTCTCAATATGTGCAACTTCGTACATGATTTATAACAAGTTAATTTTCAAAAAGAGAGCTTGTTGGTTGGTGTTCTTGTGATGGTATTGAAGTGTTCTGGTTTGTTGTTAGGATAATGAAATGACTTCCACAACAAAAGAAATGGCTACAACAACAAAGTTCATCAAATGTGTAACGGTTGGAGATGGGGCTGTTGGGAAGACATGCCTTCTTATCTCCTACACCAGCAATACCTTTCCAACTGTATTGAACTTTATTCTCTCTCTCTCTCTCTCGCTCTCTCTCTCTTCCTATGTGGTTTGTGTATGTTTCGTTGGACTGTTTCTGATTCTTTATGAATACTCAATGTGGGTTTTTCTTTGGTTCTTGACAGGATTATGTTCCAACTGTTTTTGATAATTTCAGTGCCAATGTTGCTGTTGATGGGCAGACTGTCAATCTGGGTCTTTGGGATACTGCTGGTAATCTCTCTCTCTCTCTCTCTCTCTCTCTCTCTCTCTCTCTCTCTCTCTCTCTCTCTCTCTCATTTTGTGTATTTTTTATCATAATCTTCAACGCTGTCATCTTTCATCGTTAATGGGTGTAGAATTGAGCTATCCCCAAGCTATGATTCCATGAACAAAGAAAGTGGTATTGAAAACTGTATCTTTTGAATTTGAGTAACCTGTCAAATTGGGATTTGCTAAAATTTGAAACTACGAGTTATAATATATTTTGTTCTTCATGGATGTGCGCACTGTTTTTTGCACAATAGTTTGTTGTAAGGTAGCCTCTTCCCTGATGAACTCGCTCCGGCGTCGAACGTCGGTTTTCCCCTCACGGGGCAAGGGTTGAGAGGGCGAAAGGGCTTGACGGAAGAATGTCGATCCGTTCTAGGGTCCCTCGATCTTCTTCAGGTGGTTCAACGGGGCTTCCAGCTTGAGCGGGTATATTCCTTAGCAAGGAATAGGTTGAGAGGGCCAAAGGAGGCCTAAGGAGTGGTGATGAATTGTCGTTACGGCTGGTCGTCGTCTCAGGCGGGCCTGGATGGGTTCCTGATACACACAAGACAGGGTCAGAAAGGGCGCCGGAGTGTTTTCCGGCGTATCCCCTCCAACGATCAAGTCAGTTCTTTGACGATGGGGAAGAAGAAAACACAGTATCGCTCGTTTGAGTTGTTCTCGCGTACCTTTGAAATGTATTTTTGGGAGCTATTTATACCCACCCGGACCTCATCATTGGTGGCAGCCTAGAGAGTAGGTAGTGCTCAGAGATGGGGCAGTGTGCCCCTGACTTTGTATGGAGAAGGCCCCAGTATCGATTGCTCGGATTCCCGAGCAATTAGTGTTCTTTCCTTCGTCTGAGAGTATTGAATGCTCGGATCCCCGTGCCTTTAATGATCTTCGTTCGAGGAGGGGTCAATAAGTGCTCTGATGCCGGGGTAATCAATGTTCGCCCTTGTCCGGCTTTCTATGTCAAAGCGGACGTCCCGTCAACAGTGAATTCATTTATTGCTGCCTTCCAATTGCCGCTTGTTGCGAGGGGCAATCTCGTCCGCGTGGCCCCCATTATGTCACTTCTGCCATGTGTCCCGCTGTTGTTGGTGAGACGTCCCGCTGTCTCTGACGCCCTGACTCCCTTGTGCAGAGCGCCTCATGATTCCTAGTCTAGGCGAAGTAGCACAGCCTGTTAAGTGACCTTTCTTTGAGTAGGGGTCAAGTAACAGGCGTCCCTCAACGCCGAGGGGATATTGTAATCATGCCATAAGTTTATCCGTGGCGCCGAGGGTATGTAATGAACTGGACAACCCTTCTTTATTGAGGCCGAGCCACTGCTAAGCTTTCGTCCAGAACTTTGACTGATAGTATGCTGACACCGAGAACACGTGTCCTCGTCGCAGAGAACGGTAATTGTTCTCCCGAGGACACGTGTCATGATCCCTAGCGATCTCAAAAGTGTCCCATCAACTGCCCCCCAGCCCTTTGATCTTCTCACTTGGGGCAGTCGTGACGTCAGAAGGTGAAAGGGCTCAACCGCTTCGACTATCGCATCAATGCATCAGCCGTTTCTCCGCCTTTTGGAGATCGTGCGCATTCAATGCGCCTGTCCTTGTGCTTCGTGCGCTAATGATGGCGCCAGAGGGCCTATATAAACTGACCCTCTCCCACACTTCGTCACTTTTGCAACCCAGAACTTCGCTTCAGAGCTTCCTTGAGCATACGCCGGAGAGCCACCGGAATTGTGTACTACATTCTGCAATCCCTCATTCTGTTCCCAAAGGATCCCTGAGCCTTGCTTTCAGTCGCGTTTTTGGAGAAGAAGAGTTTCTGTCAAGCTTTCTTTCCTTTTCTCCATTTGATTTTCCGGTGAGTCTTGTTCCTTTTCTTCTTCTTTTCATCTTCTCCGGTGACTGGTCGTTTCCCTGACCGCCGTCGTTGCTGCTATGACTCCCCAGCCCAGTAGGGTATTTATAGGACCTCAGTCTTACGACGTTTGGAGTCTGTTAGTCTGGTCAGGACCCATCCCTTTTTTCTTCGAATCATGCCGAGGAGACAGGAACCCGTCCCCGAGGCCCAAGAGGCCGGTACTTCTAAGTCGAGGAAGTATGAGGTCAAGGGTGCCCAACAGATAAAGAACTTTAGAACCCACTACGATATTTCTCAGAATGTCGAAGTAGATGAGTTTAACCCGCAAATCCATGACCGTAATGTCGGCACCGAGGATGCCATGCCTTTTTATACGAAGGCCATCATGGAGGGCGGGATTAGATTCCCCCTTCCTTCATTATTACTCCAATTCCTTTCTAGGTTTCGCCTTTTTCCGGGGTAGTGTGCCCTAAATACCTTTAGGATCATCATGGGGGTCTTGGAACTTAACAGGCGCCTCGGGGTCAATCTAGGCCTCGAGGATATCCTTTTCTGTTATGCTCTCATGAGAGTAATGCCCCAACAATCCTTCTATCTCAAAGTCCGAGACACTAGTATGTACCTTGTCACCCATCTACCTGACTCTGATAAGGGTTTCAAGGATGATCTGCTGGTCTTCGGCGGAGCTTGGGAGAGAGGGGCGGGCCCCGAGTACGACGGCTTGTCTTGCCCCAAGGAGTGGCGAACAACGAGTACGTCGGCTCCTCTCTTCTAAGCCTTCATTGCTTTCTTTGTCTTCGATTTCTCACTGAATCGCCTCTTAACACTTGTTTTTTTTTTTTTTCTTATGCAGACGTCTCTACTCGTGAAGCCGCTCCTCCAGCACGCCACTTAGTAAACTTTGCTGACCTTGTAACCGTCTGGGGTTACATTGGTGACGGTCGGGGGCGAGCTGCTCACGTCCTCTTGGGCTATACACCGGGATACAAGAAGTTCTCTCAACTTCCCCAGCCTTACAATCCCAACAGGTGGTCCAATTTCTTCACAGAGGCTGCCGAGCAAGACCCGGAGCCCAATCTAGAGAACGATCCTGACAGGGCCACTGAGGCTGAGGTAGAGGGACCGGTTGAAGAAGAGGTTGCAATCCGAGAGCCCCTTTCCTCCGCCCCAGCCGAAGCCAGTACGGCAGGGAGGCTATCTTGGCCAGACTTCGATATCCTCCGGAACTTAGACGTCGAAGAAGCGCTTGAAGTGGCAATGACGCGCCAACCTCATATCGACCTGCGTTTTCTGAATCAGAGGTCTGTTGTCAAGGCCGGGAGGGGCCAGGGGGCCTCTGGAGCAGCACCTTCCTCTTCTGGGGTCAATGTTCCTGCCCCTGCGGCCGCTACTGCCGTCATCCCGCCATCTGCTTCTGTTCCAACGCCTCCTATACCGCCGCGGCCTGCCGGCCGTGGCCAAGTCCGCGTTCGAGACCCTCCTCAGGAGGAGGGAAGAAGGGTCAGGCATCGGCCTGACGGGACTGGTCAGGGCGTTCGCGATCCTTATCCGCAACAAGATCCTCCTCCAACCCCTGTCCCGGCTACTGTTGCCGAGGAGTGGCGCCCTCGAGCGAGAGACAGGGAGGATATGCCAATCAGGGTTGATGACTCCATCATCCAGTCTCCAATGGTCGCCTACGCGGTCAGCGAGACTCTCCACTTCAGGGCGGATATGGAGGATCACCGCAACCGCCCCACGAATCATCACTTCCGCTCCATCATCCAGAGTTCTCTGGTGGTAAGTTAGACTGCATTTTTCGTCATCCCCTCGTCTCTGGTCGTGATCTGACCCCTTTCTCTCTTGCAGGTTTCTCAGCAAGTGTCGGTCATCGCCGAACGTTTCCACGATCAGAGGCGGAGGCTTCAAGAGTCTGAGAGGCTCAAGGCTGATGCTGAGGCTGCTGTGGCCGCTGCTAGGGAGGACGTCGCTGCCAGAGATAAGACGCTTTCTTCCCAAGCGGCCCAGATCCAGCAACTGCTGAAGGACGGCGAGGCAGCGAAGGCCAGCGCTGAAAAGCTGAGCGCGGCCCTTGCTGACGCTGATCGGAAGATCACCGAGGCCACCCAGCGGATGTCTGCAGCAGAGGCCAAGGTGGGGGAGTCGGAGCAAACTTGCTCGGCTCTTACTCAGGAGTTGGATAGGGTCCGTCTGGAGATGGAGGCTAACTTCAGGACGGTGGAGCAGCTTAAGGAGGAGATTGCCGACGACGTCCTGCCGGCCTTGGAAGAGAACAAGAAGGAATTCTTCAAGAAAGGCTGGGACGAGGCACTCCAAGCCGCGGGTGTTCCCTCTGATTCCCCATTGTTCCAGATGCACAAGTATGTGCCATCAGAGGAGATGCGCCGTGCCATGGAGGAGGTGGCTGCCGAAGAGGCCTCCAACGCCCAAGTTCCAGCTGCCGGGGAACCATCTGCTGCTGCTGCTGCTGCCTTGGCCCCTGCAGCTATTGCTCCTCCCGAGGTGGCTCTCCCTGTTCCTGCCCTTCCCGAGCATGATGCCCAAGCTCCTAATGCTCCCTCCTCTCCTAGTGTGGAAGAACTATACAGCGAGCAACACCTGGCTGACGGAGGGGAGATCTTCAGTCCTCCTCCCCCTGGAGCGGCAGGGCATTGAATCTTTTATGCTTCTCTTTTTTTTTGTTTGCTTTCTGCTCGGGGACGCAAAGCCCCTTCTTTTTGCAATGGAAACAAATTTTGTCTATCGAATGCACTCTCCTTGTCTTCTGCTCGCATATCTTTTCGCTGTCTTGCGTCTTAGATGAGTAATTTCTTAATTCTGAGCAAGTAATTCCTGATCTGGAATCGAGTCAAGGGTCGTACCTCAGGAACCATGTGCTAACAGAAAACCCATGTGATGCCGAGAACGCCCGTCTTGGGGGAAATCACTCTGTGTGGGTCGTTCTAATAACTGGATTCCGTTCATCCATCTGCCGCCCCGTCAAAGGCTCTTAGCCACTGGCGTCGGACATCTGTTTTACCTCACCCACGTACTTGTGCAAGCATATCTCAGGAGCGGATTTCGCCGATCAAAGAGGCACGGGGGAACGTTTCTCCCGAGTGACTGTCGGTGCGAGTCTTCTTTGCAAGGGTCAAATTCCATTCAGGGGGAGTGCCCCTGCATATGGAGTGAGGTTAGGGACCCGCGTCGAGCTTTAGCTCCAGGAGGCTTGCCCCTGTTGCTTTCGACTCTTGACCCCTAGTGTCGTCTTCAGGGAGGAAGCACTCTGTTCGGGAGGCTGGCTCCCCTTTTCGTTCGGAAGCCGAAGTCGTTAGACTGCTTCCAGGGCCTCGCCCTTCTCGGGAGGCTGGCTCCTCTTTCGTTCGGAAGCCGAAGTCGTTAGAGACTGCTTCCAGGGCCTCGCCCTTCTCGGGAGGCTGGCTCCTTTTTCGTTCGGAAGCCGAAGTCGTGAGAGACTGCTTCCAGGGCCTCGCCCTTCTCGGGAGGCTGGCTCCTCTTTCGTTCGGAAGCCGAAGTCGTTAGACTGCTTCCAGGGCCTCGCCCTTGTTCGTAATCATTCATGGGTCAACAGTTCCTGTTCTTAAACATAATATTTTTTCAGATTTATTACATTCCAGGGGCGAATTACAGTGTTGCCTTCTAAGTCTTCCAGCTTATATGACCCGGTTCCTCCCACTGACGTGACCCTGTATGGACCTTCCCAGTTAGGTCCCATCTTCCCGTCCGAGAGGTCTCGGGTGTTTGCCACCACTCTCCTAAGCACAAGATCGCCGACCTGGAATTCCCGTGATCTGACCCTTCGGTTGTAGAGTAGGGAAACTCCTTCCTGGTACTTGGCCAGTCTTAATGCGGCCACTTCTCTTCTTTCTTCTAGTAGATCCATGTCCAGACCCAGCTGTCGATCGTTGTCTCCAGTTTCAAAGGCCTGTGTTCTTATAGTAGGGAGGCCCACTTCTAGGGGGATGACTGCCTCTACCCCATAAGCTAGAGCGTAGGGCGTCTCGCCAGTTGACCTTCGCGGGGTAGTTCGGTAAGCCCATAGTACGTTCAGAAGTTCCTCCACCCATTTCCCCTTGGCTTTCTCCAATCTCTTCTTGATTCCATTGATAATAGTTTTGTTTGAAGACTCCGCTTGTCCGTTGGCTTGTGGATATGAGGGCGTGGAGTAATAGTTTCGGATTCCCAGCTGCTCGCAGAAGGACTTAAAAGGCCCGCTGTTGAATTGGGTTCCGTTATCCGAGATTAGCGCACGGGGAATCCCAAACCTCGTGACTATATTCTTCCATACGAACTTTTTGGTGTCTGTGTCCCGGATACGGGCGAGAGGCTCAGCCTCTATCCATTTGGTGAAATAGTCTGTTCCTACAATCAAGAACCTCGTGTTTCCAGGGGCTGCGGGGAGTGGCCCGACTAGATCAAGTCCCCACTGGGCGAATGGCCAAGGACTAGTCAATGGATGCAAGTCCCCAGCTGGTTGTCGGATGATAGGCGCATATCTCTGACATTGGTCGCACTTCCGAACATAAGCTTGAGCGTCCCTTTGCATTCGTGGCCACCAGTACCCCTGGGACATGATACGGTGAGCCATGGATCTCCCGCCCGAGTGCCCCCCACAAATACCCTCATGGACCTCTAACAAGAGGGGCTCAATCTTATCCTCACGAACACATAAGAGGTAGGGTCCAGAGAACGACTTTCGGTAGAGCATCTGATCGGGGGAAACCCAGAACCTCGGGGCCCTCAACCTGATTCCTCGGGCCGCCTTAGGACATTCAGGGAGCTCCCCAGAGAGGATGAACTTGATAAGCAGATCCGTCCAACTTGGTGACCCTGCGCCCTCTTGGATGGCGGCCACCTGACATGCTCCGTCTATACTCGAGTTGGGGAGGTATTCCACAGTAATCCTTCGAGTGGTATCAGAGTTAAGTGCCGAAGCCAGGCATGCTAAGGCGTCGGCATGGGCGTTCTTGTCTCGGGGGACCTGCTTAAGTTCCACCTTTTCGAACTTTTGGAGTAGAGCGGCTGCTATATCGTGATAAGCTTTCATTCGGGGGTCCCTTGCTTCAAACTCTCCATTGACCTGGTTAACTACCAGCATGGAGTCGCACTGCACAATGAGTTCGGCCACCCCTGCTGCCTCAGCGAGCCTGAGTCCTGAGATCAGGGCTTCGTACTCTGCCTCGTTGTTCGATGCCTTGAAGCCTAGACGTACCGCTTGTTCCGTGACCCTCCCCTCCGGGGAAATCAATAGTACCCCGATTCCGGAGCCCCTGCTGTTAGAGGATCCGTCCACACAGAGACTCCACGAGCCCGGACGATCCGCCGGGGATAGATCTTGAGGAAGATGTTCTGTCTGGCGGGGTTCTCCGGAGAACTCGGCTAGGAAGTCAGCTAGTATCTGCCCCTTGATGGCAATACGAGGTTTGAAATGTACTTCGTGTTCTCCCATCTCCACCGCCCATTTGGCTATCCTTCCGGAGAGGTCCGCCCTTCTCAAGATCGATTTCAGTGGTTGGTTAGTCAGGACAGTGATCGGGTGTGCTTGAAAGTAATGCCTTAGCTTTCTGGCTGCGGTAATAAGTGCCAATGCCAATTTCTCTAGGGGAAGGTACCGGGTCTCGGCACTCAACAGTGCTTTGCTTACATAGTACACCGGCTTTTGTTCTCGTTCATGTTCGTGGACCAACACCCCACTCACCGCAAATTCGGATACGGCCAAATACAAGAAAAACACTTCCCCCCTCGTGGGTACAGACAAGGTTGGGAGGATTCGGAGGTACTCTTTGATTCCGCACAGCGCATCCTCGCACCTTGAATCCCATGTGTCCTTCCCAGATCTTTTGATTGCCTCGAAGAACGGCCTGCATTTGTCCGAGGAGCGGGAAATGAACCGGTTCAGTGCCGCCAACATCCCTGTGAGCTTTTGAACTTCTCGAGTCGTTTGGGGGCTTCGGACATTCATGATGGCTTGTATCTGTTCTGGGTTTGCCTCCACCCCACGTCGGCTGACGAGGTATCCAAGGAACTTTCCAGACCCTACCCCGAAGACGCACTTTGATGCGTTGAGTTTCAGGCCATATGTTCGCAGGGTAGAGAAAGTGGTGCCCAGGTCTGCGAGATGATCACTCTCGTTCCTGGTTTTCACTAACATGTCGTCAATATATACTTCCATGGTTTTCCCGATTTGCTCCTTGAATATTTTGTTCATGAGCCTCTGGTAAGTGGCTCCTGCGTTTTTTAGGCCAAAAGGCATGACCTTGTAGCAATAGACCCCTCTTGGCGTGATAAAGGCGGTCTTCTCCTGGTCCTCAGGATGGAGGGGGATCTGGTGGTAACCCGCCCTTGCGTCGAGGAAAGACATGCGCCGATGTCCCGCCGTGGCGTCCACTAACTGGTCTACTTTTGGAAGAGGGAAGTCGTCCTTTGGGCAGGCTTTGTTTAGATCGGTAAAATCCACGCAAACGTGCCATTTGCCTTCTTTCTTTTTCGCACACACTGTGTTGGATAACCACTCCGGGAACTGGACCTCCCGGATGGTGTCAGCCTCCAGGAGCTTGTCCACCTCGTCGTTCACTGCTTGTGCATGATGTGGGGCCGCCCGCCGGGGTTTTTGTTTTACCGGCTTGTGTGTAGGATCGACGTGAAGTCTATGAGTCATGATGTCAGGACTTATCCCTTTTATGTCGGTGGCCTTCCAAGCGAACACATCCGCGTTCTCCCTTAGGAACCCCTCCATGGCCCCTTGTTCAGTCGTGGTCAGGGAGGAGCCAATTAAAAAGTATCTGTCTTCATCCCCGTCAACCAGGAATATCTTGTGCAGATCCTCCACCGAGCGATCTGCCGGGCCCAGCCGTGGTTCGTCGACTCCCAGCCGACCAGACTGTAATTGCTATTTGTTCAACACTTCGTCGGGGTCCCGCTCTTTTTCCTTACCGGCGACTCCCGCCCTTACTGCAGAATAGAAACAACTCTTGGCGGATGCCTGGTCTCCTCGGATTTCCACAACCCCCTCTGGGGTGGGGAATTTCAGTTTTTGGTGATAAGTCGAGTGCACCGCCCCTAGTGCGTGCAACCAGGCTCGTCCCATAATGATGTTGTAGGGCGAATCAGAGTCGATTACGACAAACTCTGTGTCAACCGTAACCGGCCCGGCGGTGACTGGAATCGTAATCTTCCCCAAGGGCACAGCGTACGAGCCATTAAATCCGACGAGGGGCGTGCTGACTTTAGCAAGGTCCGAGCAGCTGAGTCCCATCCGCTTCAGGACCTCAAGGTACATTACCTCGGAAGAACTCCCCGAATCTATCAACACCCTCTTAACGTCATAATCGCCAATCTTCAAGGTCAGTACCAAAGCATCGTCATGGGGAACGACCACGCCGGCCAGGTCAGCGTTGGAGAACGTGATTTCCCCCTTGCTGATCCGGGGCCTCTTGCCTTGTCGGCCCTCGTCCGTCTCGTCTACCTTTCTGGTAAACGCCACCCTCCTAAGGTCAGATTTGAGGGTTCTGGACGTGGGGCGCTCCAGAGGGCAGACATGAATGACATCGATCACGTTGCGTCGGGCGCCGACTTGGTCAGGCACCTCTTGCCCCCCCGGAGGAATAGGGTCCTCTATGTACTCCTTCAAATGTCCGTCTTGTACCAGCTTCTCCAAGAAGTATTTATAAACTCGGCAATCCTCGGTGCGGTGTCCGACATCTTGGTGATACGAGCATCTCGCCCCCTGGTTCCACGTGGACGGATCACCTGGCATCTTGGGAGGCCACTTGAAGAAAGGTTCCCCCTGAATCTTTCGGAGAAGCCTGTAGATAGGCTCCTTGAACAGGGTATGCACTCCTTTGAAGGACTCCCCAGACGGGGGCCTAAGTCCCCTTTGGGGAGGCGTGGCCTCTCTCTCTCTCTCCCTTCTTTTGGGGGTGGGAACCCTCCCCTTGGCCCCCATCGTCTCATCTTCTATCCTGGAATACTTGTTTATCCGCGACATGAGTTCTCCCATGTCTTTGGGCGTCTTCTTGGTCAATGACCTGTAGAGGTCGGAGTCTCGTGGCAGGCCCAGCCGGAAGGAGGCTGCTGCCATCACTTCGGAACACCCTTCTACTTCATTCACTTCCTCCCAATACCGGGCTGCGTATTGGTGAAGTGTCTCTCCTTCCTTTCGCTTTAAGGTTAGTAGCGAACCAACATCTTTTGGACGCCTACTGCCTGTGATAAACCGGGCGGAGAATTGATCAGTCAACTCCTTCCAAGACCCTATGGTGCCAGGGGGAATAGTTTCGAACCACTTCATGGCAGAGTCTCCCAAGCTCATTGAGAACACTCGACAAAGCAGTCGACGATCGGCATGGTAGAGAGACATTAACTGTTTGTATTGCCTGAGGTGAGCTTCTGGGTCAGAGCGTCCATCATAGACTTTGAACCTTGGCACCACGAAATTCTTCGGTATCTCCACCTCTGTAATGTTCCTCGTGAAAGGAGATTGAATATCCTCATCGTACGCATCCTCCCTCCGGTTGGTTCTTCCCCTCGTGGAATGCAACCGAACCCTGAGGTCTTCGTCTTGTGTGGGCCGCATTTTGCTTTTCCGGTAGCGGTCCACCATCCCTACCCCCCTGGGGTGTCTGGTAGAGAGGGTGGAATCCCCCTCGGACTCCTCTGCGCCTCTCTTCTCAGATAAACTCCTGCGAAGATCATCCCAAGCCAATGATCTGGGTCTTTTGGCTGGGGCCTCATGTGCCTCCCAGCGGACCTTCGGGCGCTGTGGGGCCTTGGAACTCTTCACCCTACTGCTCAGGCGGCTTCTCAGATCCTCCGGCGCAACTTCCCTGACAGAGGGTTCGTGAGACCGCTCCACATTCCGAGACCCTCCGCCGGAGGGGGCGTATTCCTCAAGGCGGTTGAGGACATTTACATTGTCTTCCTCCAACTGCCGTAATCTCTCTCCGAACTTCTCCTCGATCACTTCGGCTAGCTGGCGTGCTAAGGGGGTGGATTTGCTAGACCCAATATCCATACTACTAGGATCGGTATGCCCTTTAGAACGGATAGAACGATTCTTGTTGACACTGTCAACATGCTCTCTCGTTCTTGACGTGGTTCGTGCCGGTAAACCGGCATTCTTCTGCTGGTGGCCCTTGCCTTTCTGGCGAGTATTCACCATGGTTGCTACGCTTCAGAAAGTTTGAATCGTTTCCCACAGACGGCGCCAAATTGTGCGCACTGTTTTTTGCACAATAATTTGTTGTAAGGTAGCCTCTTCCCTGATGAACTCGCTCCGGCGTCGAACGTCGGTTTTCCCCTCACGGGGCAAGGGTTGAGAGGGCGAAAGGGCTTGACGGAAGAATGTCGATCCGTTCTAGGGTCCCTCGATCTTCTTCAGGTGGTTCAACGGGGCTTCCAGCTTGAGCGGGTATATTCCTTAGCAAGGAATAGGTTGAGAGGGCCAAAGGAGGCCTAAGGAGTGGTGATGAATTGTCGTTACGGCTGGTCGTCGTCTCAGGCGGGCCTGGATGGGTTCCTGATACACACAAGACAGGGTCAGAAAGGGCGCCGGAGTGTTTTCCGGCGTATCCCCTCCAACGATCAAGTCAGTTCTTTGACGATGGGGAAGAAGAAAACACAGTATCGCTCGTTTGAGTTGTTCTCGTGTACCTTTGAAATGTATTTTTGGGAGCTATTTATACCCACCCGGACCTCATCATTGGTGGCAGCCTAGAGAGTAGGTAGTGCTCAGAGATGGGGCAGTGTGCCCCTGACTTTGTATGGAGAAGGCCCCAGTATCGATTGCTCGGATTCCCGAGCAATTAGTGTTCTTTCCTTCGTCTGAGAGTATTGAATGCTCGGATCCCCGTGCCTTTAATGATCTTCGTTCGAGGAGGGGTCAATAAGTGCTCTGATGCCGGGGTAATCAATGTTCGCCCTTGTCCGGCTTTCTATGTCAAAGCGGACGTCCCATCAACAGTGAATTCATTTATTGCTGCCTTCCAATTGCCGCTTGTTGCGAGGGGCAATCTCGTCCGCGTGGCCCCCATTATGTCACTTCTGCCATGTGTCCCGCTGTTGTTGGTGAGACGTCCCGCTGTCTCTGACGCCCTGACTCCCTTGTGCAGAGCGCCTCATGATTCCTAGTCTAGGCGAAGTAGCACAGCCTGTTAAGTGACCTTTCTTTGAGTAGGGGTCAAGTAACAGGCGTCCCTCAACGCCGAGGGGATATTGTAATCATGCCATAAGTTTATCCGTGGCGCCGAGGGTATGTAATGAACTGGACAACCCTTCTTTATTGAGGCCGAGCCACTGCTAAGCTTTCGTCCAGAACTTTGACTGATAGTATGCTGACACCGAGAACACGTGTCCTCGTCGCAGAGAACGGTAATTGTTCTCCCGAGGACACGTGTCATGATCCCTAGCGATCTCAAAAGTGTCCCATCAATGGAGAAGTTTAATTCTTCATTGCCCTGTCTCCTTACTGAGGAATGGAGGGAACAAGTTTTGAAATCTTTCAAATTTGGTTCGACTCCGTAAGTGTTGAATTCTACAAGAAAACTAGGAGCTTTGTAATTTAACAGCTAAATTTGAATTTTGCACCTACTAATTTAGACTGAAATTGTTGGTCCATCCATTCACTTTGTCTTTTTGTCCTCCCTGACTTCTTGGCTACCAAGCACAATATTTTGTGCTATCTACTAACTTGAAAGAAAGAGCGGGCTTTGGCGCAACGGTAAGGTTATTTCATTGTGACCTAGAGGTCATGGTTTTGAGTCGTGAAAACAGCCTCCACTTGCAGAGGTAAGGCTGCGTACCTCTAAACCGGGGAGACCCCGCAATGGCGGGAGCCTTGTGCACTGGCACGTCTTTTTTTACTAACTTGAAAGACTTCATATTCAGATGTTAATTAAAACTTAAAAAGAAAATCCATTGAAGCCCAGCAATTGGTGGTAGTTTTATTTTCTATTTTGATGGATTTAGTTCAACAGCTTTTTTTCTGAATTTGTTTTTATGGGTATGGTATTTTATCATTAATAGTTTGGTTATAGAAAAGTAATTCTTTCAAATTATAAAGAATGTGGATTTTTTTTCTTTCTCAACTACTAAGTTAGTCTTGTGGATCAGTCCCCATACTAAACCAAGTCATCCCAATTAACAAGGAATGCAAAAAACTTGAGTGGCTCGATTATTTTTGTTTCTAAAAAGGAATCTTTACTTGATCCATGATTATGGCCAGTCTACTAGAACAGTATGGAGTTTTCTAAACTAAAAGAAAAAAATCAATCATTAACTTGAAGGTAATGTTTTTTGAAAGACTTAGAGTAATAATTAGCCAATTGATACTGTATATCCCACATGATGTTACTAAAGTATTATGTAATTTCTAAAACTCATCTGTAGATTAAAGCATTCATTCCTATATGCAGGTCAAGAAGACTATAACAGGTTGAGACCTCTTAGTTACAGAGGAGCTGATGTTTTCCTCCTTGCATTCTCTCTCATAAGTAGGCCTAGCTTTGAGAACATATCGAAAAAAGTAAGCTTCTTTTTCCTTACTTTTTTGAATTTAATCCTTATTAAGTGGTTCAATGATAGTCACTTACTTTCCTAATTATAATGTCTTCTTTTACTTTCTGCTCCTTGTTATGTTGGAGAAGTGGGTCCCAGAGCTAAGGCATTATGCCCCATCAGTGCCCATTGTTCTGGTGGGGACAAAACTAGGTGAGTAATTTCTTATCCTGCACTGCATGATGTCATAACTTCTTTGAATGTGTATTGTTGAAGATATACCTTTATTTTTCAAAGAAGTTTTAACATGCTTCAACAATTGAGTGCACTTTTTTGGAAAAAAAAAAAGAAGTGAAATTGTAAAGCAAGTTCATCTCTTTCTTCCTTTTTCTTTTTCTTTTTTTTCCAATTGTCATCGTATATCAAGAGGCTGAATGTCAAAGTCCAACTGGGCATATTCAGCAATATTTTTACATCTCAAAAATTAAGGAAGAAAGATTCATACACGCACGTGTTGGTCACAAATACATGTACACATGCACCGATGTCTATATGCCTTTATGTTTCATAAACATGTGTATATGTACATGTAGCTGACATCTTTGTTATTGAGGTCGTCTTTGTTGATTGTGCTTGTGTACATGGCAATGATGGGATAGTCTAAGATAATGGAGAAGTGGTTTATAATACTTGAAGAGGGGCTTGATTCTGAGCTACATCAGAGTGTGTGTGTGTGTGTCTCCCAGCTAGGTGGGATCAAGGCTATTAGAGTTGAGTCATCCTTCGGTAAATTGGTTTAGGCGCGGCAGGGCTTAAGTTAGTAGCTCACAGAACAATGGCGGTAGTCTAATATTTGGTTATTTACGAAATGTGAAGTGAAAGATGATACCGAGTCACCTATGTCCCTATATCAGTTTGCCTTTTTGTGTCTAATAGAGTTCAGTCTGATGGCAGATTTGAGAGAGGACAAACAGTTCAAAATGGATTATCCAGGGGCATGTACCATTTCCACAGAACAGGTATTTATTCTGTGCTGATACTTTTTTCCTTTCCTCTAGCAATTATAGACTTTATGCCGCTTTGGTACCACTTGTTCTGTGTTATGCTTGGCAACTTGTCAAGTGGTAATTTCTGGTGCAGAACTTCTTAGTATCCCAATCTGAGTACTCCATAAAGGCTTTCTGCTTTAAACTGTTGGTGTTTCCGTACCAAAAGGATGCAAAAAAATGTCTAGACTCTTACAAGTATATGGTTGGACGATTATCTGCTAACTCTTGTGTCCTACTCTTCCTTTATTTTCTTGGCAACCGAAGGGAGAACAAAAGTATGAGGAAATCAAGTTGGCCATGCAGCATAGAATATTAGATATTCCGGAACCTTAGATATTGTTCTCTGCACGCTCAAGTGGCAAACAATTATCGACATGTCATAGTGAAGATGCATACGTAACATAATTTTCACAAAAGAAAAGGAAAACCTGGAATCTCAACTTGGTTAAACAGGCAAAACCGTATTAAAATTTGTTGACTGGGCCATTTGGTAAAGAGAATGGATTGAAAAATGTTAAAAATGGTTTCGAGATCTAACACACTTCACAACCTGTTCATGACAGTATGTTAATTGTGAAAAAAACTGACTACTAGGATTATTATACACATGTTTGGTGCTAGGGTAGTGTATGATTTCAAGATGCAACCTTACTTAGAGAATCGAACTTTTATTTCTTTAATTTCTTGAATACAGGGTGAAGAACTAAAGAAACAAATTGGAGCAGTGGCATATGTTGAGTGCAGTGCCAAGACACAGCAGGTTTATCCCTTGCCTGTATAAGTTCTTGTACAATATATTCGTTGAATATATCTTATTACATATATTTCATTGTTGAAAACTATTGGTTGTGGATAGTCTGAAATAGTTTGTTGATTAGAGGATATCTGAGAGCGTTAGGAACCTCAAAGTTTATTTTTATGGGTTTGTGATGTTCTCTTTGGCCAATAATCTACACCATGGGTGTCACAGTGATGGCAAAATCAGTGAAACAAGTCATTTTCCATCGAGGTGTTGCTTGCTTTGTTTTTGTATCCTCTCACCTGTAAAAGGGAGCTAAAATTGCTGAACTAAATCATGATCAAGAAATAGTTCAACATATTTTCCGTAAAAGGCAGGAGTTGACTGATTTTATGTTCAGAGGTGAAAAACATGACAGGAATTGAAAATTTGCCTCGACTTTTCCTTAGAATGATACTAGATTTAGAACCATTTTATCCCAGGGTGGGCTGATTGTTCTGCATATATTTTGACTAACTGGCTTTATAGTTAAACATGACACTAGTCTCGGAATATAAGTACGAGCGCCATTCTTCCACAAATTTGGTTCAGATAGCATCGAGCTGAATTTTTATTTTTTTTTTCTTTCGTAAAATGCAGAATGTGAAGGTTGTCTTTGATGCTGCAATCAAAGTGGTTCTCCAGCCTCCAAAGCCCAAGAAACCGAAGAGAAAATACAAATCCTGTGTCATACTTTAACTGAGTCCATTGAAGTGCAGCTGATGTTCCATTGATCATGATGACTCCCTTCTCTCCTCACTCTTACCAGAAGTTCATTTCCTGTGTATTCTTTTCTCCTTTTGGGATATGTTTTTAATTTCTTTTTACTGGTATGAGATAATGCAAGGTTTGCTGCTATTTTTCCTTTTGTGATCCTTAAGAAGATTGATGATCATGTGACATTTTAATTTATAACTGGCATAAATATATGTTATATGTATGTGTATTTATGTGTTGGAAGGTGGCATTGTTTTGAATGGATTGGATAGAACTGTCTTTTGACTTAAAAAGAGTTGTTCTGGCAGTTTCATGCATAAGTGTGTGTTTTGACTATGCCTGTCAAAATTTGACACGATACAAATAATTGATACGAATCGATACGAATTAAGCGGGTTTGGGTGAGATTTTAACGGGTTGACCCACCATACACGTTTAATAAACAGTTCGTGTTCGGATGAGACCTATCAAATCATTTATTATACGTTTATCCGTTTAAATAAAATTAATATAATAATAAATTAATAATTATTTTAAAAAATTAGCTAGAAAAAAAAGTAAAGAAATCAATACAAAAAAAAAAAAAAAGTAAAGTAGTAGTTTAAAGACAAAGAAGGGGAGATGAGAGCAGTTCATGACAAAGGCAAATCAACCTTTTTTGTTTTTGTCCCACATCGACAAATGAGGGGAGATGGGGAGGCCTATCTTGCCTCTTTTTTTTTAGCATTCAAATCTGATTTTTATGTGAAATTTGCCTAGAAACTCCTCTTTTTTGAGGTAAATACAATTGGCAGTAAAAAAAGTAGTGTATTAAAATTTGTTGATTTTTTTTTTTTTAAATTAAACAGGTTAAACGAGTCGTCGTGTTCGTGTTGAGATTTTTTCACCCGTTTATTAAACATGTCGTGTACGGGTTTACATGTTTTTCACCGTCACCCGTTTAACCCGACATGTAACTATTTAACCTGACACGTTTGACACCCCTAGTTTTGACAAGGCAAGGCAGCTAATATCGGTCAGCTGAGTCGTATCCGCACCTTCCAAGTTGAGTCGATATTGTTACACGTTTAATAAAAACCGCTAGTCTCGTACGATTTGTAATCAAACTTATTGTGTTGTGTTTAATTATAATTTTACTAGGGCAACCGGTGTCTGAAACCACGGTGCAATATAAAAGGTTTTAAGAGTGATGTTGGTGGTCGTTGGATGAGTCTATTCGAGACCGTCGGATGAACTTATTAAGTCTGCTATGTTTTTATATTATAGATATGCAGTTGGACTCAAGTCATGTTGAATTTATACTCTTTATGAGTTATGTATAATTAGGACTTATTTATTTGAAGAGCATAATAGATGTATTCATTTATCAGTTGAATTCATTAAAATAATTTATTTTATCATGATAGAAATTAAATTAAACTCTTTAATTTTGTGTTGATTTGATTTTTAAATTATGTTATAAATACTACAAATTTTTTTGTTTTATTTTATAGTGGTCTATAAATTTTTAATTACCTTAATTCAGTGTCACTTAAGTCTTTCTTATGGGTGACAATTTCTTATACGACACGACAATATTATTCGAAATTGACACAAAATTAGTATATTAGGGTTGATAATTTGTTGGCACGAACCCATAAATAACACGACTCGTTAACACAAATAATAAATAAGTTGGGTTAGTGTTGACACGATTAACACGTTTAATTAATATTATAAGAATAAAATATTAATTTTTATTATATTTTATCAAATAATGACATAATTATTTTATTAAAAAAATATTTTTATTTTTATTATTATTATATTTATTAAATTAATTTTTAATTTATAAAAAAAATACGACAAAAAGTAGCACAAATTCGGGAAGAACCAAACTTCCAGATTGGATATACAAAACCCTTGTCATTTATTTTCCTGGAAAACAAAAAGAGGAAAGTATCGTCTCTCTCTCTCTATCTCTCTCTCTGTGACGCAGGATCTGAGATGGCGACCCTTAGGAATCTGAAAATCAAGACATCGACTTGCAAGCGCATCGTGAAGGAGCTTCATTCGTATGAGAAAGAGGTCGAGAGAGAAGCTGCCAAGACTGCCGATATGAAAGAGAAAGGCGCCGATCCTTATGACCTCAAGCAACAGGTATTTGACCCATCAATGTGTGTATTCGCGCTATATCTTTCTGCAATTTATTATGTGTTATTGATCTATGAGTATGAAGAAAACATTGTGGGTGTATACATTTATATGTTTGTTTTCTTTTTAAACACGGTGAACTTGTTCTAAAAAGCAATACCAAGGTTTTGTTTTTTAGCAATAAAGCCAAGGTTTTATGAAAATGTGCGGTGTTGGCTTTGTTTGGAAAGAATTGGGAGTTTTTTTTAGGATAAGGAGACTCATTTGGAAGATTTATGAGATAAACTATAATTCTTAGCTTCTCGTTGGGTTTCAACGGCAAAGGATTTTTTTAAGGGCTGTCTTTGTTTTTGATTAAAGATCATTGGACTCAAGTGTGCGAAGACTGTTGATGAATGGCGGCATTTTGACATTGTACTTTATTTCTCTAGATTTTGCTACATTTTCTATTTTTTGTTAATTTTTCGTTGTTCTTTGTATCTTGTGGTGGGCTGCTTGTTCTTTCATGATATTTTGCGTTTGGTATTTTGTTAGTTGTAATACAATTGCTTTACTATCAGAAAAAAAACTTATACCGGATTTTGAGTAAGAATTTCATTACTCTCTCTCTTTACCAGCCTTGAACCCTTGGCCTAATGGTTGGACGTTCACACCCAAACCACCAGGGACCAAGGAAGATCAGTGTAAGAAAATCATTACAAATGATTAAACAACACAAAAATCATGGGGATTTTAGTGGGCTCTAAGCTTCAATTGACAGCATGGAAACCATACTCTGGAATCGGTATTGGAATTGCTGTCCACATTAGTTTGAGAGAAGACTAAATTTAGTGGCCAATCGTGTTTCCAGGCAATGGATTCCATGTTTCAACACATTGTTATTTGTTATAGCCAGTATTTTTATAATTTTGAATACCTGTTGGTGTGTTCTTTTCCTTTGTGTGCGTGTGTGCAGTGGTTTATGTTAAGAACATCTGGATATATTATATAGAAGCAGCACCGTTGGGGCTTGAAGCCCACATCTTGTAGACTTGTACTGACTACTGAGAAACCTAATTTGGTAGCAATTTGGCAACAAGGCCATTCATCTCTTCCTGATGCTTGTTTGCTTAAAGTATTGGGGATTGGATTCGGGCATATCACAAGTACTTCAGGTTGTGACAGTCCCTGAACTTGATTATGGAATTTTTCTTGCATTATGGATTCAGTTTCTTTTTAAAAATGTTTTGGTTAGCTTTTAAAACCATAGCTTAATGTATCTTGGAAGGCTATGAGATGGAGTAAATTGTTTTTGTCTGAGATTTCAATTTACGCAGAAATACATCCGGTTGCTTTCTACGTGGTGTTGAAATTGTCCCTTAATGATTTAGTGGCCAGTGTATCACTAAACATGCCTAGTCAAATGCTTGTTGGGGCTTGATGAGAGTATTAATAATTCAATTTGACAAGCAAATGCTTGAAACACCTGAGCCTTGTTGCATCTGTGGTCAGCCTGAATTGCAGATTGAACCTGTTATTATCTCAGTGGAGTTGCCCCCACTTCATTATAAGTTATTTCAATTGAAACTCTATCTTTTGGTGGACTGCCAGTTCTTCATATTAATTTGGCAACTCTAAGTCTGATCTCTAACTGGTCAATTATTATTTTCAAGGTCATAGCCATTGCTTCAAGTTTTAATTGTAATATTTTGTTAGCATTGATTTCATTCCTTCCTTCACATAACTGGCAGGAAAATGTGCTGGCTGAATCGAGGATGATGATTCCTGATTGTCGCAAGCGCCTAGAGGCCTCACTAGCTGACCTAAAAGGAACATTGGTACTGTATCTTTTATGATAGATTATATAAGTGCTGGGAAATATGTTACATGTGGCTTGAGCTCGTATTTAGCTGCTTTGGATCATAATAATGATGCACACAGAAAACTGCCTGATTCCAATACCATGGCTTTTGGGTTTAGATGCTGAAGTGTTATGAATTTTAATGGAATTTACACAGTATTTGAACTAGACATTGCTATATGATTGCTTAATCAAATGAGTTATCCCTCCCCACCCTGCTGGACAGAACTGTTACTTATTGGCCTGGGTTGAGACTTGAGACTGGGCCACATTCTATTTCTCAACAATGCATATTAAGATTGTGCTGGGCTAACGTTTGTTAGTTACATTCATCTTTAACTGTTCATTCATTTGTTGGGACTTTAATTAGGAAGGATAGAGCTGCTGAGGTTAGGGTGGAATTTCGTTTTTATACTATACATTGTTCTTGGATATGCCTTAGCTAGAACATGGTTGGTATGGGAGCACCCGGTTATTAGCTTTTCTGTTAGGAAAGTACAGTACTTGAGCGTTGAAGTCTTGCTTAGCATGTTTCATGTTATAAACTGGTAGTGTGTGGGTAGCCTATAAGCTAGTCTTAGAAGTAGATTCTTTTCCTTTAAAATGGAGCTAACCCAAAAAAGAAAGATAGTTGAATTAGTGCAGGACAGCTCAAAAAGTCAAGATGCAGTCCACAATATGCTATTCTACTCTATTTTTGTGAGTGGTGAGCAACAATGAAGTTTTGTATTTCGCATTTACGAGTTAAATAAACACAAGTGGATATATTTCATTGCTATGAAGAGCAGCTTTTTTCTAGTGCTACTAGGTACAGAATGCAGTGTTTTTATTCTCCTGCATATTAGTTTGCTTTGGCGAAGAATATGCATCAACCTGATATGGCCAGAGTTGTTTGCAGTTATGATCGCTATTCCATCAACGAGAATTTGCAGAGTTGCAATATGAAAAAAATAAAATACCCAGCAAATTGTCAACCATTTGGAACTGCACTATTTTGCATTTTGGCTGGATGGAATGCTTTATGTGATTTAGATTGGATTCTTATGGTTTTGTGATTTTATAATTTTGCTTTTGGTTGGAAAACTCGTCCACCTTCTTTATTGTAATCTTGTTAAGGCATAATTATCAGTAATTCTTTCTTCTGATTTAAAAAAAAAACTGCTATCTGCTAAACAAAAAAACTGAATTTCAGGCTGAATTGGAGGAGACGGACCAGAAAGAAGGCCCTGAAATTGAAGAAGCCCGCACTAGCATAGCCGAGGTTGAACAGTTGTTTCAAACTGCAGGAGTTTAGTACGTCAGCTTGCGGATCTGGTTAAAAAGATTTGTTTCTAAAGATGGTCATGTGTCTGGTATCACTAGCCTTTACTTTTATAACTGATGGATATTTTATGTTTCTCTGATGGATTTTGGTGCATTTGTCATGGCCTTGATTTGTCAAAGAGGTGTACTTGAAATTTAGAACTTGGGCTATCACCAGTGCTTGCTTCTAGCCGTACAAACCGGTGTCTATCATCTATCTATGTTTTATTAGGTGCTAGTGATATGACTTTAATTCCAGTATCTAATACTATTAACTATCAGAAGATGAGATGTATAAAATGTGGATGGAGCTTTTCTTTTGAGTGGCTTCTTCCGAGGGGAAATTCTATGGAAAAAAATTTCGGTATTGTACCGTCAGTTATTATTTTTTATGGTTAAAGTTACAACTTTGAAAAAGAAAAGTTTTAAGTGTTTATGGGAGGATGGACATCTATGATTGATCATTAAAAACGCGGTATCGATCATAATTTTCTATGATTAATCATGTTGTTTGAAGTTGTAATATATATTTCAAAAATAAATAAAAATTGAATCAATTTTAGCTATTATTATATTTTTATAAATTGAAAATTTAACTTTTACCCAAACAAACTAACTCGATCCAATAATTTTCTGTTTTATCCCAATAGTACAAAATTTATCCAAATGTTTTTTCTCCCTTACTTCTCTCTTATTTTCTATATATTCACTTTAATTTTAAATTATGCAATTTGTTGAAAAGGGAAAATGTATTATTATTTAAAATATAAATGTATACAATTAATACTTAATTTTGATATTATAAAGTGTATTCAAACAAAAAGTTATTGTTAGAGCATCTGTAATTCTTACTCTTTTTAAACCCTTTTTTAAAAAAAGAGTAAAAAAATTCTTGAAAACTTTCTCTAATGCTAGACTAATAACAATACTAAATGAAAGAAAATCATTTTTTAAACCCAAATCAAGGGAGATTAAAATCTTTACTCTTTTTACCAATAGTTAAATTTCATTCTTCTTTAAAGATCTAATGGTCAGATTTTATGATTCTTTAAACTAGAGTTTTTTCTCATTTAAATTTGAGTTTCTTTTATTTTAAAATTGGGTTTATATCAAATTAAATTTTTTACTCAAAATTTGAGTAAGAATTTGAGTCTCGATTATAGATCATCTTAATAAGGATGATTTTCTACCGGATTAACTGATCGGATTAAGACCCATCACCCAAACACACTTCCTCCGACGTGTTAATCGAAACTCGAGTGAAATTACCAATACTTCGGCTCCAAGAAATTAGTTAAATACACATACTACCCCTCCATTTATTAATTACTCTCTCTCCACCCTATATATATATATCCCACTAGGGTTTTCACAACCCATCCCCAATCCTTCACTTCTTTTAGGTTCTTTTACTCTCTCTCTCTCTCTCTGTCTCAACATCTAGCGTTTCGAATCTATCTTTATTTAGCTTAATTTAGGCTTCAATTGTTTCTTGGGTATCGAATTTCGTGATTTTCTTGTTTTTTACCGGTTAATTCTGTGAAACAATGCCTCCAAGAGCGGTGAAGAAGACGCCACCTGGGCCGGGGACGAAGAGGACGGCAAGGGTGACCCGAGGGACGCCCAAGGCGAAGATTCAGCCCGAAATCGTCGAAGATTCGGTGACGATTGAGGAGGTTACGGTGGAAGTCAAAGAGGAGGTGACGGTTGAAGAGGTTATTGAGGAGAAGCTACTGGTTGTGGAGGACAAGGCCGTGGCAGCGGCGGTTCTGGAGCGAGAGGTGGAGACGAAGACGGAGGCAAAATCGGAGGAGAATAGAACTGGGAAGAGTAAGTCTTTCGTTTCACTAATTATCTTAGGATCTGATTTTTTTCTCTTCAGGTCGATATGTTTATCTCTATATTTGATGGGTTTGAAGAATTATTGTAAAATCGTGTCTTTTTAATGTTTGTCGATATCGAAAGGGAACTGTACATCATACCTTTGTCGTGAGAGGCTTGTTTCTGCGGTATTGGGTTTCTGACATTTATGCCTGATCTGTTATTGGGTTTAAGTGCTTATGGATATCGGAATAGGATTTGTAAAAAATTGCTATGGGTTTTGGGTGTTCTCGAGAAATTTGTGTAGATTTTGGGTTCATGGAATTGTGGTGGAAAATTCTTTTTTTTTTTTTTTAGAATGATTAAAGCGTGTTATTGGTGTGGCCTTTTTTAGAGGGTTTTTTTTTTCTCTCAAAGCATTGGGTTGTTTAATGAAATTGTGTACAAACTGTGTTTTTAATAGGTTTGTTGGGGAAAAAGGTTATTCAACAGAGGGATATAGATATAGAGTGTTTAGCTGTACAACAGAAGATGAATAATGGAGATCTAGATCTAAATTGATCAATTCATGGGGTTGGATGGGGGAGACGTCAGATCGTAGGTTCTTTGATGGGTGGCTAGGTTATGCTTATCACTGTAGGGTAGATTATGGTCCTATATTGTCAGCAGATTCTTGCTTAGTCTGCATATGAGTTCCTCTGGTTTTTGCCAACTAAGAATGCTGCTTTGTTCAAATGTTAACTCACTGAAATTCTTGGCTCAAGTTTTCTGCTGAGTAGATAAAAGAAAAAATCTATCGGGACGTAACAGTTGAACCAACATTAAAGGACAGTTTCTTTCTATCCCATCTGTTTGTAGTCTTCTCTTTTGTCTTAACTGAATTGATATATATGGTTCTAGTAGCATTTTCCACTTGCTGTTGGCTCCAGTTGTGTCTCCTGATTAGGAAGGTCCAGGACTTGAATCCTGATAGTGGAGAGGGATATTGTTTAAGGATTCTTTATATGTCACCTCAAAAGACATAAAGTTGAGTTGCAGACATGTGATTGAATTTTGCCAAATTAAAACATAGTAATCCCTGGTGGAAGTAATTTTTGTGAGTAGAAAGTCATATTCTAACTTTTTCCCTCTTGCATCGGTGATTTATATTTGCAAGAGCACTGGTTGATGACCAAAGCAATTTCAATATGCTTTTGTTGTTCCAATTTTGTTTTTGGCTAGTGAATGTTAATGGTACTAAGTTGGTATTAGAAGGACTTAGAACTGTTTATGGTATCACTCTGTTGACTGGGTTGGTTGTCTGCATCTCCTTTTTTTCCTTGTAGAGGAAGGTGAGGTGAAAGTGTCCGTTGAGGAATATGAAAAAAGTGAACGATTGGATTTGGAGGATAATGAGCCTGAATATGAACCTGAAGAATATGGCGGTGACGATTATGATGAGAAGGAAATCGAACAGGAGGATGTTTATGATGAGGTAGATGAAGTAGAGGAAGAACTTGATGAGGGGGATGTAGCTGGAGAGGAAGAGGGTGATATGGTTGAGGAGGAAATGGAAGACGTACATGAGGATCTTGAGGGTGAGGAGGATGATGGGCATGCTGGAGAGGAGCATGGTGAGATGGTTGATGCAGATGAAGAAGAACACCATAAAGTTTTTAAAGAGAGGCGCAAGCGGAAGGAGTTTGAAGTTTTTGTGGGGGGCTTGGACAAGGATGCTACTGAGGAGGATCTTAGAAAAGTCTTCAGTGTCATTGGTGATGTTACTGAAGTCAGACTTATGATGAATCCTCAGACTAAGAAGAATAAGGGGTTTGCATTCCTGCGTTTTGCAACTGTGGAACAGGCAAAACGAGCTTGTACCGAGCTGAAAAACCCAGTGGTATTTCCTTGCTCCTGTCATATATCTAATGCCAACTGATTCTTGATTGTTTGCTGAATCATCTCTTCTTGACAATCAATACTCCAGGTTAATGGGAAACAATGCGGTGTTACTCCAAGTCAAGACAGTGACACCCTGTTTTTGGGTAATGTATGCAGGACATGGACAAAGGAAGCTGTAAGTAGATTAGAGCAAATGAAATTAACGTCATCATCAAGCATCAAATTATATGTACTAGAATACTTAGCACTACTTAATTGCTGTCTCACTTATATTACATGTGCTTCCAGTTGAAAGAGAAGTTGAAGCATTATGGAGTTGAGAATATCGAGGATTTGACATTGGTTGAAGATGGTAATAATGAAGGAATGAATCGGGGCTTTGCTTTCTTGGAATTCTCTTCTCGTTCAGATGCTATGGACGCATTTAAGCGTCTGCAGAAGAGAGAGGTCGTTTTTGGAGTTGATAGGCCTGCTAAGGTTTCTTTTGCAGATTCCTTCATTGACCCAGGTGATGAGATCATGGCTCAGGTAAATACTTGGATTGTGACTCTACTGGATTCAATCGAGAAGAGCATTCTTATAAAAAAAATCCAGAAGACCATTGTCTCTGGCTGTCTTAGCTCTATCTCTGTCATTTATGTACCGTTCTAGATATGGTGTTAGAATGGGTTATAGGAACTTCTCAATCGGCTTGATGCGTGGAATTCATTTTTATTTGGGAAATTCTGTAGTTGTTACTTTTGTCAGCAAGTTTGTGGTCCAATTTTTTTGTTTTGGGCTAATTATACTGTTTGGGATGGTATCTCTTTTGTGTGATGAAAATAACTGTAAATAAAAAGGTAGAAGAAAGCTGTGGATGATAGTTGTATGATTTGTTTTCTCCCTTTAATGTTTTGATAACATAACCCTCTCGGACATATAGATCTTTTGGTTATTAAATGGAATTCCTTGATGCAATTTTTTCGTTTGGGCAAGTGTAAGATTGGACTGTGTACTGTGTTTTATTTGGTTTTAATGCTCTGCATGGTTACTCAGAGATAGTTTTGTTGATAACATATTTTTGGGTTCAGGTTAAAACTGTTTTTGTGGATGGTCTCCCCGCCCCATGGGATGAGGATCGCGTACGGGGGCTTCTCAAGAAATATGGGCACATTGAAAAGATTGAGCTTGCTCGTAACATGCCATCTGCCAAGAGAAAGGATTTTGGATTTGTTACATTTGATACCCATGATGCTGCAGTGACGTGTGCTAAATGCATTAATAATGAAGAGTTGGGAGAAGGAAACAATAAGGTTGGTCCTTTGACTTGAAGTTATTTTTCGGTTGTTGGTATCTGTTGCGTGTCGATTTGTTTAATAGCTAGTTTTTTAGGCAAAAGTCAGGGCCCGGCTATCAAGACCACTACAGAGAGGCAAAGGTAAACATGTTGCTCGTGGAGATTTCCGTCCTGGGCATGGAGCTACACGAGTTGCTAGGGGTCCATGGAGTCGTCCAGTTCCACATAATTTCCCCGTCCGAGGGGCAAGGGGATTTGGAGGACGCATGCCCCCTGCTGTTGATCGTGGTTTGAAGAGGCCTGTTGGATTTAGGGATCGGCGACCAGTTATGGCTATGCCTCCAAGGGGCAGGCCGCTGGCTCCTCCGTCAAGGTCATATGACAGAAGACCCCCCCCTGGTATGCATAAATTTTTATTTGTGATCAATTGCCTAGACTTATGTCGATGGGTGAACGATAATGAAATGTTGTCCTTATCTGGGAGAAATGATTAGTAAAAGCTGTGCTTACAGTCCCTTCATACCCCAAGAGTATCATGAAGAGGGACTATGGCCGGCAAGAGGAGCTTTTTCCAAGGAGCAGAGCTGCTGCAGAGTATGGTTCTAGAGTTGCCTCAGAGAAACGTACATCATATAGAGATGACTATTCCTCCCGTGGATCTGTCTATCCTGATTTGCCCAGAGGTACATCCCGCCCTGCAGCTAGGAGAGCTTATGTTGACGATGGCTATGAGCAAAGGTTTGAAAGGCCTCCTCCAAGTTATCGTGAGGGACGTGGGCGTGATTATGATTCAATTTCTGGGTCAAAACGTTCGTACACTGCAATGGTTGGTGATTCTTTGCATTAGTGATATCCTAGGCTGATTTTCACCTTTGTTTTCTCATTTTCTATCTTGCTTGAAGTGTAAAATCTTGTGTTTTCTAATCTGTTGATGCAATAAGGACGACGTTCCTCCGCGATATGCTGAGACAGGAGTACGCCAATCACGTGCTCGTTTGGATTATGAACTTGGTGGTAGTGCTTCTCAGTATGGGGATACTTACAGTGATAGGTTGGTTATAGTATTTAGACCTGAAGGAGTTGTTCTAATGAGTTTTTTCTGTTGAATTTTTTGTGATTTACCGGTCTTTAACAATATTGGCAGACTTGGGAGATCTAATCTAGGATATGGTAGCAGCAGCAGAAATTCCATCTCCAGTCAGGATTCACATGGGCTTTATAGCAGCAGCAGCAGCAGCAGCAGTCGTCAGGGTATGGGTTATGGTGGAGGTGCGTTGTCAATGTCATACAAGATAACATATTTAATATGTCACTTTAAGACGTTAGTGTTTTATGATATACATGTACTCCACATTGTTTCTGGCCCTATATGTTTTGCGGTCATATTTGTTTGTTGCTTGCAGGTTCTTATGGTGGCAGTGATGCTGGTAGGATGTACTCATCAAGCTTTGGTGGTGATTACATGTCTCGTGGGGGTGATGTATGATTGTGCTTTGAACTCTGGTGTTTTTGAAACTTTTGTTGTTTACCAGTGGTTCCTTTGTTACTCGTGCTTGTGCTTTTACTGGTATTGCAGGTTGGTGGTAGCTCTTACTCATCGCTATATTCTGGCCGTGGTTTGGGTGGTAGTAGTTACATGGGAAGTGGTGGTTCTGGATCATATTATTAAGGTACGCCATAATGTTGTTCTATGCTATGTGATTGATAAGGTATGAGAGTTCGAGTATTTGTGTGCCTTAGTTGTCTTTTGTTTAGGATCATGGTTGCAGAAGACTGCTTCTGTTTCTTCTCATAAGCGCTGTGCTACGATAAAGGAGCATTGTGGTTACTAGTGAATTCGTGTATGGTACAGATTTGAGTTGACAAAGAGGCTGCTGTAGGATGTGAATTATTCAAAGCTTATGGATTGAGATGCTCAGAGAGTTGAAATGGAAGCATGAAAAGCCTCTTCTGTTTGGGTACAGGGAAAGATCTATTGTAGTAGAAGTTTTTTACTCCAGGGCGTCTTAGATCTACAGTTTCAATATTTAGATGGCTCGTATTTTTCCTGCTGTAAGGACACTTGAGCTGTTCAGAATTTCAAAAAGAAGACATGTTACTATGTGGTATTTATGAATGAATGTTTTTATCTGTATCTCCCTGTAAGATTTTGATGGACAGAGAGGAGGTAAGTTACTGTATCCATTCCACTGGACAAACTATACGTGGTTTAAGCTCAAGCTGTTCTTAATGTGATTAAGGGGCTTTTGGACGAGTAAGAATTTGAGGGCATTATATACCGTTCTAACTAATCTTGGTTTTTTTGGTGTTACAACCCTTGATCCAATATCATAAAACATAGAGGGTTGGTCAGCCAACATTGTGATTTTGTCCCTTGCCAGATTAAACAAGTTCCTCTAAGCATTTATGGATCAACTTGCTTCCCACAATGCCCCCATATTACTGGAAATGGGCCGTTTAAGATGGCATTGAACTATTAATATCCGTTAGAGCGAGTATGGATGTATTGACGTTTGAGTTCAATCTTTGGTCATCTATTATACTGCTTTTTCAGTGTTGGCTGACTTCACTAAAAAATGTAAGTTGGATATCATCTTGGTTCCATTGAAATCTTCAACCAGCTATGTTGAAGTACCCCCTCTGTTGATGAACCCTCAGACTAAAGAATGTAGTGTTTGTGCAACTGGAGAATGATTATGGCATCTGTGCTTGTCATTACATTGTCAATTGTATCTTGCCGAAGCTAAAGTCGGTTGATGGAATCTATTGGTTCGTTTCTTTGGTTCCTCTGGCTGGTTGAAGTGACCACACTGATTCTTTATTTCTCCTGGAAACTTGGATTTTGTGCTGTCTGTAGGTATGTGTACAAATTATGTTGTCTGTAATGTCCACTTGTATATCTAATGCTTGTTGGGGATAGATTTTTATGCAACACGTGCTGCTTGACATTGGTGAAATTTGTTGCGTCACCCTTGGTAAATGCCATCAAATGTCGTGATGGTGAAAGTCACCTGGAACATAAATAGTTTTTGGCTGGATAAGAATGAGATGTTGAATAACTTCGTTATGGGTGATGTTTGCTGATTGGTAAGTGAGATGATATAGCCAACATGGTAGAGGTCTTTTCGTATCTTCTTGTTGAAAGTTTGGAATTTGGAAATCTGGATCTACCTATTATGTCATTGTTGGATAAGAAACTATTAGAAAGGATCTAATTACAATACAAGGGTTGTATTAGTAATGTCATTGTACATGCTTTGGGAATGTTGCCCAAATAATCCTTTGGATAAATGATCTCTTTCTTGTAGAAAACTTTAAAGGAAGTCGGTTATTCTTTGTGGATCAGGTAGATAGCCATTCTATAAAGAAAATCTATATTGCATGTTGATAAGGTAGAGGTGGAGCAATTGAGCGACTGGTATTGTTTGTGCTGGTGCAGTGAACAAACAGTGTTTTTTGTTTGAATCTGAGAACAATTACTTTGTGCGAATTAATGCTGAAGGTTAGGCTCTTATCTAGTCCATCCCTCCGAGCACCCTCAAATCATTTGGGGACCAAATTGTGTATTGGCACTGGAAATGTTTTAGAAAAACTACTTGTCCATTATTGGCATTTTGTGGTAAATATCACCCAATTAGAAATTCTTGATGATAATCTTTTGATAGCTGTTTTGTATCCGGGTAGTATATATAAGTGACTTCTTGTTGACTACAGCAACATCTCTGGGTTAGGTTCGTTTTTTGATTTTTGGGGCTTAGTAAACACTTCCTTGTTCTTTAGGCCTTTAAAAGTACTGCGTCATTCCCTTGTCTTTGAATATGTATTTATCATGGTTTTGTTATGTTCAATAGGATGTATGTGCTCATCTATGAGATTTTGATTTTTGATTCTACTTTTTTTTTAGGTGATTGAATTGTTGGTGATTTTTTCATGTATTTTTTTTTTTAGATTTTGTTGTCTCAAATGTAGTCTTGTTTTGTTCCAAAAAAAAAATAAAATATTGTCTTGAGCAACTTAGTTTTTGAGATGGTCCAAGAGATGGTGTCCTGGTTTGAAATTTTGGCATCATGGTTTTTTATGCACTTAATTTTCTGTTGCTCATCTCCAAGAGCAGTTCATGCTGTGAAATCCTGCATTAGAACTGGTTTTATTGACGGTGATGCATGTGACTTTCCCCCGCTCCTGTAGTTCATGGATGAAATAGCGGTAAAATGATTGTTAGACTATAGTTTTTGCCATCTTGGTTTACCTACTATGCCCTTTTTAGGTTAATTATCGTTGAATGCAGACGAATGTTTGCTGTAGCTAACCTTCATGAGGTAGTAATTGTATGTGTTACTTGAGAGTTGTATTTTGCTGGGTTTAAAAAGTATTAACTTTTCATGAATTCAGTTTGGTGGCATTCCATGCCATATTTACAATTTTTTAAGTTAAATTTTTTAGGGAAAATTCCATTTTATCTGCACATCCAAAATGCACACAAAATCACACACCCAAGGGCTCAGAGATGGTTAAATCTGCTGTTGTTGATACACTGACATTATTGAAAGTGGGGTTGGAGAGAGTTGTTGATTAAGAAGTTAATTTCAATGAACTTTGCGACACCTCACTCCCTCTCTCTCTGTAGACATGGCTATTCATAGTTGAATTAGTTTTCTTGTCTATTGAGGGTAGGGGTGGGTGTGGCGGATTCTGACGGAGTTGTTTGGATGTTCTGCTGAACGAGAAGAAAATAAAGAGAGAAGAGGTCATTTTATAGGTGTCGTTGATTGTGTTGTACACTTTGGTCTATAAACCACATTAGGATTTTGGTTACAATAGGGAGATGAAAGCTATGTGGGTAAAAACCATAAGGGGGTAAAAATAAAATTTATCTGAGTTTTTGTTGGACACCCCCACAATTTTTGAAACTAGTGTGTGATGCCTTTGATGTTCAAATATATTGGATTTGTATTTGTCCTTTTTGCTTCCAAGTTCACAGGGGTTGAGGTCCTGAAAAGTTCTTACTTGGCAGCTAGAAGAGAATGTTAATGCATTCTGTATTTTGATGCTCCAAGGTTCTTGATTTATGTAAATTGTTTTTTTTTTGGTTATGTAAACAGTTTTTTTGTGATTAAATGGTATTGGGTTACTAGTGCGTCTGCTATTTTTAAGACCAAAATATACGAAGATTGATTGTATGCGAATGTTTTGTTTAGAATCTGAAGTTTAATATGAAGATCCGTTGGATGGGTGTATGTGTGTTGTTTCAAGGATTCAATTGCATTCTTCCATAAATTTCAAATTTTATGTCATCTATAGCCATAATATTTGACTTGTTTAGAATTAGCATTGTTTTTATGAAAGCGTAGTTTATACTCGCGACTTTACATTCTGTATTTCCAAAACATGTAATGCTTAGACGGTTTTTCTATCGCTTCATGTGTGCTATACAAACTAGTACACGTACAATGTTTGAATGAACTCTAGAGTCCAGGCGTGTGAGCTATATGAATTTTTCGAGTCTCTTCAAGTATATAAAGCTTGAATATTTAGTTTGAATGATATCATTTGCTTAAAATTTAGTGTCATTTTACTGTATGCTGATTCCTGTGAGCACATAGGTTCAGGGCCAGACAGACGACTCCTAGAGCACTCATCCACCAACTGGTTACTAAAACAAATAACATAAAGAATAACATAAAGAAATGTTGTCAATGTTTATTGGAAAAAAAGTGTACAATGTTTAAAAAACATTTTGTTCCAAGATCTAGAAACTTCTGTGTATAGAGTCTGTGATCACACCTCTGAGTGAGATTAAGAATGGGTAGAAGGCTGTTTGAGGGTGCTAGGACTAGAAATGTGGAGAACTTGCTCACCATGTGATCTACGATGAACCTCTGCTACTGCGTTGGCCAGAGCTGAAACTCGGTTAGATATTGCTTGTATGGCCGGCCACCTTGATTGTGTAAAAGAAATCATGAAATTCCGGCGAGAATTCGTTGAAGAACTCAACTAAGATGGTTTGAGCCCACTGCATATTGCCTCTGCTTGTGGGCATACTGAGATTGTGATGGAGTTATTGGAAACTGGTGGTACAGATCTTTGCCTGATAAAGGAGAGACTGCTCTGAACTTGGCAGTGAAGAACAACCAGTTTGAAGCCGAGGGGTTTGAATTGGCTAGTTCAAACCCTTTTAAACCCAAAAATGAGATTCAAAGATGGGATTCAACATTTAATGTTGTCCATACTCATGTTTGGTATGCGCAGAGATATATGACTATTGTGATAATATATTTGTATATAAATGATTATTGTGTCCCTTAATATGAGGTATATATGATATATGAGGGGTATAAATGTCATTTAGATGTTAAATTCATTAACCCACTTATGAAACCCATCCCCCATGGGTTTCATGACCGGGCCTAAACTGGACTGGGTTTCAAATCTTGGACTAGATGTGTATTTGTCAAACATGGATTTGAGGGGGTTTATTCTCCAACCCATGTTCTAAAACCCCTCCAAATCCACCATAATGTTCCGTTTGGTACGATTGAAAAATGGAAGGATAGAAAGTTGGAAGGATGAAAAGTGGAAGGGATAGATAAAACATCATGTTTGGTAAGGAAGAAAAGTAGGAAAGATAGAAAAGTGGATGGATTAACTTTCCTTCTAACTCACCAAAATCAATCCCTCTAAAATCGGAAGGAAAGTGGATGAAAAGTTAATTATTTGTGTTGAGATGTATCTTATTTGTCTATATATATATTTTAATACATACATATATTATATATAGATTAATTTCATATAAAAATACAATGATAAAATATGTATTTATATATATTTTTTAAAAAAAATAAAAAAAAATAAAAAAAAATAAAAATGAAATATAAAAAATAAAAAAAATAAAAATAAACATGTCAACTCGTAACTCGACACGACACAATTAGTTAAATGAGTTGAGTTAGGTTTGACTAATGTTCGACATAAACCCATAATGACTCAACACGAATCTGCTACGACACGACTCGATTCTCACCCTTAATCTTAGCCAACACAAAAAAAAAAAAAAAAAAAAAAAATTAGTCATTTTTATTTTCCATCCATCCAACCCAAACACAAAGGAAGGAAAGTGTATCATTCCTACTTTCCTTCCTTGAAGGATAGAAAATGTATCCCTCATACTTTCCATCATTCCTACTTTCCATCCTTCATACCAAACGGATCATAAGGGTTACGAGGACTCGAACTCAAAATGTGCGTGTGCTTACACCTTTTCATGTTTTAACTACTTGAAAAAAAAAATACTGACAATTGTCCATAAGTCGATTTCGGTGACATAGGAGCAACATACTTGAGCTTAATTCAGTCTTCCACGCGAGGACTAAACATATAGAAATAGATTTTCATCATGTCTGAGATCAAGTTTTGCAGAAGTTGCAAATGTATTTCCTTCCATCAAAAGATCAATTAGCTGATCTATTGACTAAACCACTGTTCGGTTGCGGGGGCGTATTGAATCAGATGTAGTTAGGCTGACCAAGTCAAATGCATTGATTGAGGAATCAGCTGCACTAGACTAGGAGAAGTTTGATTCTAGGCCTGCTCAATTATTTAACAAAACTAGATGTATTTGAGAATAATTTAAATTCTATGTAACAAATAGGAGTAAAGACAATATATTAATTTATGCGGGATTACTCGTACAATAATGAGATTGTCTCACCACCGATATGCTGAGGGGTGCTAACTCGTTTCTTTTCCCCCTGCTCGGCATGGGTAGACTTCTATAAGTCGTTTAAAACATCTGGGACCGAGCATGTCCCTTGTTCTAGATAATAAACCTCGCATAATCATCACTCTTTTGATAAAATGGGACAATAAGTACCACGTGTCTATGACTGATTGATCTAATAGACCACGTCCCGTTAATTAGTTAGACTATAAAGTGTATATGTGATGTTGTTCAGTAAAATCTATCCAAAAAGCATTATTTCCAAATCACCAAGGTCTAGAATTCTACACTCGTCAAGAAAGCTCAGGGCAAATGCAAGGCAAATGGTATATGGGTGGGAAACATGGGATGGGACCCACAACTGGTGGCAACTTTCTTCAACAGCTTTTGAATTCTTTCACGACCTCATTACCACGCAAATGGAGGTGGGGTTTCATTTTCTAAATGAGCAATGTTATAGAGATTTTATTCGGAGACTTTATTTAAAGACTTAATGATATAATTTCATGATGTAAAACACGTTTTTAAAATATAATGTTCTACAACATTGCAAATTATATTTTTATACTATTTTGAAAGTTACGATTCAATCAGATTAAGTTGAGCATTAAATATTCTTATCAAAAGTAATATTTACATTAATGTAAAGGCCAGACAAATACAAATACAAATACAAATAAAATTGAACCTCCCTACAGATACAGATTGTTCGAAGATAGAAACAACGTTCTTGTCACTCGAAATTGCACAGATACTTTCAGCCAAAGACTACTGTTTAGAATATGATTTGATTTCTTTATAAGTCTCACGGTTAGGGATGACAGTGGACTTGGACTGGGGCGGGGACGGGATTTAGACGTGTATATATATAAGATGTGCACTGTTTTATATGTATGGTCTATTCCCGATCCAAATAGGACGGATTTAGACGAATATTCGTTTTTTCCGGTCAACTGTCATTCCTAACTCACGGTATAAGATTGAGTCATGTAAGTTATGATTATCGAATCAAATTGACTGGTATCAATATTCCACAAGGTCGAGCTATAGCTTTGAATCTCATGTGATATCTTGTATTATTTGTTTGTCTTCTTATACATTTTAATACCCTCCTAATTCATGATCGATACCGCAACCTTGAAACATCACTCCAATCAAAAAATAAAAAATAAAACTATAAGACATGAAGTTCAAAATCTACGTGTTTTCATCCCAAACTGCATCCACAAAGTCATGGAAGACAAAAATTATGAGTAAAAAAAGAAGAGGAAATTACCACTGAAGCTTCTTCTCCAGTGGCCGGCTGCTTTATCCAACAATATAAATTTCATTCAATTTGGTCTCATCGTACCTCTAAACTACTTAAATTTTGAATCTGTGGTTGGGATTCTTTACAAGAATGGATACAAGGCTGTTTGAGGCTGCTAGGACTGGAAATGTTGAGAACTTGCTCAACATGATCAACAATGATCCTCTTATGCTTCAGGCCGTCGCGTTGGCTGGAGCCGAAACTCCGTTACATATAGCTTGTATGGCCGGCCACCTTGATTTTGTAAAAGAAATCATGAAATTCCGGCGAGAATTCGTCGAGGAACTCAACCAAGATGGTTTGAGCCCACTGCATATTGCCTCAGCTTGTGGGCATACTGTGATTGTGAAGGAGTTAGTGGAAGCTGGTGGTACAAATCTTAGCCTAATAAAGGGAAGAGAGAGAAGAATTGCTCTTCATTACTCTGTGATCAAAGGTAAAGTTCAAATCATTAAAGAACTGCTTTCGGCTAACATCGATTCTGTTGCAGAAGTGACAACTAGAGGAGAGACTGCTCTGCACTTGGCAGTGAAGAACAACCAGTTTGAATCCTTAAGAGTTATGGTGGAGCATCTCAAGGAGTTCAACAAGGAAGATGTGTTAAATATAAAGGATGATTCAGGCAATACTATCTTGCACCATGCAGTGTCAAGAAAGCAATATGAGGCAAGTACACAACCCCACCCCCCCAAAAAAAAAAAAAAAAAAAACAAAACTGCAACTCCCACTCCTATGTTGAATCATTGAGATCATTTCGGTTACAATTTAATTCAATAGTAGATCATCTATTATAGATTCAAGTGGGATCTTCTATGATTTATGGCAATTGCAATCTTCACCCGGTGAAGAGACCGAGTCAATTCAATGTCCTCAAGGTTGTTAGAGACCTAATGGGCTCTTATCCTTTATATAGGGTGAGAGTTATCCAGAAAATATACAAAGAGAATTCATCACTTTCTCTCTCTTCCAAAGTTTTTTTTCTAGAAATCACCCTCTCTAAGGATTCCTTGGTTTTGTGAGTGCAGGGGCAGAGCTATGCTTACCATCCCCCACTCCATTTTTTTATCCAAGCATTTTTTTATATAACTTTTAATATATTCTAAATTTGCCCCAACAAAAATTCTCATACATTTTAATTTATTTAATAATTTCTAACATTAAGATTAAATTTCTTTACTTGATTATTAGTTATTTAGTTGAATCTCTCAATATGTGTTCAAGAAATTTTGAAACTTTTCGTTCTCTCCCCAATATCAAGCCCCCTTACTATTACCTTCGTAAATTTTGATGCATCGAATGATAATATTATTATGAAATATTTCTATAATATAAAAATTAGTCAACAGAATGGTAAAAATAAGATATATGTTGTTCCTTTATGACCTGAATGTCAACGATTCAAGCTGGCAAAAAAAAAAAAAAAAACTCTCTCGCACGCAAGATAAGAGTACATACATCTTACTTTAGACCTTGCAATAGCAGAAGCCATATGTTGGGCCACCTCGTTTAATTTATTATTACTTCAAAATTTTAAATTTTACTTTTGTTAAAAAACTTTTACTAACATATAATTGAAAGACCTAATTTGATAATATAATGCATTACTATTGTTGAATAAGCACATGGTATCAACATTAAATGCATTTTATTTGGTAATCCAACGGCAATAATGCATTAACTTTTCCAATTTAGTACATATAATATTGTTGTTGCTAAAATTTTTGTCCCTACTACCCCAAATTTCTGGCACCGCCCCTGTATGAGTGTGGATGCTAAGAGGACTCTGGTAGCCCTCTTCCTAGCAGATTATTGAGCTTGTAGACACCAAGTCGTGAGGATACAAGTAAGACTCGCAAAACTAGTTGATTCGATCCGTTTTTGCTCGTCAAGAGGTAACTCGTGTGTAACCTCTATTTCTAATAGTGATGAACAATCAAAGAAACAGATAATTAGAATAACACAAGAATTTTATGTAGTTCGGCAACTTGCCTACTTCCACGAGCGAACAACGACCTTGTTTTTATTTCACACCAAATCAGGGTTACAACTTTATATATATATATATGTATATATATATATATGTATATTTATTTATTTATTTACAACCCTAATTATGGCTCTGATAATTGACCCATTATCCCAGAACCTGGTGTACCTCTCCATACCTACTATCTATAGACGAGCCCCTTACTCATATATGGTTACAATTGAATGAAAATATGATGCAAAGGATATGGAGCTCCCTATATATGTTCATGTATTATTTGTGTGTTTTCAATGCTGTTTGAATATTTTCACCAAAGAGGGGAAAACATGTACAGGTGGTTGACTTGGTGCTCAATAGAGACCTCATTTCTAGGGGTGTGATGGAGGCCAATTCTCTGAATGAGAGGGGTCTCACACCTATGGATGTTTCATTACTTTTTCAAAGTGAAGCGGGTGATAGAGAAATCGAGGAGATTCTCCAGCGAGCCGGGGCTATGAGGTCCGGAGAATTGCATTCTTTGGCACAGACAACAGTACGCGACCAGATTAATGCAGGAAATAACCCATCAAATAACCAATCAATCACGGAACCAAGTCGAGCAACCTTTGGGAGATTGTTTCCTCCTAACATTAAAGATTCTTCAACTCAAGAACACACGACCCTGCTCGCGATTGCTCTATTTATAGCTACCATGACATATCAGTCTATGCTTAGTCCTCCTGGTGGTGTATGGCAGCAAGATGATGAGTTTGGTAATAATTTCAGCAACGACACCAAGACCACTATACCACACATTGCTGGGCAGGCAGTAATGAGCTACCATTATCCACACAGCTTCGCTGTATTCCAATTGTTCAATACATTTGGATTTGTTTATTCTATGTTCATGATCATTATTCTCACTCGCGGAGTTTTTATGCACTGGATATTGAAACCGCAGTGGCTGCACTTGTTGCAGCTTATTGTCGTGGCATGGAAGTAACAGCATCCCAAGCCAGCACAGCGACAATGCGTATTTTGACAGATTTATTTGGGATTATTGAAATCGTGCTGCTCAGTATTTTGTATTTTCGGAGGAGGTCAAGGAATGCATTGTCTCTGACAGACCAAGTGCGTGCTACCACCGAGTGGTTGGTCCAACGACTACAAATTTTGACTTTCTCGCTGAATGATTTTCTCGCTACTCTTCAACGTCCTGAACAGACGGTGAAACCTTAACTTCAGCTCCGACATAAATGCAGTGAAATATTCCGCAGATAGTTGTGAGATACTACGGGACAATACTCCCTACATGATTGATGCTCTCTCTCTCTCTCTCTCTCTGGGTGTTTGTGTGTTGGCTTTTGTGTTGGAATTATATGCAATTCTCTATGTAGTGTGAAAATATATATATATGTATATGTATGTGTGTGTGTGTGATATGCTAAGTTAATCAGTTCATTAATGTCAAAAATAACTTTTGATTATTCCGATGAGTATATATGTAATGGATGAAGATCGGTCTTCTATTTGATGCTGGCCAAAATTATTAAGATTACACGAATATGAAAATCCAAAAAATAAGAAATCAAAGTAAGGATGATTGGGGAATTACTAACTCAAAAAAGGGACTCACTCAACGTAGGGAGGAGAGTAATCATTCAACTTTCAAAATGGGCACTCTAAAGTACTCTTGATTGTACATGGTATTTGCCTCATTGTTTTCTTGAGACTGCAAGGTGCAAGATAGTGTTGCCTTGATCATCCTTTCTATTTAAGATTCAAACTGATTGTTCTTCACTGCCTAGTGCAGGGCTGTCTCTCCTCTTAACTGTCACTTCTCCAATAGAATCTATATTAGCTGAAAGCAGTTGTTTAATGACATCAACTTTGCCATTGATCAGAGAGTGATGAAGAGCAATTCTTCTCTCTCTCCCCTTTACTAGGCAAAGATCTATACCTCCAGCTTCCAATAACTCCTTCACAATCTCAGTATGCCCACAAGGGGAGGCAATATGGAGTGGGCTTAAACCATCTTGGCCGAGTTCTTCAACGAATTCTCGCCGTAATTTCGAGGTTTCTTTTACAAAATCAAGGTGGCCGGCCACGCAAGCAATGTGCACGGAGTTTCTGCTCCGGCCAACGCCACGGAGTGGAGCATAAGTTGGATGAACATAGTTTTGCAAATGAACCAAACTAAGCAGAGCACTAGATTGTTCAGGCTTGACTCATTCTTATGACGAAGTTTGTTTGGATCAAATTGGGGACGTGGTGAGCTTTATTTCTTCTTGGTCAATCCCAAATCGCGGAATTTTAGTTTGCTGGGTCTGTGGGGTAAGGGGTCTGTCTGATATTTCAACAATTGGGAGGGGGTCAATCGGAATTAGAGATACTTTTACTACATTCTAAAGTTCCGTTGCGTCGCGTGTTACCTTCCGGGGGGGAAAAAGAAAAGAAAAGAAAAGTTCCTACGCGTCTTGTCAAACTTTATTGACAACAGATGTTTGTGTAATTTTTTATACATAAGTGGTCTATCTGAATAAGAAATAAATCTTAAGGGGTCGGAGTGTAATTTACTCAAGACGTCGGGTCGACCAATGCTGGATCGGTCTAAATTTATTTTAATCGACCCATTTCGTTAAAATTAACCCTTAAATGAAATATATTAATCTTAACTGAATTTGTCTCATTTTGTGATTAATTTTATGATAATGGTATCTAAACTTTGCTTTTGATTTAATTTAATCTCAACAGTTATTATCTCAATTTTAATCTATTTTCACCTTTCGATCAATGCTAAAATGGATTAGATTGGACTAGTTTATAAAAATTCAAATGATGAAAATTGATAGGACTTAATTAAAATAAAATTAATAGTTGAGAGATTAAATTAAAATAAATTAAAAATAAATTGATCAAATTGAATCTAAAAATAAAATTTAGGAACTAACTATAATTTTTAACAAAACCTATCTTATTTTTTGATTAATTTTAATGAAATTTGTTTCAGATTATTTTGAAGAAATTGATTCTAAATAATTATATAATTTTAATTTAAAATTTGAAATATAATTTAAAAATAAAGGTTATTTATCAGGGAAATTTATGAGATTTACTCAACAATTTTTTTTTTTTCCATAACATGACTAGGAATTGAAAAGTACTAAATAGCACAACCAACCCCCAACATTTTCTCTCTCATCATCCCACCACACAAGACTCCTACGAAGCGAAGAGCCGAACGGCGAGAGAGAGAGAGAAGAGTAGAGATGAGCGAGAGAGAAGGGGATCGAACAATCAATCACACAGATACCACACTGTAATCGAGCTCTCTTTATCAACCGAACACTCGGTTGTGCTCTCTATTCAACTGATGCTAATCCGGCGCTTAACCGCTCAAATCAAACCCTAGCGCAACTCAAAATCAAATCAGTCATTAAAACCTGTTCTTTGTTCCAGATTCTGCCAAGAAGAAAGGTCAGAGAGGAACCCAAGTACCCCTACTGGTCAGTATATCTATTCCATATGTATGTATGTATGTGTGTGGGTATGATTTTATATGTTATGGGTTTTTGAATTTGATGGAATTGGTTTAGTTGAATGATTTTGACAAGGTGGTAGACTGGGAGAATTGTGGAAATTTATGGGTTTTATTTGAATTAGTGTTGGGATATATGAATTAGGTTTGGCGAGTAATGGGCTGGGTTTATACACCAAATATATTCATTATATACAATTAAAAAGAGAGATTTCGTGCTTGGGTATTCGTGCGTGCTTGTGGTTGGGTATGTGTTGGACTGGGTAAACTTCTTTCTGTTATGTTGATGCGTTGTATTATGGTTTTTTTGTGCTTACAAACAAATATGAGGGATGCTTTTTTCTAACAAAAATTGGAAGGGATTATAGTGCTTACTGTTTAGTGCTGTTGGAATAATGTTATAGTAATATGCTTTTGTGTGTACAAAAGTTGAATTCTTCAAGGGATTGTTTAAAATTCTTAACTAGCAAAATATAATATAAGATGGATACATGCATTGCTATTGTTGGGTTGTTTGCGCTTCTTGTATTTTTTTCTTTGTTTTATCAAGATTTTGCTATATCACCGTATCTGTATCAAGTCATATCCCTCTTTATATCTATTGGTATGCTTGATGGTGAGGGATTAAAGTGGCTGGGGAAGAAACTGGTACATTTGGGATAGACAAGGTGTGGAAGGAAACATCTTAAAGCCTTGTTAACTTAAGGGGGTAAAAGAGAAGGGAAAATGAAGTTCGATGCTCTTATGTCACTAGTCTTTCCATAAACAAACCCTTGATTCATGGCCGACAACAAAGTTTTATGTTTTGAGAGGAGATATTTTCTTTACTTTTAGTTTCGTGATGAATTTACTGTGATCAAATTTTCTTTTGGATGCTGCACTGATGTCTCACTGTTTTTAGGGACTGCATGTCGGTCCATGTTCGTTCTCCAGGATGTTGCTTTAAATCCCACCTATTTTCGTGGAGTGCATACTTGTTGAGAAATAAGTACCAAAGTAATTTGTACTCTTTTGGGATCATTTCATCAGCATTGACGCATAAATATTTGGCCTAGTTACTCCAACCCATGCTCTTTGTATTAGTTGGAATTTCTAAACCTAGATCAATCACTAAAGTAGAGAGTTCGCCGGTTAATTTTTCACTCATTTTCATCAGTTGGGTTGAATCATGATTTTTCGATAAGGCCATTATTATGTATGTGTGAAATGCAATAGACATGATGCCAAAGTTGTTGTGGGATAGTTATACAATGTCAGTGACAATATCATTTTTGGTTTTTTTTTATTAATAGAAGAAATATTTGAGAGAAGTGATAAGTCAAAGGGGTGTGATTGTGTTTATGTTCAACAAGGAAATCAAAATACAACTGCACACAAAAAATTATTAAATAAATAGAAAAAAAAGGAAATGGAGGAAAAACTATATTGTTAGATTAAGATTTATAAACTTTGAGTAAATCTTGAGCTGAACAAGAGTTGCCATTGGGGGGAAGAAAGTATGATGACTTGATGTACCATGAAAAATGGAGATGAAGCTGTTATTGTATCCAAGCACCAGGAAGTGTGTGAGCAAAATTTTCGCGTGTGTTTGAGAGAGAGAGAGAGAGAGAGACTTGAAGTTTTTGACGTGCTTTGGTGATAATCTGATAGCTGAAACATTGGAGACCTGTTGTTTATTGACAATTTTCACTGAGAGCAATTGAGATGGAAATGCCTAAAGTTGGTTTACTTATGTAGTGAGCCATCTATACTGATTTGTTGGGCCGCTGAAAGGCTCTTACAGATTGCTATTTAAATTGGTGTCCAAATGGGATTTTGTCGATGAAAATGTTTCTTAAGGGTTGCTTTTTTTCTTCTGGCTTTGTCTTTTTTTTTTATTCGATTTTATTTATTTATTTATTTTTGGGGTTTTTTTTTTGGTTGTTGTGGGGGGGCGGGGTTAGGACTTGGGAGTTCCTGAAAGGTCTAGGTTTTAAGGCCCTGCTGACAGCACAGCTCATCTGGCCATTCTTATAATTCTTCCCCTTCCTCACGCCTAACCGTATTCTTGGTTTTCTATATCATATGGATCACATATATAGTAATTTGAAATGTATAGTTTTTTGAGCAAATAATATGGCATTTAGACACTTTATTGTCCTGGAGTTTGCAACGACTGAAATGCATTAGTGGGAATATTTCATAAGTATGTTTATTCTTTTACGCATTTTGTTGTCTTTCTGTTGACAATGGGTTGAAGCTTGTTCTCTAACTTCTATTCTTTATCAATCAAAGACTTGAAGATGATTATACCATGGGTTTGTCCTCGTCTAAATGACATATGATAATGTTGTTTATCAAATCTTTCCAAAATGAGAAAAGCAGATGGTGTTATTACAAATGAAAGCGGTATAGTCATGTAGCCCAAAGCGGTGGAGGGAGTTGTTCCCAGTTAATGAACCCCGCCAAAGTTTTATTAAGCGGTAAGTCCTAGGATCAACTTTCCCTATTCCTCCTTGGGGCTAGCCATTAGCCTGGCTTTATCCCTGGTGTAGCCCTGCCCATGTCGATTGGTAATGGGTGTGGTCGGCTGAAGACCTGGATATCCTAGTAGCAAAAGAAAGAGTGTTATTCATATATAGACTTTTGTTCTTGAGCCTTTAATTATGCCAAATGCTTTAGCTTGCAGAATCACATTCTTAGGTTATACATCTATAATGACCACACCCTTCATTGGACATAGCCACCTTTGGATTTCAACACGATTTTAGAATTCTCGATGAACATCATCATTGGAATTGCGAAATTCCACTTCGAATATAATTCCTTATTGGCCTTGTTTTGTTACGAATTAACATGGCATTTAAATGTTTCCGTGTAAAAGAATGCTCTTAATTTTCGAGAGATCAAATGTAAAATAACATGTTGAAGGCTGTAGTAAGTTTTTGGTCATGAGTCTTTGTGGGCTTCTCTCTGAATTTATGCGTCTAAGATCCTTGATTGAATATATCTATGCTTTTGGGAGAGAAATATTTGTGCAAATTTAATGACAGACCACCATGGTGAGAGTCAGGACCTAGGTTGCTGTCAAAAAATGGCTGAAAGCCTGAAACTATTTGATTTTCTCAAATGGTTCTCCAAACTGTAGAACATTTAGTCTAAGACTTGACTTTCCACACTAGTGTTAGTATCTCTGTTAGATTGTTCGTACCTGCATACAACAACCCCCCACCCCCCACCCCCCTCCTTTTTCTCTTTCCTTTTCCCCCAACAAGGCAACAACCCCAAACACATGTACACACATATAATTAACCTACATTGTATCCTTTATTTTTTGAAGTGCCTTTTGTGAATTGCCATTTTTCTTGTAGTAAAGAACCTATTAGTTGTGGTGTCCAATTCTCATTAGGTGAGGTAAATTATTGCAGTGGGTGTGAAAGGTTATAATGAAAACTAGGGTATAATACGCAGCTACAGAACACTTGACAAGATGCAATTGTTGTGCTTATTGAATCATTTTGAGATGCTTTTGGTTTCGTTTGTGATGCCATGATTGCCATCACTTTTTGTTATTGTTGTATTGAGTTTGAACTCTCATCGCATGTGTCTGACTTTGTATGTTAATTCTGGACAGGATGTTATTTGGATGTTGTGGGGTATATATTGTGTTAACTAGAGAAATATTTTACGTGATTCCTAGATACATTTTTTTGGAAAGAGGTACATATGGCTGGGTTGATACCTGGTGATACTTCACTCCATGGATTGTACGAAGGTGGGTCTTACAAACTTTCTGAAGACAAGCCAGAGGAAGTTGGTGGCCGTTGGTATTTGTCTAGGAAGGACATTGAAGAAAATTCCCCATCTAGACGAGATGCCATCGATTTGAAGAAAGAGACTTATCTACGCAAGTCATACTGTACATTCCTACAAGATTTGGGCATGAAGCTTAAAGTGTAGGTTTTTATACTTTTGATTTTGAATCATGTGAAATCCCGTTGCTGTTGTCATTTTCCGTATTGCTACATGCAATAACTGCCATTATGTCACATTTACTTAAATTGCTAATGTTCATGAGGTTGGAAGAACACAAAAAGGTGGAATACTATTCATGTAATAATTCCATTACAACTATTTGGTGAACATAGTATTGTTTAAACACCACAGCTAAATTTTTTGAATGTTACATTATACTGTCAGGAAACGATAGCATATTTGACAAAAAAGTATATCTCAGTTAGTAGTAAAAAATCTAGTTTTGCTGTTCGACGCAAAACTACACTACTTTTGCGGTTCAATAAATAAACTACATGAGAGACAAAGAAACTCCACAAAATCCAGGAAACAGCATGGATATACATGCTTTCTTTAGTTTATTAAAATAAACATATGTGCTCGTGTCCTTATTAAAGAACAGTGGGTGGTTGTTAAATGTCTGACTGCAACATAATACTAAGAAGTGCCCTTTCATAACAAAAAATCACGAACTAATGACATGTGAGAAATTTAGGGAAAATCCAGCAATAGAAATATAATGCATATTCACTTGATTATTATTATTGGCAAGTCAAACAGAGCTCACTGTGATAGTTGTGCGATATTGGACAATTGTATGGCAAATCCATAAAAGAGTTGGCTCTTGCATAGTAGATGGTTTTCAAACCACTTGCAATATAAAGAAAGCATCTCTTTAAGTATGCTAACTGCTATTTAAATAACCTAATGAGTTTATAGGAAAGGTCATCAGGAGGAATCTTAAAATCATTACCTCTGTCTTGATTATGTTTAGGAGCCTTGGATATGCTTGTGCTTTTGAAATGTATGTGTTTATACATAATAGATGGCAACATATTAGATTTAATTTATATTGTTAAAGTAAGAAGGGTCATTGCCTAATTTGGTTTTAAAATGCTCGATCTAACTGTCAAATTGTGGGTTCGAATATAAGAGTAGTCACTTTGTACAAAGAACACCAAATGTTAGGCTTGTGCCCAGACAATCCCTCGAAGTCATAGTTTTAGAACTCAGCTATTATGGGATGTAACGACTCTTGTGAAATGGTATCAATGGCCTTTGATACTGTTATATATAGTGAACACTTTCGATGTGTCGGGTCAATTATCCACATAGAGGGTGAGATTCCAGATGATGTTACTCATAGAATTGAAGTAGAATGAACTACGTGGAGGAATACATATGGTGTATTGTGTGATTAATGCAAGCTTCTTAATCTGAAAGGCAAGTTATAAAGGCGGCCATAAGGCCAGCCATATATATGGTACCAGATGTTAGGAAGTTTAAGATATAACACACTCAAAAATCAAATGTGATGGAAATGAGGCTATTAGAACAGATTTGTAGTAAAACCAAAGAGGATAGAATTAGATCTAGTATAGAAAAAATAGAAATGCCACCAATAGTAGATAAACTAAAAGAAAAATGATTTGTATGGTTTGGACTTGTTTATCGAAAGTCGATTAAGGAAGATTACTATTTATTCAAGAAGAGTGATGTGATAACTGTTGACCGTAATGCGAGTGATAGAGAGAAGTTGAAATTAATTGTGATTTGAATTAGTTGGGACAAGGTTTTGTTTAGTCAAGTTGAGTTGCATTTGAATAATAGCCTATCACTAATCATTTGGGTAGATATCAATACCTCCCCTTATTTCTTTGATCACCCCTGGTTGTTTGAAGTATCTCTGACCTCCCTTGGGCTTGAAGGCTTTTATGCTAGCGTTTTGGGTGTGAAAATTTTGACTGATTAAGTCCATTTACACTCCCACTACCTCTGTTTGAGGATATATCGAAGTGAACCTTGAAATTTAAGGTGGACACATTGACAATGGAGGCCTGTGGTATTTTAAAACTACTACAGATGTGGAATATTATTGTGCCAATCCTCATGGGAGGTTTCCGATGCCTACACTTCTTATTCGGTGGTCAGATAGATTCATGTCTATGGACCTGAAGGTGTCATGTGGTTCATTATTAGTTGCATGGTGTCCTAAGTTAAAGGTATATACATCTGTCAGTTAATACCATGTTGTATCGTGGTTGAAGAATAATGATTTATATTTGACTAATGATTCAAAGGTGCATATTTTCAAATGCAGGCCCCAGGTAACCATTGCTACGGCAATAATTTTTTGTCATCGTTTCTTCCTTCGACAATCCCATGCAAAGAACGATAGGCGGGTAAGTTTTTCCTTGTTTCTCATGATTAGTTATTCATTTTGTGGCCAAATGGGAATCCTAATTGACCTGGATTGTTTGTAGTTCTGACAAGGATGATTACTATGTAGTCTGTTCCTAAGAATACTCACATCTAGTCAACTTAATGAATGGGATAGTAGTGGTCAGAAACTGAGTAAAATGTTCGTGGAGAATGCTGATCATCCATATATACCACACTTGAAGGACCTAAAACCATCCATGCTTACTTTTAGGGGTACTGTTCATGGCACTTAAAAGTCCCAATGAGGTTTGTATAAGGGACGAAGGTACTCTTGTTCCACTTGTGACTTGCCTGATCAGAGGCTGAAGTTCAATTTGTGAGATATGCAAGCCAAGCTTGAACTTTTTTGTACCTCGTTGAATAATTTAGTTTAACTTGAGCTTGGATCAATAAGCTGGTAAGCATCCTATGCCATATAAGAAGCCACACCTAAGTTGGCTTGTAGTTACTCAGTTGTAAGCTTACTCGAGATTGACTCATGAGATAACAGCCAAACTTGAGCTTTATTTGGAACTCATTAAAAATTTTCAGGCAAAGGTTAGACAATCTACTAGTAAGATCAACTTGGATCATTTACGCCCCTAAGCCCAACAAACTTTCATTTGTGAAAGGTTCTATTCTGCAACATTTTATAACCAAATGGAGATGTAGACTATTTACCATTTTGTGGGTTGTTTGGTTAACCTATAAATACAACACTCAGTTGAAAAACAAATGTCACATCTTCGTATCACCTTTTTTACCGGTTGAGCACAACAGAAGCTAATCTATACTACTAATAAAAGTACCTTAACATGAAAATTTTTTAATTCTCTATTTTATCCTTATAAAGAATTGCAAATACCACTCTATCATTTCAAAATTAAATATATAAATTATCATCATATCGTTATGTATTTAAATCTCTAAATTACCTTTAACATCTCTTTTAATTATCTATTCTCTATATATAAATATCAGTTTCTATGAAATTTTTTGATTGACTATATTACTCTTAAAAATATATGCATCATTATACTTTTAATAAAGTTCAAAAAAATTTCAAAAACTCCATCAATCTAATATTACTCATCTCACATGCAAAGAAATATTTTTCATCGAGAAGTTTAACTCTTTTATTTCTAAGTTAAAAAAATAATCGTAGATATAGTTTTTTAAAATCAATTTATGTTGTATAAGTATAATTCTTTAGTGACAATAAACTTTCTAAGTTGTATTAAGATTTTATGTAAAAATAGGGTGTGATGTATTTTTAAGTAAAACTTGAATTTTTTAAAATTTTAATAAGTTTTATAATATATATTATATAGTAATATATTAAATTTTATTCCAATTAACCTGATTAATTGATAATTAAAGTAAGATTTCAATATGATTAGTATATTGACAATTACTTTTATTTTATTCAAGGAATTATAAGTAGAATCCTAATCAAATGAATTTCAAAAAATTTAATTTCTCAAATATCACTAAAAAAAATCACTCTCAATCACAAAATTCTATAAAAATAGAACTTTTAACAATTTTTTTTTTATCTTTCTTGTTATAGTTAGAAAGACGAATTTTGTACATTCCCAAAATTTTCATAATCCTATAACAGAATATAAGCAATGAAAAATTAAGTTTAGTAAATTTGAGATGATATTTAATTCAAGTACACATATCTAATATGTTAAGTTTTGTGTACGAAAATTATTTACGTGCAATGCACTTAGTGTATTGCTAGTGTTATCAAAAACATGCGCTAGGCGAGGTCTGATGAGGCCGGCTTGCCTCAAGTGGTCCAAGGGGAGGCGAATTGTTTGAAGCAAAGATTAAGCAAAAAAAAAAAAAGAGCGCCTAATGGGGCTATTCTCACTCTACAAATCTCCATTCCCACCCCGTTAAACTCTAAATCATAAAATTACTAAGTCCACTCCTTCTATATTCACCCCACTAATAACTAAGTTCGCCCCAATATCCCATCTCACACAACCTATACAAAAATATACTCAACTTGATTATCTAATATAGATCTCTCAAGTGATATTTAAGTTGGTATTGATTCCAAGTTTATTTCATTTTGTTGAACGTGTTTTTTTTTATCAATATCAATGATTTTCATTTGAGGTTTGTATATAATATATATAAGGTTATATACGCACACACATACAAATATACAAACTTAACTTACTTTTATTTTTTGAAGAGAAATTTACATGGAATGATTAGAATATAAAAAATATTTGAGTAAAGGCTTATCTAGTTTAGTCATTAATGGGGTGGGTATAGAATGCGGTGGACTTTAGCCATTAGTGAGGTATATATATAGCGGGGGTGAGTTTAGTAGTTTTATAATTGGGAGTTTAATGGGATGTGAAAGGATATTTGTGGGGTGGGAATAGTCTCACTTGAAGCCTAATGCCCAAGCAACGAGGCGAGTGCTTTTCTATATTTGTCTTTGCTTTGTTGATCTTTTATGAAGGCGGATTATTCCACTGCACAGAGACTTGCCTTGTGCTTCTACTTGTTCTCTTCCTCTTCCTCTTTTTCTTCTTCTGCTGGTCTGGTGACTGGAACAGAGACACTACCAGACGTCTTCTGTGACATTTCTTCTTTTCCAAACATCTTTTGCTGGGATGAAGACCTGTCTTGCTGGAACAGATACTTGTCTGCTGTTGCTTCTAGGTTTACAAAAAACCAAACTACTAACGTCAATTTTTTTTTGTGTTCTTTTTTGTGCTGTTGGTTTTTTGTTTTCTGGAAAATGATCTTTTTCATTTTGCTGTTTTTCACTTCATCTTTGCCAAGACTTTAGATATTATTGGTGTTTGTTTTAATTTAAATGTTTATGCTTTTGGTTGCATTTTTTAATATTTAGTATTTGAGAAGTTAGAACTTGAATATTTAGTACTTATGATGTTAATAATAAAATATTTTCTTGGTTTTTATTTTGTTCACCTCAGTGTGATGAAGCTTTTGCTTCGCCTCTTGCCTCTCGCCCAGGCCTCAAAAGAGTGAGCGACTCGTGTGCTACACTTTCCCTCTGTTCGGACAGAAAACCTAACAGTTTCATTGGCCCAAAAGTATAAGGGGGTTATATGTTTTTTTTTCTTCATGAATCGGGAGGCAATATGTTATGGGGCCAAACCACAAGGGGCAAAACTGTATTTACCTGAATTTTGTTTAAAAGTCCCATATCCCAAATCCTAGAATCAGTGTTGTAGTTGTTTTACAAAATAAAAAGAAAAAAGAAAAGAAAAATTCAGATTTGCAATATTTGGAATGCTTTATGGGATCCAGAAAGAGATGGGAGGGAGAAACAATTGAAGAAAAATGCTTCAGAGATCTGCTCTGCAAATTAAACTATTTAATTTTTTTTACTTGATGCTCATGCTACAAGCCTTTGGAAATGTCATTTTTAGTTGTTTTGGCATATGCTTCATAGATGTTAGCACAAAAGTTTATTGGGGCTTCAAAGATGAAAGCTCTGGAGATGTTTGGTGTGGTTTAGGGATGAGAGCCCACTTTGACTTCATTTCACTTCCCCAGTATGCTTTTGTTTTTGGAAGGAGCGAACTGATTTTTGGTTTGAACTAACCGTTTCTCACTCTACAGGTGGCTTTGATTTGAGGCAAAATTGGAAAAGACAAGCATAAACCATGTTTTATATTTGCTATCACCAGACTAGGGCCTTCAAAAATGAAATAGGGAAAAAAAAAATTGTGTTTAAGACATATTCTGTCGGCAGAAGTATTGGATATGGTGCCTAACTTCTCTTGAAATGTCTTGCAGACCATTGCGACAGTTTGCATGTTTCTCGCGGGGAAGGTTGAAGAAACTCCTCGTCCTTTAAAAGATGTTATACTAGTTTCTTATGAAATTATTCATAAAAAGGATCCTGCAGCGGTACAAAGGATCAAGCAAAAGGTATTATAACTTTTTTTGTGGGCTCTTCTACTCATTTTCACTTATTGGTATTTCTCCTATTGGCTTATTCCCCATTATGTGAGGTTTTTCTCTTTTCATGAAACATAATGAATATCTTAATCTTCTATGCTCTGCTTCTCAAATGCCTATAGCTTATAGAAATGAAATAATGCCACAACAAGTAGTATGGTAACCATGACTAGTCTTTTAATATATATATACTAGTTCATGCCTATGCCTGAAGCCACTATGTAATACAAAAAATGCCTTATTAGAAACAATAAGAATCTATTGAAAAAAGTTGAATCTTCATTCACACAAAAAAAAGGTTTGCCAGAAAACCTCACCGGATGCAAGTAACAACTCAACACTAACAAAATAATTCTAAACTATGAACGCATAAAACCCCAATTTTACCACCAGTTCATATTATATTCTAAACTTGAAAGAATAACTTCATATCACACTCAAAAGTGAAGCAATATATCACCATAAAAACAATTCATTGTCCAAAAATTCTAGCTGAATCCAGTAAAAGCTGTCATTATTGAAAAATTCAACACTATTTCTTAACTTCATGCAAGATTTATGTACTTAAAACTGTGAAATAAAAAAGAAGACACAATCATAATTGTTTACCACAACAGAGCATCCAAAAAAATTAATTAAACTATACTACCACCCTCACATTCTTTCTGCAGAACTTGAGAAGTGGATTCACCTCACGTGCTACTCAAACATCGCAAGCATGTACTTCCCTATATGGTTGTCTTCTTTTCTGCCTCGGTCATCTCATCCAACTATTATTTCCACTTATTCAACAACCTTCTAAAAATCGACCAATATATCAATAGATCATAAATTTTTCATAGATCAATAATATCCAACAATTCTTAGCTCATTTTTTTTCCTCTTGATAAATAGTAAACAACTTGTTATTCAAAATCATACAAATTAGATAATCTACAGTTAACAAAGAAAACTATAGGTTTGCTTAATTGAATCCATAAAGAGAAAAACAAAATTTTAATTGTCAAATCCCAAAAAATAAAGGGGCCGTTGTAAAGGGGGCATCCTTGCCTGAGTCCACGACTTGCCTTGAAGAAATCTACCGTAGAGTCGATAAGTGCCGTTGAATACATGCTTTGATTAAGTTTACCATTTCTCTGGAGAAACTAAATTTGAGGAGAGTTATGAATAAGAAAGCGTGGTTCAAACGATGCGTTTGCCATGTCAAGTTGAACCAGTCTCTTATTTCACTATTTACCTTCACTTCAAAGCAGCCGGAAGCAAAGGGCGAAAACTCCAAAACTAGTAAAGGGTGTGCTTGTGTTGTGGTTTTGAGTTCCTTGGCTTGTGTTCTATATAGTAACGAGTAGAGAGAACCCCGAATGGGCAGGAAGATACACTAGGCGCAGTAGTAGCTCTAGAGTAGGTTCTTCGACTGGATTAATGCGTGTATGAACCCTAAAAAAATCTCGAAGGTCTAGTCTAGAAAAAATTCGGATTTGGTTGGGTTAGTTTTTTATGTAGGAAAAGTGGTCATGGGAGGAAATGTCATTGCTAGGGGAATAGTTGAGGATGTACTTGTTCAGGTTAATAAGTTTTATTTTCCAGTTGATTTCATCGTTTTGGACACCCAACCAGTTGTTCATTAGGGGAAGTCAAATTCTTGTTATTCTTGGTCAACCCTTTTTTACTACCTCGAATGCTTTAATCAATTGCATGAATGGTGTTATGAAATTAACTTTTGGGAATATTTGCCTTTTACAACCAAATGGTTTCCACAAGTTATCAAAAAATCTCATTAACACATCCTTGAGTACACAGTAATAAAAAAAAATAGTAGATTTAGTGGTCAACAAAGGGAAAACAAAAGGAACAAATTACCAGAATTCAAGCACCCTAACTCTTACCATTTTTCAAAGAATCAACTTAAAATCAGCAGCTCATTCATAATTGTTAGCTACCTAACAGTTGCATCAAATAACCAGTATAGTAGCTCCTTCACAATTGAAAAACATGAACTTAATTGGTTGAGGTGTTGCAGTTATGCTCTACTTCGTTGCAACAGGTATACACATTAATGAAATTCACTGTATTTTTTCACCTATCTCTAAGTATACTAACCTTTCAACTTCTTGTGAAGTCATAAGTTATGACATGTAGATTTTGTTATTTAAAAAGCTAAAAATATCGTGATCCAAGAATTCAAACAATCACAAAGATGCTACGGTGGAATGCTTGTGCATAAAAATGCGAATCCAACAATAATCATCAAAAGCGAAGAAAAATCCAATAGAGGATTTATGACTGTAATATATTTCGTATAGAATTGAAACCTTTTCGCCAAGATAGATAGTCTCCATATCAACAGAAATGGAATCTCGACTCTACTATGGTTGTCAATGCCCTGTGTCTGAGAAAAGCCGAAAGTCTCTCTTTCTCTCATGCTCCTTCTACACCAAAATAAAAAAAAAATTCAGGTTTTTAAAAAAAAAAAAAACCAAGTGAAGAGACTGACAGGCTTATAAGTTTACCATGCAAGAGGAGCCCAACCATACACTGATTGATTTCAAAACACAATGAGACTAAAATTATCAAACTCAATTGAAATCCATAACAATTGGAATCCTAAAGAGTACGAAAAATCGTTAAACATCAAACAGTTAATCAAACAATGAACCAATTTCATCAATTTCCCTAATCGAACAAAAATCTATGCCATATGTAGCTGTGTGTGGTTGTCATGCGACAAATCATGTGCACTGGGTAGCAGGAAAACCCCATTCCTTGAAGCTGTAGTCCTCACTCAATTGGATGTGGTGCTGTCTCAAGCATTCCGGCGAACACTTGATGTGCACGGTGGGCTAGTGGCCGTGGCTTGTGACCATGAGGGGATAAGAGGGCGGGGCTAGCGGTGGCTGTGTTTAGTAGTTTTGGTTAGTGGCTCTGGGATGGGTTGGGCGGTGGATGTGGGATGGGGATGGTGGGCGATAGATAGAGAGATAGAGAGAGTGGGGAGAAGGAGATGGGCAGAGGGGGAGAGGGAGAGAGAGCGGGACATACGTGTGAGGGAGGCCATTCTACGCCGGAGACAAGAGATGGGTCAGATTTTGCAGTGGCCTGTTTTTGTGTTTTCTGCCATTTATTTATCACACAGCTCACAAATGCCGTTGCAGGTTGGTTGTAGGGTGGTGTAGAAGAGGAAGATGTAAAGAGGGTAACGTGAGAGAGTAACGCAGTCACTGGTAGGTGGCGTCGAGGAGTCGTGGCTTGGCCGTTGGTGGTGCTGTTGATGAGGCCGACAGTGAGGAGAGGAGAAAAGGGAAGGATAATATAGACTGGGGGAGAGAGAAAAGAAAAACAAAGCATGGGAGAAGGGGCAGGAGATTAAGGCAGAGATGGGGGGAGCGAGTAGTAAGTTTGGGCATGAGAGAAATCCAGAGAGTGGTTTAGGGTGTGACTGAGGAGCAGATTGACAAGTCTTCAAAAATTGAAATTTTACTGTGGAATAAAAATTTTGGTGAGTTAATTTAGTTCATCGAATCAATAATTCTAGAATGATCTCGGTCGTCAATAACTTGAGATAAGTTGAGATAACCTAGTCCGTCGGATGAAGCCTTGTTTTATCCCCAAACGATTTGAGTCGCTCTTTGTCTTGGATTCAAAAAGCAGCTGTGCTTTATTTCATATATATATTTGTTATTGCTTTATTTTCTAAAGAAATTTTGAAGCTTGTTTTGGAGGTATAAGTTGTTTACACTAGATATTTGATGTTTCTACATCCATCATGCAGGAGGTATATGAACAACAAAAAGAATTGATTTTGGTTGGAGAGAGAGTTGTGCTGGCAACTCTTGGTTTTGATCTTAATGTGCATCATCCATATAAACCCCTTGTTGAGGCAATTAAGAAGTTCAAGGTTGCCCAGAATGCTCTTGCCCAAGTTGCATGGAATTTTGTGAATGATGGGTATGATAGAATGCTTATTATAGTTATTATATAGTGCCCACCCATGGTCATTCTTCCTTGTCTCCTTTTGACCCGGGAAAGCGGCATGCAGGCTTCGGACGTCTCTATGCTTGCAATTTATGCCCCACCACATTGCAGCAGGTGCCATTTTTCTTGCTGCAAAGTTCCTCAAGGTAAAGCTCCCATCTGATGGTGAGAAGGTCTGGTGGCAGGAGTTTGATGTCACCCCACGCCAATTGGAGGGTGGGTGTCTTGCTTCCCTTCAATAGCAGTGTTGTGGACTGATGGCATTGGATAGAGCCAGCTACTCTTGTTTTTGTTTGGACTAAATCTTGCTACACATAGAAAATGTGTCAGCGAAGTTTTTTTTAATTTGATTCTTTATCTTTAAATCTTTTTTTGGAGAATAAGAGAAAAGGGGTTTTTTTTTTGTTCAGAGATGATTTAATTGATTGGCATACTATATTTGCTATACATTTGTATTGTTATAAAATAAGATCTGATATCTTAGATGTTCCCTTTTTAACTGTTAATCTTTTATTCCTTGCAGAGGTTAGTAATCAAATGTTAGAATTGTACGAACAAAATAGAGTGCCACCTTCTCAAACTAGTGAAGTAGAAGGAAGTGCTGGAGATACTCCACGGGCTCCCTCAAAAGCTCCTGCCGTCAATGATGAGCAGGTGGCGAATAATAGTACTTCTCAGGGTGGGGGAGCTACTTCCAAAGTTGGAACTTTGAAGCCCACATCATCTCGGACAGTTCCTGATCAATCATACGCCAGTAATCATGCTGGGCATTCAAGGGCGACTCAGAATCGAAGTAATGAGTACGGAAACACAGAGACAAATGGCATTTCAGGCCACATGGGAGCCGGCGAGATTAATGACAATCATCATCATGAACCAGAGGCATTGCCTCACCAGGGAAACATGGGGGCAGTCCAGAATATATCTAGGTTTGATTCTGAGGGTCATGGTGAGGAAGATCAAGAAAGGATTGCTGGGAGAATTGAGACAAGGGAAGCAGGCGAATTGAAGGACAAATACCATAGTCGAAGTCTGGAACATAAAGATGGTACACTTGGCCAGTCACCCCAAGAAGCTATTAAGAAGATTGACAAAGACAAGGTAAAGGCAGCACTTGAGAAACGAAGGAAGGCCCGTGGTGACATGACGCGGAAAACAGACTTCATGGATGAGGATGATCTCATCGAGAGGGAACTTGAAGATGGAATCGAATTGGCTGCTGAGAATGAGAAAATCAAGCGGGAAAGAAAGCCAAACTGGTCCAAATCTTCAAACCGAACAGATAATGACCACACACATAATGTGAAGCATCAAGATGAGGCTGGAGATGGGCACCAAGGGATGAAAGGGCAGTCATCACGTGGACAACATTATGACAATGTGGAAGAGGGAGAACTGGAAGCATTCGATGATCCTGACAGGGGACATCGCTCACCAAAGTCCAGCAACCGCAAAAGGAAGGCTGGTAGCCCTGTGGACAAACCAATGGAGGGAAAGCAGCGGCATGATTATATGCCAGGGTCCCACCACCGTAATCGCCATGACTTTCCAGAGGATAAAAACAGGTTGGGGAGGCTTGGTTACCCAGAAAGGGATCAGAAAAGGCATGCGCAGGAGAATCATGTATGAAGTGCGTGTTCACTGCTTGCTGGAGCATGTTTGGAACACACTTGAATCTTTTACCTATCGGTGTGAAGAGAGTGGTTTCATAGAAATCGTCATGGGTACCCTCTATATCCCTCATGATTTGGCTCCCCAAAAAATTATGGCGACTAATTATTGCTGTGCTTAGAGGTGACTATCTAGGAATGAAACCGCAGAGCTTCATTCTAAGATGGACGGTTTTGGGATCAACTTTGTTCTATGTTCCTTTTTTCTTCGTGGGAAAATTTGTAAGGACATGTACGGTAATTATCTTGGTGGACCATGATATTGGGTCATTGTCACTGGTTTAATTTTTAAATGCATTTGGGTGTCATTTGCCCTATTCCATGACGAGGATGATCGAGGAAAATCAAGTTGAGGAATTTAAATTATTGAGGTAAGGGGTGATTTAATAGTATTAGTTCTTGTTTACATGATATTAGTTCCTCTTTTTATGGTTTTCTTTAGATGGTGGGAAGGTGGTTCATGTAGTAAACAGTTTTGTTACAACTGCTGCACTGTTACTCATGATCTGAGCATGTATTAAAGCAAGGCTTGTATTACTAATTTTGTTTCCTTGCTCAATTGTAGCTGGATATGTTGATTTAACGCTGGGTGCAATGGTTAATGGTTTGCATGTCATTGGTATATATCTTCCGAGTGTTGTAAGGAATGTCTTGCTCGTCGTTATGCTAGTTTATGGATCGGATTTTGATTTGAATCCATTTTGCTTCTAGTATCCTACAACCTAGTGGTATAAAAAGATCATTTGCCCTATTCCATGACGAGGTTGAAGATATAACGAAAAAAATTTGAGGTTGAAGATGGGAAAAGAAAAGAAAAGAAAACATGAAGTTATGCGTGATTTGGTATATTGTGTATATATCTATGCCCTACATGTCTATGGGTGGCTCAACAACATTTGGGGCCTAAGCAATAGCGGCCAGTGAGATTTTTTTATTTTCTTAATAATAATTTAATTTTTCAATTTAAAATCTATTATTTTTAATCAAATTTTGCTAATATATTTTTTTGATTAATAATATGACTTTTGATCATAAATATTTATAGGAATAAAATTAATTTCTTTATTAATATTTTTATGTTCTTTTTATTTGTTTTATATGTTCTTTATCGAAACTGTGGTATTAGACAATTGACTTTATTATAAATAAATTCATTTTTAATTTTCTTTTGGAATATGGGACAGTGACAGTAGTGGTAAGGTGGCGGTAACAATAGTGGTGGTGGGGCGATGGTGGGGTGGCGATAGTGATTGTGGAAGAGGTGATGGTGGGGTGACAATGGTGGTAGTGGGGTAGCAGCGGTGGTTTTGGTAGGGTGGTGGTAGCGGTGGTGATAATGGTGGTGGGCCAATGAGGATAGTGGTAGTGGTGATGATGGTGGTGGGGCGGTAGGTGTGGTGGTGGTGGGGTAGTTGTCGTGGTGGGGTGACGGTGGTGATGGTAGCAGTGATAGTAATGAGACAGTGGGGGTGGTGGTAGTGGGGGTGGTGGGACAATTTCAAACACTACTTTTTTTTTTTAAAAGTACTTATGAAAAGTTATAAGTTCTAGAAGCACTTTTAAAAAGTTACCCCAAACATGTCCTTAGAGACCCATTTTTTCTATTAAATTTGAGGTGTTAATATTAGCCGTCGGATTAATTTCAAAGTAAAATTTAAAGAAATTTTAACCGCGAAAAACAAAAGTCATTTGTTTATCTTTTGAAGTTTGGATTGTATTGTATTTTATTATATAGATTTTTTTAATGAGAATGAATGATTTAATTAGTGTTTTGCATTCAAATGAGAAAAAAAAACAAGTTTAAGAGAAATAGAGAATGTGTTTGGTTTGAATTTTTTTTTTTGACTAAAGAGAGATGCTTATTATACTTCTTTCAATTGGAAAAAGAGATGAATTTTGTCAGCACTTTTTTTTATTAATCTTTTTTTGTCCTATAATAAATGTGATTATGTGAGATGATATGAACTTTTGACCCAAATTTTTAATTTTTTTGATGGTTTACTCTTTCAAAAATTATTTTGTTTGATTATATTGTAGTAAATTTTATTTTTTAACTTACATTGTTTATTTTTAAATTTGGGACTTTTTCATTTGTGGGGCTTAAAACCCACGCTTTTATTTTTATATTATAGAACTGCCCTGCACATGTCCAAAGGGTTGCATCTGATGTATTAATTATTAATAGTGGTCGTATATAATATCTATATAATAAAGTAGCTTACAATGCAAATCTCAAAAGATAAACAAATTGACTTTTGTTTTTCGCGGTTGAGATCGCTTTAAATTTTACTTTAAAGTTAATCTAACGGCTAATATTAACACCATAAATTTAATAGGAAAAATAGGTCCCTAAGGGTGCGTTTGAAGTTACTTTTTAAAAAGTACTTCTAAAAATTATTTCTCATAAATACTTTAAAAAAAAAAAATAGTGTTTGAAACCGCCCAACTACTACCTCTACCACCACCGCTGCCACCACCGCCACCACAACCATCGTCGCTGCCGCCACCACCACTGCGGCCGCCGCCGCCGCCCCCACCACCACCACCACCACCGTCGTCGCTGCCACCACCACCGCCATCGCCATCACCACCAGCACCATCGCCGCCACCGCCGTCGCCGCCACCAGCACCATCGTCGTCGCCGTCGCCACTACAACAGCTGCCCCCACCGTCGCCACCAACGATGCCATCACCGCCTCTACCACCACCACCACCGCCACCACAGTCATTGCCACCCACCACTCTCACCCCCACTACAACCAATGCTTAAATTCATATATCTCTCCTCTATATTTATGATTTGATTTTGTATATGAATACAAATATGTTTATTGTTTACCATTTTTTATTACTCTGTGCCTTCAGACACATGCAATAACTAGTATATAATAAAATAGCTTACAATTCAAATTTTAAAATATAAACAAAATGAATTTTGTTTTTTGAGGTTCAGATCGCTTTAAATTTTATTTTAAAGTTAATCTAACGGCTAATATTAACACCCTAAATTTAATAGGAAAAATAGGTCCATAAGGGTGTGTTTGAAGTGACTTTTTAAAAATACTTTTAGAAATTATTTTTCATATAAGTACTTTAAAAACAAAAATAGTGTTTGAAATTGCCCCACCACTATCACCACCACCACCACCACTGCCACCACCGCCGCAGCCGCCGCCACCACCGCTGTCGTCGCCACCATCACCACCATTGCAGTCATCGCCACCGCCGCCACCACCACCATCACCACCGTCGTCGCCGCCACCACCACCACCACTAGCATCGCCAACACCACCACCACTAGCATCGCCACCACCACCACCGTCGCCACCATCACCACCGTCGCCACCATCACCACCATTGCAGCCGCCATCGCCGCCGCCATCACCACCGTCGTCGCCGCCACCAGCACCACCCCCACCACCACCACCGTCGTCACCACCACCACCACTGCCGTCGTTGCCGCCACCACTGCCGCCATCCCCCTCCGCCGCCACCACCATTACCACCACCATAATCGCCAGTCGTCGTCACCACCGTCGCCGCCGCCACCACCACCACTGCTGCAGTTGCTGCCATCACCACTACCACCACCACTATCGTCACCGCTGTCGCCACCGCCACCGCCACCACCACTGTCGCGGTCCCCGCCGCCACCACCACCACCATCATCGCCAGCCGTCGTCACCATCGTCGCCGCCGCCATCACCACCACCGTCGCTCCCCACCGCCACCACCGTTGCCACCACCACCACCGCCACCATGGTCATTGTCACCCACCACAACCATCACCGTCTCCTACCACCACCACCTCTCACCCGCACTACAACCGATGCTTAAATTCATTTATCTCTCCTCTATGTTTGTGATTTGATTTTGGATATGAATATAAATATGTTTATTGTTTACTATTTTTTATTATTTTGTGCCTTCAGGCACAGACAATAACTAGTAATTAAATATTACATATAAAGTGAAGAAATAAACATCATATGCTCATAATTTGGATTGAAACTCAATTCCTCCCTCTTTAGTTCTCATAGCATTCCCTGTGTGTTTCCACACAATATCAGCATCCTACTGCATCGTGGTTCCTCCCCGTACGAGACTAGAACTTATGACGAGTACGCCAAAAGTCTCGAGGCTCATGAAACGCGTTAGATCAAAATTCGTAAATTTTTAATGAATAGTTGAGTTTGGAAGTGTGAACCGTTGTACCTCTTTTTAGAGAAACGAGAAATTGATTCTTGACTGTTATTGCTCGCTTAATCTCTATATTCTTTTTATCATTAATTTTACATGATATTCTATAGGATATTCTGTCGGATTGAAATATTAATTGACTCCTGTTATACCAACGAAATAAATAATACTAACGAAAGAGTCAGAAGTATTATTTCAGAATGTCAATTTGGATTGCGTCAAATTTTTTTATTCAGGTAGTGGAAATATAGTTATTTATAAGATTACCTTTTTTAAAAAAAAAAAAAACTTTATTACCATAATACCATTGTTTGAAAATTACTTATTTACTAAACTACCATTGTTTTTACAAACGTACTTTGAATTGAATAATATTTTTGAAAGAGTCTTCCTGCATTGACCAATGAGGTGAGAGACTCATTCTCCACGCTGTTGGAAAAGTAGACTTTGAAGTTTCTACATTTGTATTTTGACATTATATTACTTTGACAATTCAAACTCCACTGTTACAATGAATTATTTATATATAAGGCAGTCCAATGGTTTGCTTTGATACATAACCTTCTCTGAACAATAATTTCTTTTACCTCAGCTAAGGCTTCCTTTTAGTTTTGCATGCAATATCAAAAAATGGATAGTAAAGTACTGTTTGAAGCTGCTTGGGAAGGAAATGTTGAGGTTCTCCATAAAATGCTTAAAGAAAATCCTAGTGTTCTTACTGATGTTGCACTATCATCTCCAAGAGAGTCTCTTCTACACGTTGCAACGAAATCTGGGCAGCTTGATTTTGTATGCGAGCTTAGAAACCACGATCGTGAACTCGCCAAAGAATTAAGTAAAGATGGATTTCGGCCTCTGGACATAGCTTCAATGATGGGGAACGTGGAATTGGTGAAGGAACTTGTGAAAAACGATCATAGAATTTGTCGTTTGAAAGGCAAAGACCAAAGAACAGCTCTTCACTATGCTGCTATCAAGGGAAGAATTGAAGTTATAGATGAATTGCTTTCCACTTGTCCACAGGCTATTGAAGATAGCACGGTTCACGGGGAAACTGCTCTTCATCTGGCTGTGGAAAACAACCAATTCGATGCCTTTAGACTCTTGGTTAGCTGGCTCAAAAGACTAAACATGGAGGCCATCATAAATTCTGTTGATTGCGATGGGAACACTGTTTTACACCTTGCAGCCTCCAGAAAGCAAGTGGACGTAAGTTCAAATCTATCAAACTCACTTCACTCCCTTTCATGATTTACCTTTTCATGCTTTTTTTGGACTTTTTTTCCCATGGAATGACCATTTTGTTTGTCTACAGAATAACATGCTAATTGCAACTGTTTTTCTGATGCAGACCGTAGAACTACTTCTCGATAACAATAACACAATCAGTAAGATAGTGGAGGTGAATGCCATAAATTTGAAGGGTTTGACAGCCATGGATGTGGTGGATATAGTAATAGAAAGTCCCAAGGATCTCCACTTGAGAGAAATCCTTCAAATTGCCGGAGCACTTAGTGCTCTACATGCTAATACTGTCTCCAAAACTTGTCTTCAACATCCTGCAAAAACTAAACAAGCCAACAATGGAGTGCTTCAATCAAAATCTTCCAAGGATTGGCTCAAATACTTCAAGTTTCAAAAGAAAAGAGATTCACCTAGCGAAGCACGTGATGCACTGCTAGTAGTGGCTGCTCTGATTGCCTCCGTCACCTTTCAAGCAGGCGTGAACCCTCCAAAGGGCATCATGGATCTGGCGTCAGACACCCCATCTAACACAGCTTCTGCTCCGACCGCTGTTTTGGAGACTAATGCTGTAACATTTTTTTTTGTGTTTGGAAATACCTTGGGGCTTACTGCTTCACTCAGCATTATAACTTACCTCACTGTTGGATTTCCATTTCAAAAGGAGCTTCTGATTTCTATGGTTTCTATGATGTTTGCTTATGGATTTGCAATTGCCAGTATCACTGAAGGAGTCATTCCTTATGTCCTTTTGGGAGCTGCCATCTTTGTAACATTCTTCCACAGGTGGGTGGTTATATGGGGAAGAAAACTTTGGAAGCGTCGAGAGAAACTCCCAGTAACCGGCATCCCATGATTGTGGCATGGACAACCTCCTCAGATCCTACAGTGGCGAGAGTTGTACTGCTTGTCTTTTTATTTGTAATTTTTGTTCCTTAAGAAGTGAGAGGGACCTTGTCAAAGTACCCCTCCCTTTCAGGTTTTTTTTTTTTTTTTTTTTTGTGTAAATAATTGATATGTCCTTATAATTTATTGTTGAAGATATAAAGTTGACTTGGGACCAATCCCACGTCGAATGAATAAGAAAGTTTGTTGGGTGTATAAAAGTTAGTGGAGTAAAGATATTTATTTTACAATAAAGGCTCTACACCATGGCGCGGGGCCGGGGACAATGGGGGTGCAATGAGGGCAATCTGTTTCAACTTCAGGTGATGAAGGTGCTCACTTTGCAATTCATTTGCAATTTTCCTGTTAAGCATTTGTTTTAAATTGTCACTTGAACTTTGAATTGTTTTAATTTGTTCCTTAAACTAGGTAATTTGTTTTAATCGACTGCTTCGTCAAAGATTCTGTTAAGATTAGTTGTTAATTTGTTTCATTTAACGATTAATCTTAACGGAAGAGATTGATTGAAATAAATTATATAGTCTAGGAACTAATTGGGAAAATTAAAAGTTTAAAAGACAATTTAAAAATGAAGTCATAGTTCCCGGACACATGTGAGATGTACCCAATTATTCTTGCCTCAGGCAACTTGAATTTACTCTTTCTTTAGTTTCATAATCTTACAAAACCCCAAACAAACAAAAAAGGTAAAAGAGTGATGCATTATAGGTGGCAAGAATTTTGGTATTTTAATGAACGTGGTCAATGCCGTTTAATTAGGAAAGTTTAGGAGATTTTATTGTATTTTCTCATTTAATTAAGAATCTATTTTATTTTTATTTTCTAGTTTAATTAGGATTTATTTTATTTGATTTCCTATTTTACTTAAGATTTTACTTTCCTAGTTTTATTAGGCTTTTGCTATTATATAAACGGTTGTAAGCCTTAGGGCTCGATAACTTTTTGATGAATTAATACAATATTGAGAGAGTTGTCTCTTTTTTTTTTCTTCCAATTATTCTGGTATTCTGAGTAATCAATAGATAAAATTGTGCGCAAATCAACGGTTTAATTTTATTATACATTTTCGTTCGTTATTCACCCTTATTCTACCCATTTTCCTGCATCAAAGAGTTACTAACTCGCTAAAATTTTCAAGACTGTTACTATTAAAATCTTCAAGTTCTAGATGAATTTTATCTGTTGAAATTTCACAAGAATGAATTTGGGCAACCAGCTCACATGAATGATCACAATTTTTTTTTGGTATTGAAGAATCGTCCTAACCACTAGTTTTTTGGAGTCCGACTTTCATCAATGCTCCCATTAGTTCAATTTCTATACTATTTCATTGAAGCACGTGCAATTACTTGTGAACCCGAGTCAATTGTTTTCTTTTTTTGGTACATTAAAAGAGTAAATCAACAACTAAATTGATCTCTTAGGATCTGTATTTCGCAGGCACCCCAGTTCTAGTGGGGGAATCTTTAAGCTCAATGAAATTTTCTTCTTGTTAGACTCCAAGGTTAACTAACAGGTCCGCACACTGATTGCTTTCCCTCAAAGCATGCAAGATGCGAACTCTGTTGAGTTCACCTCCATCAGATGCTTGCACTTTCCTATAAGGGCTCTGTTAGGATGAACTTCATATTGGTCATAGGCAAGAAATTTGGAAACCTCAAGGCAACCAGTCTCACCCATCACTGGACTAATCCCTTTCCTTAGAATGAGTTCCAGCCCTTCGAGGATAGCCCAAAATTCAACTTAGAGTGTTCGTAGAGTCAATTGCAGAGAAGATGAGCATTAGATCCCCTTGACTATGTGGAAAATTTTTGACCTTTTCTTTCAACTCCATCACTCATTGATTGTCTTTGTCATCAGACTTAAACTTGTGATGTTTGAACTTCGTCAATAATAAAATCAATGAAATTATAAAAGAAAATGGTTTACGTATTACGTTACATAACTTATAAATAGATTAAAAATAAAAGATACGCGGTATCGAGAATTAGCTTTTTGACACCGTAGCCTAAGAAACGTTTTTTTTTTCCCAACAAAATCAAGACAAATAATATCTAAATATAATTTTAGCAAAATACATATTTATAATAAATTTTGAAGGGCCCCGAACTTCAAAATCTCGCTTAGAACCTCCAATTCTATTGGGTCGCCCCAATGGAATGATTAAATGAAGGACTAAGATATTCAGAGATGAAGTGCTTCACAAGAATTTGACTCCTCTCCCATGCACTGCTTGACACAGTAAATAAATAAGTAACAGGAACCAATTTTCTTGTTTGACCAGTGAGAGACTCATTCTCTACTTTTGTATTTTGACATTGTCTTTAGTTTGACAGTTTAAACACCCTTCTTACAGTGGGTTATATATAGAAGGCAGTTCCATGGTTTGTTTTCATACATAATCATAATCTTCTCTAAGCAATAGTTTCTTTTACCTCAGCTAAGGCCTCGTTTTAGTTTTGCATGCAAGGTCAACAAATGGATAGTAAAGTACTGTTTGAAGTTGCTTGGGAAGGAAACGTTGAGGTTCTCCACAAAATGCTTAAAGAAAATCCAAGTGTTCTTATTGATGTTGCACTATCATCTCCAAGGGAGTCTCTTCTACATGTTGCAACGAAATTCGGGCAGCTTGATTTTGTACGCGAGCTTATAAACCACGATCGTGAACTAGCCAAAGAATTAAGTAAAGATGGATTTCGGCCTTTGGACATAGCTTCGATGATGGGGAACGTGGAATTGGTGAAGGAATTTGTGAAAAACAATCATGAAATTTGTCGTTTGAAAGGCAAAGACCAAAGAACAGCTCTTCACTATGCTGCTATCAAGGGAAGAATTGAAGTGATGGATGTATTGCTCTCCACTTGCCCGAAATCTATTGTAGATACCATGGTTGACGGGAAAACTGCCGTTCATCTCTCTGTGGAAAACAACCAATTCGACGCCTTTATGCTCTTGGTTAGCTGGCTCAAAAGACTAAATATGGAGGCCATCATAAATTTTGTTGATTGCGATGGAAACACTGTTTTACACCTTGCAGCCTCCAGAAAGCAAGTCGACGTAAGTTCAAATCGATCAAACTCCCTTCACACCCTTTCATGACTTACCTTTTCATCTTTTTTTGGATGTTTTTTTCCATGGAATGACCATATTGTTTGTCTACACAATAACATGCTAATTGCAACTGTTTTTCTGATGCAGACCGTAGAACTACTTCTCGATAACAATACACAATTAGTAAGATAGTGGAGGTGAATGCCATAAATTTGAAGGGTTTGACAGCCATGGATGTGGTGGATATAGTAATAGAAAGTCCCAAGGATCTCCGCCTGAGAGAAATCCTTCAAATTGCCGGAGCACTTAGTGCTCTACATGCTAATACTGTCTCCAAAACTTGTCTTCAACATCCTGCAAAAACTAAACAAGCCAACAATGGAGTACTTCAATCAAAATCTTCCAAGGATTGGCTCAAATACTTCAAGTTTCAAAAGAAAAGAGATTCACCTAGCGAAACACGTGGTGCACTGCTAGTAGTGGCTGCTCTGATTGCCTCGGTCACCTTTCAAGCAGGCGTGAACCCTCCAAAGGGCATCATGGATCTGGAATCAGAGACCCCATCTAACACAGCTTCTACTCCACCAGGAATGGTATATGCTCAGACCACTGTTTTTGGACACTAATCCTGTAACATTTTTTTTTGTGTTTGCAAACACCTTGGGGCTTACTGCTTCACTCAGCATTATAACTTACCTCACTGTTGGATTTCCATTTCAAAAGGAGCTTCTGATTTCTATGGTTTCTATGATGTTTGCCTATGGATTTGCAATTGCCAGTATCACTGAAGGAGTCATTCCTTATGTCCTTTTGGGAGCTGCCATCTTTGTAACATTCTTCCACAGGTGGGTGGTTATATGGGGAAGAAAACTTTGGAAGCGTTGAGAGAGACTCCCAGTAACCGGCACTACAAGAAAAAGGAGTTTTTACGGCGGTAAAGTGCTGTCATAAAAAGTTTATTTGCTGTCACAAATACTTTTTGTGACGGCATTGTGGCGGCATTGCCTCGCTATAATAAGTGTGGTCTCAAAAAGTTTTTACGGCAGCAACAGTCTGTCTCAAATAGTATTTACGGCAGCAAGACCCTGTCGTAAATAAATTGTCACAAAAAATCCGACATTTTTGTTTTTATCACGGCGGCAAAAGTGCTGCCTCAAATACCATATTTGACTATCGTAAAAAAATAGAAGATATATTTATGACGGCAACGATGCCGCCACAAAAAAAAAATTTAATTATTATAGACCGTTAATAACCAATGTTATATATATACCTTATGCATATATACACTCCATACAACTTTTTTTTTTTTTTTTGGTGGGGGAAGGAGGGAGGAAGGGGGCTTGAACCCTTGACCTCAAGAAGGCAAAGCTTTCACAATGTAAAGAATACCATTAGACCAAAGACCCATTGATATCCATACAACTACCCAATTTAATATATAAATAAACACAAAAGTAAATATAATCAACATTTTCAAAAACATAGAAATATTTTCATATCCAAAAAAACAATCCCACGAGTTAAACAAAATGTAAAGTATGTACTTTTATAAAACATAACGATCTATGAGTACAAGAAATTAATGCAAAAAGTTGAACATTTTTCCCGAACTATCTACTCTCACAGTAACATCTGAAAAAAATATAAAATTATTGTTACTATACTGAAATAATATTTATATACATATATACAATAAAGAACTAAAACAAGTTAGAATATACATCAACAGAGGGCCACACAATATTTCTCTGAACGGCTTGTCAAATTATGTAAATGACATATAAACAAGTCATATCGTATACATTTTTTATAATTAGTTTCACCAATACCTAATTTGTTTATAATCGCATCGTGACGGGTTCACTCGTTTACTAAACAGGTGGTTTAAGGAAGACACAAACCCACTAATTTTATGTCGTGTTAACGGGTCGTGTCATATTTTGACACTCCTAATTTTGATATAAAAACTTGACTTTTTAGAGTTTAATTTTTTTTTCTTTGAACTAGAAATTGTCTTTTGATATTAAACTACGTAATTTTATGAAATATTACTTGTAACATGAAAAATAGTTGTTGCCAATACAAATTTTTTTTTAGAGTTTTTCTTTTTTAAACTATGAACTGTTTTTTTTATCTAAAACAACATTTTAATATTTTATGAAATATTATATACGACAGGAAAAATGGTTGCCATAAATATAAAAAATTCTTTTGAATTTATAAATATTATTTGAGGCAGGAAAAACAGCTGTCTCAAATACAATTTTTTTTTTTGAGTTTATGACACTATTTACGGCAGAAAAAATAACTGCCACAAATATTAACACAAACACGCTTTTTGTGATGGCTAACACAGCCGTCACAAAAAATTGTCTTAAATACGTCTTTTGTGACGGCGAACACATCTGTCGTAAAAAATTTGTCACAAAAGCCCCTTTTTGTTGTAGTGCGGCATCCCATGATTGTGGCATGGACAACCTCCTCAGATCCTACAGTGACGAGAGTTGTACTGCTTGTCTTTTTTATTTGTAATTTTTGTTCCTTAAGAAGTGAGAGGGACCTTGTCAAAGTACCCCTCCCTTTCAGGTTTTTTTTTTTGTAAATAATTGATATGTCCTTATAATTTATTGTTGAAGATATAAAGTTGACTTGGGACCAATCCCACGTCGAATGAATAAGAAAGTTGGTTGAGTGTATAAAAGTTAGTGGAGTAAAGACATTTATTTTACAATAAAGGCTCTACACCATGGCCCGGGGCCGGGGACGATGGGGGTGCAATGGGGGCAATCTGTCTCAACTTCAGGTGATGAAGGTGCTCACTTTGCAATTCATTTGCAATTTTCCTGTTAAACATTTGTTTTAAATTGTCACTTGAACTTTGAATTGTTTTAATTTGTTCCTTAAACTAGGTAATTTGTTTTAAGCGATTGCTTCGTCTAAGATTTACTAACGATTGAAATAGGTTCTATTAAGATTAGTTGTTAATTTGTTTCATTTTACGATTAATCTTAACGGAAGAGATCGATTGAAATAAATTATATAGTCCAAGAACAAATTGGGACAATTAAAAGTTTAGAAGACAATTTAAAACTGAAGTCATAGTTCCCGGACACTTGTGAGATGTCCCCAATTATTCTTGCCTCAAGCTACTTGAATTTACTCTTTCTTTAGTTTCATAATCTTACAAAACCCCAAACTAACAAAAAAGATAAAAGAGTGATGCATTATGGGTGGCAAGAATTTTGGTATTTTATTGAATATGGTCAATGCTGTTCAACTAGGAAAATTTGGAGATTTTATTGTATTTCCTCATTTAATTAAGAATCTATTTTTTTTTCTAGTTTAATTAGGATTTATTTTAATTGATTTCCTATTTTACTTAAGATTCTATTTTCTTAGTTTGATTAGGTTTTTGCTATTATATAAACGGTTGTAAGCCTTAGGGCTCGATAACTTTTTGATGAATTAATACAGTATTGAGAGAGTTGTCTCTTTTTTTCCCAATTATTCTAGTATTCTGATTAATCCACAGATAAAATTGTGCGCAAATCAACGGTTTAATTTTATTATACATTTTCGTTCGTTATTCACCTTTATTCTACCCGTTTTCCTGTATCAAAGAGTTACTAACTGGCTAAATTTTTCAAGACTGTTTCTATGAAAACCTTCAAGTTCTGGATGAATTTTATCTGTTGAAATTTCACTAGAATGAATTTGGGCAACCAGCTCACATGAATGATCACAATTTTTTTTTGGTATTGAAGAATAGTCCTAACCACTAGTTTTTTGGAGTCCGACTTTCGTCAATGCTCCCATTACTTCAACTTCAATACTATTTCATTGCAGCACGTGCAATTACTTGTGAACCCGAGAGTCAATTGTTTTCTTTTTTTGGTACATTAGAAGAATAAATCAACAACTAAATTGATCTCTTAGGATACTGAGGTACTATCTATATCTGTATTTAACAGGCTCCCCAGTTCTAGTGGGGGATCTTTAAGCTCAATGAAATTTTCTTGTTGTTGGACTCCAAGATTAACTAACAGGTCCGCACACTGATTGCCTTCCTAAAAGTATGCAAGATGTGAACTCTGTTGAGTTCAGCTCCATCAGATGCTTGCACTTTCCTATAAGGGCTCTGTTAGGATGAACCTCATATTGGTCATGGGCAAGAAATTTGGAAACCTCAAGGCAACCAGTCTCACCCATCACTGGACTAATCCCTTTCCTTAGAATGAGTTCCAGCCCTTTGAGGATAGCCCAAAATTCAACTTAGAGTGTTCGTAGAGTCAATTGCTGAGAAGATGAGCATTAGATTCCCTTGACTATGTGGAAAAATTTTGACCTTTTCTTTCAACTCCATCACTCATTGATTGTCTTCGTCATCAGACTTAAACTTGTGATGTTTGAACTTCGTTAATAATAAAATCAATGAAATTATAAAAGAAAATGGTTTACGTATCACGTTACATAACTTATAAATAGATTAAAAACAAAAGATACGCGGTATCGAGAATTAGCTTTTTGACACTGTAGCCGAAGAAACATTTTTTTTTTTTTTCAACCAAATCAAGACAAATAATATCTAAATATAATTTTAGCAAAATACATATTTATAATAAATTTTGAAGGGCCCCGAACTTCAAAATCTCGCTTAGAACCTCCAATTCTATTGGGTCGCCCAAAGGGAATGATTAAATGAAGGACTAAGATATTCAGAGATGAAGTGCTTCACAAGAATTTGACTCCTCTCCCATGCACTGCTTGACACAGTAAATAAATAAGTAACAGGAACCAATTTTCTTGTTAGACCAGTGAGAGTCCATTCTCTACGCTGTTAAAAGTAGAGCTTTTGACCAATCACAAGTAGTTTTGAAAAGTTATTCCCAAATAAGAGTGGTTTTGAAAGTAATTCTCAAATGCAGGCCTTTTTTAAAAACGTCAAACCGACTGACGTTTTTATGCTAAAGACGTCAGTCCGTTTGACGCCTTTAGCATAAAAACGTCAATCCGTTTGACGTTTTTAAGCCCAAACACGCGGCCCAGTAAACTCCTAAAAAACGTCAAACCGTTTGACGTCTTTAATAAACACGTCAAACCGTTTGACGTCTTTATTAAAGACGTCAAACCATTTGACGTCTTTAACTTCCCCCATATTTCACTCAACTAAGTAAGCCGTTGTTTATAAGAGTGGGAGCCGCAATGTTTGACTAGTGTACAAAGAAGAAATAAATGGATTTATTTTTAATGTTTTATCTTGTTTTAATTTATATAATTATCATAACAACCCATTAGTTTAGATAATTATTATAACTGCCCCTTAATTTTTTTCTTGGATTTTAATTTAGTCCGTAGTGATAGATTTTTTGCCTTTTTTTATGAGTAAAATGTTAAATGTTTATTAAATTAAAAAAATTAATTAATAAATAAATTGTAAAATTTTAAAAATATATAAATGTTTTTTGTTATTTATTTATAAATGTAATTACATTCAATAAATAAATAATTATAAATTAAAAATACATAAATTTCTGACGTTTAACACATCACTCCACCGCCAGTCCATATAATTCAAATTGGGTTATTTTTAAATTTTTTTTGCTCATTTTTTTGCAAAAAGTCAACATATCAACATATAAATACGCGGACTCCAGCATCCCAATTTGAATGATATGGACTGGCGGTGGAGTGATGTGTTAAACGTCAGAAATTTATGTATTTTTAATTTATAATTATTTATTTATTGAATGTAATTACATTTATAAATAAATAACAAAAAACATTTATATATTTTTAAAATTTCACAATTTATTTATTAATTAATTTTTTTAATTAAATAAACATTTAACATTTTACTCATAAAAAAAGGCAAAAAATCTATCACTACGGACTAAATTAAAATCCAAGAAAAAAATTAAGGGCCAGTTATAATAATTATCTAAACTAATGGGTTGTTATGATAATTATATAAATTAAAACAAGATAAAACATTAAAAATAAATCCATTTATTTCTTCTTTGTACACTAGTCAAACATTGCGGCTCCTACTCTTATAAACAACGACTTACTTAGTTGAGTGAAATATGGGGGAAGTTAAAGACGTCAAATGGTTTGACGTCTTTAATAAAGACGTCAAACGGTTTGACGTGTTTATTAAAGACGTCAAACGGTTTGACGTTTTTTAGGGGTTTACTGGGCCGCGTGTTTGGGCTTAAAAACGTCAAACGGACTGACGTTTTTATGCTAAAGGCGTCAAACGGACTGACGTCTTTAGCATAAAAACGTCAGTCGGTTTGACGTTTTTAAAAAAGGCCTGCATTTGGGAATTACTTTCAAAACCACTCTTATTTGGGAATAACTTTTCAAAACTACTTGTGATTGGTCAAAAGCTCGTTAAAAGTATTATTTTGAAGTTTCTATTTTTGTATTTTGACAATTCAAACACCCTTCTTACAGTGGGTTATATATAGAAGGCAGTTCAATGGTTTGTTTTCATACATTATCATAATCTTCTCTAAGCAATAATTTCTTTTACCTCAGCTAAGGCTTTGTTTTAGTTTTGCATGCAAGGTCAACAAATGGATAGTAAAGTACTGTTTGAAGCTGCTTGGGAAGGAAATGTTGAGGTTCTCCATAAAATGCTTAAAGAAAATCCTAGTGTTCTTATTGATGTTGCACTATCATCTCCAAGAGAGTCTCTTCTACACGTTGCAACGAAATCCGGGCAGCTTGATTTTGTGCGCGAGCTTATAAACTATGATCGTGAACTAGCCAAGGAATTAAGTAAAGATGGATTTCGGCCTCTGGACATAGCTTCAATGATGGGGAACGTGGAATTGGTGAAGGAACTTGTGAGAAACAATCATGGAATTTGTCGTCTGAAAGGCAAAGACCAAAGAACAGCTCTTCACTATGCTGCTATCAAGGGAAGAATTGAAGTTATAGATAAATTGCTTTCCACTTGTCCACAGGCTATTGAAGATAGCACGGTTCACAGGGGAACTGCTCTTCATCTGGCTGTGGAAAACAACCAATTCGACGCCTTTAGACTCTTGGTTAGCTGGCTCAAAAGACTAAAGATGGAGGCCATCATAAATTCTGTTGATTGCGATGGGAACACTGTTTTACACCTTGCAGCCTCCAGAAAGCAAGTGGACGTAAGTTCAAATCTATCAAACTCCCTTCACTCCCTTTCATGATTTACCTTTTCATGCTTTTTTTGGACTTTTTTTCCCATGGAATGACCATATTGTTTGTCTACAGAATAACATGCTAATTGCAACTGTTTTTCTGATGCAGACCGTAGAACTACTTCTCGATAACAATAACACAATCAGTAAGATAGTGGAGGTGAATGCCATAAATTTGAAGGGTTTGACAGCCATGGATGTGGTGGATATAGTAATAGAAAGTCCCAAGGATCTCCACTTGAGAGAAATCCTTCAAATTGCCGGAGCACTTAGTGCTCTACATGCTAATACTGTCTCCAAAACTTGTCTTCAACATCCTGCAAAAACTAAACAAGCCAACAATGGAGTACTTCAATCAAAATCTTCCAAGGATTGGCTCAAATACTTCAAGTTTCAAAAGAAAAGAGATTCACCTAGCGAAGCACGTGGTGCACTGTTAGTAGTGGCTGCTCTGATTGCCTCGGTCACCTTTCAAGCAGGCGTGAACCCTCCAAAAGGGCATCATGGATCTGGCATCAGACACCCCATCTAACACAGCTTCTACTCCGCCAGGAATGGTATATGCTCCGACCTCTGTTTTGGACACTAATCCTGTAACATTTTTTTTTGTGTTTGCAAACACCTTGGGGCTTACTGCTTCACTCAGCATTATAACTTATCTCACAGTTGGATTTCCATTTCAAAAGGAGCTTCTGATTGAAGGTTCCAGCTCATTCTTCCAACTCCATCAGTGAAGGTTCCAGCTATCCTTGACTTTGCAACCACCTTATTGATGGCAGACGGATGAAAAATCTGACAAGGCACTAAAATGTGTTCCCTCACCTGCTGATAGTTAGGTGAAATGTGTTCCCTTCTCCTTGACTTATTTGGCCAGAAAGTTCCTATAAATAGGAAGCTTAATGAAGGCCAAATGTATGCTCAAGATAGTGAGGAAGAAACAGAGAGAGAGAGAGATTCGGGAGAAATCTCAAGTGAGAGTTTTGTATAATTCTTGTATTTTATTTCCAGAGAGAAATAAAGAATTCCTCTTTGTTTATATCTTGTTAGTGGTATTTTTCTGGCCCTGGGTAACCAACACTGATTTCTATGGTTTCTATGATGTTTGCCTATGGATTTGCAATTGCCAGTATCACTGAAGGAGTCATTCCTTATGTCCTTTTGGGAGCTGCCATCTTTGTAACTTTCTTCCACAGGTGGGTGGTTTTATGGGGAAGAAAACTTTGGAAACGTCGAGAGAAACTCCCAGTAACCAGCATCCCATGATTGTGGCATGGACAACCTCCTCAGATTCTACGGTGGCGGGAGTTGTACTGCTCATCTTTTTTATTTGTAATTATTGTTCCTTAATATGTGAGAGGGACCTGGTCAAAGTACCCCTCCCTCTCATGTGTTTTTTTTTTTTTTTTGTTGTAAATGATTGATATGTGGTTATAATTTAGGAAAAATTTCTCCAAAATCTTTTATAATTTATCATATCTTCAAGACACTCCCTCTATTTTTTAAATCTTCACTTACATCCCTTATATACAATTTTACTAAATTACCCATGATATATTTTAGGAAAAACTTCATTCACATCCCATGTAGATTGATATATCTTCAATGAGACTCCCTTTATTTTTTGAATTTTTTTCCGTATTAAAATTCGGGTTGATTAAAATTCGATTCACATTGAATTTAATCAGTCCAAATTACATAAAAAATATAAATTTTAATCGATTGAAATTTTAATACGTAAAAAATAAATTTTTATCAATTTGAATAGAATTTTAATTGAGTAAAAAAATATAAATTTTAATCAACTCGAATCAAATTTTAATCATCGTTAACAACTCAAGTTGAGCTTAGATCGGCATGAATTTTTTCTATGTAAACAAATAAATTTTAATAGGCTCAAATTTTAATACGTAAAATAAAATAAAATATAATAAGCTTGAATCGAATTTTAATCGGCTCAAATTTTAATATGTATAAAAATGAATTTTAATGAGCTCGAATTTTAATTTATAAAAAAATAAATTTTAATTGACTCGAATTTTGATCGAATTTTATATATAAACATTGTTTGAGGTTTATGTAGGGGCAATTTTGGCATATTGAGTGAATTTTTTTTTGTTAAAAATGATAGTTTAACGGTAGAGGGTGTCAGTAATGTTTAAACATAAAATAAAATGGGTGTCAGTGATATTTTAGATAATAATGGGAGTGTCCTTAATAATGTAATAAACTAAAAAATATGTGATTGAAATTTTTTCTATAATTTATTATTGAAGATATATATAAAGTTGCCTTGGGACCAAACCCACGTGGAATGAATAAGAAAGTTGGATATAATTATATAAAGGTTGGTGGAGTAGAGACATTACTTTGGACCATGGCGCGGGCCCGGGGACGATGGGGTCCAATGGGGGCAATCACTTTGCAATTTTCATGTTACATTAAGTCTTTCCTTTTCATTTTCCCCACTTAGAATAAATTTTGGGTGAACCTCACAATGCCCTAATGGCATTTGTTTTAAATTGTTACTTCAACTTTCTATTTTTTTAATTTGTTCCTTAAACTAGATAATTTGTTTCAATCGATTCCTTCGACTAAGATTTACTAACAATTGAAATAGGTTCTGTTAAGATTAACTGTTAATTTGTTTTATTTAACAGTTAAAATTAAAATAAATTATATATTCCAAGAACTAATTAGGACAATTAAAAATTTTGAAGACAACTTAAAACTGAAGTCATAGTTCTTCGACGCTTGTGAGATCTACCCAATTATTCTTGGGATAAAGCTGTGCTGCATAAATTTTTTATCAAATTTTGTATCCCAAGTGATGTGTCAAAATTTCATACATTGAATATTTGGTTGAATTAGTGTACCCCACCAATCTAACCACTTGCATTGATTTGAGATATAGAATTTGAGCAATAATTTAATCAGCATAACATTACTCTTATTCTTGCCGTAAGCTACTTGGAATTTACTTTTTCTTTAGTTTCATAATCTTACAAAACCCCAAACTAACAAAAAAGGTAAAAGAGTGATGCATTGGTGGCAAGAATTTTGATATTTTATTGAATGTAGTCAATGCCGTTCAAGTAAGAAAATTTAAGAGATTTTATTGTATTTTCTCATTTAATTAAGAATCTATTTTATTTTTATTTTCTAGTTTAATTAGGATTTTATTTTATTTGATTTTCTATTTTACTTAAGATTCTACTTTCCTAGTTTTATTAGATTTTTGCTAATAAATTATTCTGGTATTCTGAGCAATCAACAGATCAATTGAACCTTTTAGGATTAGTATTCTACAGAATTAATAGGTTTAGAATATGAATCTATACGTCTATCAAAGAGTTACTAACTTGCTAAAATTTTCAAGACAGTTTCTATGAAAACCTTCAGGTTCTGGATGAATTTTATCTATTGAAATTTCACAAGAATAAATTTGGGCAACCTACTCACATGAATGATCACATTTTTATTTTTATTTTTTTTGGTATTGAAGAATCGTCCTAATAACTACGAGTTTTTTGGAGTCCAGCGTTCGTCAATGTTCCCATTAGTTCAACTTCTATGCTATCTTTGGATCAAAAAAAAAAAAACAAACTTCTATGCTATCTCATTGAAGCACGTACAATTACTTGTGAACCCGAGAGTCAATTGCTTTCTTTTTTTGGTACATTAGAAGAGTAAATCAACAACTAAATTGATCTCTTAGAATACTGAGTTAATAACTATATCTGTATTTAGCAGGCACCCCAGTTCTAGTGGCGGATCTTTAAGCTCAATGAAATTTTCTTGTTGTTGGACTCCAAGGTTGACTAACAGGTCCGCACACTGATTGCTTTCCCTCAAAGTATGCAAGATGTGAACTCTGTTGAGTTCACCTCCATCAGATGCTTGCACTTCCCTATAAGGGCTCTGTTAGGATGAACCTCATATTGGTCATGGGCAAGAAATTTGGAAACCTCAAGGCAACCAGTCTCACCCATCACTGGACTAATCCCTTTCCTTAGAATAAGTTCCAGCCCTTTGAGGATAGCCCAAAATTCAACTTAGAGTGTTCGTAGAGTCAATTGCTGCGAAGATGAGCATTAGATCCCCTTGACTATGTGGAAAAATTTTGACCGTTTCTTTCAACTCCATCACTCATTGATTGTCTATATAATTTTAGCAAAATACATACATATTTATAATAAATTTTGAAGGGCCCCGAACTTCAAACTCTCGCTTAGAGCCTCCAATTCTATTGGGTCGCCCAAAGGGAATGATTAAAGGAAGGACTAAGATATTCGGAGATGAAGTGCTTCACAAGAATTGGACTCCTCTCCCATACACTCCTTGACTAGTGAGAGACTCGTTCTCTACGCTGTTAAAAGTACTATTTTGAAGTTTTAAATTTTGTATTTTGACATTGTCTTTAGTTTGACAGTTCAAACACCCCTCTTACGGTGGGTTATATATAGAAGGCAGTTCAATGGTTTGTTTTCATACATAATCATAATCTTCTCTAAGCAATAGTTTCTTTTACCTCAGCTAAGGCCTCCTTTTAGTTTTGCATGCAAGGGTATCAAATGGATAGTAAAGTACTGTTTGAAGCTGCTTGGGAAGGAAATGTTGAGGTTCTCCATAAAATGCTGAAAGAAAATCCAAGTGTTCTTATTGATGTTGCACTATCATCTCCAAGAGAATCTCTTCTACATGTTGCAACGAAATCCGGGCAGCTTGATTTTGTGCACGAGCTTATAAACCACGATCGTTAACTAGTCAAAGAATTAAGTAAAGATGGATTTCGGCCTCTGGACATAGCTTCAATGATAGGGAACGTGGAATTGGTGAAGGAACTTGTGAGAAACAATCATGGAATTTGTTGTCTGAAAGGCAAAGACCAAAGAATAGCTCTTCACTATGCTGCAATCAAGGGAAGAATTGAAGTGATGGATGTATTGCTCTCCACTTACCCGAAATCTATTGTAGATACCATGGCTGACGGAAAAACTGCCCTTCATCTCTCTGTGGAAAACAACCAATTCGACGCCTTTAGGCTCTTGGTTAGCTGGCTCAAAAGACTAAACATGGAGGCCATCATAAATTCTGGTGATTGCGATGGAAACACTGTTTTACACCTTGCAGCCTCCAGAAGGCAAGTGGAAGTAAGTTCAAATCTATCAAACTTCCTTCACTCCCTTTTTTGTACGATTTGCCTTTTCATGCTTGTTTTTCTATCGGTATTGCACTTGATATTGTTTGACATGAATTAAGCAAATTTTAACACGAGTACACGACACTACTTATTGACAATTTTAGTTATAGAGACCTTTTCATTATTTCCTTAATTATTTAGCTTTCATACTTCTATGAAAGACTATATACCATGCTAATTGCAACTGTTTCTCTGATGCAGACCATAGAACTACTGCTCGATAACAATAATTCAATCAGTAAGATAGTGGAGGTGAATGCCATAAATTTGAAGGGTTTGACAGCCATGGATGTGGTGGATATAGTAATAGAAAGTCCCAAGGATCTCCACCTGAGAGAAATCCTTCAAATTGCCGGAGCACTTAGTGCTCTACATGCTAATACTGCCTCCAAAACTTGTCTTCAACATCCTGCAAAAACTGAACAAGCCAACAATGGAGTACTTCAGTCAAAATCTTCCAAGGATTGGCTCAAATACTTCAAGTTTCAAAAAGAAAGAGATTCACCAAGCGAAGCACGTAATGCACTGCTAGTAGTGGCTGCTTTGATTGCCACGGTCACCTTTCAAGCAGGCGTGAACCCTCCAAGTGGCATCCTAGAACTGGAATCAGACACCCCATCAGGGGATCTTCGCACACCTTCAGCAGTTTTGGTCTCGAATTTCGAAACATTATCTTTCGTGTTTGCAAACACCTTGGGGCTTACTGCTTCACTCAGTATCATAACTTATCTCACTGTTGGATTTCCATTTCTAAAGGAGCTTCTAATTTCTATGGGTTCGATAATGATTGCCTACGGATTTGCAATTGCTAGTATCACAGAAGGACACATCCCATTTATCATTCTGGGAGCTGCCTTCATTGTAACATTCTTCCACAGGTGGGTGGTTATATGGGGAAGAAAATTGTGGAAGCTTGGAGACAAACTTCCGGTGACCAGTAACCAGTAACCCATGATTGATGTTTTAAAAATATAATTTGTAATTTTATTATGTCGGTCTCTAAAATATTACATAAGCATTTGGTAGAGTGGTAGCTGTCTGAACAAGGAGCTAGGTTGGCACATGGATGGAGCTCTTTTGTATGCAACGTGGATATGAAGCTCTTTTGTAGCCGACAAACTTCAGGAAGCATGCAACGTGGATATGAAGCTCTTTTGTATGATTGGTCTGGTGACAACACCACTGGCGTAAAATATTTAGATAGGTATTGCATTGAGTATATGAGAGAGATATCCGGTAGAGAGAGATTTGAGAGTTATTGTGTAATCATTACATTTTTTAAACTAATTTAGTTTGTTCACCTTCTTCTCTAAAGTTTACATTTTATATTTTTTAGTTTGTTTTGTTTACACTTTGCACCACAACATGATGGTGGTGAACAAACTTTCCAAGAATTTTTTTTTTCCAGGTTTTTTATTTTTTGTTCAGACTTGTGCTGACTACTCCCTCGAACTCAGTGGTTGGCCACCGTTGCTTGAGCTAGTCTAGAACATGTCCCCAAAGAGACAAGAGTGATTAATCCTTAAGGGATATGGAAAGAAATAGAACTTGAGACGTCACCATCAAAGGACTAGTCCTGGCCACCAAGTTTTTTTTTTTGGCCCTCTTTTTAGCTTGAATGGCTTTGGTTTGTCATATCATTTGATTTATTGTAATTTCTTGATTTTTTTTATAACTAGTTTGACGTTCAATGATCATGTTGGAAACATGTGGGTAAGGGGTAAGACTTGTTTTGATAAGCAAAAAGCCAAGAACAACTTATTAATGGTTGATATTTTCATAGGTTTGTAACTCATCCAACCTTAACTCTTCTATTTTTCAAATTCATTTGCCATTTTGCTATTTTCCTTTGGCTAATAGGAACAAGGTCTAAAATCTGAAAAAAAAAAACAGTGCGATTCGAATTCAGCGCCTGCGTATATGGTTTGTCCAAAGATAAAAAAGAATTGTTGTCATCAAATTTCTATTAACACCAATTTTTTTTTCCAAGCTGGCCTTAAAAATAACGAGTGATCACCTCAATTCCCCTTCATATAATTTTTTACCTCATTTCTATAAATTGACTCAGATTTCTTAAATTTTATTTTGGTCAAAGAACATTTTTTTGAACAAAATGAATATCTTGACACAAAATTTAACAAAAAAGCAATAACAGTACGCTAATTCGTACATGTCGGAAGAGTAAATGAGAAAAGTATTCTCAAGAAATAAAATTGCTCATTTAAAGGGCGTTGAACTCTTGGCTTCTCATTAATGTTGTCTTCTCAGTCATCTAATGTTCAATTTTTAATTTCATTGATCACGCAAAGTCGATCAAACTCTCTTTTAAATAAGGAGCATTCGAATCATTATTTTTTTTTGCCTTTTTTTTTGCCTTTTTTCACCCTGAATCATTGTTCGTTGTCCCATTCATAAGTCAAATTGAGAATTCTTTAGTTGAAGGATATTAAAATAAACAAAAAGCAGAGAATTGGGTAGCAAAATCAGTAGTATGAAGTTTCTTCTATTGTTGGCTTTGAATCAACGATTAAAGTAAGCCTGCAAATATGAAAACCCATTAGTATAAAGCTATTGCATAAATGGATGAGAGACAGAGAGTTGTACAGGCTATTGCATAATGCAAAAATAATGCTACAGAAATGCAGAGAAACACACAGATCTAGCGATATATTTAGATATACTCAGACCCTTTCTTCCCTATTTTAAGTGGCTGATGAGTTTCATGATTAAAACAAAATAAATTTCAACCCATCTAAGAAACTGCAAGCATACAGAAGATCAAATGAGTTATTGATAAATTGAATGCTGATATATTGAAAGATGATAAATACTGATACCGAGAATCTGAAAGGCCAGTTTTGCATAAGATAAATAATAAAAAAGACCATAAATTATAAATCAAGGATACAATAATATAGATAAAAGTTTTTCAAGATTGTGACATTGAAGAGAAGTATAGAGTATAGCCCACGAAGTCTATGAAATATCAATAATGCATTCATTGTTTGTCTTTTAGACTTTTAAATTGTAAATATTGAATTAACTATAATTTAATATTCACCTGGATAATTTGTAAGGTTATTAGTAAACTATTATGATACTTATGGATGACGGATGAAATTGACATAAGATTATTCATTGAGAGTAAAATAGGAAATCAAATATTGTTCTTTGTAAGATTATTTTAGAAATAGTATAGATATAGTATAGATATAAATATAGATATAGATACAAATATAGATAGTATAATTGTGTTCCTGTATCTTTTAGTTTCTTTAACCGAGTGAATTATTAGCTATGCCTTTTCATTGCTCTAGCCAACAGTTTAGTGGAGATAGTGGAGGATGGAAATTATTATGTTATAAATAGCTTTATAGATTATTAAGGATGTGTAGAATTGTCTTTATACATTTTCTCAAGGGTAATAAGGGAAATAAAAAGTTTTTCATACTTCTTGACATTTTAAAGTAGTATAGATTATTAGAGTTCTTGCCAAACCCTACCTTTTCAAGTGAATGAACTGTATACTGTATGTCCTGATAATTAATTTTCTTCAATTCAATTATTTATTGGGCAATATTATATAGACATAATTTATTGACTTAATATGTTGATCTAATCACTTATAATCATTGGATTAATAGTGGTATTAGTATTTGTTTGAATTTATCAATGTGTGATCCAATTATAATTCCTTCCGAATTTTATGTAAATAGATAATGTAATTTAGTGATTCTTTGATATGATTAAAATTCATTTGTAGATTAAGTAATCGAATAGAATTGAATATTAAATTTGGTTGAACCTCATAAATGCCCTAATGGCATTTGTCTTAAATTATTACTTGAACTTTCAATTATTTTTATTTTTTCCTTAAATTATGTGATTTGTTTTAATTCGACTAAGATTTACCGACAATTGAAATAGATTTTGTCAAGATTAACTGTTAGTTTAATGAATCGATTGAAATAAATTATACAGTTCAAAAAATAATTAGGACAATTAAAAGTTTAAAAGAAAATTTAAAATAGAAGTCATAGTTCAGGGGCATTTAGGAGATTTACCTAATTATTTTTGCCTCAAGCTACTTGAACTTTCTCTTTCTTTAGTTTCATAATCTTATAAAATCCCAAACAAACAAGAAAGGGTAAAAGAGGTACTAATTGGTTAAAATTTTCAAAAAATCTTCAATTTCTGGATGAATTTTGTCTCTTGAAATTTCGCAATAATGAATTTGGGCACCCAGCTCACATGAATGATCACATTTTTTTTTTTTGGATATCCAAGATTCGTCCAAACCACGAGTTTTTTGGAGTTTGAGTTTCATCAAACTTCCCATTAGTCAATTGCTTTCAAGATGAGCATTAGATCCCCTTTGACTATGTGGAAAATTTTCGACTGTTGCTATCTTTTGTTTTTGTTTTTTTAGTGTACCAGTCAAGAGTGTTCAGGCCAGCTTATGAGTATTTAGATTAATTCTTTCTTCGGTCTGGTCAAAAACAAATCATTCATATCAAGACTAAGATATTCACGAGAAATAATCCCCTAAAATTCAAATTCATAACGTCTTAATTTACAGTTTATTTTTTGTTACCACTTGAGCTACCTCTTGAAATTTTGACGGTTTCTTTCAAGTCCATCACTCACTGATATTCTTATCATCAGAGTTAACTTCTAATGTTTGAACTTCGTCAATAATAAAATCAATGAAATTTTAAAAGAAGAAAATGTTTTACATATCACGTTATATAATTTATAAGTAGATTAAAAATTAAAAAATGTGGTATCGAAAATTAGCTTTTTGACACTGTAGTCTAACATTCTGAACTTGAAGTCATGAATTCTTACTTTCAAAGGCAGGGTTAGGGGTGTTAATCGAGACGAGTTACTCAGATTCGGCTCGGATAAAACTCTTCTCGAACTTGACTAGTGTTCTAAATGAGCTGAGTTTGAACAATTTTTTAGGCTCATTTAAAAAAATTAATTGGTGTACACATGTGTTGCATGTGAACCATGCCGTTTGATCATGTGAAGATTAAAAATATTAATATTGAATTCTTGTATCTTTGTTTCCTGAATTAATCATAGCTGGAAGCGTGAATGTGAAAGTCTCCTTATAGATACTGCATACTATGATAGAAAAATTGCTAGTTAGAGATGACAAATGAACTATGTGAAACGTTGCATGGTGTCATCACAAGGAAATAAGGCCACTTGAGTTGAATTGAATGAGAAATGTTATATTGCCTCGTTAAAATGGTTTAGAAGACACCAATATTTAGGAAGGAGCACATTAATTAAGTACATAAAATGGTTGACACTTACATCAGGAAAATAATCTATAAAGACTGCTAATAAATTTTTAAACAAAAGGGCAATGAAGATCTAAACCTCCCAGAAGTATTTTGAAAACTTGAAAAATCTAACTTGCCAATTCCAATAGAAACTTTTGTGTCCCTCCTAATTTATCTTCGATATGCTCCTGTCAATTAATACCTTAAGCAGTAGGACTCCAACACTATGCAAAGTAGACTACACTCACTCAATCATTCTTAAACATCGTGCCTGGTTTGGGGGGAAGAGAAGGGAAAGCATAGCAAAATTTTAAAGTTTACAAGTGAACGAGAATTGAGGAAGAAATATAGTTCTTTATCAATTTGAATGAGCAGACTATTTATTTTTACAAATAACGAAACTTGACCAACAAATATTCTTTTTTGAAGCGCCAAATTTTTTAGGGTTAATATAAGCAAATTTGATGTTATGAGGAACAACAACAAAACAAACATATGTCAGCTCTACAAATTCACATGTTCAATAAAGGAAGAAAAAAAATAAAGCAACTCTAACTCAATGAATCTATAATGTGAATATAAATCAATTCAATCCATCAGAAGTATTTAACTGTAGTGGAAATAAATTAAAGAAGAGAGAGGGGCTTACAATAATAAAAATCTTCAGAGCCTAATCCAAACATGCCTATCTTGTAGCTCAATTTGCAAATAGTACACAGCTACAACAATGCCCAACATAAATAATGCAAATTCATAACCTGACCCTATAAAAACAAATCATGCAAATTCTGATCATGGGCATACACATGGATTGGGGTTTGGCACCACTCAAGTGGTGGAACCAAAAGAAAAAATTTCACCACTCTTTACCAAGCTAGTAATGTCCACCACAATCAATCTTAGCCAGATGCAATACGCAAGACAAGTATAAAAATTGCACCCAAAGATTGTTCTACATGTCAGCACTCATCACCATCCATAGCAACCACTCTCAAAGCCCATCATAACCACATATATTTCAATAACTCATTTTATCAAACACCTTACATGCATAGTATTATTGGCACCGAGCAACACCCAGCATAGATTCATTGTAATTAAGTAAAAAGAAATTCTTAATTGCAAAAACATCCAAACTGGCATTAAAACTGAAATTTAATTCCTAAATTGCAAATAATAAACCTAAAATTGCAAACTATCCACCCAAAATTGAAAAAACAAAATCAACACAAAAATAGATTCATAATTGACCTAAATTATAAAAAATACATTCTAAATTAGATGTTAAATGGGCATATAATGCAAAATCACCCTCCTATTCAACTCACTTAGTAACCACACAAACCCAATTATCATATTCACTGCCAAAAAATTCACACCATAAACTGGATTTCCATGCTAGTGACCCACAAATACATGTTTATTGTGTGGTTGAAAGGCTAGGCCGTAGCAGTAGGTAAATCAACTCTACTTCTCAATGTGTGCCTTTTTTGTGTTCTTTGCTTCAGGTCCATGCGTAGGGGAAGCTTATAGAAGTTTTAAGTGCTTGTAAGCATCACAGATTATTCATCATTTTCCATTTCCTAAACTTAAACTCACTTCCATTCCCCAAGTTAAAATCGATGGCATGTCGATAGTAAACAAAATTATAATAGATAAAATTGGCGGCATAGACAGTATTTAAGAGCCAATAAGAAATAAGTAAATTTTAGCCTATATCCAAAAAACAATGCCCCCAATCACAACCGAAAAGGGAAATTTATAAACATCGTAGAAAAAGTAAATTTTCAAGAATACAAATCAAACATTTTAATCACAACCAAAACGAGAATTTGATTAGAAAAAACCAAATTTTTAAGAATAAAAACCAAATTGTAAGACAATTTGTGTGCATGATTCTTGCTATAATGATATGACATTTAACCACTTCAATACAAAAAAGGAACACGAACTAGACACAAAAAGAAAAAAAGTTTATTATTAACTCTATGAGGTTTCAATTTCAACAACTTTTCCCCATTAATTTTCAATATTTTTCAATTAACACATTCCTTCAGTTTTCATACGTCAAAAGTAATTAATTTTATCTGTTAATTTGGTCAATTGGAAATTTTGAGAGATCAATTTATTGAAATTAAAACCTACAATAGGTAATTGTAGCAATACCCATAGTTGAGGGGATAATTTGTAATTAACCCAAATAAATATCCACGTGATCGAGAGGGGTTTTCTTTGTTGGACAAAATGTCACCGAGAAGCTAGATCATCAAAAAGACACTATGAATTTGGCATTATACAAATGCTAGAGGGTATTTATCGAAAAAAATTGATTTAGTAGCCTTTTAAAAGTAGTATAAATATAGATATAGATATAGATATGGATAGATATAGATATAGATATGGATATAGACAAACCTAAAAAGTTCGACTCAAGTTCGTAAAGTTCGACTCGTTTATATGTAAAATAGTCGAGCTATTCGGGCTTCGCTCGGGTTTGGCCTAGGCTCGGCTCGGGTTTGGCCGGGCTCGGATTTTAAACAAGCCGAACTTGAACAATTTTTTAGGTTCGTTTAAAAAAACAAGCTCACAAACTCGGGCTCAAGCTCGTAAAACTCGACTCGATTAACATCCTTAGGCAGGGCGGCTCAATAGGTATAAGCAACTTAAATGTGGTGAATAGCAGCATAAGGTAGTGATTTTATTGGCTACTAAGTATTAGAAGTTGTGTTTTTCCCTCTATCTCTAATATTGATCCGGAAGATGAAATTTTCTCCATGCAACAAATGAGACTTATTCTCTACGATTTTTGAATGTTGCAGACCTCAAATTCCGTTTCTTTTTTCTTTAAAATTGTTCCCACAACATATTTATTCTAAAGTTAGAGATTCCTCTTAAAATCGTTCAATTTGGATAAGAGATTGTATAACGGGAATCCCAGACCGATTGTTTCCAAAAATAGACAATGAAAATAAAAACATCAACTGAAAAGATAATAACAATTATAAATACTTCAACCAAAGTAAACGCTAAAGATAAAAGAGACGGAATTTCAGGCTAAAATCTTACAAATTAAACATTCATAAGTTTATTTAACTTTTACAACATTCAGATGTTAAACATTTGAGGCTAAAATCTTACAAACATTTGCACGTTTATTTATGTGCTTACAACATTCTATGAACTGGATTGACAAGGATCCCTTGTCCCTTTATTGATTAAGAAAGCAATTCAGTCCAGTTGTAAACAAAAAGGACTTTAGTCCTACCCAGTGGGTGAGTTCGATCTTCCCACTGCGACTTGGAGGTTTACGGTTCGAATATTCCCCCTTCCCAGTCTAGACGACCATCATGGGCTGGAAGTTGTCTTTCTGAGCTTAAAAGTTTGTATTCCCCATCTAGTCAATCACGGGAGATAAAGTGACATAAACAAGGGAATAATTAAAACGATAGTCCCGACGATGTTGTCGGTGATAATGCCACAAATGGCAATTATGTAGGCCCATATCATAGAAAACATGGCAATTAGGAGCTCCAATTGAAAAGGAACTTCAACCAAGAGAGTGAAATGCAATTTAGTGCCCCAAAAAACGAGCTTTTGACCTATGTCAAGTGGTTTTGAAAAAAAATTCTCAAATAAGGGTTAGTTTGAAAATAATTTCTAAACTCAAATCCTTTTTAAAAACGTCAAACGGACTGATATTTTTAGCTTAAACACGTCAGTTGGTCTAACGTTTTTATCCTAAAAACGTTAGTCCATTTGACGTCTTTAACGTAACACAGTGGCCAGTTAAATCTTGAAAAAACGTCAATTGAACTGACGTGTTCATAAGAAACGTCAGACCAACTGACGCGTTCAAAAATGTCAAATTATTTTAACTTGTAAGCGTCAGTTGGTCTGATGCGTTCAATAGGTTTGAACTTCTAAAAAGGATACATCACTCCACCGATTTTTAGTCCAGCAACTAAAGTCCATTTAGTCCAGCAACTAAAGTCTTTCAACTAAAGTCCATTTGTTTGGGTAATTATCATAAGTGATCCCTAAATTTTTTCTCGGGTTTTAATGTAGTCCCTAAAATTTTAATTCTTTTAATTTAATCCATCAATTATCAATTTTATTTCAATTAAAGCATTCCATTAATTTTCATCGTCAGATCAACTGGAGATTAGATCAATTTGATTTATTTCAGCATTGATCAAACGATAAAAATAAATAAAAAGACTTAATTGTAACAAAATTGATAGTTGATGGACTAAAATAAGACAAGTGAAAGTTCATGGATTAAATTAAAATTAAAGATAAAATTCAGGACTAACTCTTATTTCCCTAATGTAATAGTCTTTGCCGTCTTGAACTAGAATACTTGGACAAATACTAGAGTCTTTGGCCTCTTCTTATATAGGAAGACGAGCAATGCCTAGAAGACTTGGACAAAGACAACAGTCTTTGTCAATAATAAGCCCAGCCAAACACGAAAAAAGAAAGAGAGTTCAGCGCTTGTAAATTTCTTTCCCCGGTCATCAAGGGCGATAGACCGCATTGATTTTCGGGTAAATAACATTTTTAGTCTTTGAAACATATCCGTTTTGTCAGTTTAGTTTTTATTGTATTAATTTAGTCAATTTGGTCCATCAAGTTTCAATTCGTGTTACTTTGGTCCCTAATAAGATAATTCGTAATTTTTTTACGAAAATGACCACATGTTATTCTTTCAGATGATGTCACATGACCAACACATAATCATTCTGTCAAAAACATAACAGTCTGTCTGTGTAGCAACCATTTAAACATGAATTGAATATTTTAGAGACAAAATTAATAAAATTGATATTTTAGGGATTAAATTGACAAAACGAGTATACTTTAAGGACAAAAAATGTTATTAACCCTTAATTTTATTTGTTGACCTAATCACTTTTTACCATTAAATTGATAGTGTGTCTATTATTAGTGTGTCATTTCAACATCATTAAAAATCACTATCAATTCAATTCCTATAATGCATTATATTAACAAATAAAATTAATAAATTAAGTTGAAATGACATTTTCCATTAGAAGACTAGGACAAAGATTCTTCATTGCCCTGGAGTACTCCTCGTTCTGGTGTAGGGGCCCATCACTTTATAGACGGTTGATTGAATAGTACAATAACGTGAAGCATACGGCTCTCATTTCGACAAATTTGAGCAAGTGGTGGGCTCACTGATATTTAGTCCTCCTAGTGGACCTGTGGCCTTTGAAGAGGTGGGGCCCATGTGGAAAAATATAATGTGTGTTGTGGTGTAGTAAAAGGGGAAACGAGGTGAGGGGCCATATGTTTTTCTTGTGAAGTGAGATGTGTGTGTCATGATTCATGATAAAGAAAGAGAATGGGTCTATAAAATGAGAAGAGGTGCTGTCTGAAAATAAAAAGAGAAGAAACCAGATTCAATAGACTATACACATATACACCAACAGGGAAGAAGGAGAAGAAGTGAGGCTCTGCAACTACTAAAGCTCAAGAGAGGTAATGATTTTATATATTGAGGTTGGAAAAAAGTGGTGTTGAAGGTGAATAATTTACTATTCCTTTTGGGATAATTTCTTATATTAAATATGTGGGTGTGTGTGAATATTTGGTATATCTATAATATAAAATAGGACAATCTTCAATAAATCTCATCCGACGGTCTCAAATTGACTCATTCAATGGTCACTAACATCTCTCTAAAAAATTTCACATTGCACTGTGCCTTCAGGCACGGATTACTCCTAGTATGTTATATATATGTTGATTAATCATAACTTGTGCCTGAAGACACGATATAGTATAAAATTTGAGCTCCCAAAATATTGATTCCACTATATTAAAATTTTTCAACATATATATACTATCGTTTTTAACATTTTTTCAATATGTTTGAAATAAAAATTATGTTAAATTAAAAATTAATTAAATATTAAATGATTGACATGTGATAAAAATGAGTGATGTGATATTTTTAAGAGGAAAAATATGTAAGGGATAAAAATTTAAGTTGTTATGTGTTTTATTATATAGATGTTTGAGGTTGGAATTAAATATTTTATAATTTTCAATTGTCAATGATGAGAATATGTGGGGTGACTTTATTCTATTATTTTAATATGCTTTGGAGATAAAGAGAGAATTTTGTATGTGTTGGGATTAAAATAATAGTATTGGTGTGTTTGTTAGAACCATGTCTTATGAGACGAGAATTGAGTTATCAGATTTGAATGGTAATAAGATTGGAGCGATATCAGTGTGATTAACATAGATATGTGCACATAGGGGTCAGTCATCAGACTAATGATGAAGAGCAATGTTAAGAGGTCCAGTTACCAGATTAGTGGTAATTAACAAACAATAAGATGGTTCTAGCTCTCGGGTTAAAGATAGAAAGTATATTTGAAATTAAGTGTGTTTAGGTGTGTGGGTTATAAATGTATTTTCATTTATAAGAGTATTTGTGAACATGAGATCATTTATGAATAAATGATTATTTGGGAACGGTTGGGGTACAATTTATTATACTAATGTATGTAACAAAGTTTATTTCTTGTATATAAACTATGAGACATATTTTCACACCCCCACTAAAGAAGGTTGTTACTCACGGGCCATCGTGCTCATAAAAATATTTAACATTTTCAGGTGAGGGTTAGGGTGAGGAGAAAGTTGTGATTAAGACAGGGGCTTAGAGGATGTGAAGTTTTACCCTACCGTGTGATTTCGAGATTAAGTGTCAATTTTGGTTTTGAAATTGTATTTAATTGTTTTGAGAATGATGTTATTTAAACTTTGAGTTTGTAAATGGTTTGGATGATATTTAGTTTATTCCTTTGATATTCATTAGGTATGTGAGCTGGATCACTTCATTTTTTTGTGTTGTGTTGTAATTTACATTTATTCTGCACATGGGATAGTTGATTGGTTAAGGTCTTGATAATTGGTTCATCGCCCACCTTACTTGTTTTGGGGTGGGGGTGTGACAATAACGAAGTCCAATGGTTTGTTTTCATACCTAATCTTCTCTAAGCAATAATTTCTTTCAGCTCGGCTAAAGCCTTTAGTTTTGCATGCAAGATCAAAAAATGGATAGTAAAGTACTGTTTGAAGCTGCTTGGGAAGGAAATGTTGAGGTTTTTGGCAAAATCCTTAAAGAAAATCCAAGTGTTGTTATTGACGTTGCACTTTCATCTCCAAGTGAGTCTCTTCTACATGTTGCAACGAAATCGGGGCAGGTTGATTTTGTACGCGAGCTTATAAATCACGATCATGAACTAGTCAAAGAATTAAATAAAGATGGATTTCGGGCTCTGGACATAGCTTCAATGATGGGGAACGTGGAATTGGTGAAGGAACTTGTGAAAAACGATCTTGGAATTTGTCGTCTGAAAGGCAAAGACCAAAGAACAGCTCTTCACTATGCTGCTATCAAGGGAAGAATTGAAGTTATAGATGAATTGCTTTCCACTTGCCCACAGGCTATTGGAGATACGATGGTTGGCGGGAAAACTGCCTTTCATCTCTCTGTGGAAAACAACCAGTTCGACGTTTTTAAGCTTTTGGTTAGCTGGCTCGAAAGGCTCAGCATGGAGGCCATCATAAATTCCTGTGATTGTGATGGGAACACTGTTTTACACCTTGCAGCCTCCAGAAAGCAAGTGGAAGTAAGTTTAAATCTATCAAACTTCCTTCACTCCCTTTTACGTACTATTTGCCTTTTCATGCTTGTTTTTCTATCGTTTATCACACTTGATATTGTTTGACATGAGTTAAACAAATTTTAACACGAGTACACGACACTACTCATTGACAACTTTAGTTATAGAGACCTTTTTATTATTTTCTTATTTATTTTCATACTTCTATGAAAGACTATGTAAAATGTTAATTGCAACTGTTTCTCTGATGCAGACCATAGAACTACTGCTCGATAACAATAACTCGATCAGTAAGATAGTGGAGGTGAATGCCATAAATGGGAAGGGTTTGACAGCCATGGATGTGGTGGATATAATAATAGAAAGTCCCAAGGATCTCCACCTGAGAGAAGTTCTTCAAATTGCGGGAGCACTTAGTGCTCCACATGTTAAAACTATCTCCACAACTTCTCTTCAACAGGCTGCAGAAACTCATGAACAAGCCAACAGTGGAGTACTTCGATTAAAATCTTCCAACGATTGGCTCAAATACTTGAAGTTTCATAAGAAAAGAGATTCACCAAGCAATGCACGTAATGAACTGCTAGTAGTGGCTGCTCTGATTGCCACAGTCACCTTTCAAGCAGGCGTGAGCCCTCCAAAAGGCATCGTGGAACTGTCATCAGACACCACATCTCACATAGCTCTTCCTCCATCAGGAGTGGTATATGTTCCGAATGCTGCTTTGAACACTGATCCTGTAACGTTTTTTTTTGTGTTTGCAAACACCTTGGGGCTTACTGCTTCACTCAGCATTATAACTTATATCACTGTTGGATTTCCATTTCAAAGGGAGCTTTTGATTGCTATGGTTTCTATGGTGTTTGCCTATGGATTTGCAATTGCCAGTATCACGAACTCAGGCCTTTTTTATGTCGTTCTTGGAGGTGCCTTCATTATAACATTCTTCCACAGGTGGGTGATTATATGGGGAAGAAATCTTTGGAAGCGTGGAAAGAGAAAGTTTCAGTAACTTGCAAACCATGATCGTGGCATGGACAACCTCTTCATATCCTATAGTGACGGGAGTTGCACTACTCGTCTTTTTATTTGTACTTTTTGTTCCTTAGTAAGTGAGAGGGTCCTTGCCAAAGTACCCACCCTTTCATGTGTGTTTTTTTCTTTTTCTTTTTCTTTTTTGGAAATAATTGATATGTATTTATAATTTATTGTTGAATATATAAAGTTGCCTTTGTAACCAATCCCTTATCGAATGAATAAGAAAGTTGGGTGGGTGTATAGAAGTTAGTGAAGTAAAGACATTTACTTTACAATAAAGGCTTTAATTTGCACCATGGCGCAGGGCGGTGACACCGTGATCTTTAATTATAATATTTATGATTAAATATTATAATTTTTAATATGGCACAATGACACCGTGATCTTTCCCTGCCTTTAATATCTCCTAAAGTCTGTGGCACAATTGTTAGATGGGTTAATCGGAGCTCGTAGAGCTTGATTTTTTAAATGAGCCTAAAAAATTATTTAAGTTCGACTTGTTTAGAAATCGAGTCGAGCCTGAGTAGTTCAACTATTTTACATATAAACGAGCCGAGCCTAAAAAATTGTTCAACCTTAATTCGTTTAGAACACGAGTCGAGCTCGAGCCGTGTCTAAAAAATTGTTCAACCTTTGCTCGTTTAGAGAACGAGTCGAGTTTTATCCAAAATGAGCCCGAGTAACTCGTCTCAATTAATACTCTTAGTTCTGGTGGTGCAGAGGCCCGTCAATTTATACCAACCAACTTGTAATACATTGGGCTATCCCACATCGGATAGCTTTGGGTGTGTGTGTGTGTTTATAAGCCTTCTGGGCACTTCTACTTTTAAGTAGAAGTGTTTAGTTGGTTAGTTCAAAAAAAATCAGAACGGCGCGTGTGTGCGTCCGGGCTGTCCCATGTGGGGGTCTGTTTCCTCCCCCCGTGTTCCTGTGCCTGGCCTAGCGGTTTCCACGGGTCATGGGCGTTCCGGGTGGACCTAGTCCAAGCGGGTTGTGGAGGACTGGGCTATCCCACATCGGATAGCTTTGGGTGTGTGTGTGTGTTTATAAGCCTTCTGGGCACTTCTACTTTTAAGTAGAAGTGTTTAGTTGGTTAGTTCAAAAAAAAAAAAAAAAACTTGTAATACATTGTCTTCTAAATTTTAAAAACAATTGATGTAAAATATAAAATGTCTTAACACAAAAAATATTTTATGATATTTCAAATAATTAATTTCTGAACAGCGACTCTATGATTACATGCATCGAAAGAAAATTAGTGAGAAAGTTAACTTGTAATTAACTAATTATAGACAAATTATTTTTTTTTACCTTTTTTGCTCTTATATTTTGTTTATGTTAAACAAAAAATATTTTTATTAAATAATTTATTCTGAAATTTTTTCAAATTTTGTATATTTGATTTTCAAATTTTTTTTTGTATCGACCACGTACGTCTAACTTTTTTTAGACCCTTCCAAATAATAAAAATCTCGTGAACTAAGTTAATTTAATAAGTTTCTTTAATCCCCTTACAATAGAAGACTTGGACAAAGATACTTCATTGCCTTGGAGTACTCCTGGTTCTGGTGTAGAGGCCCATCACTTTATAGTTTATACCAACCAACCTGTGGCCAATTTCCAATTGTGAGACGGTTGATTGAATTGTACAATAACGTGAAGCATACGACGCTCATTTTGACAAATTTGAGCAAGTGGTGGGCTCAATGATATTTAGTCCTCCTTGGACCTGTGGCCTTTGAAATATTTAGTCCTGCTAAGAAAAAATAAAGCTCCTAATAACCAAAGAAAGGTTTAACCTAGTTGATCACTCTTATTTTTTTATTTGAAATTCTCACTGTCACTCCCCTATTTTTTTTAAATAATCGGGGCGTGACAGAGTGGTATCAAAGCACGCAGCGGATATGTGCGCAAGTTATCCGTACTTATTTGACTCTCAAAGTTAGTAACCAATTTTGGGGATAAATTTTTTTTAAGGGGGTAGGTTGTAAAAAATAGTATAAAAATTAATCACTAACACGTTAATTAGAGCATTGATTATGATTCTATATTCTCAAGGTATATTTTTATCATTCGTATTTTTTTATCGTTGAACATATTGTTTCTTGTTGTATTGTATATTTTTCTTTTTTTTTAATATTTTTTCGTATTTAATATTTTTTAGGATGATCTGGAACGGACGGAAAGAATCAGAGTTGATATTTGAGGAATCAGAGATGGTTGAATTTTAACATAATTTTTATAAAGTTGAAATTGCAAGTTTTATTGGTCTTTTGGAGATCAAATTTGTGATTATAATTTTTATTGAGGTAATTTTTAAATAATCGGGGCGTGACAGAGTGGTATCAAAGCACGCAGCGGATATGTGCGCAAGTTATCCGTACTTATTTGACTCTCAAAGTTAGTAACCAATTTTGGGGATAAATTTTTTTTAAGGGGGTAGGTTGTAAAAAATAGTATAAAAATTAATCACTAACACGTTAATTAGAGCATTGATTATGATTCTATATTCTCAAGGTATATTTTTATCATTCGTATTTTTTTATCGTTGAACATATTGTTTCTTGTTGTATTGTATATTTTTCTTTTTTTTTAATATTTTTTCGTATTTAATATTTTTTAGGATGATCTGGAACGGACGGAAAGAATCAGAGTTGATATTTGAGGAATCAGAGATGGTTGAATTTTAACATAATTTTTATAAAGTTGAAATTGCAAGTTTTATTGGTCTTTTGGAGATCAAATTTGTGATTATAATTTTTATTGAGGTAATTAGAGTGTGCCCCCTGTATTTGGTAATTCAGACATTGAGCAATACTACATGAATTTAAAAAGTAGACTTGATAATTATAACCATTGATTTTATTGTAGGTCCCAGTATTTAATGGAATCCACTACCTATTCAATGGTTGTGATTATCAAATCTACTTTTTAAATACATATAGCATGACTCTTAGACATTATATTACTTTGACAATTCAAACAACCCTGTTACAGTGAATTATATAAGGCAGTCCTATGGTTTGTTTTGATTCATAATCTTCTCTAAGCAATAATTTCTTTTAGATCAGCTAAGGCCTCCTTTTAGTTTTGCCTGCCAGATCAAAAAATGAGTAGCAAAGAACTGTTTGATGCTGCTTGTACAGGAAATGTTGAGGTTCTCCACAAACTACTTGAAGCAAATCCACTTGTTCTCACTGATTTTGCACTATCATATCCAAGGGAGTCTCTTCTACATGTTGCAACTAAGGCTGGACAGCTTAATTTTGTACGCGAGCTTATAAATCACGATCATGAACTAGCCAAAGAATTAAGTATAGATGGATTTTGGCCTCTGGACATAGCTTCAATGATAGGGAACGTCGAGTTAGTGAAGGAACTTGTGAAAAATGATCCTGGAATTTGTCGTCTTAAAGGTAAAGACCAAATAACAACTCTTCACCATGCTGCTATGAAGGGAAGAATTCAAGTGATAGATGAATTGTTCTACACTTGCCCAGAGTGTATTGTAGATATCACGATTCACGGGGAAACTGCCCTTCATCTTGCCGTGGAAAGCAGCCAATTTGACGTCTTTCAGCTCTTGGTTAGATGGCTCGAAAGGATCAGCATGGAGACCATCATCAATTGGGGGGATTGCAACGAAAACACGGTTTTACACCTTGCAGCCTCTAGAAAGCAAGAAAATGTAGGTTCAATTTTTATCAAATCTTCATGGTTCCCTTTTCAATTTGCCTTTTGAATTTTGATGATTTTGTTGTTCTCTTTTTTGCATTATTTTGTTGTATTTGTGACAATTTTTTGTGGCCTGGCAATTTTCAATTTTGCTTTGACAATTTTTCATATGATTGTAAAGAGAAGCAGAGTTTACTCCTCTGTTATTCTTGCTAGTAACATATTGTACTAGTTCCCTTTTCTATGAATTGCAGAATTTCATTATCAGAATTGGTATGACAACAAAGACAGTTTGAATTTTGTCTTGTCGAATTTTAAATTTTAGGGTCATGATCTGTTAAAATTTTTGATGAATTAGATCACTATGGTGATAACCTTGAGGGAGTGTTCTCTCTTGGAGTCTGCCATCACCCTGGCCGCGCTGAGATGAGTAATGAAGAACAATATTGCGTCTATAGCAGAGGAAAACGCATCCACACTCCACAGAGACTAATTGTTTGACCTCTTGATTGAAAGAATTCGGAGATAATCAACAGTTATTAACTAGGCTAAACAGCGTTGGTTTCTCTTGCTCATTCTGATACACTAGAAATTATGTGATTCTCTTGGTTATTTTTACATGATATGACAACAATATATATATGATTTTGCATTACAATTGTTTCTCTCATGCAGACCATGGGATTTATGCTTAGCAACAACAATACTATCAGTGGGGTATTGGAAGTAAATGCTAAAAATCTGAAGGGTTTGACAGCAATGGATATACTGGATATAGTCATGGAAAGTCCCAAGGATCTACACCTGAAAGAAATCCTCCAACGTGCTGGGGCACTTGCTGCTCAACATGCAAATGCTGTCCCTGAAACTTCTGATCTTCAACATTTCTCAGGAACTGAACAAGCCCAGCATGAGCTTCAATCAAAAACTTCTAAAGATTGAACCTCAGGTTCAAAAAGATTCACCAACTGACGCACGTAATGCATTGCTAGTAGTGGCTGCACTGATTGCCACGGTCACCTTTCAAGCAGGTGTGAACCCTCCACTAGGCATCCTAAAATCAACTAACCAGTCAAATTCTGATTCCACAGCTCACAACCAACTAGGCCCACCTGCAGTACCGGAATTTACACCGGTAGAAAATGCTGGCATTGCCATAATCTCTGCAATTGTAGGCTCACATGCTACAACATTGTTGTTTTTGTTTGCAAATACGTTGGGGTTTACTGCATCACTGAGCATTATAATATACCTCACCGGTGGATTTCCTTTCCAAATGGAGCTCCTGATTTCTATATTTTCTATGATGTTTGCCTATGGATTTTTAGTTAGCAAGATCAGTAAAGAAGTCATCACCTATGTCCTTCAGGGGATTGCCTTCACTATACCATTCGTTCTGCGGTGGCTGCCTAGATGGGGAAGAAAAGTTTGGAAGTGTAGACGCAAACTTTCAATAATTCGCGGCAGACCATGATGGTGGCCTGGACAACATAATCTGAATATTTAGTACCATTTGGTAACGTTTTAGAGTCGAAAAGTATATCTAATTTCTATTTTGCAAAAGTGATGTAACTGCATTTTAGTACGGGAATTGTATTCTCTATATAGGTGGATTGTTTATGATTACATATCTAATTATGTTTCGAAGAAAATGGGACAATGTTTACAATTGTTATTCACTTGCTGCAACTTATGATGTTTTAATAGCACTCAATAGTTGTGGAATGTCCTTGTTCTTTACTATCATTTCCACATAACCCGAATTGCAGCCATGGGAGTGTGAAATCATCAGAAGGGGCCAAGAGTTGTTTGACAGTTTCCCAGCCAAACAATTGTGTTTGAAGAAAATTTGGTTGAATCCTTCATTTTGTTTGTTCCTTTTTACAAGTCAAGATAGAAATATGTGTTATATTTAGGGTAAATTTCATTGATATCCCTGGATTTAAGTTATATTTCATTGACACCCCCCTCTAGTTTTTAAAATATTACTGCTCTAAAGTAAAGAACACGAGAAACACCTAAATTTATTTTTTTTTTGTCAGGAAAATAATTAATTCTGCATTATATTAATCCAATTTGGTAAAATGACCCATCCCAAGCAAAAAAATTTAATCTGAGGACACTTTCCTCCCCAAAAAATATATATATATATAATTACAATGTCCCAAAGAAAAATTAAATCTATCAATAAATTCAAAAATTCAAATTAGAGGGAAAGAGTTAAGCCGTTTTGACTATTTATGTATTTGGATATGTTAAAATATAATATTTGGCTCGAAAATCTAATTCGATTGCTTAATCAATTAAAGACGAATTTTCAAAAATTCAGTTTTGATGATGTCTCGGAAATAATAGCCCAAGCCCAGCCTGGGATCTGACGATGGGATTTAAGAATTGGCTTGAGGAAACTAATTTAACGAAAACGGAAAACACGGAATGTAAGTGGTTCACCCTTTCCGATCGACTTGGGTTACATCCACTGTAATGGAGACTCCTACTCCTTGGTGCAGTATATTGATCTCAGATGATAATAGGTGAGTTACAGGCACTGAACTGTTACAAAATATTAATGTCTTTCTTCCGCGAATATCCGAGGATCGAGAGTGTAAAAACGGGGGAGAAGATCCAGAAGAAGATGATTCTTTCCCCTCCTTCTACTGTTCTATTTATATGATTCGTCTTCCTAGGGTTTCTTGCCATTTCTTCTATCTCTTTTCCCTGATCTTGTGGGGACCTTTCGTCCTTGCCCTACAAGCACTCCTGTCCGCCGGCGCTACTGTGCCCACGACTCCCTGGTTTGTTAAGCACCACCTCCTTCTGCCTTTTGTAAGGTGTAACTCTGATGTATCAGAGATGGTCCCCCCTGTCCCTGGAACACATGGAGCAACAGGGTTCACTTTAGGTCAAGGGTGCGGATTTGGACCAGGGCCGGACTGCTGGTTCTTTGGACCCTTCGGGCTTTGGTCCCTTGGACCTCTGCTTTCGATGTGGGCTGGTTGGGGGTATTTTCTTTGGGCTCTCAGGGTGTATTAGGCTCTGCAGCCATGGCGGTCCATGCCTAGAATTCTATCCTTATCAAGTTTCATCATATAATTATGTGTGTGTGTATTTGAATTGTACCATCTCTTATCGACCAAGTTGGAGCCAGGAATGATATCCTGGGTAGACACTTTAAGTGCACTATGGGTAGTTTGTGTCTGAAGGCACAGTGTAACGTACGTGAGAAGTGATGGATTTGTGGAAGGGAGAATTCAATATGAATGGTTTTGAGAGAGATGTTGGTGACCGCTATATGAGTTTATTTGAGACCGTTGGATGCGCTTATTAAAGTCTTTCATGTTTGATATTATGGATGTTCTAATTAATTTTCCCATAAAAATAAGCTAATACATATTTATATTTATTTACATAGAATAGTAGAAAATAAAGATTAGTTATAAACCAATTGCAAAACAAATTTATAAATGGGAACATAAAAAATTAAAAATATGCAAATTAACGTCAATTACAAAAATCTTAACGTAATAAATATCATTAAATATGTAATTATTGGCAATCATAACTCATATCATCAAAAAAAGTATTTGATATTTTTTTAGGGTAAATATAAGCTATTGAGGACAATATTGAATTTAAGTTGGGGGGTGTGGATGTATTTTGTGTTGTGACAATTTCTAGTTTATTGCTAAATTCGGTGACTTGAGTCAGTTGACACTTGATTCTTGTCTAGGTTTGAAAACTAAGTCTACAATCATTACTGTATGAATTTAAAGTATGTAAAAACTTGCTACAACTTTAAATATATAAACCTAAGCGCAAGTAGTGCAACGTAATATAGACTCGGAAGACCGAGGTCGAACCCTCAGGGAATTGTGAAAACACTAGAAACCACATAAATTATGTAACAAACTTGTAAAGATGTTTTGTTTCAAAAGAGTGTTTGAATTAACAAAACCGAGTAAAGTGACTAAAATAGTATAAAAAAAAATATTAAAGCGTCAGGTACACCCTCTCAAATCCATACAGTAATGATTAAAGACTTAGTTTTCAATGAGATTGCTGACATCCTCGCCTTGGACACTCGACAGACTCCTCACGTTTGTCGTTGAGTTTTTATTTTAATTGATGTTTTTTGTTATTTTGTATTGTGGGGATTCCCCACTTTTTATTTATTTTTCATGCTTTTGGTGATGAGTCACCACCAAACTTTTGCTTTGACTTTCTTCCACTTCTGGAGGCTTGGCTCTATATCTTTCTCCCTTGTACTTTTTTCCTTTTAGTTATATATACAGGTAGGGGTCCTGCCAAACCCCTCACCCACACTGGGTGGCTTTGAAGAAAAAAAAAAAAAAACTTAGACAAGAATCAAGTGTCAACTGACTCAAGTCACCGAATTTAGCAATAAAAACTACAAAACACCTTTGTTTATAACCAAAAGCTTATCCAGAAAAATCAATGAATTGGTTGCTGATTGTAAATATTTATTAAGAACCAAAAGTTATTTGTCTTGCAGAGAAATTCAAGAAATCAAGGTATAAGACACAATGACTCAAGAATCTTTACAGAGCAAACTTTACTAAGAATTAAAAGTTAAATTAATAAAATATCACATACCATTAAACCCATAAGTCAATAACAATACCATACTTCATTGAGAGGATCTCCCCTAGCGCTAGATAAACCTCTTAGTCAGACATGACAATAGTAAACCAAAGAAAAATAAATAAAAATACTAAAGCCAAGATACTCTCTACACAGTCATCCTCTCCTATATATAGCATGATTTTAGACAAGATCTAATTACAATATAACTCCTTTGTTGGTGTTGGCACTCTAGCAACATGCGTCCGGACGCATGCTTTCAACCGTTTGGACGCGATTGGCAGTATGTTCCAACTCTTTAAGCATCTCAGCCTTCACCTTCTGTCACTTTCGTCTGAACGCAAAGCATATCACCATCCAGAAGCGCATTCCAGAAAGCTCCTCCTCAACTATGCTTCTCACTTCACTTTATTTCTTCCAATTTTCAATCATTTTCTTGCAAAATAAACACAATTCTTCAATTATTAACATAACATCAATTCTTTAATAAATTATCATACTTACCAACTTTTTCCAATCATATAATTAGTCTTTTCCATCAATTAATTACATTATGAGACCATAATCATACAAAAACTTGCTACAACTTTAAATATGTAAATTCAAGCGTAGGTTGTGCAAAGTAATATAGACTCGGAAGACCGAGGTCGAACCCTCAGGGAATTGTGAAAACACTAGAAACCACACTAAATTATGTAACAAACTTGTGAATATGTGAGTGTTTGAATTAATAAAACCGAGTAAAGTGATTAAAACAGTATAAAAAAAATACTAGAGCGTCAAGTACACCCTCTCAAATCCATATAGTAATGATTAAAGACTTAATTTTTAAACCTAGACAAAAATCAAGTGTCAACTGACTTAAGTCACCGAATTTAGCAATAAAAATGAGAAAACACCTCTGTTTATAACCAAAAGTTTATCCAGAAAAATCAATGAACTGGTTGCTGATTGTAAGTATTTACTGTGCCCGGAGTCTACAATAAATCAAACTTTCCTAACAATCGGATTCATGATTTACCCGAGTAATCCTCCAGTTATATTATTATGCAGGGAAATTCAAGAAATTAACGTATAAGACACAATGACTCAAGAATCTTTACAGAGCAAAAACATTACTAAGAATCAAAAGTTAAAATAAAAATATATCACATATCATTAAACCCATAAGTCAATAACTATACCATACTTCATTGAGAGGATCTCCCATAACCCTAACTAAACCTCTTAGCCAGACATGACAACAGTAAACCAAAGGAAAATAAATAAAAATACTAAAGCAAAGGTACTCTCTACACAACCATTCTCTCCTATATATAGCATGATTTTAGACAAGATCTAATTACAATATAACTCCTTTGCTGGCGTTGGCACTCTAGCAACACGCGTTCAGACGCGTGTTTTCGACCTTCCGGACGCGATTGACAGTATGTTTCAACTCTTCAAGCATCTCAACCTTCACCTTCTGTCACTTCCGTCCGGACTCAAAGCATTCCACCGTCCGGACACGCATTCCAGAAAGTTCCTCCTCAAATATGCTTCTCATTTCACTTTATTTCCTCTAATTTTTAGTCATTTTCCTGCAAAATAAACACAATTCACCATTACTAACATAGCATCAATTCTTTAATAAATTATTACACTTATCAACTTTTTTCAACCAAATTATTAGTCTTTTTCATCAATTAATTACATTATGAGACCATAATCAAGGAACGTGAAATTGGTGAAGAAATTTGTGAAAAACAATCATGAAATTTGTTGCCTGAAAGGTAAAGACCAAAGAACAGCTCTTCACTACGCTGCTATGAAGGGAAGAATTGAAGTGATGGATGTATTGCTCTCTACTTGCCCGAAATCTATTGTAGATACCATGGTTGACGGGAAAATTGCCCGTCATCTCTCTGTGGAAAACAACCAATTCGACGCCTTTAGGCTCTTGGTTAGCTGGCTCAAAAGACTAAACATGGAGGCCATCATAAATTCTGTTGATTGCGATGGGAACACTATTTTTCACCTTGCAGCCTCCAGAAAGCAAGTGGATGTAAGTTCAAATCTATCAAACTTCCTTCACTCCCTTTTTCGCTTGATTTGCCTTTTCATGCTTGTTTTTTTATCGTTACCACACTTGATATTTTTTGACACGAGTTAAACAAATTTTAACACGACACAACTCATTGACAACTTTATTTATAGAGCCGTTTTAATTATTTCCTTATTTAGCTTTCATCTTCTATGAAAGACTATATATCATGTTAATTGCAACTGTTTCTCTGATGCAGACCGTAGAACTACTACTCGATAACAATAACACAATCAGTAAGATAGTGGAGGTGAATGCCATAAATTTGAAGGGTTTGACAGCAATGGATGTGGTGGATATAGTAATAGAAAGTCCCAAGGATCTCCACCTGAGAGAAATACTTCAAATTGCCGGAGCACTTAGTGCTCTACATGCTAATACTGTCTCCAAAACTTGTCTTCAACATCCTGCAAAAACTGAACAAGCCAACAATGGAGTACTTCAGTCAAAATCTTCCAAGGATTGGCTCAAATACTTCAAGTTTCAAAAAGAAAGAGATTCACCAAGCGAACGTAATGCACTGCTAGTAGTGGCTGCTTTGATTGCCACGGTCACCTTTCAAGCAGGCGTGAACCCTCCGAGTGGCATCTTAGAACTGGAATCAGACACCTCATCAGGGGATCCTAGCACACCTTCAGCAGTTTTGGTCTCGAATTTCGAAACATTATCTTTCGTGTTTGCAAATACCTTGGGGCTTACTGCTTCACTCAGCATCATAACTTATCTCACTGTTGGATTTCCATTTCTAAAGGAGGTTTTTTTAAAGTATTTTCAGTTTGTTCACCTTCTTTTCTAAAGTTTACATTTTATATTTCTTAATTTGATTTGTTTACACTTTGCACCACAACATGATGGTGGTGAACAAACTTCCCAAGAATTTTTTTTTCAGGTTTTTTCTTTTTTGTCTAGGCTTACGCCGGTTACTCCCTCGAACTCAACGGTTGGCTACCGTTGCTTCAGTTGGTCTAGAGAATGTCCCTAAAGGGACAAGAGTGACTAATCCTTAAAAGGTTTGAGAAATGATAGAACTTGAGACCTCACCATCAAAGGACAGGTCTTGGCCACCAAGTTTTTTGTTTTTTGTTTTTTTCTCTTTTTAGCTTGAATGGCTTTTGGTTTGTCATATCATTTGATTTATTGTAATTTCTTGATTTTTTTTTTAAATTATTAGGGTTCTTGCCAAACACTACATTTTCAAGTGAATGAACTGTATGTCTTGATAATTAATTTTCTTCAATTCAATTATTTATTGAGCAATATTACATGGACATAATTTATTGACTTAGTATGTTGATCTAATCACTTATAATCATTGGATTAATAGTGGGATTAGTATTTGTTTCAATTTATCAATGTGTGATCCAATTATAATTCCTTCCGAATTTTATGTAAATAGATAATGTAATTTAGTGATTCTTTGATATGAATTAAATTCATTTGTAGATTAAGTAATCGAATAGAATTGAATATTAAATTTGGTTGAACCTCATAAATGCCCTAATGGCATTTGTCTTAAATTATCACTTGAACTTTCAATTATTTTAATTTGTTCTTTAAATTATGTAATTTGTTTTAATTCGACTAAGATTCATCGACAATTGAAATAGATTTCGTTAAAATTAACTGTTAGTTTGTTTCATTTAATGGTGAATCTTAATGAAATGAATTGATTGAAATAAATTATACAGTTTAGGAAATAATTAGGACCCTAATAAGATTTGTTTTAAATTTTTTCTTGAAATTTTGCAATAATGAATTTGGGCACCCAGCTCACATGAATGATCACATTTTTTTTGGGTATCGAAGAATCGTCCTAACCACGAGTTCTTTGGAGTCTGAGTTTCATCAAAGTTCCCATTAGTCAATAGCTTTCAAGATGAGCATTAGATCCCCTTTGACTTTGTGGAAAATTTTTGACTGTTTTTGTTTTTTATTTTTTAGTGTAACGGTCAAGAGTGTTCAAGCTAGCTTATGAATATCTCGATTAATTCTTTCTTCGGTCCGGTCAAAAGTAGACCATCCATGTCAAGACTAAGATATTCAGGAGGGATAATCCCCTAAAATTCAAACTCACAAGTCATAACGTCTTAATTTATAGTTTGTCTTTTATTATCACTTGAACTATTTCTTGAAATTTTTACGGTTTCTTTCAATTCCATCACTCATTGATATTCTTGTCATTGTTAAACAATCAAGAGAAATACAAGAAAGAAGAGGAGGAAGAAGAGTCTAGGGTTTTATTGATACTGCATAATTCTATTGAATACCAAAAAGTAGTTTAACCTAAATACATAGAGACTATATATAGTCTAAACAAAAGACTAGGAATAAAAGACTATTCTATCCTTAATAAACAAAATAGCTAGCCCTATACTATATTTCTTAACATCTCCCCTCAAACTCACGATGCGGCAGCTACAAGCATCGAGAGTTTGCCAAGTAGAAAACGAAAACGAGAAATAGAATGCGACTTGGTAAAGAAATATGCAATCTGCAAAGAAGAAGAAACAAAGGACAAAGTAATGGTGCCATGCTTGAGATGATGACGAGTAAGGTGACAATCGATCTCAATGTGCTTAGTTCGTTCATGAAAAATCGAGTTGTGAGCAATCTGAATAGAACTCTGGTTGTCACAATACATTGGAGTGGGATGAGAAATGGAAACTCCCATATCTGCAAGTAACCAACGTAACCAAACAATCTCTTTGGTAGTAGATGCCATAGCACGATATTCTGCTTCGGTTGAAGATTGAGAAACAATAGATTGTTTCTTGCTCTTTCAAGAAATAAGAGAATCACCCAAAAAGATACAGAAACCAGTAACAGACTTGCGATCTGTAAGATCACTGCCATGATCAGCATCAGAGTATGCACGCAGCTCCAAGGAGGAGGTGGATGGAAGTAAAAGACTCTGAAAGACTGTACCCCGAAGATACCGCAAAATACGAAGAACAGCTGCCCAATGAACTGTAGTAGGAGAAGCAACAAACTGATTAACAACATGAACAGCATATGCAATATCTGGACGAGTAATAGTGAGATATACCAAGCTCCCAACAATAGTACGGTATAAAGTAGGATCTGACAAAAGTAAACCATCAGAAGAAGAATACTTTGCGTTAACCTCAATGGGAGTATCTACAGTTTTATTATCAGTAAGTCTAGCCCGCTCAAGAATATCTGCAACATATTTCGACTGAGAAAGAAGATAACATCTGGGTGAGTGGGTACCTCAATACCCAAGAAATATCGTAAAGAACCCAAATCCTTCATTTCAAACTGTCTAGCTAACTCTGTCTTCAAAACTGAAATACCATCAATATCATCACCAGTAATAATCATGTCATCAACATATAAAGACAGAATGATACGACCTGCATCAGTGCACTTAACAAAAAGAGCAGAATCATGACTACTAGAAGCAAATCCAAGAGAAGAGATCACAACAGAAAATTTCTCAAACCAAGCACGAGGTGCTTGTTTGAGACCATATAATGCTTTCTTGAGCTTGCAAACATACCCATAATCATGTGAAACACCAGGAGGGGGAGCCATATAAACTTCTTCTTGAAGATCTCCATTCAAGAAGACATTTTTAACATCAAGTTGAGAGATATGCCACTGACGAACCGAAGCAACTGCAATAAGTGTACGAATAGTAGTCATCTTTGCAACAGGAGAAAATGTCTCCTCATAATCCATACCATACTGTTGAGAGTACCCTTTTGCAACCAACCTAACTTTGTATCGCTCAACAGATCCATCAGAATTAGTCTTGATCTTATACACCCAACGACAACCAACAACACTCTTACCAGGAGGTAGAGGAACCAAATCCCAAGTATCTGTCTTATGCAAAGCAGAAAGTTCCTCATTCATAGCTTGCTGTCAAAGAGGATCAAGAATTGCCTCTTTATAGGAAGAGGGCTCAGAGAGACAATGAATGGAAGCTAAAAAGGAAGTAAAAGATGAAGAATAACAAGAATAAGTAAAATCTGGTAACTTTGTGGACTTACGAATGCGTGTAGATTGACGTAGAGGTGGATCCACAATCTCAGACGGAGCTTGAGGGACCATAGAAGAAGAGGGAGTTTCAGTTGTGCTAGAGGGTAGAGTGTCAGTACCTGCAGAATGATCAGAAAAAGGATCTATACGAATAAGATCAGATCTAGTCAAGCTATGAGTAGTGGATGGAATAGAAAAGAACGGTATATGCTCGAGAAAAACAACATGGCGAGACACATAAAGTTTCTGAGTTATTGGATCAAAACAACGATACCCCTTTTTACCTGCACCATAAGCAAGAAAGACACAAATAGCAGACCGAGAGGACAGCTTGTTGCGTTCTACATGAGGACGAAGAACGAAACAAGTACAACCAAAAATTCTAAAGGAAGAATAATCAGGGGCATACCCATACAACTTTTCGAAAGGAGAAACACCTGAAATATGAGAAGATGAAATTGTATTAATCAAAGCTACAGCAGTAAGAACAGCTTCACCCCAAAACACACTAGGAACAGAGGCAGACAACAAGAGAGAACGAGCAGTTTCAACAATGTGCCTATGTTTTCTTTCAGTAACACCATTTTGCTCAGGAGTATCTGTACACGAAGTTTGGTAAATAGTTCCATCTAAGGCAAGCAACTCACAAAATTCATTAGAAGTGTATTCCCCACCCAAATCACACCTAAAACATTTGATAACAGCAGAATGTTGAGTTTTGACAAGAGCTCGAAAGGCAGTATATATCCCAAAGAATTCAGAACGATGTTTCATTAAATAAATCCAACAATAACGAGTATGATCATCAATAAAAGAAACATAATATCGAGACCCTCCTTTTGTGGCAACAGGAGAAGGTCCCCATACATCAGAATGAATCAAATCAAATGGAGAAGAAGAAACGGAAATACTTCGATTAAAAGGTAAAGCAGAAAATTTTGCCAGTTTACATCCACTACAATCAGAAATATCACAAGCTTGCAAATTTCCTAAGGCCCCTGTGGATGCCAAAAATCTCAAACGAGAAGACGAAACATGACCTAGACGAAAATGCCATAAATAAAAACTAGAAGAAGAAGAACTCAAACGAAAAGAAGATAAATCAACACTAGGAGCAGCAGCAGCAGCAGCAACTGACACTTTTAACTCATCCAAAATATATAGTCCCCCCTTCCTACGGCCTGTCCCAATCAGCTTCTGAGACTGCAGATCCTGCACATAACAGGAAGAAGAGGAAAATGTGACTAAATTACCAGAATCACATAACTGACCAACAGAAGCAAGATTTAATGTGAGTTTCGGAATATGATAAACATTAGGGAGAGACAAGTGAGGTGTGACAACAGAGCCAACACCTGCTAAAGGCATAGGAGTTCCATCAGCAGTCATAACAGGAATAGAAGAAGAAGGCATAACAGAAGCAAAAGATGAAGAATCTGGAGACATATGATGTGAAGCACCAGAATCCAAGACCCATACAGAATGTGACATACCTGAAGAACTATGAGGCAACTGACATACGGAAGAGGAAGCAGACATAGCTTGTGGTTGTAAGGAGAGAAACTTCTGAAATTGTTCAGCCAAAGTACTAGGATCGATGAAAGGATCTGATGAAACTACTGCTGCAGTATTAGATTGTGGTGGTCTGTAATCCTGAGGTGGTCTATGAGCGTTAGATTGTGATTGGTTGCCAGACTTCCAAGCTTGAGATTGCTGCTGCGATTGATTCTGTTGTCTCAACTTCTTAGGACATTGAGCCTTCCAATGACCTTTTTGCTTATAGAAACTGCACTCGTCGAAGGCAACCCTTGTGTAAGGCTTATTCTGATTATTAGAGAATGGCTTAGGAGGTACTGCTAACACAGAAGGATTAGAAGTAGAAAGAATTCCCTTTTCAGAATAAGACTTAAGACGTATTTCTTCAGCCAATAACTCACTGACAACTGAGTCAACAGAAGGAAGTGGAGAACGATGCAAAATTGAACCTCTAAGTCCTTCAAAATCACTGCGAAGTGCCGTTAAAAACTGTACCAATCGTTGCTGCTCTCTGCGATCAATATAGGCACCACATGCCTTTAATTCTGCCGATTCTGTAAGAGCCAATTGATCCCAAAGATCTGTCATAGCAGAATAAAACTGCTGAATACTCATATTCTGCTGCTGAAGAGCTCGTATGTCATTCTCCAATTGATATTGCTTTGCAAAATTTGATTGAGTGAATAACATTTGCAGATGATCCCAAACCTCCTTTGCTGTCTCATACTTCGCCAACTGTGTACCAATAGAATGCTCAACAGAATTGTTAATCCAAGTAATAATTTTCGCATTGTTTGCTTCCCAGGTATCTATCAAATCAGCATAACCATCATCAGTGCTCTTAGGTTTCACAGAAGTTCCACTAACATATCCCCATATCTTTTTACCTTTAAGAAAATTTCTCATCACATAACTCCAATACGAATAGTTCTTTCCATCCAACCTCACACTCACAGACTGAAGCGAATCATCTCTTTCAGTAGCCATAATCAAATAACAAATAAAAACAGATCGAAATACCAGATCGCAAAACCAGATCGAAATACCAGTGTACAGTCACGGAATATCAGATTACAAAACCGAAACGAAGTACCTTCTTAAAAAAAACAGGTCGTCTGAAACGAAGTACCTCCAAACGGCCGTCTGAAAGTTGTGTTTGAGATTAAATCTCGTCCCATGAAACTTAGCTCTGATACCATGTTAAACAATCAAGAGAAATACAATAAAGAAGAGGAGGAAGAAGAGTCTAGGGTTTTATTGATACTGCATAATTCTATTGAATACCAAAAAGTAGTTTAACCTAAATACATAGAGACTATATATAGTCTAAACAAAAGACTAGGAATAAAAGACTATTCTATCCTTAATAAACAAAATAGCTAGCCCTATACTATATTTCTTAACAGTCATCAGAGTTAACTTCTAATGTTTGAACTTCGTCAATAATAAAATCAATGAAATTTTAAAAGAAGAAAATGTATAGATTAAAAACAAAAAATGTGGCATCGATAATTAGCTTTTTGACACTGTAGTCTAACATCCTGAACTTGAAGACATGCATTCTTACTTTCAACGGCAGGGTTAGTGGTGTTAATCGAGACGAGTTACTCAGATTCGGTTTGAGCTCGGTTTTGTCAAAGTTTAATGTTGTCGGCGTCCGTTATGATGTTAAAATAAGAGATTGTATAACGGGAATCCCCGATTGTTTCCAACAGTAGACGACGAAAATAAAAACATCTTTTCATTTATTTAAATTCTAATGATAAAAGAAACGGAATTTCAGGCTAAAATCTTACAAATTAAACATTCATAAGTTTATTTAACTTTTACAACATTCAGATGTTAAACATTTGAGGCTAAAATCTTACAAACATTTGCACGTTTATTTATGTGCTTACAACATTCTATGAACTGGATTGACAAGGATCCCTTGTCCCTTTATTGATTAAGAAAGCAATTCAGTCCAGTTATAAACAGATAGGACTTAAGTCCTGCCCAGTGGGTGAGTTCGATCTTTCCATTGCGACTTGGAGGTTTACGGTTCGAATATTCCCCCTCCCCAGTCTAGACGACCATCATGGGCTGCTGCTGGTCACTGGAAGTTTTGTCTTTCTGAGCTTAAAATTTTTTATTCCCCATCTAATCACCCACGGGAGATAAAGTGACATAAACAAGGGAATAATTAAAACGATAGTCCCGACGATGTTGTCGGTGATAATGCCACAAATGGCAACTATGTAGGCCAGCATCATAGAAAACATGGCAATCAGGAGCTCCGATTGAAAAGGAACTTCAACCATGTGAGTGAAATGCATTATAATGCTTAGTGCCCCAAAAAACCCCAAGGAGTTTGGAAAAAAAAATAATAAATAAAACCTGTCGGACCCAGCAGAGGGTGCATGACTTGGTGCCGGTGAAGGCGAAGAAGCTGTTGCGTTATCTGAACTTTCTTTGTTGTTTGATTTCAGGGAGCCATTTGGAGGGTTAACAGCAGCTTGAAACGTGACCGTGGCGAACAGTGCAGCCAATACGAGAAGCTCATTACGCGTGTTGCTTAGTTTTTTTTGCTCTTGAAGCAAAAAGAATCTAATCCATTTTTTGAATGGTTGCTTATGGTCGGTTTGTTGATCAGGTTCTGCAACCTGTTGAAGAGGAGTTGGGGAGACAGCATTGGCATGTCGAGCACCAAGTCCCCCGGCACGTTGAAGGATTTCTTTCAGGTGGAGATCCTTGGGACTTTCCATGACTATATCCACCACATCCATTGCTGTCAAACCCTTCAAATTTGTGGCATTCACTTCCACAATGTTGCTGATAGGATTGTTGCTATTAAGCACTAGTTCTATGGTCTGCATCAGAAAAAAAAAAGAAATTGTATCATGTTATTCTGTAAGCACATATTACTGTCATTCCATCGAAAAACAACCACCACCGAGACATATATACTTACAAGTCATAGTCTCTCAAGGATACGGAGAAATTCACCAAAAAGCCAACTAGTTTCAATATGTTACAAGAAACGAGCAAAAGGCTCTGCTGTTCTTGTGGTCATATGAAAATAACAGTTCCCACAAGGGAAAATAGTCACAAACATGATAAAATAATGAAAAAGAGAACATCAAAAGCCCGAAAAAGGGGGATTCAAGGAAGTGTGTGATAGGCTTGAACTTACTTCCACTTGCTTTCTAGAGGCTGCAAGGTGTAAAACTGTGTTTTGGTTGCTATCTCTCCTATTAATGATGCTCTCAATGCTGTGACTTTCGAGCCAGTTAACCAAGAACTGAAAGGCCTCGAATTGGTTGGTTTCCACAGCAAGATGAAGGGCAGTTTCCCCGTGAATTGTGGCATCTTCAATACACTCTGGGCAAGTTTTGAGCAATTCATCTATCACTTGAGTCTTTCCCTTCATAGCAGCATGGTGAAGAGCTGTTCTTTGGTCTTTGCCTTTGAGACGACAAATTCCAAGATCATTTTTCACAAGTTCCTTCACCAACTCGACATTGCCCATCATTGAAGCTATGTCCAGAGCTCGAAATCCATCTTGACTTAATTCTTTGACTAGTTCATGATTGTAATTTTTAAGCTCGCGTACAAAATAAAGCTGCCTAGCCTTAGTTGCAACATGTAGAAGAGACTCTCTTGGATATGATATTGCAACATCAGTGAGAATAAGTGGATTTTCTTCAAGTAGTTTGTGGAGAACCTCAACATTTCCTGTACAAGCAGCTTCAAACACTTCTTTGCTACTCATTTTTTGATCAAGCATATAAAGAAAAAGGCCTTACACATTCAATGTAGCAGGGAGCTTGGATGGTCAAAAGTAATGTTATAATACATAAGTAAGCACCTGATGCTTCATTTGCCAAAAAAAGTGAAGACTAGTGTGTTATAAGTTAGCGCTCTGGATCTTTAATGTTGTCCCATGCGTGTGATGAAGTTGATTGTGCTTAACCCAAAGTATACAATATTTTATTAAACAATTCCGGATCAAAACTTGCAAATAATGAAACAAAAAAAAACAAAAAAATCATGGAATACATAATGTATCAAAACAAAATCATGGACAATAACCAAACACTAGGAGAATTTCTATCTATTCAAAAAAATAAAATAAGATTATTACGATAGTTAGAAACCAAGTATCCGCATTTACTATAAATGAGATACTCATTTCCACGTAAGAATATTGTCATTCAAAAAGATCTAAGCTTGGGTCTAAGTTCAAGTAAGAATATCTATTCTCCCCTTTTGCTCCAAAAAAAAAATAAAAAAATCTTATTCTCTCTGTCTATACCTTCCTTAAACAGGGAGCAAATTTTTTGAATGTGTTTCACTCAGCTTCCTTTCTTTACTCTTCTCCTACCACACAAACAAGCACAAGAATCAGATACAAACCTTCAAATTAATGTTTCAAAAGCTTGTGATGAGTAGGTATATTAATGGATCGATTTTTAAATCCAAATTGACTTGAATTCAAATTCGATTGGTTGGACATGAAATATTTTTGGAAAAATTTCAACCACACCTCTTATAGTTTATCATATCTTCAAAGACACATCCTCTATTATTAAAGACATCACTGACACCCCTTGTAGTTTATATTTTAACATCACTGATATCCCTTGCCATTAAAGCACCATATATAACAAAAATAAATTATCAAAAATACCAAAATTGCTCCTACATAAACCCTAAACAACCTTTCTACATACAATTCGATTAAAATTCGAACCGATTAATTTTTTTTTCTACATATTAAAATTTAAATCGATTAAAATTTGATTCATGCTGATTAAAATAAATTTATTTTTTTTACGTACTAAAATTTGAGCCTATTAAAAGTCTTTTTTGACATATTAAAATTTGATTCAATTTGAGCTCTACTTGAGTTGTTAGCTCCGATTAAAATTTGATTCGAGTCAATTAAAATTTATATTTTTTTATTTATTAAAATTCGATTTAAGTTGATTAAAATTTTTGAGTTAATTAAAATTTATATTTTTTTTATATCAAAATTTGGGCCGATTAAAATTTAATGCGAGTTGATTAAAATTTGATTTGCATCTCGAATAAATTTTTAATCTGGTCAAATTTTAATACGTAAAAAAATATAATTTTTAATCGATTCAAATTTTAATACATAAAAAAAAAAATTAACTAACTCGAATCGAATTTTAATCGGTCTAAATTTTAATACATAAAAAAATTTTAAAAATAGAGGGGGTCTCATTGAAGATATGTCTATCTAGAGGGAGTGTGAATGAAGTTTTTTCTAAAATATAGCATTGGTAATTTAGTAAAATTATATTATAATTAACACCTTTAATCTGACAGGAGGTGTCAGTAAATATTTAAAAAATAGAAGGCTATCCTTGAAGATATGATAAACTATAAGGGATGTGACTGAAATTTTCTCAATATTTTTTGATTGATTATCCAAATCTGAATATGTTATATCATACTTCAAGAATTTTGATTTGGATTTATTAATGTCTGATCTGATTATAATCTCATCTGAATTTTATATAAATAGACAATATAATTTAGTGATTATTTGATAAAATTGATTTAGAATTCATGTGTTGATTACGTAATCGAATATGGTCGAATATATCGTATTGTATATTTGACTTTTAATGGATTCGAATGTAGACCATGAAAATTGAATCAGCCTGATAATTGAAACGGATTCAGATCGAAAGTTTTCAACTTGGATTTAGATTTAACATGACTAATAGGCCCAGTGGTGGGCATATAGTGGCTGCATTGACGTGAGGAAGTAACCCAATGATAAGTACTCACTTTCGTCCACAAACTATTACGGGTTACAACCTCATTCCCTTTTCCCTTCTCGTTCCCCTCCCCCAACCCAAAAAATAAAACAAACAAACATAGTGGCTGCATCAAAGCTTCATACTCAACTTTCAATCAGTCTCGAACCCTCCTACTGGCTTGTCGAAATTAAGTAGACAATGTAATTCTCCGATGGGCTTACCAGAATTAACCAACCCAATGGCGTTTCTGGGACAAAACTTGACAATTGATAGTAGATCGTAAATTTTTATGAATTGAAGTGAAATCTATGTATAAGTATGTCCCGTACGGAAGAAGAAACAAGATACAAAAGTATACGTGGTTTCATATACTGCGCCTCATGATTTGGCTCCCACGCTCAGACACTGGCGGATCTTCAATGGGGTAGCTGCCCCCACTGGAATTTTTAAAAAACTTGGGACTTTGATAAAATTTTGAAAATTTTAAAAATTTCTGAATCCTGTCCCCTCTAAAATTTTGAAAAAATATAGTGTGTGTTAGTGTAATTTTAAAACCATCAAAACATAATTTTGGTAGCCTTATTTTCCACGTCCTTCATCTTCGACTCTTCGTTTGAACTTCGATTCCCAGTCTCTGTCATTTCGTTTTCTTATTTAGATAAATTTGATAAACTAATTTTAGTCTTCACGATTCTAAATATGACCAACAAAATCGACACATAATTAGTGGAGGTTTATCCTTAACGAAGTTGAGTGATAAATAGGTGAATTTATTAGTCCCTTCAAATAACTAATTCGATACTAATTCCAAATAAATACCACACGAACTTGATAAACATATGTTATACACGATACATTATAAACATCGCTTCTTTTGAATTTTTCTCTTTAGGGTATCTCATTTCTCTTCTTATCTCTTTTTTGTCTTCCTTCTCTTCAGCCTTTTTGACTTTGTTTTCAAATTCAATCAACGTTTCTCCAGTCAATTAAATGAATAATTTTAATGGAAATGGTATATTAGGAGATTTTATCGGAGTGGTTGCAAGAGATTATGCATAAACTAATTCTTCGATTTTGACACTTCTCTTATTTTTTTTATTATTACACAATTAGTAAGACTTTGGTTATTGTTGTCCATTTTTTTTGCTATAACATATAATAAAGTTTTGATTATTAAATTTAAATTAAAAGATTCTTTTAATGAAATTAAACCTATAAAATTATCATTAGTTATTGTGTTTATAAAAATAATGTTAATATTATGATTTTAGATTACCCCACTGCATGACAAGTCTGGCGCCGCCCAAGTGCTTGGAGGTGACTATCTAAGAATGAAACAGCGGAGCTTCATTTTAGATTGACGGTTTGGATCAATTTTGTTCTATGTTCCTTTTTCTTTGTGGAAGAATACGTAAGGATACAAGTACGATAATGGGTCATTGTCACCGGTTTAATTTTTAAATGCATTTGGGTGTCATTTGCCCTATTCCATGACGAGGAAACCAAGTTGAGGAATTTAAATTATTGAGGTAATTAAAGGAGTGATTTAAGAGTATTAGTTCTTGTTTACATGATATGAGTTCCTCTCTTTTTATGTTTTTCTTTAGATGGTGGAAAGGTGCTTCATGTAGTAGACAGTTTTGTTAGACTGCTTCACTGTTACTCATGATCTGAACATGTATTAAAAGAAGGCTTGTATTACTAATTTTGTTCTTGGGCTCAATTGTAGCTGTATATGTTGATTTAACACTGGGAGCAATGGTTAATATGTTTGCATGTCATTGGTATATATCTTCTGAGTGTTGTAAGGAATGTCTTCCTCCTCGTTACGATATATGTTAGTCTATAGATCGGATTTTGATTTGAATTCATCTTGTCTCTAATATCTTACAACCTAGTGGTATAAAAGGATCATTTGCCCTATTCCTTGACGAGGTTGAAGATACTACGAAATTTTTTTACAATGTCATAGAGGTTGAAGATAGAAAAAAAAAAAAAAACAAAACAAAACACAAAGTTTATGTGGTTCGGTATATTGTTTATATATTTATGAACCAAATGTCCCAAGCGTCGCATTTGATATTTTATTAATAGTGGTCGTGTTTTAAGAATTAAATCTTACATATAAAGTGAAGAAATAAACATCCTCATCATTTGGATTGAAACTGATCATTCTCTCTCTCTCTCTCTCTCCAGAGTTCTCAGAGCATTCCCTGTGTTCCCTCTCAATCTCAACATCCTACAGCATCTTCGTTCCTCCTCGTACAAGACTCGAACTTTTGACAAATATGCCAAAAGTCTCAAGACTTATGGAACACGTTAGATCAAAATTCGTAAATTTATAATGAATAGTTGAGTTTGGGAGACGGATGTTGGTAGCAGTTGTACCTAATTTTGGAGAAGCCAATTCTCGATTGTCATCATTCGTCTAATCTTTATAATCTCCTTAGCATTCTACAAAATATTCTATTGGTGTGAAATATTAATTGACTACTATCAAACCAACGAAATAGTCACAAATATTACTTAGAATTTTAATTTGGATTGCTTCGAATTATTTACTAAACTATCGTTGTTTTTACAAACGTACTTTGAATTGAAGAATATTTTGAAAGACTAAAATATTTGGAATTCAAGGTCATCATAAAAAAATTGACTACCTCTCATGCATGCATTGACAGTAAGCATATAATATATGCTATCCATTTTATTGGCTGTTAGATTGTCTTTCTTGTTAGAAAAGTATACTTTGAAGTTTTTATTTTTGTATTTAGACATTGAGCAATGCTATATGGACTTAAAAAATATATTTAATAGTTATAATTATTAATTTCACTGTAAGTTCTAGCCTTTATTAAGACCCACTATAATATTTTAAATATTAAAATTTTTAATATGGCACAGTGACATAGTTAACTTTCCCTACCTTTTATTTCTCCTAAAGTCTGTGGCGTCTTAAACTAGAAGACTTGGACAAAGACTGTCCAGTGACACCGTGATCTTTCCCTTCCTTTTATTTCTCCTGAAGTCTGTGGCTTAAACTAGAAGACTTGGACAAAGACTGTCCATTGACTGCGTCGTCTTCGTTCTTGTTAGGTGGGTTAATCCAGCTTGAATTTGAGCAGGTAGAACTCATTTTTTTAAATAAACTTGAAAAATTGTTTAACTTCGACTTGTTTAGAATTCGAGTCGAGTCCGAATAGTTCAATTATATTACATATTAATGAGCCGAGTTTTGTGAGATTGAGTCGAGTCTAAAAAATTGTTCAACCTCAGCTTGTTTAGAACACGAGTCGAGCTCGAGCCAAGTCTAAAAAATTATTCAACCTTTGCTTGTTAAGAATACGAGTCGAGTCTTATCATAGTTGAGCCCGTGTAATTCGTCTCAATTAATACTCCTAGTTCTGGTTCAGAAGCCCATCAATTTATACCAACCAACTTGTAATACATTGTCTTCTAAATTTTAAAAACAATTGATGTAAAGTATAAAATGTCTTAACACAAAAAATATTTTATGATATTTCAAATAATTAATTTCTGAACAGGGACTCTATGATTACATGCATCGAAAGAAAATTAGTGAGAAAGTTAACTTGTAATTAATTAATTATAGACAAATTATTTTTTTATCTTTTTTGCTCATATATTTTGTTTATGTTAAACAAAAAATATTTTTATTAAATAATTAATTCTGAAATCTTTAAAAATATTGTATATTTGATTTTCAATTTTTTTTTTTTTTGTATCGACTACGTACATCTAACTCTTTTCAGACCTTTTCAAATAATAAAAATCTCATGCACTAAGTTAATTTAATAAATTTCTTTAATCCCCTTACAATAGAATCCTGGCTCTTCCACACCATGGCCATTAGATGGTAGAAGTTTACAAATTTGGAAAAATGACCCATCCCAAGCAATAAAACTTTTACCTAAGGAAACTTTCCTCCCCAAAAAATTTATATAATTACAATGTCCCACAGAAAAATTAAATCTATCTATAAATTCAAATTAGAGGGAAAGAGTTAAGCTGATTTGACTATTTATATATTCGGATATGTTAAAGTAGAATATTCGGCTCGAAAATATAATCCGATCAGTTAAAGATGAATTTCCAAGAATTCAGTCTCATTTTAGTTTATGACACTATTTTTTTGTATAGTTACGAAATAGTTCTATATTTATCAAACGATAGTTCTAATTTTTATACAATAATAAAATGATCTTGTAACAAGTTTAAAATCATAAAAAAATAACTTTCAATAAGTCCAAAATTTATTCAAATATGTTTTGTATTATATTTATAGCCATTTATTATGGGCTTATACAAAAGTGATAGGGTGGGTACAATAAAACTTATTTAGGCAATTACATTATATAAAAATATATTAATTATAGCAATAGTTTTTTTTTTTTTTTGAAAAATTTGAGGGTGGGTCAAGACCAGGCTGGCCCGAAGCCTACCAAGTTAATTCGAATGTTAACAGGTTTTGTGATGGTTCATGATTGACACAACTTCAGAATCGATTACAATTTTTTGAATTGTAACATAAACTTTTTAGAGTTATAACTGCACAATTAAATATTATAATTTTTGGTATGATATTAATATAGTTGTAAACTTTATTTTGATCCCTAGATGTCTACCATTAGCAGCTCTCATCCATTTATCCTTGCATAATTGAGATACGTTAAGTGTGACTAAAAAGAAGTGCATCTCCACCTCTTATTTCCCTAATGTAATAGTCTTTGCCGTCTTGAACTAGAATACTTGGACAAATACTAGAGTCTTTGGCCTCTTCTTATATAGGAAGACGAGCAATGCCTAGAAGACTTGGACAAAGACAACAGTCTTTGTCAATAATAAGCCCAGCCAAACACGAAAAAAGAAAGAGAGTTCAGCGCTTGTAAATTTCTTCTAGTTTTCCCCGGACATCGAGGGCGATAGCCCACATTGATTTTCGGGTAAATAACATTTTTAGTCTTTGAAACATATCCGTTTTGGCAGTTTAGTTTTCATTATATTAATTTAGTCAATTTGGTCTATCAAGTTTCAATTTGTGTTACTTTGGTCCATAATCAAATAATTCGTTAATTTTTTATGATCATTCTTTCGGATGATGTCATATGATCATTCTGTCAAAAACATAACAGTCTGTCTGTGTAGCAACCATTTAAACATGAATTGAATACTTTAGAGACAAAATTAATAAAATTGATATTTTAGGGATTAAATTGACAAAACGAGTATACTTTAAGGACAAAAAATCTTATTAACCCTTGATTTTATTTGTTGACCTAATCACTTTTTACCATTAAATTGATAGTGTGTCTATTATTAGTTGAAAACCGCTATCAATTCAGTTCTTATAATGCATTATATTAACAAATAAAATTAATAAATTAAGTTGAAATGACATTTTCCATTAGAAGACTTGGACAAAGATTCTTCATTGCCTTGGAGTACTCCTGGTTCTGGTGTACAGGGCCATCACTTTATAGTTTATACCAACCAACCTGTGGCCAATTTCCAATTGTGAGACGGTGGATTGAATAGTACAATAACGTGAAGCATACGACCCTCATTTTGACAAATTTGAGCAAGTGGTGGGCTCACTGATATTTAGTCCTCCTAGTGGACCTGTGGCCTTTGAAATATTTAGTCCTGATAAGCTCCTAATAACCAAAGAAAGGTTTAACCTAGTTGATCACTCTTATTTTTTTTATTTGAAATTCTCACTGTCACGTCCCTATTTTTTTTTAAAAATAATCAGGACGTGATAGAATGGTATCAGAGCACGCAACGGATATATGCGCAAGTTATCCGTACTTATTTGACTCTCAAAGTTAGTAACCAATTTTGGGGATAAATTTTTTTTAAGGGGGTAGATTGTGAAAAATAGTATAAAAATTAATCGCTAACACGCTAATTAGAGCATTGATTATGATTCTATATTCTCAAGGTATATTTTTATCATTTGTATTTTTTTATCGTTGAGCATATTGTTTCTTGTTGTATTGTATATTTTTCTTTTCTTTTTAATATTTTTTCGTATTTAATATTTTTCAGGATGATCTGGAACGGACGGAAAGAATCAGAGTTGATATTTGAGGAATCGGAGATGGAAGAATCTTAACATAATTTTAATAAAGTTGAAATTGCAAGTTTTATTGGCTTTTGGAGATCAAATTTGTGATTATAATTTGTATTGAGGTAATTAGAGTGTTGCCCCTGTATTTGGTAATTCAAACATTGAGCAATACTACATGAATTTAAAAAGTAGACTTGATAATTATAACCATTGATTTTATTGTGGGTCTCAGTATTTAATGGGATCCACTACCTATTCAATGGTTGTAATTATCAAATCTACTTTTTAAATACATGTAGCATGACTCTTAGACATTATATTACTTTGGCAATTCAAACAACCCTGTTACAGTGAATTATATAAGGCAGTCCAATGGTTTGTTTTGATACATAATCTTCTCTAAGCAATAATTTCTTTTACATCAGCTAAGGCCTCCTTTTAGTTTTGCCTGCAAGATCAAAAAATGAATAGCAAAGAAGTGTTTGATGCTGCTTATACAGGAAATGTTGAGGTTCTCCACAAACTACTTGAAGAAAATCCAGTTGTTCTCACTGATTTTGCACTATCATATCCAAGGGAATCTCTTTTACATGTTGCAACTAAGGCTGGATAGCTTGATTTTGTACGCGAGCTTATAAATCAGGATCATGAACTAGCCAAAGAATTAAGTAGAGATGGATTTCGGCCTCTGGACATAGCTTCAATGATGGGGAACGTCGAGTTAGTGAAGGAACTTGTGAAAAATGATCCTGGAATTTGTCGTCTGAAAGGTAAAGATCAAAAAACAGCTCTTCACCAAGCTACTATGAAGGGAAGAATTCAAGTGATAGATGAATTGCTCTACACTTGCCTAGAGCATATTGAAGATGTCACGATTCACGTGGAAACTGCCCTTCATCTTGCTGTGGAAAGCAACCAATTTGACGCCATTCAGCTCTTGGTTAGCTGGCTCGAAAGGATCAGCATGGAGACAATCATCAATTGGGGGGATTGCGACGAAAACACGGTTTTACACCTTGCCAACTCCAGAAAGCAAGTAAATGTAGGTTCAATTTTTATCAAATATGCTTGGTTCCCTTTTCAATTTGCCTTTTGAATTTTGATGATTTTGTTGTTCTCTTTTTTGCGTTATTTTGTTGTATTTGTGACAATTTTTTGTGGCCTGGCAATTTTCAATTTTCTTAGTCAATTTTTCATATGATTGTAAGAGAAGCAGAGTTTACTCCTCTGTTATTCTTGCTAGTAACGTATGGTACTAGTTCCCTTTTCTATGAATTGCAGAATTTTATTATCAGAATTGGTATGACAACAAAGACAGTTTGAATTTTGTCTAGTCGAATTTTAAATTTTAGGGTCATGATCTGTTAAAATTTTTGATGAATTAGATCACTATGGTGAGAACCTTGAGGGAGTGTTCCCTCTTGGAGTCTACCATCACCCTGGCCGGGCTGAGATGAGTAATGAAGAACAAATATTGCGTCTATACCAGAGGAAAAAGCATCCACACTCCACAGAGTGGTGAAGAAAAACCCGAAAGAGAGCACTAAAGAACCCCAAAGAGAGATTCTAAGAAATCAAGGCTTGCCTTTGGCAAGGACTAATCGTTTGACCTCTTGATTGAAAGAATTCGGAGATAATCAATAGTTACTAACTAGGCTAAACCGCGTTGGTTTCTCTTGCTCATTCTGATACACTAGAAATTATGTGATTCTCTTAGTTATTTTTACATGATATGACAACAATATATATATATATGATTTTGCATTTCAATTGTTTCTCTCATGCAGACCATGAGATTTATGCTTAGCAACAACAATACTATCAGTAGGTTATTGGAAGTAAATGCAAAAAATCTGAAGGGTTTGACGGCAATGGATATACTGGATATAGTCATGGAAAGTCCCAAGGATCTACACCTGAAATAAATCCTCCAACATGCTGGGGCAGTTGCTGCTCAACACGCAAATGTTGTCTCTGCAACTTCTGATCTTCAACATTTCTCAGGAACTGAACAAGCCCAGCATGAGCTTCAATCAAAAAGATCTTCTAAAGATTGGTTCAAATACTTCAAGTTTCAGGTTCAAAAAGAATCACCAACTGAGGCACCTAATGCATTGTTAGTAGTGGCTGCACTGATCGCCACAGTCACCTTTCAAGCATCTGTGAACCCTCCAACAGGCATCCTAGAATCAACTAACAAGTCAAATTCTGATTCCAACGCTCCCAACCAACCAGGCCCACCTCCACCACCGGCATTTATACCAGCAGGAACGGCTGGCCTTGCCATAATCTCTGCAATTGTCGGCTCACATGCTACAACATTGTTGTTTTTGTTTGCAAATACGTTGGGGTTTACTGCATCACTGAGCATTATAATATATCTCACCGGCGGATTTCCTTTCCAAAGGGAGCTCCTGATTTCTATATTTTCTATGATGTTTGCCTATGGATTTGCAGTTAGCAAGATCAGTGAAAAAGCCATCACCTTTGTCCTTCTGGGGATTGCCTTCACCATACCATTCTTTCTGCGGTGGCTGCCTAGATGGGGAAGAAAATTTTGGAAGTGTAGACACAAACTTCCATTAATTCGCGGCAGACCATGATGGTGGTCTGGACAATCTAATCTGAATATTTAGTACCATTTGGTAATGTTTTAGAGACGAAAAGTATGTCTAATTTCTATTTTGCAAAAGTGATGTAAACTGCATTTTAATACGGGATTTGTATTCTCTATATAGGTGGATTGTTTATGATTACATATCTAATTATGTTTTAAAGAAAATGCTACAATATTTACAATTGTTGTTTCATTTGCTGCAACTTATGATGTTTTAATAGTTCTCAATAGTTGTGGAATGTCCTCGTTCTTTACTATCATTTCCACATAACACGAATTGCAGCCATGGTAGTGTGAAATCATCAGAAAGGGCCAAGATTTGTTTTACAGTGTACCATCCAAACAATTGTGTTTGAAGAAAATTTTGTTGAATCCTTCATTTTGTTTGTTCCTTTTTACAAGTCAAGATGTAAATATTTGTGTTATATTTAGGGTAAATTTTACCGACATCTCCTCTGGTTTCTGAAATATCACTGCACACCCCTATAATTTATATACACGTTTCACAAACTACCCCTAGTGTGATGTGATGGTTTATTCTCTTATGAATTACTAAATTTACCCATTGGCTATATAAAATAAGTGTAAGTAGAATGAGAGTTCTAGTAAGAGTAATTTAGTAAAATTATGTATTCTATTAGGAAACAAAAATTGATAGGGGTATGCAGTGATATTTCAAAAATTAGAGGGATGTTAGTGAAATATAACTTAAATACAGGTAGTGTCAATGAAATTTACCCTTACCTACTAGTCATAACCCGTACTTGAAGGCACGATAAAATATAAAATTCGAGCGCCCAAAAAATCGATCTCATTATTTTAAATTTTTTCAACATATATATACTATCGTATATAAATAATGTTTGAAATAAAAATTATATTAACATCAAATTAATCAAATATTAAATGATTAAACATATGATAGAAATGAGTGATGAATATTTTTAAGGGAGAAATATATAAATAATTAAACATGTGATAGAAATGAATGGTGTGATGTTTTTAGGGGAGGAAATATGTAAGGGATAAAAATTCAAATTACTATGTGTTTTATTATATAGATATATAGATATCTAAATGTTGGGCGACTGTGTGAAAAAACAAGGAACAATGGAATTAGTAATGATATTATCCTTGACAAAAGTAGAGGTAGAACATATAACAAATAAATTAAAAGAGAACCGATTTACATGATTTGAACATATTTATAGACAAGCTTCTATTGCGCTGATTAAAAAAAGAGTGATATGATATCTATTTACGGTAAATGAAGGGATATCTCAAATAAAATAACAAAGAAATATATGATAATTTATGGTTTAATTGAAAATATGATCCCTTAATAGAGCATAATGACGAACTACGATTTATGTAGTCGTCTATAAAAGCATTGGCGTAAGAATTTATTGTGTTTAGCTGCGTTGTGTTGAGTTGATTTACTTATATATAGGCTTGGAAATAAATGACACTAAATTAGCGGATTTGTGTTTAGTTTTAAACGGTTCAGGTATAAATGGGTCGAACTATCAAAATCTCAAAGAAATAAGTTAATACAAGGGCCCACTGAACACAACTTATACACGACATTAACTCGATACTATACGACTCATTGATAGCCCTGCCTATATATAGATTTTTTTTTTGGTTTTTATTAGTAATGCAATTACAACCATAACTACATATCTTATAATTCCAAAAAACTAGCATTATTAATTAATTGAATCCATCGTATCGATAAGAACCCAGTTATGCACGATTTAGTTATACATGGATTTTTACTCGACACGAATCTGAACTCCATACAACCCATTGACAACCCTAATTATAATCCACGAATTTTGTTTCTAAATCTGATTGAGTAGTTGGCTTGGCACAAAAGCTTTTGAAAATGTTTGAGAAACATCTGCCAAGTACAATACCACTATCAATGCAAATGCACCTTTGTACTAGGTGTCATACTCTAATTGAGTTAGGCAATAATGAACGTGTCTTGGTGGCATCTTGCAACATGGCATTCCATAAATTTGAAACAACGTGAAATAGCTAAGATGTTCGATAAAAATTTGGGGCACAATACCTCAGGCTCTTGTCATTATGTTTTCTTCAGCTGATGTCCATTCATTTCACTTTGTCAAACCTTCTAAGAACATATATAAGAGGTTGTCAAGATTCGAAATTAGAACGTTTAAATTTACAATTTATCTGTATGACCACTTGAGTTACTCTTACAGGCCTCATATACCGATGGGCCTTAAACATAAACTTCATAAGAACTTAAAAATCAAAAATAAAAAGAGAATTATTTGAAGACAATATCTTCGGAGAAGAGTCGGTATAACTTTCCTGCTTAGGTTACATTTAACACCGCATGTTAATGTATCGTTTTGTAACGCTTTTTTCAAGTAAGCCTTTTAATTGTTTAACGCGTGCAAGTATGTAATTTATGTGTCACATGAAATATATAGATATTTATCTAATAAAACGCTTAGCAATTTAAATTTTTATCTTTTACATATTTTCTCCCCAAAAAAATTACATAACTCATTTTTATCACATATTCAATCATTTAATATTTAATTAATTTATAATTTAACACAATTTTTATTATAGACATTGTGCATACATGATAGTGTATTAAAAAAAATTTGTCCATTTTCTTAAAAAAATAATGGGTAAAAATTAATTTTAAATGATGTAATTAAATAAAAAAAATTATTATTTAATATAATTATATCAATTTTTCGAATGCTCGACTTTTACATTTTATCTAACCTTGAAATACGAGTAATATATAAATATATAGATTCATAGAATGACTAATGTCACTAAAAAAAAAAAGTAACCAAAGACTGCTGACAAGTGTCTAGATATAAAAAAAAAAAATTGCTAAAGTTTGGACAAGTGTCTCTTACCTTGAAATACGAGTAATATATAAATATACAGATTCATAGAATGACTAATGTCACTAAAATAAAGAAGTAATCAAAGACTGTTGACAAGCGTCTAGATATAAAAAAAAATTGCTAAAGTTTAGACAAGTGTCTCTTACCTTGAAATACGAGTAATATATAAATATATAGATTCATAGAATGACTAATGTCACTAAAAGAAAGAAGTAACCAAAGAATGCTGATAAGTGTCTAGATATAACAAAAAAAAATTGTTGAAGTTTGGACAAGTGTCTCTAACCTTGAAATACGAGTAATATATAAATATATAGATTCATAGAATGGCTAATGTCACTAAAAGAAAGAAGTAACCAAAGAATGCTCACAAGTGTCTAGATGTAAAAAAAAAATTGCTAAAGTTTGGACAAGTGTCTCCTACCTTGAAATACGAGTAATATATAAATACTAGTTATTGACTGTGCCTGAAGGCACAGAATAATAAAAAATGGTAAACAATAAACATATTTGTATTCATATCCAAAATCAAATCACAAACATAGAGGAGAGATAAATGAATTTAAGCATCGGTTGTAGTTGGGGTGAAAGGTGGTGGTAGTAGGAGACGGTGATGGTTGTGGTGGCTGGCAATGACCGTGGTGGTGGTGGCGACGGCGACGACGATGGTGGCGGTGGTGGTAGCAGCGGTGGCGATGGCAGTGGTGGTGGTGGTAGAGGTAGTGGTGGTGGGGGTAGTGGTTGGGCGGTTTCAAATACTATTTTTTTTAAAAAAGTATTTATGAAAAATAATTCCTAACACCCTTAGGGGCCTATTTTTCATATTAAATTTAGGGTGCTAATATTAGCCGTTAGATTAACTTTAAAGTAAAATTTAAAGTGATCTCAGCCGCGAATAGCAAAAGTCATTTTGTTTCTCTTTTGAGATTTGAATTGTAAGCTACTTTATTTATGAACTAGTTATTGTCTGTGCCTGAAGGCACATAGTAATAAAAAATAGTAAACAATAAACATATTTGTATTCATATCTAAAATCAAATCACAAACATAGAGGAGAGATAAATGAATTTAAGTATCGATTGTAGTGGGGGTGAGAGGTGGTGGTGGTAGGAGACGGTGATGGCTGTGGTGGGTGGTAATGACTGTGGTGGTGGCGGCGATGGTGATGGCGGCGGTGGTGGTGGCGGCGATGGCGATGGTGGTGGCGGCGAAGGCAAGGGCGGCGACGACGACGACGACGGTGGTGGTGGTGGCGGCGAAGTCAGGGGCGGCGGTGGTGGCAGCGACGACGAGAGTGGTGGTGGTGGTGGTGGCGGCGGCGGCGACGACGACAACGGTGGTTGTGGGACGGTGGTGGTGGCGGCGGCGGCGGCGACGACGACGGCGGTGGTGGCGACGGCGGCGATGGTGGTGGTAGAGGTAGTGGTGGGGCAGTTTCAAATATTATTATTTTTTTAAAGTATTTATGAGATATAATTTCTAGATATACTTTTAAAAAGTCATTCCATCCAAACACACCGTTAAGAACCTATTTTTCGTATTAAATTTAGGGTGTTAATATTAGCCGTTAGATTAATTTTAAAGTAAAATTTAAAGTGATCTCAACCGCGAATAGCAAAAGTCATTTTATTTATCTTTTGAGATTTGAATTGTAAACTACTTTATTATATAGATATATAGGTTAATAGAATGATTAATGTCACAAAAAGAAAGAAGTAACCAAAGAATGCTGATAAGTGTCTAGATATAAAAACAAAATTTTGCTGAAGTTTGGACAGTGTCTCTAACCTTGAAATACGAATAATATATAAATATATAGATTCATAGAATGGCTAATGTCACTAAATGAAAGAAGTAACCAAAGAATGCTCACAAGTGTATAGATATAAAAAAAAAAAATTGCTAAAGTTTGGACAAGTGTTATGCAAGCATTACATCACCTAATGCCATCACTCATGTGATGTGACTCAAGAAGATTGACTACAAATAGCAATTCTACCCAATATTATCACAATCTGGTTATCGAACCGGTTAAAGGACTGGATCAATAGTTCACTGGTACAATCGATAGATCACTGGTCGGACCGGTCATATAATAAAAAAATAAATATAATAATTATAAAACATAATAATTTAACTAAAAAATATAAAATATGTCTAAAAAAATAATAATTTAGCAGAGATGTCAATTGCCATAGTCGGCAGTATAACTCATAAACAATGGCTGGCTTATATGACTTCTATCAACAAATTGAAAACTTTTTAGTAAAAAGGAGGAGATGAGTTTTTACTTTTCAACATTACTCATCGAATCACTCAGGCTTTGTTGAAAACTCAGGCAAAATTACCCATCGAATTACAGGAAAGTTCGCCTGAGTTTTTATCCATCGAATCACAGCAAACTTTTTACCTTAAAGGGAGGAGATGAGTTCGCTGGTCGAAGATTCCTGGTCGCTGGTCGCTGATTGAAGTCGAAGATCCCTCCCTGGTCACTGATCGCAGTGGTTGATGCCGCTGATCGCAGTCGAAGTCGCTTGAGGCCCTGATGTCGCTGGAGCCCGGTGGTGGTAGTGTCTTCTGTTGAATCTGTTTTGCTATTTAGGGCAAAAAAAAGTCCCAAATCCTGTAAAAATTCTAATTTAATTTATTTATGTAATATAAATTTTAAATGTGTATTAAATCGTCCGATTTTATAAAACTCTCCGGTTCACGATTTTTTATAAAAATCGGCCGATTTTTCGATTTATAACCAAATCTTTACCTTAAGCGGTCTAATTAGAAAATCGGACCGGTCAAGATCCAAATTCGAGGTTGAACCAATCCGTTATAATTCTGATAACACTGATTCTACACACTAAGCCGTGGGACGAGAGGAAAAAGAGAGAGTGATGAAGATGGGCTATAAATAGCAATTTTATTCAAAGGTAATGATTGGTGTATGTTGTATATTATATGGGTCAGGCTACAATACCGAATTTACCTTTTCGGTACCGTACCGAGGTTCATTTTGGACCTTTGATGGAATTTTCTTATTTTTGTAGCCATTGATCACTTTTTAAAGGAATACAGGTTACCTGGAAAGTGGAGACCGGTTACCTGCTAAACCGGTAATAACCCTTACCACCCCCCAAACAGTTGGAACCCCCCCCACAAAAGTTGGATCCTCTCCCCTTAAGAGTTGGAACCCCTACCCAAAAAAGTTGAAACCCCCACCCATAAAAGTTGGAACCCTTACCCAAAAATGTTGAAACCCCTACCCAAAAAAGTTGGAACCCCTCCCCTAAGAGTTGGAACCCCTACCCAAAAAAGTTGAAACCCCCACCCATAAAAGTTGGAACTCTTACCCAAAAATGTTGGAACCCCTCCCCTCAAGAGTTGGAACCCCTACCCAAAAAAGTTGAAACTACCACCCATAAAAGTTGGAACCCGTACCCAAAAATGTTGGAACCCCTCCCCTCAAGAGTTGGAACTATAACCCATAAAAGTTGAAACCCTTCTCCAAATAAGTTGAAACCCCCACCCATAAAAGTTGGAACCCCTACCCAAAAAAGTTGAAACCCCCACCCATAAAAGTTGGAACCCTTACCCAAAAATGTTGAAACCCCTACCCAAAAAAGTTGGAACCCCTCCCCTAAGAGTTGGAACCCCTACCCAAAAAAGTTGAAACCCCCATCCATAAAAGTTGGAACCCTTACCCAAAAATGTTGGAACCCCTCCCCTCAAGAGTTGGAACACCTACCCAAAAAAGTTGAAACCCCCACCCATAAAAGTTGGAACCCGTACCCAAAAATGTTGGAACCCCTCTCCTCAAGAGTTGGAACCCCTACCAAAAGAGTTGGAACTATAACCCATAAAAGTTGAAACCCTTCTCCAAATAAGTTGAAACCCCCACCCATAAAAGTTGGAACCCCTACCCCAAAAAGTTGAAACCCCCACCCATAAAAGTTGGAACCCGTACCCAAAAATGTTGAAACCCCCCCCTAAGAGTTGAAACCCCTACCCAAAAAAGTTGGAACCCCCACCCAAATATGTTGGAACCCCTCCCCTTAAGAGTTGGAACCCCTACTCAAAAAAGTTGAAACCCCCACCCATAAAAGTTGGAACCCTTACCCAAAAATGTTGAAACCCCTACCCAAAAAAGTTGGAACCCCTCCCCTAAGAGTTGGAACCCCTACCCAAAAAAGTTGAAACCCCCACCCATAAAAGTTGGAACCCTTACCCAAAAATGTTGGAACCCCTCCCCTCAAAAGTTGGAACCCCTACCCTAAGAGTTGGAACCCCTACCCAAAAAAGTTGAAACCCCCACCCATAAAAGTTGGAACCCTTACCCAAAAATGTTGGAACCCCTCCCCTCAAGAGTTGGAACCCCTACCCAAAAAAGTTGAAACCACCACCCATAAAAGTTGGAACCCGTACCCAAAAATGTTGGAACCCCTCCCCTCAAGAGTTGGAACTATAACCCATAAAAGTTGAAACCCTTCTCCAAATAAGTTGAAACCCTCACCCATAAAAGTTGGAACCCCTACCCAAAAAAGTTGAAACCCCCACCCATAAAAGTTGGAACCCTTACCCAAAAATGTTGAAACTCCTACCCAAAAAAGTTGGAACCCCTCCCCTAAGAGTTGGAACCCCTACCCAAAAAAGTTGAAACCCCCACCCATAAAAGTTGGAACCCTTACCAAAAAATGTTGGAACCCCTCCCCTCAAAAGTTGGAACCCCTACCCAAAAAAGTTGAAACCCCCACCCATAAAAGTTGGAACCCGTACCCAAAAATTTTAGAACCCCTCCCCTCAAGAGTTGGAACCCCTACCAAAAGAGTTGGAACTATAACCCATAAAAGTTGAAACCCTTCTCCAAATAAGTTGAAACCCCCACCCATAAAAGTTGGAACCCCTAACCAAAAAAGTTGAAACCCCCACCCATAAAAGTTGGAACCCTTACCCAAAAATGTTGAAACCCCTACCCAAAAAAATTGGAACCCCTCCCCTAAGAGTTGGAACCCCTACCCAAAAAAGTTGAAACCCCCATCCATAAAAGTTGAAACCCTTACCCAAAAATGTTGGAACCCCTCCCCTCAAGAGTTGGAACCCCTATCCAAAAAAGTTGAAACTCCCACCCATAAAAGTTGGAACCCGTACCCAAAAATGTTGGAACCCCTCCCCTCAAGAGTTGGAACCCCTACCAAAAGAGTTGGAACTATAACTCATAAAAGTTGAAACCCTTCTCCAAATAAGTTGAAACCCCCACCCATAAAAGTTGGAACCCCTACCCAAAAAAGTTGAAACCTCCACCCATAAAAGTTGGAACCCTTACCCAAAAATGTTGAAACCCCTACCCAAAAAAGTTGGAACCCCTCCCCTAAGAGTTGGAACCCTTACCCAAAAAAGTTGAAACCACCATCCCTCGGTCTTAGTTTAAATTACTCTTACACCCCTAAACTATAACACTATTTTTATTTTGTTCTCAATCTAACCCAAAAAAATTAAATTAACATTCAATTTCATGAAATTAATATTTAATTCATAAAATTAATATCAAATCGACATTCAATTCATCCAATTACCACACAATTTATCAAAATTAACATCCAAAATAATCCAAAGAAAATTTAATTTATCAAATCAACACCAAACCAAAGTAATATGAAAATTAATCAAATAAATATTTAATTCATTAACTCAAATTTAAATTAACATTACATTTCATCTAATAAACATTCGATTAATAAAATTTTCGATGGTAATTTGATAAATTGAGTATTAATTTAATGCACTTGAATATAAATTAAATGAATTGAATGTTAATTTTATGTTAATTTGATGAATTGAATATTAATTGGATGTGATTGAATATTAAGTTGATGAATTAAATGTTTATTACATGAAATTGAATGTTGATTTGAAGAATTAAATGTTAATTTGTTATTTATTTGAAAAATTAAACGTTTATTAGTTGAAATTGTACGTTACTTTGGTGTTAATTTGTTAAATCGAGGATTTTCGATGTTAATTTTATGAATTGAATGTTACTCGAATGAATTTGAATATAAATTGGATGACATTGAATGTTACGTTGATGAATTAAATGTTTATTAGGTAAAATTAAATGTTGATTTGAAGAATTAAATGTTAATTTGGCGTAAATTTGATGAATTGAATATTAATTGCTTGTTACTTGTTGATTTAATTAATTGAGTATTTATTGGTTGAGTTTGGATGTTAATTTGATGAATTATAATATCAAAAGGTTAAAAGTGTAATATGAAAGGGATAAAAGTGTAATATAACAGGAGAGGTAAGTGTAATTATACAGACGATCGGTCCACCATTCCTACTACCGGTCTTAGTTCAAATTACACTTAAACCCCTAAACTATAACACTGTTTTTATTTTGTTCTCAATGTAACCCAACACAATTAAATTAACGTTCAATTTCTTGAAATTAATATCTAATTCATCAAATTAATATCCAATTAACATTTAATTCAACCAATTAATAATGAGTTCATCAAATTAATACTAAATCGACATTCAATTCATCCAATTACCACTCAATTTATCAAAATTAACATCCAAAATAATCCAAAAAAAATTTAATTTATCAAATCAACACCAAACCAAAGTAATATGAAAATTGATCAAATAAACATTTAATTCATCAACTCAACTCTAAATTAACATTACATTTCATCTAATAAACATTCAATTAATAAAATTTTGGATGGTAATTTGATAAATTGAGTATTAATTTAATGCACTTGAATATAAATTAAATCAATTGAATTTTAATTTTATGTTAATTTGATGAATTGAATATTAATTGGATGTGATTGAATGTTAAGTTGATGTATTAAATATTTATTAAATGAAATTGAATGTTGATTTGAAGAACTGAATGTTAATTTGTTATTTATTTGAAAAATTAAACGGATGAAATTGCACGTTACTCTGGTGTTAATTTGTTAAATCGAGGATTTTTTATGTTAATTTTATGAATTGAATGTTACTCGAATGAATTTGAATATAAATTGGATGAGATTGAATGTTACGTTGATGAATTAAATGTTTATTAGGTAAAATTAAATGTTGATTTGAAGAATTGAATGTTAATTTGGTGTAAATTTGATGAATCGAGTATTAATGGCATGTTACTTGTTGATTTAACAAATTGAGTATTTATTGGATGAGTTTGGATGTTAATTTAATGAATTATAATATCAAAAGGGTAAAAGTGTAATATCAAAGGGATAAAAGTGTAATATGATAGGAGAAGTAAGTGTAATTATACACACGATCGGTCCACATTCCCAGGACCGGTCTTAGTTTAAATTATATTTACACCTCTAAACTATAACACTATTTTTATTTTGTTCCCAATCTAACCCAACAAAATTAAATTAACATTCAATTTCGTGAAATTAATATTTAATTCATCAAATAAATATCAAATTAAGTTGAGCTCATCTAATTAATATTCAATTCATCAAATTAATACTAAATCGACATTCAATTTATCCAATTACCACTCAATTTATCAAAATTAACATCCAAAATAATCCAAAAAAAATTTAATTTATCAAATCAACATCAAACCAAAGTAATATGAAAATTAATCAAATAAACATTTAATTCATCAACTCAACTCTAAATTAACATTACATTTCATCTAATAAACATTCAATTAATAAAATTTTGGATGGTAATTTGATAAATTGAGTATTAATTTAATGCACTTGAATATAAATTAAATCAATTGAATTTTAATTTTATGTTAATTTGATGAATTGAATATTAATTGGATGTGATTGAATGTTAAGTTGATGAATTAAATGTTTATTAGATAAAATTGAATGTTGATTTGAAGAACTAAATGTTAATTTGTTAATTATTTGAAAAATTAAACTGATGTAATTGCACGTTACTCTAGTGTTAATTTGTTAAATCGAGGATTTTTGATGTTAATTTTATGAATTGAATGTTAATTTCACGAAATTGAATATAAATTGGATGAGATTGAATGTTACGTTTTAAATGTTTATTACGTAAAATTAAATGTTGATTTGAAGAATTGAATGTTAATTTGGTGTAAATTTGATGAATTGAGTATTAATTGCATGTTACTTGTTGATTTAACAAATTGAGTATTTATTGGATGAGTTTGGATGTTAATTTGATGAATTATAATATTAAAAGGTTAAAAGTGTAATATCAAAGGGATAAAAGTGTAATATGATAGGAGAAAGTGTAATATGATAGGAGAAGTAAGTGTAATTATACACACGATCGGTCCACCATTCCCAGACCGGTCTTAGTTTAAATTATATTTACACCCCTAAACTATAACACTATTTTTATTTTGTTCTCAATCTAACCAAACACAATTAAATTAACATTCAATTTCGTGAAATTAAAATTTAATTCATCAAATTAATATCAAGTTAACATTTAATTCATTCAATTAATATTCGATTCATCAAATTAATACTAAATCGACATTCAATTCATTCAATTACCACTCAATTTATCAAAATTAACATCAAAAATAATCCAAAAAAGAATTTAATTTATCAAATCAACACCAAACCAAAGTAATATGAAAATTAATCAAATAAACATTTAATTCATTAACTCAACTCTAAATTAACATTACATTTCATCTAATAAACATTCAATTAATATAATTAACATTTAAATTCAATTATAAACATTAAATTCATCCAATACATATTCATTCGTCAAATTAACCCCAAATTTTTGTTCAATTGATGAAATCAATAACAAATATATATTCAATTCATACAATTTATATTAATTTGGTGCTATTTTATTTCTTGTGAATATTGGTCCACAAATCACCAAAACCTTATCTTCTCCCTCTACCCACTTTCCCGCCTACCCACTTCCCGCCTAAACGACTGGTTACTGGTCTTGCCTTCCCTCCATCTCTTTCACTGTGGTTACTGCCTTCCCTGTTGAGTCTGCGACGTGAAACTCCATTACAGACTCCGTCTTTTCAGATTCCACCTTAGGTTCTCTGTTTCGATTGCATTGTTGTCTATTGCTGAATCCATATTTCAGATTTGTTTCTGCTTCGACTGCCGATACTTTCAATTTCTATGCTGCCTTGGAATTTCTGAGAATTCTCTTCAGTTTCTGGGCATGATTACCCAGAATCAGACCCTTTCTTTATTTGGTGCATTGGATATGGAGAAGAAATCTAGACCCATTTACTGTTCTTGTCTTCTCTTTAGATGCTTTCTCCGGGTGTCCTGCTTCAACATTTTTATTTCTTCACCATTCTTACAGACGTCTTTGGAAGCAGAGGACTTTTCATATACATGTTAAGTTGATGAACTAAATGTTTATTAGTTGAATTTTAATGTTAATTTGATGAATTAATTGTCTATTAGGTAAAATTCAATGTTGATTTGAAGAATTCAATGTTAATTTGATGTAAATTTGGTGAATATAATATTAATTGGATTAAATTACATGTTATTTTGATGTCGATTTGATAAGTTCAATCTTGGATGATTTTGTATCTTAAAGTCGTCTCGGACTATTTAAATACAAAATTGAATATTTTTGGGATAAAATTGATAAATTAATATTTTAGGAACCATAAATATATATAACTTTGAGGATAAAAGTGTAATTAACTTTTTTTTTCATATTAGGACCGGCCTTGGAAGCCACGATCGGTCGTAGCTTAGAAATGAAGACTTACACTTTCATCCCTAAAATTATCCATATTTATTAATTTGATTCTTAAAATATTAATTTTTTAATTTAATCTTTAAAATTTTTAATTTTGTGTTCAAATAGTCCTAGATAAACTTTTAACATGCAAAATCATCCAATAAAATAATCCAATTAATATTCAACTCATTAAATTTACACTAAATTAACATTCAACTCTTCAAATCAAATTCAACTTCATCTAATAAACATTTAATTCATCAAATTAATATTCAGTTATTTATTAATAAATTACATTTACACCACTGAAATATAACAATGTTTATTTATCCAGTTATTTATTTATTCATTTATTTTGGAGGTCCACAATAACCTTATCTCTCTACTCTCTTCCCACCTTTTTTTGTCATTCCCGCCTTTTTCTTCTTTTCCCGCCCAAATCACTTCTCTTCCCTCCATCCCTTTACTGGTACATATACTTCTTTGAAAATAAAAAATATTTTTGTGATGCAAAGTATTTTTCAAAATTAACACTAAATCGAATTAACACTAAATGGACATTCAATTAATAAAATTAATATTTAAATTCAACTATTAACATTAAATTCATCCAATACATATTCATTTGCCAAATTAACACCAAATTTATGTTCAATTAATGAAATCAATACCAAATATATATTCAATTCATACTTTTTTATATTAATTTGGTGTTAGTTTGATGAATTGAATGTTAATTTGGTATTGATTTGATGAATTGAATGTCAATTTGGTGTTAATTTGTTTAATTGAATGTTAATTTGATGTTGATTTGATGAATTAAATGTTTATTCGATAAATTTCTATATTACATTGGTGTTGGTTTAATAAATTGAATTTTATCAGATGATTTTGGATGTTAATTTGATGAATTGAGTTTTAATTAGATGATTTTGAATATAAATTGGATGAATTGAATGTTAATTTAGTATTAATTTGATTAATTTAATATTTATTTGATGAAATTGAAAGTTAAGTTAATTTGATGAATTAATTATTTATTAGATGGAATTGAATGTGAGTTTGATGAATTGAGTATTAATTTTGTGTTAATTTTATGAATTCAAAGTTAATTTAGTGTTAATTTGAAGAAGTGAATATTAATTTGGTGATAATTTGATGAATTGAATATTAATTGGATGAAATTGAATCTTAATTTGATCAATTTAATTTTAAATAGCTAATTTCAATGTTAATTTTATGAACTGAATGTTTATTATACAAAATGGAATGTTAATTTGTTGAATTGAATGCTAATTTAGTGTTGTTTTGATGAATTAAATATTTATTCAATGAATTTTTATATTACATTGGTGTTGCTTTAATAAATTGAATTTTTATTAGGTGATTTTGGATGTTAATTTGATGAATTGAGTGTAAATTGGATGAATTTGAATATATATTTGATAAATTGAATGTTAATTTAATGTTAATTTGATAAATTAAAATTTTATTTGAATGAATTGAATGTTAGGTTAAGTTGATGAATTAAATATTTATTAGATAGAATTGAATGTGAATTTAATGAATTGAATATTAATTTTGTGTTAATTTGATGAATTGAATGTTAGTTTGGTGTTGATTTGAAGAATTGAAAGTTAATTTGATGAATTGAATTTTAAATAGTTAATTTAAATGTTAATTTAATGAATTGAATGTTTATTATTCGAAATGAAATGTTAATTTGTTAAATTGAATGTTAATTTGGTATTGATTTGATGAATTAAATCTTTATTAGATGATTTTATATTTTAATTTGATGAATTGAATGTTAATTTAATGAATTAAATATTAATTTGATGACTTGAATTTTAATTTGGTGTTAATATGATGATTTGAATGTTTATTTGATGAAATTGAATGTTAAGTTGATGAATTAAATATTTATTAGATGAAATTGAATGTTGATTTGAAGAATTGAATATTAATTTGTTATTTATTTGAATAATTAAACGTTTATTGGATGAAATTGCACGTTACTTTGGTGTTAATTTGTTAAATCGAGAATTTTCGATGTTAATTTTATGAATTGAATGTTACTTGAATGAATTTGAATATAAATTGGATGAGATTGAATGTTACGTTGATGAATTAAATGTTTATTACGTAAAATTAAATGTTGATTTAAAGAATTGAATGTTAATTTGGTGTAAATCTGATGAATTGAGTATTAATTGCATGTTACTTGTTGATTTAACAAATTGAGTATTTATTGGATGAGTTTGGATGTTAATTTGATGAATTATAATATTAAAAGGTTAAAAGTGTAATATCAAAGGGATAAAAGTGTAATATAATAGGAGAAGTAAGTGTAATTAAACACACGATCGGTCCACATTCCCAGGACCGGTCTTAGTTTAAATTATATTTACACCCCTAAACTATAACACTACTTTTATTTTGTTCCCAATCTAACCCAACACAATTAAATTAACATTCAATTTCATGAAATTAATATTTAATTCATCAAATTAACATCAAATTAACATTTAATTCATCTAATTAATATTCAATTCATCAAATTAATACTAAATCGACATTCAATTCATCCAATTACCACTCAATTTATCAAAATTAACATTCAAAATAATCCAAAAAAAATTTAATTTATCAAATCAACACCAAACCAAAGTAATATGAAAATTAATCAAATAAACATTTAATTCATTAACTGAACTCTAAATTAACATTACATTTCATCTAATAAACATTCAATTAATAAATAAACGATGGTAATTTGATAAATTGAGTGTATATTTAATGCACTTGAATATAAATTAAATGAATTGAATGTTAATTCTATATTAATTTGATGAATTGAATATTAATTGGATGTGATTGAATGTTAAGTTGATGAATTAAATGTTTATTACATAAAATTGAATGTTGATTTGAAGAATTGAATGTTAATTTGTTATTTATTTGAAAAATTAAACGTTTATTGGATGCACGTTACTTTGGTGTTAATTTGTTAAATCGAGGATTTTCGATGTTAATTTTATGAATTGAATGTTACTTGAATGAATTTGAATATAAATTGGATGAGATTGAATGTTACGTTGATGAATTAAATGTTTATTACGTAAAATTAAATGTTGATTTGAAGAATTGAATGTTAATTTGGTGTAAATTTGATGAATTGAGTATTAATTGCATGTTACTTGTTGATTTAACAAATTGAGTATTTATTGGATGAGTTTGGATGTTAATTTGATGAATTATAATATTAAAAGGTTAAAAGTGTAATATCAAAGGGATAAAAGTGTAATATAATAAAAGAAGTAAGTATAATTAAACACACGATCGGTCCACATTCCCAGGATCGGTCTTAGTTTAAATTATATTTACTCCCCTAAACTATAACACTACTTTTATTTTGTTCCCAATCTAACTCAACACAATTAAATTAACATTCAATTTCATGAAATTAATATTTAATTTATCAAATTAACATCAAATTAACATTTAATTCATCTAATTAATATTCAATTCATCAAATTAATACTAAATCGACATTCAATACATCCAATTACCACTCAATTTATCGAAATTAACATTCAAAATAATCCAAAAAAAATTTAATTTATCAAATCCACACCAAACTAAAATAATATGAAAATTAATCAAATAAACATTTAATTCATTAACTGAACTCTAAATTAACAATACATTTCATCTAATAAACATTCAATTAATAAATAAACGATGGTAATTTGATAAATTGAGTTTATATTTAATGCACTTGAATATAAATTAAATGAATTGAATGTTAATTTTATATTAATTTGATGAATTGAATATTAATTGGATGTGATAGAATGTTTAGTTGATGAATTAAATGTTTATTACATAAAATTGAATGTTGATTTGAAGAATTGAATGTTAATTTGTTATTTATTTGAAAAATTAAACGTTTATTGGATGCACGTTACTTTGGTGTTAATTTGTTAAATCGAGGATTTTCGATGTAAATTTTATGAATTGAATGTTACTTGAATGAATTTGAATATAAATTGGATGAGATTGAATGTTACGTTGATGAATTAAATGTTTATTACCTAAAATTAAATGTTGATTTGAAGAATTGAATGGTAATTTGGTGTAAATTTGATGAATTGAGTATTAATTGCATGTTACTTGTTGATTTAACAAATTGAGTATTTATTGGATGAGTTTGGATATTAATTTGATGAATTATAATATCAAAAGGTTAAAAGTGTAATATCAAAGGGATAAAACTGTAATATGATAGGAGAAGTAAGTGTAATTATACACACGATCGGTCCACATTCCTAGGACCGGTCCTAGTTTAAATTATATTTACACCCCTAAACTATAACACTATTTTTATTTTGTTCCCAATCTAACCCAACACAATTAAATTAACATTCAATTTTATGAAATTAATATTTAATTCATCAAATTAATATCAAATTAACATTTAATTCATCCAATTAATATTCAATTCATCAAATTAATACTAAATGTACATTCAATTCATCCAATTACCACTCAATTTATCAAAATTAACTTCTAAAATAATCCAAAAAAAAATTAATTTTTCAAATCAACACCAAACCAAAGTAATATGAAAATTAATCAAATAAACATTTAATTCATTAACTCAACTCTAAATTAACATTACATTTAATCTAATAAACATTCAATTAATAAAATTAACATTTAAATTCAACTATTAACATTAAATTCATCCAATACATATTCATTGTCAAGAGTTGAAACCCCAAGAGTTGGAACCAACCCAAAAAAGTTGAAACTCTCCCCAAACCTCTACCCAAACAGTTGGAACTCTTACCCAAAAAAGTTGGAACCCTTACCCAAAAAAGTTGGAACCCCTCCCCGAGTTGGAACCTCTACCCCCAACAGTTGGAACTCCTACCAAAAATGTTGGAACTCTCCCCCCAACAGTTGGAACTCTTTCCTCAAAAGAGTTGGAACTCCTCTCCAAGAGTTGGAACTCCTCCCCAACAGTTGGAACCGTTACCCAAAAAGTTGGAAATCCTACCAAAAAAGTTGGAACCCTTCCCCCAACAGTTGGAACCCCTACCAAAAATGTTGGAACCCCTCCCCCAAGAGTTGGAACCCTTACCCCCCCAACAGTTGGAACTCCTACTAAAAATGTTGGAACCCCTCCCCCAACAGTTGGAACTCCTCCCCCCAAAAGTTGGAAACTCTACCCAAAAAAATTGGAACCCCCCAAAGTTGGAACTCTTATACAAAAAAGTTGGAACTATTACCCATAAAAGTTGGAACCCTTACCCAAAAAAGTTGGAACCTCTACCCAAAAAAGTTGGAACCCCTCCCCCCAAGAGTTGGAACACTTACCCAAAAAAGTTGGACCCCCCTGAGTTGGAACCCTTACCAAAAAAAGTTAGAACTATTACCCATAAAAGTTGGAACTAATACCCAAAAAAGTTGGAACCCCTACCCAAAAAAGTTGGAACCCCTACCCCAAGAGTTGGAACCCCTCCCCCCCAAGAGTTGGAACCCCTACCCAAAAAAGTTGGAATCCTTACCCAAAAAAGTTGGAATCCCCACCAATAAAAGTTGGAATCCTTACCCAAAAATGTTGAAACTCCTACCCAAAAAAGTTGAAACTCCCACCCATAAAAGTTGGAACCCTTATCCAAAAATGTTAAAACCCCTACCCAAAAAAGTTGGAACCCCTCCCCTAAGAGTTGGAACCACTACCCAAAAAAGTTGAAACCCCCACCCATAAAAGTTGGAACCCTTACCCAAAAATGTTGGAACCCCTCCCCTCAAGAGTTGGAACTATTACCCAAAAAAGTTGAAACCCCCACCCATAAAAGTTGGAACCCGTACCCAAAAATGTTGAAACCCCTCCCCTCAAGAGTTGGAACCCCTACCAAAAGAGTTGGAACTATAACCCATAAAAGTTGAAACCCTTCTCCAAATAAGTTGAAACTCCCACCCATAAAAGTTGGAACCCCTACCCAAAAAAGTTGAAACTCCTACCCATAAAAGTTGGAACCCCTCCCCTAAGAGTGGGAACCCCTACCCAAAAAAGTTGAAACCCCCACCCATAAAAGTTGGAACCCTTACCCAAAAATGTTGAAACCCCTACCCAAAAAAGTTGAAACTCCCACCCATAAAAGTTGGAACCCTTACCCAAAAATGTTGAAACCCCAACCCAAAAAAATTGGAATCCCTCCCCTAAGAGTTGGAACCCCTACCCAAAAAAGTTGAAACCCCCACCCATAAAAGTTGAAACCCTTACCCAAAAATGTTGAAACCCCTACCCAAAAAAGTTCAAACCCCCACCCATAAAAGTTGGAACCATTATCCAAAAATGTTGAAACCCCTACCCAAAAAAGTTGGAACCCCTCCCCTAAGAGTTGGAACCCCTACCCAAAAAAGTTGAAACCCCCACCCATAAAAGTTGGAACCCTTACCCAAAAATGTTGGAACCCCTCCCCTCAAGAGTTGGAACCCCTACCCAAAAAATTTGAAACCCCCACCCATAAAAGTTGGAACCCGTACCCAAAAATGTTGGAACCCCTCTCCTCAAGAGTTGGAACCCCTACCAAAAGAGTTGGAACTATAACCCATAAAAGTTGAAACCCTTCTCCAAATAAGTTGAAACCCCCACCCATAAAAATTGGAACCCCTACCCAAAAAAGTTGAAACCCCCACCCATAAAAGTTGAAACCCTTACCCAAAAATGTCGGAACCCCTCCCCCCAAGAGTTGGAACCCCTACCCAAAAAAGTTGGAACTATTACCCATAAAAGTTGAAACTCTTACCCAAAAGAGTTGAAACTATTAATTATAAAAGTTGGAACCCTTACCCAAAAAAATTAAAACCCTACCCAAAAAGTTGGAACCTCTCCCCACCATTCCTAGGACCGGTCTTAGTTTAAATTATATTTACACCCCTAAACTATAACACTATTTTTATTTTGTTCTCAATCTAACCCAACAAAATTAAATTAACATTCAATTTCGTGAAATTTATATTTAATTCATCAGATAAATATCAAATTATGTTGAGCTCATCTAATTAATATTCAATTCATCAAATTAATACTAAATCGACATTCAATTCATCCAATTACCACTCAATTTATTAAAATTAACATCCAAAATAATCCAAAAAAAATTTAATTTATCAAATCAACACCAAACCAAAGTAATATGAAAATTGATCAAATAAACATTTAATTCATCAACTCAACTCTAAATTAACATTACATTTCATCTAATAAACATTCAATTAATAAAATTTTGGATGGTAATTTGATAAATTGAGTATTAATTTAATGCACTTGAATATAAATTAAATGAATTGAATTTTAATTTTATGTTAATTTGATGAATTGAATATTAATTGGATGTGATTGAATGTTAAGTTGTTGAATTAAATATTTATTAGATGAAATTGAATGTTGATTTGAAGAACTGAATATTAATTTGTTATTTATTTGAAAAATTAAACGGATAAAATTGCACGTTACTCTGGTGTTAATTTGTTAAATCGAGGATTTTTTATGTTAATTTTATGAATTGAATGTTACTCGAATGAATTTGAATATAAATTGGATGAGATTGAATGTTACATTGATGAATTAAATGTTTATTAGGTAAAATTAAATGTTGATTTGAAGAATTGAATGTTAATTTGGTGTAAATTTGATGAATTGAGCATTAATTGCATGTTACTTGTTGATTTAACAAATTGAGTATTTATTGGATGAGTTTGGATGTTAATTTGATGAATTATAATATTAAAAGGTTAAAAGTGTAATATCAAAGGGATAAAAGTGTAATATGATAGGAGAAGTAAGTGTAATTATACACACGATCGGTCCACATTCCCAGGACCGGTCTTAGTTTAAATTATATTTACACCCCTAAACTATAACACTATTTTTATTTTGTTCCTAATCTAACCCAACACAATTAAATTAATATTCAATCTCGTGAAATTAAAATTTAATTCATCAAATTAATATCAAGTTAACATTTAATTCATCCAATTAATATTCGATTCATCAAATTAATACTAAATCGACATTCAATTCATTCAATTACCACTCAATTTATCAAAATTAACATCCAAAATAATCCAAAAAAAAATTTAATTTATCAAATCAACACCAAACCAAAGTAATATGAAAATTAATCAAATAAACATTTAATTCATTAACTCAACTCTAAATTAACATTACATTTCATCTAATAAACATTCAATTAATAAAATTAACATTTAAATTCAATTATAAACATTAAATTCATCCAATACATATTCATTCGTCAAATTAACCCCAAATTTTTGTTCAATTGATGAAATCAATAACAAATATATATTCAATTCATACAATTTATATTAATTTGGTGCTATTTTATTTCTTGTGAATATTGGTCCACAAATCACAAAAACCTTATCTTCTCCCTCTACCCACTTTCCCGCCTACCCACTTCCCGCCTAAACGACTGGTTACTGGTCTTGCCATCCCTCCATCTCTTTCACTGTGGTTATTGCCTTCCCTGTTGAGTCTGCGACGTGAAACTCCATTACAGACTCCGTCTTTTCAGATTCCACCTTAGGTTATCTGTTTCGATTGCATTGTTGTCTATTGCTGAATCCAGATTTCAGATCTGTTTCTGCTTCGACTGCCGGTACTTTCAATTTCTATGCTGCCTTGGAATTTATGAGAATTCTCTTCAGTTTCTGGGCATGATTACCCAGAATCAGACCCTTTCTTTATTTGATGCATTGGATATGGAGAAGAAATCTAGACCCATTTACTGTTCTTGTCTTCTCTTTAAATGCTTTCTCTGGGTGTCCTGCTTCAACATTTTTATTTCTTCACCATTCTTATAGACGTCTTTGGAAGCAGAGGACTTTTCATATACCTTTATATCCCAGCACTCCATGAAGAATTCCCTCTGCATCCTCCAAGATCTATCCACGTCTCTTGGTCTTCAGCAATATTCATCTTCTACCATGCTTCTGGATAAAAGCCTTTCGTTTCTCTTTGCTGTGGCATGCAGCCAACGCCTGAACATGTGCAAGATCTTATCTTCTCTGCTATTTTGTAGGTGGTCAAAGGCAGAAGATCTCTCAGAGGTTGTTTCTCTCATCGAAAATGCAAGAGTTTGTGTTTTGGTCTCCTTTGTTCATGCGTCTGTTCAGCTGCCCTATCTCATAGACTGTTCACCTTCTTCTCTGATAAGCAGGCTCCAAGCTCAAACGTTCAACTCTTAACTCCCAGTTCTACCTCAAGCCTCCAGACCAAGCTTCCAGCTCATCAAGCTCAAACTCCTGCTCTCAGCTCATCAAGCATACATGGCTGTTTTTTAATGCATCCCTAATATGAGCTGAGTTTTAGGTTACATGCATTAAAGAAGGAGCATGCTTTATAATTTTATTATTTCTTTAATTCTTGTATCATGCATGCATTGCTTCTATTTATTTTATTTCGTGTATCGAGGCTAAGGTACATATTCCCTCTAGGTGTAATTTGATTTTTTAATCAATAAAATTCGGTCGAGGTTTCATTAAATGTTTATTATTCGAAATGAAATGTTAATTTGTTAAATTGAATGTTAATTTGGTATTGATTTGATGAATTAAATCTTTAGTAGATGAGTTTATATTTGAATTTGATGAATTGAATGTTAATTTAATGAATTTGAATATAAATTAAATGAATTGAACGTTAATTTTATGTTAATTTGATGAATTGAATGTTAATTAGATGTGATTGAATGTTAAGTTGATGAATTAAATGTTTATTAGATGAAATTGAATGTTGATTTGAAGAATTGAATGTTAATTTGGTACTAGTTTGATGAATTGAATGTTAATTTGGTATTAATTGATGAATTGAATGTTAATTTGGTGTTAATTTAATGAATTGAATGTTTATTATACGAAACGAAATGTTAATTTATTGAATTGAATGTTAATTTAATGTTGATTTGATGAATTAAATGTTTATTCGATAAATTTCTATATTACATTGGTGTTGGTTTGATAAATTAAATTTTATCAGATGATTTTGGATGTTAATTTGATGAATTGAGTGTAAATTGGATGAATTTTACTATATATTGTATAAATTGAATGTTAATTTAGTATTTATTTGATAAATTAAAATTTTATTAGATGGAATTCAATGTTAGGTTAATTTGATGAATTAAATGTTTATTAGGTAGAATTGAATGCGAATTTAATGAATTGAATATTAATTTTGTATTAATTTGATGAATTGAATGTTAGTTTGATGTGGATTTGAAGAATTGAAAGTTAATTTGGTGTTAATTTGATGAATTGAATGTTAAACAGTTAATTTAAATGTTAATTTAATGAATTGAATGTTTATTATTTGAAATGAAATGTTAATTTGTTAAATTGAATGTTAATTTAGTGTTGATTTGATGAATTAAATCTTTATTAGATATTTTGTATTTTAATTTGATGAATTGAATATTAATTTAATCAATTTAATATTAATTGGATGAATTGAATTTTAATTTGGTGTTAATATGATGAATTGAATGTTTATTTGATGAAATTGAATGTTTATTTGATATAAATTTGATGAATTAAATATTAAATGTTATTAGATGAAATTGAATGTTAATTTGTTGAATTGAATATTAATTTGATATTGATTTGATGAATTAAATGTTTATGGATTTAATTGTATGTTATTTTGATGTTGATTTGTTAAATTGAACCTTTATTGGATGATTTTTGATGCTAATTTGATAAATGGAGTGTTAATTTAATGAATTTGAATATAAATTGGATGAATTGAATGTTAATTTTGTGTTAAATTGATGAATTGAATATTAATTGGATGTGATTGAATGTTAAATTGATGAATTAAATGTTTATTAGATGAAATTGAATGTTAATTTTTTATTTATTTGAAAAATTAAAAGTTTATTGGGTGAAATTGAATGTTACGTTGATGAATTAAATGTTTATTAGTTGAATTTTAATGTTAATTTAATGAATTAAATTTTTATTAGGTAAAATGAAATGTTGATTTGAAGAATTGAATGTTAATTTGGTGTAAATTTGATGAATTGAGTATTAATTGGATGAAATTACATGTTACTTTGATGTTGATTTAATAAATTGAATATTTATTGGATGAGTTTGGATCCTAATTTGAGAAATTAAGTGTTGATTGAATGAAGTTGAATATAAATTGAATGAATTGAATCTTAATTTGATGTTAATTTGATGAATTGAATATTAATTAGATGAAATTGAATGTTAAGTTGATGAACTAAATGTTTATTAGTTGAATTTTAATGTTAATTTGATGAATTAATTGTCTATTAGGTAAAATTCAATGTTGATTTGAAGAATTCAATGTTAATTTGATGTAAATTTGGTGAATATAATATTAATTGGATTAAATTACATGTTATTTTGATGTCGATTTGATAAGTTCAATTATTTATTGGATGATTTTGGATCTTAAAGTCGTCTCGGACTATTTAAATACAAAATTGAATATTTTTGGGATAAAATTGATAAATTAATATTTTAGGAACCATAAATATATATAACTTTGAGGATAAAAGTGTAATTAACTTTTTTTTTCATATTAGGACCGGCCCTTGGAAGCCACGATCGGTCGTAGCTTAGAAATGAAGACTTACACTTTCATCTCTAAAATTATCCATATTTATTAATTTGATTCTTAAAATATTAATTTTTTAATTTAATCTTTAAAATTTTTAATTTTGTGTTCAAATAGTCCCAGATAAACTTTTAACATGCAAAATCATCCAATAAAATAATCCAATTAATATTCAACTCATTAAATTTACACTAAATTAACATTCAACTCTTCAAATCAAATTCAACTTCATCTAATAAACATTTAATTCATCAAATTAATATTCAGTTATTTATTAATAAATTACATTTACACCACTGAAATATAACAAAGTTTATTTATCCAGTTATTTATTTATTCATTTATTTTGGAGGTCCACAATAGCCTTATCTCTCTACTCTCTTCCCACCTTTTTTGTCATTCCCGCCTTTTTCTTCTTTTCCCGCCCAAATCACTTATCTTCCCTCCATCCTTTTACTGGTACATATACTTCTTTGAAAAAAAAAAATATTTTTGTGATGCAAAGTATTTTTCAAAATTAACACTAAATCGAATTAACACTAAATGGACATTCAATTAATAAAATTAACATTTAAATTCAACTATTAACATTAAATTCATCCAATACATATTCATTTGTCAAATTAACACCAAATTTATGTTCAATTAATGAAATCAATACCAAATATATATTCAATTCATACTTTTTTATATTAATTTGGTGTTAGTTTTTGATGAATTGAATGTTAATTTGGTATTAATTTGATGAATTGAATGTCAATTTGGTGTTAATTTGTTTAATTGAATGTTAATTTGATGTTGATTTGATGAATTAAATGTTTATTCGATAAATTTCTATATTACTGGTTTAATAAATTGAATTTTATCAGATGATTTTGGATGTTAATTTGATGAATTGAGTTTTAATTGGATGATTTTGAATATAAATTGGATGAATTGAATGTTAATTTAGTATTAATTTGATTAATTTAATATTTATTTGATGAAATTGAATGTTAAGTTAATTTGATGAATTAATTATTTATTTGATGGAATTGAATGTGAGTTTGATGAATTGAGTATTAATTTTGTGTTAATTTTATGAATTCAAAGTTAATTTAGTGTTAATTTGAAGAAGTGAATATTAATTTGGTGATAATTTGATGAATTGAATATTAATTGGATGAAATTGAATCCTAATTTGATGAATTTAATTTTAAATAATTAATTTCAATGTTAATTTTATGAACTGAATGTTTATTATACAAAATGGAATGTTAATTTGTTGAATTGAATGCTAATTTAGTGTTGTTTTGATGAATTAAATATTTATTCAATGAATTTTTATATTACATTGGTGTTGGTTTAATAAATTGAATTTTTATTAGGTGATTTTGGATGTTAATTTGATGAATTTAGTGTAAATTGGATGAATTTGAATATATATTTGATAAATTGAATGTTAATTTATTGTTAATTTGATAAATTAAAATTTTATTTGATGAAATTGAATGTTAGGTTAAGTTGATGAATTAAATGTTTATTAGATAGAATTTAATGTGAATTTAATGAATTGAATATTAATTTTGTGTTAATTTGATGAATTAAATGTTAGTTTGGTGTTAATTTGAAGAATTGAAAGTTAATTTGATGAATTGAATGCTAAATAGTTAATTTAAATGTTAATTTAATGAATTGAATGTTTATTATTCGAAATGAAATGTTAATTTGTTAAATTGAATGTTAATTTGGTATTGATTTGATGAATTAAATCTTTATTAGATGATTTTATATTTTAATTTGATGAATTGAATGTTAATTTAATCAATTAAATATTAATTTGATGACTTGAATTTTAATTTGGTGTTAATATGATGATTTGAATGTTTGTTTGATGAAATTGAATGTTAAGTTGATGAATTAAATATTTATTAGATGAAATTGAATGTGGATTTGAAGAATTGAATATTAATTTGTTATTTATTTGAATAATTAAACGTTTATTGGATGAAATTGCACGTTACTTTGGTGTTAATTTGTTAAATCGAGAATTTTCGATGTTAATTTTATGAATTGAATGTTACTTGAATGAATTTGAATATAAATTGGATGAGATTGAATGTTACGTTGATGAATTAAATGTTTATTACGTAAAATTAAATGTTGATTTGAAGAATTGAATGTTAATTTGGTGTAAATCTGATGAATTGAGTATTAATTGCATGTTACTTGTTGATTTAACAAATTGAGTATTTATTGGATGAGTTTGGATGTTAATTTGATGAATTATAATATTAAAAGGTTAAAAGTGTAATATCAAAGGGATAAAAGTGTAATATAATAGGAGAAGTAAGTGTAATTAAACACACGATCGGTCCACATTCCCAGGACCGGTCTTAATTTAAATTATATTTACACCCCTAAACTATAACACTACTTTTATTTTGTTCCCAATCTAACCCAACACAATTAAATTAACATTCAATTTCATGAAATTAATATTTAATTCATCAAATTAACATTTAATTCATCTAATTAATATTCAATTCATCAAATTAATACTAAATCGACATTCAATTCATCCAATTACCACTCAATTTATCAAAATTAACATTCAAAATAATCAAAAAAAAATTAATTTATCAAATCAACACCAAACCAAAGTAATATGAAAATTAATCAAATAAACATTTAATTCATTAACTCAACTCTAAATTAACATTACATTTCATCTAATAAACATTCAGTTAATAAATAAACGATGGTAATTTGATAAATTGAGTGTATATTTAATGCACTTGAATATAAATTAAATGAATTGAATGTTAATTTTATGTTAATTCGATGAATTGAATATTAATTGGATGTGATTGAATGTTAAGTTGATGAATTAAATGTTTATTACATGAAATTGAATGTTGATTTGAAGAATTGAATGTTAATTTGTTATTTATTTGAAAAATAAACGTTTATTGGATGCACGTTACTTTGGTGTTAATTTGTTAAATCGAGAATTTTCGATGTAAATTTTATGAATTGAATGTTACTTGAATGAATTTGAATATAAATTGGATGAGATTGAATGTTACGTTGATGAATTAAATGTTTATTACGTAAAATTAAATGTTGATTTGAAGAATTGAATGGTAATTTGGTGTAAATTTGATGAATTGAGTATTAATTGCATGTTACTTGTTGATTTAACAAATTGAGTATTTATTGGATGAGTTTGGATGTTAATTTGATGAATTATAATATCAAAAGGTTAAAAGTGTAATAATATCAAAGGGATAAAAGCGTAATATGATAGGAGAAGTAAGTGTAATTATACACACGATCGGTCCACATTCCCAGGATCGGTCTTAGTTTAAATTATATTTACACCCCTAAACTATAACACTATTTTTATTTTGTTCCCAAAATTGGACTATTTAAAAAATATTGAACAAATAGTTGGAAGCCTTATCTACAATTCTTTTAATTATTTTATTTTATTCATTATTTATTTGTTGTTAATAAAAAATGGGACTATTTAAAAAATATTGGAAGCATTATTTACAATTCTTTTAATTATTTTATTTTATTAATTATTTATTTGTTGTTAATAAAAAATGGGACTATTTAAAAAATATTGAACAAATAGTTGGAAGCATTATTTAAAATTCTTTTAATTATTTTATTTTATTAATTATTTATTTGTTGTTAATAAATAATGGGACTATTTAAAAAATATTGAAGAAATAGTTGGAAGCATTATTTACAATTCTTTTATTTACAATTCTTTTAATTATTTTATTTTATTCATTATTTATTTGTTATTTATTTGTTGTTAATAAAAAATGGGACTATTCATCATTGTTTATTTGTTGTTAATACAATTTTCTACTCCGTTCCCGCCTTTTTTTGCCATTCCCGCATTTTTCTTCTTTTTCCGCCCAAATCACTTCTCTTCCCTCCATCCCTTTACTGGTACATATACTTGTTTGAGAATAAAAAATATTTTTCTGATGAAAAGTATTTTTCAAAATTACTACTAAATCGACATTCAATTCATCAAATTAACACTCAATTTATCAAAATTAACATCTAAAATCATCCAATAAAAATTCAATTTATCAAATCAACACCAAAGTAATATGAAAATTAATCAAATAAACATTTAATTCATTAACTCAATGCTAAATTACCATACATTTCATCTAATAAACATTCACTTAATAAAATTAACATTTAAATTCAATTATAAACATTAAATTCTTCCAATACATATTCATTCGTCAAATTAACACCAAATTTATGTTCAATTTGGTATTAATTTGATGAATTGAATGTTAATTTGGTGTTAATTTAATGAATTGAATGTTTATTATACGAAACGAAATGTTAATTTATTGAATTGATTGTTAATTTGATGTTGATTTGATGAATTAAATGTTTGTTCGATAAATTTCTATATTACATTGGTGTTGGTTTGACAAATTGAATTTTGTCAGATGATTTTGGATGTTAATTTGATGAATTGAGTGTTAATTGGATGATTTTGATTATAAATTGGATGAATTGAATGTTAATTTCGTATTAATTTGATGAATTGAATATTTATTTGATGAAATTGAATGTTAAGTTAATTTGATGAATTAATAATTTATTAGATGGAATTGAATGTGAATTTGATGAATTGAATATTAATTTTTTGAATTGAAAGTTAATTTATTGTTAATATGAAGAATTGAATATTAATTTGGTGTTAATATGATGTATTGAATATTAATTGGATGAAATTGAATCTTAATTTGTTGAATTTTATTTTAAATAGTCGATTTAAATGTTAATTTAATGATTTGAATGTTTATTATATGAAATTGAATGTTAATTTTTTGAATTGAATGCTAATTTAGTGTTGATTTGATGAATTAAATATTTATTAGATGATTTTGGATGTTAATTTGATGAATTGAGTGTAAATTAGATGAATTTGAATATTTATTGGATAAATTGAATGTTAATTTAGTGTTAATTTAATAAATTAAAATTTTATTGGATGGAATTGAATGTTAGGTTAATTTGATGAATTAAATATTTATTAGATAGAATTGAATGCGAATTTAATGAATTGAATATTAATTTTGTGTTAATTTGATGAATTGAATGTTAGTTTGATGTTGATTTGAAAAATTGAAAGTTAATTTGGTGTTAATTTGATGAATTGAATGTTAAACAGTTAATTTAAATGTTAATTTAATGAATTGAATGTTTATTATTCGAAATGAAATGTTAATTTGTTAAATTGGATGTTAATTTAGTGTTGATTTGATGAATTAAATCTTTATTAGATGATTTTGTATTTTAATTTGATGAATTGAATGTTAATTTAATGAATTAAATATTAATTGGATGAATTGAATGTGTATTTGATGAAATTGAATGTTTATTTGGTATAAATTTGATAAATTAAATATTAAATGTTATTGGATGAAATTGAATGTTAATTTGTTGAATTGAATATAAATTTGATAATGATTTGATGAATTAAATGTTTATTGGATGTAATTGTATGTTACTTTGATGTTGATTTGTTAAGTTGAACCTTTATTGGATGATTTTCGATGTTAATTTGATAAATTGAGTGTTAATTTAATGAATTTGAATATAAATTAGATGAATTGAATGTTAATTTTTTGTTAATTTGATGAATTGAATATTAATTGGATGTGATTGAATGTTAAGTTGATGAATTAAATGTTTATTAGATGAAAATGAATGTTGATTTGAAAAATTGAATGTTAATTTGTTATTTATTTGAAAAATGAAATGTTTATTGAATGAAATTGAATGTTACGTTGATGAATTAAATGTTTATTAGTTAAATTTTAATGTTAATTTAATGAATTAGATTTTTATTAGGTAAAATGAAATGTTGATTTGAAGAATTGAATGTTAATTTGGTGTAAATTTGATGAATTGAGAATTAATTGGATGAAATTACATGTTACTTTGATGTTGATTTAATAAATTGAATATTTATTGGATGATTTTAGATGCTAATTTGAGAAATTAATTGTTAATTGAATGAAGTTGAATATAAATTGAATGAATTGAATTTTAATTTGGTGTTAATTTGATGAATTGAATATTAATTAGATGAAATTGAATGTTAAGTTGATGAACTAAATCTTTATTAGTTGAATTTTAATGTTAATTTGATGAATTAATTGTCTATTAGGTAAAATTGAATGTTGATTTGAAGAATTCAATGTTAATTTGATGTAAATTTGGTGAATATAATATTAATTGGATTAAATTACATGTTATTTTGATTTCGATTTGATAAGTTCAATCATTTATTGGATTAATTTGGATTTTAAAGTCGTCTCGGACTATTTAAATACAAAATTGAATATTTTAGGGATAAAATTGATAAATTAATATTTTAGTAATCATAAATATATATAACTTTGAGGATGAAAGTGTAATTAACTTTTTTTTTATATTAGGACCGGTCCTTAGAAGCTCGATCGGTCGTAGTTAGAAATGAAGACTTACACTTTCATCCCTAAAATTATACATATTTATTAATTTGATCCTTACAATATTAATTTTTTAATTTAATCTTTAAAATATTTAATTTTGTGTTCAAATAGTCCCAGATAAACTTTTAACATGCAAAATCATCCAATAAAATAATCCAATTAATATTCAACTCATTAAATTTACACTAAATTAACATTCAACTCTTCAAATCAAATTCAACTTCATCTAATAAACATTTAATTCATCAAATTAATATTCAAATTCAACAAATTAACATTTAATTCATCCAATTTATATTCAAATCCATTCAATTAACACTTAATTAATCTAACTAACATTCATTTATCAAATTAATACCAAATTAATATTTAATTCATCAAATTATTTGGTATGTGGTTGGGTGGGTAACGTTGGTGTTACAATTTTTTTTTAAGTTGGATTACAACTTTTATGAATTGAGTTTCAATTTTTTGGAGTATATTATTATTTTTGGGGTTGGGTTAAAATATTTTGGGATTGTGGTCCAACCTTTTGGAGTGGGTTCTAACTTCTTCGGTGAAATTTTAACTTTTTGGAGTTGATTACAACTTTAATGGTGTGGGTTACAACTCTATTGGATACAGATACGGTTCAACTTTAATTGAAGAATTACAACTCTTTTAGATGTGGATACACCTTTAATGGATAGAGTTCAACTCTATTGGAAGCAGTACAATTTTAATGGAGGGTTCAACTTTTAATGGAGGGTTCAACTTTTAATGGAGGGTTCAACTCTATTGGATGAGCTAGTCATTTGGTAACAACTTTTATGGTTCAACCGGTGAAACCGGTTTTAAAGAGCCATTAAAGGGCCACGTGTAACACACCTAGGCCAACTTATTTTTCGGTATGGTACCGAAAAGCAAGTTGGCGGTATAGTAGTGTTACCCTATTATATTGTTCAAAGGAAGAAAGAAAGAAAGAAAGAGGGGCTACGACCCCTCAAGTTTTTAAAATTATTTTTTCACCTCTAAATTTTTCAAAAATATACATTAATATGAAATTTCTGTTTTTAATTTACTTTGATGGGTCTTTAAGATGTCAAACTTTTAATTTAAATCCTTAAATTGTGATCTTGATTCCTTCTTTGTTTCATACCTAATCTTCTCTAATCAATAATTTCGTTCACCTCAGTTAAGACCTTTTTGTTTTGTATTCAATGAATTGCCACTAGTGGCTGCACTTACTGAGAGTAGGCCTAGGGGGCAGGGGGCCCTCAAATTTTTAAAATTTTCATTCTCCCCTATATATTTTTAAAAAAATTTATTGCTAACTTTTTACTTGTCAAAACACTCCATATTTAAGTAAATAATTTAGTATATCCAAAAAATCAATGATTTAATAGTTAGTAACCATTTAGGATGTAATCATCACATAGATGCATATCGCTTGTACTGACGAACACACTTTTTGCAATTATAATTTATTTATAGACATAAAGTTAGATTATAAACAAGAAAAAAAGAGGATGATAATATTGTCACAAATGAATTTTTATGATGACATAATCTAATTTTTGTGTTTTGTGCTCAAAATTAATTTTTCAATGGCATTGCAAAAAAATTAAATTTAATAAATTTTTTATAAATAAAAATTTATCATTAATAATGACAGTTGAATAATCTTGTTAAATTAAAATTTTATCTATATCATTATTGATCCTTTCAAGATAAAATCCTGATTCCATCCCGACTTCACTGATCATCACGGTCACCTTTCAAGCAACTGTGAACCCTCCAACAGGTTTTGTAGAATCAACCAACCAGTCAAGTTCCGACAAACTATTGTAAGGGACAAAATATGATTAAAGAAATTTAATGGCCGACAAACTATAGTGGAAAAAAAGAAAAAAGTGCAAAAAAAAAAAAAAAAGAAATTTAATGGCCGACAAACTATAGTGGAACATATATAATTGAGTAATAAAGAAATTCTGAAGTCTTATTATGCTCCACTATAGTAATAAACAATTAATTTTTTTTTTTTTTTTGGCACCCACGTGATTCATGCTTCGTTGTTCCATCTTATCTTCGTGTTGTTAATGATAATTGTTGGATTTAAAATCTTCGAGGTGGTTTATTGGTTCAGTCTGACCTTTAATTATTTAGAAGTCTCAGGTTTGATTCATTCTCACACCTCTAAGGGCTAGTCACTTTTGTTCTTTTTAGAGAATAGTCGGCATAAGCCTGAACACCCTATTTAGTGGCTTGAACTGCTCCACTCTTTATTTCCTTGTTGCATGCTTTGTTTTTCACAGGTTACATTTCACATGAAGCAGTTTTTGCTCTTGTCACTGCATCTAGTATTTGTATAATTAGTGTTACCCTTTTCAAATTCCTATCTTCCCAAGTAAAAACAAAGAGTTTTAATATTAAGTCGGTGATCATGGAAAGTTTTGTCCTTCTTATACATGAAACCATATTTGGCTCGGTTGTTTAATAAAAGATATGGTTAGGTTGAAGTCGGTGATCATGTAGACTTTGAAGTTTCTACTTTTGTACTTTGACAATTCAAACACCCATGTAGTCGGTCCAATGGTTTGTTTGGATACATAATCTTCTCTAAGCAATAATTTCTTTTACATCAGCTAAGGCCTCCTTTTAGTTTTGCCTGCCAGATCAAAAAATGAGTAGCAAAGAAGTGTTTGATGCTGCTTGTACAGGAAATGTTGAGGTTCTCCACAAACTACTTGAAGCAAATCCACTTGTTCTCACTGATTTTGCACTATCATATCCAAGGGAGTCTCTTCTACATGTTGCAACTAAGGCTGGACAACTTGATTTTGTACGCGAGCTTATAAATCACGATCATGAACTAGCCAAAGAATTAAGTAGAGATGGATTTCGGTCTCTGGACATAGCTTCAATGATGGGGAACGTCGAGTTAGTGAAGGAGCTTGTAAAAACTGATCCTGAAATTTGTCGTCTGAAAGGTAAAGACCAAAGAACAGCTCTTCACCATGCTGCTATGAAGGGAAGAATTCAAGTGATAGATGAATTGCTCTACACTTGCCCAGGGTGTATTGAAGATGTCACGATTCACGGGGAAACTGCCCTTCATCTTGCGGTGGAAAGCAACCAATTTGACGTCTTTCAGCTCTTGGTTAGCTGGCTCGAAAGGATAAGCATGGAGACCATCATTAATTTGGGGGATTGCGACGAAAACACGGTTTTACACCTTGCAGCCTCTAGAAAGCAAGTAAATGTAGGTTCAATTTTTATCAAATCTCCATGGTTGCCTTTTCAATTTGCCTTTTGCCTTTTGATGATTTTTTTGTTCTCTTTCTTGCGTTATTTTGTTGTATTTGTGACAATTTTTTGTGGCCTGGCAATTTTCAATTTTGTTCTGACAATTTTTCATATGATTGTAAGAGTTTACTCCTGTGTTATTCTTGCTAGTAACATATTGTACTTGTTCCCTTTTCTCAGAATTGGTATGACAACAAAGACGGTTTGAATTTTGTCTAGTCGAATTTTAAATTTTAGGGTCATGATCTGTTAAAATTTTTGATGAATTAGATCACTATGGTGATAACCTTGAGGGAGTGTTCCCTCTTGTAGTCTGCCATCACCCTGGCCGCGCTGAGATGAGTAATGAAGAACAATATTGTGTCTACAGCAGATGAAAATGCATCCACACTCCACAGAGTGGTGAAGAAAAACCCGAAAGAGAGCACTAAAGAACCCCAAAGAGAGATTATAAGAAATCAAGGCTTGCCTTTGGCAAGGACTAATCGTTTGACCTCTTGATTGAAAGAATTCAGAGATAATCAACAGTTACTAACTAGGCTAAACCGCATTGGTTTAACTTGTTCATTCTGATACACTAGAAATTATGTGTTTCTCTTAGTTATTTTTACATGATATGACAACAATATGTATATATATATGTGTGTGTGTGATTTTGCATTACAATTGTTTCTCTCATGCAGACCATGAGATTTATACTTAGCAACAACAATACTATCAGTAGGGTATTGGAAGTAAATGCAAAAAATCTGAAGGGTTTGACGGCAATGGATATACTGGATATAGTCATGGAAAGTCCCAAGGATCTACACCTGAAAGAAATCCTCCAACATGCTGGGGCAGTTGCTGCTCAACACGCAAATGTTGTCTCTGCAACTTCTGATCTTCAACATTTCTCAGGAACTGAACAAGCCCAGCATGAGCTTCAATCAAAAAGATCTTCTAAAGATTGGTTCAAATACTTCAAGTTTCAGGTTCAAAAAGAATCACCAACTGAGGCACGTAATGCATTGCTAGTAGTGGCTGCACTGATCGCCACAGTCACCTTTCAAGCATGTGTGAACCCTCCAACAGGCATCCTAGAATCAACTAACAAGTCAAATTCTGATTCCAACGCTCCCAACCAACCAGGCCCACCTCCACCACCGGCATTTATACCAGCAGGAACGGCTGGCCTTGCCATAATCTCTGCAATTGTCGGCTCACATGCTACAACATTGTTGTTTTTGTTTGCAAATACGTTGGGGTTTACTGCATCACTGAGCATTATAATATATCTCACCGGCGGATTTCCTTTCCAAAGGGAGCTCCTGATTTCTATATTTTCTATGATGTTTGCCTATGGATTTGCAGTTAGCAAGATCAGTGAAAAAGCCATCACCTATGTCCTTCTGGGGATTGCCTTCACCATACCATTCTTTCTGCGGTGGCTGCCTAGATGGGGAAGAAAATTTTGGAAGTGTAGACACAAACTTCCATTAATTCGCGGCAGACCATGATGGTGGTCTGGACAATCTAATCTGAATATTTAGTACCATTTGGTAATGTTTTAGAGCCGAAAAGTATGTCTAATTTCTATTTTGCAAAAGTGATGTAAACTGCATTTTAATATGGGAATTGTATTCTCTATATAGGTGGATTGTTTATGATTACATATTGATGGTGTTTTTTCACGTGAATGAGCAGCAAGTTAGAGTATAATTGCTAGGAACAGATCTGAGCTACAAGGCCCGTGAATTGGTGGTTGAATGCTCTAGTTATCTGAGATGTGGTGTGTGTAACATATAGAAATATAGTGGTTCACCGGCTATTGAGCTCGGCTAGTCCACTCTTCAATGGAGTCTCTTGCTCCTAGAATCTATATTTATCTCGAAAATGTTTTACAAGATGCCTTTGATGCTAGTAGGGTTCTCTCTCTCTTGATTGAGACGCTGTACAATATTTATAGTGTAATTCCTATCTCTAAGGGATTTTCACCGAGATCTTTGCCCTTCATCCGTGGGATCTTCCTTGATTTTTGGGAGATGATCTTGGTTAGTTGAGAGTTTTGTGCCTTGATTATAGCTTTCCATTGCTTTGAGGATGCCATTCACTAGCCAGATGTTTCCCTTTCAATTTCCCGTTTGTTTTCTTTGAGGAGAGCTTGAGGTCTGGATTGCGGAGCCCTGGTTACTGTGTCTGACCTCCTTGTCTGACCTCCATGTCCGAGCTCATACTTAGAGCTTTTTTCTATGTATCATCAGTTGCCCCCCAGCCCTTGGCCCAAGCGAGCTTGGGCAGGGGCTGAGTTGATGCTGAATTGAGATAGACATCCACACATCGACCTCGATTTGCATGAGCTCGAGGTGCAGAGAGTTGCTGCTTTTCCTACGGTTGCCGAGTTCCCATTGCTTCGAGAAGTAAAATTATTGACTTTATGAGCTGCCGGGCTCTTTTTAGGAATTAAATAGCCCATTTCGAGCTCCTAGGCTCTTTTCTGAACTATTGGAGTTCTTCGTGGGCTGTGTTGTTCATATCATGAACTGAATAGTTTAGCGCGAGCTACGTGGCTCCTATTATGAGCTGAAGAGTTCAGCGTGAGCTGCTTGGCTCAAGTTATGAACTGAATAGTTCATCGTGAGCTGCTTGGCTCAAGTTATGAACTGAAGAGTTCATCGTGAGCTGCTTGGCTCAAGTTATGAACTGAAGAGCTCATCGTGAGCTGCGTGGCTCAAGTTACGAACTGAAGAGTTCATCGTGAGCTGCTTGGCTCAAGTTAGGAACTGAATAGTTCATCGTGAGCTCCGTGGCTCAAGTTATGAACTGAAGAGCTCATCGTGAGCTGCGTGGCTCAAGTTACGAACTGAAGAGTTCATCGTGAGCTGCTTGGCTCAAGTTATGAACTGAATAGCTCATCGTGAGCTGCGTGGCTCAAGTTACGAACTGAAGAGTTCATCGTGAGCTGCTTGGCTCAAGTTATGAACTGAATAGCTCATCGTGAGCTGCGTGGCTCAAGTTACGAACTGAAGAGTTCATCGTGAGCTGCTTGGCTCAAGTTATGAACTGAATAGCTCATCGTGAGCTGCGTGGCTCAAGTTACGAACTGAAGAGTTCATCGTGAGCTGCTTGGCTCAAGTTATGAACTGAATAGTTCATCGAATGTTTATGAGCTGAAGAGCTCATCTTGAATTTATGAGCTGAAGAGCTCATCGGATGTTTATGAGCTGAAGAGCTCATCTTAAATTTATGAGCTGAAGAGCTTATCGGATGTTTATGAGCTGAAGAGCTCATCTTGAGTTTATGAGCTGAAGAGCTCATCTGATGTTCATCAACTGAAGAGCTCGTCTTGCTCTCTGACATCTTCCCTTCTCTTGGGGGAGCGATCCCTGTCTCTTCTTGGGGACCTATATCGTCCTCTTTCTTTCCTAGGACTTCGATCCCTCTTATTTTCTTCCTTCACTTTTTCCTTCTGTGAGGATGAGCTCCCTACCTTTGAGAGAAGGGCTTCCTCGCCATTAATATACTTTTCTGCTTTAGCCAGCACCTCTGCCATGCTTGCTTGCGGGTTCTTTGATATAGAAAATATCAAATCTTTCGATTGCACTCCTAATCCAGCAATGAAAGCAGTGATCGCAAACTTCTCATCTGGAATATCTACCTTCAGGGATTCTGAATTGAACTTTTGGACATAAGACCGTAGGTTCTCGTTGGGTCCCTGTTTTACATTCAACAGGTGGTAGCTCGGCTTTCTGTATATCCGAGCTCCTATAAAGTGAGATACAAAAGCTATGGAGAGCTCTCTAAAGGATGGGATCGAGGCTAGTGGGAGCCTGTGAAACCAGGCCAGGGCAGAGCCTTTTAACGTGATGGCAAAAGCTCTGCAACGTACAGGATCCTGGTATCCATGCAGTTCCATCTGGTTCTTGTAAGTGTTGAGATGATCTACGGGATCTTTCGTTCCGTCAAAGACCTCTATCTGAGGCATCTTGAACTTTGGTGGGAGAGGAAAGTGCAGCACTCCAGTGGTGAATGGGGACTCAGTCTGTTGTACTAGGGCGTCCATTGTAACCGGAGCCTTGCTCTTTATAGCCTCTTTCATGTGGCTGAGCTCTTGCTGGATGTCCTTGAAACGTTGCTCCCAGTGTTGTTCTCTCCTGTCTTGCTGGTAGGGAAAAAAATCATCCCTGTCACCCCCGTCGTTCTGACTTTGCACCTCGTCGTTATGGCCATTCCTAGGAGGTACATAAGGAGCGTGCCCCCTGGTTTGGCTGCTTTCTCCTCCTTCGTCGACCTCTCTGATGGGGTCCCAGTGTCGCCGCTCCCTGTAAGGGGGGTTATTCTGGCCTTCTTGGGCCGGTTGTGCCTCTTGCGGGCGTTGTACGAGCTTTGATAGCTCGGCATTTTCCTTTAGCAGTCGTTGGTTGACGAGGCGAAGGGCCTCCAACTCGTTATTAATGGGGGAATTCGCTTCCTGGATGTTCCCGGGTTGTCTGCCGTTGGTGGCTTCCTGCTGATCCTGCATTCGTGGTGGGTTTGTTTGGCTTTTGCTCATGTTTCGAGTTGTTACCATCAGTCACTGAGAGATCAGCTTATTTGTAACAGGAACAGTCGTTCCCACAGACGGCGCCAAACTGATGGTGTTTTTTCACGTGAATGAGCAGCAAGTTAGAGTATAATTGCTAGGAACAGATCTGAGCTACAAGGCCCGTGAATTGGTGGTTGAATGCTCTAGTTATCTGAGATGTGGTGTGTGTAACATATAGAAATATAGTGGTTCACCGGCTATTGAGCTCGGCTAGTCCACTCTTCAATGGAGTCTCTTGCTCCTAGAATCTATATTTATCTCGAAAATGTTTTACAAGATGCCTTTGATGCTAGTAGGGTTCTCTCTCTCTTGATTGAGACGCTGTACAATATTTATAGTGTAATTCCTATCTCTAAGGGATTTTCACCGAGATCTTTGCCCTTCATCCGTGGGATCTTCCTTGATTTTTGGGAGATGATCTTGGTTAGTTGAGAGTTTTGTGCCTTGATTATAGCTTTCCATTGCTTTGAGGATGCCATTCACTAGCCAGATGTTTCCCTTTCAATTTCCCGTTTGTTTTCTTTGAGGAGAGCTTGAGGTCTGGATTGCGGAGCCCTGGTTACTGTGTCTGACCTCCTTGTCTGACCTCCATGTCCGAGCTCATACTTAGAGCTTTTTTCTATGTATCATCACATATCTAATTATGTTTTGAAGAAAATGCGACAATATTTACAATTGTTGTTTCATTTGCTGCAACTTATGATGTTTTAATAGTACTCAATAGTTGTGGAATGTCCTCGTTCTTTACTATCATTTCCACATAACACGAATTGCAGCCATGGTAGTGTGAAATCATCAGAAAGGGCCAAGATTTGTTTTACAGTGTACCATCCAAACAATTGTGTTTGAAGAAAATTTTGTTGAATCCTTCATTTTGTTTGTTCCTTTTTACAAGTGAAGATGTAAATGACATGAGTAACACCTAAATTTAGTTTATTTTTGGCATAAAAATAATTAATTCTGCTTTATATTAATCCAATTTGGTAAAATGACCCATCCCAAGCACTAAAACTTTTATCTGAGGACACTTTCCTCATATATATATAATTACAATGTCCCAAAGAAAAATTAAATTTATCTGTAAATTCAAATTAGAGGGAAAGAGTTAATCCATTTTGACTATTTATGTATTCGGATATGTTATAATATAACATTTGGCTAGAAAATCTAATTCGATTGCTTAATCAATTAAAGATGAATTTTCAAGAACTCAGTTTCATCATATAATTATGTGTGTGTATTTGAATTGTATCCTCTCTTACCGACAGGGTTGGAGCCAGGAATGATATTTTGGTTGGACACTTTAAGTGCACTAGAAGTAATTTGTGTCTGAAGGCATAGTGCAACGTAAGTAGAAGTGATGGATTTGGGTGTGAGAAAATTCAATGTGAATGATTTTGAGAGAGATGTTGGTAGCAGTTGGATGAGTTTATTTGAGACATTTGGATGGACTTATTGAAGTCTTTCCTATTTTATATTATGAATGTTCTAATTAATTTTGCCATAAAAATAAGCTAATACATATTTATATTTATTTACATAGAATAGTAGAAAATAAAGATTAGTTATAAACCAATTGCAAAACAAATTTATAAATGAGAACAGAAAAAATTAAAAATATGCAAATTAATGTCAATTACAAAAATCTTAACGCAATAAATATCATTAAATATGTAATTATTGGCAATCATAACTCATATCATCAAAAAAAAGTATTTGATATTTTTTTAGGGTAAAATGCCAAAAACTTTCCTATGCTTGGGTCATTTGCAAGTGATCTACTCGTAATTTTAACTATTATACTAAACCCCTGTCAATATAAAAATAAAGTGCAAAAATATACGGACGTTGATAAGTTAATGAAAGGTGTTAATCACCCGCTCAATGCTATAGGTGGAAATAAAATGTGTTAAAATTATAACTTATAATTCCTAAAATACCCTCCCCAACCCAGCCATCTCTCTGTCTCTCTCCTTTCCCCACCGGAACCCACAACCTACGACATCAAACATCGCAGCCCACCCCTGCAGTACCTCCCCCATGCCAGCCCCACCATCTGCTTAGCCATATCTCTCTCTCTCTCTCCATCAAAACCCCCCACTTGCAATTAAGTATGTCAACGAATTGGATATGGATCGGATTGTCCAATATCTGAATTCAAATCCGATTAAGTTTTTACCGTTCGATAATCCGGCGGATTTGAAAATTTCAATCTATGTCCAAATCCATTATGATCTGACGAACACAATTGTTGAATTATTTTGATGACTGTGTATAAAAAACAAGTGACTTTTTTGCGACTATAATTTATTTATAGACATAAAGTTAGATTATAAATAATAAAAAAAAACGGATGATAATATTGTCACAAATAAATTTTTATGATGACATGATCCAATTTTTGAGTTTTGTGATCAAAATTAATTTTTCAATGGCATTGCATAAAAATTAAATTTAATAAATTTTTTATAAATAAAAATTTATCATTAATAACGACCGTTGAATAGCCTCATTGAATTAAATTTTTATCCTTTTCAAATTGCTATCTTCCCAATAAAAACAAAGAGTTTTAATATTAAGACGGTGATCATGGAAAGTTTTGTCCTTATACATGAAACCATATTTGGCTCGGTTGTCTAATAAAAGATATTTTTAGGTTGTATATTCATCATAATGTTGTTGGGTGAATAGTCATATTAGATTATTTAAACCTATTAAATTTTGAAAATAAACATAATTATTTTTTATTTGCTATGTTTGCAGGCTAATTAAGAACAGGCTAGCAACGTGTGATGCACAACTCATCAAAAGTCAAATGATCAATATTTTTTTTTGTTCATCACTTTTCTTTTATGGTAATGGATCGTACACGCGTACACATGAAGATAATATATTAGAATATTATTTTAATGTTAATCGATTAGAGAACATATTTTTACAATATCAAGCGTTGATTATACTATTATTTCATCATTGTTTATTTTATTGTTTAATTTATTTGAATAGCAAGTGTGAGAATTGAAAAATATTTAATAAATCAATTACCTAATATCCTTGTTTGTTTATAATCAAATCAATCATGCCCTTAAAGTCTTTGGCGTGTTAAATTAGATGACTTGGCAAAGACTTTCCATTGACTGCATGGTCTTTTTATGGGGGTGGGATAGCAAATTCAAATTTTTTCTCGCACCCTATAAAGTTGATAATTAAGTTAACTTTTGTAATCTCAAGTCGAGTTTGTCGAACTTGTTTAGAAGCTCCGCTCGTTTAGAAAATGAGCTGAGTTAGAGCGGAGTCGAGTCCGAATAACTCGACTATTTTACATATACGCGAGTCAAGTTTTACAAGGTCGAGTCGAATTTTTTAAACTCGTTTTTTAAACGAGTATAAAAAATTATTCAAGTTTGATTTTTTTAAAACATGAGTCAAACACAAATTAAATCTAAACCTAAGTAATTCGATTTAATTATCAATCCTACAGTTTTTTTTAATCCACCGGGAGGGTGGGATACAAAATGGCAAAAATTGCCAACGACAGGTCAAGGAACCTAAATTACTCGAATCCCCATGAATGGTACAGAAAGACATGGATGGATTGAATTAATATTAGGGGTATGATGGAAAATCTACAAAGGAATAGTCAACAATTAATTCACATCATTGGTCAAATTAATTGGGCCCACATCTCCCATCCTCATATCCAAACGTTGGAAAGTATGGTCATGGATTTGGATGTAAAAATTTTATCCTATCTCATCCAATTTTTTTGGGCAACAATGCCCGAAAAGAGAATGATCTATGAAAGACATGTGGGGAGGTTAGGAAGAAACATTAAGCGCCTGATTGATATGTCTTTTGGATGTTAAACCCATTAATTCACACATAAAACCCATCCCTCATGGGTTTCATAAAATTCATGAACTTGAGTTTCTATGACTAGGCCTAAACCGGACTGAGTTTCAAGCCCTGGGATAGATGTGTATTTGTCAAACATGAGTTTGAGGAGGTTTATTTTCCAACCCATGTTCCAAACCCCCCCCCCAACTCACATACCAAACAGGGCCTAAGAAAATGATTGAGAGAGAGAGAAAGGGGGTGAGTTATTCCTACCTTTTAAATATTTTCTCTCACCATATTTAATCATTTCATTTCAAACTACTAATTTCATCACATATATACTCACCCTATTAGTTACTAAGTTCACCACATTTATACCAATTCAAATAAACTATTAAATATATATCTCAAAGAAATCTAACAAAAATAGTAAATTGATGCAAAAATTTAATGTTCCGAGGTGATCTATATAATATTTCGAGGTGTTTTGAGATATTTTGATATACTTTCACCAATATCTTTAAAATATTTTGAGGTGGTTTAATATATTTTTAGTATATTTTTACTAATATTTTAAAATATTTATTATTTTTAATTAATTTTTATTCTGTTTCTAAAATATTTTTGTATCAAAATAATAAATTGAAATAAAATTTTGATCATTTCTTATATAATAATTTAAAATAAAATCAGATGAATTTAGTTTTTAATTAGTGAATATAGATCGGAAAAATTTAATAGTAAAAAAATTAAATGATATGAAAAAAGAGATTTAAATAGTGAGTATAAAATAATTTGAAAAGAGTGCATGTGTGTTGATTGTTGAGTGTGGTATGCACAACTTAGGAGAAAGTACGTAACGTGTTGTCAAGTGTACAACAAAGTAAAGGAGAAAAAGTGGTGGTGGCGGCTGATAACCAATAGGGTAAAGGAGTGAGAAAGAAATATGTGTATGTGAGTGCATGAACAAAGTTAAAAGTGGTTTTAACGTACCATGTGATTCCGTGACAGTGATAATGTTACGTGCGTATTTAATAAAAAATTATCATTTTAGTTAAAAAAAAATGTTACATAATCCAAATAAAACTCAAAAATTAAAACTTAAATATATATCATGAATCAAAAGTTGATAAATAAATGATATTAATTTGTTACAATAATTATTGCGACTAAATATTTCATATTTAATGATATTTTTTCTGTTGCGGCTAAAAAATTTATTTTTACTGGCAACATTGAAATTTTATGGCTAAATTGTTTAGGCACAACACATATTGCCATGACTTAATGTCAATAAAAAAAATATCACTAAAACATATAATAACAATTTTTACACATTTAGTCGTAATAATTTTCATTGCTAAATGTCCTATTTCTTATAGTGTTTAATATCATTTGTATGAATTCGATGAAAATCAATTACTTAATTTTATCGTTTATTTAGAATTGAACCAAACATGCTCTTAAAGTCTTTGACGTGTTAAATTAGAAGACTTGGACAAAGACTTTCCATTTGACTGCATGGTCTTAGTTCTGATGATGCACAAATTGGTCTTCGTGCAAGATCAACAATCAGGTATATAAACGGGTGCAATTAATAAATAATAATGGCAGATCAATGGCAAAACAGTAAATATGGAGTCAACACAAAGATATATAGTGATTCGGTCCGGGTGACCTATTCCACTCTCGAAAAATGGTAGCGGTGACCGGAGGTCTTTATTGATGAATAAAGTAACCGGGAGAATTACAGTAGCAAGGGGAGAGAAGCTATGGTGTAGAGAGATAAAACTCTAGATGTAGTGTGTGTAGGAGTCTCAAGGTGTAGAGACCTCAAAAAGGTGATCCCTCGATGTCAAGATCTGTCCTCTTATGTGGAGAGGGATTATAATATATAGGTTTGGTGAGGCGGTGAGTAAGGCAATGACGTAAGGGAGAGGGACACTACTTCTTTGGTAAGTATAATTAAGGTAGGACTTGATCTCCATGAGTGCATATCCCGATATTCTATCTCCCACGTGTTTTTATCTTCTCAGGCTCCTTGGACCCTGGACAGGGTCGGACTAGCAAAACGGGTTTGGTCCGTTCTTGATTTATTGGGCCCAACCAAGTTGATTTTGGGCTTATCATTTGCCTCCCATGCCACAAGCTTTCAACTATTGATGTGAGAAGGTGGGTTGAGGGCATGAGTTTCAAGGCTTTCTTGTTCTCCAAGGCATAGCTTCCTCGGCTTACCATTCTTGTCTATAAATATGCTTCCTTTATTTGGCGACACCGCATCTTCTGCTATATCAACCATCAATCCTGTATTAGATTATTCGCTACACTTGGACTCTTTTTTTTATCAAGAGCACCAACCCTTAGGTTCGATTATTGGCTGGGTGCAGGCATCGCTGGTGAAGAAACTGCGAGTAGCGAGGTCTTCAACCACATTGGAGCAAGCTTGGGCCTCCTGGGCGCTGGAGTTGGCTGGCTTGGTGACGCCATTAGGTGCCCAAGGTGCCTGTGCTGGGTGGCGTCCAAGGTGCTGAGTAGGAGGCTCCTAGTAGGGAGAGGCGTCGGTAGGGCGGCGCCCGTAGGGAGGTGTTTGGTAAGCGGTAGGGCGGCGTCTGGTAGGCCTGTTAGGCCGACGCCGATAGGGAGGCATCTGGTAGGGCGGCGCCCGGAAGGCCTAGTAGGGCGGTAGGGCTGCGCCTGGTAGGGCGGCCCCTAGAAGGCCTAGTAAGGCGGTAGGGCTGCGCCCGGTAGCCCGATAGGGAGGCACCTGGTAGGGCGGCGCCTGGTAGGCCTGGTAAGTAGGGATAGCAGTGGACCGAAGGGGGGCGGGGGGTGTAGTTTTCATCCCCATACCCGCTTAAAAAAATGTCATCCATTCCCGATCCACCCCCGTTAATGGGCATAATTTTCATCTCCATCCCCGTCCGCGGGTAAATTTGTAATCCCCGTCCCTCGCCTTCACCTCTGCCCTCACCTCCGTCCACCTTACTCGCCCAAGCCAGAGCTCAAGCCCAAGCTCAAGCCAACATAATCCAAAATTCTAAATAAATCTAACATTCTAAATAATCAAACATAATTATAGAATATCATAACATAATTAAAAGTTTGTCATTTACAACATAATATAATTAAAACTTTGTCTACAACATAATCCAACATAATATAATTAAAAGTTTGTCTCCCTTGTAAATCCACTACAATATCATGTAACATAACATAATCTAACATAAAAAATATAAAAAACACAAAGATCTACACTTTTATAAGCCAAAACCATGAAAAAAAATAAAAAAAGAAAAAATCATTCAATAATATATAAATTTGTATTCACAACAACATGTATATATATAAAATAATAATAATAATAACGGGTAAAGCGGGGCGGGGCGGGGCGGGGCGGGGGTACGTGTTTGTCCATCCCCGCCTTCATCCCCGCACGAGTTTATACGAGTATCCCCATATATGTCCACCGTCCAATACATATAGTCCATCCCTGGTCCAAACGGGCGCGGGTTTGGACGAATACTCATTTTTACCCGGTTCACTGTCATCCCTACTAGTAAGGCGACACCCGGTAGGCCAGTAGGGCTGCGCCCGGTGGGTTTGGTAGGGCGGCACCGGTAGGCCTGGTAAGGTGGTTGGGAGGCGTCCGGTAGGCCGGCACTGGTAGGGCAGCGTCCGGTAGGGCAGTAGGGAGACGTCCTTGGCTTCGTTGGAGGTGGCGCCCTGGGCACAGACATCGATGCAAACAGGCGCCCTGTTGATAGGGCGATAGTGGAGACTCTCTGTGCTTTTAGGGTGGTGTCTTCCCTTCTTCCCAAGATGGCGAGGTTTGATGCCCCCAATGCTTTTCGACCAACGTCTGATGGCCAGGTTGCTTTCCGGGAGCAAGATCAGGTGGTGCCCCCACTCCTTCTCAGACTGAAACTTCTATGTGTACCAGAGCTAGCCCTTGTACCGCTATATGAGTTGAGACTCCATCCAGTGCGGTTTCAAAGAGGATTGTAGCTTCACCTAGTTGTCCTGCTTTTCCTTGCCCTTTTTTTAAGGATGATCATACTTGGTAAAACATTTAGACATCTGGTGATAGAGAGCAGCCACTAGTGGTTGTTGAGGAGCAGTTGAGGTTGGCTCATGAAAGAGTAACTCCTTTTGAGGCCGAGCTTTTGGCGACTCTTAAGAGAGGCGCAAACTGGAGATTGAGGTTGCTTGAGAACAGAGATAGCATTAGGCCGAGCTTCTTGGTGACTCGCGAGAGAGTGTGAAGTTGGAGATATAGGCTGCTTGGGAACAGAGGTAAACTTAGGCCGAGCTTCTTGGCGACTCGCGAGAGAGTGCGAAACTGGTGACATAGGCTACTTGGGAGCAGAGGTAGACTTAGGCCGAGCGTCTTGGCGACTCACGAGAGAGTGCGAAGCTGGAGATATAAGCTGACTATCTGTGCGAGAATAGAGTCAGAGCTACAGATGTCCCGTGGGAGGGCCGCTAAGCTGGAGACCGAGCTACGTATAACTCGGGAGAGGCTGCTGTAGCAGAGGCTTACAATGTGACTACTTGTGCGAGAGCAGAGTTATAGCTGCAAACGTTCCATGAGAGGGTCGTAGGAGCTGAGGCCGAGCTACGTATAACTCGGGAGAGGCTGCCGTGGCAAAGGCTTACAAGGTGACTACCTGCGCGAGAGCAGATTCAAAGTTACAGACGTCCCATAAGAGGGCCGCAAGAGTTGAGGCCGAGCTACGTATAACTCGGGAGATGGTTGCCATGGCAGAGGCATTCCATTGAGATGGAGATGAGGAGGGCGCATGAGGCTGGGTGCTTGGTGTTGGGTGCCTAAGTCTGGGCGCTTACTGCTGGGGGCCTGAGGCTGGCTCTTGCTGCTGGGCGCCTGAGGCTGGCGCCTGCTACTGGGCGCCTGCTGCTGGGCACTGGTCGCCTTTTGCCTTTTTGTCTACTTATTAGTTCATAAGCTATTTGAAATGAAAGCAAAACAGTTATGGACACAATAATCTTCACAAAGTTTTATTTCATAAAATAATAAATAACAAAATAAATCAATTGAAACAATAAAATATAGATAAAATCTTCAGGTGTTCAGTGTCTCATAGGTGGGTCAAGGTTTTCCTGGTGGAGTGGGAGTCGCCTCCTCCTCCTAGCCCTCAGGAGATTGTCTGAATTTCTCCGAGGGGTTGTTGGCGTTCTCTGTCATCCTCGTCCAGGCCAGGTGAAGGGGTTTGTCCTTTGCCAACAGCGTACTGCCTCAACTGACCACGTTGTATAAGCTCTTCGATCTGCCTCTTGAGCTCATAGCAGTCATCAGTGTTGTGGCCATGGTCGTGGTAGAAGCGACAGTACCTGTTGGGATTTTTGCAGTTTGGGGCGGACTTCATTTTTTCAGGCCAACGGAGCGTGTGGTCATCCTGTATCTGGAATAGGATGTGCTCTACCGAGGCATTAAGTGGCGTGAAAGGGTGTCGTTCTCTCGGGGGTACGGGACTGAGACGATCTTTGATAGAGACTCTCTCAGTTCTCTTTCTCTTGTTCTTCGCCTCCTACTTGTCTTCGCAGGTGTCCTTCATTTTCTCTCCTACTCGGGAGGACTCATCTCGACGGGCCTTGGTGATGTCCTCGACATTCATGTATTTTTGTGCCCTTGACAGCAGCTCGGGCACGCTGGAGGGCGGCTTCTTGAGGACGGAGAACATAAAGTTGGATGAGCGCAGACCAGCAATAAAGGCGGTCAAGGCTACCTTATCGTCTGGCTCCTCGATTTGGAGAGCCTTCTCGTTGAAACGAGCGAGGTAGTTCCTAAGACTTTCATCCCTATCTTGCTTGATGGTAAGCAGGTGGGTAACACGCTTCTGATTCCGGCGTCCCCTAATAAAGTGGGAGACAAAAAATTTGCTTAACTCCGCGAAGGAGTGGATTGAGGAGGGTTTGATCTTTGCGAATCATTGACGAGCAGACCCCTTCAAGGTGGTGGGGAAGGCTCTACACATGATCTCCTTAGGCACGTTTGTGGAGTTGTATTGGAGATTTGTATGTGTCAAGATGGTCGAGAGGGTCTTTGGTACCGTCGAAGATCTCGATGGTAGGCATATTGAACTTCGAGGGTAAGGGATAATTGACTATATCAGCAACGAAGGGTGTATCGGTGCGTCTTATCAAGTAGTCCAACGTCTCGGGTACCTATGCCTGGATGGCGTTGAGGGCATCACCGAGTTGGTTTTGTACCTCTCTGATCTTCTCGTCCCATTGGTTGGCGACATCCTCCGTTGGGTGGTGGTACTGGCTTCCATGATTGCCATACTGGCTCTCTCCTTCGTCATCCTGCTCAGGCACATGAGGAGGGATTGTAGGGCGAGGGGCGCCCTGGTGTGGCCCTGGGGCATTCTGGGGAGGGACCTTATGGTAAGGGGTTGCCTGACGCCCAAGAGGGATGAGTTGCTGCTCCTCTCCTGTTGGAGGGAGTGGGGCTCTTCCCGCGGGGTGAAGGGCGACGCCTCCCTAGGCAAACATCATCTGAATGATCTGCTGGTTTTGTTTTACCAGTAACTGCATGGTCTGTAAAAGTTGCTGGACGGCAACAGGAGTCACAGTAGTAGACAATTTTGAGGGTGTGAGGGGAGGCGGTACCTCCTCCCGGGGGGCCGGATTGTTGTCTCCCAATTGTTGACTCATCGACCTGGTCGTGATGGCCATGGAATAGCAAGGTAGTAAAACACTTAGTCGTTCTCACAGACGGCGCCAAATTGATGATGCACAAATTGGTATTCATGCAAGATCAACAGTCAAGCATATAAACGGGTGCAATTAATAAACAATAATGTCAGATCAATGACAAAACAGTAAGTATGGAGTCAACACAAAGATATATAGTGGTTCGGTCCGGGTGACCTACTCCACTCTCGGGAAACGACAGCGGTGGCCGGAGGTCTTTATTGATGAATAAAGTAACCGGGAGAATTACAGTAACAAGGGGAGAGAAACTATGGTGTAGAGAGGCAAAACTCTAGGTGTAGTGTGTGTAGGAGTCTCAAGGTATAGAGGCCTCAAAAAGGTGATCCCTTGATGTCAAGATCTATCATCTTATATGGAGAGGGCTTATAATATATAGGTTTGGTGAGGCGGTGAGTGAGGCGGTGACGTGAGGGAGAGAGACACTACTTCTTTGGTAAGTACAATTAAGGTAGGACTTGATCTCCATGAGTGCATATCCCGATATTCTCTCTCCCACGTGTTTTTATCTTCCCGGGCTCCTTGGACCCTGGACTGGGTCGTATCGGGTCGGACTGGCAAAACGGGCCTGGGCCGCCCTTTAGCTGTCTTGGGTCTTCTTGATTTATTGGGTCCGACCTTGTTGATTTTGGGCTCATCAAGTTATGATCAATTTATGGTCAATTTCTATTGGATACAAGTAAACTGGGGCCCCTTATTTTTGTGTTTGGAAAACTTTTTATGGGGTGGGATAATAAATTCGAACTTTTTTTGGCACGCTTGTAGGGTTGATAATCACGTCGACTTTTGTAAGCTTGAGTTGAGTTTGTCGAGCTCGTTTAGAAGCTCGAGTCGAGTCTGTCGAGCCCGTTTAGAAAATGAGCTGAGTTCGAGCGAAACCGAACCCGAATAATTCGATTATTTTACATATAAACGAGTCGAGTTTTGCGAGATCGAATTGAACTTTTTAGGCTCCTTTTTTAAACGAGTTTAAAAAATTATTTATGTTTGACTCGTTTAAAACACGAATCGAACCCAAGTTGAATCTAAACCTAAGTATTTCTATTTAATTATCAGTCCTACACGTTAGTGGGGTTTTTTTAACCCATCGGGAGGGTGGGATACAAAATGGCAAAAATTGCCAACGACAGCTTAAGGAACCTAAATTACTGGAATGCCCATGAATTGTACAGAAATGCATGAATTGAATTAATAATAGGGTGATTTGGAAGCCGGTACAAATTTTTAAACTTATTTGAGCAAAAATACAACACAAAATCTTATTTGGGCTAAAGTGCATATTTTTAAAAAATGACATTATTGCCATTCAGTGAATAGCTGATGAGTTGAAACCCTTTGTATTCCTTCTATATATTTTGGCTACAATCAAGAAATGAGAGGTAAAATAGGGGCATATTTTCTCTAACAGTTTCTCTCTCTCTCTCCCTATTTATATTAATATTACAACAACACAATTACACTAATCAGTTACATCAATCAGTTACAATTGTCCTATAATACACCAAACAGTTATTCATGCGTTCTAATAAACCAAACAGTTACACAAAATTATGACACCACCTAAATTTGTCATTCAGTTATTTACATAAACTAAATAGTTGCACCATTTAGTATCACAACATCGTTACACCATTATGCCTTAACAATTGCATGAGACTGTGATTGTTACACCCATTAAAAAAAATAGTTACACCCATTAAAAAACAGTTATACCTATTAAAAAAATGGTTACACATATTAAAAAACTGTTACACCGATTAAAAAAATAGTTACACCCATTAAAAAATAGTTACACCAATTAAAAAACAGTTACAACAATTAAAAAAATAGTTACACCCATTAAAAAATAGTTACACCAATTAAAAAACAGTTACAACAATTAAAAAAATAGTTACACCCATTAAAAAAATAATTACACCCATTAAAAAAAACAAAGAAATTCTCTTTTTTTTTTTTTTTGGGAAAAAATCAGTGTTTTATTCACATATAATTTGTGGCATTCTAATCAAATCTCATTGTCATAGAATCCTATTGCCGAAGAATAAGGGTTTTGATCATTAATGCTCCTATTTTATCTCTCATTACTATTGTTAATCTTTACATATTTATTTCTTTAAATAACTGTCAATGATGATTGCATAATTTAAGGGAGGGTGTTTAGGTAAAAATATTTTTAATTCATTTGAATTTTGTACCTAAACACAAAATTTTTTATAAAAATTGTACTTAATAGAGTAAACAACTTATCCATATATTTTTGCTCAAATAAATCTAAAAAGTTATACCCACACCTAAAAACCCTTAATAATATGGGTATGATGAAAAAGTCCACAAAGGGATAGTCAACGATTAATTCAAATCATTGTTCAAATTAATTGGGCCCACATCTCCCATCCTCATATCCAAACGTTGGAATGTAAGGTCATGGATTTGGATGTAAAAAATTTATCTTTTTTTGGCCAAACATGCCTAAAAAGAGAATAATTGATGAAAGACATGTGGGGAGGCTAGGAAGAAACATTAAGAAAACGATCGAGAGAGAGAGAGGGGGTGGGTTATTCCTACTTTTTAAATATTCTCTTTCACTCTATTTAATTATTTTATTTCAAACTATTAAGTTCATCATATGTATATTCACATAATTAATTGCTAAGTTCACCCAATTTATATCAAACTATTAAATTTATATATCAAAGAAATCGAAACAAAAATAATAAATTGAAGCGAAATTTTAATGTTCTGAGGTGATTTATATAATATTTCAAGATGTTTTAAAATAGTTTAAGATATTTTTACTAATATTTTTAGAATATTTTGAGGTGTTTTAAGATATTTTTAATATATTTTAAAATAATTATTATTTTTAATTAATTTTTATTCTATTTCTAAAACATTTATTGAAATAATAAGTCGAAACAAATTTTTGATCATTTCTTATATAGTATTTTAAAATAAAATTAGATGAATTTAGTTTTTAATTAATAAATATATATCGGATTAAATTTAATAATTTTAAGTAAAAAAATTAAATGATATGAAAAAGGAGATTTAATGAGTGGGTATACAATAATTTGAAAAGAGTGCATGTGGGTGGTGTGGTATGCACAACTTACGAGAAAGTGGGTGAGTGTTGTCAAGTGTCCAACAAAGTAAAGGATAAAAAGTGGTGGTGGCGGCTGATAACCAGTAGGCTAAAGGAGTGAGAAAGACACATGAGTATGTGAGTGCATGAACAAAGTTAAAAGTGGTTTTGATACCATGTGATTCCGTGAGGGGATGTTTGTTTGGTGGGTTAAATGGTATTATAGAGTGTGATAGAAGGAAATATTATCTGGAGTTCACCTCTTATATTGTTTATTTGGTATTTTACACACACTATTGTTTTTTGGGTCGTAATATCGACCTGATTTGCAAAGTGTCCGTTAAACTTTTGTATATGGTATAAATGAATACCACCTACTCGGTAGTATTATCTTCATGGTATAAATAAAAGGACAGTACAAGAGAATAAAATGACACAAATGCCCCCCTCTGTGAAAAGTTCACATATAAAAAAATTATTTTGAATTTTTTTCTTATATTATGTTTAAGTGTACGGTGTCACTGTTTTTTTTTTAATTTTTTGGGTATGGTAATATTTTCTATTACGGGTGACACCGTACACTTAAACATAATAAATAAAAAAAATTTAAATTTTTTTTTAAAAAAAATTAAAAAAAAAATTTGTAACACCGTACACTTAAACATAATATAAAGAAAAAATTCAAAATAAATTTTTTATATGTGAACTCTACATAGAAGAGGGTATTTGTGTCATTTTTCTTACTTGTACTATTGGTAGATTTATACTAGCAAATAATACCACCTGATAGGTGGTATTCATTAAAGTCATGTACATGGGTTAAAGACTGCTGTACAAACCAAGTCGGTATTACAACCAGAAAAATAATACTGCAAATAAAATATCAACCAAACAAAATAATAAATAAACCCAGATATTATTTATTCTATCCCACCTCCTAATACCTCATATATAGTGGCTGCACTGATCATCATGGTCACCTTTCAAGCAATTGTGAAATCAATATTATTTGTAGTGTTTAATATTATTTATATGAATTGGATGGAAATCAATTACTTAATTTCATTGTTTGTTTATAATCGAATCAAACATGCCCTTTTAAAGTTTTGGCGTGTTAAATTAGAAGACTTGGACAAAGACTTTCCATTGACAGCATTGTCTTGGTTCTGGTCAGTTCATGTCAATTTCTACTTCTTGTGTTTGACTGAACAGTACGAGTCTCATTTTTGCTACATCTACATGGTTACTTATTGTAATATTTAATTGTTCACCAAGCAGGTGGCCATGATAGTATTTACTTGATGATATTAGGAAGGATTAAGAGTTGGGATTGGATATAAAAAACCTACCCCCCCGGCCCCGGGGCGGTGGGCAGGGTAGGAGGCAATAACAAATTCGAACTTTTCTTGGCAAGTTAATAGGACTAATAATCAAGTCGAGTTTTGTGAGTTTGAATAGAACATGTCAAGTTTATTTTTCTCAACGAGCCTAAACAATTGTTCAACCTCGACTCGTTTAGAAAATAAGTTGAGCCCAAAACAAGTCGAGTCTAGTTAGTATTGTTATAAGAACTTATAAATATAGTTATCACCTAAACACCAAAAATCTTCAAAAACTCAAGAACATAATTGACTAGAGCAACCAGTAGATGGGCTTTCAGGCAAGACAGAGAAAGTTGGGGGAGCAGAAGGATATGCAGAGAGACACACAGGATATTGGCGAATGGTTGATTTCTGTTATGAGAGAGAGAGAGAGAGAGGTGCGTTATTTGACACCGAAATGAGGCCTGAAACAAAAAAATACAGTTATATAGTTGTTATATATTTTGGTAGATACATAAAATCTGTATTGACAAAAATGTAAAAGAACTACCTCCGTTAATACCGTCAATAGACAAATGCTAATAAAGGGGTTAGTAAAATTTCAAAACATGAAGGAGGTGTCACCGAAGTTAGGCATATCTACAAGAAGTTAGGCATATCTAAAAGGTGTAGATGAAATTTAGGCTAGTTAAAATTTATTAGCTAAAAGATCATATACGATAAACAAAAAGACAAAGTAAAATGAAGTGGTGGGCCCCATGTGGAAATGATGTGTGTTGTAGTATAGTAAAAGGGAAAACGAGGTGAGGGGCCATATGTTTTTCTTGTAAAGTGAGGTGTATGTGTCATGATTCTTGATAAAGAAAGAGAATGGGTCTATAAAATGAGAAGAGGTGCTGTGCTGCCTGAAAATAAAAAGAGAATAAACCAGATTCAATAGACTATACACCTATACACCAACAGGGAAGAAGGAGAAGTGAGGCTCTGCAACTACTAAAGCTCAAGAGAGGTAATGATTATATATATTGAGGTTGGAACAAATTATTTCTTTTGGGATAATTTCTTATATTAAATATGTGGGTGCCTGTTGTATATATGTTAAATATATATTGATACTTGGGGTTGGAATTAAATATTTTATACTTTTCAATTGTCAATGATGAAAATGTGTGGGGTGACTTTATTCTATTGTTTTAATATGCTTTGGAGATAAAGAGAGGATTTTGTATGTGTTGGGACTAAAATAATAATATTGAATTTCTTATAAGACGGGAATTGAGTTACCAAGTTTTAATAGTAACAAGATTGGATAGATATCGGTGTGATCGGCATAAAAATGTGCACATAGGGGTTAATCATCAGACTAATGATGACGAGTAATATTGACAGGACTAATTATCATGCTAGTGGTAATTAACAAACAATGAGATGGGGTCTAGCTATCGAGCTAAAGATACAAAATATATTTGAAATTAAGTGTGTGTAGGTGTAGGTGTAGGTGTGTGGGTTATAAATGTATTTTCATTTATAAGGGTATTTGTGAACATAAGATCATTTATGAATAAATAATTATTTGGGAACGGTTGGGGTACAATTTATTATACTAATGTATGTAACAAAGTTTATTTCTTGTATATAAACTATGAGACATATTTTCACACCCCCACAAAAGAAGGTTGCTACTCACGGGCCATCGTGCTCATAAAAATATTTAACATTTTCAGGTGAGGATTAGGATGAGGAGAAAGTTGTGAGGCAGATAAGGGCTTAGAGGACTTGAAGTTCTACCCTACAGTGTGATTTCAAGATTAAGTGTCAATTTTAGTTTTGAAATTGTATTTAATTGTTTTGAGAATTATGTTATTTAAAATTTGAGTTTGTAAATGGTTTGGATGATATTTAGTTTATTCCTTAGATATGTGGGCTGGATCACTTCATTTTTGGTCTTCTGTTGTAATTTACATTTATTTTGCAAATGGGTTGATTGATTGGTTAAGGTCTTGATAGTTGGTCCATCGCCCACCTTATGTGTTCTGGGGTGGGGGTGTGACAATAACAAAGTCCAATGGTTTGTTTTCGTACCTAATCTTTTCTCAGCAATAATTTCTTTCACCTCAGCTAAAGCTTTTAGTTTTGCATGCAAGATCAAAAAATGGATAGTAAAGTACTGTTTGAAGCAGCTTGGGAAGGAAATGTTGAGGTTTTTCGTAAAATCCTTAAAGAAAATCCAAGTGTGGTTATTGACGTTGCACTTTCATCTCCAAGCGAGTCTCTTCTACATGTTGCAACGAAATCGGGGCAGGTTGATTTTGTACGTGAGCTTATAAATTACAATCATGAACTAGCCAAAGAATTAAATAAAGATGGATTTCGGGCTCTGGACATAGCTTCAATGATGGGGAATGTGGAATTGGTGAAGGAACTTGTGAAAAACGATCCTGAAATTTGTTGTCTGAAAGGCAAAGACCAAAGAACAGCTCTTCACTATGCTGCTATCAAGGGAAGAATTGAAGTTATAAATGAATTGCTTTCCACTTGCCCACAGGCAATTGAAGATAGCACAGTTCACGGGGAAACTGCTCTTCATCTGGCTGTGGAAAACTACCAATTCGACGCCTTTCGGCTCTTGGTTAACTGGCTCGGAAAACTCAATATGGAGGCCATCATAAATTCCGGTGATCGCAATGGCAACACGGTTTTACACCTTGCAGCCTCTAGAAAGCAAGTGGACGTAAGTTCAAATCTATCAAACTTCCTTGACTCTCTTTTACGATTTGCCTTTTCGTGTGTTTTTTTTTTAATATCGTTACCACACTTGATATTTCTTGACATGGGTTAAGTAGATTTTAACACAACATGACTTAGACAACCTTAATTATAGAGAGTAGAGACCTTTTTTATTATTGCCTTATTTGTCTTCCATGCTTCTGTGAAAGACTAGATAATATATATAGGAGAATTTCTTGGATGTTTTTTTTCCATGGAATGACCGTAATGTGTGTCTACAGAATAATTTACAACATTTTCTCTGATGCAGACCATAGAACTACTCCTTAATAACAATAACTCAATGAGTGTGATAGTGGAGCTGAATGCCACAAATTTGAAGGGTTTGACAGCCATGGATGTTGTGGATACAGTCATAGAAAGTCCCAAGGATCTCCACCTGAAAGAAACGTTTCAACGTGCTGGGGCACTTAGTGCCCAACATGCTAACACTATCTCCACAGCTTCTCTTCAACAGGTTGCAAAAACTGAACAATCCAAGAATGTACTTCAATCAAAATCTTCCAAGGATTGGGTCAACTACTTGAAGTTTCAAAAGAAAAGAGATTCACCCCATGCCGCACGTAATGAACTGCTAGTAGTGGCTGCTCTGATTGCCACGGTCACATTTGAAGCAGGCGTGGACCCTCCAAATGGCATCCTGGAAGGGAATTCATACACCCCTAATTTGGACAGGAATGCTATAACATTTTTTTTTGTGTTTGCAAACACCATGGGGCTTACTGCTGCACTCAGTATCATAACTTATCTCACTATTGGATTTCCATTCCAAAGGGAGCTTTTGATTTCTATGGTTTCGATATATGTGCCTATGGATTTGCAATTGCCAGTGTCACGGAAGGAGGCATTACTCCTTATGCCCTTTTGGCATCTGCCTTCATTATAACTTTCTTCCAGAGGTGGGTGATTATATGGGGAAGAAAAATTCGGAAGGCTGGAGACAAACTTCCGGTGACCAGTAAGGAAGTAACCCATGATGGTGGATCTGGAACAAACAGTTGAAAAATAAACTTGTTTTTGAATTTTATTATGGTTTTAAGGTGTCTTAATAAGGTGTGTTAGTGAGCTAGTGGTATATTAATATACCATGTAGTGGATGAGTGAATTCTCCTAGTAGTGGAGAAAGTGGGTCTTAATATTGTAAATGTTACAAGAGTTAGTGGTTGTAATGTTAGAAGTTATGTTTAAAGTCTATGTAAATTGGGTATGTGATCTAGTATTGGAGGTAATTAGTATAATTAAGTTAGTATGTGAAGAGTCTAAGTTGTGGTTGTAAACATCTTGAATGAAATTATTATTATTTTTTTTGAGTGTTCATATCTTTCTCTTTTTCCTTCTATTTTATTTCTAATCATCTTGACTCTAATAGAGTGGTATCAGATCGATTTTCTAACCAAACTAACATTGAAGTAATTTCAAAAAATTGGTATCAGATCCAACTTTCAATATTGAAAATCTAGATAACTGACTATCAGAGTCAATACGGTCCTTCCAGTCTTGATAGATCGTCAGGATTATGGTAAATTACTCTATCTTCTTACTTCAAAGCATGTGATTTATGGAATATGATTGAACAAAAGCCAGGGAGTGGCTTGCCTAGAAGAGTTTGAGAGAAGAAAAAGAAATAGGCACTCCGTGTGTTAAGCAGGCGACACATCCGAAAATTTGGAAGCATTATAATTTTTAATTCACTAATTCCATCAATATTTTTGGTAACTTATAAAAGAATGTGTGGGAGACAGAAAAGGGTGAAGAACAGGATTGGGGGAGAAGGGGATGCTCCGTACATCGTATGGGGTGGGACATTATTATAACATGAAATTAGTAGATTTGCACTTAGCATTGGTGGATGATGGGACATTTCTGAGATCACAGGGGATCAGGACACGTGTCCTCGGCAGAATAGGTTGCTCCCTCTGCGATGAGGACACGTGTCCTCGGCGTCGATGATGCTGTCATCCACATTCTGGACACGTGCTCAAAAGCGATGTGGTCTCGATGAAAAGGGGTTATCCGGTTCTTCCAACTGCATACCCTCGGCGCCAGAAGTACACTTATCCCATGGTCATAGTTCTCCCTCGGCGTCGAGGGATGTTGACGGGAGTGGTAGTCCTGTTACGTAACTCCTACTCCAGAAAAAGTCACTGTCAGGCAGTACTACTTCGACTAGACTAGGAATCATGAGGGTGCTCTGCACAAGGGAGTCAGGGCGTCAGAGCCAACATGACGCCCCTCCAATAATAGTGGGACACATGGCGAAAGTGACATGATGGGGGGCAGGCGGACGAAACCGCCCCTGGTAACGTGCGGCAATTGAAAGGCAACAATAAATGAATTCACTGCTGATGGGACGTCCGCTTTGACATGAAAAGCCGGAAAGAGGCAAACATTAATTGTCCCAGCATTAGAGCATTTATTGATCCATCCTTGGAACAAGAGCATTAAGTGCACGGGGATCCGAACAATTAATGCTCTCAGACAAAGGAAAGAACATTGATTGCTCGGGGATCCGAGCAATCAATAGTGGGGTCTTCCCCATACACAGTAGGGGGCACACTGCCCCATCTCTGAACACTACATACTTTCTAGACTGTCATCAATGATGAGTCCGGGTGGGTATAAATAGTTCCCAAAAATACATCACAAAGGTATGCAAGAACAACTCTCTAGAACAACCAGTGTTTTCTTCTTCCCCATCGTCAAAGAACTGACTTGATCGTTGGAGGGGATACGTCGGAAAACACTCCGGCGCCCTTTCTGACTCTTTTTGTGTGTACCAGGAACCTCCGTAGGGTCGCCTGAAGACCTCGATCTACCATAACAACAATTCATCACCACTCCTTAGGCCTCTTTTGGCTCTCTCAACCCATTCCTTGCTGTGGGAAGTACCACCTCCCAGGCCGGAGCCCGTATCAAACCTCCTGAAGGATCGAGAGACCCAAAAAGACAATTCATCACCACTCCAGCAGGCCTTTTGGCCCTCTCAACCCTTGCCTTGCAGGGAGATAATCGACGTTCGACGCCGGGGCGAGTTCACCAGGGGAGAGACTGCCTTTCATAAACTATTGTGCAAAAACCTGTGCGCACAATTTGGCGCCGTCTGTGGGAATTCGATTCAAACTTTCTAAAGCGCAGTAACCATGGTGAATACTCGCCAGAAAGGCAAGGGCCACCAGCAGAAGAATGCGGATTTGCCGACACGTACCATGTCGAGGACGAAAGACCCTGTCAACAGTGTTAACAAAGACCTTTCTACCCACTCGAAAGGACACACCAATCCAACTAGCATGGGCATCGGATCTGAGAGATCCGCCCCGTTGGCCCGCCAACTAGCCGAAGTGATCGAGGAAAAATTTGGAAACCGACTGCGGCAGTTGGAGGAAGACAATGTGAATGTCCTCAGCCGTCTTGAGGAATTCGTCCCTTCCGGTGGAGGATCCTGAAATTTGGAGAGGTTCCGGGAACCCTCCATCAGGGAAGTCGGGCCTGAGGATTTAAGAAACCGCCTAAGTAGTAGGGCAGAAAGCTCCAGGGCCCCACGACGCTCAAGGGTCCGCGGACAAAGCCAAGAGGTCCCAGCTAAAAGACCTAGGTCACTGGCTTGGGACGACCTTCGGAGGAATCTGTCCGGGCGGGGAGGCGCGGAAGAATCCGAAGGGGATTCCACCCTCTCTACCCGACACCCTAGAGCGTTAGAAATGGATGACCGTCGCCGGAAAAGCGGGGTATGGCCCGCGCGAGATGAGGACCTCAGGGTTCGGTTGCATTCCACGAAGGGAAGGGCCACCCGAGGGAAAGATGCAGACGACGAGGTTATTCAATCTCCTTTCACAAGGAATATCGACGAAATGGAGGTTCCAAGGAACTTCGTGGTGCCTAGATTCAAGGTATATGATGGGCGATCTGATCCAGAAGCCCACCTCAGACAGTACAAACAGATGATGTCCCTCTATCATACCGATCGCCGATTACTGTGCCGGGTGTTCTCCATGAGCTTAGGAGACTCCGCCATGAAGTGGTTCGAAACCATCCCCCCTGGTACCATAGGGTCTTGGAAGGAATTGACCGATCAATTGTCCACCAAGTTCATCACGGGTAGTAGGCGCCCCAAAGATGTCAGTTTCTTACTAACCTTGAAACGGAAGAAGGGCGAGACACTCCACCAATATGCAGCGCGATACTGGGAGGAAGTGAACGAAGTAGAAGACTGCTCTGAGGTGATAGCAGCAGCCTCCTTCAGGCTTGGCTTGTCGCGAGATTCTGATCTCTACAGGTCATTAACCAAGAAGACGCCAACGAATATGGGGGAACTTATGTCCCGAATAAACAAGTATTCCCGGATAGAGGATGAGACGATGGGGGCTAAGGCGAAGGCTCCCACCCCCAAGAGAAAGGAAAGAGAGAGGGAGGCGAACCCTCCCCAAAGGGGACTTAGGCCCCCGTCGGGGGAATCCTTCAAAGGGGTCCATACCCTATTCAAGGAGCCTATGTATAGGCTTCTCCGTAAGATTCAGGGGGAACCTTTCTTCAAATGGCCCCCCAAGATGCCAGGCGATCCATCCACTCGTAACCAGAGAGCGAGATGTTCGTATCACCAAGATGTCGGACACCGCACCGAAGATTGCAGAGTCTACAAGCCCTTCTTGGAGAAACTGGTGCAAGACGGACATTTGAAGGAGTATATTGACCCTACTCCTGCGGAGGGTCAGGTAGCACATGATCAAGTCGGCGCCCGGCGCAACGTAATCGATGTCATTCACGTCTGCCCTCTGGAGCGCCCCACGTCCAGGACCCTCAAGTCCGACCTTAAGAGGGTGGCGTTTACCAGGAGGGTAGATGAGACGGACGGGGGCCGACCGGACAAGAGGCCCCGGATTGGCAAAGGGGAAATCACGTTCTCCAACGACGACCTGGCCGGCGTGGTCCTCCCCCACGAAGATGCCTTGGTGATGACCTTAAAGATCGGCGACTATGACGTCAAAAGGGTGCTGATAGACTCGGGGAGTTCCTCCGAGGTAATGTACCTTGAGGTCCTGAAACGCATGGGGCTCAATTGTTCGGACCTTGCCAAAGTCGGCACGCCCCTTGTCGGATTTAACGGCTCGTACGCCGTGCCCTTGGGGAAAGTCACGATGCCAGTTACCGCCGGGCCGGTTACGATTGACACGGAGTTTGTGGTAATCGACTCCGATTCACCCTACAACATCATCATGGGACGAGCTTGGTTGCATGCATTGGGGGCAGTGCACTCGACGTACCACCAGAAATTGAAGTTCCCCACCAAAGAGGGGATTAAGGAAATCCGAGGGGACCAAGCGTCAGCCAAAAGTTGTTTCTATTCTGCGGTAAGGTCGAGGGTCGCCGGCAAGGAAAAGGAGCGAGACCCCGACGAGGTCCTGAACAAATAGCAATTACAGTCCGGTCGGCTGAGGATCGATGAGCCACGGCTGGGCCCGGCAGATCGCTCGGTAGAGGACCTCCGCAAGATATTCCTGGTTAACGGGGATGAGGACAGGTACTTCTTAATTGGCTCCTCTATGTCTATGGTTGAACAAGGAGCCATGACGGAGTTTTTAAGGAAGAATATGGATATGTTCGCCTGGAAGGCCATCGACATGAAAGGAATAAGTCCTGATGTCATGACTCATAGACTTCACGTCGATCCCGCTCATAAGCCGGTGAAACAAAAACCCCGGCGGGCGGCCCCATATCATTCACAAGCAGTAAACGACGAGGTGGACAAGCTCCTGGAGGCTGACACCATCCGAGAAGTCCAGTTCCCGAAGTGGTTATCCAACACGGTGTGTGCAAAAAAGAAAGAAGGTAAATGACGCGTTTGCGTGGATTTTACTGATCTAAACAAAGCCTGCCCTAAAGACGACTTCCCTCTTCCAAAAGTGGATCAATTGGTGGACGCCACGGCAGGGCATCGGCGCATGTCTTTCCTCGACGCCAAGGCAGGTTACCACCAAATCCCCCTCCATCCTGAAGACCAGGAGAAAACCGCCTTTATCACGCCTAGAGGTGTCTATTGCTACAAAGTCATGCCTTTTGGCCTAAAGAACGCGGGGGCCACTTACCAGAGGCTCATGAACAAAATATTCAAAGAACAGATCGGGAACACCATGGAAGTATATATTGACGACATGTTGGTGAAAACCAAGGACGAAGATGATCACCTCACAGACCTAGGAACCACCTTCTCTACCCTCCGAACATACGGTCTGAAACTCAACGCAGCTAAGTGCGTCTTCGGGGTGGGGTCTGGAAAGTTCCTAGGATACCTCGTCAGCCGTCGTGGGGTGGAGGCGAATCCAGAACAGATACAAGCCATCATGAATGTCGAAGCCCCCAAACGACCCGAGAAGTTCAAAAGCTCACGGGGATGCTGGCGGCACTGAACCGGTTCATCTCTCGCTCGTCGGACAAATGCAGGCCCTTCTTTGAAGCAATCAAAAGGTCTAGGAAGGACACCTGGGATCTAGAATGCGAGGACGCGCTTAGCGGAATCAAAGAGTACCTCCGAATCCTCCCAACTTTGTCTGTACCAACGAGGGAGGAAGTGCTATTCTTATATTTGGCCGTGTCCGAATTCGCGGTTAGTCGGGTGTTGGTCCACGAACATGAACGGGAACAAAAACCGGTGTACTATGTAAGCAAAGCACTGTTGAGCGCCGAGACCCGATACCTTCCCCTAGAGAAATTGGCGTTGGCACTTATCACAGCTGCCAGGAAGCTAAGACATTACTTCCAAGCACACCCGATCACAGTCTTGACTGATCAACCATTGAAAGCAATCCTGAGAAGAGCAGACCTCTCTGGAAGGATAGCCAAATGGGCGGTAGAGATGGGAGAGCACGAAGTACATTTTAAGCCTCGTACTGCCATCAAGGGACAAGTGCTGGCCGACTTCATAGTCGAGTTCTCCGGGGAACCTCGTCAGGCGGAGGAACATTTCCCTGTCAATTTACCCACGGTGAGTAGTCAAGGCTCCTGGAACCTCTGTGTGGACGGATCCTCTAACGGCAGGGGCTCCGGGATCGGAGTACTGTTGATCTCTCTAGAAGGGAGGATCACGGAACAAGCTGTGCGATTGGGCTTCAAGGCGTCTAACAACGAGGCGGAATACGAGGCCTTGATCTCTAGACTCAAGCTCGCTGACGCGGCGGGAGTAGCTGAACTCACTGTACAATGCGATTCCATGCTGGTGGTTAACCAGGTCAATGGAGAATTTGAAGCAAGAGACTCCCGGATGAAGGCTTACCACGGTATAGCAGTAGCTTTACTCCAAAAGTTCGGAAAGGTGGAAGTCAAGCAGGTTCCCCGAGACAAGAACGCCCATGCCGACGCCCTGGCTTGCCTAGCTTCGGCACTAGACTCTGATGCCACACGGAGGATTACGGTGGAGTACCTTCCCAACTCGAGCATAGACGGGACATGTCAGGTGGCCGTCATCCGAGAGGGTGAGGGGTCACCCAGTTGGACTGATTCGCTGATCAAGTTCATTCTCTCTGGGGAGCTCCCTGAGTGTCCCAGGACGGCCCAAGGGATAAGGTTGAGGGCCCCAAGGTTCTGGGTCTCCCCCGATCGAATGCTCTACCGAAATTCGTTCTCAGGGCCCTACCTCCTATGCGTCCGTGAGGATAAGGTTGAACCCCTCTTATTTGAAGTCCATGAGGGTATATGTGGGGGGCACTCCGGCGGACGATCCATGGCCCACCGTATCATGTCCCAAGGGTACTGGTGGCCACGAATGCAGAAGGATGCCCAAGCCTATGTCCGGAAATGTGATCAATGCCAGAGGTTTGCGCCTATCATCCGACAACCGGCTGAGGACTTGCATCCATTGACTAGTCCTTGGCCCTTCGCTCAGTGGGGGCTTGATCTAGTCGGGCCACTCCCCACGGCTCCTGGAAACACGAGGTTCTTGATTGTAGGGACTGACTATTTCACCAAATGGATAGAAGCAGAGCCTCTCGTCCGTATTCGGGACACAGACACTAAGAAGTTTGTATGGAAGAATATAGTCACGAGGTTTGGAATCCCCCGTGCGCTCATATCAGACAACGGAACCCAATTCAATAGCGGGCCTTTCAAGTCCTTCTGCGAGCAACTGGGGATCCGAAATTATTACTCCACACCCTCGTATCCGCAAGCCAACGGACAGGCGGAATCCTCGAACAAAACTATCATCAATGGAATCAAGAAGAGGTTGGAAAAAGCCAAGGGGAAATGGGTGGAAGATCTCCTAAACGTTCTATGGGCGTACCGAACTATGCCGCGAAGGTCGACTGGAGAGACGACCTACGCTCTAGCTTATGGGGTAGAGGCCGTCATCCCCCTGGAAGTAGGCCTCCCTACCATAAGAACGCAGGCCTTTGATACGGGAGACAACGATCGACAGCTCGGTCTGGACATGGACCTCGTAGAAGAAAGAAGAGAAGTGGCAGCCTTGAGATTCGCCAAGTACTAGGAAGGAGTATCCCGACTCTACAACCGAAGGATCAAGTCACGGGAATTTCAAATCGGCGATCTCGTACTCAGAAGGGTGGTAGCAAACACCCGAGACCCCTCGAACGGGAAGATGGGACCTAACTGGGAAGGACCATACAAGGTCACGTCAGTGGGAGGTTCCGGGTCATATAAGTTGGAAGACCTGGAAGGGAACGCTGTAATTCGCCCCTGGAATGTAATAAATTTGAAAAAATACTATATTTGAGAACAAGCACTGTATTGACGGATGAATGATAATGAACAGGGCGAGGCCCTAGAAGCAGTCTCTAAGGACTTCGGCTTCCGAACGAAAAAAGAGCCAGCCCCCTGAACAGGGCGAGGCCCTGGAAGCAGTCTCTAAGGACTTCGGCTTCCGAACGAAAAAGGAGCCAGCCTCCTAGACAGCGTGCTTTTCCCCTGAAAGCAACACTCTAGGGACCCCAGGTTCTGGGCAAGACAGGAGCACACCTCCTGAAACTGAAGCCGCGACGCGAGTCCTTGACCTCACTTCATATACAGGGGCATTCCCCCTGAATGGAATATGACCCTTGCGTAAGGGACGCGCATCGATCACTGCTCGGTAGAGGCATTTCCCTGATGCCTATTCGGGTGACGAAATTAGCTCCCAAGGTATGCTTGCACAAGTACATGGGTGAAGTGAACAGGGATCGGCGTAGGTAGCTAAGAGCCTTTGATGGGGCGCCTGATGGGCAAGCAGAGACTAGTCAGAGTGAAAAATTGCCTTGACTCGGTATGACTTCCCCCGAGACAGACATTCTCGGCGTCACTATCAACAGAGAACCAAAGAGACTCTTAAGACCAAGAGACATGAACCCTCTATTAGCTATTGAACCCCGAGGGATGGCCCTTAGAAGACATGAGAGGTTCAGAGTTAAGAGTTACTTATCTAAGACGCAAGACGACAGGGTATACGAGCAAAAACAAAAGGGAGTACATTGATCGGACAAAATATGTTTCCATTTCAAAAGAAAGGGGCTTTGCGTCCCCAAGCTACAATGACTAGAAACAAAGGGGTTTTGCGTCCCCGAGCAAAAAGAAAAAACAAAAAGAAAGAGGTACAAAAGATTCAAGGCCCGGCTCCCGGAGGGGGAGGACTGAAGATCTCGCCCCCATCGGCAAGATGTAGCTCGCTGTAGAGCTCTTCCACACTAGGAGAAGAGGGAGCGTTGGGAGCTTCAGCGGCATGCTCTGGGAGGGCAAGAGTAGGGGGATCAGCCTCAGGAAGGACAACTGTAACAGGAGCCAAGGCAGCAGCAGTAGAAGGCTCCCCCATGACTGGAGTTGGGGCGTTGGAGGCATCTTCAGCAGCCGCCTCCTCCATGGCACGAAGCATGTCCTCTGATGGCACATACTTGTGCATTTGGAACAATGGAGAGTCAGAGGGGACACCCGTTGCTTGGAGCGCCTCATCCCAACCTTTCTTGAAGAACTCCCTCTTGTTCTCCTCCAGGGCAGGCAGGACGTCGTCGGCAAACTCCTCCTTGAGCTGCTCCACCGTCCTATAGTTAGCCTCCATCTCCGAGCGGACCCTGTCCAGCTCCTGAGTAAGAGCTGAGCAAGTTTGCTCCGACTCCCCCACCTTGGCCTCCGCCGAAGACATCCGCTGGGTGGCCTCGGTAATCTTCCGATCGGCGTCGACGAGGGCTGCGCTCAGCTTTTCAGCGCAGGCCTTCGCCGCCTCGCCGTCCTTCAGCAGTTGTTCGATTTGGGCCGCCTGGGAAGAAAGCGTCTTATCTCTGGCAACGACGTCTTCCAGGGCAACGGCCAGAGCAGCCTCGGCGTCAGCCTTGAGTCTCTCGGACTCTTGAAGCCTCCGCCTCTGGTCATGATACCGCTCGGCGATAACCGACACTTGCTGGGCGGCCTGTAAAGAGAAAATGATTTAGGTCATGCAGCCAAAGCGAGAAAAACGGCTAAGTATGACACTTACCACCAAGGAATTCTGAATGATGGAGCGGAAGTGGTGGTTTGTCGGACGGGTGCGATGTTCCTCCATGTCCGCTCTGAAGTAGAGCGTCTCACTGACCGCATAAGCAACGATTGGAGACTGGACGATGGAGTCATCGACCCTGATTGGCCTATCCTCCCTGTCTAGGGCTCGGGGGCGCCATTCCTCGGCAGTAGCTGCCAGCACAAGAGGAGGAGGAAGATCTTGTTGCTATTGCTGACTGCCACTTCCCCGACCGGATCCGTCAGGCCGATGTCTGACCCTTCTTCCCTCCTCTTGAGGAGGGTCTCGAATGCGAACGTGGCCCCGACCGGCGGCCCGCGGCAGTATCGGTGGTGTTGGAGCAGCAGCAGGGGGCAGGATGGCAGCAGTGGTAGTCACAGGGGCGGGGACATTGGCCCCAGTAGATGGAAGCACGACGCTGGAGGTCCCTCGGCCCCTCCCAGTGTTGACAGCAGACCTCCGGTTCAGGTAACTTAGGTTGATATGAGGTTGGCGCGTCATGGCGACTTCAAGTGCCTCCTCAACGTCCAAGTTCTGGAGGATCTCGAAGTCTGGCCAAGTTGGTCTCCTTGCTGTGCTGGCTTCGGCTTGGGCGGAGGAAAGGGGTTCCCGGACTACAGCCTCTTCCTCGACAAGTCCCTCTACCTCAGCCTCGGTGGCCCTGTCAGGGTCGTTCTCCAAGTTGGGCTCTAAGTCTTGCCCTGCAGCTTCCGTAAAAAAGTTAGCCCACCTGGAGGGGTTGTAGGGTTGTGGAAGCTGAGAGAATTTCTTGTATCCCGGTATGTAATCCAGGAGAACGTGAGCAGCTCGTCCCCGACCGTCTCCGATGTAACCCCATACGGTTACAAGATCAGCAAAGTTCACCAGATGGCGTGCTGGAGGAGCGGCTTCACGAGTAGAAACGTCTGCATAAGAAAACGACTGTAAGGAACAATTCAATGAGAATTCGGAACAAAGAAAGTAATGAAGGCCTAGAAGAGAGGAGTCGACGTACTCGTTGTTCGCCACTCCTTGGGGCAAGACAAGTCGTCGTACTCGGGGCCTGCCCCTCTCTCCCAAGCTCCGCCGAAGACCAGCAGATCGTCATTGAAACCCTTGTCAGAGTCAGGAAGGTGGGTGACTAGATATGTGACGCCCCAAAATCCGGGGGTCCCGTTGATAACTCATCAACCCGCGGAAATACCCGGGGAATCGCTCAACCCGACACCACGTCAAGAATATCTTCAAAACCGGGGTTATACCCCATAGTGAAAATTCGGTTCGACGTTCATTTGTTTCAATTTAAGTTCCACACACCATGATTGGTATCCCATTAGGGTCCACTTTGATCATTTAAAGGAAGGAAATCCATGGCCCAAAGACTTGGCAAACATTTGAAAATTTCAGATTTTTGGACTGACTACCTGTCGGCTACCGGTAGCTGTTTCCTTCTGGAAAATAACTACCTGTTGACTACCGGTAGCTATTTCCTTCTGGAAACAACTACCTGTTGGCTACCGGTAGCTGTTTCCTTTTGGAAAACAACTACCTGTTGGCTACCGGTAGCTAAAAGCAAATTTTGTCCATTTCATTAGTTTTTCATTTCCAACCCTTTTTAAACTCTTCCAAACTCATACTAAACATATATAATGAAAATTCCCACATTATACATAGTCCATCCAAGTCATATTACATACAACTTCATACATTCATAATTCAAAATATAATGTTTTACAACAACGTTTCAAATCACTTAGAGACCACATGTTGGCCTCTCTTCAAACTTGGCGCTCATCATGGAAACCATCCCTCGGCACACGACCGTCACCTAAAATGTTTCCCGTATAGGGTGAGCACAACGCCCAGTAGAGAAAAATCCTACAATGGCTACTCTCCCCCTAGATGCTCATGCTCATGTAATCACATACAACATAATAACCAATCCTTTCACTCAATTGTGCATTCTATGTTGGAATGCAATAAAGCCATGTCATGATATGAAATGGAACTCCCCCATGAGCCTTAACCCAAGTCCTTAGCGGCTTCCACCACAATGCAATGCCAATGTGTGTGAACCCGTCTATTGACAGAAAACATCCAATGATCGTTTTGAATAAGAAACCATTTGTTTTATAAAAATCCGATCATCTTTGGATTCAACCCATTTAATGGGTGTTTTCATAACAAAGATCCCTTGTGTTTTCTTTGGGCAACGGATTTGGTATCACAACCGCCGGCTCCGTGGGCCATGTCACTTTTCTGGAATTTCACCTCCGGGAAGTGGCTGAACCAAGTGGTTTAGGGTTTCTCACCCAAGGAAGTCGCCATGCCCCTTCTTGCTTATCCACACAAGTCTTTCCTTATGCAATGCAACCGTGCAACTCCAAAAAGGATCGTCGATCCAATTTTTCCCGAGTCTACACCCAAATCAAACACCAAGCTAGGTGTTGATTTACCCATGCACTACTCATCCACACTCATGCACAATGCCAATGAATGTGATGCTATATTCATGCTCAAAATGCAATGGCCACCACATGAGCAACATAATCATATGTTCAACATATCTAAATTTCATGGCAATCTTATCAATTGTATATGACTACCAAATCCCAACCATGTCAACATATCACAATCATATCTTGACGACATAGAGCATAATTTCAATTATCTCTATACACACAAACATGTTATCACAATATAATTGAAATAACACCCATTTATCAACTAAGGCATTTAAACAAACACTTTATGGGCACAAACCATAAATCACAAAGCATGCCTTCAATAATACCAAGTCACATAGTGAATCAAGTATGTAACTTTCCCATATCCAAAATTAGACTAGTAACAAGGCAAAGCCAATTACATGTTCATTTTGTTTATTTTTTTTTCATAACCATAACACACACACACACACACACATATATATATATATATATATATATATATATCAAAATACATAAATATGTACATTCAACCCATACTCTACCAACAACTAAGAATGGAATAGGTCAAGGTAGGAAACTCCCTACTTCTTGGAGCGTAGTAGAGGTTGTAGAAAACCTCTAGGCACAAAGCAATCTAAAAACCTTGATTTTCCCCAACTCTTGATTTTTTTTTTCACCTTTGGTGGAATTCGTTGTTTTTGGTATGTAGAGGAAGCCCTCGACGAGTAGATCACTTCTCCCTTCTAGCTCGACGGAATCCGAGCGACGGTTGTCGGAGAAATCGCCGGAGAAAGGCTTAAGAAAACCCTTTTCTCTCTCCTCTCTTTCTCTCTCTCTTTGAACGGCTTAACAAGGCTCAAGTGGGCTTAGAAAATCTGATTTTTCAGATATTTTAGCCCTATTTATAGTTTTAAATGTGTGGTCTACATCGCACCGCTCGTTTATTACTTTCGGGTCCGTTTTTCGTCCCGAAACGACTCATTAAGTCCCGGATTAAGTCCAAATAAATTTTATTGGCACATTAATCCAATTATAAGGAATTTTAATATTTCTCGTTTTTGGGGACCTTTAAAAGGTCAATCGCCACGCAGTCGTCTCGATCTACGTGCAAAATCCGACTCTCTCGGAATTCGACGAATTTTCTGGTGGTTACTAGATTTCGCGTTGCAAATCCAATGGCGCACTCCGTTCCCTCCTCCGAGGTCTAGAACATATGTATTTTAAATACGTGCAGTAGTGGCAAATTACCATTTTGCCCTTTTCAGAAAAAAGTTCAAATTTTCCCGGGTTTCACATTCTCCCCCCTTAAAAGAATTTCGTCCCCGAAATTCACATACACACATACATTTAATAGCAAGCATATGCAGCAAGTAATGTACACTCAATACCAAGCTGTAAGTATGTAAATGTACCTCTATCCTCAAACAGGAAAGGGTAATTGGCACGTATGGTGTCCTCACGCTCCCATGTTGCCTCCTCTACTCCCCGGTGCTGCCAAAGCACCTTCACTAGCTTCACGGTCTTGCCTCGCAAAACCTGTTCCCGGCTATCCATGATACACACCGGTCCCTCCTCGAAGGTCCCATCAGTATCAACCACAAGCTCGCCCCAATCCACCACATGAGTAGGATCTAGGGTGTACTTCCGGAGCATAGAGACATGGAATACCGCGTGAACACCCACTAAATCAGGCGATAACGCCAATCGGTAAGCGACTGTACCCACCCTCTCAAGTATCTCAAAGGGCCCGATATACCTCGGTGACAGCTTTCCTCGCTTGCCGAACCTGACCACTCCTCTTGTAGGCATCACCTTCAAGAAGACATGATCACCCACCTCAAACTCTAGAGGTCTCCGCCGTCTATCGGCGTAGCTCTTCTGCCGGCTCTGAGCCGTGAGAAGACGCTTCCGTATCAAGTCCACCTTCTCTGAGGTGTCTCTAATCAACTCTGGACCCGTAGAGGGTCTCTCTCCAACCTCCGTCCAACAAACCAGAGATCTACAAGGCCTCCCATATAATGCTTCATAGGGTGCCATCTGTATGCTCGCCTGATAACTATTGTTATAGGCAAACTCTACCAAGGGTAAGTGATCTTCCCAGCTTCCCTTGAGATCTAGGACGCATGCCCGCAGCATGTCCTCTAGTGTCTGGATAGTCCTCTCTGACTGACCATCCGTCTGGGGATGAAAAGCAGTGCTCATCATCAACTGAGTCCCCATAGCTCGCTGGAAACTCTCCCAAAAATGAGATGTGAATCTGGGGTCCCGATCCGATATTATTGATACGGGCACCCCATGCAATCGGACAATCTCCCGTATATATAACCTACATAATTCCTCCAGTGTGAAGGTCATCCGCACAGCCAAGAAGTGTGCCGACTTCGTAAGCCGGTCCACTATCACCCACACCGCATCATGTCCCCGCGATGTCCGTGGCAAGTGAGTCACAAAATCCATCGTGACATGCTCCCACTTCCACTCAGCTACCTCCAAAGGCTGGAGTAATCCCGCTGGTCTCTGGTGTTCAGCCTTCACTTGCTGACATGTGAGACATCTACCAACAAATTCACCAACTTGTCTCTTCATCCCACTCCAATAATACTGGCGACGAAGATCATGATACATCTTCGTGCCCCCTGGATGAACCGCAAAACGGGAACAATGAAATTCCCTAAGAATCTCCTCCCTTAGATCCGGAGATTGGGGAACCACAACCCTTCCCCTATACCGAAGACTACCATCCGAATGAATGGCCCAGCCCTCGTCACCTGTACCCGACTGCACCCGGTCCTTAATGGACATTATCTCTGGGTCTTGCCCCTGAGACTCAATCACTCTGCTCAGTAGGGAAGGCGTAGCCACCAAACTTCCCAAAGTACCCTGAGCCTGCCCCATGTAATGCAGCCCGAACTGTCCCACAGTCTCGAGCATTCCCCACTCCCGGGAAGCCATACTAGCCAAGACTCCCCTCGACTTCTGGCTAAGTGCGTCAGCCACCACATTTGCCTTACCAGGATGGTAATGCAACGTGAAGTCGTAATCTTCCAGAAACTCCATCCACCTGCGTTGCCTCATGTTGAGGTCCCGCTGTGTAAAGATGTACTTCAGACTCTTGTGGTCCGAAAACACTTCAAACTGCTCACCGTATAGGTAGTGGCGCCAAGCCTTCAAGGCAAAGACAATGGCCGCCAACTCCATATCATGCGTAGGGTAGTTCTGCTCGTGATTCTTCAACTGTCGGGAACCATAAGCTACCACCCTCCCGGACTGCATCAACACGCATCCAAGTCCGTCCTTGGAGGCATCACAATACACTGTGCACCTCTGTCCCCTCTCTGGAACTATCAGAATAGGAGCTGAAGTAAGCCTCCTTTTCAATTCCTGGAATGCTTTCTCGCAAGAATCATTCCACTCGAACTTGACCTCTTTCCGAGTCAACCTAGTCATAGGTGAAGCTAGTCGGGAGAAGTCCTCAAGGAACCTCCTGTAATACCCTGCCAATCCCAAGAAACTACGTATCTCGAAGACTGACTTCGGCCTCTCCCAATTCATGACTGCCTCCACCTTCTCCGGGTCTACGGATACACCCGAAGCCGATACCACATGTCCCAAAAACTTTACCTCCGTCAACCAAAATTCACACTTACTGAACTTGGCATACAACTGATGGTCTCTCAAGATCTGAAGAACGATCCTCAAGTGACCCTCATGCTGCTCCTCAGACTTGGAGTAAATCAAGATGTCGTCAACAAAAACCACGACGAACTGATCAAGGTAGGGTTGGAACACCCTATGCATGAGATCCATGAATGCCACTGGGGCATTCGTCAATCCGAAAGGCATGACAGTGAACTCGAAATGCCCATATCGCGTTCGAAACGTCGTCTTAGGGATATCTGCCTCCCTAACTCTCAACTGATGGTAACCGGTGCGGAGATCTATCTTGGAGTAGACCCGCGCCCACCTCAGTTGATCAAACAAGTCATCAATCCTCGGCAAAGGGTACCTATTCTTGATAGTAACCCTATTTAACTGCCGGTAGTCAATGCATAGCCGAAGGGTCTTGTCCTTTTTCTTGGCAAACAATACCGGAGCGCCCCATGGTGAGGTACTCGGTCTAATGAACCCCCTGTCCAACAATTCCTGCAATTGGACCTTGAGTTCTTGCAACTCAGCAGGCGCCATCCTATGTGGAGTCATAGAAATGGGCGAAGTGCCAGGATGTAACTCAATGGTAAAGTCTACATCCCTATGTGGAGGTAATCCCGGTAGTTCATCCGGAAAAACATCCTCGTATTCACAAACAACTCGAGGTAGACCCATCTCCTGCCTCTCCTCGTTCTCTAGGGTAAGGCTTGCTAGCCAACCCATCAACTGCCCGTGCCATCGGGAGTCATACACCCCTTGGGGTAAAGCACTATGCTTGTCCCCCTGGAACTTGAAACAAACACCCTCAGGCGTATAAGCAGTGACCCTCTTCCGATCACAGTCAATCACAACACGGTGTGCCGTCAACGAATCCATCCCTAGGATGACCTCAAACTCCAACATGTCCATGACCCTAAGGTCAACGGTGAGTAGAATCCCAGAGATCTCTAACTCACAGTCCCGACATATTTGACCAACCCTCACCCTAGCACCTAGGGGAGAACTCACATGCAATGGCTCCTCCAAGGTCTCAACCTCTAAGCCCAAGTCTTTCACACAAGATGCAGCAATAAATGAATGTGATGCACCAGAATCAAATAATACCCTAGCCCATAAGCGAGAGAGTAGAAATGTACCCTGTATCACTGATTGGTCTACTGGCTCGGTCTGAGGTATCATGGCGTAGACACGCCCTTGGGTTCCCGAAGTACCGGCTTGTGAGCCCTGTCCTTGGCCTCGACCCAAACTCTGGCCCATCTGGCCTGATTGCGTGGCACTCGCACGTGATGTAGTAGGGGTCTGTGCAGCACCCTGGAACTAGTACTGGCTTCCCTGGCCCGTAGTGGGGTAGGGAGGAACATAAGGTGTCTGTGTGTGCCCCACTGAAGACTGGGACTGGGATACCCCATAACTCTGGGATCCCTGCCTCTGAGGACAATCCCGCTTCATGTGCCCCGGTTGGTGGCAATGATAGCAAGTCCGTTGGCCTGCCTGGTAGGAAGGCCTCTGATTTCTCCCGCCTTGGGAGGATTGACCCTGGCCTTGGCCTTGATAACCGCGGCTCTGCCCTTGCTGTCCCTGCAGAGTAGAAGTCCTCTGCCTCTTCCCTGTACTAGAAGAAGAGGTTTGGCCCTCCTTCTTCTTGTCCTTTGTACCACCCTCGCGAATATTCCTCGCTTCATCCACCTCTCGTTCAATTGCCATAGCCGTCGTGATCATTAAATCCAGATCTTGTAGGAGAAGACCTACAATTTTCCCCCGAATGGAAAGCTTCAAGCCTTCCTCAAACCTTCTTACCTTAGCCACAGCTGTGGCTACGTAATCATCGGCGAAACGTGCTAGTTCCGTGAACTTCGCCACGTATTCCATCACCGTCATGGTTCCTTGTTTCAATTCCAGAAACTCCCGGGCCTTTGCATGTCGCATGGCCGGTGGGAAATACTTACCCATGAAGAGCTCCTTGAACTCTTCCCATGTCATAGTCTCAAGGTTTTTCGAGCCCGAGACCCAATCCCACCACACTTGGGATTCTCCTTCTAGCTGGAATGCAGCTAGTGTTATCTTACTGGCGTCGGAAGTGATTCCCATTGCCTTCAAGATCTTCGTAACTTGCCGGAACCAATAGTCAGCCACCATAGGATCCGCCCCTCCCTTAAAAACTGGAGGTTTATGTGCCTTGAACTGTTGGAGGTTACTCATACCTCCTCGGTGTGCAACCGTAGCTGCCATCATGCCCATAGTCTCATTAAAGGCCTGTTGATCGAAGGCCGGTGGTGGTTGATTAGTTCTCCCACCGCCCCGGCGTCCCCTTCCTCGACTAGCCATCTACATTTGTCAGATAGCAAACAAGTCTCACAAAGTATCCCAAAATAGGGATCAAGATTTGAAACTTTGAGAATTCTTCTCATTGTCTCACTAGCAATGCTTATGCCACCCACTAGTAGACATTTATACCATGAACCACTCCGTCCATCCCTTATTCCGAACCCAAGGTTATGTTTTCTAACCTAATGTGTTCCTTTACATATACATTCTACCATGTATATAATTCACATGTCATGTAGCACATAACATATAGCAAACAACAATTAACATGTAGCATTTAGACACATAAGATGAAATGTACTATGCATGCAATGGTCTAGACCCAATGCCCATCAAGCCCAAGGTTTATCCTAAACCTAGGATCTGATATCAAGCTGTGACGCCCCAAAATCCGGGGGTCCCGTTGATAACTCATCAACCCGCGGAAATACCCGGGGAATCGCTCAACCCGACACCACGTCAAGAATATCTTCAAAACCGGGGTTATACCCCATAGTGAAAATTCGGTTCGACGTTCATTTGTTTCAATTTAAGTTCCACACACCATGATTGGTATCCCATTAGGGTCCACTTTGATCATTTAAAGGAAGGAAATCCATGGCCCAAAGACTTGGCAAACATTTGAAAATTTCAGATTTTTGGACTGACTACATGTCGGTTACCGGTAGCTGTTTCCTTCTGGAAAATAACTACCTGTTGACTACCGGTAGCTATTTCCTTCTGGAAACAACTACCTGTTGGCTACCGGTAGCTGTTTCCTTCTGGAAAACAACTACCTGTTAGCTACCGGTAGCGAAAGGCAGATTTTGTCCATTTCATTAGTTTTTCATTTCCAACCCTTTTTAAACTCTTCCAAACTCATACTAAACATATATAATGAAAATTCCCACATTATACATAGTCCATCCAAGTCATATTACATACAACTTCATACATTCATAATTCAAAATATAATGTTTTACAACAACGTTTCAAATCACTTAGAGACCACATGTTGGCCTCTCTTCAAACTTGGCGCTCATCATGGAAACCATCCCTCGGCACACGACCGTCACCTAAAATGTTTCCCGTATAGGGTGAGCACAACGCCCAGTAGAGAAAAATCCTACAATGGCTACTCTCCCCCTAGATGCTCATGCTCATGTAATCACATACAACATAATAACCAATCCTTTCACTCAATTGTGCATTCTATGTTGGAATGCAATAAAGCCATGTCATGATATGAAATGGAACTCCCCCATGAGCCTTAACCCAAGTCCTTAGCGGCTTCCACCACAATGCAATGCCAATGTGTGTGAACCCGTCTATTGACGGAAAACATCCAATGATCGTTTTGAATAAGAAACCATTTGTTTTATAAAAATCCGATCATCTTTGGATTCAACCCATTTAATGGGTGTTTTCATAACAAAGATCCCTTGTGTTTTCTTTGGGCAACGGATTTGGTATCACAACCGCCGGCTCCGTGGGCCATGTCACTTTTCTGGAATTTCACCTCCGGGAAGTGGCTGAACCAAGTGGTTTAGGGTTTCTCACCCAAGGAAGTCGCCATGCCCCTTCTTGCTTACCCACACAAGTCTTTCCTTATGCAATGCAACCGTGCAACTCCAAAAAGGATCGTCGATCCAATTTTTCCCGAGTCTACACCCAAATCAAACACCAAGCTAGGTGTTGATTTACCCATGCACTACTCATCCACACTCATGCACAATGCCAATGAATGTGATGCTATATTCATGCTCAAAATGCAATGGCCACCACATGAGCAACACAATCATATGTTCAACATATCTAAATTTCATGGCAATCTTATCAATTGTATATGACTACCAAATCCCAACCATGTCAACATATCACAATCATATCTTGACGACATAGAGCATAATTTCAATTATCTCTATACACACAAACATGTTATCACAATATAATTGAAATAACACCCATTTATCAACTAAGGCATTTAAACAAACACTTTATGGGCACAAACCATAAATCACAAAGCATGCCTTCAATAATACCAAGTCATATAGTGAATCAAGTATGTAACTTTCCCATATCCAAAATTAGACTAGTAACAAGGCAAAGCCAATTACATGTTCATTTTGTTTATTTTTTTTTCATAACCATAACACACACACACACACACACACACACACACATATATATATATATATATATATCAAAATACATACATATGTATATTCAACCCATACTCTACCAACAACTAAGGATGGAATAGGTCAAGGTAGGAAACTCCCTACTTCTTGGAGCGTAGTAGAGGTTGTAGAAAACCTCTAGGCACAAAGCAATCTAAAAACCTTGATTTTCCCCAACTCTTGATTTTTTTTTCACCTTCGGTGGAATTCGTTGTTTTTGGTATGTAGAGGAAGCCCTCGACGAGTAGATCACTTCTCCCTTCTAGCTCGACGGAATCCGAGCGACGGTTGTCGGAGAAATCGCCGGAGAAAGGCTTAAGAAAACCCTTTTCTCTCTCCTCTCTTTCTCTCTCTCTTTGAACGGCTGAACAAGGCTCAAGTGGGCTTAGAAAATCTGATTTTTCAGATATTTTAGCCCTATTTATAGTTTTAAATGTGTGGTCTACATCGCACCGCTCGTTTATTACTTTCGGGTCCGTTTTTCGTCCCAAAACGACTCATTAAGTCCCGGATTAAGTCCAAATAAATTTTATTGGCACATTAATCCAATTATAAGGAATTTTAATATTTCTCGTTTTTGGGGACCTTTAAAAGGTCAATCGCCACGCAGTCGTCTCGATCTACGTGCAAAATCCGACTCTCTCGGAATTCGACGAATTTTCTGGTGGTTACTAGATTTCGCGTTGCGAATCCAATGGCGCACTCCGTTCCCTCCTCCGAGGTCTAGAACATATGTATTTTAAATACGTGTAGTAGTGGCAAATTACCATTTTGCCCTTTTTTCAGAAAAAGTTCAAATTTTCCCGGGTTTCACAAGATACATGCTGGTGTCCCGGGCTTTGAGGTAGAAAGTCTGCTGGGGCATAACCCTCATGAGGGCATAACAAAAGAGGATATCCTCGAGGCCCAAATTGACCCCGAGGCGCCTGTTGAGCTCCAAGACCCCCATGATTATCCTAAAGGTGTTCAGGGCGCACTACCCCGGGAAAAGGCGGAACCGAGAAAGAAATTGGAGCAGTAATGGAGGGAGGGGGAATCTAATCCCACCCTCCATGATAGCCTTCGTGTAAAAGGGCATGGCACCCTCGGTGCCGACATTACGATCATGGATTTGTGGGTCAAACTCGTCTACGTCAACATTCCGAGGAATGTCGTAATGGGTTTTGAAGTTCGTTATTTGTTGAACACCCTTAACCTCATACTTCCTCGACTTAGAGGTACCGGCCTCTTGAGTCTTGGCAGCAGATTGGTGTCTCCTCGGCATGGCTTGGGGAAGGAAGTAGTCCCTAATGTCTTTTGAAAAGAAAAAAAAAAAGAGAAGCCCTAACCAACCACTGGACTCCAAACGTCAAAAGACGAAGGTCCTACAAATGTCCTACTGGGCTTGGAAGCTACAAGAGGGACGATGGCGGTCAGGAAAACGGCCAGTCGCCGGAGAAGATGAAAAGAACAAGAAAAAGAACAGACTCACCAGAAAATCGAATGGAGCAAAAGGAGAACTCGACAGTGGCTTTTCTCCTCCAAAAACGCGATCGAAGGTAGAGTTCAGGGATTCTTCAAGGGCAGAATGAGAGATTGCAGTAGTTTATGCACGACTCCGGTGGTTCTCCGGTGTAATCTCAGGGAAGCTCTGGAACGAAGATCTCAAATGCGAAAGTGACGAAGTGAGGAAGAGGGTCTGTTTATATAGACCCTCTGGCGCCATCATTAGCGCACGAAGCACAAGGACAGGCGCATTAAATGCGGACGATCTCCAAAGGGCGGGGAAACGGCTGAAGCATTGATGCGACAGTTGGAGCGGTTGAGCCCTTTCGCCTTCTGACGACACGACTGCCCCAAGTAAGAAGATCAAAGGGCTGGGGGGCAGTTGATGGGACATTTCTGAGATCACAGGGGATCAGGACACGTGTCCTCGGCAGAATAGGTTGCTCCCTCTGCGATGAGGACACGTGTCCTCGTCGCCGATGATGCTGTCATCCACATTCTGGACACGTGCTCAAAAGCGACGTGGTCTCGATGAAAAGGGGTTATCCGGTTCTTCCAACTGCATACCATCGGCGCCAGAAGTACACTTATCCCATGGTCATAGTTCTCCCTCGGCGCCGAGGAATGCTAACGGGAGTGGTAGTCCTGTTACGTAACTCCTACTCCAGAAAAAGTCACTGTCAGACAGTACTACTTCGACTAGACTAGGAATCATGAGGGTGCTCTGCACAAGGGAGTCAAGGCGTCAGAGCCAACATGACGCCCCTCCAATAATAGTGGGACACATGGCGAAAGTGACATGATGGGGGGCAGGCGGACGAAACCGCCCCTGGTAACGTGCGGCAATTGAAAGGCAACAATAAATAAATTCACTGCTGATGGGACGTCCGCTTTGACATGAAAAGCCGGAAAGACGCAAACATTAATTGTCCCAGCATCAGAGCATTTATTGATCCATCCTTGGAACAAGAGCATTAAGTGCACGGGGATCCGAACATTCAATGCTCTCAGACAAAAGAAAGAACATTGATTGCTCGGGGATCCGAGCAATCAATAGTGGGGTCTTTCCCATACACAGTAGGGGGCACACTGCCCCATCTCTGAACACTACATACTTTCTAGACTGTCATCAATGATGAGTCCGGGTGGGTATAAATAGTTCCCAAAAATACATCACAAAGGTACGCAAGAACAACTCTCTAGAACAACCAGTGTTTTCTTCTTCCCCATCGTCAAAGAACTGACTTGATCGTTGGAGGGGATACGTCGGAAAACACTCCGGTGCCCTTTCTGACTCTTTTTGTGTGTACCAGGAACCTCCGTAGGGTCGCCTGAAGACCTCGATCGACCATAACAACAATTCATCACCACTCCTTAGGCCTCCTTTGACCCTCTCAACCCATTCCTTGCTGTGGGAAATACCACCTCCCAGGCCGGAGCCCGTATCAAACCTCCTGAAGGATCGAGAGACCCAAAAAGACAATTCATCACCACTCCAGCAGGCCCTTTGGCCCTCTCAACCCTTGCCTTGCAGGGAGATAATCGACGTTCGACGCCGGGGCGAGTTCACCAGGGGAGAGACTGCCTTTCATAAACTATTGTGCAAAAACTTGTGCGCACAGTGGATTTAGATGAACTTGGCAAAACACAATATGAGTTTATACACTACAAACCCGAGCATAAATCCGAGATGATATGAAACGAGCAATAAACAATTTTAAATGAATCTTGGTATGAGTTGAACAACACTTTGACCATACACGATTCAAACACGACATAAATCCAACATCATAACACAAGAAAAGATTCAAACACCAGTCGAACCTAACACGATACAGCCAACCCTAAATATAGCTCATGAATTTTCTTTCATTTTGCTTGCAACAAAAGCTTTTGAAAATGTTTGAGAAATATCTACCGGATACAATGCCCCTATCAACTTACATGCACCTTTGTATCTAGGCTGTAACTTGGCCCTGCCCATGAATTTTAGAATCCTAAGCAAGATTTTCCTTCCCCATCCAATTCTACGAGTGAGGCTGCAATGGCTGTTTGGGCATTCCGACTTTTTCCCTTACATTATCTCTTTCTATTTCATTTTCCCTCACTATTTATTATTTTTGCTAGAATTTATAGCTAATTGAATTTAAGAGATGCAGACCCACCAAACCAACACCAAAAGGCTTGAGAGATGCTGGCTGACAAAAAATTTCAGACTCGATCTCTGAAACTCTTTCATTTCCTTATGAATTTTGTCCTATCACAAGAATGCATTTGTTCAGATTGTTTTTAGTAACGAAGAATCATTCTAACTACGACTTCAAACTTTGGAGTTGTGACCTATATCAATGTTAACATTTTGTTTTTACCAAGTAAGATTTTATTCCCAAAACAGCAGAATAAATCCTTTAGAACATATACTTTGTTTTTTTTTTTCGCCAACCACAACAGAGTATGTATTAGTTATGATTATTGTGTACCCCCCTTCACTGACTTGAACTCAATCTGAATTTGATCTCTTGTCGATTGCTCTGTGCAGTTACTTACAATACTCAGCTATCATTTATGAGACAGGCTCAGCATTCAACATCAGTAGCTCACAAAGCTCAGCATCAAACCTCTATCTTCATGCAGCGAGGGACCATAACAGGTTCACAACAGTAAGCATAATATACCCTTGACTAAGCTCAATGAATTTCTGGTCATCAGAGTTCAACATATAGCGAAGTTTGAACTTCAGGACACTTCCAAAAGGAAATGGTCAAATGAAAGACTAAAAATATTTGGAAATGAAGGTCTGTCATAAACAATTTGACTCCCTCCCATGGATGCACTGACCGGAAAGCACATAAACTTCTCATGAATTTCATATTATTGGCTGTGAGATATAAAGAAGTTTTGGGTTTCTCTATCCTTGCCAGATCTACTTTAATACATGTTCTCTTAATTTCCCTCAAGATCACTTATTATAAACTCAAGTATGACCTCCTCCCCCCCCCCCCAAAAAAAAAAAAAAAAAAAAAAACAATGGATATACTATAGAGTGATTGAGGAAAAACCTCGACCTTTTCTCCATGCAACCAATGAGACTTATTCTCACCCTTAGAAATAAGAAAAGACGAGTTGTTTGTTGAAGTGACAACTCAATGATGCAGGCCAAAAACTAATAAATATAAATATGAAACTTTGATCCATGTTAAGATAGGGAAGACTACTTTAAAAAACTTGATGCAGGCAAAAACTGATAAAGACTCGAAGACAAATATGAAACATTGATCGATGTTAACATAAAGAAGATTAAAGTAATGGCAAAAACAAGGATAACTGGAGAATTACTCACCCAAAGAAGGATAGTTGGGAATCATATATAAGGAGTCAAATGATTTATTTTCAGGTCTAAGCTTCTTTGAGAAACAAAAAGGCCAAAAAAAATGGACAATAAACAACTGTTTGAAGCTGCTTGTGTAGGAAATGTTGAGGTTCTCCACAAATTGCTTGATGAAAATCCACTTATTCTTACTGATGTTGCACTAACATCTCCAAGGGAGTCTCTTCTACACGTTGCAACCAAAGCTGGGCAGCTTGATTTTGTACACGAGCTTATAAATAACGATCATGAGCAAGTCAAAGAATTGAGTCAAGATGGATTCCGGCCTCTGGACATAGCTTCGATGATGGGGAATGTGGAGTTGGTGAAGGAACTTGTAAGAAATGATCATGAAATTTGTCTTCTGAAAGGCAAAGACCAAAAAACAGCTCTTCACTATGCTGCTATGAAGGGAAGAATTGAAGTGATAGAAGAATTGCTCTCCACTTGCCCAGAGTTGATTAAAGATGTCACGATCCACGGGGAAACTGCCCTTCATCTTGCAGTGGAAAGCAGCCAATTTGATGCCTTTCAAGTTTTGGTTAAGTGGCTTGAAAGGCTACATATGGAGACCATCATAAACTGGGTGGATTTCAATGGAAACACGGTTTTAATCCTTGCAGCCTTCAGAAAGCAAGTAGATGTAAGTTCAAATCTCTGAAACTTCCTTGATTCCCTTTCCAATCTTCCTTTCATTCTTTTGTTGATTATGCCTTTCATTTTATTTTTATTTATTTTTTATGAAATCTGAACACAGCCTCTGTGCCTTGTATAAACAGTAAATTGCCTATGACTGCAAGAAAGACAGGATTTTTTCCTCTCTTCTTACATACTAGTTACCTTTTTATGAATTTCTGGGTCATGTTCTGTTATAAAGTTTGGATGAATTAGATTACATAAGTGATCGACCATTAATTGTGGGGTTTGCCATGATTTTTATAGGAAAGGAAATAATTTCCCTCAAATGAATTTAAAAGTAATGCAGCAAAGATCTCCAATTTCAACTAATGCTAGCTTGTATTCTATTGTTACAAGTTTTTTGGGTCTCAATACTTCTCACAAAAAGCTGTGCCTGCAGAATAATATGATTGACAGAGTGTATTTTATGAGGATGTCTTGGTTTTTATTTCATGGAATGGCAATAATATGTGCCTGCAGAGTAACATGTTGCATCTATTTCTCTATTGCAGACCATAAAACTACTGCTTAATAGCAACAATACTATCAGTGGGATACTGGAAGTGAATGCGATGAATTCGAGGAGTTTGACAGCAATGGATCTGCTGGATATGGTTATCGAAAGTCCCAAGGATCTCTTCCTGAAAGAAATCCTTCAACGAGCCGGGGCACATGGTGCTCAACATGCTAATCCTGTCTCCATAACGACTCTTCAACAGGCTGCAGAACCTGAGCAAGCCAATAATGATATTCAATCAAAGCCCTCCAAGGATTGGTTCAAATTCTTAAAGTTTGAAAAGGAAAGAGATTCACCAACCGATGCACGTAATGCACTTCTAGTAGTGGCTGCACTGATTGCCACCGTCACCTTTCAAGCGGGCGTGACCCCTCCAAATGGCATCCTGCAACCACATGACCGACCAAACAACCGACCAAATTCTGTTGGTTTGGCCGATGATTGGGTTACATTTTTATTTGTTTTTGCTAATACTTTGGGCCTAACAGCTGCACTCAGCATAATAACATATCTCACTGTTGGATTTCCTTTTCAAAGGGAGCTCCTGATTTCTATGGTTTCTTTTATGTTTGCTTATGGATTTGCAATTGTCAGTATCGCAAGTGGAGGCTACCTGATTGCCACTGTGGGAGGTGCCTTCTTTATAACATTTCTTCACCGGAGGCTGCTAAGATGGGCAAGAAAATGTTGGAAGCGTGGAGACAAACTTCCAGTAACCAGCAACATCCCATGATGATTTTCTTGACAACAGAACTAGGAGCACTAGCATTATCACCTGGATGTCACGGATTCGAGTGGTAGAAACAATCTCTTGATAAGACTACACAAATCTTATTGCCCCGGATCGTGTAAAGAGGAGTCTCCTAGCCTGCCATTTTAGATTGGATTGCTTCCGTTTGTCATGTCATTTGCTCAATTGTAATTTTCTGATCCTTAGTAACTAATAAGGCCTTTGTATCTAGGCTTGCACATGGCTCCCGGTATGAATTTTAGAATCCTATCCAAGATTTAATAAAAAAGAATTGTTCAAATCACGACTCCATGACATATGTCAATTTTAACATTATTTTTAGCAACTATGATTTTATTACCAAAAGAGCAGAATACAATTAGGGATGTTCACCCAAGCTGACGGATAGAAAATATTGTATTTCATCTTCTGAGTTGATGCATTGTAGAAAGTCAAATTCTTGGCCGACCCTTCCTAATGGAGGGCAATATTTCGATCGAATTTCATCCAAAAAAATCGGTTTAAAATCCGGGTAGGGTTGCGGAATATATCACATATTTGTAATTTTTTAGTTATTAATTTTTGGATTATTTTAACAACTCAATTAAGTAATTTTTGGGCTACTTTTATAATTGGACTGTTAAAAATACAATATAATAATATGTAAACCAATACAATAAATCAATAACATTAAAGAGAACAATAAACCAACTAACACAAATATATTTTTAAAAAAAAATTTAAATATACATGAAGGTCGGGTAAGAATGCGGAAGTTTTATGGGTATTCTGCATTTCTATCCGATCATTTACGAAATACTACGATTTGTTCTCTAAATCAACTGAAAATTTGTGAACTTCAAATAGTCGAGTCGGGTAAGGTCGGAATAATTTGAGTAGACAAAAATTTGAACACTCTAAATATGATCAGCGAGAATAAATACAATGTAAACACAATGTCATTACAAACTAGCCAAAAAAAACAAGAAGCTAAAGTGCAGTGGGGATGGCCATCGTACCAATTACTCAATTAGTAATGAGTAATAGTAGAGCGAGGGGCGTGGGGAAGGGACATAGGAGTATCCGTGTGTCTACTTTGTCAAAGCAGCCTAAACTAAGCTAACTAAGATCTTATCCCATTTACATAATTATATAGACCGAGAATTGTATCAGACTCCCAAGTACCACCTATAAAAAAGATTTGACTATGGTACCGAAAATTATTAAAAGTTTTGGGTACTCTACTTCTATTTATCATATTTATGATTATTTTTATTATATTTATGAGTTTTTTTATTATTGTTGTAGTACCAAAAAAAATGAAAAAATAGTTATCACAAACAATGATAAAAAATATATATAATAAAGTAGAACGATTTTGAATTCAAAAGATAAAGAGCGGCTCAAATCATTTCGAGATCAAAAAAGGTATAATCCAACGGCTGACGATATTTCAAACTGTCTCAAGTTATTGACGCTCAGATCGTTTCGATTCGACGTACCATATTAGCTCTTGAAATTTTTTTGCCGCTTAAAACTTTTAGTTTCTAAAACTAACATCCCTAAATTTAATTCTCCAACTCAATCAAATTCGGCAATTATGCGATCTCTCATTCCTCAACTCTGTCTCTGTCTCTCTCCCTAAAATACATATTACAATTCTTATCATTATTTCCTTGATTTTATTTCCTATGTTAAGGGATTACTTTCTATACTGAGACATTGACTGTCTCTCACATTCTCATCTTTCATGATTCTCTTTCCAAATTGAGATACATGTCTTCTCAAAATTCTATCATAATGCAGCTGCTCTCCATCTTTACTGTTCATATCACACACACATCTTTACTGTACATATATATAGTACAACGATCGAAGACATACTATATCTACATTTTTATCTAGGAAAAATTTCATCTAAACACCATGTAGTTGAAATAATGATTTAACTAAATATTTTGTGAAAATACTAAAATTACCTTTTATTATGTAAATAGACTAAAATGTCATCAATTTTTTCTCCATTATATATGTGCTAGCCAGCCAACAAATATAATTTCAATCATTATATTATCCCAATAAATTTTTTATTTTAAAACGTTGTGTTATAACTTTGTTATAATATTAGTCATCATATTATCACTCATTTAGTTACATAATCTAGTTTTTATAATTTTTATAGTTAAAAATGATTTTTCTATAATAAAAATTACAATTGATAAAGTCAATGTCAAAATCTCATCCATTTCTAATTCTTCTGTTATCATATGTCCTCCACAACGTTGTCCGACCACTCCTCACACATCATACTTACTTAAGATATGTAAAAGGGATACAGATTAAGTGTAGAGCCCCCTGTATATATAGTCAATTAATAAAGGTACAATAAGGATAGAAATGGTAAAACAACGTAAAAAAGGAAAACCCTAATAAACTAGGAAATCTAGGAAATAACTCCAACACTCCCCCTCAAGTTAGGCGCAAAAATATCAACTAAGCCAAGCTTGACAACTGAGTCCCGAAGAATGGATACAGTGACAGGTTTGGTAAAAACATCTGCAACCTGATCACTGGTCTCCACAAACGATGGAGTGACAATACCACCGCTAACCTTCTCCCGAAGAAAGTGAACATTGATCTCTATATGTTTCGTCCTCTCGTTTAGTACAGAGTCAGAAGCGAGCTGAATAGCCAATCGATTATCACAATATAATGTGGATGGAGAAGTCACCAGAAATCCTAATTCGCCAAGAATCGATCGTAGCCAGATAATCTCACACGTGCCAAGTGCCAAGTGCCAGTGCCCGATACTCTGCCTCTGCTGACGAGTTGGAGACAACTGACTGCTTCTTGTTCTTCCAAGAGATAAGATGAGTCCCTCGAAAAGCACAGAAGCCTGTAATAGATCGACTATCACACGCTTCCCCATAATCTGAATCTGAATAACAGGCTAGAGAACCAGTCTGAGATCCTGATGCATAGAACAACTCAAGTCCAGGACAAGACTTGAGGTACCGAAGAATATGATAAACCGCATTAAGATGAGGCTGACACGGCCTGTGCATGAACTGACTAACTCAGCTGACAGCGAATGAAATGTCTGGCCTAGTGTTGGCTAGGTAGATAAGTCTACTTACCAACCTTTGATAAACAGTCGGATCTCTCAACTCATCACCTTCAGCAGTAAGCTTTAGGTTTGGAATCATAGGTGATGATGCCGGTTTGCACCCCCAGCATCCTAGTGTCTGAGAGAAGATCCAGGACATACTTTCTCTGAGAAAGAACAATACCCCTACTACTACGGGCAACCTTAATCCCAAGAAAGTATCGCAGAAATCCAAGGTCCTTCACATCGAAGGCCTTCCCAAGGTCTACCTTGACCTGCGCAGTCCTAGAAACATCATCTCCAGTAATAATAATATCATCAACATATACCAACAGGATGACACACTGTCCAGACGTATTCCGTCAAATGAAGCAGGTATGATCAGAGTGACATCTTGTGAACCCAAAACGTACAACTACACCACTAAAGCGAGAGAACCAGGCTCGTGGTGACTGTTTCAGTCCATAAAGAGACTTACGCAGTCGACATGCCTTTCCAGCATACTCCCCCTCACTACGAAAGTCTGGTGGCGCATCCATATAAATAATCTCGTCCAGATCACCGTGAAGAAATGCATTCTTCACATCCAACTGATGAAGAGGCCAAGAGTACTTCGCAGCCACAGAAATAATCAATCGAACAGTAGTCAATTTTACCGCGAGAGCAAAAGTAGCACAAAAATCACGACCTGGTACCTGAGTAAAACCTTTTGCCACAAGCCTAGCCTTGTGACGATCAAGAGTACCATCCGCCAGAAAATTCAGGGTGCAAACTCAGCGACAACCAACAGTCTTCACCCCTGAAGGTAAAGAAACAAGATCTCATGTATGATTATGCTGAAGAGCGTCCATCTCCGTCTGCATGACAAGAACCCACTAGGGCTCCCGCATAGCCTCTGAAACATAGTGAGGAACCGGCGTATCTGATAAGGCCATGCTATAAGCTCGAAATGTAGGAGACAGATAATAAGAAACATAAGCAGAGATCGGATATAAAACCCTGACGGTCCAACTATAACGAACAACTGGACGGCGATCACGCTGCGGATAATGACGTCCTAAATCATCATCCTCCACTGATAATGTCTCATCAGGTAAAGTAACTGGCTCAGTACCTGCAATCTCATAAGTACTAACAATAGGTGTATCAATATGCTCAACGAACTGAGAAGTATTACCTGTATCGCCTGAGGTAGAGGGGACATCAGCAGGGGGATGAGAGCGAGGGCGACGAACATAAACCTGCAAAGGAAGAGAGACTGGTGACTTGGTACTAACAGGGATGAGTGGCTCTGGAGGAGGAGAGATTGATGACTCTGTAGTGTGATTAACCAATGGCTCTTGCTCCTGTGGTAATGAAAAATCAAAGGGAGTATCATCAACTGGAGGGGAAGACACAGGACTAGAAGAAAAATAAGGAATATGCTCAAGAAAAGTAACATCTAGACTATGATACATACGGATCCTAATAGGATCATAGCACCGATACCCCTTAAATTGATGACAATAGCCCACAAAGATACAACAAATCGCTTTATCATCAAGTTTATGGTGAGTAGGAGATCTATCCTGAACAAAATATGTGCAGCCAAAAACATGAGGGGGGACCGGAAAAAGTGTCCGTTCAGGGAATAAGACCTGTAAGGGAGCCTTATGCTGAAGAACACGACTCGGTGTACGATTACATAGAAAGGTAGAAGTCAAAACAGCAAAATGTCAATAAGATTTTGGTACTCCCATACCTCTAAGCATACAACGTACCATCCCTATCAGACTCCTATTTTTCCTTTCAGCAACTCCATTTTGCTCAGGAGTATATGGAGAAGTGAGTTACCGAAGGATACCCTGGGAAGAAAGGTGAGATACTAAGGCATCAGACACATATTCTTTGGCATTATCTGAACGAAGAACACGAACAATGGCATCGAATTGTGTTTTAATCATCTGGAGAAACTGAGTGATGACAGGGAGTACGTCAGACTTCCTATGCAAAAGGTAGACCCAAGTACAACGGGTATGATCATCTATAAATGACACATAGTATCGAACACCTAACAGAGCAGTAACAGGAGAGGGTCCCCAAATATCATAGTGTATTAGGTCAAATGGCTCGGGTGACTGGTGCATGCGAGGAACATAACTGGTTCTAACATGTTTTGATAGGGAACATATAACACAGTCAAGTTTACCACAAACACAAGCATTGCTCAAAGCAGGAAACAACATACATAAATATTTAAAATTTGTATGTCCAAAATGGTCATGCCACAACTGAACAGTGTGTGACGAAAAATCATAACGACAAGTACTAGGTAAAATACTAGTATGTAAGCTAAGAACATATAAAGACAAAGCAGGTGCAGGTGATGGTGGTGGAGGAACTGGTGAAACTGGAGGTGAATCGCCTAGATAATACAATCCATCTCTCTCACGTCCCCTGATCATAATCCTCCTGGTACTCAGGTCCTGTAAATAACATGAATCAGATAAGAACACAGCCGCTCAGTGAAAATCTCTGGCTAACTGATGTACGAATAATAGATTCATGGCCAATTTTGGCGCATGAAAAACTGAATGTAATGTAAAGCCATCTGGGAGACAGACTGTACCCCTACTAACAATAGGGGCATGTGTCCTATCTGCTAGCTGAACCTGTGTATGTAACTGCTCGTCAAAAGTGGTAAAGTGATGGGCCTCACCTGTCATATGACCATTCGCACCCGAGTCCAGCATCCAAAGAGGAGACGGACTGGTGCGAGCATGAAATGCACGAGGTATACCTGTAGTGGTGGCAGTAGCAGAAGTCGGACCCTGAGAAGTCAGGGCGGACATAAGTATATCCAATCGGGAAGTCATAGCATTCATATCACTCTGCCAAGGAGGAACAGTAGGAGTAGCAGCAGGAGTGGCGGTAGTAGGTGGTGGTATCTCAGCAATAGCAGTAGTACGGCCGCGAGGAGGCGGTTTAAGATCTGGATAGAGCTTCCAACAAGCAGCCCCTGAGATGTCCTGGTCAGCCACAATAATCACACTGACGAGAATCCCTCTATCTGCGCTGATCTGGGGCGCCCTGACGGCGCTGGTCTAAGCGCTGTCCACCTCTGGCTGAGGATCCTGAACGAGACCCGGCAATAGCTGCAAGAGCCATCTGGTCGGCTGGAGGAGTCAAGGCCATAACTGGAAGTGATGCAATACAGACGCGGCGCTCGTGCTGCTCAATCATCGCATACACTTCATAAAGAGATGGAAGCCTCATCATCGACAAGATCTGTGAACGAGGTCCCTCAAACTCATTACGAATCCCCCATAAGGAACTTATGAATCCTATCCTCCTGCTCTCGAATATGCAATAATGCTGCTCCCTCGGGCTCTATCCTCGGAATAGCAGCCAGAGGACGTAGAGTCTCATACTCAAGCCACCGTTGGGTCAAATAGCCATAATAATCCTGAACAGTCAGATCTCCCTGCCGAGCATATAATAGCTCCTCATAAACACGATCTCCCCGTCCTGACTAGGAATACATCTCTGATAATGCGCTCCATAGCTTCGGAACAGAGCTATGAAATTGATGAATCCTGCAAATAGATGGCTCCATCGAGCCGAATAACCATCCAAGAATGGCTCAGTTCTCAGAGAACCACGCAGAATATCTAGGGTCGGCATCAGCTGGCTTTGGGTGAGATCCCGTCAGCCAACCAAGCTTCCTTACACAGCCCAAGAAAAGCTGGAATGAACGTGACCACTCAGCAAAGTTACGGATATACTTTCTTCAAGAGTGAAACATATAGAGATTGATGTTCACTTTCTTCGGGAGAAGGTTAGTAGTTGTATTGTCACTTCATCATTTGTGGGGACCAATAATCAGGTTGCGGATGTTTTTACCAAACCTGTCACTCTATCCATTCTTCGGGACTCGGTTGTCAAGCTTGACTTAGTTGATATTTTTGCGCCTTACTTGAGGGGGAGTGTTGGAGTTATTTCCTAGATTTTCTAGTTTATTCGGGTTTTCCTTGGGTTGATTTAATATGGGCAGCTGGTTTGTCGGTGGATGGCAGTCGGTGATGTTGGGAAGGTGGCAGTCGGTGTTGGTGCAGGGGTATAGGTGTGGGCAGTCGGTGGCTTCTTGTGGTCTGTGTGGTTATGGCCAGTTGGTGGTCATGAAGGTTAATGGGGTTGCTGGGTAGTCGATGTAATGTGTTACGGTGTATGGGGGATGCTAGTCGGTGGAGGTTGTCGGTGGGTTTTGTGGGGTGCAGTCGGTGGGTTCTCGGTTTGTGGAGGCTGGGTATGCTGTGGGTGCTTTGATTTTGCTGTTTTGCTTTGTTTGATGGTGGGCTGGTTTCGTTGTGTCTTTGCTTTGGCTGTCAGTGTTGTTATGTGCAGTCGGTATGGTGTATATTGTTCTTGTTTTGTTGTCGGCAGTGGAATGGTCGCTGGTTTCTGTCGATGGAGAGGCTGTCGATGGTGGCAGTTGGGAAGGTGATGAAGGCTAGGGTTAAGGTTTGGGTTAGGGTTAGAGATGGAGGTTAGGCTCTGATACCAACTTGAGATATGTAAAAGTGATACAGATTAAGTGTAGAGCCCCTGTATATATATTCAATTAATAAAAGTACAATAAGGATAGAAAAGGTAATACAACGTGAAAAAGGAAAACCCTAATAAACTAAGAAATCTAGTAAATAACTCCAACATACTTCATATACAAAATTTAAAATTATTTGATAAAATTTAATATTAATTGAATAAATTTGATCTTAATTTTGATAAATTTAAATATTAATTTAGTTTTAATTTGATAAAATTAAATATCAATTTAGTATTAATTTAATTGAATTTAATGTTAATTGAATAAATTTGCATGTCGTTTTAATAAAATTGTATGTTCATTTGGTGTTAAATTAAAGAAATGACATTAATTAGATAAGTTTAAATTTTAAATTAATGGAATTTAATATTCTATTTAATAAATTAAATAGTTTATTAATAAAATTGAATGTCAATTTGATAAAAATAAATAATAACTTAATATTAAATTAAAGAAATAATATTAATTTGATGAAATGAAATATTAAATTAATATAACTAAATGCTAATTTGATAAAATTAAATATCAATTTTGTGTTAATTTGATGAGATGAGATGAGATGAAATATTAATTTAGTTTAAATTAAGTAAAGAAAATTAATTTGATAAAATTGATCAAAATAAAGACTAATATAATAGATTTAAAAGGGAGTGCATTGAAATTTCAGAATCAAGAGAGGGTGTTGGTAAAATTAGGTCTATTTACAGGGGGTGTTGTTAAAGTTAGGTTTATTTATTAGGGGTGTGGATAAAATTTATCATATAAAATACTTGAAGATATTTCTATAAATCAACCATCGCCATTGACGGTATAATCCGACAATCACTAACAGGAAATGACAGTGAAATTTCAAAATCGAAAGAAGGTATCATTAAATTTAGACCTAACTATAAGGGATCTGAATGAAATTTTCTCTTATATCTATACAAATCTATATAATAAAATACATAGGAAGTAAAAAAAAAAAACACATAAGAAGTTGAATTTTATCCCCTATACATTTCCCTCCCCCCAAAAATCATCACATCACTCATTTCTATCACATGCTCAACCATTTAATATTTGATTAATTTGTAATTTAACATAATTTTTATTTCAGATATTATTCATACATGATAGTATAGATCTGTTAAAAAAATTTATCGAATGACATATTTTGAGAAAATTTTGTCAATATCTTTAAGAAAATAATAGGTAAAAATAAATTTTGAATGATTTAATCAAATGAATGAAGGAAAGAAAAATTATTATTTAATATAGAGATATTGATTTTTTAGGACTCGAATTTTTTGTTCTGAAGGTACGAGTTATGACTAGTTTACAAATATAGTAAAAAAATCTTGTACAAAAAAAAAATGATAAAAATTTATCACAAATATGATAAAAACACCAACAACATTAGTAAAAACATTCACAAAAGTGATAAACTACTTGCAAAAGTGACAATTTTTTAATTATAAAATGACCCTCAAAAATTATAAAAACACCCATTAAAATAATAAAAGTTAGAGGTACGGTATCAAAATTATTTTTTCATACCTTAGTCAAGTCCAACAAAAAAAAAAAAAGGGTCAAGATCAAAAAGTCCAACACAAGAATATCTTTATATTGTAGCAAAGCTTTGTCCCTGTAGGTTCTTGGCATCTGGCAATAATCATCATCATCATCTTCTTCCCAACTGCTGGTTCATGAACATAAATAGGATTCTTTGTTTAATTTCAACATCCAACTGATGCTCCATGAACAAATACGCTGTAACATTCCGGTTTGGCTCGTGTTGAGTTTCCCATCGAAAGTTTGCACGGAGATCTAGGCATCTCATTGACCATCCTTTTGGGTAAGTTCCTGTTATTATTGCATACTTGGTTCTAGGGATGTCAGTGGACCGAAGCGGGGGCGGGGGGTATAGTCTCCATCCCCGTACCCGCTTAAAAAAACTTCGTCCATCCCCGGTCCACCCCCGTTAGCGGGTATAGTTTTCATCCCCATCCCCGTCCGCGGGTAAATTTCTAATCCCCGTCCCCGTCCCCGCTTTCTCCGTACCCGCCCAAGCCCAAGCCTAAGCCCAAGCCCAAGCCCAAGGCCAAACCCAAACCAACATAATCCAAAATAAATCCAACATTTTAAACTGCATGCCAGCTACCTAGTGAAATTCTCCACCTTCATCCAAACTTGATACCAAGACAAATATTAAACACAACATATGCTGAGTTTCAATGAAAACATAAAACAACAAACATTTATTACCCTTGGCAATAATCTAAACTTTAGATGAATATTTTGTTTCCATGCACAGTGCTTGTGGTTTAAATTGATTTGATGTTAATCATCCCCATACATGCCCTCCTCATTTTAGTCTTCCACTTGGCGTATCAGTCTTAGTTCATATTCACCTGCCATTGTTATGTACCTCACCCATGGAAGTGCCTGGTATCCACTCTTTTCAATAATTTTAAGATATCGAACCTGTCAAATTTATCCCCAAAAAAAAGTTTGCATCAGCAATGGCTAATCATGTCTCCAAAAAACCACCCAAAGTGCAAGATATATCGGTGAAATAGCATAATTTCTTTACTTAAAGGGTTTGAACAAGAATCAAATGCATAATGAGAGGTATAAGTCTCTTTATGATCTGATTCTCGGCCTTCCTATCTTGAGGACCTCCCTCACAGTTTTTTTTTCAAGTACCTCAAGAGTGTTAACTAAGCTGCCATTGTAAACTTTGGGTTGGATATACTGTACTAATAACAGATAACACTACCTAGTCAAGAGCCATCATTCTATTTGCTATAATAAGAATATTTGCTTTCATTCCGAATAAATGCGAGATAAAGAGGAGTATATTGGTGGCAGGGTTAGTTTTCAACACATTAACAACAACTTAAAAATAAAAAATTTATGCATTTCTCATATTTAACAAAGTCCAGGTAAATTTGTAAGATTTCCAAGCTCGTATCTAAGTAGAAAATTTCTGCTATCACCTATGAAACCACTCCTCTAAATGGAATGAAATTTGATTCTTACATATTAAAAAACCTGGAGCAACATCCAAAAAGCTTCATATGATCTAAAATAAATGTCATCTGCATGTAAGCCACAAGATTTTGACAAGGCGGGATACAAGTTTTCAAAGATTTTACAGAGATCAGGAGAGAATGATGCCTTTATAAGCATAAATAATATGGTCTGAGCTACAAAAGGAAAGATGTACTAATATAGCCAACTGAAAATGTCTATAAACTTACTGTAATGCTTAAGTTGCGAACCAGAAGATGCAGGCCCATCGGATTTCCACCATGAAAAAGTGTTGGGAGATTAGCAAATCGAAGAGACCCTTTGATTCTCAGCAGCCCATAGAAAAATTAACCAAATTCAATCAAGAACTCAACATTGAACTTACAGAGAGAGGAGAATCGATGTTCTCGAGCTTCGATACCAGCTTCGAGCTTCAATACCAGATTGTCAAGGAGGCGGGCGGCTGAGCTGTTGAGGGCTGAGTGCAGGCTGTGCAGCAATCAACGATTGAGAGAGAGAGAGAGAGAGAGAGAGAGAGATGAGTCGATGGTGGAGGCGGCTGATAGAATAAGTTAGGCTTAGGGCTTTTAACTGAGAGTGTTTATATATATATATATATATATATATATATATTTTTTAACGGATAACGGGGACGGGGCGGGGGCGGGGCGGGGGTAAGGGTAAGTCTATCCCCGCCTTCATCCCCGCACGGGTTTATACGGGTATTCCCGTATACGTCCACTGTCCAATACGTATAGTCCATCCCCGGTCCAAACGGGACGGGTTTGGACGAATACCGTCTTTCCCCGGTCCACTGCCATCCCTACTTGGTTCTTGTTTTGATTTCAACATCCAAAAGGTCTATTAATTCAAAAGTTGCAAGGTTCTCTAAAAAACATGGATAGAAGGCTGATTGAGGCTGCTAAGAGAGGATGAGAAATCGAGGAAATTCTTAGGCAAGCCGCAGCCAGAAGATCTGAAGATTTGCTCTCCTTGGCACAGGCAGTAGTGTCTCAAAATTGGGTTGTTACACCTCATAACTCATCAAATCAACAATCAAGAACAGAGCAAGAACAATCTCCAGCTAGACAATTGATCGATTACTTCAAATACGATAACATTAAAGAGTCACCAAGCAAAACCCGAAACACCCTGCTCGTGATAGTCATACTCATCGCGACTGCAACGTATCAAGCTGTGCTTAGTCCTCCAGGAGGTGTATGTCAGGATGACAACTATGGCACCAGACCACACACTGCTGGGAAATCAGTCATGGCCTCCCACAATTCCGTCGCATACTGTTTGTTCCTGGTTTCAAACTCAATGGGATTTTTCATGTCTCTTCACATGATATATTTTCTCACAGCAGGATTCCCATTGCAATTGGAACTGATAGTGTCACTTGTTGCACTTACAGTAACTTATGATACTTCCATGACTGCAATGACACCCAACACTGGGATGTCCTTCCTTTTTACTATACTTTCCGTAGTGATGCCAATCTTAATACCACTTGTAACCATTGTAGTGAGAAATCATCTCAAGAAGCCAAGAGTTGGTTTACAATGTACCAGGCAGGCAAGAGTACTCTTAGGCATGATCTGTTTAATTAATCAAGTCATGATCTGACACTAACTCAACATCTTTAATACTAGTATCATATTCGGATCGACACACATGAGCTTGAATCGAAGTCGCATAAATAGGATTCCCTTCTATATTGACCAAACCCACCACCCATAGGCCTCCCATAAACTAAAAATCCACTCATTCTAGATGATAGCAACACCAAAAATCATCTAATTTCTTAAAGATTCATAGAATTTCAGATTAAGAGATAAAATTACATAGTCCAAAACACAAAATGACACTATTTATCGTTCAAGTTGTAAGGTACATTTATTATTGGGCACGATAAACTCAATACTTGGGAGTCGCAATAAGAATCGTAAATAAGAGGGACAAATTATAATTTTCCAATCAAAATACAAAACATTGACCAGGGCTTCTGTTTACACAATATAATTCTTTGATAAGTGGATTTCGATCCACTCTATTTTAACTTCTTTCAATTTTATTATTCATTAAAAAGAAAAGCGATAAACAAACACAAAACGTGCCTTGTAGCAAAAACACCATTTTCATGACTAAGACTATAGTACCAAAGAAGTTATTGTATCGAAAAATATAACTTGAAGGTAAAAAATTAGTGAAAGATTAAAGTATTTGCTTCAGTATCATACTAAAAGTTATAATTTTTTAAAATTAAGCTATAATTTTTTAAAATTAAGCTACATTACAACTATTTATAATCGATCATAATAATATTTTTTGTTACGGTACCGAAATTTTCGATGGTGCTATTTCAACAATTAGGGCTTTCTGTTTGAGTTTGAATGCAGACCACATTTGACTAAGGTTTCTGAAACTTATCAAAAGTTGCGGCTGAGAATATGGCAAAGGAAAAGCTATAAATATGGGCATAGAAATGAGCTCTGGGGCAAGATAACATTAAAAATATAGTGTGTTTTAGTTTAATTCTAAGATTGCTGCATGAAAAGTCTGGCGCCGCCCCTGTGCTCGGAGGTGACTATCTAAGAATGAAACCGCGGAGCTTCATTCTAAGATTCACGGTTTGGATCAATTTTGTTCTATGTTCTTTTTTCTTTGTGGAAAAATATGTTAAGGATACAAGTATGATAATGGGTCATTGTCACCGGTTTAATTTTTCTATGTTCCTTTTTCTTTGTGGAAAAACATGTAAGGATTCATGTACGATAATGGGTCATTGTCACCGGTTTAATTTTTAAATGCATTTGGGTGTCATTTGCCCTATTCCATGACGAGGAAACCAAGTTGAGGAATTTAAATTATTGAGGTAATTAAAGGAGTGATTTAAGAGTATTAGTTCTAGTTTACATGATATGAGTTCCTCTCTTTTTATGTTTTTCTTTAGATGGTCGGAAGGGGCTTCATGTAATAGACAGTTTTTTTAGACTGCTTCACTCTCTCTCTCTCTCTCTCTCTCTCTCTCTCTCTCTCTCTCTCCAGTTCTCAGAGCATTCCCTGTGTTCCCTCTCAATCTCAACATCCTACTGCATCTTCGTTCCTCCTCGTACGAGACTCGAACTTTTGACAAATATGCCAAAAGTCACAAGATTTATAGAACACGTTAGATCAAAATTCGTAAATTTATAATGAATAGTTGAGTTTGGGAGACGGATGTTGGTAGCAGTTGTACCTAATTTTGGAGAAGCCAATTCTCGATTGTCATCGTTCGTTTAATCTTTATAATCTTCTTAGCATTCTACAAAATATTCTATTGGTGTGAAATATTAATTGACTACTATCAAACCCACGAAATAGTCACAAGTATTACTCAGAATTTTAATTTGGATTGCTTCGAATTATTTTGAAAACCATACTTTGAATTGAAGAATATTTTGAAAGACTAAATTATTTGGAATCCAAGGTCATCATAAAAATATTGACTACCTCCCATGCATGCATTGGCAGCAAGCATATAATATAAGCTATTCATTTTATTGGCTGTTAGATAAGAAATTTTGTCTTTCTTGTTAGAAAACCATACTTTGAAGTTTCTACTTTTGTATTTAGACATTCAGCAATGCAATATGAACTTAATTAAAAAATATATTTGATAATTATAATCATTGATTTTACTGTAGGTCCCAACATTTATTGAGACTCACTATTTATTCAATAGTTGTGATTATCAAATTTATTTTTTAAATTCATGTAGCATTGTTCAATGTCTAAATATAAAAGTAGAAACTTCAAAGTATACTTTTTTATTTGTACTAGTCTTTTTTATTTGTACTTTTTGTTTCTTAATAAGTGAGACGGTTCTTGTTAGGCCTGTTGAAGTCCAACACGATACGATTAATCGACACGAATTAAACAAGTTTGGACGAGACTTTAATAGGTTCGAGTGATAAACGGGTTGACCCATTACTGAGTATTTGCCTCTTGCACGGTTGAGCAAGAGGCAAATAAGTTGAATTCTTTATTACTCATTCATTCGTTTCTAATTTATACTCAGTAGTGCTACACTAACCAAAAAAGTGGACCAAAACATAGACCTAATGATGTAGTATTACCATAATGAGACAAATTTGAATTTCAAATGTATTAAAGTGAAACCAACAATATTATTTTAGTAATGTCACATCATTTGATCTTTGATTTTGATCCATTTTTGTGGTCAATTTAACATTACTCATTTATACTACCCATACTACTACAACAATGATATAGGGACTTGACTGCAAGTCAATTGAAACAAAAGTTTGAGAAAAATGTTCACCATGATTTTGATATTACTTCCATTGTCTTTCATCCACTTTCGTCTTGATCTCGATACTCCCAGTATGTGTTTGGTTGCTGCGGGACAACGTTTAGGCTTTTAACAACCTATTGCTCCCTTTTTATTTTAAAACAAACTGTTGTTTTTTATGTCTCACAATGTCAACCCATTCAATTCAAAAAAGTGTCCAGTTCAAAAAAAAAAAAAATTCAAAAAAGTGTTGATAATTTCTGGTTTGTTTTAGTGTTTTTGTTTTCTCATGAAGATGTTACCATATCTAGTAAAAATATCAATTTCACGTATATTAGAATTTATTTCAATAAATTAAAATATCTATTAGCTGGTATAAGCTGCTAGAACATCCGATAACACACATAAGAGAAATTCAATTGATGAGCCGCAAAAATCTTAAGATAACATAGACTTTGGGTGTAACTTATCTTTTGCTCTTAATTGATGAGCCGCAAAAATCTTAAGATAAGTTTTGATATTCAAACTCAGCTTTATATATACATATATATACATATATGTATTTAGGTTTGTGAGTGTTGGACGACTAAAAAATAACTTATCTAAAAATTAAGTGTGGCAAAACTAAAATTGTTAAGATGGATGTGTGCTAAAACAAGAAACAATGGAATTACTCTTATGCTCATCATTTGGATTGAAACTCATTTTCTCTCTCTTCAGTTCTCAGAATCTCAACATCCAACTGCATCTTTGTTCCTCCCCATACGAACTTTTGATGAATACGGCAATAGTCTCGGAACTTATATAACGCGTTAGATCAAAATTCACAGAATCTTAATGAATAGGGAAATTTGGGAGAGGGATGTTGTAAAGCAGTTGTACAAATTTGAAATTCAAGGTCATCATAACAAATTTGACTACCTCATGCATGCATTGATAATAAGGATGATGGTTCAAAATATCGGTCGATACCGATACAAGTCAACCGAGTCGTATCTTATTCGACACATTTTGAGACAATACTGTTATATGATACGTATAAATCCCGAATCTCATGAGACTCAGCCGAGTTGTATCCAAGTCACCGAATCGGCCGATACGGTTCTACAATCCAGCGATATGACCTTAATTTCTTGTCATGGTTAATATTTTCTTTTAGGTCATATCGCCAGATACCATGCCACAACACTGCGACCGATATGTCTCAGAGTCTTTCAAGTCGATGACCGATATCACGACCTTTAAGCATATAAGCTACTCATTTTATTGGCTGTTAGATATAAAAAAGTTTGACTTTCTAGAGCAGGAACTAATTTTCTGCTTGCAACCGGTGACAATTTTATTAGAAAAGTAAACTTTGAAGTTTCTACTTTCGTACTTTGACAATTCAAAACACCCATGCAAGGCAGTCCAATGGTTTGTTTTGATACATAATCTTCTCTAAGCAATAATTTCTTTTACATCAGCTAAGGCATCCTTTTAGTTTTGCCTGCCAGATCAAAAAATGAGTAGCAAAGAAGTGTTTGATGCTGCTTGTACAGGAAATGTTGAGGTTCTCCACAAACTACTTGAAGAAAATCCACTTGTTCTCACTGATTTTGCAATATCATATCCAAGAGAGTCTCTTCTACATGTTGCAACTAAGGCTAGGCAGCTTGATTTTGTACGCGAGCTTATAAATCATGATCATGAACTAGCCAAAGAATTAAGTAGAGATGGATTTCGGCCTCTGGACATAGCTTCAATGATGGGGAATGTCAAGCTAGTGAAGGAACTTGTGAAAAATGATCCTGGAATTTGTCATCTGAAAGGTAAAGACCAAAGAACAGCTCTTCACCATGCTGCTATGAAGGGAAGAATTCAAGTGATAGATGAATTGCTCTACACTTGCCCAGAGTGTATTGAAGATGTCACGATTCACGGGGAAACTGCCCTTCATCTTGCTGTGGAAAGCAACCAATTTGACGCCTTTCAGCTCTTGGTTAGCTGACTCGAAAGGATCAGCATGGAGACCATCATCAATTGGGGGGATTGCGACGAAAACACAGTTTTACACCTTGCAGCCTCCAGAAAGCAAGTAAATGTAGGTTCAATTTTATCAAATCTCCTTGGTTCCCTTTTTCAATTTGCCTTTTGAATTTTGATGATTTTGTTGTTCTCTTTTTTGCGTTATTTTGTTGTATTTGTGACAATTTTTTGTGGCCTGGCAATTTTCAATTTTGTTCTGACAATTTTTCATATGATTGTAAGAGAAGCAGAGTTTACTCCTCTGTTATTCTTGCTAGTAACATATTGTACTAGTTCCCTTTTCTATGAATTGCAGAATTTCATTATCAGAATGGGTATGACAACAAAGACGGTTTGAATTTTGTCTAGTCGAATTTTAAATTTTAGGGTCATGATCTGTTAAAATTTTTGATGAATTAGATCACTATGGTGATAACCTTGAGGGAGTGTTCCCTCTTGCAGTCTGCCATCACCCTGGCCACGCTGAGATGAGTAATGAAGAACAATATTGCGTCTATAGCAGAGGAAAACGCATCCACACTCCACAGAGTGGTGAAGAAAAACCCGAAAGAGAGCACTAAAGAACCCCAAAGAGAGATTATAAGAAATCAAGGCTTGCCTTTGGGAAGGACTAATCGTTTGACCTCTTGATTGAAAGAATTCGGAGATAATCAACAGTGACTAATTAGTTAGGCTAGACCGCGTTGGTTTCTCTTGCTCATTCGGATACACTAGAAATTATGTGATTCTCTTGGTTATTTTTACATGATATGACAACAATATATATATGATTTTGCATTACAATTGTTTCTCTCATGCAGACCATGAGATTTATGCTTAGCAACAACAATACTATCAGTGGGGTATTGGAAGTAAATGCAAAAAATCTGAAGGGTTTGACGGCAATGGATATACTGGATATAGTCATGGAAAGTCCCAAGGATCTACACCTGAAAGAACTCCTCCAACATGCTGGGGCAGTTGCTGCTCAACACGCAAATGTTGTCTCTGCAACTTCTGATCTTCAACATTTCTCAGGAACTGAACAAGCTCAGCATGAGCTTCAATCAAAAACATCTTCTAAAGATTGGTTCAAATACTTCAAGTTTCAGGTTCAAAAAGAATCACCAACTGAGGCACGTAATGCATTGCTAGTAGTGGCTGCACTGATCGCCACAGTCACCTTTCAAGCATGTGTGAACCCTCCAACAGGCATCCTAGAATCAACTAACAAGTCAAATTCTGATTCCAACGCTCCCAACCAACCAGGCCCACGTCCACCACCGGCATTTATACCAGCAGGAACGGCTGGCCTTGCCATAATCTCTGCAATTGTCGGCTCACATGCTACAATATTGTTGTTTTTGTTTGCAAATACGTTGGGGTTTACTGCATCACTGAGCATTATAATATATCTCACCGGCGGATTTCCTTTCCAAAGGGAGCTCCTGATTTCTATATTTTCTATAATGTTTGCCTATGGATTTTCAGTTAGCAAGATCAGTGACGAAGCCATCACCTATGTCCTTCTGGGGATTGCCTTCACTATACCATTCTTTCTGCGGTGGCTGCCTAGATGGGGAAGAAAAGTTTGGAAATGTAGACACAAACTTCAATTAATTCGCGGCAGACCATGATGGTGGTCTGGACAACATAATCTGAATATTTAGTACCATTTGCTAACGTTTTAGAGTCGAAAAATATGTCTAATTTCTATTTTGCAAAAGTGATGTAATTGCATTTTAATACAGGAATTGTATTCTCTATATAGGTGAATTGTTTATGATTACATATCTAATTATGATTCGAAGAAAATGCTACAATATTTACAATTGTTGTTTCACTTGCTGCAACTTATGACGTTTTAATAGCACTCAATAGTTGTGGAATGTCCTTGTTCTTTACTATCATTTCCACATAACACGAATTGCAGCCATGGGAGTGTGAAATCATCAAAAAGGGCCAAGAGTTGCTTTAGAGTGTACCAGCCAAACAATTCTGTTTGAAGAAAATTTGGTTGAATCCTTCATTTTGTTTGTTCCTTTTTTACAAGTCAAGATGGAAATATCACTACAACAAAAATCGTTTTTTGCGACGTTTTTTTTCGTCGCGAAATTGCAAAAAATCGTCGCTAATTATTTTTTGCGACGTTTTTTTTTCGTCGCCTGTTCGTCGCAATAGCCTCGTCGCAGAAAGTATTTTGCGACGCAAATTTATTTTTATCACAAAAAACAATTTTTTGCGACGAAAAAAAAACGTCGCTAAAAGTAAAAAAAACGTAGCTAAAAGATATTCCACCATGTAACAAAATAAAAAATAATAATTTAATTAATTTTTCGCGACGTAAAAAAATCGTCGCCAATAATTTTTTAAATCAATAAAAAATGTAAATAATAATAATTAGATTAATTTTTGGCGACGTAAAAAAATCGTCGCTAAAAATAAAAAAAAACGTAGCTAAAAGATATTCCACCAGGTAACAAAATAAAAAATAATAATTTAATTAATTTTTGGCGACGTAAAAAAATCGTCGCTAATAATTTTTTAAATCAATAAAAAATGTAAATAATAATAATTAGATTAATTTTTTGCGACGTAAAAAAATCGTCGCGAATAATTTTTTTACAAAAATAAAAAAGTAAAAAATAATAATTTAATTAATTTTTTGCGACGTAAAAATATCGTCGCGGATAATTTTTTACAAAAAGAAAAAAAAAATAATAATTTAATTAATTTTTAGCTACGTACAAAAAAACGTCGCAAATAATTTTTTAGATTAATAAAAAATGTAAAAAATAATTAAATAAATACATTTGCGACTTATAAAAAACGTCGCAAAAAATATTGTTCCTACAAATTTTCGCGACGATTTTAATTTCGTCGCCAAAAAGTTCATTTTTTTTTAAATAATTCATAAAAAATGATATTCCAATAAAATTTTTCACCTGTACACCAATAATACATGTGTTCAATAAAAAACTAACACAATTAATAGTGATACTCTGCTGAAGGCTCTTTACACGGCATCAAGCCACTTACCCAAAATTGGTCCCATAGTGGACGTCATTCAACTAGGAAAACAATAGATTTATTTTTTTTTTAAATGAAATTTTATTCCATGAAACAAAATTTACAAGAAGCAAAGAGGATCAAACCAAATTGGCTTAATCCTTAACACACTCATAACCAAACATTTCATTAATGAAATTTCAAAAATCTCAAAACTGCAAAAAGGAAATTTTGATATATTTCCTCTTCTTCCAAAGCAGCTAAAGCACTTGCTAGTCATGCTATAACAGCAGCCTTGCCTGCACAGACTGATCTTGGATTTCAGAGCTCTAATCATCTCCAGCATATCAGCACTGCATCACCATAACTCAGCAGCTTAACAAAAGCTGTACAACAATGCATCACAGTAGTGCAGCAAAGCAGGTAGTCCAATGCAGCACAGCAGTCAGCGCCTCACAGGACCAGTTAAGCACTTTAGTTGCTCTATCCAATACCAGTATCCTCCTTATACTCACAAACCAACTTCTTCTTAACAGACCAAAAGTCCAAAAAATCTAACACAACATAACTGCAAACATTTTGTGAAAAAAAAATAAAGCATTTAATATTTCAATGATATTCTTCAAAATCACAAATTTATATGTTGAATCTTCTTTTCTTTGCCTTAACAAAGTTGTATCTCATGCATTTAAATTCTTTCATATAATTATTGAGAGATTTTTTGTTGAGTTAGTGTACATACTTATTGCTGGCCCTTTTGCATAGATCAGGGTACATGGGTTGTGCCTTTGTTTTTGGTGCTTTAATTTTTAAGACTGCTATTTTCCCATGACTTAGAATATCAAAAAGAAAGGGAACCAAGAAATATAACAGTTGACTCTGCACCTACAAGATAGCATGCATGTAGAATGAAAATGATACTACACCAATGGTCAAGTAGCCAAGGAAAGTGAATGCTGAACAGGGAACAAGAAATCCCTTTAATTACTTGGGGCTCAAAAAGGCAATCTAGTGACCTTCATGCTCTCCAAATGTAATGTTCACGACTAAAATGAGACCATTGAAGAATATACAACTTTAACATATTCCTCATATGTTATTATCCTCAGGTTCTCTTGAAATAACTGCATTCAGAACTTTAAACATCACTTCTAGGATGACTCTTGTTTTTTGGTAATGATACCATTCAAGATGACAAAATCCCCTCAAATGCAAGTAAAATATCAATGAAGCCAGTCAAGTTCGCAGAGCGTCCAAGGATACTCTAAAAATATGGAGCAAGGAACAATATTAACCATCACAAAATGCGATTTTTGAGAATTACTGTCTCATTTGGTGTGGACAAGCACACTTAGTTAACAAAAATATTAAAAAAACTTGAATTTTCATTGCATCATTATATAACAAGAACTCTGCAAAACAGCTCAGGTGTAGACTAAGCTATTGAAATCAAAAAGCTCTTCATACAAAGCATATGAAGTTATAAGTTATATGCATATTCACATAAGCATATGCAGTAAGTTAGGCCATTCACATCCATATATAAGCCTACATAATAAACCCATGAGTAAACTCACAGTTTTGGAGGTTGTTTGTGCTCCTGACAGGGGAGATGATCGCAGCCAATGTCTTCCACACACCTGGAGGCTTCATATCAGTTCGAATTTCTTTAAATGCCTGTATAAAACATTGAAGCCAAAGGAAAATTTTAGCAGAACTAATTTTCCAGCAACAATGTTCAGGTTTAAACATGTTGCATAAATTCAATGGCAATGCAAAAAGAAAATCCCGTGAAAAAGACTATTTTACTTATATATGGCTATGGATCTTATAGTATAAAATGCCAAGAAAGCTTGAGTGTTGCATTTATTTATTATTTTTTTTTTTAAACCCCAAGGTGGGGAAATATATAGCAGAAAATCCAATATTACAAGAAGCAAGAGGCAGAGCCTTAACAAAAAAGGAAAGAAGCCAAAGTTGGCTTTAACCCTTCAAAAAAAAAGAATTACAAAAATCTTTACATGGGAGAGCTGAAAGGCGCCAAACCAGCTGAAGGATCAGCTGGAAAAACATTTAATCCAGCTGAGAGTCCAGCTGAGAGCTTGAACAAGGACCAAAAGCCCAGCTGAAGGTCCCAAGGCGTGAGGAGCAGGAGGAGCCAGTCTTCCAACACCAAAGCTATGGGCTGAGCAGAGAGGGCAGCTGGGAGAGCCTCCAAAAATGAGCAATGAGCAGGGAATTAAAACAGTGAATTAAAAGGCATCCACCATGAGAAGAGATCCAACAATCCAGATAGGGCATAAGGTCTGCATCAGAACCGAAGGGAAGCTGGCACAGAAGACGAAGAGACAGAACGACAGGAATATTGGAACTAATACACTGAACAGAAAAGGAAGAGACCAAGGCCAAAGATAGTGTATCCAGAGGGTATAAAAAGAGCCCAACGTATGAGAGAAACAAAACCAGAGAAAGAGGTCCAGACTCCAGAGAAAGCCTTCAAAAAAATCAGAGAGAGAGAAGAGAACACACTGTCGATATTCCCAGATAAATATGATCTAAAACAGGGCAGAGGACCAAAAGATCTTCCTGCATACAAAGATGAAGCGAGAGAGAGAGCAACCAGACAAGGAAGACCAGCGATATAATTTGATTACTCGTATACATACAATATATATGCTGATGCTGAACATAGTCATTATAAACGTATAATGTCGAACACGTATTTTTATACCATCACTAGGAGGTCGATTAAAAAAATTGTAGAACCTTTAGCAAGGACAAATAACTGTAAAGTCGGTCCTTATTACTAGTTTATTACTCTGGTGCTAAGTTTGTCAGGTAAAAATCTATTGGGACTTACCATTCCAAGGACTTCCTTACTCATTTGTGACATTTTATCCATAATCATGACTTTTATTCTAAGGTAACATAAAATATTGTCGTCACATGATCATTATAGATTACAGTACATCCTGAAAAAGTTTCCCAATTAACCAGCAGAGGTCTGACAGAAATTGAATTGTTTTCCTCTTCCTTAAATTAAGGACCCAACTCTACCATTGGCTTAATTCAATGGGTCACAACACATGTACGAGCAACGTACACATGGGTTAAACTACTGTTTGCTTTTACTGAAAACACAGATTACTGACCAAATATACTTAGATGATGTTATCCTTACTGGCTTCATAAATTCCCCAAAACACCAGTTCGTCAAACTTGTTGCTCCATCTCCCATACACCCTCACCCCGGATCCTACTCCGTGTTTTTGCATATGACTATATTAGCACCACTAGTTCTTAATGGCATAAAACATGCTGGTTGTTTCTTCTCGAATAAAAAGAAATATGACGAGATACTAAAATAAATGGGCAGGGAGAAAAAACAGATCAATGCAGGTGGGATGACAAGTCGATCTAGTTTTTGCAATAAGAAAAGGAATTAACAAGCCTTATTGTTAATATCGGCATCAGTTTTATGCTAGTAGTACTTAGTCATGAATTAAGCTAAACAGAAGCATGTAAACTTCCAAAGTTGTCAAAGTCATAGTGGAAACTCTGGCAAGTTTCTATTAGAAATGGCAATAGTTTTGCATGACAAGAAACCAATGATTTAGTATATGAAAGGAAAAGTGATCATTCATCAAAGAAAAAAGATGAAAGGTTAAAGAGAAAAAATGAAATTATTTTATGTGTTTACACTAAGAACTCTCACATAAATAAAACATGTATTGGTGAAGCATGGCAGTACGGTCTTGCACTACCAATGTAGAGTTTCCAAATTAGAAAATATTTTAGTGTAAAATTTCCAAATTCACTTTGAGCCGTTCATCACAACAAAACTGCAGGGTAAAAAATAAAGAATCTCATGATGTTGTTGCACAAAAATAGTGAGGAGGAAATAGTATCTTCAAATCCACAACTAATGGTACATGGAAAACCGGAAGGAGGGAAGAGAGGGGGGGTTATGGACCAGCATGAGTCACTGCTAGTATTGACAAAGAACTGTAGCATAAGAACACCAAATGTAAATAAATGAAATACAAATATTAGGCACCTGCTAAAGCTTCTCTTCCATTTCACGGAATAGGGAGATGTTGCCAACATATGAACTCCTGAAGATTGGAACGACGAAGGTTACAGGCAACAATGAATACCTCAATTCGCAACATCGCACGAGAGTAATAATATATCATTCCAATTAACCATATGATTATTAGCTAGTCAAAGAGTACACACCTGATTTTCCCAGTCTACCTCCTAGCACACCAGATAGTGACCCTTTCCTGTTAACTTAAATATTCTAAATGTCAACCAGGGACCGCTAGTTGGGCGGGCTTAACCTGGGCGAATCTCAACTTGACCCGAATTTTAGTCTACATTGACTGAAGTACAATAAAATCCAAACCTAACAAAAAGTACATACATCCCTACATAGATTATCATGGGGAAATGCTACGTACATTTAACCTCCACAAAACTCACAGTATCGAGAGCCTCCTAGATTGAGCTGCCATATATAAGGGATATAGTTTTCCAACGACTTTTGTCTTTCTTGCAGCATTCCTAGTTCCCATTAAGCTATACCTCATTCTCAAAGTCTCAGTCACATTGTTTCTACAAGTCTATGCCTCCATTACCCCACAGCACCCCTCACAGCTCAACCACTGCCCCTTCTCCAAATCAATGAAATCACTCCATAAAATTCTTAGCTTCTTTCTCAAAAATCTCTTAATCAAACCCCTGGTTTTACAACAAGAATCCAAATCAAACAAGAACAATTCACCACTTTCTAGCAACACCACACACTCCTGGTAAGTGTGGACTCCAACAAGCATGAACAACAGCACAAGTCTTAAATAACTTACTACCCAAAAAATCTACTTCTACTCTCTCTACATCGGAATCGGTCTTTCTAATCCTAACTCTATACCAAAACACGGAGTACATTGTACAGGCTAATAAATACCCAATAGTAATAAAACAAGACTTACCTGAACTAGAACACAAAAAATCAAAATCGGCAACTGGGTTCACCAAAAATCTCAGAATACGTTGATTCAACTTAGTTTCCACCACAAAAACATCCCCACTGTCACCCAAAGCTCTAACATCCAACTGGGTATCTTTCACTGAGAGAATCACAAACCCTACTTGATCAGAGTTGTCGCCAGTAGGAAAAAATGCAACAGACGCTGTTCCAGGGCATCGGAGCAATTGAATGCGGTTGTGGAGTAGTGGTGATGGGTCAGGGAGTTGAGGCCTGAACTGGGTAGCAATAGATGTGCATGTGGAAGGTAAGAGAAAAGAGTCTGCTGTGGAAGTTTGGAGGAATCTCGTAAGAGAGAGGTTGGGGAAAGGAGGAGGGAGAAGAGGGGAGAGAGAAGGGGAAGAGAAGAGTTGGGTGAGTGTAGTTGGCGATGGGTTGAAGATTAGAGGTCCGATTTCAATGCTTGAGAGGAGGAGTGGGGGTGAGAATACGAACGATATTGGCCATAGCGACTTCCACTCTTCCGAGAAATCCATGACTGTGTTTTGTGTCTCTCAGGTTCTTCGATGGGGTTGCCGGTGAAGCTTCAGTGAGCCTTCTTCGGCGGAGCAATTGATGAAGCCTTCTTCGGTCGCTGATCGACAGAGAGAGGCGAGAGAGGCAGAGAGACAGAGGCACAGAGACAGAGAGAGGCAGAGAGGCAGAGAGAGGCGAGAGAGGCAGATATAGCGAATAACATCAAAAATAAAAATTAAATTTTGACTTCTGCGACGTTTTTATAAAACGTCGCAAATAATATTAATATTTTACCTTCTCTCCCACATATTTACCAAAAAAAAATTAAAATTTTAAATCTACGACGATTTAAAAAAACGTCGCGAATAATATTCTCCTTTAAAACATTTCAGAACCATTTCTCCCGCCACAAAATTTTTTGGAGGGAATCACTTCTGCGACGATTTTTAAAAACGTCGCGAATAATATTAAATATTTTCATCCTCCTTCCCTTCACTGGTAGTTATTTATTTATTTCAAAAATAAAATTTTGGATTCTGCGACGATTTAAAAAAACGTCGTAAATAATATTAATATTTTACCTTCCATCATTGATACTTATTTATCAAAAAAAAAAAATTTGAATTCTGCGATGATTTATAAAAACGTCGCGAATAACTAGTTAACATTCAATTAAAACTCAATTCATCATTTACATTCAAATTAGCAAATTAACACCAAATTAATATGTAGTTTCATTCAATTAAAATTTAATTTATCAAATTAAAACCAAATTAACATTCAATTTTTTCAAATAAGCATTTAATTCACTAAATTAACATTCAAACTCAACTAATTAACATTAAATCAATCAAATAAACTTTCAATTTCATTCAATAAACACTCAATTCACCAAATTAACATTCGAATTATCAAATTGAAAACGTCGCGAAAAGTCAATTACATTTGATTTTTTTAAAGTTTTTTATTTACGTAAAATGATTATTGGCGACGTTTTTTAAAAACGTCGGGAAAAGTCAATTACATTTGATTTTTTTAAAGTTTTTTATTTAAGTAAAATGATTATTGGCGACGTTTTCTAAAAACGTCGCGAAAAGTCAATTGCATTTGATTTGTTTTAAATTTTTTATTTAAGTAGTATGATTATTGGCGACGTTTTTGAAAAACGTCGCGAAAAGTCAATTGCATTTGATTTTTTTTAAATTTTTTATTTAAGTAAAATGATTATTGGCGACGTTTTTGAAAAACGTCGCGAAAAGTCAATTGCATTTTTTTTTTTTTATTTAAGTAATATGATTATTGGCGACGTTTTTTCAAAACGTCGCGAAAAGTCAATTGCATTTGATTTTTTTTAAATTTTTTATTTAAGTAATATGATTATTGGCGACGTTTTTGAAAAACGTCGCGAAAAGTCAATTGCATTTGATTTTTTAAAAATTTTTTATTTAAGTAAAATGATTATTGGCGACGTTTTTTAAAAACGTCGCAAAAAGTCAATTGCATTTGATTTTTTTAAAATTTTTTATTTAAGTAATATGATTATTGGCGACGTTTTCTAAAAACGTCGCGAAAAGTCAATTGCATTTGATTTGTTTTAAATTTTTTATTTACGTAAAATGATTATTGGCGACGTTTTTTAAAAACGTCGGGAAAAGTCAATTACATTTGATTTTTTTAAAGTTTTTTATTTAAGTAAAATGATTATTGGCGACGTTTTCTAAAAACGTCGCGAAAAGTCAATTGCATTTGATTTGTTTTAAATTTTTTATTTAAGTAGTATGATTATTGGCGACGTTTTTGAAAAACGTCGCGAAAAGTCAATTGCATTTGATTTTTTTTAAATTTTTTATTTAAGTAAAATGATTATTGGCGACGTTTTTGAAAAACGTCGCGAAAAGTCAATTGCATTTTATTTTTTTTTATTTTTTTATTTAAGTAATATGATTATTGGCGACGTTTTTTAAAAACGTCGCGAAAAGTCAATTGCATTTGATTTTTTTTTAAATTTTTTATTTAAGTAATATGATTATTGGCGACGTTTTTGAAAAACGTCGCGAAAAGTCAATTGCATTTGATTTTTTAAAAATTTTTTATTTAAGTAAAATGATTATTGGCGACGTTTTTTAAAAACGTCGCAAAAAGTCAATTGCATTTGATTTTTTTAAAATTTTTTATTTAAGTAATATGATTATTGGCGACGTTTTTTAAAAACGTCGCGAAAAGTCAATTGCATTTGATTTTTTTAAAATTTTTTATTTAAGTAATATGATTATTGGCGACGTTTTTCAAAAACGTCGCGAAAAGTCAATTGCATTTGATTTTTTTAAAATTTTTTATTTAAGTAAAATGATTATTGGCGACGTTTTTAAAAAACGTCGCGAAAAAATTTGCCAAAACTGAAATTTGCGACGAAATTAAAAAATCGTCGCTAATAGTAAACTATTTGCGACGAATTTAAAAACGTCGCAAAAAAAACGTCGCAAAAAATGATTTTTGTTGTAGTGTATTTGTGTTATATTTAGGGTAAATTTCACTGATACCCCTGGATTTAAGTCATATTTCACTGACACCCCCTTTAATTTTTAAAATATCACTGCTCTGAAGTAAATAGCACGAGTAACACCTAATTTTTTTTTTTTTTTGGCATAAAAATAATTAATTTCTGCTTTATATTAATCCAATTTGGTAAAATGACCCATCCCAAGCACTAAAAATTTTATCTGAGGACACTTTCCTCCACAAAAAATATATATATAATTACAATGTCCCAAAGAAAAATTAAATCTATATATAAATTCAAAAATTCAAATTAGAGGGAAAGAGTTAAGCCATTTTGACTATTTATGTATTCGGATATGTTAAAATATAATATTTGGCTCGAAAATCTAATATGATTGCTTAATCAATTAAAGATGAATTTTCAAGAATTCAGTTTCATCATACAATTATGTGTGTGTGTATTTGAATTGTATCATCTCTTATCGACAAGGTTGGAGCCAGGAATGATATTCTGGGTGGACACTTTAAGTGCACTAGGGGTAATTCGTGCTTGAAGGCATGGTGCAACGTAAAGTGAGAAGTGATAGATTTTGGGGAGGGGGAATTCAATGTGAATGGTTTTGAGAGAGATGTTGGTGGCCATTGGATGAGTTTATTTGAAATCGTTGGATGAGCTTATTAAAGTATTTCATGTTATTATGGATGTTCTAATTAATTTTCCCATAAAAATAAGCTAATATATATTTATATTTATTTACATAGAATAGTTGAAAATAAAGATTAGTTATAAACCATTTTCAAAACAAATTTATAAATGAGAAAAGAAAAAAATTAAAAATATGCAAATTAATGTCAATTACAAAAATCTTAACGTAATAAATCTATACTACTTCTAAAAGTAGCTTAAGGTGAAAATTTTTTAATTTTCTTATTTGCCCTTTAGTAATTTTATGATGTCAAACATGTCATATCATCTTGCATTTAATTCTTAGACTCTTCCATTTCTAGGAGTAAAAACTTTTGACCTTTCAATTTGTTTACTCTATCATAAAGTTCATTTCATCCTTAATTTAATAATTAGAAAAACTCATGCAACTTTTAGAATTCTAAAAATAAATATTCAGTATACATTTAATTTATAATATAGATATATAATATTAATAAATATCTGTCTATATTTATTCATATCTATATCTATCTATATATATATACCTATCTAATGCTAAGAATGACTATTAAACTTCAATGACTACGTTTATGGATACTGAAAAGGCCAACCCTTCATTTCTCTTAATTTACTAACTTTATTGGGTCATCAATTTATCTACTTGCATTTAGCAAAAAAAAAAAAAAAAGAAATACTATGTATCTCAAATTTCAAACCCAAATTTTCATCCCAAATGAAGGGAGACCATTGGATTAGTGGGTCCCATCAACTTTTTTAAATGGGACCCACTGATTCAATGGTCTCCCTTGATTTGGAATGAAAATTTGGGTTAGAGATTTGGGATACATAGCATTGCTCAAAAAAAAAAAAAATTTATCCACTTTTGTATTGGCCATTGGTTTTCCAAAAAGCAGAAGAATAATATTTTGCGTTTACTACAATAGTTACGTATAGGCTACAACAATAAATACACTAGCTTATTACATTCCAAGGCTTATCCCTCTCTCTCCCCCTCCTCCACACAGAAGGCAGCACCACCACTTGCGATTAAAGCGGTGAACAAAGGACTGACGCTTGTCATTCGCAACGCCCACCTCTTCCCCTTCCCAAGATTGATGGAGAATACAACACATTGTTCGTCTTCTTCTTCCTTACGGTCCATTTGACATCTCTCTTGGAAAAATTCACTCTTTCCCCGATTTAAGCTATGGGTATGCGAATTTTATAGTTTTTTATCGAAGTTAGTCTTGCGATTGATTTTATTTCATATTTGATGGTTCCGGAAGTTGGTACGCAGTAGCTTAGTTTTAGATGATTTAAATCCCTCCAATTCACTTTCCCTATTATGTCTAACAGAGACTACACTTTTTTAGATCCACTTAAAAGTAGTAGGAAATATGATTGGTTTCGGTTATCAGATCAATGTATGATTATGCATGAATTATGTTTTGAAATTGTATGTACCCAAAAAAATGCATTGAAATTAGGTCTGTATGAATGTGGCTTCAATAAGATATTGTTATCCATGTGTTAGCTGTGAAAAAAAAACTCAATGAATAGTGTTAATCTGAATTATGTTTTCCTTTCTTTTCATGTTTTAGTAACATTAATATCCTTTGTTTTAATAGAGCAGATTTGAATTCTTGTCTTAAATTTTATGCCACGAATTCCATTCAACTATTGATTCAAGTTATTTTGAAATTTAAATTGTGAATCTGTGATGTAAATGCAAGGTTTATATTTTATGACTGTGTGGTACATCTGAAGAGTATAAGTTGAAAAAAAAAGAAAAGGCAAGCAACTGAAATTTTATGCTTGGTTTGTATCCCTAATGTAGTTTCATATTTTCAGATACAAAAAATGCTAAAAAGTTGTTTGCATGAAAAGATAGATTGCAATCTTATTGAAGAATTTGTCAAAGATTCTCCCTACCTCTTTTGACAGACACCCCAAGGATGAACTGCTAGCTACTACCTCTCCTGACAGACATCCCAAGGATGAATGGCCTAGATTTCTTGAATATCACATCCGTGCAAGTATGTAAACCTCAAATCTCATTAATTTGTTACTTAAACAGTTGATTTCCTTCACTTGAATTGTAGTTCTCTCTCATGAATTAGAAAAACTCATCACAAATGTTGTGATTTTCCTTTGTGACGTTGTTATAGGTCTTTGACTCAAGTACTATACGTTTAATTTTTTTCATTCTTCTTCTGATCTGGTACACAAAAATTGGATGAAACTATATATAATTGGAATTAGGTTTCATTGAAAATTTGGTGTCCTCTTCAAACTCTAGGCTTCTGGTTTCCAATTGTGGTGTCTTTTTTTTTTTTTTTTTCTAGGTTTTGCCCTTGAATTGATGAGTGAATGTGTTTTTTTCTTAGTTTTGCATTTTGATTTGCAGGGATAGATGAGTACCTAGAATCTTTTAGTTAGATTCAGAATAGTCTTAGATATGACCGTTACTATTTCTAATTAAAGCTTTATAGTTTTTGCTATATGTTTAATTTTTTTAATACTCTCAAAATACATCGAACATTACTATATATGTTTAACTTTTTCATTCTTATGCCGATCGGGTAAACTAAATTTTCTTTGGATCCCTACAAAACGTACTCAAGAACACAGTCTAATTTTCATCATGGTATGGTGTTTTGGTTCTACTGGGTTGCAGCAATGGAAACATGCACTACTCCATTGGGTGACAATCAAAGTCCTGCGCGCAGCTGATGAGATATGGTTTATGGGGGACAGGTAAGAAGACCTTACTCTTGGTTTTATTTGTATCTAGATGTACGTTGATTTCAAAATCCTTGGACTTAGATTGTGTGCAAAAAGTACAGGTGTGATAATACATATCATTTTTTAGGTATAACTTATATGCATCACTTTGTGTTTGAGGTGTTCTCTTGAATGATATGCCATAATAATGACAATGTAGGACTTATCATCACTAAAAGTTAGCATTAGGGAGTACAAGGTGGTCAACGTTAAAATGTCTTCGCCTTGAATTCAGTTGTTTGGCAAATTTTATATAAAAACTCGAACTTGCGGATCATAAAGCAGTTCTTTTGTTTGCGTTTTAGTATCTTGAGCTCACTTCACATTCTTTGTCCTTTGTTTTTTGGGGGTGGGTTTGGAATGACTCTATTTATTAGTCTAGAATTCCTTGCATTCCAGGTTTGGTGACCATGTGCTTAATAATAATGAAATCGATTAAATGGAAGTAAGCAAGATTATCAAACCATCTATTTGAATAAATGTCACTCCATGTTCTCGACAAAAGTAGTTTCAGTTGCAAGCCTAAATTTCTTGATTAGAAATTGCTTTTGACCTGTTAATTTCAGAACATAAGAAAAAGGTATAATATTTGGGAGCTAGAAAGCAAAAGCAAGTACCATATTAGTTTTATAGATGATGAATGGATTTTTTCACTTTCCTGTTCACTCACATGGTTACTTATTGTTAATTTTGATGGGGCTAAATTAAATTGCATTACTACATGTGGGTTGACAGTTGTTGCTAGTGATGAAGCTGAGGAATTCATGGCCGGGTTCTAAATGAAGAGGATTGCGAATGATGATCTAGAACAAGGGGAGATGATAGCAACCACAGAAGCAGTAATATTCACTTTGCACCAGATTTAGAATTTTTTAGAAGCAGAATTGGAAGGGGAAGGTGTTAATGTTATCAACGAGCTTCATTAATCGAGTGGAGTTTTATATCCGTTAGGTGTTATTGTGTCCAATATCTCATATTGGTTAAAGAGATTTAGGATATTTGGCTTTTCTATTGTAAGAATGAGGAAATAGGGAGGCGTATGAATTTGCAACAAAATGCTATGTAGTTTGTTATTATCTCTGCGCATGATTTAGTGTTCTAATATATGGCGTGATTTGAAGTAAGGTAGCCGATCAGGAGCTTGAAATATATACAACTTAAGCGTAAGTTCTCCAAATGATAACTCATTGCACAATTTTCACCCTTCAGACTTGTTGTAGAGTTGATGGGTACGTTGTTGCAAGTCTTGATGACAAATTTCAATGCATAGTTGCATCATAAAATGTTTATCAGTGTAAATATAATTGTGAGAATGCACTGATTCAAAATCAAAATCAAAGTTCACAATGATTCACGTGTAACGCACGTGTGCATCAACTAATATCATTAAATATGTAATTATTGGCAATCATAACTCATATCATCAAAAAAAGTACTTGATTTTTTTTAGGGTAAAATGCAAAAATCTTTCCTATACTTAGGGTCATTTGCACGTGACCGACTCATAATTTTAACTATTGCACTAAACCCCCGTCAACTTAAATGGACGTTGCTAATTTAACGGAAGGTGTTAATCACCCGCTCAAAGCTGTGGGTGGAAATAAAATGTATTAAAATTATAACTTATAATTCCTAAAATACCCTCCCCAACCCAGCCATCTCTCTTTCTCTCCCCTTTCCCCACCGAAACCCACGACCTACAACATCACCATCGCAGCCCACTCCCACAGCAAAGCCCACCCCTGCAGCACCTCCCCCATGCTAGCCCACCCTCTGGGATATGGACCGGATTGTCCTATATTTGAATTCAAATCCAATTAAGTTTTTGTTGTTCAATAATCCGGCGGATTTAAAAATTTCAATTCATGTCCGAATGATCTGAAAATCTGATCTGAAATTCGATCGGATTATCACAAAAAGTACATGTAGACCAAAAAATTAATAATAAGAATTTAGATAATGAATTAAAAAAAGAAGGAAAAATGAAAAAATTGAAGTACAAGCAAGAGGGAAAACCAAACAAGAGAGGAAAACAAAAATGAAAAAGAAAAAAAAATGGGTCATACATTATGATATTCATTCTATTTTTACTTATTTTTTAGTATAAATATAATATATGTGTGATATTTATTTATATAATATATATTTTTGTTCGGATCGGATTAATAACGGATCGAATTATTATAAATATATATCCGAATATGTTTAGACAACTTTAATCAGATTCGAATTTGGATCGAATTAATGGATTGAAAATCTAATTCATATTCGCTAAAACGAATTCAGATCGAATTCGGGTTAAAATCCGGTGCCTACCTGCAACACCACCGTCGCAGCCCACTCTCGCAGCAAAACCCACCCCCATGCCAACCCACCTCCTACTTAGCCATCTCTCTCTCTCTCACACACACACATACACACACAACCTCTTCAAATCCTCTCTCTTGCTCACCAAAACTCACCCCCTGTAACACTCCCACCCTAGCCCATCCTCGCCACAACTCCCATAACTGACACCACCCCTGCAGCACCTCTCCCACCCTCTACAACACTCCCACCCCGTCGAAACTCCCCCATCCCAGCCCACCCTCGCGGAAACTCCCCCAACCGAGCCCACCCCCTGCAGAAATTGGGTGGATTTTGAGAGTTGTGGGGACACTCACCATTACCAACTGCATAGAAGGAGTTGTTCAGTGAGTAGTGAGTGATGTATTTGGTAATGGGTCTGAAGATAGTGGAATTGGTTTTGGTTGGAGGCCTTGCATGTAATATGTTAGAGGCTTTTGCAGGAATGGAAGCAATTGCAAGTTCTTGCATGGTGGGTTCTCTGATTTACCCGATGGAAGCAATTGTGTGGTATTCTGTAGGACAAAATGACAAACAAGTGTGGTGTTAATGGACAAACAATTGAGGTAAATGATTTTTCTTGGAAAAGAATGGATAGGAAGAGAGAATTAGAGAGAGAAAATCAAAGGGTGGTATCACAAATATTGAGGTAGAAGAAGGGTATTGAAATGAAAATTAAATGACTAAATGAGGGTATTTTGGTATTTTTTTTTAAATTCTGCATCAGACATTTACCGTAACACTTTATTTTTAAGTTGAGGGGGGTTTAGTACAATACTTAAAACTATAAGGAGATCACGTGCAAATGACCTTAAGTATATGATTTTTTTATTTTTTATTTTTGCATTTAACCCCTTTTTTTTTAACTCTCTATCCCTCTATCGATTTTGTGAGGTGAAAATGAGATCATCTAATTATGTTTTTTGTATATAAAATTTTTTGAAGTTTAATTTTTCTCATTTTAATTTATGACACTGTTTTGTATATAGTTACGAGGTAGTTCTGTATCTATTGAACAATAATTCTAATTTTTATACAATAATAAAATGATCTTATAACAAGTTTAAAAGCATACAAAATAACTTTCAATATGTCCAAAGTTTATCCAAATGTGTTTGTAATTGTATTGTATACAAAAGTGATAGGGTGGGCACAATAAATATAGGAATATTTTATTTTTTTTAGAAAAAATTTAAGGGTGGACAAGGACTAGAACAAATATTGAATGCAACGGTGATACTAAAATTTTAACTAGTTTAAAGTGTCACTGTAGCAATATGTATAAATATTTTTATAATATTTTCTCTCTCCTCATTTCTTTTCATTTCTTCTCTCTTCCTCTCATTACCTCGAAAGAACAATAATACAAAAAGAATGAGAATTTTTTTTTTGAAGGAAGTAATTAAAAGTGAAAATTGGGGTTGAGTCCTCCGTAATGGACTTATAATGAGTTTAGTTCGGGAAGGAAACTAATTTGGCGATAAATTCATTTTTGTCTTACTAAAAATAGTAAGCTCCATTATTTTTTTAACACTTCAAAATACCATTCTTTGAAAGCAGTATTAAATTAATTTTTTACCTTAAACATTGTTACCACTTAATTTAATGTCAATAGAGATATACCAATAAAATCTATATCATAAATTTAAAATTCAAATTTAAATTTTCCAATATTAAAACACATACAACAGAGTATCTTCTTCTCCTACCCACTTCTTCTTCTTCCCTTGCTGCCATTGATGTACTGTGTCTCTGTACTCTTCTCGAACTCAGCTTCTCTCTCTCTCTCCCCCTCCCCGACCCCCCTTTTTCTATAGATAAGTATTCAATCATTGTCCTTTCTGCTTTCAAGCAAAACCTCCATTACCAATTCTGCTTTTTCTGTTGCTTCGAATTTGGATTCTACAAGGAGGTGTTAAGAAGTAATGGTAGACGTTCGGAAGGAAGATAGTGAGACCTTCGCTTTCCATGTTACTAGTTTTTTTATTCAGCATGTTATTATTTTTTTATCATGTTATTATTTTTTTAGTGAACATGTAATAAATGTTAATATTTAATGTTATTAATTTTTATTTGAATATTACTATTTTTTGTATTTAATATTGAATGTTACTATTGAAATATTAACATTGAATATTACTATTTTTTATTTTATTTTCTCAAATGTTAATATTCAATATTACTATTTTTTTGTATATGAATATTACTATTTTTTTATTTTATATGTTACTATTTTTGTGTGTGCGCGTGTGTGTAGGGTGTGTGTGTAACAGAGATAAAATAGTTTTAATCTATATATGGATATAGATAGATATGAGAGAAAAATTTTTTTTTAATATTTACTTAAATAGAACTAATAAGAGTATTTTTGACAATAAAACTTAAAATGGACTTAATATTAAATAAATTTTTTTGATTGACTTATCACCAAATAAGTCCACAAAGGGGGACCGGCCTCCAAAATCAATGGGTAAAAATTAATTTTAAATGATGTATTCAAATAAAGAAAAGAAAAAAATTATTATTTAATATAATAATATCAATTTTTTAAATATTTAAATATTATATTTTATCGTGCTTTTAAACACAAGTTATGACTAATATATAAATATACTAGTCATATCCTGTGCCTTAAGGCACGAAAAAATATAAAATTCGAGTGACCAAAAAATCGATCTCATTATATTAAATAATATTTTTTTCTCTTATTTTATTTGATTATATCATTTAAAATTTATTTTTATATCCATTATTTTTTAAAAAATATCGACAAAATTTTCTCAAAATACGTAATTCGATAAAATTTTCTGAGCATGTGTATATTATCGTATATAGATAATATCTGAAATAAAAATTATGATAAATTATAAATTAATTAAATATTAAATAATTGAACGTGTGATAAAATAAGTGATATGATAAAATTGAGAGAAAAAATATAAAAAATATAAAATTTAACTTTCTATCTGATTTATTATGTAGATAGACTCATGCAACGACTAATGTCACTAAAACAAAGAAGGAACCAGAGAATGTTGACGAGTGTTTAGATTTTAAAAAAAAAAATTGCTAAAGTTTGAACAAGTGTCTATGGTGATGCAAGCATTGCATCACCTAATGCCATCACTCATGTGATGTGAGCCAAGAAGATTGACTCTAAATAGCAATTCTACCCCAGCTAAGGCCTTTTTGACTGGTATCAATAATCATATAGCTTTGAATCAAGTTGTTTAATTATCGAATCAAATTGACTGGTATCAATATTCCACAATGTCGATAAATATTTCATTCAATAGTATTTTCATCCCAAACTGCATCCACAAAGTCATGGAAGACAAAAATTATATGAGTAAAAAAAGAAGAGGAAATTACCATTGAAGCTTCTTCTCCAGTGGCCGGCTGCTTTATCCAACAATATATATTTCATTCAATAGTGGTCGAGTTGTGGAAAACAAGAAAAAAAATGCAAAAATAGGACAAATTAGGCGCAGTCGACAAACTATAGTAGTATAGTGGAACATAATTGAGTAATAAATAAATTCTAAAGTCGATTATGTTCCACTATAGTAATAAATAATTAATTTCTTTTTATCTCTTTTACTGATCGTTGTTGTTTTTTTTTTTTTTTAGCACCCTCGTGATTCATGCTTCATTGTTCCATCTTATCTTCATGCTGTTAATGATAATTGTTGGATTTAAATTTTTAGAGGTGGTTCATTTGTTGAGTCTGATCTTTGATTACCCAGATGTTTCAGGTTCGATTCATTCCCTCACTCATAAGGACTAGTCACCTTTGTTCTTTTTAGAGACATACTCTAATCTAGTTCAAGCCACTAAATTTTAGGGAGTAGTCGACGCAAACATGAACACTATGTTTAGTGGCTTGAACTGCTTCACTCTTTATAAAAGATATTATTAGCTTGTATATTCATCATAATGTTGTTGACTGAATCGTCATGTTAGATTATTTACACCTATTAACATAAATATTTTATATTTGTTATGTTTGCAAGCTAGCAACGTGTGATGCACAACTCTTCAAAAATCAAATCATCATTACATTTTTTGTTAATTTCTGTTGATTATACTATTATTTCATAATTATTTATTTAAATAGCAGGTGTGTGTATTGAAAAATATTCAAAAAAAAATCAAAATTTTTTATTCATTTCAACATTATGAATAATAAGTTATCACTAAAAGTAGGCTATAATATTGTAGTGGTGGTTTTAATTGTGACTGTGAATTTTTAGTCGCAACTAATTATTGCCACTAAAAGTCAAATTTGTATTATACTTTTAGTGGCAACATGATATATTTTAGTAAAAAAATTACATTAACTTGCTACAATAATTATTGCAGCTAAATATTTCATAGTTAGTAATGTTTTTCGTATTGTGGTAAAAATTTTCCTTTTAGTGGCAACATTAACTTGCTACAATAATTTTCATGGCTAAATGTCCTATTTTTTGTAGTGTTAATATCATTTGTATGAATTTGATAGAAATTAATTACCTAATCATTTGTTTATAATCGAACCAAACATGCCCTTTTAAAGTCTTTGGCGTGTTAAATTAGAAGACTTGGACAAAGACTTTCCATTGGCTGCATGGTCTTGGTTCTGGTCAGTTTATGGCCAATTTCTATTGGATATAAATAACCTTGGGCCTGATTACGCCCAAAGAATAACGCGGTAATTGTAGCACAGCTTTGGGGTGTCGATTCTACAGAGAGACAAACTAAAAGAATAGTAGACAGGAACAAAGAAACTAAAGAGAAATATTAGATGATTACTGGAGAATAAAGATTAATTTTAAATGCAAATTAAAGTGAAGCAAAGTGACTAACGGAAAAAGTACTCAAATTTGACAAACAGTAATGCATCGAGAATCTCTTGCACAAATATGGTATTTTAATTATTCTTAATTCATTGAATAACTCAATTGAGAATTCAATTCCCAAAATTCCCAACCGGAAGGTATAGATTTATAAACCAAGATCAAACCACATGTAACTTTTTGAAAAATTATTCACCACTTTAAAAATACGTAAATTATTATCACTATTGAGAAAGTCCAACGACGGTAATATACTCAATAAGTAATATTGCAGCAAAGAATTAAATCAATATAGATAAATAATTGATCCAAACATAATCAAAGAACTAATCCATTCAATAGAAAAAACATGACTGAATCCATAAATAGAATAAATTCCATGATTATTCGGAGAAGAAAACATCAACAATGAATTGAGAATAATAAAACAAAAGAGTTTTAGTAATTGAAAATCGAATGCACAAATTAAAAATAAATAAAATATCATATACTGTGCAAGTTCATCCCTCGCTCTACTTGAGAATTTAATTACCCATAAATATAATGGACAACAAAAATCTCTCGAAAAAATAGAACAAATTGATGGCCATCGGCATTTTTTCTGCTCCCTGATCTGCGTCCGCCTTCTGGTTCAAGAAGCAGCCGCCTCCCTCCTTGCCTCCCTCCTTCTTTTCCCTCCTTGCCTCCCTCCTTCTTTTCCCTCCTTGCCTCCCTCCTTCTTTTGTTCCAGCCGCCTCCCTCCTTCTTTTCTTCCAAGAGAAAAAGCAAGAAGTTTAAACCTAAAAGTCAAACTCTTTTGAAAAAATACTTTTTCCTCCCCTCTTTATTTCAGCCTCTTTATTTCAATCCCTGGACCCAAATCTTGTGTAACTTGAGAAAAATCAAGTCCAATAAAAATAATGAATGTTGGGCCCACGTGATAGCAGCATCAATTTCAGTCTTTTTACTCCATAGATTGCCATCAAAATAAAAACAAATATAAAAACTCAATAATAAAGTCCCAAAAATATTAAGTGTCAAGTCTAATTGTGAATTATCTCTCACCAACCAATAATGCAATATTTAAGATTTAAAATATTATGAAATCATGCTCAAATATATCTCAGTGTGAATAGATATTAAATTCAATAATATAAATTATATCTTATTATTTCTATTCACATTTCAGAATTTTAATCCAATAATAGGGTATTTAGACTGCATTTTCGCGCACTCATCAGACCCCCTTATTTTGTGTTTGGAAAATTTTTTTATGGGGTGGGATAACAAATTCGAACTTTTCTTGGCATGTTAATAGCACTGATAATTAAGTCGAGTTTTGCGAGTCCGAATCGAACATGTCGAGTTCGTTTTTTTCAACGAACCTAAAAAATTGTTCAAACTCAACTCATTTAGATAAAGAGTCGAGCCCAAAACAAATGGAGTCGAATTCGTATTATTATAGGAAGTTACAAATATTTTATCACCTAACCACCAAAAATCTTCAAAAACTCAAGAACATAATTGGCTAGAGCAACCAGTAGATGAGTTTTCAGGCATGAGAGAGAAAGTTGGGGGAGCAGAAGGATATGCAGAGGGACGCACAGGATATTAGCTAAATGGTTGATTTTTGTTATGAGAGAGAGAGAGAGAGGTGCGTTATTTGAAACCGGAATGATGCCTGAAAAAACTATATATATGGTTAAATAGTTGTTATATATTTTGGTGGATATATGAAATCTATATTGGCAAAAATGTAAAAGAACTACCTCCGTTAATACTGTCAACTGACAAATTCTGACAAGGGGTGCCAGTGAAATTTTAAAACATGAAAAGGTTGTCATTGATGTTAAACATATCTACAAGGGTGAAAATGAAATTTACCCTAATTAAAAATTTACTAGCTAAAGATCATATGAGATAAACAAAAAGACAAAGTGAAATGAAGTGGTGGGCCGCATGTGGAAAAATATAATGATGTGTGCTGTGGTGTAGTAAAAGGGGAGACGAGGTGAGGGGCCATATGTTTTTCTTGTGAAGTGAGGTGCGTGTGTCATGATTCATGATAAAGAAAGAGAATGGGTCTATAAAATGAGAAGAGGTGCTGTGCTGCCTGAAAATAAAAAGAGAAGAAACCAGATTCAATAGACTATACACATATACACCAGCAGGGAAGAAGGAGAAGAAGTGAGGCTCTGGAACTACTAAAGCTCAAGAGAGGTAATGATTTTATATATTGAGGTTGGAACAAATTATTCCATTTGGGATAATTTCTTATATTAAATATGTGGGTGCGTGTAAATATTTTGTATATATGTTATATATATATATATATATATATATATATTGATGCTTGGGGTTGGAATTATTTCTTGTACATAAATTATGGGACATATTTTCACACCCCCACTAAAGAAGGTTGCTACTCACGGGCCATCGTGTTTATAAAAATATTTAACATTTTTAGGTGAGGATTAGGATGAGGAGAAAGTTGTGAGGCATGACGAGGGCTTAGAGGACGTGAAGTTCTGATTTTTAGATTAAGTGTCAATTTTGGTTTTGAAGTTGTATTTAATTGTTTTGAGAATGATGTTATTTAAACTTTGAGTTTGTAAATGGTTTGGATAATATTTAATTTATTCTTGTAATATGCATCAAGTATGCCGGCCGAATCACTTCATTTTTTGTCTTCTTTTTAAATTTATGCACATGGGTTGGTTGATGGATTGAAGTCTTAAGAACTGTTCTGGGGTGGGGGTGTGACAATAATGAAGTCCAATGGTTTGTTTTCACACCTAATTTTCTCTCAGCAATAATTTCTTTCACCTCAGCTAAAACCTTTATAGTTTTGCATGCAAGATCAAAAAATGGATAGTAAAGTACTGTTTGAAGCAGCTTGGGAAGGAAATGTTGAGTTTTTTCAGAAAATCCTTAAAGAAAATCCAAGTGTTATTATTGACGTTACACTTTCATCTCCAAGCGAGTCTCTTCTACATGTTGCAACGAAATCGGGGCACCTTGATTTTGTACGCGAGCTTATAAATCAAGATAATGAGCTAGCCAAAGAATTAAATAAAGATGGATTTCGGGCTCTGGACATAGCTTCAATGATGGGGAACGTGGAATTGGTGAAGGAACTTGTGAAAAACAATCACGGAATTTGTCGTCTGAAAGGCAAAGACCAAAGAACAGCTCTTCACTATGCTGCTATCAAGGGAAGAATTGAAGTTATAGATGAATTGCTTTTCACTTGCCCACAGGCTATTGAAGATAGCACGGTTCAAGGGGAAACTGCTCTTCATCTGGCTGTGGAAAACAACCAATTCGACGCCTTTCGGCTCTTGGTTAGCTGGCTCGAAAAACTCAATATGGAGGCCATCATAAATTCCGGTGATCGCAATGGCAACACGGTTTTACACCTTGCAGCCTCTAGAAAGCAAGTGGACGTAAGTTCAAATCTATCAAACTTCCTTGACTCTCTTTTACGATTTGCCTTTTCGTCTGTTTTTTTGTATATCGTTACCACACTTTAACAAGACACGACTCATTGACAACCTTAATTATAGAGAGTAGAGACCTTTTATTATTGCCTTATTTATCTTCCATACTTCTATGAAAGACTAGATAATATACATAGGAGAATTTCTTGGATGTTTTTTTTTTCATGGAATGACCATAATGTGTGTCTACAGAATAATTTACAACATTTTCTCTGATGCAGACCATAGAACTACTCCTTAATAACAATAACTCAATGAGTGAGATAGTGGAGGTGAATGCCACAAATTTGAAGGGTTTGACAGCCATGGATGTGGTGGATACAGTCATGGAAAGTCCCAAGGATCTCCACCTGAAAGAAACGTTTCAACGTGCTGGGGCACTTGGTGCCCAACATCCTAATACTATCTCCACAGCTTCTGTTCAACAGGTTGCAAAAACTGAACAAGCCAAGAATGTACTTCAATCAAAATCTTCCAAGGATTGGCTCAATTACTTGAAGTTTCAAAAGGAAAGAGATTCACCCAATGTCGCACGTAATGAACTGCTAGTAGTGGCTGCTCTGATTGCCACGGTCACATTTCAAGCAGGCGTGGACCCTCCAGGTGGCATCCTGGAAGGGAAACCAGGCACCTCTGATTTGGCCAATAATGCTATAACTTTCTTCTTTGTGTTTGCAAACACCTTGGGGCTTACTGCTTCACTCAGTATCATAACTTATCTCACTATTGGATTTCCATTCCAAAGGGAGCTTTTGATTTCTATGGTTTCGATGGTGGTTGCCTATGGATTTGCAATTGCCAGTGTCACGAAAGGAGGCATTCCTTATACCCTTTTGGTAGCTGCCTTCATTGTAACTTTCTTCCAGAGGTGGGTGATTAGATGGGGAAAAAAATTCCGGAACAAACCGTTGAAAAAATAAACTTGTTTTAGAGTTTTATTATGTTTTTAAGGTGTCTTAATAAGGTGTGTTAGTGGGCTAGTGGTATATTAATATACCATGTAGTGGATGAGTGAATTCTCCTAGTAGTGGAGAAAGTGGGTCTTAATAATGTAGATGTTACAAGAGTTAGTGGTTGTAATGTTAAAAGTTATGCTTAAAGTCCAAGTTGTGGTTGTAATCTACTTGCATGAATTATTTTTTGTTTGAGTGTTCATATCCTCCTTTATTTCCTTACACTTTATTTGTAGCCCTTTTGACTCCAATAGGGTGGTATTAGATCGATTTTCGAACCAAATTATCATTGAATTAATTCAAAAAAATTAGTATCAGAGCCAACTTTCAATCTTGAAAGTCTAGATAACTGACTATTAGAGCTAATACGATCCTTCAAGTCTTGATAGATCGTTGGGATTATGGTAAATTACTCTATCTTCTTACGTCAAAACGTGTGATTTATGGAATTTGATTGAGCAAAAGCCAAGGAATGGCTTGCTTAGAAGAGTCCAAGAGAAGAAAGAGAAAAATGCATTCAGAATTCTCAAGCAGGCAACATATTCAAAAATTTGGAAGCATTTTGAATATTCGAGATCTCTAAATCATGTTTGGACATTAAGGATTGAGAATATAGACTCCAAATATGAAGATGAGTTTTTACCAAATGAGTATTGGGTTCAATACTTTGAAGAAGATGATTATATAAAAAAAAAGTGTAATTTTAAAATAACACCAATAGAGGATCAAAAAGAGCATCATCTTGATGAAGAAATTGCAAAGAATGGAGAAATCAAGGACTCTTACATGGTTAAGGATGTTGGCATGAAATTAATTTTTAAAGGAAAAAATTAAGACAATTAAAAGTTTAGAGTCCATTTTATAACAAGAGACAAAGTTTAAGAATTAATTATAATGTTTACCCTAATAAATAAAATAAGGCTTAGTATAATATAGAGTTATGGTGCGTCATTGTTGCACTAGGCCATGGGTCCTTGCCAACTTTTTTTTTTTGTTAACAATATTTTTGGTCCCTAATATATTTATCTTATAAGTTTGGTTCTCATTAAATTAATTTTGTTAATTTGGTCTCTAAAGTTTTCATTTATGTCATTTTGGTCCCTAATCAAATAATTTATTAAATTTTTGACAAAAATGACCACATGTCATTCTTTCAGATGGTATCATGTGACCAACCCGTAATAATTCCGCTAAAAACTTAATGGTCCGTTTGTATAGAGATCATTTAAATACGAATTGAATATTTTTGGGATTTAGATTGACAAAATTAATTTTTTGACAACAATATTTTACGGACCAAAAGTATTATTCAACCTTTTTTTAGAGAGAATTATATACAGACACCCTGAAGTTTGTCATTTAATCACTCAGATCCCTTGACATTTAATATATTATATACAATCCTCCTAAAATTTATATGTGCGTAACACTTAGCTCCATGTCATTACTGTCAATTAGTTTATCCGTTAGTAAGTTACACCCAGACCCCCTAAAATTTGTAAGAGTATAATGCTTAGACTCCTCAAGTTTAAAATGTTATACTTATACCAAAAATATTTCAATTAAAAATAGAATATCTAATATTTTAAATTTTACAACCAAAGTTCATGTTCAATTGTATCATTTATTGAAATAAAAAATATTTTATAAAAAAAAATTGTAATTAGTATACTAATTATAATTTTTTAAGAAAAAATTGAATTTTTATTTTTGATTTTATTTCAATAAATGTAATAATAGAACATGAATTTTAGTTCTAAAATTTAAAATATTTAATATTTTATCTTTGATTGGAGTATTTTTTGTCTAAGTATAACATTTTAAACTTGAAGGGTCTAAGTATTATATGTTTACAAGTGTTAAGAGGTCTGAGTGTAATTTACTAACTAATATACTAACGGATATTAATAATAAGGGTTTAACTGTTATGAGCGTACAAATCTCAGGAGACTTGTATATAATATTTCAAATATTAGGAAAGCCTGGACTGCTCAACGTTCTTCGACCAAAGGGCCATACACGTTACTCTCCACTTTTCGATTGGATGCTAGGTATAATAGTAATGTTATCTCGAAAGCTTAAAATCCCCTTTTTAATTTTCCATACTTTTGTTCAGCATCAAAATTTCATTTCGATTAGCTTAAAAACATAAACGTTTAGAAAAGTATTTTGAAAACAAGATAAAAACAAATAAAAATTTTGAAACTTTCTTTTCGATATTTTTGTCGAAACATATTGAAATATTGGTCGAAACACCTCAAAACATAAGAATTTTAATATTCAATGATTCGTTTTTGATTTTTTTGGAAACTGAAATGTTCGGATGTTTTGACTGTTTTGAAATGAAATTTAGTTTACTTATGTCCATTAGTTCGGTCGTGCACCATAATTTTTCCTTAAGCAAAACCATGAATTAGTAAGTGATTATCGTCTATATATATAGATATATATATATAACAATCAATTTCTTAGGGAGAGAGCTTGAGAAGCTTTCTCTCCTGCTTTTCTAATTTTTAAGAAATTTACCAAATGCCTCTAGTAACTACCCTAAATAATTACCCATTAATTCCCTCTAACCACCATTTATTTAAATTTTTTTAAACATCAAAAATTTTAATTCACTAATTCCTACAATATTTTTGCTAACTTATAAAAAAATGGGTGGGAGACAATAAAGGGTGAAGAAAGGGATTGGGGGAGAAGGGAATGGTCGGTGTATTGGACGGAGTGGGACACTAGTATGCCATGAAATTAGCATATTTGCACGTTGGTGGACTTAAACGAACTCGGCTAAACACAATACGAGTTTGACAAATAAGACCAGCATAAACCCGAGATTATATGAAACAAGCAATACATGATTTTAAATGAATTGAATATGAGTTGAACAAAACATTGACACGACACGAATCCAATATGATACAACCCATTTGATGTTAAATGAATTGGGTATAATTTGATCAAATTTTGACAAGACAAGAGTTAAACACTACTCAATCCTAACATGATACAACCAATCCTACATATAGCACATAAATTTTCTTTCTTAATCTGATTAAGCATTTTGCTTGCTACAAAAGCTTTTGAAGATGTTTGAGAAATATCTACGGAATATAATGTCCCTATCAACTTACATGCACCTTTGTATCTAGGCTGTAACATGGCCCTGCCAATGAATTTTAGAATCCTATGCAAGATTTTCCTTCCCCATCCAATTCTACCAATGAGGCTGCAATGGCTGTTTGGGCATTCCGACTTTTTCCCTTACATTATGTCTTCCTATTTCATTTTCCCTCATTATTTATTATTTTTTGCTAGAATTTATAGTAACTTGAATTTAAGCTTCCATTTAGTTACATGATCTTGCAGACCCACCAAACCAACACCAAAAGGCTTAAGAGATGCTGGCTAGCAAAAAATTTCAGTCTCTATCTCTGAAACTCTTTCATTTCCTGATGAATTTTGTCATATCGCAAGAATGCATTTGTTCAGATTGTTTTTAATAACAAAGAATCATTCTAACCACGACTTCAAGTCGTGTCCTATATCAATGTTAATATTTTGTTTTTACCAAGTACGATTTATTCCCAAAAGAGCAGAATAAATCCGTGAGAACGCATACAATGTGCACATCTTATAATAAGAAACTACCAAAAGACTCGGCAATCTGAATTTCATATTGTTAGAAGACCAGCCAGCCACAACAGAGTATGTAATAGTAATGGTTATTGTGTACCCTCCTTTACTGACTTGAACTCAATATGAATTGATCTCTTGTCGATTACTCTGTGGAGTTGATGTAGATCGTATAACAGCACGGTACTTGAATCGATGACATTGATATCAGAGTGGTTTGGGCCGGCTACATACATAGGTTTCCAAGCACTCATAATCAGTCAACAATGGTAGGACAAAATGAACTTATCGCACCCTTGATAGGGGATGCAACGACCAGGGCGGATTTCGGGAAAATTCCTTCGTTTAGGACCTAAAAATTACATTTTTGCCCTTTTTAGTAATATTTTATTATTGAATAACTTCACCGTCTAAAGTCAAAATTGATTGCCATCAGTTCTGCCTTAATCTGGGTGATTAGTTGTTTTTAGCGGTATAATTAGTTTGGTAATTTTTTTTAGCAAAATATGTATTATTGGATAATTAAGTCACGTTTTGTTATTGGATAATTAAGTCACGTTTTATACTCTTGTAAGCCTTAGGGCTAAGCAGTTTTGATTGAATAATATAATTGAGAGTTTGTCTATTTTTTTCTCAATTTTTTTGGTATTCTTAGGAATCAACATGTCAATTGAAGCCTTTAGAATGAGTATTCTTTTGAATCAACAGCGCAAGAGTAAGATTCTAATCCGGTATTTATACACAAATCAACGATTTAGTCTCATTATTCCCTTTCTTACATTATACCCATATTTCTAGCAGCTTCCCTGCATCACCAGTTATTTACAATACTCAGCCACCAAAGACAGGCTCAGCATTCAACATCACTACCTAAGTTTGAACTTCAGGACCCTTCCAAAAGGAAATGGTCAAATGAAAGACTAAAAATATTTGGAAATGAAGGTCTGTCATAAACAATTTGACTCCCTCCCATGCATGCACTGATAGGAAAGCACATAAACTTCTCATGAATCTCATATTATTGGCAGTGAGATATAAAGAAGTTTTGGGGTTCCTCTATTCTTGCCAGATCTACTTTAGTACATGTTCTCTTAATTTCCCTCAAGATCACTTATTATAAACTCAAGTACGCCCCCCCCACCCCCCCACCCCCCCCCCCCCCCACCCACTCCCCCCCAAAAAAAAAAAAAAAATTCACACATAGTGGGCAATATACAATGGATATACTATAGAGTGATTGAGGAAAAACCTTGACCTTTTCTCCATGCAACCAATGAGACTTATTCTCCGCGTTAGAAATAAGAAAAGATGAGTTGTTTCGTTGAAGTTCCTACTTGTGTGTTGTGACATTACTGTGACAACTCAATGATGCATGCCAAAAACTGATAAATATAAATATGAAACTTTGATCCATGTTAAGATAGGGAAGACTGCTTTAAAAAACTTGATGCAGGCAAAAACTGATAAAGACTCGAAGACAAATATGAAACATTGATAAATGTTAAGATAAAGAAGATTAAAGTAAAATGGCAAAAACAAGGATAACTGGAGAATTACTCACCCAAAGAAGGATAGTTGGGAATCATATATAAGGAGTCAAATGATTTATTTTCAGGTCTAAGCTTCTTTGAGAAACAAAAAGGCCAAAAAAATGGATCGTAAACAACTGTTTGAAGCTGCTTGTGTAGGAAATGTTGAGGTTCTCCAAAAATTGCTTGATGAAAATCCACTTATTCTTACTGATGTTGCACTAACATCTCCAAGGGAGTCTCTTCTACATGTTGCAACCAAAGCTGGGCAGCTTGATTCTGTACACGAGCTTATAAATAACAATCATGAGCAAGTCAAAGAATTGAGTCAAGATGGATTCCGGCCTCTGGACATAGCTTCGATGATGGGGAATGTGGAGTTGGTGAAGGAACTTGTAAGAAATGATCATGAAATTTGTCTTCTGAAAAGCAAAGACCAAAAAACAGCTCTTCACTATGCTGCTATGAAGGGAAGAATTGAAGTGATAGATGAATTGCTCTCCACTTGCCCAGAGTTGATTAAAGATGTCACGATCCATGGGGAAACTGCCCTTCATCTTGCAGTGGAAAGCAGCCAATTTGATGCCTTTCAAGTTTTGGTTAAGTGGCTTGAAAGGCTACATATGGAGACCATCATAAATTGGGTGGATTTCAATGGAAACACGGTTTTAGTCCTTGCAGCCTTCAGAAAGCAAGTAGATGTAAGTTCAAATCTCTGAAACTTCCTTGATTCCCTTTCCAATCTTCCTTTCATTCTTTTGTTGATTATGCCTTTCATTTTTTTATTTTATTTTATTTTTTTATTTTTTATGAAATCTGAACACAGCCTCTGTGCCTTGTATAAACAGTAATTTGCCTATGACTGCAAGAAAGACAGGATTTTTTCCTCTCTTCTTACATACTAGTTACCTTTCTATGAATTTCTGGGTCATGTTCTGTTATAAAGTTGGATGAATTAGATTACATAAGTGATCGACCATTAATTGTGGGGTTTGCCATGATTTTTATAGGAAAGGAAATAATTTCCCTCAAATGAATTTAAAACTAATGCAGAAAAGATCTCCAATTTCAACTAATGCTAGCTTATAGTCTATTGTTACAAGTTTTTTGGGTCTCAATACTTCTCACAAAAAGCTGTGCCTGCAGAATAATATGATTGACAGAGTGTATTTTATGAGGATGTCTTGGTTTTTATTTCATGGAATGGCAATAATATGCGCCTGCAGAGTAACATGTTGCATCTATTTCTCTATTGCAGACCATAAAACTACTGCTTAATAGCAACAATACTATCAGTGGGATACTGGAAGTGAATGCGATGAATTCGAGGAGTTTGACAGCAATGGATCTGCTGGATATGGTTATCGAAAGTCCCAAGGATCTCTACCTGAAAGAAATCCTTCAACGAGCCGGGGCACATGGTGCTCAACATGCTAATCCTGTCTCCATAACGACTCTTCAACAGGCTGCAGAACCTGAACAAGCCAATAATGATATTCAATCAAAGCCCTCCAAGGATTGGTTCAAATTCTTAAAGTTTGAAAAGGAAAGAGATTCACCAAGCGATGCACGTAATGCACTTCTAGTAGTGGCTGCACTGATTGCCACCGTCACCTTTCAAGCCGGCGTGACCCCTCCAAATGGCATCCTGCAACCACATGGCCGACCAAATTCTGTTGATTTGGCCGATGCTTTGGTTACATTTTTATTTGTTTTTGCTAATACTTTGGGCCTAACAGCTGCACTCAGCATAATAACATATCTCACTGTTGGATTTCCTTTTCAAAGGGAGCTTTTGATTTCTATGGTTTCTATGATGTTTGCCTACGGATTTGCAATTATAAGTATCGCGGAAGGAGCAGGCCCATATGCCCTTCTGGTAGCTGCCTTCCTTATAACGTTACTTCACCGGTGGCTGCTAAGATGGGGAAGAAAACTTTGCAAGCATGGAGACAAACTTCCAGCAACCAGCAGCCCATGATGGTGGTGGCCTCGACAGCCTCTTGTTTTAGCTTGGATTAGGAGGGTGTCAAGAGTTCGAATTGTAGAAACAATCTCTCTAGGGTGAAACTACGGATGGTGCAAATGGAAATCTTGTCATTCCAACTTGGATTGCTTCCGTTTGTCATACCATTCGACCAACTGTTATCTATTGATGTTTAATAACTAGTAGGGGGTCCTTGCCAAATGCCCTCCCTTTCTAGTGTATTTGTTTTTCTAAAAAATAGATATGGCTTGATAATTTATATCAATTTAGTTTGTTATACTTGATTACATTCAACTCTATGATTTATTTCAATCAACTCTTTTCATTAAGATTAAATAATAACTGAAATATATTTTGTTAGTTTCATCGTTAAATAAAACAAATTTATATTTTACCCGATAATTTATTTCTCAACCATTTAGGATTCAAATCGTTTCTAGTATAATTCCTCTTCATTTCTCTTCTTAGCGGATCATTCATTATTTATTAATAAAAGATCGGCTTATATACCATGAGTCTGACTTGACTCTAATATATATATTTTTTAATTTATGACGGATTATTCACTCTTTATTTATGAGGGATGAGTTGTATATAATCAATCTCACTTAAATGTATGACATATAAATTGAGAAAAAAATATATGGCAAATGGTACTTTTCTACCTTGATTTTTATTTTGTATTCTTAAATATTAAATTTTTTATATTACACCTTTAATATATTAAAAATATTGTAATGTGATATTCTGTTAGATTTCTGTTAGTTTTTACGTCATTGTCAATGGTTTGATTTTTGACGAAAAAAATAATGAAAACTAACAGAAGGGCCACATTGCAACACTTTTAATACATTAAAAGTATAATGTATTAAATTTAATTTTTGAGGGTATAAAATAAAAAACTTGAAATTGTCCAAGGTACGAAGTGTGAAAAGCCCAAAAATATTGAAAGTCCATTTACTCTCTCTCTTATGGGTGTCTATGGGCCGGGTTATCCACGGGTCCCAATACCCAGCACGGAAAAAATAGTTTCGAAACTTGATAGTTGGCCCGCCTGAGCACAATATCCTTAGAAAGAGAACTTAGGTTTACTTGCAAACTCATTACCCTGCCCGAAACCCGGCCTAAGAGCCCGCCTAAAAAACTCGTTAAAACCTGGGCCAAGAGCGAGCGAGCCCGCCCGCCAATCCCAGCCACCACCCCACAGACGCCCACCATTCTTTTAAATCATTAAATTTGAAACTTTGAAATAAGTCTCCCAATGTCGGAATTTGAAATTTTAAAAATTTAGATACTATAAATAATATATTATTTTATTTTCCATGCTAAGCATACAAGTTTTAAAAAGGTAGAGTAATGCAAATGATAGATAAGTGAGTATGTGTCATCCTAGTTAGGACGTATTCATTCTATTGGATGTAGTTCATCCCCTAATCAAAAATAAAATTATTCATTAATTTATTTTTATCTATTTTGACTCTACTTTTGATTCAAAAATATAATTTACACAATTATTAATTTACAAAAATATTTATTATTTTTAAATGAAGTTGTATATAAAAAAACCCGCGAGCAGGCCCGCCCAATAAGTTCGCGGGTTGGGTTACGGGTAACCTATCCCTACCTGAAGTCCCGGCCTGGTCCACTCAATAACTCATAAGGGCTTGGGCCTACATTACCTAGGCCTAATCTGAAAAAAAATTCCGGAAAATTTGGAGGTCGGTCCTCCTATATGGACTTATTTGGATATAATTCCGTCAATGAAACTTATTTGGTTTTAAGTTCGTTTTTTATCAATTTTACTATTGTAACTCTTCCCTGTATGAATGTTATAAATGACGTTTATGGACACAATAACCAGTCATATACATCTCATTTATAATTGCCTTCAAATCCAGTTACAATCTTCCAAGCCAAAATGTTTCCTTATCCGAAAAATAAGAAACCGAAATTTACCAAAAATCGTTCATATTCAAATTTCAAACCCATTACATTCCATAAAATACAATTTTAATTTATTATTTCAGTTTATTTTGGACTCCAAATATTGAATATTAATATTTAAAAAATAATAATAGTTACATACTCAACAAAGACAGTAACATGGTCACTAAGGGTGCTTTTGGTAATGTTTTCGTTTATATATATATATTTTTTAAAAATAAATTTTTTTTTTCTGTGATAAAATTAAAAATATAAACATGTTTGGTAGTTATTTATATTTAAAAAATTATGAAAATAAAAATAAAAAACATGTTTTGTATTATACTAAAAATCCACCACCCAACACGACTTAAACCCACCACTAACAACCACCAAATCCCACATCTAACCGTTGAAATTCACCACCCACCACCCCAATACCACCTGAAACCCACCACCCCAATACCACCTGAAACCCACCACCCCCACCCCGAACACCCACCCCCAAACACCCTAAAAACCCCCTGCCCCCCCCCCCCCCCAAAAAAAAAAAATCCACCTTCAAACCCCCTGAAACCCTCACCCCCAAACCCCGAAAAACTCACCCTGAAACCCCCTACCCCCAAACCACCACCCCCACCCCCGAAATCCACCACTCCAAAACCACCTGAAACCCACCACCCCCACGCTGAAAACCCACCCCAAACACCCTTAAAACCCCCGCCCTCCCCCCCTCAAAAAAAAAATCCACCCTCAAACCCCCTAAAAACCCACGTTGAAACCCCCCACCCCCAACCCCAAAATCCACCGCCCATCACCCCCAAAACCACTTGAAACCCACCTATATTTCTCGTGCTCTCTCTACTACACACTTAAATTTAAAAATATATACATAGATATAGGGCTATATATGCATATATATACAGACAATATATATACATAGATCTAGGGCTTGGAGATGGAGATGAAGATGGAGTAAAATCTGACATTGGAGATTAAGTAATGGCTTCTGGATCCTTTGCAATGATTAGCGATGGCGATGGCTTTGGCTTTGGCTTCGTCTTCATCTTTGGCATCGAGAGAGAGAGAGAGAGATGACCTTTTATACTTAAGCAAAAAAATCTATTTTTTGTTGCTAAAGAGGATCGAAGCCAAGATCTCATTAAATCCCTTTTAACCCGCGCGTTTGTTTTTTTTTTTTTATGTTTTCAAAAACATCCTTTTAGATGTTTCCATATTTTAGCCTTATTTTTAAAACAGAACAATTAAAAAAAACGAAAACATTCACCAAATACGTTTTTATTTTTATTTTTTGCCATAAAATGAAAAAAAAAAAAACAAAAAAAAAACATGAAGTTACCAAACATTACCTAAAAAAATAGTAACATGCTCACAAAAAAATAGTAACATGGTAAAAAAGTAATAAAAATTAGGGATTTAATTCTGTCAAAGTGGCCATTAATCTTGTAACCAAGATTCAAAAGAACTCATACATTAGTACTGAATTAAAGTGTTTTAGATTTTGATTTTGTTGATTTTTTTGTTGCGCAAGACAATCAAGTATTCATTGGTTTTGTTATTATGGAAAAAGTTTATGTTACTGTATATGAACCGAAAAATGGAGTTCAGAATGTCGATATCTTGATGTTCACCATTAATGTTGAGTGTCGTAATTCAACTGTCGATTGTGTGTTACTACTCGTCATTTTGTAAATTTTTAATTGGTGGATCGTATTTTCACTAAAATCATTTGAAAGTTGATATTACTGTAAAAAAACTATTGTCTTGTATTTTGTAAAATTAGATATGTTACTAAACACAAAAATTTAATGTTACGGTGAATATTAAAGTGTATGCTACATAATATACGTCTCAAGATTTGCAATTGTATGTTAAAATTTACTATAGTAATATTAGTGTCAGTATAGTAACACGACTGTACTAGTAACACGACCCTAATTGTAACTTTAATCATATAGTAACATGAATGTTACTATATATTAACATTCGTGTTACTGAACTCTGTTGACATTATTCAACCTCCATATTATATACATTACTATTGTTAAAGAAATTTTGTGATCTGATTTTGATTTAATAGACCAACAATTTATTCGTACATTAAACTTCTCATATATAACTATCATCATATATAGCTTTCATATAAAACTTCTGTTAATTATCATAATATTTAATAAATGGTTTCCATATATAACTCAATTAAGAATTTCCATATATACCTCAATAATCTAACTTATGTGACTTTTCATAACTGAACAAAACTAACACCATTAGGGGTAATTTTGGGATTTAAAAAATAAGTGGACTTAAAGTACCTACATATAAGTTTAAACATAGATTTACTTCCAAATAAATTTTGTCCCAAAACTCAAGTCATTATAAGCCTATCCGAAGAAACTCACTCTCAATTTTCACAAAAATTCACGCCCCCGGCCCGGCCCATAGACACCCCGCTCTCAGCGCTCCGGTTCGTTGGAATACTTTGCATGCCCTGTCGTTGCCTCATAATCTCTACTGTATCATATCCTACTGGATATTCATCCCTCGCTATCCATGTCAATTTGTATTCAATTTTCCATTTCTAATCAAGCATTGATCTCTTTGATCCGCGAACGATACAATAAGCTCAGACTTTGCGCCGAGCGATGGTAACCTAGGGCTTGCTTTCAACGACTGCAGTTTCGATGAATTGAACGGCGAGGGTTGTAGCATTATTGTAGAATGTGCTCGGAAAATCGGAAACGAATAGTAGAAGAAGTCGAGAAACTGTGGTAAATGATTAAGGAATCAACTACAGATGACGAAGCTGCTTAGGGCAATGAATCATCATGAGAGTTTGGACTTCTCAACAGTTCTTCGAGCAAAAGCTATACTCGGGGATACAATTATAGGTATAATAGTAATATTTTCAGAAAGCATAAAATCCCTCGTTTGTTTAATTTTATTTTCCATACTACTGTACCATTAGATTGGTAGTTCACCTTAATTTTCATTCAATAACCATGGCTTAATTTGGTACTCGATGCAAAATCGACGTAGAATTAACAGATTTGGGTTCAACTTGGTCCGAATGGTAAGAGGAGAAACTTATTTGAGACCTATCAAATGAATAAGTCGACATGAACTTGGCTAAATACCACACAAAGTCACTAAACACTAGAATTAAGACAATATGATACGAACCCTTACAACTGGGTTATGTATGAGCTCGGTAAATTTTGACACGCCATGAACAGCTTGCTTGTAACAAAAGTTTTTGAGAATGTTTGAGAAATATCTACTGTGTCAAAGATAAAATTTCGTTTTATTGCGTTGTTTCAGTTACCTAAGAAACCGGAATATTTCAAAAATATTTTGGAAATAGAATGAAAACAGACTAAAATATAAATATACCGAAACATCTCAAAAACTTTCTGAAACACCTTAAAACACAGAAATTTGATATCTTTTAGTTTCTATGAAAATTAAAGCATTTTACTGCATTGACCATGTGAAAAAGAAATTCAGATGGGTACAATGGCGCTGTCAATGAAGATGCAGCTTTGTATCTAGGCCTGCACATGGATCCCACTATGAATTTTAGAATCTTATGCAAGATTTTTCCTCCCCAATACAAGCCTACCAGTGAAGCTGCAATCGCCATTTAGACATTTGGAGTTTTTCTGTTACATTTAGCTTTTTCCATTTCACTTCCCTCACTATGCATTATTTTTGCTAGAATTTTAAGTTACTTGAACTTTCACTTCCATTAGTCTCATGATCTTACTGACACACCAAACCAACAGCAAAAAATTTCAGACTATTTCTATCGGCTAATGTCATTGTTTAGATTGTTTTATATGTCTCTATCAGCTGTATTGCTTAATTTTGTTTGGTTTTATTTGTCTTATTTTTCTCTTTAAGGTGGATTCCTTATCCACTATTTATTTACACTTATTATGTTTATTTCAATGAAATGAAAGTATTGTTTCTTATCAAAAATAAATAAATTGTTCAGATTGTTTTTAATAAGGAAGAATCGTTCTAATCACAACTCCTTTTAGAGTCGCGACATATGTACACATCATGTAATGTACACTCCCTTGGAGTCACGACGTATTCTTAGCAAGTATGATTTTATTCCCAAAAGAGCAGAATAAATCCGTGAGAACATATACAATGTATACATCATGTAATAACAAACTACCAAAAGAATCAACTATCTGAATTTCATACTGTTAGAAGACCAGCCAGCTACAACAGAGTATGTATTAGTTAAGATTATGTTTTACCCTCCTTCACTGACTTGACCTCAATCTGAATTCGATCTCCTGTGGATTACTCTGTGCAGTTACTTACAATACTGAGCCATCATTTATGAGACAGGCTCAGCATTCAATATCACTAGCTCACAAAGCTCAGCATCAAACCTTTATCTTCATGGAGCCGGGGACCATCACAGTTTCACACCAGTAAGCATAATATCCCCTTCACTATCAGCAAATGTTTTGGCTGTCTTTCTTCTCTGTCGCTCAATGAATTTCTGGTCATCAGGGTTCAACATATAGCGAAGTTTGAACTTCTGGACACTCATTCTTGCTTCCAAAAGGATATGGTGGAATGAAAGACTAACATATTTGGAAATGAAGGTATGTCATAACAAAATTTGACTTCCTGCCATGCATGCACTGACAAGAAAGCACATAAGCTTCTCATGATTCTCATATTATTGGCTATGAGATATGAAGAGGTTTTGGGGTTCCTCTATTCTTGCCAGATCTATTTTTGTACATGTTCTCTTAATTTCCTTCATTAGTAGATCACTTATTATAAACTCAAATAGGACCCGCTCCCCCATTCACACAGTAGGTAATATACTATAGAGTGATTGAGGAAAAACCTCGAGCTTTTCTCCATGTAGCCAATGAGACTTATTCTGTGTGTGTTAGAAATAAGAAAAGACGACTTGTTTCGTTGAAATTCCTACTTGTGTGTTGTGACATTTACGGTGACAACTCAATGATGCAGGCCAAAAACTAATAAATATAAATATGAAACTTTAAGATAGGGAAGACTACTTTAAAAAACTTGATGGAGGCAAAAAGTGATAAAGACTAAAAGACAAATATGAAACTTTGATCAATGTTAAGATAAGGAAGATTAAAGTAAAATGGCAAAAACAAGGATAACTGGAGAATTAATCACCCAAAGAAGGATAGTTGGGAATCATAGATAGAGTCAAATGATTTATTTTCAGGTCTAAGCTTCTTTGAGAAACAAAAAGGCCAAAAAATGGACAGTAAACAACTGTTTGAAGCTGCTTGTGTAGGAAATGTTGAGGTTCTCCGCAAATTGCTTGATGAAAATCCACTTATTCTTACTCATGTTGCACTAACATCTCCAAGAGAGTCTCTTCTACATGTTGCAACCAAAGCTGGGCAGCTTGATTTTGTACACGAGCTTATAAATAACGATCATGAGCAAGTCAAAGAATTGAGTCAAGATGGATTCCGGCCTCTGGACATAGCTTCGATGATGGGGAATGTGGAGTTGGTGAAGGAACTTGTAAGAAATGATCATGAAATTTGTCTTCTGAAAGGCAAAGACCAAATAACAGCTCTTCACTATGCTGCTATGAAGGGAAGAATTGAAGTGATAGATGAATTGCTCTCCACTTGCCCAGAGTTGATTAAAGATGTCACGATCCACGGGAAAATTGCCCTTCATCTTGCAGTGGAAACCAGCCAATTTGATGCCTTTCAAGTTTTGGTTAAGTGGCTTGAAAGGCTACATATGGAGACCATCATAAATTGGGTGGATTTCAATGGAAACACAGTTTTAATCCTTGCAGCCTTCAGAAAGCAAGTAGATGTAAGTTCGAATCAGTCAACCTTTCTTGATTCCCTTTCCAATCTTCCTTTTATGCTTTGTTGATTTTTTACAATTATGAGGCCTGGCAATCTGAAATCTGAAAGGCAGGATTTCTTCCTCTCTTCTGGTTACCTACTAGTTACCTTTTCTATGGATTTCTGGCTTATTTTACTCAAAATATTTTTTTCTTTGTATTTGTGCTTCTAAATTTTTGGGCCATGATCTGTTAAGAAGTTTGTATGGAAAAGACTACATAAGTGATCGACCATTGTGACGTTTACCATGATTTTTATTGGAAAGGAAATAATTTCCCTCAAATGAATTTAAAATTAATGCAGAACAGATCTCCAATTTCAACTAATGTTAACTTATATTCTATTATCACAAGTTTTTCGGATCTCAATACTTCTCACAAAAAGCTGTGCCTGCAGAATAATATGATTGATAGACTGTACTTTATGAGGATGTCTTGGTTGTTATTTCATGGAATGGAAATAATATGTGCCTGCAGAGTAATATGTTAGATCTATTTCTCTATTGCAGACCATAAAACTACGGCTCAATAGCAACAATACTATCAGTGGGATACTGGAAGTGAATGCGATGAATTCGAGGAGTTTGACAGCAATGGATCTGCTGGATATGGTTATCGAAAGTCCCAAGGATCTCTACCTGAAAGAAATCCTTCAACGAGCCGGGGCACATGGTGCTCAGCATGCTAATCCTGTCTCCATAACGACTCTTCAACAGGCTGCAGAACCTGAACAAGCCAATAATGATATTCAATCAAAGCCCCCCAAGGATTGGTTCAAATTCTTAAAGTTTGAAAAGGAAAGAGATTCACCAAGCGATGCACGTAATGCACTTCTAGTAGTGGCTGCACTGATTGCCACCGTCACCTTTCAAGCGGGCGTGACCCCTCCAAATGGCATCCTGCAACCACATGACCAACCAAACAACCGACCAAATTCTGTTGGTTTGGCCGATGCTTGGGTTACATTTTTATTTGTTTTTGCTAATACTTTGGGCCTAACAGCTGCACTCAGCATAATAACATATCTCACTGTTGGATTTCCTTTTCAAAGGGAGCTCCTGATTTCTATGGTTTCTTTTATGTTTGCCTATGGATTTGCAATTGTCAGTATCGCAAGAGGAGGCTACCTGATTGCCACTGTGGGAGGTGCCTTCTTTATAACATTTCTTCACCGGAGGCTGCTAAGATGGGCAAGAAAATGTTGGAAGCGTGGAGACAAACTTCCAGTAACCAGCAACATCCCATGATGATTGTCTTGACAACAGAACTAGGAGCGCCAGCGTTGGCACTTGGACGTCACGGATTCGAGTCGTGGAAACAATCTCTTGATAAGACTACACATATCTTATTGCCCAGGATCGTGCAAAGAGGAGTCTCCTAGGCTGCCATTTTAGATTGGATTGCTTCCGTTTGTCATTTCATTTGCCCAATTGTAATTTTCTGATCCTTAGTAACTAATAAGGGCCTTTGTATCTAGGCTTGCACATGGCTCCCTGTATGAATTTTAGAATCGTATGCAAGATTTAATAAGGAAGAATTGTTCAAATCACGACTCCGTGACATATGTCAATGTTAACATTTTATTTTTAGCAACTATGATTTTATTACCAAAAGAGCAGAATACAATTAGGGATGTTCATCCGAGCCGATGGATAGGAAATATTGTATTTCATCTTCTAAGTTGATGCGTTGTAGAAAGCTAAATTCGGGTAAGATTGCGGTCGAATTTCATCCAAAAAAATTGGCTTAGAATTCGGGTAGGGTTGTGGAATATAGTACATATTTGTAATTTTTTAGTTATTAATTTTTGGATTATTTTAACAATATAATATAATAATATGTAAACCAATACAATAAATCAATAACACTAAAGAAAACAATAAACCAACTAACACAAATGTATTTTTTTTTAAAAAATTAAATATACATGAAGGTTAGGCAAGAATGCAGAAGTTTTTTGGTTATTCTACATTCTTATCCGATCATTTGCGAAAATACTACAATTTGTTCCCCAAGTCTGTTGAAAATTTGAGAACTTCAAACTGTCGAGTCGGGTAGGATCGGAATAGTTTGAGTAGACATAAATTTGAACACCCTTAAATACAATCAGTGAGAATAAATACAATGTACACATAATGTCATCATATCAATTACTCAATTAGTAATAGCAGAGCGAGGGGCGTGGGGAAAGGACATAGAGTATCCGTGTGTGTACTTGGTCAAAGCAGCCTAAACTAAGCTAACTAAGATCTTATCCCAGTTCACACCTGTATGGTTTACATAATTATATAGACTGAGAATTGTATCATTGACTCCCATGTACCACCTACAAAAAAGGATTTGACCATGGTACCGAAAATTGTTGAAAATTTTCGGTACTATATTTTTATTTATCATATTTATGATTATTTTTATTATATTTGTGAGTTTTTTTATTATTGTTGTAGTATTCAAAAAAAATGAAAAAATAGTTATCACAAACAATGGTAAAAACATTCACAAATATGATAAAAAAATCTTGTACAAAAGAAAAATGGTAAAAATTTATCACAAATGTTGTAAAAACACCAACAACAGTTATAAAAATATTTACAAAAGTGATAAACCACTTGCAAAAGTGACAATTTTTTTATTGTAAAATGACCCACAAAAATTATTAAAACACTTATTAAAATAATAAAAATTAGAGGTACGATATCAAAATTATTTTTTCATACCTTAGTCAAGTCCTACCAAAAAAAAAAAAAGTCAACATCAAAAAGTCCAACACAAGAATATCTTTATACTGTAGCAAAGCTTTGCCCCTGCAGGTTCTTGGCATCTGGCAATCATCATCATCATCATCTTCTTCTTCCCAACTGCTGCTTCATGAACATATACAGGATTCTTTGTTTAATTTCAACATCCAACTGATGCTCCATGAACAAATATGCTGTAACATTCCAGTTTGGCTCGTGTTGAGTTTCCCATCGAAAGTTTGCACGGAGATCTAGGCATCTCATTGACCATCCTTTTGGGTAAGTTCCTGTTATTATTGCATACTTGGTTCTTGTTTTGATTTCAACATCCAAAAGGTCTATTAATTCAAAAGTTGCAAGGTTCTCCAAAAAACATGGATAGAAGGCTGATTGAGGCTGCTAAGAGAGGAGATGTTGATTACTTGCTTTGCTTAGTTAAAGAGCATCCCCTTCTGCTCAGGACTGTTGCATTGGCAGGTGGAGAGACTCCATTACACCTTGCTTCCATGGCTGGCCACCTTGATTTTGCCAAAGAGATCATAAATTTGAGGCAAGAATTCGCTACAGAACTGAACCAAGATGGTCTTAGCCCCTTGCATATCGCCTCGGCTAATGGAGACCTAGAGATTGTCAGGGAACTTTTGAGATTAGATCATAATCTGTGCCTACTCAAGGGAAGAGAGAGGAGAATTCCTCTTCACTATGCAGCAATCAAAGGCTGAGTTGAAGTCATAAAAGAACTGCTTTCTGCTGCTGCAGAAAGTATTGCAGCCGTGACAGCTCGAGGCGAGAATTCCCTTCACCTTGCAGTGAAGAACAACCAATTTGAAGTCTTTGAGGTTTTCGTCGAACACCTAAATCAAATCAACAGGGTGGACATCATAAATCATAAAGACAATCAAGGCAACACCATCTTGCACCTTGCAGCCTCGACAAAACAATACGAGGCAAGTATTACCCCCCTTTTGCGTGTCTTCTAGTGATCCATTTGGTTTGTTTTCTCACCAGAAATAAAAATTCCTACAGGTGATTGATATGGTTCTCAATGAACAAGTTGTTGGTAGAGGAACGGTGGAGGTGAATTCCTTGAACAATAGCGGTCTCACGCCTCTTGATGTTCTATTATTGGTAGAGGGTGATAGAGAAATCGAGGAAATTCTTAGGCAAGCCGCAGCCAGAAGATCTGAAGATTTGCTCTCCTTGGCACAGGCAGTAGTGTCTCAAAATTGGGTTGTTACACCTCATAACTCATCAAATCAACAATCAAGAACAGAGCAAGCACAATCTCCAGCTAGACGACTGATCGATTACTTCAAATACGATAAGATTAAAGAGTCACCAAGCAAAACCCGAAACACCCTGCTCGTGATAGTCATACTCATCGCGACTGCAACGTATCAAGCTGTGCTAAGTCCTCCAGGAGGTGTATGGCAGGATGACAACAATGGCACCACACCACACACTGCTGGGAAATCAGTCATGGCCTCCCACAATTCAGTCGCATACTGTTTGTTCCTGGTTTCAAACTCAATGGGATTTTTCATGTCTCTTCACATGCTATATTTTCTCACAGCAGGATTCCCATTGCAATTGGAACTGAAAGTGTCACTTGTTGCACTTACAGTAACTTATGATACTTCCATGACTGCAATGACACCCAACACTGGGTTGTCCTTCCTTTTTACTATAATTTCCGTAGTGATGCCAATCTTAATACCACTTGTAACCATTGTAGTGAGAAATCATCTCAAGAAGCCAAGAGTTGGTTTACAGTGTACCAGGCAAGCAAGCGTTTGAAGAAAAAATTGTTGATGCTATGTGTTTGTTTATTTTTAGTAATGAAAAGATATGTTATCAATCGTGTCGATGTCGTATTGTGTTCAAGTCATATCGATAATTAATCAATTCTAATTCGATCTGTTTAATCAAGTCATGATCTGACACTAACTCAACATCTTTAATACCAGTATCGTATTCGGATCGACACACATGAGCTTGAATCGAAGTCACATAAATAGGATTCCCTCCTATATTGACCAAACCCACCACCCATAGGCCTCCCATAAACTAAAAATCCACTCATTCTAGATGATAGCAACACCAAAAATCATCTAATTTCTTGAAGATTCATAGAATTTCAGATTAAGAGATAGAATTACATAGTCCAAAAGACAAAATGACACTATTTAACGTTCAAGTTGTAAAGTACATTTATTATTGGGCACGATAAACTCAATACTCGGGAGTCGCAATAAGAATCGTAAATAAGAGGATCAAATTATAATTTTCCAATCAAAATACAAAACATTGACCAGGGCCTCTGTTTACACAATATAATTAATTCTCTGATAAGCGGATTCCGATCCACTCTATTTTAACTTCTTTCAATTTTATTATTCATTAAAAGGAAAAACGATAAACAAACACAAAACTTGTCTTGTAGCAAAAACACCATTTTCATGACTAAGACTGTAAAACCCGAGAAAATTTAAACCTTTGTGAAAAAGGGCAAAACGGTAAATTGTCACTACGGTACAGGTTGTAAACCTGAATTTTTCTAGAACTCGGATGACGAAACGGACCTCACCGTTGGATTCGTCTCGCGAAATCTAATTACCACGTCAAATTTCGTTGAATTCCGAGATAGTCGGATTTTTCGCGTTTTACGAGACGAACGGGCCCCGGGTGACCCTGTACACGAAATTTTTATAAAATTTCCAAGTTTGGGGAAATATTAGAGGCAAGTTGAAATAAAAATAATTCGAACTTGAACCGGAGCGAAATTTAGTCGTTTCGGGATTAAAACGGACCCGAAATTAAGTAGGACGTGTGGCCAATTGTGGGCCAAGTATTCTAAAATATAAATAGGGGGAAAAATTAGATTTTTCCCCATTGTTCAGCCGATTGTTCAGCCGATAGAAAGAAATAGGGAGAAAAGAGAGAAAACTCACCTTCTCTCTACGATCTACGGTGCTACGGACCTCGAATCCACGCAAGCCAAGAATTAAAGTCGCTCTACTCATCGAGGGCTACGCGGCTATACCAAAAAGCGCAAGTTTTACCGAAGATCAAGGTACGGGATTTTCGAGAAGTGAGGGTTTTTGCTTGAATCGGGTCTTGGAACTTCCCTCAGTCGTTCCTCACGCTTCAAGAGATAGGGTTTCCTCCTACTAAGGTTTATTCCAAGCCTATAATGTCTTTATGGAATGGGTAGGATGATAGCCTATGTATCTCTTGCCTATTGTTGTGAAATTGGGTGAATTGGGTATTGAAATGGGTAAATGAAATCCTAGCTTGAATGGATATTTAGAAGTTACTAAATGTGATTTCTATGATTGGATATGTGAAATGAACCCAATGTGAATTCATGTGTTATATGAAATTGTGGGCATGTTATGTGTTTATATATATGCCTTGAAATTTTAGTATGTTGATAACATGCTTGAAATTTGTATTATGGGAATTATATGCTTTTGATATGATTTTGCCATGGAATATGAGGAATGTGTTGAGAATGTTCATATGTCACTCATACCATATCGAACATTGTATTAGTGTGCAATGGAGCATCACATTGCATATGCACGGGAACATCGCATTTTAGGAGGTGTGTGTGCATGGTTGTTTGTCTTCACCACGCATGGTGGATGACGAGTGAGCTCGGGTAATATGGGTCGATGACCTAGTCGAGTCGCATGGTTTATATGTTGATAGGGTTGGGGTAGCAAGAAGGGCTAGAAAATCCCTCGGGTGAGAGACCCGGTGATTGGATACGCACTCCGTTGGTATAAGAGCCCATAAAGTGTGTCGGTGTACGCGGAACCGTTGGTGGAAGTCCATGAATTCCGTGTAGGTTGGGTGACCTTTGGTGTGAGTCCATGAACATCCACCCCTATATAGACCCTAAAATGAAAGGTCATTTGATGTGCAACATCAATGACGGATTAGTACACATTGGCACTTGCATGTGTAGAGGAGCCGGGAAGGGCTCGGTTGATATGCATGAGTGGGTCTCACCTCATTCCATAGCATGGCATTGAAATTTCCATCATTGAATATATTTCCTTGCTTGGAATGTTCTGAATTGTGGTTTTGTGGCTTGTGAACATTTCATATGCATATAGGTTGGGGAGTAGCCTCATTAGGAGATACCCTATTGAGCGTGGCTCACCCTTTGTGGGAAAAACATTTCAGGTGCGGGGTTCACACAGGCGGACGGCTCCCATTTCGAGCCCCAAGGTTGAAGAAAGCCGACTTGTGGCTTTTATTGTTGTTTTGTAAAGCTTTTGAAAGAATTCCATTTTGATATGTAAATGTATGGAATCAATTGTAATAGAACTTGTATAAACCATGTTTTATATGGAAATTCTTGTCAAACATGTATTTGATGAATTGGGAAGGGTTTTGAATGGATTGGAAAGGAAAAATGGTTGAAAATGGCAAAACTGGGCAGAGAGTACCGGTACTGGGTACCGGTACGGAATGGTACCGGTACTGGATACCGGTACCCTCTTTCCAGTGGGTTGACAGTACCGGTACCGGGTACCGGTACTGAATGGTACCGGTACCGGATACCGGTACCCCCTCTCCAGTGGGTTGACAGTACCGGTACCGGGTACCGGTACTGAATGGTACCGGTACTCTCTTCAAAATTTTCAAATTTTCACACTGCTTCGCCCTATTTTCAATCTACGTTTCCTTTCCCTCCAATGATGTAAATGGACTATAATGGAGTATAAATCATGGTATATTGAATATTGGTTGAACCCAAATGAATAATCGAATCCGGTTAACAATTGTGAATTAAGATCCCGGTTAAGGGGATGCTACTACCGTGGTGTTAGGTTGAGTGACATCCATGGGTATTTCCGCGGGTTGACGGGTGGTCAACGGTTAATATAGGACCCCCGGAGATTGGGGCGTCACAAAGACTATAGTACCAAAGAAGTTACTGTATCGAAAAATATAACTTGAAGGTAAAAAATTAGTGAAAGTCTAAAGTATTTGCTTCAGTATCATACTAAAAGTTATAATTTTTTAAAATTAAGCTATCATTTTTTAGAGAGTAAAATACATTAGAACTATTTATAATCGATCATAATAATAATTTTTGTTAGGGTACCAAAATTTTCCATGGTGCTATTTCAACAATTAGGGCTTTGTGTTTGAGTTTGAATTCAGACCACATTTGACTAAGGTTTCTGAAATTTATCAAAAGTTGCGGCTGAGAATATGGCAAAAGAAAAGCTATAAATATGGGCATAGAAATGAGCTCTGGGGCAAGATAACATTAAAAATTCTGGCTTCAGTCAACTTAACATTGGGTCAACTATAAATTTTTTTTTTTTGTCAGTCAAAAGTCAGTACACAAAATTAGACTTAATTATCAAAAAATAAATAAAAAAATATTTTACAAAAAAATTCACTTAAGACATAGAAAGACTTGAATACCCTTTTATTGTAAATAAATTTCCTTATTATATATTTATGATTGTGGATGTAAAAAAATTATATATTTAATTTCATAAATCTTTTAGTGTCACGATGTATTGATACACTTTTAAATTATAATTTTATATGAATTCAAATTTTAAAGTAATTTTATGTACATCATGTAATTATGAATTGAACAAATACATAGCATTGTTAGTCCCAAAGAAACAACCACGAAAACAGCATACATAAGAAGAAGAAACACAATTTAAAATTCAAACAAGAGCCATTATTGTAGCGTTCAATATTCAAAAACAAAACTGTAAAAAAAAAATTATAAAACACAAAAATATTAAAATTAATAAATAATCATTTGAAAGATGAAAAATTAACTAAAAAAGTGACCACTCAACACAATAAGTATAAACGAATACGAAAACTATGAAGAAAATAAACCCGAAATTATCTAGCAGTTTGTGGAACGAACAAAATTAAAAAAAAATTAAAGAAAGTATAATTTTCAACCTAATAATATATATGAACGTTATAGAAGAAAAATACGATATGTTTGAACTTTTTTGTGTTCGTTGGAGAATAATAAGAATGATAGGTTTGAACTTTTTTGAACGGTAATGGCCGATAATTTGGAGAAGAAGAGAAAGATGTTTACTGACAACGATAATGACAAAAAAATTTAAAATTCAAAATGGCAGAGATATACACGATCAACGTTATATGCAAATCTTGTGATAATATAATTCTTCCATTATATTAGAAAATCTTTAATACAATAAAACAAAATCAAAAATTTAATTAACTGTCAAAAGAAATATGCATGATTTAAGAGAGGACAAACATGTCAAAAGAAAATCATAAAAAGTCAAATTGTGTATTTGGATACAATTAAGTTGAACTTAATTACCTAACATTAAGAGTTATGTACTTTTTAATAAATAACTCTAATTTCGTGCACCTCCTTACGATTTCCCCATTTTTTTATGCAGAGGTGTGTGAAGAATAACGAATGACTCATATTCATTAAGTCCAAAAATTAATGAGTCGTTGAACGTATGGGTATATCGATAAATTTCAGTGTATATATAGTAGAGTATTTTACGAGAATTTGGTGTATCAAATTTACTATGCCGTCACAATATCTTTTCATAATAAGTGAAGTCTCACAAAATCTTTGTGACGATAACAGTCTATCTCGAATAGTATTTGCGGAAGTAAATAAATCTTTTATGATACCACTACCACCATTAAATTTTTTTTTTTTCAAAACACTTTTTTTTTATGACAGTGAATAATATCGCCGCAAAAAACTTAGATACTTAACTCATCTAGTGCGCATTGCACCTTCACGACAAGTTGCAATGCACTAGATCAAAGAATCTATTACCAAAGTAGGGTAGTTTCAAAACTTAATTACCGATGTACAGTCGTTTTGAACTTATTTACCAAACTACGACTGTTTTTAAAAGCGGAATCAACAATGCCGATTTCATATGAAAGTGGATTTACTAAGTACGACTTCTGTTAAAAGCGGATACAACAAGTACGACTTCTCAGAAAAAGTGGAATTGACAAATACGCTTTCTGTAGGGATCACTTATTTTTAAAATTCAACGAAAGCGGTGTTGCCAAAAACGCTTTTATTAAAAGCGGTGGTGCCAAATCCGCTTTCATTAGAAAGCGTAATCAGTAATACCGCTTTCTAGTGAAAGCGTATTTGGAAAAAACGCCTATTTCGTCAAATGAAGCGTATTCTATAAACACGCTTTTGATTTGTTTATTTACCCATTTCTGTTATTTCAAGTTTCCCTCTATCTCCTGTGTTCTCTTCTGGCATTCGAACGCAGAGCTGTTTAGCTCTCTTCATCATCAATCATCTCCATATCTTCTCCCACCAGGGCCCCCCTTTCCTTTTATTTTTGCTTTCGCCTCCCCTACGCTCACTTCTTAAACCCTAACTGACCATTGCCCTAGGTTCTTCGAAGGAGACAAGTGATCTGCAATTAGGGGTCAATAGCGTCAGGCGAATCTCACGCTTCCTTCGAATCTTGCAGAAGAGGCGTAGCTTACTTTCCTCTTTTGTCAAATCTTGCAGTGGAGTGGCGGACACCCGTGGCCTAGGTCTGCAGCAAGGAGAAGATAGGCTTCACGGGTTGAACATAAGAAATTCTATATAACCAGGTATGCTTCAATTGTCTCTAAAATTCAGGAAATTAGTAAGTTTATAAACATATCCCCATTGCCCAATCCCCATCAAGCTTGAATTCAGAAATCCCCAACTCTAACTAAAAAAATCTCCCCAACTGTAACTCAAAAACAGATCCCCATTGCCCAATCTCCATCAGTGTTGAACTCAGACATCCTTACTGCATCAGAAATCCCCAAGTGTTACTGCATCCTTACTGCATCAGAAATCCCCAAGTGCATTGTTACTTCTGTAATTTTCTGTGTGAAGGTATTTTGAGGACTGAATTTTAGTAAGAAATTTATTTTGAAATGCATCCATGCAATATATACTGAATGCTAATTTGTGGATTAAATTATGGTTTTTGTGCATTAGGAATATTGATATGTGTTTGTATTCGATTGTCTCTGTTTTAACTTGTTCTGTTATATATTGGATGCTGGTTGTGATAGGTTAATTTATGGACTAGAGTTTTGTAAAATTGCTTAGTCGATTTACTGATTTGCTTCAATTCTGAATTGTGTAATTACTTAGTTTATGTTGCTTGGGCCTTGACTGTTTAGTTGCTCCTGTAATTGTTCGTAATTGCTGAATTATGTAATTTGGTTGTGACTGGTGTATTCTTTTAACTTTACCAATGCTGAAACTTGAACATATATGATTGTTACCTATTGATGATGCACAAAAATGTCTTTGGCAAGATCAACAGTCAAGTATGAATAGTAATGCAATTAACGAATAATTAACGAGCAATCAATGGCAATCAAGGAACTAAAACAGTAAACAATAGATCAACACAGAGAATTATAGTGGTTCGGTCTCGGATGACCTACTTCACTTTCGGGAACGGCAGCGGTGGCCTGGTGTTCTTTATTGATGAATAATGGTACTCCGGAGAGTTACAGTGTATTGAGCGAGAGAGACTTGGTGTAGAGAGGCAAAGCTCTCGGTGGAGAGAGGGAGAAAGACTTGGTGTAGAGGTCTCAAGGAGGTGATGAACATCAGATCCCTCTCCAAGTGGAGAAAGCTTACATTATATAGGTTCACTAAGGCGGTGGGTTGAGGCGGTCACCACTATTTTGGTAAGTGTAGTTATGGTAGGATTCTACCACTTTGGTAGGTACAGTTATGGTAGAACTAGATCTCCGGTGCGTATCCCGATATTTTCTCCCTCGTGTCCCTATTCCGTCAGAGGAGGACTCTGAGCTAGGTTGGACTTGATCCTGAGATTGGACTTGAGTAGGAGTGGTGGCCTTCATTGGAGTCAAGAGACAAAGGAAGAGGAGGAGACCAAGGCAGGCGCCTACATGGGCGGCGCCCCCTTGGGCGTGCCCAAGCGGGTGGCCTCCCATGGGCGGCGCCCCTTGGTCCTTGGGCTTGGGTTCTTTGGACTCCGTATTGATTTGCGGCCGCCTAATTACCTTTGTGCCCTCCGTATTGTTTTACGGCCGCCTAATTCCCTTTATGCCCTCCGTATTGTTTTACGGCCCAGCTCCGAATCTCCTTTGGGCTTTCTCGGTCCGTTCAACTTGGGCTCGGTCCAGTCAAATTTGGACTCGTCATTTGCCCCCCATGCTCCAAGCTTCTGACTTCTGTGGGAGGAAAAGGTTGTGGGCATGTACCCCGTATTCACTTGAGTGAGTAAAAAATTTCTAGTTTTCCACGATGCTTTTCATCTTCGGAGACCTGCTGAATTTATCGATATTAGATATATATATATATTTCTTTTCAAAAAGTTCTGCCCACCATCTTTGACTTTTTTTTTTCTTTTCTTTCTTGGCTTTGCTGGGCGCTGGCCTCTTCCCTTCTTTCTTTTTTTTTATTTTTTTTTTCTTCTTCCTTTGGCTTGGGTGTCGCCCTCTTGGGCGTGGACTCCTTTTGTTTTTTTTTTCTTCTTTGCTTGGCTGCTTGGGCGCCGCCCTCTTGGGCGTGGACTCCTTTTGTTTTTTTGTTTTTTTTTTCTTTCTTTTTTCCTTTCTTTGGCTTGTGCTGGGCGTTGGCCTCTTCCCTTCTTTCTTTTTTTTTTTTTTTTCCTTTGGCTTGGGCGTGGACACTTTTTTTTTTTTTTTTTCTTTGCTTGGACTCCTTGGGCGCCGCCCCCTGCACACCACTTTTTTTTTGCAAAGTAAGGAGGGACTTTGGCGAGGAGTCTATGGGCAGTGTGGGCGACGCCTTCTCATGTGCTGGTGGCTTGAGTCTTGCACTAGGCAGTTTTGAAGGTGAGATGGGAGACTGGGCGAGATGGGAGGACTCATCCCCATGGGCGACGCCAGCGCCTTGCTGGGCGGCGCCTTCTTTGCCGTGGACCCCTGTATGGCATAAAATGTAGGGGGAGACTTGTTGGGCGGCGCCAGCTTGACGGGCGAGGCAAGAGCATTGCAAGCGGCTTTGGGCGCCTCCTTTGAGCGAGAAGGAGAGCTGGGCGGCACCAGGAGGAGATTGGGCACTGGTTGGTGCTGTCTGGCATGCATGGGCCATGGTGGAGGTTCTATTTGCTTTTAGAGTGGAGTTTTTCCCTCTTCTCAAGAGACCGATATTTTATGCCCCAAGTGCTTCTCGGTTAGGGTTCGATTGCTGGGTTGCTTCCCGGGAGATGGGACCCGGTGGTACCCCCACTCTTTCCCAAACTGGGACTTCTGTGTATACTAGAGCTAGCTGTTGTACTGCTGTAGGAGTTGAGACTCCAATGCGGACGGCCTGAGTTTGAAAAGTGTGCCTGACGAAAACAATGTTATTTCAACATTAAAATATCTAACATGATTACCTGGAGATAGGCAGACTGTTTGCATGAGAGCAAAGTCAGAGCTGTGGACGTCCCATGAGAGAGCCGCATGATCATAGGCCGAGCTATGTATAGTCTCGGGAGATGGCTGTCTTAGCAGAGGCTTTCAAGGTGACTACTTGTGCGAGAGCAAAGTCATAGGCCGAGCTACGTATAGTCTCGGGTGATGGCTGTCGTAGTAGAGACTTATTAGGTGACTACTTGCGCGAGAGCAGAGTCATAGGCCGAGCTACGTATAGTCTCGGGTGATGGCTGCCGTAGCAGAGGCTTATTAGGTGACTACTTGCGCGAGAGCAGAGTCATAGGCCGAGCTACGTATAGTCTCGGGAGATGGCTGCCGTAGCAGAGGTGACTACTTGCGCGAGAGCAGAGTCATAGGGGTCGAGCTACGTATAGTCTCGGGAGATGGCTGTCGTAGCAGAGACTTACTTGGTGACTATGTGCACGAGAGCAAAGTCATAGAGGCCGAGCTACGTGTAGTCTCGGGAGATGGCTGCCGTAGCAGAGGCTTACAAGGTGTGTCCCGCACTCCTCTTTGGATTTCTTCCTTTATATTTTTGGCTTTGAATGCCTATAGGTGGCTGCTGCTTTGCCCTGCTTGTTTACAAATACGCTGAAGATCAAGAAGGCAATTGATGTCTAGGTAGCGGAGAGGCAGGCACATGAGGCTGCTGAAGAGCAGTTAAGGTTTGAGCGACAGGCACGAGAGGATGACGCGTAGCTTGCACGGCAGGCACGAGAGGATGCCGCTGAGAAGTTGAGGCTAGCGCATGAAATGGCTGCTCAACTTGGGGCTGACCTTTGAGTAGCACTTGAGAGAGCTACTAGGCCAGAGGCTCACTCCATAGAGATGGAGGAGATGAGAGATGATGCTGAGGAGCTGGGTGCCTGGTGGGCCCCTGCTGCTACTGGGTGCCTGGTGTGGGGCGCCTGAGATTGGGCGCCTGGTGCTGGGCACCTGGTGCTGCTTGGTGCCTGGTGTGGGGCGCCTGAGATTGGACGCCTGGTGCTGGGCACCTGCTGCTGGGTGCCTGGTATGGGGCGCCTGCTGCTGGGCACTGGGCGCCTGAGATTGGGCACCTGAAGTAGGGCGCCTACTGCTGGACGCCTGAGATTGGGCGCTGCTTCAACTTTAGAAGTGTAAACCCAAGCGTAGGTTGAGCAAAGTAATATATTCTCGGAAGCCCGAGGTCGAATCCACAGGGAATTGTAACAAGTCAACAATCACACTAACACTAATAAATTAAAAAGGAGACATTTTGTTTGAGGAGTTGATGATTGAAAACAACTGACTTTAATAATTAAAACAGTAATAAAAATACTAGAGCATCAGGTACTCCCTCTCAATGTCATACGGTAATAATTAAAGACTCAAGACTTAATTTGAAACAGGAATTAAATGTCAGTTAATCCAGATAACAAATCAAGTGATGAAACCAAAAGTTATAACCAAAAGATTATTCAGAAACCTGAATAATAAATCAATCATAATATTTTATGAAACAATGTTAACACTTCAAGCGTGGAATAACCAGTTATTTATTCGCAGGGAAACTCAAGCAATCGATGTACGTGGCACAACAACTCAGGAGTTTTTACAGAATAAAAACTTTACTAAAAGATTAGAAACTAGATTAACACAATATCATAAATCATTAAGTACAAAGTCAATAAAAATACCGTACTTCACTGTGAGGTTTTCCCTAGCCCTAGCTTAACCTTCTAGCCGGACATAATAAAAGAATTGCAAAGTACACTGAAGAATTCGTGAGCAAAAAAGATGATCCAAGATACTCATTACAAAGTCTTCAATTTGTATTTATAACCCCCTAGGAAAGAGATTGATTTTCATCAGAATTCTAAGTCTGGCATCAGCAGATCCTTGACACGCGTCCGGACGCGTGTTCATCTTCCGTCTGGACGCAACTTCCAGTGAGTTTGTTCTTCTTCTGATCGCCTTTCTGCCACTCGCGTCCGGACGCATGTTCTTCTTCCGTCCGGACGCGTGATCCAGTGTGTTTTCCTTTGAGCTATGCTTCGTCTTCCCATAATTTAAGTCCAAAATTATGCTTTTGTCCTGCAAATTAACACAAATCAACATTTGATAGCATAACACCCAAACTTGGATAAAATTTTATATTTATCACACTTTTATAGTTAAATAATCAATCTTTCCTAATGATAAATGTGATTATTCGGCCTTAATCAGGCGCCTGGTGCTGAGTGCCTAGTGAGAGGGGGTGAGACCCCTCGTTGGCATCATGGGGGCACCCAAGGTGGAGAGGGCGAGACCCCTCGTCGGCATCATGGGGGCACCCAAGGTGGAGAGGGCGAGACCCCTCGTTGGTATCATGGGGGGCGCCCAAGGTGGAGAGGATGAGACCCCTTATCTGGCGGCATCATGGGACGCGCCCAAGGTGGAGAGGGTGAGACCCCTTGTTGGCATCATGGGGGGGCGCCTCTGAGACCCCTCGTTGGCATCATGGAGGGCGCCCAAGGTCGAGAGGGCGAGACCCCTCGTCGGCATCTACTGCTGAGGGCGCCTGCTGCTGGGCGCTTGACTGGTCACCTTTTGTCTACCTTGTTGTTAGATCATGTTCAGACTTTTGTAAGCTGTCTGTAAATTTTAGGAAAGCACAACAATTCTGGATACAATAATCTTCGCAGAAAGTTATTTCATAAAATAACAAATAACAAAATAAATCAACTAATAAAGGATAGATAAAATCTTCAGGTGCTCGGTGTCCCATAGGTGGGCCGAGATTTTCCTGGTGGAGTTGGAGTCACCTCCTCCTAGCCCTTAGGCGATCATCTGGATTTCTCCGAGGGGTTGCTGGCGTTCTCTGTCATCCTGGTCCCGACCAAGTGGGGGGGCTTGTCCTCTGCCAGCAACGTACTGCCTCAAGTGGCCACGTTGTATAAGCTCATCGATCTGCCTTTTAAGATCAAAGCAGTCGTCAGTATCATGGTCGTGGTCGCGGTGGAAGCGACAGTACTTGTTCGGACTCCTCCGGTTCAGGGCGGTCTTCATCTTTTCGGGCTAGCGGAGCATGGGGTCATCATGTATCTGAAATAGGATGTGCTCCACTGAGGCGTTTAGTGGCGTGAATGGTTGTCGCTCTCTCAGAGGTGGGGGACCAAGGCGGTCCTTGATAGAGATTCTCTTTGTCCTGTTTCTTTTGTTCTCTACCTCCCACTTGTCTTCGTGGGTGTCCTTCCTTTTCTCCCCTCCTCGGGAGGACTCACCTCGACGGGCCTTAGTGACGTTCTCGGCATTCACATACTTCTGTGCTCTGGTCAGCAGCTCGGGCATGCTGGAGGGTGGTTTCTTGAGACAGAGAACATGAAGCTGGAGGTGCGGAGGCCGGCGATAAAGGCAGCTAAGGCTACCTTGTCATCTGGCTCCTCAACCTGGAGGACCTCGTCTTTGAAACGGGCAAGGTAGCTTCTGAGGCTTTCGTCCCTGTCCTGCTTGATGGTGAGCAGGTGGGTCACTGGCTTCTAATGGCGACGTCCCCCAATGAAGTGGGAGACGAAAGACCTACTGAGCTCTGCGAAAGAATGGATGGAGGAGGTCTTCATCTTGGAGAACCACTGGCGAGCAGACCCCTTCAGGGTGGTAGGGAAAGCTCTGCACATGATCTCCTCAGGCACGTTGTGGAGTTGCATGAGGGACTTGTAGGTGTCCAAGTGGTCTAGATGGTCTTTGGTGCCATCGAAGATCTCGATGGTGGGCATCTTGAACTTCGAGGGCAGAGGGTAATTCACTATATCATCAGTAAAAGGAGTGTCGGTACGTCTTACTAGGTAGTCCAAGCTCTCAGGTGTCTATGCCTTGATAGCATTGAGGGCATCACCTAGTTGATTTTGCACCTCCCTAATCTTCTCGTCCCACTGATTAGGGACATCCTTGGTCGGATATTGGCTTTCGTGGTCTCCATATTGACTCTTTCCTGCGTCCTCCTGGGCAGGCACATGCGAAGGGGGAACGTGTGAACTCCCTGCGTGTTGAGGAGGGACTGCCGGAGGGGGGGCTCCCTGGCGTGGCCCTGGAGCATTATGATGAGGGACCCCATGGTGGGGGCAGTCTGGCGTCCAGAAGGGACAGGCTGTTCCTCTCCTAGTGGAGGGAGTGGGACTCCTCCTTGGGAGAGCATGAGTTGGATGATCTGTTGGTTCTGGCTCACCAGCAGCTGTATGGTCTGGAGGAGTTGTTGCTGTCCAGTGGCGGGAGTAATAGTAGTAGAAGGTTCCCCAGGCACGATGGGAGGCGGAGCCTCCTCCCGGTGAGCCTGGTTGTTGTCTCCCGGTTGCTGGCTCATTGATCATGTAGTGATTGCCATGGATTGAATGAGAGTAGGAAGACTAGTCAATTCCCACAGACGGCGCCAAACTGATGATGCACAAAATTGTCTTTGACAAGATCAACAGTCAAGTATGAATAGTGATGCAATTAACGAGTAATTAACGAGCAATCAATGGCAATCAAGGAACTAAAACAGTAAACAACAGATCAACACAGAAAATTATAGTGGTTCGGTCTCGGATGACCTACTCCACTTTCGGGAACGGCAGCGGTGGCCTGGTGTTCTTTATTGATGAATAATGGTACTCCGGAGAGTTACAGTGTATTAAGGGAGAGAGACTTGGTGTAGAGAGGCAAAGCTCTTGGTGGAGAGAGGGAGAGAGACTTGGTGTAGAGGTCTCAAGGAGGTGATGAACATCAGATCCCTCTCCAAGTGGAGAAAGCTTACATTATATAGGTTCACTAAGGCGGTGGGTTGAGGCGGTCACCACTATTTTGGTAAGTGTAGTTATGGTAGGATTCTACCACTTTGGTAGGTACAGTTATGGTAGAACTAGATCTCTGGTGCGTATCCCGATATTTTCTCCCTCGTGTCCCTATTCCGTCGGAGGAGGACTCTGAGCTAGGTTGGACTTGATCCTGAGCTTGGACTTGAGTAGGAGTGATGGCCTTCATTGGAGTCAAGAGACAAAGGAGGAGGAAGAGACCAAGGCAGGCGCCTACATGGACGGCGCCCCCTTGGGCGTGGCCAAGCGGGTGGCCTCCCATGGGCAGCGCCCCTTGGTCCTTGGGCTTGGGTTCTTTGGACTCCGTATTGATTTGCGGCCGCCTAATTACCTTTGTGCCCTCCGTATTGCTTTACGGCCGCCTAATTCCCTTTATGCCCTCCGTATTATTTTACGGCCCAACTCCGAATAGTATCTCCTTTGGTCTTTCTCGGTCCGTTCAACTTGGGCTCGGCCCAGTCAAATTTGGACTCGTCACCTATTGCAATCATTATGCAATGGGTTCTGTGGTATTGCTCATTAGCAGATGTATGAGCATTGGGTGATATACTGGACATAAACAATTTTAGGTGTTCAATATACTTTTAATGAATATCACCGCCTCATTAGAAGGTGTATGAGCATTTGATGATGTACATTATATAAATGATCGTGTTCAGTATACTCTTAAGCAAAATCACTTCCTAGTAGGCTAGTACAGGTCCATGTCCCATTTTAAACTTAATACATTAAAAAGCCTGGATTACTATTAGTGAGACTTGTCCAATCAGGTCAGAGCTTGTAAAGAAGAATACCATTTTTCTAATAAGAGTGAAGAAGAAGACCATTTATGTTACTTGACACCAAATTTGTAGGCTTGAAAACTATACATGGTTGAGGAATTGGGAATGAGTTGAGGAATTGAGAATGAGATTAGGAAAAAAAAACATCTGCAAAATATTGTAGATAGTAGATATTACTAGAGAAGATACTACCCGAAGCAAACATATTTTCTAAAGTCATAGCAAAAACAATATTTCCCTTCGCAAGATAGTTTTCATAGCCTGCAACGGAGTTTATTTTTTTAAAATTTATTGTTATTGGGTTTGTTTGTCAATATTACTAAGTTTTTAAAACTAACAATTTAGTGATTCTTGTGAGAATGGTGTTTGAATGACACCATCAGATGCCACTTAATATACAGAGAGGAACCTCAACTCTGACCAAATGCTGAAAAACTCTAAGCATAATGCATTTTTTGATATATTTTGAACGTACATATTATCCCCTAAAAAACTGACCCTAATAGTTCAGCTGGTCAAAATTTTTGCAGCAATTAGTTGCCGAAAAAAAATTTCAATTCTAAGGGCTGTTGTTTTGATTTTTGAGAAAGCACCTTACTGCTGTGAAAATAGAATTATGTTGGCATTGAAGAATGTTGACATTTATGTTGGGAAGTTCTAAAATAATATAAAAAACACACAAGACATTAGTTTTTGACTCTTTGGAATGCCCCAGCTTGCTTTGTGGGATTTGAATGTTCAATTTTCTCATTTCGTCCCTCTACACATTTTAATGAAACCATTATTTGACGGCATATAAGATATTTCAATTGCCTTCCAATAGAATGCTTGGAGTAAGGGAAAAAATTCTATAGAAATGTTGTTCATTTTTCCTAATAAATTATTTATCATATCGTAACCCAGGAAAATAAATGTTTTACATTTGTATTCAATAAAATACATGTCAAATACCTTGTTTTATACATTGACAAAATACTATCATTCTAATATATTTAATATATTCTCCGTACTTTTTTGCTACACAATTATATAGTTAACATCTTTTGAACATAGTGTAGTAAAGACTTGTAAACATAGTGTAGTAAATAAGTCAAACTTTTTCGAGTAAAAATCAAAATCTTAGGTGCAAATACTGAAACTAGTGAGAACATTCTGGGTAACAATTTCATTACCTTAATGAATGATGTTAAAATAATCAACGAACTGTGTTAGTGAAACAGTAAAACGTCAGAAATGTCTATGCCCACAAACTGTCATCTGAACAAAAATTTAATAGTATTTGATATGATTTAATAATTTTTCATCATTAATTTCTAGATTTTTAACTCTACAATCTCCCGCTCTGTAATGTGATATGATTTGCTCTCTCTCTCTCTACATCTCAACTAAACTTGCATAGTCGACAAATGCTTGATGATTTTATCGCGGACAATTTGATTTTGTGCATTGTAAAAATACACCTTTGAAATTTAGGATAGAGTAAATCAAATATATTCAACTTTTGAGAATTATAGAACAAAACATTCGTCTAAGATGTCATTTAGTATTGTCAGGCTATCTAAGACAGTAATTTAATTATGAAAATTATTTGATATGTGGTTTGTATATTGAAGGTGTAAAATGTCGAGGAGATGCGCCACAGTAATGTGTTATTGGGGTGGTAATATTATATACCATGAAGGTTGTTTATCGTACAACGGAAATCCACAACATTGTATAAAGTTAAAACACGGAACAACATATGAAGAATTGTGCACCACGTTGTACACCATAATGCAACTGGACAGTACAACATCACAACTACAACTAATTTGTCGTTTTCCTACATTTTTGGGGGATCGCATGCAACAGTACATGGAATTTGAAATAAAAAATGATAACGGTGTCGCGGCGATGGTAGATGCTATACTTGAGAATCGATCACTGAATAGTATAGACTTGTACATACAGGCAGTGTCAATCCAACAGTTTCCTCAGCAAATGATGAATGAGTATGGCCCGTATATCGAAATGCTTACACAGGAGAGCCTCAATCCGTGTCCCATTTCGTAATCACTTCATAACTCTTACTATGTTGATGGGAGTAGTCAAGCTGCGGACGGCTATATGGCGGACGATACTTTTACAAGTCTGCAGGTTGAGCCTTATGTGCCAGAATTGCATATAGGGCCTAGTACGCAGACGTCGATATATTTGGGAAACTCCACATCTTCTTCCAATGTTGGTATCCAAGGTCATGCTCAATCAAGGACTGAAATCATTCAAAATTTGGTTCAGTCAGACGGTTTTTTGCTGGCAACCAATGGAATGCGTGCGGTTGATCGTGCGGAAGTCACAGACGATGAGGACGAGGAGATTACATTGATGGACGATGTGGAAAATGTTAATTATGAAGCTGTCGAAAGTGGCCCATCAGTCATCCTAGAAGACACTGTTCGTATGCATGAGCCATCGACAGCCTTCTTCACAAATGATGAACTTCCCCAGCTGTCTGCCCCCACCAGTCACACAAGAGTTCCATTATGGGATCCGGATCAGCCAGAGTTATTCATCGGTCTAATCTTTAAGGGTAAACCTGAATTGCAAGATGCAATGAAGATTTATTCAATCAACAATCATGTCCAATTCGAGGTTGTTGAGAGTGAAAAAAAGTTATTGGCTATGCGGTGTAAAAAATATCATTCCGGGTGCAAGTGGAGGCTTCGAGCTATACAAAAGAAAACGCATGGGCTTTTTCAAATTACCAAATATGAAGGCCCACACAGTTGTGTGCATGTGTTAGCCACTATGGACCATGTGCAATTAGATTCTCAATTCGTTGCACGCCGAATAATAGACCTCGTCAAGGCAGATCCAGCTATGAAGGTAGTTTTGATAATAAAACACATTGTCACTGTGTATAAGTACGATATATCATATCGTAAAGCATGGAAATCAAAACAAACAGTGCTAGCAATGATTTTTGGTGATTGGGATGAATCATATGCTATTTTGCCGAAATTTCTTGCTACAATGCAACAGTATAATGAGGGCACAATAGTCAGATGGCAGGTTGCCGACCTTGGAAATGGGACGGCTGTATTTGACAGAGTATTTTGGGCATTTAAACCGTGTATTGACGGTTTTAGACATTGTCGTCCACTGATAAGTATTGATGCCACATTCCTGTATGGGAAGTACAAGGGGAAGTTGTTTATTGCTACGGCCCTTGATGGAAATCATCAGATTTTTCCTCTTGCCTTTGCAATCGTCGATGAGGAAAGCATAGATACATGGGGTTGGTTTCTTTGGAGACTTAGACAAGATGTTCTCGGTGACCGTCCAGGCATATGCCTCATATTTGACCGCCATCAAGGTATAATTCAATCAGTGTCTGCTCATGGTTCTGGATGGTAAGCACCATATGCATACCATCGATATTGTTTACGACATATCCAAAGTAACTTCAACAGTAAGTTTCATAACTCTCATCTTAAACGTCTAGTCTGGGATGCTGGTTCTGCACATCAAATCCGGAAGTATGACAAGATCATAGCGGAAATCCAAGAAATCAACCCATCGGCCGTTCGTTGGCTTGATCAGATACCAAAAGAGCAGTGGGCACTTGCACATGACGGTGGAAGACGTTATGGAGTCATGACAACCAACATTTCTGAGGTGTTAAATTTTGTCTTTAAAAAAGCAAGACATTTACCGATCATGTCATGCGTTGAAACAATATTTTACAAGCTTGTTCAGTATTTCAATGATAGGCGTGGTTCGGCGTCCGATAGCGGGTGCGCTTTCACACCTCACGCTGTGGAGAAGATGACGTATGTTTCAATCAAAAAAGCCGGTCAAAATGTTACCACATTCAGTCGTACCACCGGAGAGGCATATGTTGTCACTAAAAAAGGGAATGCACAGGTACTAAACATTTTAGACCGCACATGTTCATATGGTAAGTGGAACACTTATAAAATGTCATGCTCTCATGCGATGGCGCTTTTTTCAAAGAGGCATTTAGACCCGTGGTAGTACGTGGATGAGATATACACAATTGCTGCCCATGATGCCGTTTGATCGAGTGAATTTCATCCACTACATCATGGTGACTATTGGGATGCGGTTAGTGGTCCAATTATCTGTCCTAATCCGAAGCAACTACGGACGAAGGGTCGTCCCCAATCGACTCGCATCCGAAATGAAATGGACGTACGCCAGGGTCATAGTTCGTGTCACTGCAGATTGTGTGGTCAACCTGGGCACGATCGACGAACATGCCCATCAAAAATTGTATAAGATGTGCAGAATTGAAAATGAATGTGTATGTGTATGTAATGTGCGGCAGTATTAAATGAACACTGGTCATCTAAATAACTATGTTCACATTGTTATGTATTGATGCATAAGTAGTACTTGTGTTTATGTCATTACATTCATCAATGTTTTATTCATTGAGTATTCACAATTTGTACTTGTTGCAGATAATAATTCAACTGCACTATGTCTACATCTCGAGGTCCAATAGTTGGGCACAATCACACAAATCATAGGGTTTGGATTTTGACAGAGCGAAAGGATGATTACAAATCAGAGAAATGTACTGACCCAAAAGAGTATTATGCAGGATTAAGACGAGAATGGGCATTTCGTTATACTAAATCAAACGAATTAAGCACCGAATTAAGAGTACTTGGTATACCGGTGCCACGCCGAAGATCTCTAATGATGCAAAGGAAGAACAGACAAGATTACGAACTAGTAGTTACTCAAGTTCGCAATGAGAATAATTGAATGTTGGTTCGTAGGCGGCGCTATTATATGGTTAAAATTGCAACCGACATGGTCAAAAATGCATATGGATGAGATTTATCTGATGTAGAGCGTAATAATGTGTTAAATAATGAACAATACATATCAGATGGTTATATGTCTAATGAAGAATAATCAGTGTAGTTTTGACACAGAACGCAGTTTCTTTTATTGACATGTATTAAAAATTGTACAATACATATTAATCGAATGTATGAATTGTTATTTTACAAGTGTAATTATTATTTGTTATTACTGTAAAGACAACAATTTACGTGTAATGTCATTTAATTCGTATTAAGGTATGGAGCGTCAGCAGGCGCGTGACTTAGTACACCCGGGCCCAGTTGACCCGGCAGTATTATACTTGCAGCCACGACATCGGTCCACTCAGATATGGGATGGACAGGCACGTAATTTAATGCGTACAATACATATTTAGATACCTTAACCCAACTGTTTGTACATTATAATTAATTTTTGGTAATTCATTAAAGGAATTACCACCATTGAAGTGCTGTCGGGCAGAGGCTACTATGCGTCGTTTACGACGACCAGATCATAGGGTTTTGAGGCGTGTTATGACTGCCGGATTTTATGGGATACACTGTCTTGGGTTTATACAGCTGGACCACCATTTGGTCACTGCACTAGTGGAGCGGTGGAGGGTGGAGACACATACGTTTCATTTGCCCATAGGAGAGGCGACAGTTACACTGCAGGACATGGCACTACTTTCCGGACTACCCATTGATGGTGATGCAGTGACCGGTGTTGACACACAGTGCACAGTGCATGAGTGGCAGGATTACTGTGAGCAGCATCTAGGCATTAGACCACCGGACACAGCATTCACTGGATCTCGACTTAAGATGACCACTCTTGCTACTATATTTGCTGAGCCACTCCGAGATGATGTTGATGCCATCACCATTGATCGATATGCTCGTGCCTACATTATGCTGCTCATCGGTGCATACATTTTTCCGGACAAGTCGCAGAACAAGGTCGAACTTATATACTTACAGCATCTTGAGGACCTAGATGCTTCTGGGAGATTGAGTTGGGGTAGTGCAGCTCTTGCGTGCTTGTACCGTGAGATGTGTCGCGGCACAGCACCAGACGGATCCGACATTGGTGGACCGCTAGTTATTTTACAGGTAATGTTTCATTTAAATATAATTGTAAGGTACGTTCATATGAATGACTACTAAGTTATAGTTATATTTAATGTAATAGTTGTGGGCTTGGGAGCGGCTTACGCATATCCGTCCTGATAGAGTACTACCTCATCAAGCACCAGAGGTAAATAGACCCGATGTGATTCACGTGCCAGAGGGGCATGATGCTGGGGTTGCTGCAAAGGTACCCGCTGATGCGGAGGAGATGCCTGACCAGCATGACCTATTACCTAGGGGTCCGTTGGGGTGCAGGTGTGTAACTATCAATGAATATTAATTTTTTCCACAAATGATCAAAATGATTAATTTAATGAGTTGCAGGTGGAATGTGCATATGACATCGTATGTACACAGCCCCAGACACGTGCTCAGACATTATAGGGATCAACTAGACCAGATGCGCGATGAGCAGGTTTAATTTGTACATCAACGTACACTATGTTAAAAAGTCATATTATTTTTACACTTACATGTTAATTGAGTATTTGTTTTGTTGTAGATGGTTTGGATGCCATATAGTGGTGAGGTCATAGCAGCCTTACCGACGTATTGCACTATTGGGAGCGACTTGTGGATGACACGTGCACCACTTATATGTTTTGCATTAGTAGAGTGGCATCTTCCTGATCGTGTCATACGCCAGTTCGGATTTAGACAGGATATCCCCCAGCCATGCAACACTGGGTCTGCTCTTCATGCTACTGATCAACGCGGTAGAGGTGGTTATGACTGGAGTGTTGTACATCATTCGTCTGTAGATCTGTGGACCCACCGGCGAGAGCATGTTATTGCGGGGGAGGCACCTACAGCAGTGACCGATATGAGTGTTCATGCGTACATGGTGTGGTATAGCCGTATCACTCGACGGTTGATCGGACCTCCAGTACATACTCCACCAATTGGATTCCAGCCGATGAGTAGCATAGTCGACATTTTGGTAAGATAATCGCTAAGTTCATTTGTTATTATAATCAGTATTTACTAATACATAAATTATATCATCCTAATGTATGTGCGTTTTACATTTACAGGGGCATACACTTGTTCAGATTCACCAGATAGCAGATGCTGCCCTTGCGGATGGTACGGACACAGCACATATACAGGCACTACAGACAGCCCGTTCGCTGACATCCACTTGCCTAGAGGCGGTTCGAGAGGACCATCGTCTACATCGTGCGGTCCACACCGACCCGCTGCATATACCACACACTGCACCGCGTACACCGGCGGATTTACCACCCCGGCCTCATGGTATTGTTGTACGATGACAGAGACCTCCACGCTACCGACCAGATATTCGGGTAGATGACAGTGGCGACACAGTACCAGAGACGAGTGTAGCAGAGCGGACATCAGCACCTACTGAGCCTCAGCAGACACCAGGTGTAGTACGTGGAGATACACCATCCACATCGAGTCCCCAGTAGACATCACCACATACTACACCCCGTCCATCACCATTGATCGAGACCTTCATACCTTCTGAGCACCATGCATCGCCTATTTCCCCCATGGCAGGACCAGCCACTTTTACATCAGATGCTTCAGCTATCACATTACCCAGCCTGCTTGCCTCACCTCCCACAGATGTTCAGATATCACAGCCATTGGATGATGTGACGCATGGGCATGGTATAGGACTTGGTACTACACCCCCAGTTGTACATAGGTCACAGCACGGTGCTACGACTCCTCTGGCCCATCTAATATCATTAGTACGAGGTCGAGGTCGAGGTCGAGGGCGAGGTCAAGGCGGCAGATATGGAGGTGTTAGAGGCCGCGGTGGTAGAGTACGGGGTGGTCGAGGCAGAGGTAGCGGCACAGGCAGAGGGGTAGATACTATTCCAGTCGGAGATCCGGTGTCACAGGTGTGCGATGGCGAGCCATCACAGTTACAGGATGGGCGTCCGACACGGCTCAAGAAGAAGCCGTCTTGTGGCACGTAGACTTGTCATGTTTTATCATTTTTAGACATTTATTGTAACATGTATATTAAACACTAGTTAATATGTATTATTGTTGGTTGTGTGGTGGGGTTTTTGTGATTTGGTGGTTGGTTGTTGTTGGTTGTAGTCGTGGTTTGGGTGTTGGTGGTGGTATTTGTGGTTGGGTGTTTGTGGTGGTATTGTGGTTGGGTATTTGTGGTTGGGTGTTGATATCGTAGTGTTTTATGGGATTGTTACAGTTTTGATGTTGTGCATACAGGAAAAAATTATTTTGGTATGACAAAGTTTTAAGGGAAACTCTGCCGAATTTTTTTAAAATTCATTATGTTTAAAGTCAGTATTTACAATACATACTTTAATCAATTATGCTCAACTACAATGAGTAATATAAAATAAGACAACAAACGGTACATTATATTTTAGCACTGCATACTGACAATACAGATAAAGATAAGCTAATGACAATGCATTATGACAATGCATACTGCCAATACAGATAAACTACAACAACACAGTAGTACAAACATATAAGCATGATTATAACAAACGACACACAATAATAAAACACGTTCCGGATAAACCAACATATGCGTAAATGTTTAATCATCACTAAATCTTGATTATGGGAAATTTTCTTCGTCCGACATTTCAACGTCAGAAACACTTCCGTCTTCCATAGACAACTGTAGACACAAACGTGCTTCTTCTACCAAACCTTCTGCAGCACGGTCGCCAGCAATTCGGCGGAGGTTGTAACGAGTTTGTTGTATTGTCATACGGTTGTTTTCAGCACGAATACGCCACAATGCGCCTTCCAACTCTTGTGGTGTTTCAATAGGCATGTTAATGGCAATTTGTCGCGGCCTGCGTATGTTACAAATGCGTAAATCTTCACTCAGAACTTCTCTCTCATTCAAACGATATTGCCATTTCTCCCTCATCCTATTTACTGACCTTTATGCGAAACGTAAACGAGGATTTAAAGGATAGAAAAATTCATCCTCTAACGCCCAATGATATCCCATAATTTCAAACACTGCGCGTGGACTGTAACTCATTTTTGTAGATGATAGGTATGGTAAGAGAAGCAACACACCTAATCAATTTATAGTGATATTCTAGAGGTAATCGTAGTAACTGTTTAGACAACTGTGTCTATAATGTTTTTAAATATGTTGATTTGACTACACCTGCAACACTTCTGATTTGACTCAACATTGCACGCAACACATAACTAGTAGTGATAAGTCGTCCATGGTGATGTAAAACTACACTGTTTATACATAGTTGTCAGTGTTATGTCAATATCATCTTATTAATCACAACAGTGTATGATTGTGTTGTCGCTATCATTGTTCAATCGTCACTTTATCATTGTCATGTCACTATCATTGTTCACTCATCACTGTATCACTGTCTAGTCACTTTCATTGTTCACACGTCACTATATCACAGTCTACTAATTATCATTGTTCCTGTTTACATACAGTAACATAAACTACAGTGAAAACCATACATACAGTATAATGTCAACAACGTCATCAAATGGGCCTTCAAGCCAACCAAACGATGACTCATTCCCAACCTACCATTACCATCATGAAACATTTTCTTCATTCAGTTCACCAGAATCCGGTAATTACACAGATCCCACTGGAGTAACATGGTATGGAAAATTACGTTCCTTTAAGAATGAACCAATCAACCTTCATAACCCTTTCACCGAAGTCGGCCATGTGATGATTGGACCTGCAACCTTTGTTCCACCTCTAGAGTTTTATTATCACCTACCGGGACCAAGTTGGTTGAAATCTTATTTCAAGCGTTGTGAACTTGAAGTATATTGTCGTTGGCATGGATTGCGAGTGCCACAGGCACGTTCAGCTGAAATGTATGTGGAATGGTGCACGGATAACTACCATGATATCATTGCAACACTGGTTCTTGAGAATGATCAGATGGAACGACGGCTAAATCGATTCCACCTTATTACAAAGGCAAAGATTGAACATTCTAACCTTGTACAGCCTATTAATGCAATACTGTCCGATCCATCATTGATTTCTGACAATGAACTTTCTGATTTTGAAGAGTCGAGTGATGATGATTATTGTGCAAAATTTCTCCCAGCTACTCTTTGCTTACATGACACTCCCCTATGTTATTGGAAATATGGTCTTCATTAGAAATATTATGACTACCATTACTGTATTATGTCGTTTAAAATAAAATCTTATTGTCCTATTCCAACAAAAGACTTAAAATCAAATCTCTTTTCCCCTTGTTTAGGGTTTGTTGCTAGGAATTGGGTGGTTAGATTGCAATTCTCTTTTTGGATAATATTAGTTTGAGCAGATAGGGTTTCATAATTTTTATGATTTAAGGTTTTGTTTGAATGGGTAGTATTTATGGAAATTAAATCTGGTGAAACTTAGTTTTATTATTTATTGTTTATGAAATGGGATATCATAATTTATTTTTCCAATATGCTAAATAAAATGGGATTGTAAAACGTTTTGGTTGGGATACGTGTGATATCACTGAGAAAGCGGAATTTATAAAACCGTTTTAACTACGTATGTTTTATTATTTATTATTTATGAAATGGGATATCATAATTTATTTTTCCAATATGCTAAAATAAAATGGGATTGTAAAACGTTTTGGTTGGGATACTATCACTTAGAAAGCGGAATTGATAAAACCGTTTTAACTAAGTATGTTTTATTATTTATTATTTATGCAATGAGATATCATAATTTAATTTTCCAATATGCTAAATAAAATGGGATTGTATAATGTTTTGACCTAATAAGTATGTTAAATTATTTAATAAATTACTGAAAGCGAAATCTGATTGGATATCACATGGAGAAAAAAAACTTAGAAGGCGGAATTGATAAAACCGCTTTCAATAGAAGGCGGTGTTGCCAAATCCGATTTTATTAAAAGCGGAGTTGTCAAATACGCTTTCATTAGAAAGCGGACTTACTGATTCCGCTTTCTAATGAAAGCGAACTTACTGATTCCGCTTTCTATGAAAGCGGATTTGGTATCACCGCTTTTAATAAAAGCGGAATTGACAAAGCCGCCTTCCTTGAATTTCAAAACGACACTGAGGCCCACAGAAAGCGTACTTATCAATTCCGCTTTCCATGAGAAGTCGTAATTGTTGAATCCGCTTTCTCTGAGAAGTCGTATTTAGTAAATCCGCTTTCAATTGAAATCGGAATTGTTGATTCCTCTTTTAAAAACAACCGTAGTTTGGTAAATAAGTTCAAAACGGTTGTACATCGGTAATTAAGTTTTTAAACTGCCCTACTTTGGTAATAGACTCCTAGATCAAATGCAGTAACTATCCTACAGTCCTTCCATGGATGATTATTCTAAGGTTCGATTTGGTAAAATGGTAACTTGTCAAAATTAAAAAATATTTTTTCCTTTTTTTCAATAAATAAGAACAATCCAAATACCTTAGGTCTTGGATTCGTGGTAGTAACATGAACTCAAAAAGTGCATAATCGTCCACAAATCACGTGCACTAAATCAACTAAAACGTCTCTTGAGAGACTCAAATTTGAAACCTTGAGTTATAATTTCTTAAGGCATTCTCATATAGATTACATAAGACTTTACGAAATTGATTAATTACAATACATGATCTAACTTCTTACTTAAGCAGTTAGAAGTTGTTTTTTATTGAAAAATTGACTTGTTTTAATTAACAAATACAAATTCATCACACAAATATAACTATTCATCCAACATCAATGGAGAACGCTCTACGGAGCTTTCGAAGGAGAGTATGTGGGTTTGTTATTGAGTTAAAAGATAAAAATTCTCAAATTGCACCCACAATTACATAAAAAGTTTGCAAAATAGTCTATCTTAATAAAATTGAGTATGAAATTTTTATGTAAAACACTTAATATTAAGTAATATACAAAAAAATGAGCATAGAAATAGGAAAATATAAATATTACACGGGAAAAAACCGTTAGATATTCATATAGCAACAAAATTATTGTTTTAGACCAATTGGTACCTTTATGCTTAATTGAAGATGCAATCTAAGAATTTTAATTTTTTCTGGTGTCAATTCAGAATCTGAATATCTTTTAACGTACTAAGCATTATTTATAAAAATAAAAAATAAAAAATTTGTTGGGTTTTCTATCATTTCTGGCAAGGGTAATGGATGATTACATTTAAGAATACATTTGGATGCTCCTAATACAAATTTGATAGCTGGACGAAGCTTGAAATTGACTAGCAAATTAAAAGCTGAAATCTCAAGTACTTGCTAACTTAAACATCCATGCAACCTTGGTAGCACTTCTTACTTCTCAACTTCTTCACAGATTCATATGGTGCAATGGCGAAAACTGCAGATGCATAGTTTCTTTTCCACTTATACGATCGAAACGAATCAGTATTTGAATATTGAACTTTTTACGTTTGGAGGTGTTTTCGATCAATGTTTCATAAAAATATATTTTTAATTTTTTTCTCTATTTATATTTTATTTTTGAAATATTTTCAAAACATTTTTTGTTTTTGAACTTGTTGAAATTATGAACTAAAATGAAATTTTAATCCTTACATGTAGGCAAGGATTTGATTTTTGTTTACTTTTCTGCTGAAATGAATTAATAATTTAATAATTAATTTTTTTTTTCAAGGTGTTTTGAGTAATATTTTAAAAATAAATTTTAATTTTTTTCTCTATTTAAATTTTAAATTTTTTTTTTTTTTCTACTCAAAAAAACTACCCGAAACTACAGACAGAATCTTTACCTGTAGGTAAGAGATACAAGGACAATGATGGATGTGGAAAGAGCCAGCCAAGGTGTTTGATAAGCAAACCTTGCAGAGGTAATCTTTTCAGTTTCAGACTTGTGCTCCTTCCCCGCGGTGTCAGTAAACTAATGGAGACATAAGTTTGAGCGATAAAAATGAAGAGATGTAAATTTAGACGTTTTGAATTTGAATTTGAATTTTGATAAATTTTAGAGTCAGACAATGAGCGATTTATCCCTCATGAATATCCTAATTTCAGTATGAATGACTTTCGTTTGACCAGATCAGAAAATGGATTAGTTAAGATATAAATAAATTGATCTGAACACCTCTAATCTAACCATAAATTGATCTGGACACCCCTAACCGGTAAACCGAAAAAATAAATAAACTAAGGAGATTAAATCATCAATTTTCCTAAACATTACAAATATATATTATATTGTGCTCACTCTATTATTTATATATTTTAATTATATTTTTGTTAAAAATTGTGAAAAATTAGCCGAGTAACGAAATGTATGATTAATAAATGACTGAAAGCTTGATTGTACAACAAGATACTTTCAATGTCATTGATAATAAGTTTACCATTCTTGAATTATAAAAACTCATCTGGTCAATTGAAAAAATTGTGATTAGCTTCTTATTATTAAAAAGTTGTAATTAGTCGATTTTTTTGTTCTTTTTCTTTGTGTTTTATACACTTTTGAGATATAAATTGTTAAAGTCTGTTTATAACAAAAAAATTTATGCTCGATTTAAAAAAATCATGTTACAACTTTTAGAATTCAAGTTATATTTTTTTGGGGGATTAATTTATAAAAAAATTTTGGCGTACTTAGAATAGATCGTAAAATTTTAAAATATGAAAAAATGGGCCCAAAAAATTATACACACAATCCTAAAAATTTATTAAGCGAATTGCACTTTATATCCTGAAAAATTTATATATTTTTACTTTGTACTCTAAAAAATATAATTTTCCACATTGTACCCTCAATATATTAAAAGTTTTGTAATATGACCCTTCTGTTAGCTTTCATTATTTTTTCCATAAAAAACCACGTAATTGACACTAGTGAAAAAAATAACAGAATTTAACAGAATAGTCACATTGCAATACTTTTGATATAATTAAAGTATAATATAAAAATTTTAATTTTTAAGAGTATAAAATAAAAATTCTTAGATGTTTCAGAGCGTAAAATACAATTCTCCCAATCTTATATAAACAGCACAGTACCAAACTTTTTTTTTTTTAATTTGTTTTTTGATACCGTAGATAGTCGCTATTTTTTTATACCAACTCTTATCGTCTTGGCACGCAACTCAAAGGTTCTTTGAGGGTTGATGAAATCGATATGTATCTTTGAGGTTGAATTGCATGTTGTTGTGTTTTATTCTTATGGTTGAATCTATTATAATCTATGTAAAGGCAAAAATATGATTACCTCTTGACAAAAGTAAATGTTTGATATTTGAGGTATTAAGTTTTTCTGAACGTGATCTCTCGGCCTCTTTTCTGCAAAACGAACAAACTTTCTAAGATCGAAGTGCTTCGATCTAAGGCACTCCGATGCTTAAGTTAGTATTGGTTTCAATTGAAATGCTAATAGACAGGGAGCGTTCAGCGTACCTTTCTCTGTGTCTCCTTGCTCCTTTTATAGATCCCTGTTCAGTTAGGGTTTCCATAGTTTTCGACTTAAGGTGGTACACCTTCCTCCAATTATGCGGCTCTAGTTGGGAAGTTGCTGATATCTCTCTAGCAATTCCTTCTACAGAGCCTATAATCTCGTCAATTTGTTTAGCCAGAATGCCTGAGTTTCAGGCATTTCCTTAGCTCTACAGTTACCGTTTTGGGACAGCTCGGTCATGACGAGGACCGAGCTTACCCTATTCATTACCGAGCTCACCTGTTCATTCCCGAGCTCACTGATTAGTTCGGTTGAAATTGCTGAATCTATATATATATAAATATTTCTCAATCACGTGCTGAACCTGTCTTGCTCACGTGATTCATTAAATGTCAGTGCACGTGTCATATTGGGGGACACCCTCTTCATTTGCCCCCAGAAAACGTCTGACAGACGTCTTTCGTCTGTCAGCTTTTTTATGTCTTTAGTCTCATCATTGCTCGCACCTTTTTTGGGGACATCCCCCTTTGCTTTTGGCGGTGAATCTAGTCATTTAAATGCTAACCTTTGGAATTCCCTCCCTTTATAAACGACTTCTCTTCAACCTCTCTTCACTTTGCCTTCTGAGTTTCCAACTTCTCTATTTCTCTCTGTAACTTCTGCACTTCATCTTCTCCAATGGCTCCTATCACATCCCCAGAAATTCCTGCCTTCAAAACAAATTATAACATTCTAGACGACGTTGAAGAGTCGCCGGAAAAGATGAACCCCTGATAGGCACTCGAGAGAGTATTCCCATCCATACTCGAGTGATCACTGAGGGTGGAGTTCGTTTCCCCCTGGACCCTCTTCTTCTTTGGGTGCTCTCTGCAATGAAGCTCTACCCTATCCAATGCTGTACCAACTTCTTCAGGATAGTGATGGGGGTAGCTGCTCTGAACAAGCTCCTGGGCTTGAGCCTTGGTTTGTGGGAGATCCTATATTGCTACATCATCAAGCCTGCTGGAGACAACTTCTACCTGACGGTGAGGAAAAAGGACCGCTACCTGGTTACCCATCTCCCAGATTCTAACAAAGGCTATGAGAATGATGTGGTCTTTGTTTCTGGGAATTGGGAATACGTTGTTGGGGTTACTCCAACCTATCGCTGCCCTTATGAAGAGGGCACACCAAGTGATTGTCTTTTTTACTCTCTTGTAGTCTTTCATATTCTTTTCTAATTCTTTGTTTCTGATATGATATCTTTCTTGTTTGAAGGCGAGACTGTGAAGGGAAGAATCCCAGAATCAACTGTAAAGATGGAAGAGCTTAAAAAAGCTTGGGACTTCAACGAGTCCTTGTTTTGCCGAGCTGCACATACTTTGCTCGGGTACACACCGACCTATACATCCTTCATAGCCGTGCCGAACCGACCAGATGCTACACTCGCCTCAGATCGGGAAGCAATCCAGACTGCTCGGGAACAGACTCCCCGAGCTAAGAAGAAGTCTTCCCTTGCAGCCTCTGGACGTAGAACGGTGAAGAATTTTTTGGATTTTTTATCAACTGTTGAGCCGACCCCCATCCACCGAACTGATTCCAACTTCTGTGCCTCCAATTCCTGTTGTTGAGGAGCCCATTGTCGAGGTTCCTGCCGAGACTGTTCTTCCAAATGATGCAAATCTGCCGATCAGTGAACCAGCAAATACGGTTTAGACTATTGAGACTCTAATTCCCGTCGAGTTAGATCCTCCAGATTCAGTTCATTCTCCGATTCCTCAAGATGATTCAATTTTTGAACTTGCCGAAGACCCTGCCCCAAAGAGGCGAAAGATTGCTGAGTCCAAGGTGAGCCTCTCACCCAAACCCGTCAATCCTCCTTTCCGACCAATCCTTCAAGCAAAAAGGAGAGAGATCACTGCAAAGGATTCTGCAATAGAGGATTTTAACGTTGCAGTGGGAATTGCTCGGGGAGTGATCTTGCCACGAGACCTGGCAATGAACGAGGCTCTTACTGACGATGAAGTTTCTCGTCAAGCCATTTAACACATGGTTCTGGTAAGGCTTTTCATTTGCTCCTTTAGGCATTCCTTCCTTAAGACTAAAATTTTTTCTAAGTCTTCTCCCTCTTTCCAATTTTCAAGGGTCTGCAAAAAGTTCATGAGGTCGGGGCTAGGATAGCCAGGAAAGATAAGGCCATGAAGGATGCCATCCACGCCCGAGCTTCGGCCTTGGCCAAAAAAGAATCCATGGATGAAGAGTTTACCAAGATCTGCGAAGAGGCTAAGGTTCTACGGGCTCAAAATCAAAGTCTGATTGAAGAGAACCAAAAGCTTGAAACAGAGATTGGAAAGCTGAAGGATTCTGAGCATGAGGCGAATGTAGAGCTCTCCCAATCCCAACTTGATTACTCAAGTCTTCTGGAGGAACTTGATCAGTACAAAGCCGAGGCAAAGGAAAGGGAGGACGCTGCATATGATGAAGGTGTTGAAAAGGCAGAAAATGACCTGGCCTTGCAGATCCCTCAACTTAAAGATGCGTACTTCGGCAAAGGCTGGCATGCTGCCCTAGTTGCTGCAAGGGTTCCATCTTCTTCCGAGTTCTTTTCTAGGCATGCCCTTCCAAGTTCTTCCCAGCCTCCTTAAAACACTTAAAAAGTTTTTTGCGATTTTTGATGTAATGGCCATTTTGCTGTAATCTTTTGAAGTTTGAATGAAAGTAACTCTTCGTTTTCAGTGATTTTTGCTTGTCACTTATTCACAGAGCTCGGTCTCTCATTAGAGACCTTTTAAATACTTAGAAAAAATTCAAGCTCTAGAAGTAATGGCCTCAGCTCGGCCCTTCTTCAAGGAGCTCGATTTTTAAGCAAAAATTTAAAATACTTAAAAATTGATTACTCTTGAAGTTATGGCCTTAGCTCGGCCCTTCTTCAAAGAGTTTGGTACCTCAACAGATACCTTTTAAAATACTTAGAAATGATTTACTCTAGAAGTTATGGCCTTAGCTCGGCCTTTCTTCAAAGAGCTCGGTATCTCAACAGATACCTTTTAAAATACTTAGAAAATTTACTTTTGAAGTTATGGTTTTAGCTCGGCCCTTCTTCAAAGAGCTCGGTATCTCGATAGAGTTATTCTCAGATCCCCTTGGGCGTCTCTGAGATAGTTTCTACCTCGCACCGACCCGCCAATCTTATTGGACTCCAATCCATCCCAAATTAGCTTACATCGTCATGCCTGGTTGTGGGCCTGGATCAGATCGGGTGGCTGCGCATGATTTAAGTTGGTACTTCTATCAGGATTTTTTTCCTCCCTGCCTTAATAGTAGGACGTATATAACAAGAAAAATAGAACGAGAACAGGGAGACGACTCCTCAAAAGATGTTTATTGATAACTCCAATTCGTCAGTACATTTGTTGATTCTTAAGGGGCACCCTTAAGTTTTTGAAGACATGTTGGAGTTCTATTTAAAAAGGCACTTTTTAGAAATAGAACTTTCTTAAATTCGCCGAGTTCCAAGGGTGTAATACTGCTTTATGGTTCAAGGGGGTTAACTTTCTTGTTATAAACTCGGGACATTTGATGCCGATAAGAGGCCATCCTTATAGCTGCTTGTTCTCTTTTCTCTTCTGTTAGATCAAGATCTCGGATGATAATGGCATCGTTACTGTTGCTTTCAACCAGATCGGTTCTCAGGGTCGGTAAGCCAATCTCTAAGGGGATTACTGCTTCCATCCCATAAGCTAGGGCGAAGGGGGTTTTTCTAGTTGAACGTCGAGGGGTGGTTCGGTACGTCCACAGAACATTCGGCAGTTCCTCAACCCATCTCCCTTTAGCATCCTCCAACCTTTTCTTGATTCCATCCAAGATTGTTTTGTTGGAGATTTCTACTTGACCATTGCTCTGAGGATAGGCTGGGGTGGAATAATGGTTCCGAATTCCATATTGCTGACAGAAAGCTTTAAAAAGACCACTATCGAACTGTGTACCGTTATCCGAAACAAGTGTGTGGAATTTCGAATCTGGTGATGATGTTTCTCCAAACGAACTTACTTGTATCATTATCTTTGATGTTGGCTAGGGGCTCGGCTTCCACCCACTTTGTGAAATAATCCGTTGCAACCAGAAAGTACTTCTTATTATCAGGGGCCCGAGGTAGAGGTCCTACTATGTCCAACCCCCATTGCGCAAGTGGCCACGGGCTCGCCAATGGAAGTAGTTCCTAGGCTGGTTTTCTCAGAATTGGTGAGAATTTCTGACACTTCTCACATCGCCTAACAAACTGTTAAGCATCGTTCTGTATATATGGCCACCAAAAACCCTGGGAAATGGTTCGGTGTGCCAGAGATCTTCCACTTGTATGAGCTCCGCAACTTCCTTCGTGAATTTCTGATAGAAAGTCGGGAACTGTTTTCAGGTGTACACACTTCAAATACGGGCCTCCAAATGAGCGCCGGTAAAGCTCGTCTCTCGGAGGTAGCCAGAATCTGGACGCTTTCAGTCGTAGCTTATGAGCCTCCTTCTTGTCCTCGGGTAGGTCACAATTCTTCAAGAAACCGATTATTGGATCCTTCCAACTCGGTTCGGTTTCATTACGTAACACTTCATCAAAACTGGTCGGCAAAATACTAGGCTCGGACTAGAACTCAACGGTTAGAGCTCTTTCAGTTTCTTGGTCAAGTGCCGAGGCCAGTGAGGCTAAAGCATCAGCATGCGAATTCTTTGCTCTTTCAACTTGCTGGATTGAGTATTCTGGGATTTTTCTTAATTCTTTTTCTACAACGGCATGATACGCCATCATCCTTTCATCTTTTGCCGCATACTCCCCTATTATCTGATTCACTACCAGTTGTGAATCAGATAATATCTGGAGTTTTATTGCCTCCAGTTCGGCTGCTAGCCTTACTCCAGCTATCAAAGCTTCATATTCAGCTTCATTGTTTGAGGCCTGGAAGCCGAGCCTGATGGCTTTCTCCAAAAGACAACCATCGGGACTCACTAGAGTGAGGCCAATGCCGGCACCTTTCTGATTTTAAGACCCATCAACAGATAGGGTCCAGCCTCCGCGAGCCCTGTTTGTTGATCGTCATCAGTTTGTCATTTTTGCTCCGAGCTATTTTTAGATTGAAATTCTGTAATGAAGTCTGCCACTACTTGGCCTTTGATCGCCTTCCTCGATTCGAACACAACGTCGAACTCCCCAAGCTCGACTGCCCATTTAGCAACGCGTCTAGATAGGTCGGCTTTGTGAAAGAACGACTTCAACGGTTGGTCGGTAAGCACTATGATTTGGTGGGCCTGGAAGTAATGTCTGAGTTTCCTAACTGAGCTAATCAGTGCGAGCGCGAGTTTCTCCAACGGAGTATACCTCGACTCTGCATCTAAGAGCATCTTGCTCACGTAATAAACTGGTTTCAGCTTTTCACAAAATATTCCTCATCAACGCTTCACTCACTGCTTGCTCTGATACAGCTAGGTAGAGGAAAAGTGTTTCCTCGGGCAATGGGGTTGAGAGGATTGGTGGGGAGGCTAAGTATGTCTTAAGATTTACGAACGCTTCCTCGCATTCCTGATTCCAGAGTGCCCCCTTCTTTCCTTTGATTGATTGGAAGAAAGGTCTGCATTTATCAGATGTTCGGGATATGAACCTCCCGAGCGCCTCTGCCATTCCAGTTAGCTTCTGCACCTCCTTTATAGACCAGGGTGATTGTAGTTCTGCAATGGCCTTCACCTGATCGGGGTTCACCTCTATACCTCGGTGGGTAACCAAGAAGCCAAGGAATTTCCCCGATCCAACCCCAAATGCGCACTTTGAAGCGTTTAATTTCATCTTGTATTCCCGTAGAACATTGAATGTGCTTTTCAAGTCGGAACAGTGACTAGTGGCCCGCCGACTCTTAACCACCATGTCGTCGATATAGACCTCTATAGTACTGTCTATTATGTGTGAGAACATCTTGGTTACCAACCTTTGATACGTCGCTCCTGCATTCTTCAACCCGAAGGGAATTACCTTGTAACAATACGTCCCTTCTGATGAGCACATAATATTGCATATTTGAAGGGCTCATTACATGCATTTTAACTCAACTTTTGCATTTAAGTGCTTAGAAGTTAGCCGTTTTGAACTATAATGTTGATATTTTGATGTTGCAACCTTTTATAGCTTAAGTGATTGATTTTAGGACATTGCAACCTTGATGGATGTGTGGTGAAGGCATGGACACAATACATGAAGAATTGGAGGCTTAAAAGTGAAGAAATCAAGAAGGCATTGGTGCTTGGGAACAAGGGCACCAGCTGCAGCAACAATTGGAAGCACTGCCTCTGAATTCCTCCATTTTGACCATGATCTACTCAGAATTTGGAAAAGTTAAAAACATGAAAGTTGTAGATATGTGTGTCTTCTGTTTGGTGTCAAAATTTCAGCCCAATCCAACGGTTAGATCAAGAGTTATGACGATTCTACCGAAGGTGGTCCAGTGCAGAAAAACAGTACCGGTACCTAGTACCGGTACTCCGGACCTTCTGGTCGCGAAAACAGCCTGTAACTCAACTTTGAGGCTTGGGGGTCCCACCTACACTTCTCCCACGCCTATCCCAACATTTCCTTACACATTTGCAGGTCTCTCACACATTTTGGAAGACTTTTGAGGCTTGGCATTCAAGGAGGAAGAGAGAGAAATGGGCTGCCATGTGGGTTGCAGGCTAGCCTGTCCAAGGCTTCAACTCAGCCCCTCTTTGGTGTAAGACCTGCACACACCTAGGGGGGACCCTCCATGGACGAAATTGAAGGCTCTCACTCTCCATTATACATTCAACATTCAACACACAAAAAGAGGGGGTTGGCTACCTAAGCTTAGGAGTAGAGATAGAGAGCTCCAAGGAGGAAGAAGATGAATAGTGTAATGTAATTTCGTTTTTGCACTTCTTCCATCCTTTTCCATGTAATCTATTGTAAGACTTGTTTAAAGTTTTGTTTATTGTCTTTAATCTCATTTATTTCAAGAACTTTGCAAGTTTCAATACACCATTTTACATTTCACCATTGTTGCTCAAGTTCTTCATTTTCAAGCTTAAAATGGGTATTGAATATTTTTCTCCTTAGTTTACGATTTCTTGCTTTAAGATAAGTTTCATGCTTCATGCTTCATGTCTTCATTATATCCATTTACATTATTATGCTTGTCTTTCATTTTACCATGAGTAGTTAGATTTAAGTTGGTAAATCCAAAGGAAAATTTCTCTTGGGGATTCCATTTCAACTCATTCTCCTCCCTCCCTTAAGAGTCCAATGGTTCGGTTTGACGGGGTTGAGAGTGGATGAATTGGTGCCTTTGATATTCCGTAGACTTGTCACGGTTTATTCTTAGATCATCACCAACCTCATCCCTTGCTTCCCCCGAATCAATTGTTCATTCATGCTCTATCGGAGTTAAGGAGGGATTGGAGTTGAAATGGTAGTCCTATTGGAGTGACTTCCTTTGGATTAGCCAACATTGTTTTCTTGCATTTTCCATACATAAACACAAATACAAGATTTTACACTTTCTTTTCTCTTTTGCAAAATCACCTTCCATAGAATTCCCTTTCCTTCCTTGAGGAGACGACCTTGGAATACTTTCCAAGTAAAACACACGACAACGAAAGACTCCTTGCGATTGGGGAGCACTTTTGTTCACCACACACGCATTCCATTACATCTATTTTGTTGTTGTTTCCTATCTTATTGCATCATCCGGAGGGAGAGTGACACTCCCCCATCACTATAAGCCACATACACACATTGAGGGTGAGGGTGATGTTTAGAGGTTAGGAAACAACGACGTAATTTTCAATCAATCATTTTGGCGCCGTTGCCGGGGAAGGTTAAGCGTCGAGTTCGGAGGTGATTTTGGGCGGCATGGTAAGTCTCGTGATTTTCATCACGGGCCAAGGTATGTCGTTTCTTTTGTAAATATTTTGTTTTAGTTTGTGTTTTTATTATGTCTTATAATTTCTATGAAAATGTATCAAATGCCCCATATTATGAAAATGTGTGTGAGATTTGTGATGACTATGGGCACATTACTAGTGAGTGCCCAAGAATGGCCTCTTATTTTGAAAACGTTTGCGAAATTTGTGGTGAGTATGGACACCTCACTAATGAATGCCCAAGAAATTATCCGGTTCAAGACTTTGCATGCGAAGGTTCAAATTCATTTTTGGCCTCCGAAAATTTTTACCCCAACCATTATGATACACCGAGTTATTCGAGTTATGGTTGGGAGAATGAACCTTGCAATTTTTCATCCAATCTCACACCACCAAATGAATTTTTTCAGTATCCAACATACGAGAACTCAACCGAAGAAGAATTGGAAAATATTTTGTGCGATTTTATGCAATACCAAATGGAATTCAATGCCCAAATAACCCAACAACTTGATACATTGACTAATGCTATAATTGCTATGGATGAAGAACAACATTTGGAGCATAGTCAATGTATTGAGGTTGATCATCCCAATGGAAGGCATACTGATGTTGAATCTCCCACCACTCTAGATTGTGAAACATTTAATGAAGTTATTATCTCACATGAGGCTAATGAGCCCAAGGTCATTTTGCCATCTTTGAGTGGTGTTGAGATTCACATTTCTCAACTTGGGGAGGGCATTGAAATGGAGTCAAGTGTTATTAATGAGAAATTGCATATTCCATTTGTTGCATTGCATAAACTCGCATACATCATGGTTCAGTTGAGATTTTTGAATTATTATCCCTTGTATGGTTGGATAGATTGGATAGAAAGGGCATTTATACAACAAAAAAATTTTAAAATCAAAAAAATCCATGGGCGTAAGGTCATATCCGAATTGAAGCCGGATTGACATGAGCCCTTGTTGTTTTGTTTCCATGTACATAGTAGTTAGATCTCTTTTATTGTCATATTTTTATTTTTCATGTCGCTGTAGTATAATGGTGAGTATCATTGTAGTTTAGATTTTAACATGAAGCATGTTTCAGCGGGAGTAGTTTGGCAGACAAAGCAGAACAGTACCGGTACTCGGTACCGGTACCAAATGGTACCGGTACCCAGTACCGGTACTAAAAGTCTACTGGAATCGCAGTACCGGTACTCGGTACCGGTACCATATGGTACCGGTACCCAGTACCGGTACTGTTTTCCTGACATGCCCAATCTCTGCAATGCTGCTCCACCTGCTTTTAGGGCCCCACCAACATTTCTCCCACATGTTCTAGTCTAAGTTGGGGGGTATAAATAAGCTTTGTGTGTTTCATTTTCTCTTTTATGTTTTATAAAAAGAAAGAAAAAAAAAAGAAAAAAGAAAAAATGGGGTATCTCATTTCCCATTTTACTTTCATTGTTTTCATTGCATGATTCCTTGTGCATTGAGGACAATGCATAGTTTAAGTTGGGGGGTGAGGTGCACCATTCACATGTTCCACCACTTTGTGTATAGAATAAGTTGGAAATGTGAAAATTTTGAAAAATTTTGGACAATTTTTGTGAAAAATAGTCAATATTGAACTATATTCCTCTATCCTAATTGTTATGGGATTTGTGAATTGCTTGATCTTCATTTTGAACTTTGAATACATGAGCACATTATAGAAGTTTATCCTATGCTTGAGTATCACATATGTGTTTTCTTTCAAACTCAACCATTGTGCACCTTGAATGTGTAATTTGGACAATTTACGGATTGAGTTCACATTTGAGTGCTTGACATGAATAGTGGAGATGAGTAAGTACCCGTGTGAGCTTTAGTGCCAATTCTTGTTTGGAGGGAACTTACATTTACTCAAGGAACAATTCTTCAAATTCCACATTTGTTCAATAATCTCATTATGCTTGTTTTGGTTAGGTGTATTTGGGTAGTTGATTGACTTTGTCTTGATTGTACAATGCTCCCATATGCTTATCTAGAGATGATCTTAGGCCATTTTTTGAATGCTTTGAGCCTAAGCCTTTTTCTTGTGAAATTTATCCCTAGTGCCATGATTGAGCCTTAATTGAATTCATTTCTATGCCACACATGTAACCAAGCCAATGAAAAGAATAAATATCTACCTTACCTTGGTTGTTCCTAGTGCTAAGTATGGGTGATGATAAAAGAAAAGGAATGATGGTGTGGAAAATCAAACAAAAGGGATGAAGGATGTTGAAACTCAAAAGAGTTCAATGGAAAAAGAATGAAAATCCAAGAAAAGGAGAGAAAGGGAGTGAAAAAGGAGAAAAAGAATGATAAAAGAAAAGGAATGATGGTGTGGAAAATCAAACAAAAGGGATGAAGGATGTTGAAACTCAAAAGAGTTCAATGGAAAAAGAATGAAAATCCAAGAAAAGGAGAGAAAGGGAGTGAAAAAGGAGAAAAAGAAAAGGGAAAAATGTAAAGGAAAAGAAAGAAAAGAAACAAAGGGTGTGGTGATGGTGTGAAAATCAAAATCCCATAAAAGGGAAGTGTTTTTCTAAGATTAAGGTCATTCACCCGGAACAACCCTCTTTGTTATCCTATATCATTCGTTTCCCTTACCACAACATCACCCCAAGGCCTCATTACAACCCATGAAAGTCCTAAAAGATCTAGAGAAGCATGGGGGATGTATACTTTTAAAGAAAAAAGAGAAGTTAATTTTGCTATCTAATGCCCTAGCATTCCTTTCATGAGATTATGCCAAGGTTGTTTCATTTGTATACATGTGCTTCATTTTTGGATTATATGTGAGCATTTTGGTTTGTGAATAAGTTTCTATCTCACATATACACATGGAGTGCATGCTAGGATAATCATTGAGTTATTCATTATTGAGAGAAAACCTTGGTGAGTTTTTGCATCAAAGCTTAATTTGGATAGCCATGTGAATGTGAATTCCATTGTGTAAATGCTTAAATTACATGTCCATTTCACACACACACGAGTTTTGAAAGGAAATGTATAGGTGAATACTCTAGAATAGCATTTAAAGCTATAATGTGTTGCATGTGTTTTTAGTTAGGATGTTTTGAACATAGCTTTTTATTGAAATCCCATCGCGAGTTAAGATAGGGGAATATACTTTAAATATTGGATATTAGCAAGAAGTTTGTAGGTACCTTCACTGGAAACCTTCACGAGACAAAACTCGTCCACTAGGGATCACCTAGGGGTTTAAAGGCTTGTTGCATGTGCTAAATGCAATTGCGGAATTAGTAAAGGTTTATTTTTGTTTGCTTGCTTTTACATTTTGTTTGCTAGGGACTAGCAAAGCTTAAGTGGGGGGGTGTGATGAGCACATAATATTGCATATTTGAAGGGCTCATTACATGCATTTTAACTCAACTTTTGCATTTAAGTGCTTAGAAGTTAGCCGTTTTGAACTATAATGTTGATATTTTGATGTTGCAACCTTTTATAGCTTAAGTGATTGATTTTAGGACATTGCAACCTTGATGGATGTGTGGTGAAGGCATGGACACAATACATGAAGAATTGGAGGCTTAAAAGTGAAGAAATCAAGAAGGCATTGGTGCTTGGGAACAAGGGCACCAGCTGCAGCAACAATTGGAAGCACTGCCTCTGAATTCCTCCATTTTGACCATGATCTACTCAGAATTTGGAAAAGTTAAAAACATGAAAGTTGTAGATATGTGTGTCTTCTGTTTGGTGTCAAAATTTCAGCCCAATCCAACGGTTAGATCAAGAGTTATGACGATTCTACCGAAGGTGGTCCAGTGCAGAAAAACAGTACCGGTACCTAGTACCGGTACTCCGGACCTTCTGGTCGCGAAAACAGCCTGTAACTCAACTTTGAGGCTTGGGGGTCCCACCTACACTTCTCCCACGCCTATCCCAACATTTCCTTACACATTTGCAGGTCTCTCACACATTTTGGAAGACTTTTGAGGCTTGGCATTCAAGGAGGAAGAGAGAGAAATGGGCTGCCATGTGGGTTGCAGGCTAGCCTGTCCAAGGCTTCAACTCAGCCCCTCTTTGGTGTAAGACCTGCACACACCTAGGGGGGACCCTCCATGGACGAAATTGAAGGCTCTCACTCTCCATTATACATTCAACATTCAACACACAAAAAGAGGGGGTTGGCTACCTAAGCTTAGGAGTAGAGATAGAGAGCTCCAAGGAGGAAGAAGATGAATAGTGTAATGTAATTTCGTTTTTGCACTTCTTCCATCCTTTTCCATGTAATCTATTGTAAGACTTGTTTAAAGTTTTGTTTATTGTCTTTAATCTCATTTATTTCAAGAACTTTGCAAGTTTCAATACACCATTTTACATTTCACCATTGTTGCTCAAGTTCTTCATTTTCAAGCTTAAAATGGGTATTGAATATTTTTCTCCTTAGTTTACGATTTCTTGCTTTAAGATAAGTTTCATGCTTCATGCTTCATGTCTTCATTATATCCATTTACATTATTATGCTTGTCTTTCATTTTACCATGAGTAGTTAGATTTAAGTTGGTAAATCCAAAGGAAAATTTCTCTTGGGGATTCCATTTCAACTCATTCTCCTCCCTCCCTTAAGAGTCCAATGGTTCGGTTTGACGGGGTTGAGAGTGGATGAATTGGTGCCTTTGATATTCCGTAGACTTGTCACGGTTTATTCTTAGATCATCACCAACCTCATCCCTTGCTTCCCCCGAATCAATTGTTCATTCATGCTCTATCGGAGTTAAGGAGGGATTGGAGTTGAAATGGTAGTCCTATTGGAGTGACTTCCTTTGGATTAGCCAACATTGTTTTCTTGCATTTTCCATACATAAACACAAATACAAGATTTTACACTTTCTTTTCTCTTTTGCAAAATCACCTTCCATAGAATTCCCTTTCCTTCCTTGAGGAGACGACCTTGGAATACTTTCCAAGTAAAACACACGACAACGAAAGACTCCTTGCGATTGGGGAGCACTTTTGTTCACCACACACGCATTCCATTACATCTATTTTGTTGTTGTTTCCTATCTTATTGCATCATCCGGAGGGAGAGTGACACTCCCCCATCACTATAAGCCACATACACACATTGAGGGTGAGGGTGATGTTTAGAGGTTAGGAAACAACGACGTAATTTTCAATCAATCATTTTGAAAGGTTGCTCCTGCATTCTTCAACCCGAAGGGAATTACCTTGTAACAATACGTCCCTTCAAGTGTTATAAAGGCAATTTTTTCTTGATCTTCCTCAGCAAGCGGGATCTGGTGGTATCCTCGGTAGGCATCCAAAAAGCTCATCTACTCATGCCCAGCAGTTGCATCAACCAATTGATCTATCTTAGGCAGGGGGAAGCTGTCTTTTGGACAGACTTTGTTGAGGTCGGTGAAATCCACACAGACTCTCCATTTCCCGTTCTTCTTCTTTACCACCACGGTGTTTGACAGCCAGGTCGGATATTGTACTTCCCTAATTGTCTGGGACTCAAGCAATCGTGTTACTTCCTCTTTTACTGCATCCTGATGTTGAGGAGCTGACCTCCTAAGCTTTTGCTTGACTGGCTTAAAGCTAGGGTCAACATTCAGATGGTGGCATGCTACTTCGGTCGGTACGCCGGGCATATCGCTCGTGCTCCATGCGAAAATATCGGCATATTCACACAGTAAGGTAACGAGCTCTTTTTGCTGCTCGGTACTAAGAGCAATTCCCAACAAAAAGTACTTCTCTGGATCTCCATCCTTGTCTAAAGGTACTTTAGTCAAATCTTCGATTGTTCGGTCTGTCACTTCCTTTTCTGTGCCTATAGGTACTTTAGGGATTTTCATGACAGCTTGTTCGGCAGATTCAATTAAGCTGTCAAGTGTTGATTGTTATTTCGCCTCCTCGGCTATTGAACTTCTCTCTCGAACCTCTATTCCATCTCTAGCTTTGACCGAGGCCAGTAAACAGGTTCTGGAACTAACCTGGTCTCCTCGAATGTTTACTATTCCTTCAGACAAAGGGAACCTCAGCATCTGGTGGTACGTTGATGGTACCGCCTTCATGTCATGTAACCAGGACCGGCCCATTATCGCATTATAAGTCGAAACCGTATCCACTACCAGGAATTCGGTCATGATGCAAACTGGTCCAGTCTTTACAAGCAGTGTGATCTTTCCCCTAGGAAGAACTGTTTTTCCATTAAAGCCAATCAGTGGAGTATTTGAGGGTTTCAGACTCTCATGTTTGAGGCCGAGCTTTTGGAAGAGATCCATGTACATGATTTCGGAGGAACTCCCTGGATCAATTAGCACTCTTTCACGTCGTAGTTGGCAATCCTAAGTGTTATTACCAACGCATCATTATGCGGTTGATGAATCCCGATCAGATCCTGCTCAGAGAAGCAAATTATCTCCGCTGAGTCTTCAAACTTCATTCTTTTAGACCTTACTTCTGGGGTCAACCGCAATTCAAACACTTCTCTTTCCTTTGTGGCTTTCTGGATGTAGGCCCTAGCTACATTGTTAGTGGCCATTTGCGGGTTTGTGGCGGTGTGGATTACGTCTATCACTCCTGCTGTCGTGGCCTGGTCTCCTTTTGGCTCGGCTCTTTCTCTGTCAGCTTTTGTTCCATCCTCGACGAACTCATAGAGATGTCCAGCCTGGACCAGCTCTTCCAAATGTTGCTTCAAAGACCGGCAATTTTCAGTCATATGCCCCACATCCCAATGATAGGAGCATTTGAAATTTGGATTTCTTTTCGAGGGATCCCCTGTTAGCTTATTGGGACATTTGAAGAATGACATCACATTGATCTGATTCAATATCTTGTATATTGGTTCTTTGAACAGCGTGTTTACCCCAAGAAAAGGGGACTTCTGGGGATAACCTTCCTTATCATTCTTACTTCCGCCCTCTCTGCTCGGCTCGGTGTGCTTGTCACGACCGAACTATCTTCTACCTTGATGCTCTCTAACCACATCTCTAGATAAGTCATCGTCGACTTTGGCATACGTCTCGATCCTTGCCATCAATTCTTCCAGGTCGGAGGCTGGACTCCTGGTGAGTGATTGGTATAGAGGGTTCTCCTTTGACAACCCGATTTTGAAGGATGCTACTGCAATTTCAGGATTACATCCTTCTACTTCATTCATCATTTCCCAATAGCGATGAGCATACTCTCGTAGTGTTTCATTGTTCTTCTTTTTTAATGTCAGCAGAGCCCCAACATCCTTTGGCTGCTTACTGCTCGTAATGAACCGAGCCGTGAACTGCTCGGCCAGTTGTGACCATCCATCTACCGATCCCTTCGGCAAACTGTCGAACCATTTCATGGCCGACTCCCCAAGACTACTGGGGAAGATGGTGCAGAGCAGGGGTTCATTCCTTCGGTGAATGGTCATCAACTGTCTGTAATGTCTGATGTGTGAGGCTGGGTCGGTCTTTCCGTCGTACAGTTTGAAATTCAGGACGGTGAACTTGCTCGGGACTCGTCCCTTTTCAATCCATGAAGTGAAAGGTGACGACTCCGAGCCGTCCCCGTATTCCCCAGTCGCTCTCCTGGCTAGGTCCCTAGCCGACCTCTGTTCCGGCCTTTTCAAGCGGTTGTTGAGTTCCTCGGTGATGAACTGCTTCCATGTATCCTCATCCTGGATCCTAGGTTTTTTCTATTGGTGCTTGTTTTCATCGACACTTTTGATTCTGTCGTGTTTCCTCTCGGGACTTTCTCGCCGATTTCCCCTCACATGCTTCTCCTTCCTAGTCATCTCTTTTAGCTTGACTTTCAACTCCTCGTTTTCTTTTATCAGGCCTTTCTCCCTGGCATATGATTTCTTGAACAAGTTGTCATGAGCATCAAGACGGTCCTGCAGGGATTGGACCAACTTTGCCAGGGAATGGTTCTCCCCCTCGACACAGAGGGACTCACCAAGATCTTCAATCTGCTGGTTATGATTCCTGGTTCGCTTGAAGCTTGCTGAGGATACCTCGTCATCCTCATGGGGCCCAGATGGGCTTTTGTTCATGTGCAATTTAATGTTACCATCAGATGGCAGCGACGCTGGATCTGAATTTTCCATGGCAAAACTGCCTCTAGGAGATCCAATAGCACTTCTGAGTCTTGACATTGTTGTTTTTTGTTCGCGTGATGAGAAAATTCCCACAGACGGCGCCAAAAATGTAAGAGGCAAAAATATGATTACCTCTTGACTAAAGTAAAGGTTTGATATTTGAGGTATTGAGTTCTTCTAAACGTGATCTCCCGGCCTCTTTCATGCAAAACGAACAAACTGTCCAAAATCGAAGTGCTTCGATCGAAGGCACTCCGATGCTTAAGTAAGTATTGGTTTCGATTAAAATGCTAATAGACAGGGAGCGTTCAGCGTGCCTTTCTCCTTGTTTCCTTGCTCCTTTTATAGATCCATGTTCAGTTAGGGTTTTCATGGTTTTCGGCTTAAGGTGGTACACCTTCCTCCAATTATGCGACTCTAGTTGGGAAGTTGCTGATATCTCTCTAGCAATTCCTTCTACAGAGCCAATAATCTCGTCAATTCGTTTAGCCAGAATGCTTGAGTTTCAGGCATTTCCTTAGCTCTACATTTACCGTTTTGGGACAGCTCGGTCATGACGAGGACCGAGCTTACCCTATTCATTACCGAGCTCACCTGTTCATTCCCGAGCTCACTGATTAGTTCGGTTGAAACTGCTGAATCTATATATATAAATATTTATCAATCACATGTTGAACCTGTCTTGCTCACGTGATTCATTAAATGTCAGTGCACGTGTCATATTAGGGGACACCCTTTTCAATCTATATAATAAAATAGTTTACAATTCAAATTTAAAAAGATAAACAAAATGACTTTTGCTTTTCGCGGTTCAGATCGCTTTAAATTTTACTTTAAAGTTAATCTAACGGCTAATATTAACACCCTAAATTTAATAGGAAAAATAGGCGCCTAAGGGTGTGTTTGGAGTGACTTTTTAAAAGTACTTCTAGAAATTATTTTTCATAAGTACTTTAAAAAAAAAATAGTGTTTGAAACCGCCCCACCACCACTACCTCTACCACCTCAATCGCCGCCGCCACTGCCATCGCCGCCGCCGCCGCCACCACCATCATCGCCGCCATCGCCGCCACCACAACCGCCACCACCACCATCACCACTGCCGTCGCCACCACCACCGTCGCCGCCACCAGCACCACTGCCGCCGTCGTCACCACCACCACCGCCATCGTCATCGCCACCACCACCACCACCGCCACCATCATCGTCATCGCTGCCACCACCATCGCCATCATCGCCATCATCGCCGCCACCACCACTGCCGCCACCACCACCATCCCCACCACCACCGCCGCCACGGTCCCCGCCGTAGCTGCCACCATCGCCACGGTCCCCGCCACCACCACCACCACCGCCATCGCCATCGCCATCGTCATCTCCGCCCCCACCATCGCCACCATTACCACCACCGCCATCACCACTGTCACAGCCGCCGTCGCCGCTGCCACCGATGCCATCGCCGCCGCCACCACCACCACCACGATCATTGCCACCCACCACAACCATCACCGTCTCCTACCACCACCACCTCTCACCCCCACTACGACCGATGCTTAAATTCATTTATCTCTCTTCTATGTTTGTGATTTAATTTTGGATATGAATACAAATATGTTTATTGTTTACCATTTTTTATTACTTTGTGCCTTCAAGCACATGCAATAACTAGTTATAATATAAAATAGAACAGGTTTTAATAAATTCATCCAACGGTCATCAATATCTCTCTCAAAACTATTGACATTAAATTTTTCACCATCAAATTCATTACTTTTCACTTATGTTGCACCGTGCCTTTAAGCATGAGTTATCCCTAATTAACTATTAAGGCCACGCAACCACACCATGAAATAAAGAGGAAAAACTATGATTTTTTTTATTTTTTATTACAAGGTGTTTAGGTTTGTGTCGATTATTCTCGCAAGCTCAATAGTTGACTACCGTGACTTGAGCTGATCTAGAGCATGTCTCCAAAGGAACAAGGATAGTTAACCCTTAGGGGGTGTGAAAATAAATTAAACGTGAGATTTTTGGGTTACCAAAAGATAGGCCTAACCACTGGACCACCCTTAAATGTTGAGGAAAAACTATGAATTGAGAAGATGCATAAAAACCTTCTGGCTAGTAGGTTTGTCAATTGGTTAAATTTAAATTTTATTTTAATTAATTTGAATTTAATTTTATTATTAGATAACTTTTATTTCTTAGTTCACATTTGAATTCGATAAAAATGAAAATTTTGATTTGATTTAAAAATTTTAATTGGAATTAAAATTTTAGCAAATTACATATAAGTTCAACTCAATTTTATGAATAATCATTGAATTTCATCATATTTTTCACTTATACATATTTATAATCCAAAACTGATCACAATCGAATCGTTCTGATTGTATAGGGATAAAATTAAATTTTGAATTCATAAAATATGATGTAACGGATTCTAATTTAGATAATCGATTAAAGAATCAAGTGATATTTGACTAATAAAGTTTGAATTGGAGAGAATGGTCGTGGTTTGGGAGTTATACTGTCAAGTGGTGTATACAGATATAGTCTATTAGATATTATAAATTTTTGTTGAGTGCGTACATTACATAACAATGTCACGTAGTGTGTTAAACCCGCTCTAACTTCTTTTGTGGGATAGGGATTGGAGGGATAAGTGTTTGTTGACATTTTTTTTTAATTCAGTTTTTTTTCATGTTAATAGTGTTTTTATTGTTTTACCCCTTAGCCTACCACGTATTTGACATGTGGCTAGTAATAGATGGAATCACTAACGGCATCTAGGTTTTGAATTATATTGTTAATATTTTATGACATTGAAGGTGTAATGTGAAAATTTTAATTTTTTTAATTAAAATGAAGTGTCATTTGCCCTATGTTAGATTGCTTGCCATCCTCATGACATAACAAAAACATAAACAACATGGGAAAACACAGACCAGTCAATTGTTTCTGGTTACCAATATGCATCGTGATGGGTTACAAGTACCATTGATAATCGAATCGAGTTATTCGGGTTCAGTTTGAGTTCGGTTTATTTTGGGCTCAGTTCATTTTTTAAATGAACTAAGTTTAAACAATTTTTTAGGCTCATTTTTTTAAACGAGTCTAAAGTCTCGACTCGTTTATATATACAATAATCAAGCTATTTGGACTCGACTCGTTTGAAAAATGAGGCGAGCTTAAATAATTTTTTTAAGCGTTTAGAAAAACAAGTTCAACAAGTTTGATTTAAGCTTGCAAAATTCGACTCGATTATCAGCCCTAATTACAAGCCCTACTTTTTCCTTTTCTTTCTTTACTTTGTTGTATAAGCTTTCTTCAAATTATGGTTTGCAATGGGACGTACCATGCTTAAGTTGTTTGGTATCAAAATTTATTCAACTCATGCAAGATTCGGTAGTGTCATAGATTAATAGTATATAGGTGCATTTGAGTCATGCAGGTTTGTGCCATGTATAGTCAAAATCATGTCGATTTATGTATTTAGTGGGCTTGGTGAATCAACCTTAAACTCATAATTGGTAGTTTTGTATAGTTTGTGTTGAATTAATGAATCTGTGTTGAAAATTATCAAGTCACCCCTACTTTGAAGCCAACCACCCAAAACCATAGTTCCATTATAGAAACCTCTGTTCCTCCCTTTTATAAGGTAATCAATTAGACCCCCCCCCCCCCCCCCCCCCCCCCTCTCCTCTCTCTCTCTCTCTCTCATACACACACAAGTTGGCACATGCTTAACTGTTGTCCAAGAATGCACATGTTCTGTGTCCCCTGCCAAGAATCAATTACAACTGTCAAGTAGCATAGATTGCCATCACTACCAAAAACAACCACAACACTGTATCACCACAACACTTTATCAGTTTGTACACACCCCTTTTCTTGTCATCTGGCTATGTCACCAAAGAGACCTTTCACACTCACCACTCATGTCTCTATCCAGATCTAGTCTCATTTTAAACACTGCCAACCTGTGAATTTCAGTGACACTAGTAAAGGTGCAGAATCTTTTACATTGGAGATGAACAAAGAATCTACAAGAAGTTAATGTCACAAAAGATATTTGCCTGGACAGACTGGAAAGAAGTGACACCCATCTGTATATACCAAATGATTGAAGTCCATAACACCCCAGAAAGTAATAAAATAAACTAGAACATAGAAACAATGGTTTAGTACATTGATGGACTCAATTTGCCAACTCAACATTAGAGTTTTCCACCACTTTGAGATTTTGGAAGGGTTCAACGTACGCAGTCTTGTCACGCATGCGAAAAGATTATTTCCGTTACTTGAACTCGTGACGCTTAGGCCAAACATTTAGAGGCCATTGCTCTCTATAGACACATTTAGAGCTTCCTTGAAGCCTAAACAGCTAGTTGCTGTTGTTGATGAGAGGATTCATCTTCATTGAAACACAAGTGGAGCTTTGGTGATCTTCCTGTGGACAAGGATGATTCTGCCATGTTTACATGAGGCTGCAGCAACATCTCTCTCTGGAGGTAAGAACAGTAGGTGTGAAAACTGTTTGGGGTCACATTCAAGTGGAAACCCAATCCAAATAGGAAATCCACCTCAAGAAAGTTCATCTCTGTTGTGCTAATTCCACCAACTTTAGCATAAAAAGCATTATTGTAGTACCTGAAATTTTTGAAGCATAAAAAAGAACTTCACTCTCCATATCCACAAAAAGAACTTAAATAAAAACCTCCCAAATGAAACCTAATCAATTAACATCTCTGGGGCATAATGTTTTTTTGAGTATTTAAATCTCTTGGTTATAAAAAATCTCTTGGCATAAAGTCAATAAAAGATATTAGTGATTCTATATGAATGTTTCTAACCTCCAAGGCATTGTTGGACAACTTGGACTTTAGCTTTCAGATATGGATGTAAAGCTATTGAGACACTGTCATGCAATTAATAATTAATAAATTTCTAGCCAGTGCTACATCACAATCTTTTTTGGGTGGCTGTCTCAGAGGAAGCTGTCTGGTTGGGTGAAAGACAAAGGAAAAAAGGCTTTACTAGCTGGCCTTAACTTAATTTACAAGCCAAGACATGATTAGGGAAAAACAATTCAACAATTTCCACAATCTGATTAGGAAAGTTAACTTCAATATCAGGGTTGCTCAGTCTTTTCAGTTGTTACACACTAGAAATTAACTTAAATCCCAAGAGAAACACAAAGACAATCTACTCATACATCAAACCCATTCTAGAAATCAGAAACAGTGCTAACCAAGTATACAGATCAATAATTAGTATGTTACCCATCACAGCAAGCTAAAGAAAGAAGACAAATTTTATAAGCCAAATAATTTCTTAAACTACATAACCCAACAAGAAATCGATTTAGTTAATGACAAGTGTTCATCCGCGATTCATCACTGTTTCAAGTCCAAAAACTGTCCCTCCAAAATGAGGCTAGGTATGCCTCCTTACCTTTTCCAGACCCAGTTATAAGCATAAACCTTAATCATTTGGTTAGGGCCTTGTTATTGACAAAATGACTTTAAGAACTAAATAATTGTAAAAACTAAAGAAAATATCATAAACCCAGAATACAAATCCGAAGTCTAAAATTTTATTCCCCTTCAGATACAAGTTCCAATGATCAAAACAACAAATTGGGAGAGCAACTTAAAGGACAAAGAGAAAAAAAAAAGCCAGAAAATAAATCTAAGCAGCTCAAGTGTTTGTGATTTGTACAAAGTGAAGGAACACTGAAAACTTACATATCATCCATGAATTTTGCAGCAACCATGACACTAGTGATGAGCAACCGATGAACATTGAAGGAATTAATCGGCAACGCGGGTTGTCGTTGAGTGAACCGATCAAGATAAACATAAGCAACAATGAAGCATGAAGGGCTACAATTTGCATACTTGAAAATTCTGTCCAAGTAGCTCTGAATTGAGATAGTAGGCCTTGTAAGGCCATGGAAGACAGAGATTTTCTGGGTTTGGAATCGACGGTTGAGATCGTTCGATTCAGCCACCCTTTGGAGGAGAGAAGAGAGGAAGGTGATGAGTTTTGGCATCACATTTGGGCTCTCTAAATCCGCCATTGATGAGCACAAAAAAAAAAAGCTCTGTTGAATATGGTTTGATGTTGAGTTATATAAGTACGGTTGGTCGTTACTGGATGGGTATGTTGAGTTTACGAAAATAGCCTTGGGAATTTAAATTATGGCTAATGTATCCCCCCAACACACACAAAACACACCACTTATGTAGCTTTTGTACTTTTGGTTCAAAAGGTGTGGTTTTGAGTTGGATTATGATTACCTAATTCAAACTTGAGTTCTAAAAGAGGGAAAAAAGAGTGATTAATGCTTATATGAAATTTATGATGACAAATCAAGAAAAAATTAGGCTTTTGTGGAATTTTGTTAGGTGAACTTTCGGATTTAACCAAAATTTGTCAACCAAATCTAATAGTGTTAGAATGAATCTCGGTATGAGATGAAGTCTACTATCAATTCAACTACAATAATGAATATGATCGGTAAGTTTGATACAAATAATATTATTAAAACTTTTGATTCAATGGTACTCCATTATCTTATGCAAATTTTATTTTCTTGCATAGTTGGTTGGTAGGACGGATCTCAATTAATTGAACAAATTATATTTAAGTATCTGGTGTGTGTTTGAACCCCTACCGAAGCGTAAGTTTTGATTTAACTGGTGTATGAATTGAATGACCGATTTATGCACCTAGAATTTGTCCTCGGTTTTACTAACTCACTAGACTGATCGATATAAGCACATCTCTATTCACCAGGGACAGACGAATCAAGCAACTTCTAAAAAGAATATTTTTCAAAAAATCTTCTAATAATAGCAGTTTTTTTTATAGCTTTAAACTACTTTCAACAAAGATGTAAGATTTGAACAATAGTGATGGACAATTTTTGGAAAACAATAATGATGGATGGCAATGCCATACTTATCATGCGATTACATGTGAATTAATGGTGATTGTAGCTTGTGGTTCCCACCTGAGAGATCTAGCATGTGTTCAGATTTAATGCTGGTTTGATGACATAGTAGAGATTTGTGGTGCTCCCATCACAGCATTAGCACTTTACATCAAGGGGCTGTTTGGTAGGGGATACAGGGGGTTTGGCAAGATGGATTTTGGAAAAATAATTCAAAGGACCTTCAAATTTCATGTTTGTATGAAAAATTCAGTCCCGATTTTTCAAACCCAGTTCGTAGCTGACTCGAAGATTAAACTCATTATCATGGGTTTCGTCAAACCTAAAAGGAGGGTGAGTTTGGGAAGATGGGTAAGGGGTTAAGGATCCAAAAGACCATTATACCCTTTAATATGGATATGAATTAAATTGATCAAGGGTAAAATAGTGATTTACATGATAAATAGTTGTTAATAAGTATGTTATATCTGTGAGTCTTACATGTGTATGTATTACATACCAAACATGGATATGAACCGGATTAAATATTGAATCTCATCTTTAGAACGAAGAGTTTGAGTTTTATAGGGTTTGGAGAAGTCAATCCAAACTCTTCCCCAAAATTCATCCAAACAAACTCTAACAATTTCTGCATAGAGGGCCACAAGTGTCTACATATATACAAAATAATAATATGGGCGAATTTTATTTTACACCCTAAAGATTTTAAGTTTTTTTATTTTATACACTTAAAGATTAATTTTTTTTACATTACACCCTTAATGTATCAAAAGTGTTGCAATATGACCTTTCGGTTAGCTTTCTGTTAATTTTTTCGTTAGTGTCAAGTTACCTTTTGACGGAAAAAATAACGGAAGCTAGCAGAAGAGTCACATTTTAATACTTTTGATATATTTAGGGTATAATATAAAAAATTTAATCTTTGAAGGTATAAAGGAAAAAACTTGAAATCTTGCAGGACACAAAGTACGAAAAGCCCTACTAATATTCATTGAATTTGTTAATGGGCCAATCACATTTTATACCTCAAAAGAATTTTTTAAAATTTTTAATTTTTTTTTGAAAGATTGAAATTTTTATATTGTACTCTCAATTAAATAAAAAGATAGTAATGTAGTATGCTTTGAATAAAATTGAGTACAATTTTTTTATGCAAAATACTTAAAATTGAGCAGTATTATACAAAAAAAAGTACATAAAAATTGCAGTAAAAAATTGTTGGATATTGTTACTTTTTTTTTAATCCGATTGATGGTGCAATTTAAAAATTTTAACATGTTAAGGCGTAATTAAAAATTAAAATTTTTTTTAAGGTACAAAGTGTCATTCAACATTTTTTTAAACAAGGAAGGTGTCTTGAGGTCCAAGTGGAAAATTGCTGGGGCAATTTGGCCACACCAACCAACCCACCAAAGAGGAGCTGTATCCAGCAGCGCCAATCATGGACACAAATTCTCATAAAACCAGAAAAGTTATAGTAAATTATAACAAGAACCATTAAAGAGTTTTTGTCATATGTTTGGAATATTATTTATATGCCAACTGAAGAAAACTTATTGGCATTACCCATAGGCATAGCTTGGGGGTGCAACTCAAATGGGTTAGACGGGTAATGAAATCAGTACATAAATATTGGCAAATTATTGAATTTGGGTCGGATTTTAAAAATCAGATTTGATTTCGGATTAGTTAAAATTCAATCCAAATCCGATCTCTTGACACGCCTAATACTAAATGGTAGCAAATGATAGTAATAATTGGTGACAACTTTGGAAACCTCAGGGGTATAAGGACAATTCAAAGAAAGAGTTGGTAGGAGTTAAAAAAGACAAATACTTTACAGCAAGTCAGCAAGATGTCAGTCTGTTTGTATCCAATTATGAGTTCCAAACGTGCTGAAGAAGAAGCACAGCACAGTGATCCCCTTGGCTTATAATGTCCTCTACCAATTTACTTATAACAATTGCAATAATATGTTTATCCAAGGACAAAAATGCCCCTGACCCATTATTTTAATCTATAATGCATTATTGTCCCAAATCTTTCTTTTGATTCTTTAACACTTGCCTCTGATCTGGGAGATGTGGATATGGCACCTTCATCCATTTGTCCACTTTTATTTCACTGTACCCATCAGACCTGTTTAGTAAATGGATCTACATGAACCCGATTACAATAAGAGATTGGACAAAGATCTATTCTTTACCATTTCTGTACAAAGTGATTACTCTCGTGTTCTTACTAGTCTAAAACTTAAACGGCAAAGATAAGTAGTTATATAGTGATGCAGGGTAGCGTGGGTAAAAAACAAGATTGAATAACAGAAACTTTAATCTATTGATTACCGCAATAATATCAGATGAAAAGTCGTCAAGAGCCTTGTTGATTCACGAAAAATGTCAAGTCAATTGGAAGAAAGAGACTTCGTCTCTCAGTTTATTTCACAATAATCCAAAACTGCTGAATTAGTGTTATACATGCTTTAAATACTAAACCCTACCAATTCTAAATTACTAGGAAACCCTAGCAAAAATAAGAAAAGTACTTAAAAAGTAGTCTAAACGTCGTTTTTTTGGCTTAAAAACGACAGATTGAAAGGTACATTTTTAATCTTACTTATATCGTCCAGAGCAATCCAGAATGGAGTTTTAATATATTTTCTAACAATATCGCCAAAATTTAGTCCGGACTGGCGCCCGATCAACACTATTTTCGGCGGTCTTGAACTGTCGTATAGTCTTGTACTAAACGACATCATATAGGAAGGGTAAAACTCATACATACAAAGAAAAAAATTTGAATTTTTTTTGTTTTACTTTTTCTAATTAAATGGTAGATCATTCATCATGGTTGTAAATTGATCTCCACAAATACACCAGGATGATTTAACATTGAAAAAATTAAAGAAAAATGTATTGGATGAGAGAGAGAGAGAGAGGGAGAGAACAGTGAAGCAACTCTAAACTAACAAGAAAGGTTAATTATGTAAATAGGAATAGAAAAACAAAGCGCCAAGCTGGAAGTGTGTCTTTTTCTTGGAGTGAAACAAAGAGCAAAGCATGTCGTGCAAGAGAGCTTCTCAAGCTGTGTACATGGGGATCACATAGCCTGTCTTCTGCACGTAGTGTTCCAACCCACATCACATGCTGTCCATGTGAGCCCCCCCAAACACAACCCCCCCCCCCCCCCCCCCCCCCCCCCCAACCATGCTGTGATCCGCATACTTCGCCACCACAAACTTTATATATATATATATACACACCTAAGAGCAACCCACATGGTCCTTCAACCGAAATTCCTCATAGTGGTCCTGATATATGATATGACTTTAGAATATGACCCCTCACGTACAATTTTTTGGTATCTGTAGGCCCTTTAACCACAGATGATTAATGATCCTAAAGTCTCGCTCATTCGCCAATGAAATTGTGTCACGTCGGCTTGTGCAACACATGCCTACTATGTTTGGAATGTATTATTATCACCGACAAAATTCATATATCAACTAGGTTATTTGGATGTGAAAAATAATGTTACTTTAAGTTAATTTACTGATCTAATTTGTTGAGTTAATCGATCACTGGTATTGAACTGATAATTGAACTCACTATTGATCGGAACCGCTACCAATCCAAGTGTTGTGATGACCCAGAATTTTGATTCCCTCAAAGTAGGGAGGCCAAGCAATGGTACATCATCAGTCTCTGTTTTTTTCTTTATTTTCTGTTTTGTTGATCGTCGGTGTTCCTTGAACAATGCCCAACAATTTGATGTGTTTAATATTTTGGTCACATCACAGAAGCCAAAGTGCACTACAATGACAGTTTTTCCAAGCAAAGATATCATAGTGGTGGAAAGAAATCATAGTGGTGGCCCTGCCTGCATCTAGAGGTTTGTCCAATTTCACCGACACAACACTCGAAAATAATGTCTATCAAAAACCAAGCTATCTTGTTTGTAGATTGTATAATTGTGTCACAACAATTTGTTCGAACTTATACCCAACTCAATTATAAGCATGTAAAGTCGTATTCATGTTGTCCTTGGATCGTGCTGTGTGTGTACTATTTCAGTCACGATTGTATCATATATAAACTATATATAGCAAAGTTTGTGTCCGTATTCAGCCAAATTCATGTCAAGTCATTTATTTGAAAAGTCTTACGGGTCCATCACTTTGGCTAAAGATTAAACTCAAATCTGCTAACTCGGAATTAATTTTGTATCGGGTTCGCCAACTGTATTTAGAATTACCAAATCTTTTGAAACCTATCAAGTCAACTCTTCCTCATCAAACCAACCCCTATCCCCTTGTTTTCTCCAGCTGGTTGCTTAACCTAACCAAGACCCCCAAAAACAGGTCAAGGTTATCAGATTTGAATTTGGCTGCTGCAACTGTAATTCACTACTTTGTTTTGGTTATGAAACCCTAACAAGCCTATTACCATTGCATCCATAGAGAAGGTGTAGAAACCCATCTCTTGGCATGTCTATAAAGACTTAGAAACTAATGTAAACAATGCATCAAGAAGGGTTAACAGATACAGAATAACTCAAATAAAAAGTGAATTGAGTGATAACCATACAGGCAACAAACTCTTAAGGAATTTGGAAACAAGGAAAAAAGAAAAGGGAGAGGACACTTAAATTGAAACAGATCAATGAAGTGTGATTCACAAATAACCGAGGCTTTAGCCTTTGTAATTTACCTCAGCTAGTCTAGTACATAATAAATTCCACAAATATGACAATGGAAGTCAAAGAAAATTTGAATTTATCACTCTACTGAATCATGCCACTTCTGCCATAATAATAAACATGTGAGCTTCTATGGGTTGGTCCATAAGCTACAAAGATAGCTCAAAAAACTTTTTACATAAGCCTTAAACAGAGGAAAGTGGATATGGGTTCATTCACATGAGGAAATAAAATATGAACCTTCATGGAGCAACAGGCACATGGAAGTTGAGATCCCAAAGAGAATCCAGATTTCATCCTCAGGGCCATCATTAGTACCCATGGTAACTTGAGCACTCAATATTTACCCTAAAAAGACAATGAAAAGTCATTTAAGAAGTAAAAACCCTCACGGGCGAGAACTCCCCATGCATTGCACTTGGTTTATAAGGTCCTTGTATGTTGAAAAGGAATGAGTCCTCAAAAGCTTTCCTGCAGTTGGTTGAGAAGCATTTCAGCTCCCTCCTCATCATCACCACCACCACCATCATCATCATCAGGTCTGCCTTTCTCTGTTGACAGTGCATTGCCAGCAGCCATTCCATTAGATAAGGGTATATATGACATATAAGCTTCATCCGCAAGACAACCAAGTTGCCTTAACATCCCCAATAAAACCTCCTTGTTCACCGTATCAGCTTCTTGCTCGCAGAGCTTGAGAATTGAAGACACATTTACAGGCTTTGGTTTCCAGTTCTTTGATCCCTCGGCTGAAATGGCCTCCTTTAAGCAAGACAAAGCCAGAGAAATCCTCCTATCACTGATATGTATTCCTGATAGTATCTCCCATGAGCTTGAATTTGGCTTTCCTCCCAATTCACCCATTTGTTCAAAGAAAGTCTTTGCTTTCTCCGAAAATCCCTTTCTAACATACCAACCCAGTAGAAGATTTCCTATTCTAGAGTCATATGCAGTCTTAACTGACAGCCATTCTTCATAAATCTTTTCTGTGCCTTCAATATCATCCAGCCTAACCAACGAAGAGATTACAGCATGGTAACCCAAATTCGGAATATAGGGAAACTTTGATTTGTAAATATTCCACACCCGGTGAACCTCCTCCTTGTTACCCACACCACCATAATTACTAATAAGATAATGATAAGGAATTCGATCCCAGGCCATGATCCTACTCTCAACCTTCTTTAAACAGTCTTCTGCATTTTGTAACTGACCCAGCTTAATGTACATTGTAGCCATTGTGCTGAACGTACTCCAATTGGGGTTAATGTTCCTGTCCAGCTTCATCTGTTCAAATACTTGTTCCATCTTTTCTGCAGATCCTTGGGATCCACGAGATGATAACCAGATATTGTAGGAATATATGTCTAATGATATATTTTTCTCCATCATCTCCCAGACTGTTGCATCGACTTTGTCATAATCTTTAAGGTTCATGTAAAGAGTCATCATCACATTGAATGGAAGGGCATGGCTGGCATAACATCTATTTCTCATTTGATCAAACAGAGATTCAGCCTTTTCTCTAATTTTAGCACGCACATAGGCATTCAAAAGAGACCCATATATCCTTTTGTCCTTTAAGGTATCTGGCAACTTCAGGAAGTACTTTTCAGCACTTTGAATTCCATGCACTTTGGAAATTAGATCTAACTGAATTGCAACATCACTAGTGGACATCCGGAACTTCTCTCCCCTGTTGTTCATCCACTCATACACCTGCAGAATGCGTGAAAAGCTTATAGTTCTTCACCTGGGATGAAATGGCAAATAATGGTAACAAACAACCACAGCATAAAATTGTTAACCGCTTCTACCAACCGGCTGAGTTATACAGCGGTAACAAGAACAGAAAATAGAACCAGCACAAGTCTCCAAGCACCCAATTGCCAGAGTTATTTCATGCTCCACTAGTCATAGCATGGAATTATTTTCCATTGGCACTCTAGTTCGTAATTAGTCTAGTTTTGAGCTCTCATTTAATCAAGAGGTTCTAGATTGCAAAAACAATTCAGCATTTACACTTTACAAACAGTCAAACACTAAGACAACTAAATTAATCAAATCAGTCCTAACTACCAGGTGAACATTCAACTACTAGATTACGATGGTAGATAGTAAACAGAGAGAATTTTTGTTTAAGCAACTTAAAAGTCTTAAATATCTGATGTAACATTGTCAGCAGAATTCTTTATTAGCCAAATCACACTAATGACAGCTGTCAAATAGAAAATATCAGAATCAAGGCATAATTGTCACCATTTTTTTCCAAACAAATAAGGCAAAGAAACTTATAAAATGATTAAGAGTGTGAGTTTTCTACAAAAAAAAGAAAGAAATTTTAGAAATGATTAAATACAAGGGACAAATACTGCTTGCTGAACTTCTAGCATCCTTGCTGCCCTTATTCCCCACACATACAATCATGCTATAAAATCAGGAACGTGATTTTGGTTCTGCTCTTTATTCTTAGATGGAAGGTCCTTGACAAGATGGTTACACAAAGTGATCATCTTGAAGCCACGCGAGTCTTACTGCAACTCATTTGAGCACCTTATTCATTTATTGTGAAAAATTATGGGGCTTTGCCAAAAAACACATGCTCTAGGCACTGTTTCCTTGAATATAATTGGCACCATGCACATTAACAATGATGCTGAATTTTTTTTATTAAAATCAAAAACAAAAACTGAAAGCACATTTTGATGAAGATGTTCAAAGGTAGTATGCATGTCCTAATATCTCAATAATCCACTTAAAAACATGCATACATGTATTAATTCATGTGGGACTATACTTTGGCAGAAGATAGCAAACCAGGGGGTAAAAAGTAAAATTTTTGGCAATGCAAGAATGCACAAAACAACATTTTTAGTTTGGTATACATGGATTCAGAATTTATCACCCAACCATTAATTTAATTAGAACTTAGAAGAAATTACCAAAACCCAGGAAGTAAAGGGTAACCACAACGGGAAAAAAAAAAATCCAAATTACTTTCAACGATAATGCTGTCAGGAACAGAAACAAAATATACATAAAAATCATGAATTGGTTACCTGAACATGCAAGCATCAAATTTTGGGGGTCACCAGCAAGATAATGCCTATACAAGTTTCTTCGACAGGGTGATCATCACGAACAAAAAATTAAAGGACATGAGTTCATAATCCTATCAATTCATAAAATTCTACCACAATACCAAATAGTGAAAACCCCCAAATGACAAATACACACAAAAGATCTAATAAGCACTAATAGGGGTTTTGCTTCATAACCCACATTGTACATATTATGATCAAATTCTCATATAATTCAGCAAACTATCGAACATACCCACCAATTCAAACAACCCCAACAAAAATTTCCAAACACCCGTCAAAGAAAACCCAAATAAAGACTTCAATAAAATGAGTAATTCCTCCAGAGCAAGCTTGAAATGCTTTATCTTCCTCAAAAAATATGAAATTAGAACAAAAAATCAGTTTCAATTCAAGAGCGACATTCTACATACACACAAAATTGAGAAAACTACTAAATCAATCCACAAATTCAGATAGAATCCACGAAAAATACCAAATTCCCATCAATAAAAACACAACAAAGACACCAAACAAACACTCATAATTTAATTCCTATACCTCAAGAGCAGACTTGTAACGCCTGAACTTTCTCAACTCCTTAACAACCCTACAAAGCTCCCATTTTGCGAGCTGCTTTCCCTCATTCTCACACTGATTCAACACACTCGCAGAACCCATTTCAGGTTTTTCCATCAGCGATATTCTCTTGTATAAAGCGTTCCATTTCAACATTGACTTCCTTTCATAGTACACTTTTCCATAACTGTGAACCTGTGATGTAGAACACGTAATAACCGGGCTTCTGTGGCTTGAAACGGGTCGAAGAACTGAAGAATTGGAAAATCCATATGGGAATGTGAGAGAGTAGGAAAGAGTTGATGAGAGAGAGACATGGTGGGTGTTGCGGTGGTGAAGTGGAGGTCTTGAGGTGGTAGGTTGGTGGAGTAGCATTTTGTTGTTCTAGGTTTTTGGAGGAAGTGTACCTTCAAGCCTCAGCTGTGATACATACCCCTACGTTACCGAAAAATTATACGATAAATTACATTCAGACCCCTTAAAGTTTATCACTGAATCGCACATACCCCCTCAGATGTATTTTCGGAGAATTCCAGGAGAAGGATTTTGTTAGGCCAATATTACAAAAAGGTCATATCCCCAAATTTCCATTTCAAAATAGTCCCTAATTGTTTCTCTTTATTATTATTTTTTTTTTTGGCAATTAATAAACAATAATGGCAGATCAATAACAAAACAGTAAATATAGAGTCAACACAAAGATATATAGTGGTTCGGTCCGAGTGACCTATTCCACTCTCGGAAAACGACAGCGGTGGCCAGAGGTCTTTATTGATGAATAAAATAACCGGGAGAGAGAACTCCAGGAGGGTTACACTAGTTAGGAGAGAGAAACTATGTGTGTAGGTGTAGAGGGGTGTGTTGAGAGATCTCAAGATATAAAGGTCTCAAAAAGGTGATGCCCCTCTATGTGGAGAGGGCTTACATTATATAGGTATAGTGAGGCGGTGAGGTGGTGACATGAGGGAGAGGACACTACTCCTTTGGTAAGTACAATTTAGGTAGGATTCGATCTCTATGAGTGCATATCCTAATATTCTCTATCCCACGTGCTATTATCAGTCCCGGACTCTTTGGATCCTGGACTGGGTCAGATCGATGAAGTGGACTTGGGCTGCCTTCTAGCTAACTTAGACTCAATCAATTTATTAGACTTGACTCAGTTAATTTTGGGCTTATCATATTCGATTACATATGTCTTGTCTTTTCACATGGGAAAATGCTGATGCCTTTTTTTTTTTTGGCAGTAGGGAAACAACTAAGCCACAAGGGGCGGAGGGAGGCATGGGCCAGGGTGGGCACATGCCCCCCATCAAAATTTTTTTTTTTTTTAGTTATGTATATATATTATATATTGTATATTGTATATTATTTAGGCCCACATTATTTACTCAAAAAAATTAAAAAATTAAGTCCATTTAAAACAAAAAAATTTGAGTCTATCAGTATCTACCCAAACTTATTAAAAAATCAAATTTTTGACCTATCAGAATCCACCCAAACCTATTAAAAAAACAAAATTTTTGGCCCCACATTAAAAACAAAACTTTTGGCCCACCATTAAGACTTTAAAAACAAAATTTTTGGCCTACCATATTTAATTATGTCCACCATAATATTGTGCTTTGGTGATATTGATTTAAATAGACTCATACCTAAATAATTGTTAACTTTTTGAACAATGTTATTAAAACCTAATTTTAGGACTTAATACATTGCGATATTAAATATAATAGTGAGTCTTAATATTTAATAAATTCTACTGTCTATCCAATGGTCACAAACCATTGGGTCTCCATCAATTAAATCTCAAATTAAGTACAATTAATATAATTGTTAACTTTTAGACATGTCCGAATATGTTTTGAACATATTGATGTTATTTTATAATTTTTTTAAAATTATACGGTTATTTCGTTATTATATAAAAATGTGTGTCGTTATGTAATAAACTATAAGATCATAAATAGAAGATTGTTACCGCGATTTTATATATAAAAGAAATATTATTGATAAAATTAATTTATAACACTTTCAAATAATAAAAACATATCATGGTCAATTGTAAGTAATAATAATTAGTCGCATTCTCGATAAGAAGTTTTAATTATTATTTTTTTGTTTATGAGTGTATCGATTTTTAATCTTCTATGTTTTAAAAGTATTAAATATAAATTTATGAACTTTTACGATCTATTAAAAAAAAATCAAGACATACTAGTGTGCCCACCCTAAAAAAAATTTTTGCCTCCGCCCCTTGGCCACAATCATATAAATGCAATTTTTACAAATCACGCATATTGGTTAAACATTTTTATGTGCCTAATAGACTCGAACACAAAACGTGCAAGTATAGGCCTCGTCTCCTATTTGACGGTAGAACTAACCTGTATGGATAAAAAAGCTTGTGTCTTTGCAGTTCGCATCATATTTGATCTTTTAAAGCACATTCACATTCTGAATCCCATTGAGATGTCTCGGTTTGCAGCAATTCTTTTTTTTTTTGTTTGGTATATAAAATGGATGTTCAGATAGATCACCACTTCACATATTCGTTCGGGAGCATTATCCCTCAATACCACACAACTATTTGCAGAAGACCCTATCACACCTACGTTGCGGCCTAAATTAAGATTTCACCGCGTATTCTAGATGTTGAAGAGTAGATTTAGCCCCACCTAATTACCATAGAAACTCAAACCCTAGTATTGAGCAAGAAAATCTAAATTCTTACTGACTAGACCAACCGTTCGGTGGTATGTTTGCAGCAAATCAATGATAGCCAAACTGATAGGATCAGGAAAACTACTACAATATCTTGTTAGTCATAAGAATCAAGTCGGCCATATTGGTCATACAACTTCCTTAACACAACTGATGCTTCTGCCATTATAAACCCTCAAATTCTGGTCACAGAAGATATGGTGGACAAAGGTTGCCTCTAAAAATCGCAAATGTCAGCCGGCATTCGAAGTTCAAAGATCATCACTATGAGTTAACAGGATGACTAACCCTTCCCAGAACTCACAGTGGTGGAGTCTTGTGTTTTGAGCTGCATTTTTTTCTCTTCTTTTATGTATTTCTTCCCTTTTTTATTCTACCTCTTAAAAATTGGTTATGCATCAACAAAGTAACACGACTCTGGAAATGGGACCATGGACATTCATAGCATGAAATGCTTGAAAAACATCATGAAAATTTCATTATAATTGCTCCATTTTCAAAGCTTTGCATTGGCCAAAAGTGTCCTGAATAGCCCATATAACAATGGAAGGGCATTTTCCCCAAAATTGTTGAAAGACAACATAAAGTGTTCCATTTCTTTTTTTATTTTTCTACTAACATATAGAAAAGTTGGACAAAAATTACCTTATAACCGTTCAAGTCATAGCCCGATCGACCCATTACTAAATTTATTGACATGTTGCATACTTACACATGATAGTACTCGACACAAATACGACTTAATCAGCCTCTTGAGTCCATCATTGATCTATTCCCTCTAACAGGGACCAAAAGAAGATTCTGATTAGCAGGATGGAGGAAAAGAAAACGAAGAAGAAGATAATTTCACATAAAATTCAATATATTTTCTTACATGGCCGGTTTTAAGTTCTTTTTCTCATAATGAAAAATGAATATACATGCTAACAAACCGTGGAATCACACCAAATCGGAGGACTTGTCATTCTCCGCAGCTTTATCGTCGACCAGTGGAACCAATTCTCCAGCAGCACTAGCCTCCTCGTTCACAAACAGATCCTCTCGTACCCTCAAAACTGCATGAACCAAAACAATAGGTATTGTTGCAGCTAGAGTCACAAACAAATGAATAGCAGCCCGAGTCAAAATCAACTCAACCGCAGTGATGACAGCCAGCAAGAACAAGACGAATCTTTTATCAATGATCCGATGAAGCACGACAGAATCGGGCAGTGCACGTAGCAGGAGCAAGTACAGACAGGCCACAATTGTCATCGCCACCAAAAGGATTAACGAGAGCTTCCGCTTTGGCACGAGGGTGATGAAGAGTATCACCCAGATAAACAGTGTGTAGTACAATCTGAAATAGCCCAAGTTTCGGATGATTCGAACGGCTGCTGCCTCCGGCGTGAGGGGGATGTTGAAAGGGAAGATGAGGTTGAAGTTGGTTCGGGTTTTACCCTTGAAGTCTTCGGTTTGTGGGGTTGCAGCAGCTGTAGAAGTGGTGGTTGATGGCCTGTGTATGGCTCCATAATTGGCCATGGCTCAGTTAAGAGGTATGGATTGGAAGAGGAAGAGGAAGAGGAAGAGGAAACTGTTTTTCTTCTCCAAGGGGCTATTGTACCATGTATGATTAATCCAAAGTCTATTAGTCAACTCTCTTCGGACTTATTCCCCATTTTGCTTTCAAGGAAAAAGACTTTTTTTATTATTATTTTACTGGAAAAATTACATCAAGACTCCATAAATTTTATTACTTAATCATTTAGACCTCTAATATTTAAAATATTATATACAGACCTGTCATTAATGTCCGTTAATAAATTATATTTAGACTCCCTGAAGTTTATAAATGTATAACACTTAGACCTCTCAAGTTTAAACTATTACACTTAAATCCCTTATTAGTTATGAAACTTACGAAATTTATTAAATGATCAAATTACCTCAATTAAAGATAGAAGATATTGGGTTCATTATAACTTGACCTAGTTTATTTTTTAGTTTTATTCCAATAGACAGTATAATTATATGCAAATGAGTGTTTAATTGAGTTCTTTGATGTATTTATACTGATTACTATACGCAGTTCATATTTTTAAGTTACTTACTGACTTAGGCATCGGAGAGTCGACCTCCGAAACTCCCATTTGGTCTCCGATTTCTTTTTCAGGTGATCGAAACTCAATAAACTGATGTGTAGGTTGTTCAAATTTTGACATCAACAGTACTAATTATGATTTTTTTTTAAATTAAATTTTTATTTTTGATTTTATTTCAATAAATGACATAATAGAACATGAATTTTAGTTGTAAAATTTAAAATATTTGATATTCTATTTTTATTTGGAATATTTTTTGTGTAAGTGTAATATTTTAAACTTGAAGAGTCTAAATATCATACGTCTATAAATTTCAAAAGGTCTAGGTGTAATTTACTAATGGATATACTAATCGACATTAACAATAGGGGTCTAATTATTACTAGCGTATAAACTTCAAAGAATCTGTATGTAATATTTTAAATATCAGGAATTGTAAGTGATTAAATGACTTTTTAGGGAGTTTGGGTGTAATTTTTTCTATTTTATTTTATCGGTAAGTTCGAGGAAGAATAATTGTGCCCAACTTAGAAGGAGAAATATATCAGAAAAAATTACACTTTAGCCCATTGCTACAATTGCAGATCTCAAGTACTACTTAGGATTAAAAATTGGGAGAATCACACTTTATACATTTAATGGTTTAAACATTTTATTTTACACGAGAACTAAATTTTTCACATTGTACTATCCTCAATATATTAAAAATATTGCAATGTTGGTCATTCCGTTATCTTCCATTGCTCATTCCGTCAATGTCAATGAGATGGTCTTTGGCAGAATAAGCAACAAAAACTAATGGAATGATTATATTATAATATTTTTAATACTTATAAGACGTAATGTGAGAAGTTTAAATTTTGAAGGTATAAAACGAGAATTCTTAAATCCATCGGGGAGTAAAGTACAATTTGCCCTTAAAAATTATCTGGCTTTGTCTGGCAAACTATGTAAATTTGTTTCATCTCTCTGTTTCTTCTTCTCTCTCCCACTGGCTTCCATCTGTCTATCTTCTTGTCCGTTAGGAAGTGTAAATATGGAGAAGTGGGACCAAGTCCTAACTGATGTCAGATGTTTGCTTTTTAATTACTTGGTATGTTGACAATTTGGTTTTTGCTATTCACATAAGATTGAGACTTGAATGCTCCTGGCTTTAATTTCTATATTAATTGCAATAGATTGAGATAGCATTGAGACAGCAAAGTTTGGAACGATTCTTCGTTTTGAATAGTCCTATTTCACTGATAAGATACCTTTCTGACGTCAATAGAACTCGCAGTGGCAAGTGTAATTCAGAGGATGACTAATCTTCCCTAGAACTCGCAGTGGCAAGGTCTCATGTTTTGACCTGCACTTTTTTTCTGTTCTTCTTTTATGTATTTCTTCTCTTTTTTTCTCTACGTCTTGAACATTTGTTATGCATCAACAAATGAACAGGACTGTGGAAATGGGCCATGAACATTTATAGTATGAAATGCTCGAAAAGCATCATGAAAATCTCATTATAATTGCTCCATTTTCAAAGCTTTGGATTGGCCTAAAGTGTCCTGAATAGCCCTTCTAACAATGGAAGGGCTTTTTCCCCTAAACATTCGGGGATAATAACCTAAAATTGTTGAAAGACAGCATAAAGTGTTGGACAAAAACTACGTTATAAGGTCATAAGCCGATCGACCCATTACTAAATTTATTGATTTGTTACACATACATATGCATGATGATATTCAGACACAAACACGACTTAATCAGCCTCTTGACTTGAGTCCATCATCTATTCCATCTACCAGGGACCAAAAGAAGATTCTGATTACCAGGATGGAGGAAAAGGAAATGAAGAAGAAGATAATTTCACATAAAATTCAATATTTTGTTCTTACATGGCAGGTTTTAAGTTCTTTTTCTCATAATGAAAAATGAATATACATGCCAACAAACCATGGAATCACACTAAATCAGAGGACTTGTCATTCTCAGCAGCTTTATCGTAGACCAATGGAACCAATTCTCCAGCAGCACTGGCCTCGTTGTTCACAAACAGATCCTCTCGTACCCTCAAAACTGCATGAACCAAAATAATAGGTATTGTTGCAGCTAGAGTCACAAACAGATGAATAGCAGCCCCACTCAAGATCAGATCAACTGCCGTGAGGACGGCTATCAAGGATAAAACGAATTGCTTGTCGATAATCTGATGAAACACAATAGAATCAGGCAGTGCACGTAGCAGGAACAAGTACAAACACGCCACGACTGTCATCAACACCAAGGGGATTAAAGAAAGCTTCCGCTTTGACACCAGGGTGATGAAGAGTACCACCCATATAAACAGTGTGTAGTACAATCTGAAATAGCCCAAGTTTCGGATGATTCGAACAGCAGCTGCCTCCGGCGTGAGGGGGATGTTGAAAGGGAAGATGAGGTTGAAGTTGGTTCGGGTTTTAGCCTTGAAGTCTTCGGTTTGTGGGGTTGAAGCAGATGCAAAAGTGGTGGTTGATGGCTTGTGTATGGTTCCATAACTGGCCATGTCTCAGTTAGAAATATGGATTGGAAGAGGATTTACTATGCTGATTACTATACGCACTTCGTACTTTTGAGTTACTTACTTATTTAAGTATTGGAGAGTTGACCAACAGAGCTGCCCTCTAGCCTTTGACTTCTTTTTCAGATGATCGAAGCCCAACAAATTGATGTGGAAGTTATCCAAATTTTAGCATTAACAGTAACAATTATAATTTTTTAAAGAAAAAATTAGAATTTTATTTTAATAAATGATATAATAGAGTATAAATTTTGATTGTAAAATTTAAAATATTTGACATCTTATCTTTAATTAGAGTATTTTTAGTTTAAATGTAATATTTTAAACTTGAGGAGTCTAAGCGTACATACTTATAAACTTTAAGGGATCTAGGTATAATTTATTAATGAATATACTAAGGGTTTAAGTGTTGCGCATCTAAATTTCAAGGAGTTATGTGTAATATTTTAAATATAAAAAAATCTAAATGATTAAGTGATAAATTTTAAGGGATCTGAATGTAATTCTCCCTTATTTTAAAGTCGTGTGCCTATCACTATGTAGTGAAACATTTAATTGAATTACTATGCAGTGTGGTCCACGCATAGAAATCGTCAAGACCTAAATTTCATAAAGATCCCTTTAGAATACACATATTATTTAAGTATTTACTGAAATTACATAATGACCCCAAAAACTAATAAATACTCTCAAATGCTAAATAAATGTGTCTAATGGTTACGAAATATTTTTGAAACTTTATACTAACCCCAAAACGTTATGAGGTATTTTTTAGAAATTACAATTTGACCCCCAACCACTAAATAAAATTTCTAGAAGTTATGAAACTACCCAATATCTCTTACCACCAGAAGTGGAACAATATCTCATACCACCAAAAATAGAATAATAAAGGAGAATGAGAAGTGTTTGTCGAATAAACCCTCTAAGAATAATGAAGATAGTTGTTAGAGGTGCAAAATGAATAGTTCATCAAAAAAATTTCCATCTGGATGTTTCTAATTTTCGGAAATGAAATGAAAAAATATATATATAAATTAAAGAATATTAATGGGCATGTGTCTTTTAGTTTTGCCTATGCATGTTTTTTGTATTTTCTCAATGTAATAGTTTGAATAAATCTATGTCTATATGTGACACCCATCATACATGCATTACAATTAAGAAACCAAAATAAATATTGTAGGATCGAAAAGTAATTTGCGCCTTCAAGACTTTTTGAGTCGATTATTTAATTACATAAATAGGGGAGTTATATATATGTTGTTAGTAAAAGTTTTGGGGTGAAAAATTCTAATATGAGAAACTTGGAGGAAATTAAGAAAAATAAAATAATAATATTGTTGCATTGTAATATTATATTATATTAATAGATTGGAGATGTATGTCTTAGTCTTGCTAACACTTTTACGTGTGTTCTAAAACCTTCCAAGCCTTGCTAGGCTTCTTCTTATACCCATTAGTTTTTAAATATTAAAAAGAAATTAGACTATCTACGTTTTTTTCCTTCATTCTCTTTAAACCCTCCAAAGCTGTTGAATTGGGAGTTTTCACAAGGAAGCCAAAAGCTTAACCTTAGGGGGCTCTTTGGTAACAGGGTATGGAGGGTTGGTAAGATGAGTTTGAAAAAAATAGTCTAAAGAATTCTCAAACTCCATGTTTGGATTGAAAATTCAATTCTAGATTCCCAAATCCTACCCGTAGTTGACTCGAAAATTAAACCCATGATCATGAGTTTCGTCAAACCTAGAAAAAGAATGGGTGTGGGAAGATGGGTTAAGGGATTAAAGATGCAAGAGACAATTGTACCTCTTAATATGTGTATGAATTGGATTGATCAATGGTAAAATAGTTATTTATAAGACAAATAGTTGTTAATAATTATGATATATCTGTGGTCCTACATGTGTATGTATTGCATACTAAACATAGGTATGGACTGAATTCAATGTTGAATCACATCTTTGTAAAAAAAAAAATTTGAGTTTGAAAAGGTTTGAGGAAGCCAATCCAAATCCTCCCCAAAAATTCATCCAAACAAACTTTTATAGAGTTGAAGTAACTTCTAGCTGGTAAGGGAATTATTTTTATAGATGTAGATTTTAGTTTGGAGTGTTGGTGAAGCTTTAGGAAGTTATGAAATACAGTTTGGAATTGTTCGGCCTAAACGAAGTTAAAGAAATAGGCTTAAGAGTTGTGCTATTATTATAACGAGTTATTTTTTAATTTAAACAACCTAAAATTGGGGTTTATTTATGTTAAAAGTGTACTAGATTACAGATTATCTAATTAAGTGGATGCAAGTCTTCGTTGACCATTGGAGTTGGTCTAAATGAGATTGAAAAGGGTAATTAGGGAAGATACAAGCTGAAATTCTCTTCTTTTTAGTAGATAGAGTGGACAATTTTTGTGAAAAATATGCGTAATTTTCAGTAGAAAATTCGGAAAAATGCACCATTTGTTGTGTTGAAAACTAAAACTCGTTGGGATAGGTCTCGTGTTTTGAGCCGCACTTTTTTCTCTTCTTTCTTTTATGCATACCTTCTCTTTTTTCCTCTACCTTTTAAACATTGGTTATGCACAACAAAAAAAAAAAAAAAATCACGAAAATCTCATTATAATTGCTCCCATTTGTCATTCGTTGGTTATTAGCGACATCCCGAAAACGTCCGGGTCTACGCTATGCCCCACCGGCTCCGACAGACAACTGATCTACGACCAGCCTTTGCATCTTTGCGTTGGCCTAAAGTGTCCTCAATAGCTCTTATAACCATGGAAGAGCATTTTCCCCCAAACTACTGGGTATAATAACGGAAAATTGTTGAAAGACAACATAAAGCTAGTGTTCCTTTTCTTTCTTTCTTTTTTAAACTAACATAAAGTAAAATTGGACAAAAACTGAATGTTATAACCGATCAGGTCATAACCGGATCGACCCATTAGACTTATTTAATAAATTTATTGACATATTGCACACATAAGCATGAACCTAATAATACTCTACACAAACACGACTTAATCAGCCTGCATTGTAGACCATGGAATCACACCAAATCGGATGACTTGTCCTTCTCAGCACCTCCATTGTAGACCAGTGGAACCAACTCTCCAGCAGCACTAGCCTCCTCGTTCACAAACAGATCCTCTCGTACCCTCAAAACTGCATGAACCAAAACAATAGGTATTGTTGCAGCTAGAGTCACAAACAGATGAATAGCAGCCCGAGTCAAAATCAACTCAACCGCAGTGATGACAGCCAGCAAGAATAAAACGAATCTTTTATCAATGATCCGATGAAGCACGACAGAATCGGGCAGTGCACGTAACAGGAGCAAGTACAGACAGGCCACAATTGTCATCGCCACCAAAAGGATTAACGAGAGCTTCCGCTTTGGGACAAGGGTGATGAAGAGTATCACCCAGATAAACAGCGCGTAGTACAATCCGAAATAGCCCAAGTTTCGGATGATTCGAACAGCAGCTGCCTCCGGCGTGAGGGGTATGTTGAAAGGGAAGATGATCTTGAAGTTGGTTCGGGTTTTAGCCTTGGAGTTGTCTGTTTGTGGGGCGGAAGCAGGTTCAGAAGCGGTGGTTGATGGCCTGTGTGTGGTTCCATAACCGGCCATGGCTCAGATAGAGGTATGAATTGGAAGAGGAAGAGGAAACTGTTTTTCTCCAAGAGAGTATTGTACCATGTATCGACTTTTCCAAAGTCTTCGTCAAGTTATTCTTGGACTTATCCTCCATTTTGCTTTAGAGAAGAAATATATCAGGAGAAATTACCCTTTAACCTCCTTAACCGCAACCCTGGTTTCATATTTACCCCTCAATTATCACATTTATCGCAAATCTCAAGTACAACTTAGATTAAAATGTGACTTTCTCTCTCAAACTATATGAATTTGTTTCATTTTGATCCAAAATATGTAAAGCACGTTGGTATTTTACATCAAAATTATTGAGCATTTTGTATTGGTTAATGCAAAATCAATTGAAGTAACTAAGGGGACAAAAACAGAAGAGGGAGTAAAGTGAGATCGGGACTACAATTTAAGAGTACAAAATGTAATTTACCCAAAATTATAATTTCATAGCATGTAGTTTTGGCCATGGCAAACAAAGGGTGCTAGCAGTATTTGGTCATCCCTTGGACCAGGTCAATTCCACTTTGTATGAGGCTTCAAAGAAGTTACACTGGGACCAAATAACATTGCAAAGTTGAACTAATGAGATGACTCTCTACCAGTAAACCCCCCACAAATTGTACTTTCCCTGTGGACCTTTTAACCAGGTGATAAATATAAACCAAGAACATGTTAAGAGTAAGCAGATAATCTATATGTAACTTTCAATCAAACTAAAAGTTACAAAAATCTGTAATATTCAAGGAAAGGATGTTCTCCAGATAACCTTTATCACACCAATTCAAGGCCATCAAGTTCGAATCGAATGATTTGTGAAAAAAGACTTGCATCTTGTTGAAAAAATTTATATGCACTTGAAGTTTGATTCATATGCTGAAAGGATTATGAATCTCACATATGAGAACCCCAGTGTTCTTGCTCACGCATGGCAACGATTGTCATAAAATTTACAGCAACGCAAGTATTAGTCGCCATTGAAGACAGGCTGCGGTTATGAAGTACAGGTTACCTGCCAAAAATCCACACATTTAGATAATAAATTGATTAGCTCTATACACAATTCATTGACCACTTCAATTTCGACTAGAATATCTTACATTTTACACTTTCCGATAAGAGATCATCGCTCATTGCTCATGAGCAACCTGGCCAACTTCTGTGCATAACTTCCTTGTTTCTGACATTTCCATGAATAAATACTTTGGCTTCATTGACCTGTGATCAATAAAAAAAGTAAATGTTTGGTTGCAACTATATATTGTGGAGATTACCAAAATGAGATCGATGCAAAATCCCATACCAGTGAAATGGGTGGAAAAGCCTTTCGCAGATGAATCCTAGAGAAACCATTTACGGTAAATAAACAGTTGAACCCATGGATGTTGGCATGCTCACTGTCATATGAACAAACAAAAAGGGCAGCGTCACTTAGGAGAGAAAAAAATAGGTAATGGTTCCTGATTTGTTTCCCACCATGAAAAATACAGAACAAGGGCCATCTTTTCTAGACTTGAATTGAGTCTTTACAGTGACAGATAATCCAATAAGTGCATCATCTAGCACACTGTAAGTAATATCTAAATCAACTTTGCGTCTCCCTTCCGTGGAAAAATCTAAAAGTCTCGATTTATGTGTGATGCCGCTGACTGCATAACAATAACTTGTATTACTCGATTTATGTGTGATGCCGCTGACTGCATAACAATAACTTGTATTACTCGATTTATGTGTGATGCCGCTGACTGCATAACAATAACTTGTATTATTAAAGGGTTCTGAACCAATATTAGAGTTGGGGCCTTAAGATGAGGGATTTGGCGGAGGGGTTGAGTGGGAGATGCAAAATTTTGTTGCTGCAATACGAACTTCTGTGACATGCTTTGGCTCACATGGCATGACAAAAAGAGTGTTAAAGACAATTGGGAACTCACTTCAGAAGATAAGTGAAATTTCTCTTTTTAAATTCATCCACATGTATCTCCTCTTCTTTAGAATATCTGAATCACAAAAAAGTAAGATTAAAATTCAAAAACAAACATTGGAAAGGATAGACAGTTACTGAAATGTATAAAACATAAAAGAAGAATCGCCGAATTACAAAACTTGCCAAATTCTGGACAAAACATAGTCGAACTTCACTGGATCACAGAGAAATTTGTTCTGTGAACAACCATTTTAAAAGAACTAATAAAAAAAATGGATAATATCAGAATAGCCCAGCCAAAAGAAAAGAAAAATGTATCTTCAGTATATGATATCCCATAATGATGTAACCTAGCTCTAACAGGTTCTGTCAATAAGCAATGGCATGCATGTGAGATATATATTAATATATATATATATATATATACACTGAGAGAGAAAGAGAGAGAGAGAGAGAGAGAGAGAGAAGGAGGGAGGGGGGGGGGGGGGGGGGGGGGAGGGAGGGAAGGAAAGATCGATCTCAAAGTTCTTCCAAATAGTTTCTTCAATCTCAAACCGCCACTCCAGGCTTTCACCAATGCAGTCTATGTATAGGCTTCATTAAGCATAAAAAAGCGTAATACCGTCTAAAAGAAATTTGGCAAAATAAATTAAATTCCTTCCACCCCCTATAACTTTTAGAAGTAAGAAAATACAGAAAGATTTTACATCCAGTTTAATCTTTCTATCCAGTTTTGATGGCCCACAGCAAAACCATCACCAAAGTTACATAGCTTTAGTATGCGGTTTAATATGAGTCTTGATCAAATTATTTGACGGAAGCGGGCATCAAACAACAGTTTGTTTTGGTTAAGGCCCTCATACCCTTTCTTGACTAAAGATCCTCACGATGGATAGTCCTATTTCACTGGGAAGATATTTGCACCAGCTTTCTGACGTCAATAGGTAATAGGCTCTAATATCAAACAATTCATTCAAGAGGTGGCGATAACGAACCATTGTAGCTTTAAAAGATAAAACTAGATAGACAAGAAGAATTGGAAAATGAGAACCAATATGTAGAGTGTTATCACAAAATCTTAAAATGGTAAGTTTAAACTTCAGAAAGGTTAACCAATAGACCAAAAACAAGGGTAATATAGACATCTGGAGTTCTCATGCATGCTTAATTTAATACTGGAGAAAGAAAGGTCTTCAAGGTTCAAACTTCAACCAGTAAAATCTCTCCCTTGTTGTATTCAGATGGTGTCCCCCTTTCCATATCATCATTTACAGCCAGGGAAGAGCCTCAGCAAACAGTCCCCATTAATTTATCCTGGCGAGATGATAATATTAAATATTGATCTAAAGAAACATAAATTGACCTCTTCAGCTTTGTGACGCAGTGGGATGGGACTTGCCAAATGACGTTATCTTGATTGAGAGTCATTGTACATGCATTTGATTTAAAATAAAATGCCACTTATAGGCCTCTCATTGCAACCTACCTAAAAAAAAAAAAACATCCGGTGTAGTCCCCAATCATGGGGGTCTGAGAATGTAGATTGGATACAGGCCTAAGCTTCGCCATTATTTATACAAAATGGCCGCCCTCAAGTCCGAATCCACAATCTCAAGGTTATTAGTCAGGCCAAATATAACCAACGAACTAGTGGCCCCCAGGTGCAATCTAGGAATCAGTGACAAGATATAATTTGCAAATTCTTACAAATGTCAACCTTCTTCCTCCTCCCACAATAAACACACTTGAAACATTTGTAAACTACAACTTCCAAATGGAAATAGGGACAAGGAGAGTGCATAAATGAGTTAACAACACAGGGAAATATCAGGCCAGAAACAACCAAACTCATCAAATTTCCTACGAGTAGCTTATTGTGCATGAGACCACCATATAAGTTACCATAATTTAATGTCAAACTCTTCTCAAAAGTCAGCGACATGATTTCAGTGAGGTTAATAAATATCAGCATGGTATTTCAGTGAAACTAAGAATCAGTATCAACAATACCTCCATGGTCCACCACGTTCCTGAAAGCGCGAAATTCCATTCATTGCTGAGAAGGGGTCAATATGAACCCACAGTTCGTTTGAATAGTTTGCAACATCTCCTGCAATGACAGTCATGGTAACTTCTCTGGAAAACACAATTCAAATACATGTATGTGGGTGGGCGGCCATTGCACAAGACTCACAATTGCAGGATCTAAGGAGGGTTAGATGCAATGACGGAGCAATGTTATGCCCCCCCAACCCCCCTTCTCAAGCTTCAACAATTATGCCTTACACTCCCCTCAAGTTTCAAAAATTATGACTTAGACCTTTAAAATAATGTTAGCCCCTGTCAAGTTCTCAAAACTATGCTTTATACAACTAATTTTTTTTTTTTTCAATTTCATTATGCATGACTCTCTTATGTTCTCTAAATTATACTTTTTCACTTTCAATTATGACCTTGATTTTCGTTTATCCATCTTTTATTGATTTGAATACGTTGTACCCTTAAACATTCAAAATATTTTCATGGATTATTTTCGTCCACAATTTCACAATTTCCACATAACCAAATTTACTGATTGTTAAAAATATCACGAGTTTGCATGATCAATGGCACAATGTGTTCGATCCTATAATTGAAATTGGGGTCATAGCTTAATGAGAAAAAGTGTAATTTACCTAAACCTTATATGTATTAGGCCCTATATAAGATATATATTGGAGAGATCAGCACACTCTCTATCTTGTTGTGTTTGGCAATTCGTAATTTGCAGAGACTGGTGAGATTTCGTTATCATTTGTGTGATAAAATTCTCTAGAAAACACAATTCAAAAACGTGTGTATGTGTGCAATTCAACTTACAAGGTGACAAAGTGCACGAGGCTCATACCACTAAGAGATTTGGGGAAGGTCAAATATAGTGACAGAGTCATGTTTGGCAATTCGTAATTTGCAAAGACAAGTGAGATTTCATTATCCTCGAGCGATTATGTGATAAATTCATCTAGAAAACACAGTTAAAAAACGTGTGTAGAGTGTTTGAAATTCAACTTACATGTGATAGAGTCATGTTTTCCCCCCTCCCCTCCCACCTTCCCTTCTCAAGTTTCAAAAATTATGATTTAGACCTTTCAAATTATGTTAGCCGTTCTCAAGTTTTTGAAATTATGCTTTATACCATAGTTATCAAATCGTGTATCGGAAGGTGTATCGTTTTTTAAAAATAGTGTATCGTATCGTATCGTGTATCGTAAGATACGGTGTAATTTTAAATAATTAATAATAAAATATATATTTGTAAACTTTAGGGTGTCTAGATGTAATTTATTAACAGATATATTTAAGTAGGGGTAAAAGTGTAAATTTTAGGGGGCCTGTGTATAATATTTCAAATATTATGGGGTCTAAGTGATTAAGTAACAAACTTCAAGGGGTCTAAGTACAATTTTTCCTATTTTAAAACCACCGACACCGACAGGAGAAGGCCAGACCAGGAAAAAAAAAAAAAGGGAAAGATCGCACGAGAGCGAGCGATCGAGAGCAGAGAGAGAGATCGCACGAGAGCGATCGAGAGACAGCGATCGTGAGATAGCGAGGAAGAAGAAGAAGTGTTGGATGATCTACTTCTTCGATGGTTTTCAGTTTTCTAAGGTTTCTTGAATGGACCTGAAGAAGAAGAAGTGTTTTCTAAAATCAGAAGAAAAACCCTAGGATTTCATCCGAAATTTACAGGTTAGTGTTGCTATTTTTTTCAATTTCAAAAATTTGTTTACTTTACTTTTGCTTGGGTATTCTCTTCATCTCTATTTTTGCTGATTTACCAAACATTCTAAAAAAAAAAAAAATAGAGCCTTCGCGTATCGTTCGTATCGACCGATACATACCGTATCGTAAAAACGTATCGTGTATCGGACAATACTATGCAAAAACGATACAGAATTCCGATTCGTATCGTTTTACCTCTGTATCATAACGTATCGTACGATACGTATCGCGTATCGTACGATACTAACAACTATGCTTTATACCACTAAAATTATGTTCTCTAAATTATACTTTATAACCCTCAATTATGGTCTTGATTTTCTTTTATCCATCTATATTATTGTTTGTATACGTTGTACCATTAATCATTCAAAGTAGCTTCGGGAATTATTTTTGTCCAAAATTAAACAATTTGCACAAGACCCAATTTAATGATTTGTTAAAAATATCACGAGTTTGAATATGATTAATGGTACAATGTGTTCAATCTTCTAATTGAAATAGGAGTCATCTTATAATGAAATAATGTGCAATTTACATAGACCCTACATATATCAAGTCCAAAGTCCTATAAGATATGTATTTGAGACACTAGTAGCTCTGTATCTGGTTGTGTTTCGCAATTTGTAATTTGAAAAAACACGATGAAATTCAATTATCCTCAAGCGATTATGTGACAAAAAATGAGCTTCAATTGCTAATTATTTGATGAATTAACCTAAAAATGTATTACATATGATTAATTTGACAAGTTTGAATTAATCTTAGCGATTTTATTGAAAATAGATGATTACTTCATTGTGTCATATATAACTTGATTTTAATATAGCTTATACAACAAAAAATTTTGACATTAACAACAACTCATTGAATTATCCTCGTTAATAAAAAAGTTAGATTATGACACTATTTGGCCCCCTAAGGGAAAAATCTTGGCCCCGCAAATACAGAGGTTGTTTTCGAGGCCTTAATCTAACCAACCACTCCACAAGCATTTTCATACCCCTTCCATTACTTTCATTGAGCATCGTGAGTGATTTCAAGATTTGAAATTCATTCACGTAAGGTACATATTCACTTAGAAATTGGTAGTTTGAAATTGCATGAAATATGTGTCTTTTGTACAAATCCGTAAGTTCTCAAATAAAATGTCTCTTTGACTTAGATTGCTATAAGTCATACACATGAAATCTATAACAGATATGGTTCTTCATGACGCTCATAAGAACTCCTACCTAATAGCCCTCATAATGCCAAGAACTTAACTTTCAGTAGTTTCTGTTTCAAGTGCATTAAGTAACACAACATAAGTTATCCACAAAGAGATAAAATCCATTTAAACCAACTAGGTTCAGCCTAGTTGGTCACCCTTGATTTACATAAAATTCTCTCAACCAAAAGGTCAAGTGATCAATTGTTGCCTTCGGCGAGAATTGATTTCTCATGTCACCCAATTCAAAAGTTCTACAATCCCTCTTTCGAGCTTCTCTTCACCCCTTAGTGGGTGTTTTTTTTCCTCTGTTATAGATGCATTGTTTAAGCTTTTAATGGCTGACTGTTCAATGTAATAGTAGTCTAAAAATATGTATAAATAAAAAGATAAAATATGCTTGAAAAAGAAGATGTTAAGTCAAGAAGACTTCAATCAACAATTACTACTAGGAAACATGAATGCGGAGACAAAATAAGGGTACAATACGATCTAGATACAGACACAGTGACACGACAAAACCTAAAAAATTAGGATAAGGACACAACCAATATAAGTCTATAATACAATATTTTCTACTATCGGACAACTTAATAATTATAATTTCCAAAAATTTAGTAATTTACTTTCAAGAAAATATTTATTGTCTCATTATGGTACATTCATAAAGTGAACGTGACTTATTAAAGACATAAGTTTCAAGATTTAACCGGTTAGTTTGCTTAGAAATTCTTGTTGCCAAGAGATATGATTTAACACAATTTTTTTTTATGACATGATAGTAGATAATAAACATCCACGTATTTTTAAAGTCATGTGAATTTTTCTTTATGTATTACATAAATGTGAATTTGATAGGAAAAGAATTATACATATTTCTTTGTGTATGCACTTTTTTATCCAAAGTATATGTATTGTGGATACATATCAACGAAGTATCCAAATATTTTTTATTATTGGACACATATGGTTTGGATCCGACACGTATCCTCGAATATCCGATACGGATACATCGCCCTTAATGTAAGTATCAATGTTTCATAAATGATTAAAGAACAGCCTAACTCTGTAGTCTGTACCATCTGTTTTTTCACGAAACCAAGGTACAGAGATCAATCATTATATGATTTTGACCTACAAGTATAGAACTAGAAAAACAGGATATGACCACTAACACTATATGGGCCTTGTATACACAAAAGTTCGAATGAAGCCCAATCAGATTATGGGCAAGCTACAGAGAGAGAGAGAGAGAGAGAGAGAGAGAGTACCCATCCTATGCAATGCTTTTAGGGCATAACCACCTGGATAGTTCTGATAGGACGCCATAAAACTTATGATGGTGCACCCTAGACTACAAAATTGGAAGAAAACAAAGAGTATGAATAGGTGAAGTAATCCCCATTGTCAATAAGAACAATATGACTCCTTATCGAACCTGACCAGCAGTAATCCCAGAACAACAATATTCAGCAATTTCCAGAAACTCTTCCTCCTATTGTTGTAGCTATAAATAGTTGAAATCATAACATAAGAAATTTGTTAGATTCCCAAAAACAATAATCAAGAGGCTGCTCACAAATTTATTGACAAACCAAAGGAACAAAAAACATGATTTTGATAGCTGAACATATAGGAGCCAATATTTAAAATCACAACATACACATGACTTTCTAAATTGTCATCCATGCAAGCTAGCAGACGTGTTGCATAACAGTTTTAGAAGGAATTTCCACACAGTCATACAGTTCCGAAATACAGAAAAAGGACAGAATCTCAAACAACAAACATAAGTTTTGGGAAAACCCTTGGTATTGTTGGAGATTATTACAATACAAGATGGACATAAGACCACACTTTATGATACAAAAAGCTGGACGTGTGACAAAAAAAAAAAACAAAAAGAAACAATCTTAGATTATTTGACATGACGAAAGGAAAACAGAAGTAAGAACAGATTCAGGAAAATTAGATGGAGTATCAAGGACAAGTAAAAATAGCTTGAGGTGGATATTGATGTGCGAGAAGTCAATGATTTGAATGGATTGTCAAGGAACATGTGCCCAGGAACCACAGCCCCCCCCCCCCCCCCCCCCCCAAAAAAAAAAAAAAGAAAGAAAGAAAGAAAAAAAGAAAAAAACCATTGTTTCTTCACTGCAGAGCCGCTTCTCTTCTTGGTTTCAGCTGCTGTTGACACATGTCAACACATGGCTGAATCCTAGTTCAGCCATGTTCCCTGAATCATAGGTTCTAGTTCTTTTTTTCACAAAAGACTAATGCAGAAAAGGAAATTTGTGGACCTCTTTCTATTCTCATCCTCTACTAGATATAAGTGATGTATGATAAGATATCCATCACATTCTAATATTGCTATTAGGAACAAATATAAATATAGTCCTAAGCATTCATAGATGAACTAAGCCCATAAATGCAATTATCTACATTTTCTATCTCATAGCCCGTTCCCATCTCAAGATTCTAGAACTTGTTACAAATTACTAGTAGATCAAGGCCTTTAAGGTAGATGGTTGCTTTAAAACAGACAACACAACTTCTCTATCATGTTCCAGTGGATCAGAAAAACTCAAAAGTAAGAGGGAAGCCAAAGGTTTTCTAAACAAAAATTGTGGGAATACTTGTTGAAGTAACAAATATTAAGATACCTGTTATCATGTTGATGACCATCAAAACACATCAGTTCAGCTGCTATCTTGTTGCTACATTTACAACTTAGGCACTTCTTGTATATCACGTAGTTTAAAGAATTACGAATGAAGAACATATGTGCAAATTTATTCTTTGTTTCGAGCATTTATAGTACTTTTGCATGTAACAATTTGCATGTATACAATTTAGAGGGCCATAGCCTAGTACAGTGGTAAAATGGTCAGACTAACCACCGCAAAATTTGGGTTCAAATTTGAGCACAATCATTTTGAGCAAAATAATACCAGTTTGATTTGTACCAGTCCATCCTTAAAAGTAGCCACAATGCATGGACTAAAATAAGCAGTAATCCCCTATTCGTCCAGATCATGTACTAACTATAATCATTATTAATGAAGTTTATATTCTTATGAAACAAACTGAGATATTTTATTATTTGGATGCTGTAAACCCTACATCTAATCGATTACAATGCTGTAATGCTTTCTCTTAGATCCTCTCTTCCTTCTCTCTTTTCCCCTCCCCCCAAAAAAACCATTTGGGAACATAGATGATGAATATATGATAACTACGATGATAGCTGTAATGCTTTCGCTCTGACCCCCCCCCCCCCCCCCCCCCCCAAAAAAAAAACGCGGCAGCTCCCAAAAAAAAACCATTCTGGAAACATAGAAGATGAACACATGATAAGTCATATCATAGTTTGAACATAAAAATTAATCTCTCTCTCTGCTTCTTTCCTTCTTTTTTCCTTAGTCCAAAGAACTTGCCATGATGGGACACTTTAAACATAACCAAAGTGTCATAAAACTAAACACATTATGCTCAGACCCAATTGGACAGGACAGTCAGACTAATGAAACAGAAACCCAATACTCAACCAGTCCAGGTAGCGGCTAAAACCAGACTACTTTATTATACATTAAAATCAGGTCTCAATATGGAGCAGTTAAGAATTGAACCCTCAACCTAAGAAATACCATCAACAAACTCAAATCAATCAGGTAGTGTATGATATTAGTGATATTTTCGAGATTCCAACCCTTAAATATTGCATCCTGTACACAGTCAGACAAGATAAGATGCAACTAAAACTGTTGAGCACCGAACCCAGATATCATACTGGGTCGATGGCTAGTCCGGTCCTCCTAACAATTGTTTCCCAGATAAAAATGGTGTGTCATTAATGTAGAATTATAGATATTATCCCCTACACAAATAATTAGGATATTGATATAGAGGCCACTTACACTCTGCTAGCTGCAATTGCAGCGGATAAGTTAAAAATTGGAATGGAACTAATAATGAAGCGGAGCTCCTGCAGCATACATAACAATGACAATGAATGTGTCTCCAAAATGTTGGTGGAAGTAAACCACTGAACTTGTCCAAAGGCAATACCTTGTGTGAAAGCTTGGAGTAAAGTAAAACAAATGAGAAAACTGGAAGAATGTAGAACAGAACCCTCCGATCAAGTATAACCCCAAGCTGCATCAATAATGCCACAACAAATGCGGAGGAAGAAATAAATATCACTTTGAGAAATAACTCAAGATCTGTAAATTCTAATAGATTTCAGTTGAAATCCTTGTGCATTTTCTAATTGAATTTTTAGTCAGTTATATGTTTGTTCATTTAGGATCTAGTTTACTCCTGTAAATTTGAACATCTACACACACAAACAGCATTAACATTTTCATCCAATTAATAAAGTCAAAAAGCCTTAGTAAAGTTAAATTCATTATAGCATTAAAACATGCAGATTTCATAACTTAGCAGCAAAAATTAATACTTGTTCTAAAAGAACCATTGAAAATTTAACCAGCTGATTCACAATTGATAACATCAGTAAGACAAAAGAGCACGCAAAGAATTATCTGATCAAAACATTAACAGTCGAAACATTTTACCAGAAAAAAAAAAAATCAAAGCAAAAGCATTAAATAGTGACTTATGCAAACAAAAACAACTACAAGAGTGATTTCATATCCACATTGAATGCAAACGATATTATTTTATATCAAAAACTAAAGCAAGGGTAAAACCGCACACCCACCCAACCCCAACCCCCGTATTTTTTCTTTTCTTTTTTATGCTTGGGTGTCACCAACTCATCAAGATTTAAGACTTGAAACTAATCCTACATAGGAACAAAACCACCTGCAAAAACAACATGTGTTCGGTAAGGGCCAAAGAGAATCGATTGACTCGATCCTGAGACATCTAATTCCAGAGACATCTACTTGGCAAATTTACAGATTGTATAGGTGGGTTCTACTTCTAATGCCAAGAAGTTCCAGGGGGAAAATCCAGTACAATTATTCTAAAAGAAATTATGTCCAATAATTGCGTGAAGATGTTATCAGCTGGTAGGATAAGCCACCACCTGAATGGGTGTAGGCAACTATTCTAAGCAACAAGAATGTGTCAAACAAAGCAACCATAAGAAATACATAGAACAGAATAGCATCATTGTAATATCTTTCTTTTGTGCATTCCTGAACTCACCAAAAAGAGAGGATATGCAGCAAGCAATGACCGGGGAAGTGCCGAAGTGAAGTACCAATGAAAGGGATGTGTCTGGAGAAACACTATTAAAGAAGTACAAAGATAATATAAGAAAAATAGCACACTTATGGCAAGGTGTTTTGGTGAGGGTTGTGCGCGGATATATAACAAAGACAATGAAATATCACTATTTTATATCATTCAAGGAAAGACGAGCAGTTTTAAGGGGAACTCTCAATGACCACCAAACCATAACAAGTTGCACTACCATCATCAAAAAAGAGAACAGGGTGCCCGAGTAGATCTAGAAAGTCTACATGACCTTGATGTTGTAAAATTGGGGACACGCTTCCTTTTTAACTGTAGATTATTAGTGGAAATGGAACAATGGACAATTTATCCAACACCTCCAATTAATTAATATCTTTGTCCATGAGATTTTGTCAATGATAATAGTTCATCTCAATTGATTCACAAAATAAATATTAATCATCAATCAATTTTGATGTCACTGTTCTTCAAGTACTACAGCCTTAATTTCTGGCAAGATAGGCAATTCATCTAATGGAACCAATAGTCAATTATTTCATTGCCCTGATGCATCACATACGAGAATTTTGATTTAACAAACAAACATATAATCGACAAAGAAACTAGATGTGTAAATTTAAGTTTAAAACACAGATTCGTATGACATTTTCTAAAAAACAAAAGATGTAACAGAACTTGCACAGAGGATACACCCCACTCAGAACTGCGGTTCAAAACTGAGTTGAACCAAAAAACTTCAAACTCGGGCCACAACAACTTCCTCCACATAATTGAATCAACCAACATTGTAAGACCTGCAATAAGTAGAACTCCGGTAATCGGGATCAAATCAGACGTTAATATCATGGACTAATTTAATAATACCATAGTTTAGAGCAATATAAGATATGAAGCAATTAACTAATAAAAATAACAAAAATAACTGACCTATGCAAAATAAAGCAGTTCCAATGCAGCATTTTAATGCTTTCCAAAACGAAATTGATTTGGTCTGACATCAACAGAGGAATACAGTTAGAAATTAAAATAAGGCACAAACCTTGAGTAAGTCACAACTTACATCAAATTATTAACAACGGGAGGGCAGATAAATTTCAGGTGAAGCAACTCCCCATAATTATTATAGTGTTGCTCAAGCACATGGGTAATACTACAAGGGTGTGTTACAACACCAGACAGTGCCACTAGCCATAGGACTATAAGAACGTAGTACGGACTTTGAAAAAATACATGATGACATTCCAAACAACCACCTCAATGACTAGAAAGGTGTTGCTAGGTAAAGTCTACCACTCACATGTCAGGTATATCTTTATTTTCCTTTCTCTTTCTCCTTTACCTATCAAAGATTGAGGTTTCTAGGTACAATGTCTGAATGCATCCATCAATTCAGACAAAACTCAGTTTTATTGTATAAGATTTATCAGAAAAAGGGAAGAAAGTCACACAAGCCTAGGGTTGCTGCAACTGACGCTTCAGACATTAGCCACAAAAACCTTTGATAGTCATCTGAAAGGCCGGAAAACTAGTCTACAATCATCCTTGAATCATTCATATATTTGGTTGGATCCATAAAGCAAAACATAGTTTTATGAGAATAGAAATATATTACTGAGGCCAAGCAGTCAACACTGCAGAATGTTCGCCTCAGCTAAAAATGAACTGCTTGATACAACTTTTTAACCCTTCCATACATTAAGGATTCGGTTATTTCTCACATTTAGCATGGAAAAAATGGATATTTTTGCCTAAATCACCTTAGGATGTGGTTAAATATGCATGATATAACTCTAGCAATCATCATTTACAAAGAATGGTAGGTAAGGAGTGTTTAGGCGTGCAGTTTGTTCCATACTATATTTTTTCCAGTTTTTTATCCGTTTCTGTCAAACTCTATCCAAGTTCTTAAATCTTGTTCACATGCATAGTGTTGTCATGGAGTCGATCCCTAAGCACTTTTCCAAAATTGGCCCTGGTCCTCCAATAGCGATAATGCTGGACATATTGCAAGTTTTAAGATAGAATATATAATGATTCATCAAATACATTATGACAGAATGAAACTTAGACATTGTGGTGGCAAATGGATCTTAAACAAATAAAAGCTCTTCTCGAAATTGAAAACGCCGCTTATCCCAAAAGAATTCAGATATTAAGGGGAGTCATAGATTTGGTACGTTAAAAGCACAAACAATACATACAAAAAATAAATAAAAAATAAAGGAATAGCCACACAACCTACCAGCAATAGCTCTAGGCCAAAAGGGGAAAGAAGTAGCAGCATGTCACATCTAAAGATGATAGTAGCACAAATCTGACTTCCAGAAAACAGAGAACTGTGAGAGAACTTCAACAAGCAAACTAAGGTGCTAAATTTACATGATCCATGCACAAAATGCTGAGAATAATAAATAGCCTGAGAATGACCAGGGATGATAATTAACGGATACCTAATAGCACAATAGGTAAATCAACATCATACTGTCTAAGCTATTAGAACAGACATAAGCAATATCCAGTTACTATTATTAAAAAAATGCAGGATGGAAATCAAAAGGAAACAGGAAAGGGCCGGGAGCAGGAATATTTTTTTTTGGCATCAGCACAAAAGCGAGCTACAAGATTTTCTCTGAGGGAATGGAAATCACAGCTAAATTTCATCTTCCTTTAGGTCCTAGTGTTATAATCCTCGAAATCCTCTTCACATGCTTCCGTTGATGATGGAGAATCATTCTACAAGATATACATGCAGGACATTCCACAAGATATACATGGTAGGACATTTGCTTATTGAATCATCAAGCCTTTGAAATACCATAAACGTGTAAAAGTGGTATTGATATATAAAATGCTGTCAAAAGGAAAAAAGAAGTTTAAGGGTCGTTTGAACCAACCAATTAGGTGTGTCAGATACAGAATTAAGAGTTTTGCAGATCGGTACCCAAGGATTAGCAATTCAGAGAAAAGACCACCGATAGTATCTTATTAGGACCTTAGGTGTCAAAGCCCTATGCACACACTTTGTATAAGTTTGGAGTCAGACAACGCGTTTCACTCTACTGTCTTCCTATTCAGATAAAGGTTGGTCATAAATTTGGAGAGTTTGCTTCTACAGAAGCCTCAAAGGGACTGTGACGACGGTCTACAACCAGAAACATTGCATGAACTCAAGCTCAACTTTTACTTGTATTTCACATAGGAAAAAAGGTAGAAGGACTAAGAGTTAGACTTGTGTGGTGATATGAACCAAAATTTCACCAGAAGCAGAGTTGGGAGGCATTTCGAAGTCCAAGGAAAAATGTGGGGTGGGTTTTTGACCCCAAAAGACAAGGACTATGTCATTTCTCCAAGTAGGAAGCTTTAAAGAGGATTGGGGCAGAGAGTGTGGTTTTGGAAGAATGCTCATTGGAAATGTTTTCCAAGTGAAGATTCCTATTTTGTTTAGAAAGGTTGGCTTCACCATTTCCCCAAGGGGGTGGAGATCACACAACTATGCATTAGAAAATGCAATCAAGTTTTTTGAGAAGCTTTATCAGGTGAAATTCTAATAGAAGAAGAGAATGTGCTGGTGTTGAGGGCAGGCTCCAACATTTACATTTTTGATAAATGAAAAGGGAAGCTAAGATGGGTTTGATTAGTCTGTACCTCATAGTTCTAGCTTTCTTTCAGCTTAATGCAGTTTGTGGGTTCCTGGCTCCTTGCCTTTTGGGCAGGTAGTGGCGCACCTTAATACAGTGCATGATTCATGATTTGACCACTCAGACTTGACTGTACCCGGTAGGTTAACAGTAAAACACGGGTGTAGGTTATTGATCATCTTCTCTTGAATTGTGTCTGCCACAGAGTTGTGCATATTTTTGTTTTCCCTTCACGATGATAGGGCCTGGCAAAAACAATGAATTTAGCTATTTGTGGTTGGTAAAAAAGACAAGGAGCAATAATAAAAACCTAATATGGAATATATATTCCCCTTTGCCTCCCTTGGGGAGTTCAGAACCAACACAAGGTGAATTTTGACACACACAGTTGCCTATTTTAGGGTAAAAGAAGTTTTTTCTAAATATATTCACAACATGATTGTAGACGAAATGAGGATGTTAAGATGGATGTGTGATAAGACAAGGAAAGATAGAACAAGAGAGGTTGGAGTAGCAACAATTGAAGATAAGTCGAGAGTAAACCAATTAAGATGGTTCTGACATGTACAACATAAACCAATAGATGCATCACTGAGGAGAAGTCACATGACCACTGTTAGTGGAAATGCTAGGGATAAGGGGAAGACCAAAACTGACATGGATTACTGTAGAAACAAAGGATGTAGTCGCTTGTAATTAAACTGGACAGATAGCCCTTGACGAAACAAAAGGGTAGAATAATATAGCCCAAACCACGTAATTGGGACAAGGCTTGTTTTGGTTTGGTTTGAACTTCTTAACGTCTTGATTGCTCTTCTCAATGTTTCCCCAACTTGTGTAAGATCTGTTGCCAAGCTGACACGTGCGGCTTGAGTAATTACCTCTTTCCTATGCTTTTCGCACAAGATATTTATTCAGGAGAAAATGTAAAGTAAAAAAACACACATTCATGTTGGCCAATCAAGAAAAGAAAATCAAAAGAAAGCTTGATCATCAAGCTCCTAACATTCCAAACAAAACCGAGCTTAGAAGAATAGAGGAGTAATCGGCAAAAAAAAAATTACTAGGGATGCTAGCATGCAGAGTTAAAAACCAAAAACAATAAGAAAACTACAAGGTGTCCATGAATCTAGGAAGCTCAAATGACATATATATATACATATTTCTGACTTTTCTCAGTCCACACAAAATGATTATATTCACACTAACGTCAAAAGAATATGGAAAAACATAATATGCAATTGAACAAGTGGGGGTGGGTTCATGATGTATGCCAATCTGCTAATTTTCATGAATTGTTTGATCCAAAAGTGAAAGAAACACAATTTGCAGGAATCTAAATATCAGCAAAGAAAGGATCTTGGGAGCTTCTAACAACCACATGATATGAACTTCGTCAGAATAAACCTACCAGACATTGTAATGCTGCATAAAAACTCCCCTTTAACCAATACCCATATGCCAAATTGACTGCAAGAAAGAAAACATTAGGGGCATTAAATTAAATCTTACAATCAGTTGGCACAAGTCCACTTCAAAGTTTTATCCATGGAACACGTTTCATTTTACAGAAAAAAATCCATCGAACCTTTAAATGGAGAAAGAGGAAGGGGCAAGGCATGCACTTTATGTGCCAGCATGGCAAAACCCTATTTATCATCAACCAGATGAGAGATCTTGAAAAGAAATGGCAAGCATTACCAATTCATTACTAAATTTTTCCATTCACTTCTCTATATTCCTTGTCAGATATAGTCAGAAACAACCTAGCTCAACTGGAGTTTTAACCCCAAGCTTAGGCAGTGCTGTGAACACTGCTGCAGTATCCCTTCAGGTAAGAAGCTGACTACAATATCATGTAATTCTTCCGGGAACTAAGTTTAATTTCTTACATACATGTACTATAATCTAGGCCAACATTTCTAAGTAAAAACACGATCCTTCCTCTCCCATAATTACCCCATCATAAGTACATTTCTTTGATGCGTATTGCCCTTAAGTTTGTTGTTATTTACGGCAATTTTTAAGATTTTTTTTCATTATACTATATAACAGGGTTCTCCCAATAAAGAATGTGGTAATAGACAGGCACAAAACTACAGTTAACCATGCAGCAGCAGCAGAAACCATTTTTAATGTTGGAGTGCAAGTCATAGAACAATCTCAAATCTCACTTGGTATACCGGAAGTACCAGGATCAAATTGTTCCTCAGTGAACCCAGAACAGCACTATTTAAAAAAAAATGAAAAATAAAAGTGTAAGAAATGAGATATAATTCTTTCTAGCTCCTGGGTAAATTTGTCCACCAGTAGTAAATCCCTCGGTTCAACATGTATTTTTTGCTTCTTCGCTTTTTCTCTAAGGTGATATTATGTAAGTCTGCTATTTGACTGAAATCACCACATCATAGAAGTCTAGGACACAACGAATATCTGTTCCAAACTGGGTAATCGTCAATCATTCAACAAACCATTTAATCAAAATCGTATCACAGCAAAGTCAACCACAAGCAAACTTCCAATTTACAGAGAAGAAAAGGTCAAAAACAATATATTTTCTTATTTCAAGCAACTCAAATCAATACAATTCGACAAAACCTTGCCTGGGTGAACATGTGTGGGCGAATTGAATTTTCATTCCACATGCATCAACATCTGATTCTGGAAAAATAACTTCAGTAAAATCATAAGCTACTTTCCGTACTTTGTCTAACTACATCAATTTTGGTGGTCAATATGAAACATGCACTTTTCCCACTAATGCAGTATGCCAGTATTCATCTTCGTGAAGAGATTTTCTTAAAAGACACCAAAACACCACACAGAGTTGTTTGTGATCATACAGCAAAGTCAATTTTATTATTACTCCTACTTCCCTGTTTCAAAGCTTGTGTGCACGAGAGCATGTCTCTCTATGTTTGCATTTTTGTGTGTGGCTGGGTATGTGGGTGAGAGAGAGAGAGAAATAGAGACACTTTATCAAGATGTCATCCCAGTATATGGCTGCATGCAATACTCAGGTCTAAAGGATCTTTGAAAAAACAAAATCAAAAGAAAACACTCCAGACCTACACAAAGGCCTCCTCGAAATAGGATACTGTATCTTCAGGGGGAAAAAAGAAGAGAAAAATCTGACCTTTACTTTCTTAATTAAAAAATTGAATCCTGCAGGCTCCAACAAGAAGCCTATATAAGTGTCAGAGCTGTAGGCATTCCAGGACACGCACTCCTAGTTCAACAAACTAATGATGGAGAAAATAAATTAAAAGACATACCATATCACCAAGCACCACAACTATGTTCCTACATTACTAGCAAAAGGAATCATCCTAACACTTCCTTTCAAATGCTATTCGTAAGAATATCTCCTGTCAATATATATTTGACATTTCTATATTAAGGCGGGGTGATATTTTAGCAAATCTATTGGCACCCAAAAATCTTATACTCAGAATGATTCAAAACTAATATAGTCGGTTTATATTTCAAATGAAAAACATGGAACAAAATTTATTTGAATTAACTCCCAGTTTCCAACTTCATTGCATGACTCTACATAAAATGAATACATAGCCAAGCCAGTAAAAGGCAGCATAAGCTGGAAGCTCTAAATAATTGAAGCCTCTTTCAAAAATCGAAGGCTAACTTAGCCAAACATCCATGTGTTCCCCTCACAACCTCAGTATCTAATCCAAACAAACCAAATAAAGCCTTTTATCCATTATTTCCCTAGCTTTTTCACCAATAGATATCATATCATTTATTTTGCTCTACACTTTTTCTAACTTCATCTATTAAGAAAAAATAAAAAAGAAGAAAAAGGGTTTTCACAGTGTAGCTTCTCCACTGTCGTTACATTCACAAAAATCAACATTGGGAGCCAAAATGGTCCATTAGTTGGCCAATGCAATTTATCAATCACCATCCAACCATTATTCGTACTATGCATCAAGCCGTCAAGTCGTAAATCAACATCAAGACAAGAATTGTCAATCTGCATGTTCATCTAAAAGAACTACAGAGAGAGAGAGAGATGGACTCAAAGCAATACGGATACACAGTCTTTCAAGCCCAAGTAATACAACTCAATCCATAACAAGACATGACTTCACATGAGTAATTCTAGTCAATAAGCAAAAATAAAGAGCATTTACAAAGTTAAACTGAGAGAAATAATCACCTAGTCCGAGTGCCAGTATATTAGGAAGAGGACGTGTACAGTAGAACAGCATGTGAAACTGAAATGCAGTCAGTATTACAAAGAATGCTTCAACTTGATTGCCAAACTTTTTTCTTATCTGCTCAAATAAAACATGACTTCACATGAGTAACTCTATCCAATAAAATAGTTAGGGGCACTGAAAAACAGCAATAAGCTTTCAGAAAATGTGTTGATTGAATGATGTAAGATTTCTGTTCTTCAGCAATTATAATAATAAAAAGAACACCACAAGATGGCGAATGGTTGCATTTTGAAGAATGTTTTAAAATCTTTACTAAACCACCAAAAAGAAAGAGAAAAAAGAATTAGAATAAAAGGATGAAAGGATGAAAGTAACAAAGACAACCTGAACCAACACAAATCACTTAAGGAGGATTGAAAAGTTCTCCAAAAGATTCTTATGTTGTAATCAAATGCTTGACCAAGAAAGAGACCTCCTTAAATATAGAAGACCACTTACATCAGCCTCCAGGTAAACAACGAAACATTAAAACCGTGCAATTAAGAAGCACAGCACCAAATTCAAACAGATCAAGTTCTTACCCAAGAGACTCAAGCAAACACCCATATATTCTCCGAGACAAGGCTTTCAAAAGGCTCACAAGAAATGCTAGCCCCTTCCCCACACCCCCCCTCTGTCTGTCTGTCTTTGAAGGCAAACCCCATTCTCCATAGTCTAGAAAGCCCTAAATCAGATACACTGATCTCCAGAGATACATCTTATGACAAGGCGCTCAGGATAGCAGCAGCCCCAGCACTAAAATTAATTACCATTTTATGTCCAGAAAGGGGTTCCAATTGCATTTGATCGTACTAAATATGCGGCACAAAATATCCATTCAAGCTCCAAATTTATAGCTTGCAAAGCAACCCAACATAATTCAGTCAAAAAAAAAAGGTTTTCCCCAAAGCATACACAATAGGATAATTAATGAAGAAAGAAGTAGGAGTCTTTCTGCTCTCTTAAGTAGTGCAAACAAAGACTGGAGACCTTTTAATTCATAACATCTCATTAGCATTACTGCGTTAGTATCAAGACTTCCATGAGCCATATACAAGCCAAAGCATGGAAAATCAGCCTTCTCTTTTTTGCATGTTGGTGCCAGAAAATATAGCTAGGGAAAGAAAAAGGCTTATCAATCAAGAAAACATGTGAAATGATGTTAATTTGGGTTACAAATTTGGGTTGTGTAGCACTGTTCATTCTAGAATTCTGTTCAGTCTTATTGATATCTATAGAGTATAGATTATGACTCCTAAACATAAAGATATACACCATATATAAATATATATGTAAGTAATAGCAATATAAGAGGCCATTGGCCAACGTTGCTCTTGCCAACCAAAGTCATAAGAGTCAGGGGGTGGGCAAAGACCTAGCCGGTAAATGCATACTTAACATGTCACACGCAAATGTATTGTCTATAAGTTTATGCCTTGTAAAAGAAGCTAATTCGGTAAATGGTGAAGAAAATAAATCAACCAACAAAAAGCACATACCTGAACACGAAAAAATCTCAACGTAGACAATATCATTGAACCTAACACCAAGCGAACTAGACAAAACAAATAAGAAAAGGATCAAGTTATAACAGAGAGACAAAACATAAGAACGGAAGTTATAATCACAAGTGATCTGCATAGAAAAAGGATAAGTTACTTTGCTAAACAGCCTAAACTAATTAGTCCTATTAACTAAAGGAAACAAATCATTTATACCGAGGGCCGATGGTTCATACATAATATTAAGTAACACAGGATAAATGAATAATAAAGGATTGACTCTTCTTCCAAGCATCAAGATAAATGTCAAATAAACATATAAGAGCACAAAGGCACACATAATACTCCTTAATGTCACTAGAGCATAACAAAATAAAACTCTCACGGAAGTTGAATCATGAAAAAAGTATGTATGCGCAAACTTCCAAGATCAAAATTACAGTTAATATATTTCTAAACTAAATCCTATAATAAAACCCTTTTTTATAGAAATTATCAAAAAATTCAGAATAAACTATGGTACCCTAGAGTCTAATAGAATAAAGGATTAATTCCAAAAAAAAACTCAGTACTTAAGGGTGGAAGCAGATGACCCCACTTAACTTTAAACTTTTGTACTATGCCACCCTAAACTCATGACTAAAGTAAAAAACTAACAGTTTCCGTCAAAACTAACAACGCGTGTATCACACGCATCCAAAGGATTTTAACTCATAATTCCTAAAATACCCTCGTCTATTCCCCTTTCTTCTCTCTTTCTCCTAACTCTCTCTCCTCTCTTAGCAGCACCACCGAGAATGCTCCTATTGTCTCTATCTTCTTCTACTTTTTCTTCTTCTTCTTCTTCTTCTCTCTGTGTAGATCTCAACAGCACAACTAGAGAAAGCCCCCACCACCTCCATCTTCTTCTTCTTCTATCTCCCCCTCTCTCTCTCTACAAAGCACCACCACCAAAAAAACTCACCATCTGAAACTCCCTCACCCTTTACCCATCACTCACAACCCAAATCCCACAATCCCCACTCATTGCAACCATTTCTCACTAAAAATATAAACAAAAAAGAAAAAATAAAACTAACAAGGTGGAGGTGGCAGCCAAATGAAATGTATATGAGACTATGCATGGTTATGTGTACACAACTTTTAAGTTTAGCAGTGACTCATGAAGGAAACAATTAGAAAAATAGAAGGAATAAAAAGGAGCAGAAAGAGAAAATGGGAGAAGTTGACATAGAGAGTAGAAAAAAATATAAAGGTTAAGAAAAAAAAAAAAAAAGAGGAGAGAAAGAGAGTTCTTGGAGGTAGATAAAGGAAGGAAAGAGACTTGGATAGGGGAGGTGGATGGGTCTGAGGGTTGGGCCAAAAGGAGAAGGGATGGAGAGAGAAAGCAAAAATCCAGATGGAAGAGAGACAACTAGAGAGTGAGTTTAGGTTAAGAGAGGGAATTTCAATGAAAATTTATTGAAATAATACGGGTATTTCAATATTTTTGTGGGCTCTGTGACGGATATCCACTTTTGTAGTTTAGTCACAAGTTTAAGGAGGTTTAGTGCAAAAGTTTAAAGTTAAGGGGGGTTATCTGCTTCTGCGCTTAAGAAAAGGGGTTTTTTTGCAATTAACCCTGGAAGAAATGCATCAAGCCCTGCAACACGAGGTGCTCTAGCATGCATAAGAACAACATTTGTATTAAAAAAGAAATGTATGTTTACAACGATTAAATCAAAGAACGAGCAAAAGAACAAGATATCCTCCTATGAAGTTCAAAGAGACAAAAGAAAAAGATGTCTGCCAGCATATTTACCATTCTATTTGCTGAACATCTGGTTAAAAATTTGAAGAAAAGAACTCCATGAGTCCAAGTTTTGGAATTTGACCTGTGTTTGCTGAATAAATAGGATATACACAACCAAATGCAAATCACATCTGGTCTGCTTACTTTTTTCAAAAGTTTAGCCATATTAAGCATATGATTCACTTATTATTTCGTCCAGAGCCAAATTAATTAGTTCAATAGAAGCATGTAGTTTCACATTGTAATGCCTTTATCATAGAGAAAATGTCTTTTTTCCTTACCATCAGGCAAAGATGTCTTTATGAGATCTCTTTTTGCATGATTGATAAACATCCTCTTCAATACAAGACAAACAAAGGGAACACTTTAGCCTAGCAGAAGCCTTTAGTTTTTTAGATTCACAAAACTGCACAGCATACAAAATGGAAAAGAATAAACAGCGGGACCAACACTATTTATAGCACAATCATAACTGAAAACTATAAGTGAAAATGAAAAATGATGAATAAATATATTCAACGTCCAATGTACCACACGACACAATGTCTTACATAACAAAAATTGGCAAACATTTGAAATGTAAAAGTATGTAATGCACTAACCTGCGAAAAGACCGTAAAACTTTGGCAAGTGTAGCAAATTCATTGTCAATGTAATCGGTGATGCAAAAATTGATACAACCAAGGCACCTACAAGAATTTATATAGCTTAATGGGAAGTCAGTTAAACATCATTGAAGCAATGCTTTATGGTCGGTATCAAGCGATCAATTTAACTCCTACTCTCCTAGTATACCGAAGCAAGTTTTCAAATTGTCAAAATGGACTCCTGGACTCAGATAATATAATGACATAATTAAAGGTAGATCCCAAGATCATAGAGAAGACTATAACAGAAATAATGCCAGTACCAAAACAATAAAACATACCAATGAAAGTGCGAGGAACAACTCCCGGAAACTCCAAATGGTCATACTGAATTACATAAAAAAAATATCTCAAACAAAGAATTTAGGCGCAGTGCCAGACACACTTTAGTCCAAAACAGGACAAAAGAGATGTCAAGACAAAGACTAGTGAATATACCTTATCTATGTGATGGTGATGATATAAGAAATCGTTCATTGCCTGATACAAACTCAGATTAATAAAAAAGATCAGTTCCTTTTTGAATAAATATTCCAATTCATAAAATAACTTAAAAAACCCAGCTTCAACTTTCTTATCCTCTTTTTGTTTGCTGAGAAGCAGATGAAAACAATGTAAAAACAAAGATTAAAATCTTTCACTTATCAAACACAATGGAGTATGCCTAGTTTGGTTGCCAAGAAATTCCAAGAAAAAGAAATACAAAGATTCAAACAAGTGAGTGTGTACCTGAACGTTGAAGCTTTCTTCAACCTTCGTATAGGGTACCATGAATACATAAAACGCAGCAATGGATCCCAAAAGCAAATCATAACCTACCAAGACAATTCCAAATTCATCAAACAAATCGATACACATAAGAATATGCAATTGATCCCAAAATCAAATCATAACCCACAACTCAAAGAACATTACAAATTCGTCAAACATATCGACACATAAAAGAATCCACGCACAAATTCGGAGTAGACAGAATTCATATCGAATAGCAATTCGATAGAAATTTGCGACAAACTTACCATAAAGCTGCAAACATTTCAACGACGCGCGAACCATTCTCAGAGAGAGAGAGAGAGAGAGAGAGAGAGAGGGGACTTCAGAAAGTGTCTTGGGAGTTCGAACTGTTTTCGAGCAACTTTGAAGACACTACGAAATATATAGAGGGCACCGAGCTAAAAAAAAAATAGGGCGAATTACATTTTGTACCCAAAAAATTTAAATATTTCTATTTTATACTTTTATATATTAAAAATTTTTATATTATACCCTTAATATAATAAAAAGTGTATTGTAATTTGAACTTTTGTTTCTTATTTCGTCATCATTAATTGGGTGACTTTTGATGAAATGCACAATAAAAAGATCACATTGTAATAGTTTTAATATATTTAGTATAAAATATAAAATTTTAATCTTTAAGGATATAAAATAAATTTTTTTGATATACAAAATGAGATTTCCACACATAAATAAAGCATCTGTTAAATACTTCAATAACAAAATAGGTGAAATTAATGTAAAGCTTGGATTACAAGAAAGATCTAAACAGAATTGATTCGTCTAATTAATACCAACGGGTCTAAAATTAACGGCTATATCTTCATCGCACACTACCCTTATTTGTCGAACATATTAATTAAACAAAAATTAGAAAGTAATTACAAAATATTATTTGTTTATTGACACAATTATTCATAATCATTTGATTAACAATAAATCCTGGTATTTATTAGGTCCCACAACCAATCTAATAATTATACATGGAGTAAATCCGAAAATTATCTCAACAAATTAGATACAAATAATATTATTGTTATTTGTTAATCAAAAATTTGAGACTAAATGAAATTGGTAGCATTGTCCACTACAAGAATTATGGGAAAATCTGGCATATAATTGTTGGTGTTTAAATTAAACGCGACTAATACTAGCATTTATGTTTAAACGCTAGAAATTTTTAATAAAAAATAAGAAAAATCTTTTTTTTTTTGCATTTAATTTCTGGCGTTTACGTTAAACGCTTTTAACAATTGTTAATTAAAAATAATAAAAAACTTTTTTTTCTCTCTCCAACATAAACCTAAATCTTTTTCCCCAACTTTATTCGCGCTCTCTCTCCGTTGACTCCTCTCCCCTCAATCTCTCTGTCGACTCCTCGTTGTCCCTCTCTCGGTCGACTCCTCGTCGTTCCTCTCTTAGTCGACTCCTCGCTGTTCCTCTCTCAGTCGACTCCTTGTTGCCCCTCTCTTTATGGATTTGTTGTGGTTGTCTCTTCTAGAAGATTCCGTCAACTAATCTATGAGCACGCACTTCTAATTGTCTTCTCTCTGTTTTCTCCTGATCAAAACAATGGTACGTAAACTATATCTAATTTGAAATTGTATGATTAATTGACTGGTTAGTTCCTTGATTGACGAATTCATCGTATATTGATTCTTCATCTTTTCTAATTATGGTGTTTATTTGCTTGTTTAGTATTACAAGTCTATAAGTTTTGTTAATTCTCTCTGAAGTTCTGTAAAACGCGGGTAAATTTATATTTTTATGAAAAATGGTAAAACGATAATTTGTTACTACAGTACGGGTTGAAAACCTAAATTTTTCTAGAACTCGGATGACGAAACGGACCTCACCGTTGGATTCGTCTCGCGAAATTTAGTTACTCTCAATTTTCGTCGAATTATGAGACAGTCGTATTTTTTGCGTTTTACAAGGCGATCGAGTGTCGTGTGACCTAAAAACGAGGTATAAAATAAAATTTCGAAAGATAGAAAATAATTTAAAGAAAGTTCATATAAAAATATTTTGAACTTGAATCGGGACAAAATTTAATCGTTTCGGGACGAAATCGGACCCGAGAAAGAAGAACGTGTGATGAAATGAGGATCAAGTATTTAAAGGGTATAAATAGGGGGAAAAAATCAGATTACTCCCCGTACCCATCAGATTAAGAGAGGGAAGCTCTATCTTCTCTCTACGATCTACGCCGCTACGTTGCTCGAATCGACTCAAGCCAAGAACAAAAGTTGTTCTCCTCGTCGAGGGTTACACAACCATACCAAAAAGGACGGATTTCATTGAAGATTCAAAAATGGGATTTTGAGAAAATCAAAGGCTAAGGTTTCATTAGTGTTCTTGAAGGTTTTCTACATTTGTTTTACGCTTCAAGAGGTAAGGTTTTCTCTCTAATTAGGTTTATTTTCAACCTAGGGTTGTAATATGGAATGAGTAGGTTGTTAGGGATATATAACACTTGCCTATTGTTATTAAATTGATGAAATGGGTATTAGAAATGAGTAAAAATCAATTTTAGCTTGAATTGGTGTGTAGAAATTGTTAACTTGTAATTTTTTGGAAAATTGTGTTATTTGGGCATGCTATATGTTTATATTGTGCATTTTGTGAATTAAGTGTGTTATTGACATAGATTATGGAATAACATGCTTGGGATTGATGTCGGTATATGCATATGATATATTGACATTGTGATTATTGATGGTAATTGAAATGTTCATATTGTGCACATGACATATGGAACATGTTGTTAAAATTGTAATTGAGATCTTAGTTGCATAATGATTAGAATTACAAATTGTACATAAATTCCATGTTTTGGGGGTCAGGAAAACAAGAAGTACGAGTGTAAGCCTTCCCTTCCCGGTGTCCTTGCTCGGTACAGTCAGACCAAGGTTCGACAGAGTCGCACGGTTGCATGAAATATTGTGTCGGGTATAACAAGAAGGGCTAGATACTCCCTCGGGTGCAAGACCCGGTTACTGATTTATACACTTCCGCCGGTGAAAGTCTAAAAAAGTGTATCGGTGTATGGAACCGGTGGTGAGACACCAAAATCCCACTACCCAACAAAGACATATAGTTTATCTTTTTAAAAAAAGGTCGTTGGATGTATAACATCAATGGTAAGGGCTTGGAATGCTCCTGTTTTATACTCATGATATTGCATGGATTATGGGAGCAGGTAAAGGCTCGGGTTGAGTTGCATGTGTGAGTCTTATCTCATAACATAACATGACATAAAGAATCCATTATGAATTGCATATTCTTGAGTGGATTGATTGTTTCTTGTTGAATTTGCATGTGAATATTTAATATGCATCTAGGTTGGGGAGTAGCTTTTTTAGGAGATACCCTATTGAGTGTGGTTCGCCCTTTATGGGGACAACATTTCAGGTGAGGGATATGCGCCGGTGGACGGCTCTCACCCGGGCCCTCATTGATGAAGAAGAGCTGAAATGTGGTTTTAAATCATATTTTTGTAAAACTACGATGTTATCTAGTTTTTAGGACATTAATTGTATGTAAATGATTATATCGAACTCATATGAATTGTTTTGAATGTAAATTTCATAATATATGAGTCTGAAATGGAGTTGTACATGTTTAGAATGGATTGGAAATCAAAAAATGGATGAAATGGGCAAAACTGGGCACACCTACCGGTAGGACTTTCAGCTCTCCTACCGGTAGATGTGGTCTAGTAGGCATTATCTACTGGTACATCATTTTTCACATGTAGAACTTTTTCAGTAGGGTTCTCCTACCGGTAGAATGTCACTGTTCTTACCGGTAGAAGAATTCCAGTAGGCTTTTTTTACCGGTAGAACAAGAACTTCTTCTAATGGTACGTTTTTCTCAGATTTGTAAAACACAGAGGTCCAGTGCACAACTTCTACCGGTAGGACTTGGATAACTTCTACAGATAGGTTTTCCTAAAACTTCAAATTTTTGAAATGTTTTACTAAGTTCTTGAGCATTGTTTTCTCTTGTTCAAAGAGGTTAAATGGGATATTAATGACTCTAAATTGATGTATAAAGGACCACGGATTAGTAAATGATAAAGTGTATGAAGGTTACACGTGTGAGTTATGATCCCGATTAAGGTAATGTTATTGACGTGATTTTGGGTTGTGCGACAATCACGGATTTTTCTACGAGTTGATGAGAGATCAACGGTTAATAAAGGACCCCCGATTTTAGGGGCGTCACAAGTTCAATGTTAATTTCAATTTTGATTGGATGTTTGACCTTATGCATGCTTTCAAAAGATGCAGGTCGAATGGTTAGAACAACAAAGAGCTTATTTTCATTATCTGTTATTTTGGATTTCAAGTTTCAATATTATTATGATCTACTCAATAGTAATAGAATATCAGAAAAGCTTAGCAGCTCACCTCTTATCTATTATTCATTACCTTCACATTTAAAAACTACTAGAGACATGATAATTTGAAATTAAATACCCAAGGTTTCATATACGTATCTAAGATTAAAAAAAAATAGTGGGCGTAATTCACAATCGACATTAAGTTTGTATAATAGAGATTGTAGAGATTTAGTCTCCTCAGAATGATTGAATTTGATTGTACATAATTATTAAAAAATACGGTATAGGATTGCCGAGTTTCCCTTTTTTTTTTTCCTTTTTTTTTTCGTGCTCGATTATTTTGGTATCTTGAAACCGCATATGTTTGATGGTTCAGATTTGCAAGCATATCATATTGGAATACGTTTATGGATAAGAGTTGGACACATTTACATAGACTGGATCCGTTGTACAAACAAGGAGTTAAGAATTTTATCAAGTTTGCATGTGAAAATAAACCAAATGTCATAATGTTATATTGGTAAAAGTGGAACTTTAGAAGAGCATTTGATTGTAGATGGGTTTCTTGAGAGTTACACTCGTTGGATTTTTCATGGGGAAAGTTCATTTGCTTCGGTTTCTGGAGATAATGAATCAAGTGACTCTAGTTCGGGAGATGAAAGTCAAGAAATGTTGCATGATGCATTTGGGATTCCCTCTCCAAGTCTAGTTTGCGGAATGAGTAGTGACGAACCTGAAAGGGATAGTAGAGAAGGGTCAGATCAAGCGACAAAAAAGTTTTTCAAACTATTGAGTGAAGCTGAACGAAAGTTATATCCAGGATGTACCAAGTTTTCGACACTGTCATCTGTCGTTCAATTGATGCACATCAAGTGTCTTAATGGATGGAGTGACAAGTCATTCACAATGTTACTTCAAGTACTAAAGGATATGTTACCTGAGGGTAACACATTGCCCACTTCATTTTATGCAACTAGGCAGTTGATTAAAGCATTAGGTCTAGATTGCATTAAGGTACATGCATGTCCCAATGATTGCATGTTGTATTGGAAGGAGACAGCTGCTAGGAATGACTGCCAAAATGTCAAACATCTAGATATAAACAAATTGATGGTCAAGGAGATGAAACAAATATTGGAGGGCAAAAAATCTCGCAAAAAGTTGTAAGGTATTTCCCTTTAATACCGAGACTTTAGAGATTGTTTATGTCATCAAAAACAAAATCATTGATGAAATGGCATGCAACAGACCGAACAAATGATGGGGTACCAAGACATCCAACTGATTCTCTTGCCTAGAAAACTCTTGACCAGTTGTACCCCGATTTTGCTAATGATGCACGTAATGTTAGACTTGGATTAGCGTCTGATGAGTTCAATCCATACAAGACAATGAGTATTTCTTATAGCACATGACCTGTTATTTTAATGCATACAACTTGCCGCCATGGTTGTGCATGAAACAACCTTATATGATGTTAACACTGATTATTGATGGTCCTCGTGCTCCCGGGAATGACATTGATGTATACTTGCGCCTTATAGTGGATGAATTGAGGGAATTGTGGGAGGTTGGTGTTAATACGTTTGATGCATCTAGAAACCAAATGTTTCAAATGCGGGCAATGCTATTATGGACAATCAATGATCTTCCGGCTTATGCAAATTTGTCGGGATGCAGCACAATAATTTAGCTTGTCCTTGTTATCATAAGCACACCATTACCGTTGGCTGGAAAATGGAAAAAAGCTTTGTTACATGGGGCACCAACGCTGGTTGGGTCAAGATCATGGATTTCGTAAAGATAAATTGTCATTTGATGGCACTGTTGAAGTTGAAATGAATCCAGCTCGACTTTCGGATACATATGTGTTATTGGAAATACAAATATGTTCATTTTTATTGTTTTTTGTGGAATTCATGTGTTAATTTATATTAAATATAGGTTCATCGACAAAAGAGATCGAAATTGCAGCGTGTTAATAACCATGCAATGAAATTCCCGCCCAAGTGACTCTCCCTCTTCTACCAGATGGAGATTAAATTGGTTGGAAATTTTTTTTGTACAACTTAGTGGCAACGTGGATGTAAAATTTTCATGACTTGATTAAATTTTCAGTGTTTTATGTGATGGGTTGCAACTTATTATGCAGTATGGATTATCTTGGGGTTGGTTAATGCTGTTTTGGGGGTTAATCATTGTCCTTGGCCTTGTTTGTTTTTTATGAGACGGATCAGGGATTTTTTGAATAGATTGGAGTACAGATTGGTTCATGTTTTTAGAGAATCAAACTTTGTGGCTGATAGGCTTGCGTCTCAAGCTGTACAAACTAGAAGGATTGTTGATTTTTCTGTTGATGCGAGGTTGCCTTGCGAAGTGGGAATGGCCTTGAGTCATGATCAGAAGGGGTTGTCGTTTCTGCGTAAGAGGATAAGGGTGGTGTTTGATGATCAGGGGTGATGTGGTGAGGTTTTCTGGCTTAGGGTATAGTGTTGATTTGTTTAAAATTCTGGTAAGGAATTGGTGTTATTGTTGTTGTTTTGAAGTATGAGATTGTTGTTTGTATATAAGTTGGAGATTGAGTGTGATTCTCTGGTTCTGGTAAATGCAATTCTGGGAATGTGCAATTGCCCATGACCTTCTTTATGTTTTCTAAATTAGATTAAAGAGTTGTTGAAGGGTGTGGATTTTAAATTGAGGCATATTTTCAGAGAGGCGAATGTTGTTGCTGATAGGCTTGCTAATCAAGTTATGCAGTGCATGAGGTCTATTGATTATTCAGAGGGTTTACAGTTGCCAGTTGAGGTGAAGTTGGCTTTGTTTAGAGATGTGGTTGGTTTGCCATTGCTGAGGAAGAAAATGGTGGTTGTATTTGATGATATGGGCTAACTGGATTTTTATTTGGGAATGATTTAGTGCTTCGGCTGCTGTTTGCTAAGCTTTATTGTGATCTGGGGATGGTATGGACTATGACTGTAGTGTTGATTTGTTTGAAACGGGGAAGCATAGAAGTATGGAAGTTGTTGATGTGTTGTTTTGCTTCAACTATTTTGTTTAAGTTTTTTGTTTTCTTGGTATGGTGATTGGTCTGTCTTACTCCTTTGCTTCTTGTAATTTTGACTTGTTCATAAATAAAAATTTTCTGTTTGTTTTTAAAAAAAAAGGTATGGGATTGCTGGATGTGCTACTGATTTGGGATGTAGCTGGTATTGGAAGTTTGGTATTATTGGAGTTATTTGGGTTGCTCCTGGTTTCTGTTTGAAGATGCTTATTTGGGTTGATCAGGACTTATGTTTTTTGGTTTATTGTACTTGTTTTTGTTATGATAAGGTTTTTGGCCTTATCTTTGCTTCTGTTTTTTTGTGAATAAATAAAATTTTATTTTGTTAAAAAAAATTTCTAGTAAAAATGCAATGAGCTAGGTTTTATTATGAAAAAAAAATATATTAATTATCATTACCGGTGTTTAAATAAACGCCGTAACATAGCTCCGGTTAGCAAAATTTTACAAGGATGTCGTCGATTAAATAAGTGTCGCTTCAGCGTTTAGTAAACGTCACTTTAATTTTTGTGACGTTTAATTATACACCGGTAATTTTCCTGAAAGAGGTTAATAACAAACGTCAATAATAATATTTTGCGGCATTTATTTACATTTTACCGGCGTTTATTAATGTCTTTTTCTCTTGCAGTGGTCTTTAAAATGTTTATAGGTTGAGTGGTAATTAGAGGAAACTTTAATTTTTTTTCATAATTAAAAAGTTGAAAGATTTAAAAATTAAGAAAATGAGAAAAGAAGTCCTCAAGCCCTTTTTTCTTAATTTAATTGATATAATAATTTATTAATGATCATCTGATGGAATGTATGGAATTTGTAATGTCTCTCCATTGTCATCACCGCACCATATTAAAATTATTAAAAATAATTTATTAATGTGGTAAATTGACGTTTCAAAAATATGTGAAATAGTTACTAATGATAGTGGAAAATTAAATTTTGAAGTAGTGATCACAGACTCCTCACGTTTGTCGGTGAATTTTTATTTTCATTTATGTTTTTAGTTATTTTGTTTTTAATGTTTTTGGTGGTGAGTCACCACTTTGCTTTTGCTTTGATCCTCCCACTTTGTACTTCTGGAGGCTTGACTCTTTGTCCTCCTCCCTTGTACTTTTTTCCTTTTAGTTATATATACAGGCAGGGGTCCTGCCAAACCCCCCACCCACACTAGGTGGCTTTGGGAAAAAAAAAGAAGTAGTGATCAAAATAATTGAAAGTGGTTACATAAATTGGAGTAGAACAATATGTTTCTATTAATTAATTCAAAATTAATAAGAAATAGAATTTGTGAAAGAAAAACTTCTGAATCTTCCTTCCCTAAATTGATTCCTATATATATATAATAAAAATAAAATATATCTAAAATCTATTAAAACTCTAATAATAAGGATTATCTCTAAAAAAAATATAAGTTCATTAACATATGCCGTCATATTTATATATTTATATTGATATCTATATCTATATATATAATTCAATTTATATAATAAACAGTTCAAACGCGTAATTTAAAATTAACAAAATAATAGTACAATAACAAGGATTATTGCTAACAAAATATAGGTTTATTAACATATGTTTAATAAACGGGTCATATTCGGGTGAAACCTGTCAACCCGTTTAAATAAATTTAATATAATAATAAATTATATATATATAAAATAATGAATGAGTAAAGAAAAAAAAAATAAAGAAAACATTTCAAAAAAAAATAAAATAAGCATATCAATAGTAGGAAAGTGAAGTTTTGAGCCTTGATGCATTGAATTGCCTTTTGGCCCTTTTCTTTGAGTCCCACATCGACAAGGAGTGGAGAGGGGAGACTTCAGTTGCCTATCAAAAGGGTAGTGAACTTCTCATTTTAACTAACCTTTGTGGTGTGATTTTCACGTAAGCTGTTGGCTGAAATTCCTTCAATTGAGGAAAGTACAGTTGGAAGCAAAGAAATGGAGTGTAAAAATTTATTAAAATAATATTTATTTTTATTTTTTTGTAAATGGGTTAAACGAGTTATGTCGTGTTACCTGTTTATTAAATGGTTCGTGTTCGTGTTAAAATTTTTTACCGGTTTACTCGATTATCGGTTTGAAGTGATTATAATTAGAATTCGAATTTAGCTGAATTTGATTGTCAAGTATAAAATATATATTTTTGTTTAAACTTAACTTTGCTTGAATTTTACGAATATTCAAAGTTGAAGTCAAAATTGAAATTGATTGTAAAAATAATAAAGAATAATTAAATTATATAGTAAGTGAGAATACGCTATGCTATGAAAAAATCTGTATTTAAATTATATGGGTTAAAATACAAATTTTTAAGGTTATATACAACAAAAAAATTTAGAATTTAAGGTCAATTTCATGTTGGTTTAATCAACAACAAATAATATTAAATACGAAATGAACCTTAAATTGTAAATTAATATATATTTTTATCAGAATTTGACATTTAATTTTGTCCAATTTATATTCAACTTTGTCAAATTAATATCAAATTAATTTTTATTGTTATCAAATTAATATTAAAATTCATTTAATCAATTTTTTGGGGGTACTAAATTATATCAATTTTTTGGGTACTAAATCAAATCTTATTTTATTTTATTAAATTTTTAATTTTTTTGGGTACTCAAGTTGGAGAAAGGCAATTATAAAAATAATAATTTTTTTGGGATAAAATCATCACTTTACGTTAGCAATATTGAAGGAAGGGAGACAAAGGGGTCTCTGTGTAATAAATTTTAAATTTTGGGGATTTTCGTGTTATTTTTAAAATATCAGGGGGTGTCTTCATAATATTGTCAAAACTCAGGGGAAGTCCGTATTTTTTTCCCTATTTTTTAATTAGATATTAATTTATTATTATTTTATCATAAAAACTTGAATTATTATATTTCTAATAAAATCAGTTATTAATTAGGAAGGTTTGTTGGTAACCAAAAAAAATGTGTGAGAGTATGTTTCTGTGTATATTTATATGTGAATGAAAAATTTGGTAATTAAATTTATAATTTTGTTGTGCCATTTTGGGTTGAATGGTGATAGTGGTGATAAATTCATGAGTTTTATAAATGAATAAGATTTGGTTGATTTTATTTATCGCTTAACGATTGTGAATTTAATTGTGTTATGTTAGTAATTTTTTTTTTTTTTTGCTTGAGATATATATTACATGGAGATAGGGTGGATTGAAAATATGGTGATTAAGTTTATAATTATATTCTATTATTGGATTGAGTGGTGGTAAATGTGATAAATTCTTGAGTCTTATAAATGAGAAAAATTTTATTTATTACTTAAAGATTGTAAATTTCAATGAATTATGTTAATATTTGTTTTTTTTTCGGAGGCATTTGTATATATGGTGTTGTTTTGAAGAGTTTTATATATTTTTACGACAGTTCTATTAATATGGAGGATATGATCGGCGATATATTTCGAGTCATTTTAAAAGAAGAATTAGTATGAATATTTTTGGCCAATTCTTTTTGAATTTGGACAATTGTGTAAGAATTTTTTGTTTGTTATATAGTGTCTTCAGGCACGGGTAATGACTAGTATATATATATTACTTATAAATTTCAGCATATGCCAAAAACTTTTAATTTTCTATTTTATCCCTATTTATTATAATAAAGTCAATTATACCCACCTATATACTTTCATCTAATTTTTGTTTTTTTTATACCTATTTGACTTTCAATTTATTTTAAACTCTTTTATAAAGACTTCTAAATTCTTTTAAACCCATTTATTAGTAGTGCAGTTACATACAATTATATATATCTATATAAAGAAATAAAATCATATATATGTTAAATTATTATATACATGTAGTTATGTAGTTATCAAGTTGAATTACACAGTCAAATATATGTTATATTTTATTTTTTAGTATGCAATAATATAATAAAATTATAAGCGATCAAATCATTCTATTTAGCAAAATAAAAATTAATAATTCTATAATATAATTAGATGTGCAAATGCTTAAAGGAGTCAGAGAGATACATAATATAAATGATAGATTGGATACTCAAAACTTATAGAATAAATTAATAATTAAATTTAGCAATAATTAAAATACGAATGAATTATTCGGCACTTAATTTATTATTTAATTTAAGTACACATATAATTCATATTTTCTATAAAAAAAATATTATTTAATTTGTTTACGTGTAACGCACGTCGTGCATTCCTAGTAAAATAAAGTGTCTTGCATACATAGAACATAATAATGGATTAGATCGTTTATATCTAATGACTTATCTTACAACATACATTTTAATCTCTAACCATAATAAATTTGTTAATTTGTATATATATAACCGTTAAATCACAAAGCCACCTAATTGTTGTAATCAGTCTTAAACCTTGCTGCTTACTTGCTATATCCCCGAGTATTGATTGATCTTGACCATGGGATATGATTTCAGCATTATAATCATCATATATTGATAAGTCATAGTGTTGAAAAAAGGAAGTCCACAATGATTGAAAACTTTGTTAATTTCCTATTGAAGTTGAGATCTTCCAAACTTTGTCATATGTATCCAAGAATTGCCAGTCATGCTCACAACCAATTGCTTTGCAACAACTATTAAATAACCAAAATTCTAATCCTAATCTATTTAGCTGACAAAACACACGGATGTTACGCTCACAATTTGAGAGATTAAGTGCAAAATAACATTCACATCCCGAGCAAGAGATTAGATAATTAATCTTTCATTCTTAATGTTCAAAAAAAGAGAACATGTTACTTGTAATTAACATGCTTGTAAAAAAAAAAAAAAGAACATAAAATTCCCAAGGTATATTGGGGAATAAGAGACGAAAATTTCATGTTACTTGGAGTGACTTCTTCATTGATCTCTAGGTAATTTCATGAAAGCACTATGTATCACCCCAAAAAAAAAAAAAATATTCGAGCATTGATTGTATAATACAAATATTTTAGTTTTGGGTTTGCTTTGTTCATGGATTTTTTTGGGTTTCTGTGGCATTCAAATCCTTTTTTGATAATACTTCTTCAAAATTAGACAATCCCTAATCTGAAATTTACAACAATTCATCGATCCGATGCTCAAATTCTTACTTCAAGCCTTGTGCGACTCATAATCATATTTTGGAAAATGAGGCGTGAAAAAAAGTTAACACAATTATGTCCAATAACATCATAAATATCATTTTAATCCTTCGACCTTTACAAATAAATAGTCTGTCAAACACAATAATCCCGCAGAACATTGATTAGTACCGCAAAAGGGTAGGGGGCTAGTGTGTGGGCACAGTTGCATAAACTGCTCTAAGCAACATCCCCTGTCACCTTGAGAATTGATTGATTCATGGCACAATGAAATATATATTTTTCAGAACATATGGTTATCTACTTGGAGTACAATGCTTGGGAAATAAGCTTCCTTAATTTGCTAGTTTTTCTTTTGTAAAGGAAAATCATATCATTTGTATGTTGTTTTTTAACCTCGCAACTGAAAAATAAAATTTTAATATATGTAATCACTCGCTAACTACAGAAGAGGCGGTCACATTTCCTCCCGGAGAACAAACTTTTTTACTTTTATTTTCCTGCACCTCCATGATTTTCTGTTTATTTTTCTTATTCAATTCACCTTAGGCAAGGGCTAGAGCATTATCCTATGGATGAGATATTACTTGATTTTGATTTGGTTAACATTTTGATGATAATCGAACGATTTCTGAAAATGAGGATATGTTTGTTCAGTGTATTTATATTCAGACATCCATAGAAAAGGAGGAAAAAAAACAAGAAAAGGCTGATAGAGAATTGAAGCAATGCACAAAATGAATCCACTAAGATGCGACTTTAAAGTAATCAGCGGTAAATTCTTGGGATTCATCGCCAAACATTTAACCAAGCTAAAATTAAAGCTATTCAAGAAATACCCCCACCCAAAAACCTGAAAGAGTTAAATGGTACAGATATAAGATTCCTAGTAGCTGGAGACATGAGATTCATATAAGAAAATTTGATACGTTTTAGTTAAGTGCATGTCGAGTTGGGAAAAAACCCTAAAATAAAATCGGCTGTAATGGTTTTGTTCAAATGGGGGTCATTAGATGTTCATGCGATTACATTTGAGCAACTTTTGAAGTCTCAAGTCCAAAAGCAATATGGTTGTCATTGAAGTTGGATATAGAAAATCTTCTGTATATGAATATAACCGTCAAAACTAATGTTCTTCATACTCAATTTTCAATCTGTCCTGTGACTAACTATTGTTTTCGAGCAAATTGAAGTTTCATCAGCACACATTAAACTGTGGAACATTGAAATTCTAGAATAAATACTAAAGCAAACTTAATCATATATTAATTATAATTTTCACAATATTGTTCTTTATCTCTCATTTGAGCTAATTAGAATGAGGTAAAGCACTCTTGTTCGGATGAGTTTGAGTCATCACAAGGAGAGTGATTGTGTCTACCTTCATAGGTTGTTATCACCATTCTACAATCCTCCGATAGCCTTTCAACCCTTTTCTTGACCCGGCAATTGTTATGCGTACAACGGTAGTAACTTCTGTCAAAAAACAAAAAGCAACAAGTATCTTAGCAGTTAGAAAGATAAATTCTTGTAATAAAAATGACAAAAGAAAACAAACAGACATGCTATCTCACTAGAGAGACCATCTAGTAGGACAGTTTAATTGCCTAGCAAAGCTGAAAAAACTATCTTAAAAGTGTATGTCGTGAGCAACTCTCTTGTCAGTATGCTCAGAGTAATCGTAAAGGGGTTGGTTGAAGTATATTGTATGTACATATGGAAAGCTTGGACATATTTTTTAATATTTTAAATCAAAGGATGATTATCATCTACCAGTACTATATCTGTCTTTTAGGATTTCGCTAACCAGGACCAGTTGATTGCAAATAAGGTAAGTGTATCGTATGCATGGGTCATTGCAGTATCATACTTGTGTTTCTCCTATATGATTCTCATTAATCATCTAATTGAGGCAATAGAAAATGCATGACTTAATCCAAATCTAGTCGAGAGAGAGAGAGAGAATGCCTCATCTAGGTATCCAAAATAGAAATCAATGTTCCTTAAAGACTTCAACTCTTGAATATTTAGATTTCTAAAAGAAAGTGTTTGAGAGGTAGATAGTCTAAGACTCTACAATGCATTTTATCTGAAAAATGAAGCTTTCTTTAGCACATTTCTACTGAAACAAGATCGTCTCCTTCCTTGGTCCCCGCAGTAGGAACAAGGGCATGCTTCATTAGCCACCCTCCTCCTCCTCCTCCTCCAACATTTCGAAAATTTCTCAACTTTATTGTGATATTTCATCACATGAATCACTCTTGATCTACCCAATATATTACCTCGACACTCAAATTACATTCAAATAAATCTCATGTCTTTCATAATCCTGACATCCAATAGTTATGTTTGCTTGAAAGTTTTTATGAAAAGAAATCAAAATATTATAACCATATTTGTCGAATTGCTAATCATTCCAATACCATATTACAAGTTGGAATCCAAAATTTGTTACAATGATTTGCACCCACATTGTCTATTTGAAGAACATGGATAGTTATCTCATTATGGGAATTCATATTTGGTCAACTATAGATGATTAAAGTGGTTCAATGTTGACACCTAAATTTCCTTTAATCAACCCACAATTCATTTGGTAGGTTATGGCCAAAAAGAAAAATTTGGTAGGTTTAACTTTTTTTTTTTGGGTAGGTTTAACTTCATCCTTAAGGAACTGGCTCATTTCCTAGTTGAAATCATGAGAACATTAATTTATCCAGAATTTGTTTGCTGACTGTTGTACATACTATGCCACTTAATGTGCTAATCTAGATCACAATTTTGTATAGCATTACAATGGTAACAATATATTTATTATTTCTGTGATAAATAATAGAATTCATTGAACATCTGAGAAAAAAAAAGGAAAAAAATAATAGCAAAATATTGTTATTATTGTAAGGCTATAAAAGAACTTATGACTACAGCAATATTAGTTATGAAAGAAGCCCAGAAATACAGCTAGAAATATAATAAAGAATGAAATAAAATAAACTAAAGACCAAAAATGCTGAAACAGTGGTGTACTATAAATATTCTCCTCCACTTCTTTTCATACACTGGGAGTAATTATTATGAATCATACCTTCTATGTACTTCTAAACAATTTTCTTTCAGATTTTTTTTTTTTCTTTCAGATGAAACACTCGACTTGTATCAAGAGGCGTACCCAAGTTTAATTATCAACTATCAAACACAATCCTCCTCGTTTACCCAAGTTTAAGATCGATCGGATAATTAGATGGCTATTAAACACAAAATAGGCGGATTTTTCAGGCCATCAAATGTACCTCAAAAGGGGCAATATGCAAAACTTTGAATCATGAACAAATGGAGATTCATGCATAGTTTTAGATCAATCTATGTTTATCAAGAAAATCTTGCTTGAACCTGCAGGTCTAAGAGTCAAGGTTAAAAGCAAGTATATATCCTAGCCTCTCCACAGGTAGTTTTCCAGTCCTTGTTTTGAATTCGGAGTTAATATCTTCAACATATAACTTTGAAAACGTTTGGAATATTCTGAACTATGTTTTATATTCAATTTTTGTTGTTGTTGATAAAACCCAGTTCACATATTAGAAAAAAGAAAACTAGAAATTCTTCATGTAAAGCATATGTAATTGGGTAAGAATACCTTGGATGAAGGCTGTTCTTGACAACTTTCTGGCCATATTTCCTCCATTTGTAACCATCATCAAGCACATCCACATCACTCCTTGTCTGGAAGCAGAACCTTGGTTCTCTAAGCTTTCTTCGCATTTTTACTTTGCTCTTCTCTGATGTTGAGCTCCTCCACCTGCCAAACTTATTAGAATCCCCCAAAATACTCTGCTTTGATTGCTTTTTGGATTGAAAGAATGCAAACAAAGAACCAGTAACCTGAAATATGCAGGTAAGTTTGTTGATAGACATGTGGGTTTGGGTGTCAATGAGTATCAGGATATAGTGGGTGTTGCACCATCAACCACTAGACACACAGACACCCCACAAAGAGAGAGAGAGAGAGAGAGAGAGAGAGAGAGAGAGAGAGAGAGAGAGAGAGAGAGAGAGAGAGAGAGAGAGAGATGGCTAAAAGGAAGCATGTTGTAAGAAAATTCCTGCAGGAACCTCATCCACAAATGGCAAGATCTCCGCGGATTCTGAATGGAAACCCAAAAAAGCTTCTGTGCCATCCATACGCAGACAACAAAGAGAGAGAGTGAGAGAGAGAGAGATTTACAAAAAGCATGCTATAGCCAACTCCTTTGGAAATCCTACCAAAAGATAAGCTCCTTCATTGTGAATCTCTTCCACATATGGCTAGGTCTTCTTAGATTCAGATTGAGAGCATAAAAAAGCTTCCCCATGGTATCATACCTCTATGATGCAGGTACTTAAAGACACAGGAAATATAAAAAAGCAAAAAGGGAAGAGAGAGAGAGAAGAAAAAGGTTAGGTTAAGTTTACCATGAATTGCTACCATCGTTTGCATTACCGGTGCAATTCTCGTTATTTGCAGCCTTGGGATCCAATGTCCCCACCTAAATTTTGTTCATAAAACATATCAATAAAGGAAGATCAACAACGAATCTATAGACAAAATGCCCTAACAAATAACTAAAAAAAAAAAGAAAAAAAAAAGCAATAACCCATGCAGAGAAATTATATAAAGCACAACATCAACATGTTATATCGTCAATTTTCCAAGATTCTTGTGAACAATCTAAGTTCTAACTACCTGGTCATTATTCCAAGAGGGTCTGTTGACGAGCTCATTATGGTCAAATCCAATAGAGCTATTGTTGTTGTTGTTGTTACCGGCGGTGGTGGTGGTGTTATCACCGCCGTCAAGAGGCGGTGGAATCTGAGTAGATTGTGAGGGGGCCAAGAAGCTCATCACCTGGTTATGATCTTGAAACTGAACAAAACCCATTTCGTGGATCGCATGTGGAGTTGAAAATGAGACTTGTAATTCGTAATTGGGCACTCCTTGTTCTGATCCTTCCATTGTTAGACGTTTCTTCTTCTTGATCTTCTTCTTCTTCGGCTGTTCTAAGTAGATGTTCGTGTAAAGCGTACAACGTGTGGGGTATTCTACTATGTTTGTTCTGTGGTCAACTGGAAATTGGTGGATGGAATGTGGAAAATATTCCTTCTCATCTCCTTAAGGTTTTCTACAGTACTCAAAGGAAATATACCCTGTAACAATCACTCCCCCGACATGTACCGTCTGTCTGGGGCCTTAGTTTAGTGTTTTCTAGCGAAATATTGGAGGAGGAGGCCCCGGTTGGGGTTGGGTTTTTTTTTTTTTTTTTCTGGGTTTTTTTGGTTTTTTTTTTTTTTTTGAGGGGGGGGGGGGGGGGGTGTTATATGTATAATAAGGCTAATGGTAGGTAACAGTAGGTCTGTCAAAGTCTGATACGACATAATTAATCGACACGAATTAAGTAGGTTTAGATGAGACCTTAACGGGTTCGGGTGGTAAATGAGTTTACCCGTTAGACATGTTTAATAAACGAGTCGTGTTCGGGTGAGTCCTATCAACTCATTTATCACCCGTTTACCATTTAAATAAAATTAATATAATAATAAATTAATAATTATTTTTAAAAATTAGGCAATTTTTTTTTAGTGACAGCCACAAAAAAAAAATATATATTATTTTTAGTGATAGCCACAAATTTTTTTTTTTAAAATTTAGTGATAGCCACAAAAATATAATAATAAACTAATAATAAATTAAAGCTAAGCGGGTTAAATGAGTCGTGTCGTGTTACCCGTTTATTAAACGGTTCGTGTTCGTGCTGAGGTTTTTCACTCGTTTATTAAACGGGTCGTGCATGAATTTACATGTTTTTCATCTGTCACCCGTTTAACCCGATACATTTGACACCCTAGGTAACAGTTTTTTTCTATCTAATCTAACAAGATTATATTAATATTTAATGACAATAAATAAATCAATCGAAGATTTATGGATTTAAACTATTTTTCAAAATTGTACCAAAACAAAGATGGATGGACTTGGGCACGTAAGTAATTTTTTCGATGTCCTACTTATATTTTTTCATTCAATCACAAGATGATGTGTAAAAAATTCTATTGTATGATATTTTATTTTTTTATTATTTTAACAGTCAATGCATGAATAGTTCAATTCAAACTAAGATTTATGATTGATAATTTTTTTTCAAAATTTTTTTGGTACAAGAGTGTTTCCATATGCATATATATTAATTGTTTTCTATAAACTGATTGAAACTATGTATATGGCCCGATTGAAGGAATAAAGTCTAACATATATACAATGACTAATCATAATTCTTAAGGAAAATTGAAAAAAATTGGACCGACTAGTATACTTTCATTATACTTAGATTATACGGTCAATAGCTTCAAACCCGTAATAATTATATTAGCATATGATAAATGCATGTGAAGAATTATTTATTCATAGATTATATGAGCATGTAGTAATATGCACATTCACTTTTTATTTCAAAAATCTTCGTGATTTCAATTGGATTTTTATATTGTATTATAACTTTCTGTGTGTTTTTTTTTTTTTTGAACTGCAGTATTATAACTTCATTTCCTTGAAACATTTTGCTATTTCGTTTACATTTGTAGCTATTTACAGCATCCCATTCGAGAGTGCCAAGTTTGATGCTCCAAAATAACATATTGTCTATACTTTTTTGTTGTAATTTTATGTGGTTGTTGATGCTTTCCTTTACCTCTTAGCAATCAAAATGGTGTGAAGAATGATATTTTTTTATGGGACACTTTTGAGAGTCAACAAAAAATCGACACGAGTTTTTGGTATGTGTAACTTCGGATCTTACCGAGAATGACACGTGTCCTCGGCATGAGAACGTGGGAGCCCCATGGATTAACACGTGTCATCGGCGTTTAGGTCCCTCGGAGTCTCCTGCAAGTGACACGTGTCCCCAGCGCCAGTGCACCCCCGGAGTCTTCATCACGTGACACCTATCCTCGACTCCCAAAGTTTCCCAAGGAGACCTCCACCCAACACGTGTCCTCGGTTTCGAGTCCTCCGCTCTGTCGAGGTATTGACAACTACCTTGGGACTTGGGCTATGACAAATAGTTGAGTTTTTAAAGAAGTCAAGAATGACGTCACCACATCAGAGGTATGAGTGACTTTTAATCATCAAACCCTTTTCCCAAGGCAGTCAGAATGATAATGTAGGCAATTTGGTGACCAATAGAGAAAGTCCACGAAGTACGAAACCCAGATGACATGACCTCCTGGAAGGGCAAAGGACACAAATGCCCCAGCACATGCACAGTCACAATGAAGGACATTAAATGATCTCACGAAAGGATGAGACATATTTGTTGCTCAGAGAGCCTCGAATAAAGAGCATTAAGTGCTCGGGAGTCCGAGCATTCAATGCATAAACTTCTTCCACGCAAAGTGGAAGACACTCTGCTCAAAGATTGAGCACCACCTGCTACCTTCCAAATGGGACAATAAGGGACTTCCTTTTCAAGGGACCCATCTGTCCGCAATGATTACCTCTATGAAGATATAAATAGCTCTCAAAAATTCAGAACAACGGTATGCACACTCTCACCCAAGTAATATAACATTGTTTCCTTCTCCTTTCTAACATACTGACTTGATCGTCAGAGGGGTCACGCCGAAAAACACTCCGGCGCCCTTCTAACCTTTTTTTTTGAGCGACAAAGTTCATCTCGATACGCCGGAATCGTTCGGACTGCTAGAAAAGTAATTCATCATCACTCCTTATACCATCTCTCACTTCTGTTTACCATAGGACCATCGACTTTCCAAGCAAATCTCGAGTTCACCAAGAGAGAGATCTGTTTATTCATTTATTGTGCGAAAATCACTGCGAACAATTTTCAATGACAATAATAAGTAAGAAGATTTATAAGCATCTCTTAAAAGAGTTTTTAGTCCAGCTCCCATAGCACCTTAATTAACTGATGGTTTGGTATGCCCTTCTCCTTAATTTGTTTAATCTCTAGTAAACTTTATTATCATAACATATTGTATTAATTTGCGCTAGAACCTAATGGAACCGAATATATCTTTTTATTAATCAAGAATCGTCTTAATCATGTAATTTTAGACTCGTACTTACAACATATTTTTGCGACGGGTTTCAATTCATGATTCTCTATCTTGAAGGAGCAGTGAATGTACTTGTGGGGAGAAACTTCATGAGGTAGGAAAACAGGTAAAAATAAGGATATAATAAACAAAAGAAGATAATGAAAATAAACTATCTATTTGCGCACAAATATCGACTTAGATCCCTACTCTAGGCCTGTTGATTCACAAGAAAATATCAACCTTAAAGACTTTCAATAACACTGTTGATTTCAAAGAATACCAGAACAATTAGAAATAAAATAGAAAACTCTCTCAATTATATTGATTCATCAAAAGCTCCTAATTAAAATAAAATCCTAATTAAACCGATAAATAAAATAAAATAATTTCTTAATTAAATTAGAAAACCCAATAAAAACCTCTAATTTTTTTTAATTAAATGGCATTAACTATTTCAAATAAAATACTAAATTTTTTACTATTATTTATTCTGCATCATTATTTTATTCTGCATCTTCTTAGATGGGTGACTACCACCAATCTGCATCTCCTTAGATGGGTGTCAAAAAGACATTGCAATGGAATGTGTACTTGTCCACTTCATATTTTCCTCTCAAACTATCTGACATTCTGTCTTTGCCGAACTAAGAAAATGCAAGACTTTAATTACCAACATGGTACACTGCAGCTATATATATATATATATATATATTTCCCTAAATAAGTCATTTCTTGTGTTGCTCATTATTTGTTTTCTTCTATGGGAAAACAATGGGTCTAAGTTAAAAAATTTACGAGGGTCTAAGTTAAAACTCAAAATATTATGATAGATCATAAAATTTTGTAATTAATCAAGAAAATTAAATTTTTTTAAAATTAAATTATAATTAATTAAAATTATTTATGATGGATTACATCATTTTGCCTTGCCAAAAGTTTTCATTTCAAAAGACTACAAATACAGTTATGTTATTGGGTATATACAAACAGTGCATACATATGTAACACAAGTGTGTGTATACACACAAAAGTAGAGAGAGAGAGAGAGAGAGTGCAAAAGTCCAGGCGCAATGAGTGGTAGGGTCCATGAAGACTTCCATCTATGTCAAGATGTCTATGGCAGTTGAAAGAGGCAAAAATGAGAAAAGCCTCTCAGAATCTGCCATATCTAATTCCAATAGATGCTATATATTGTCTACTCAGACCACCCTTCCCTGCAAAAAGAAGAAAACTATCATAACTCTCCCACATTTTCATTTGCACCTCTCTCTCTCTCTCTCGGCCTTCCACTCACCTCTCACATATTACTTCATCCACAGTTGTCTCTTTCTCTTCCTTGAAAAGACCCTTCCAACACCCCCCACAATAACAGCATAAACAAACAACTACCATCAATCTTTCTCTCTCCGACAATCCCCATCCCGATAGTAATAGCCACAACAACAGGAACAGAAAAATAACCATTTACCAGTTGAAAAATAAACTTATTTTAAAATTTTATTATATTATTAAGGTGTCTTAATAAGGGTTGTTAATAAGCTAATAGTATATTAGTATGTAATGTAGTAGGTGAATGAATTATATTAGTAGTGACTTAATTATCCATGTAATGGAAGATGTGAGTCTTAATATTTTAGGACTTACACTATTTTGTGGAGGCAGTGGTACACCTTAATGTAATTCTAGCAATTATGTTTTTGATCTATATAAATAGGATCTGTTCTTTGTTTGAGGTAAGTAGAGTTGAGTGAGTGTGTGTAATTTATAATCAACTTGAACATGAAAATAATTTTTCTTTGCGCGTTCAATCTCCTCCTCTATTTTCTTCCATTTTATTTATAATTTTGTTGACTCTAATATAGTGGCATTAGAACAATTTTCTAATCAAAATTACATTAGAGTAATCTAACAAATTGGTATCAGAGCTAGTTTTGCGATTCTGAAAGCCTAAGTTGCTCACTCTCAAAGCTAGTACAATCCTCGAAATCTTGATAGATCATCACATTCATGATGATCATGGAAGATTCACCAAACGTATTTTTGGTATAACAAGGTGATGTTCTCTAATTTTCAGAGAATGAAGATTGCTCTCACTTCCTATTTCAAAGCATGTGATTTGTGGGATATTATTGAAGAAAAAACAAGAAGTGACTTGCTTAGAAGAATCCGAGAGAAGGAAGAGGGAAATACACTCAAAGTTCTTAAGAAGACCATATATTCCAAGATTTGGAAACATGTTGGAGATTCAAGTTCTCCCCATCATGTTGGAGACTCAATACCAATGCTTTGAAGAAGATGAGTTTATAAATTAAAGAAGGGGTGTGGTACCCTTATGCATCCTAGAAGAAAGCGCTCGGAAGGTATTAGCTTTATTGACCGGAACAAAGAAAAGTTAAAGGAGTTGAGGAGACCAAAGTTGAAGTTGAATTTCAAAAGGCTAGAGAAGATAAAAAATAATAATAAAATCAAAGAAGCATATCAAGTAATTGAAGAAAAAGAAGTTCCTGAAGAAGTTGAAACAAAGGTTAAAGAAATTGAAGAATTTGCAAAGAATGAAGAAGAAATCAATAATTTTTACATGGTTAAGGATGTTGTAGAGGGATCTTATGAAGTAAATATGTTTTTCCAATCCAACATCGAAGTGAAGATTATTTCATCTGAATTTTCGCTAACAATGTTCAAGGTCGGGTAAACACGGTGGAAATTTTTAATACAAGAGAGCTAGCATAAAAGAAATTCAAGAAATACGAGAAGTCCAAGACAAAAGGAAATCAATTTACAAGTGCCAAGAAAAAAATGAAAAAATGAAGACAAGTTGCAAGTGTGAGAAAACTCATCATAAATCCTACATTGCAACAGAGATGACCTTGAAGATCTTAGCTATTGAAGGAGGTGGTACTCAGATATATGAAGTTTCCAGTAATTCCAAGGCCCTCAATCATGAAATGTTTACCAAGCTAAGTACTTGGAGCCCCAAAATCAAGTTTAAATAGTGTTAGAAAATAAGCTTGTTTTAGAGTTTTATTATGTTATTAAAGTGTCTTAATTGGGGGGTTGTATTAGTAGTGAGTGAATTCTCCAAGTTCTGGAAGATGTAGATCTTAATATTTTAGGGGTTACAATAGTTAGTTAGATAGTGGTACCTTAATGTAATTTTAAGAATTATATTTATGACCTATATGTTCTATTTTTGAGAAAAATAGAGTTGAGTAAGTGTGTGGATTGTAATCAACTTTTTTTTTTTCCTCAAAGCCACCCAGTGTGGGTGGGGGGTTTGGTAGGACCCCTACCAGTATATATAACTAAAAAGAAAAATGTACAAGGGAAGAGGTCATAAAGCCAAGCCTCCAGAAGTGGAAGAAAGTCAAAGCAAAAGCGAGGTGACTCACCACCAAAAACATGAAAATAAATAAATAAAAAAGCAAAGTGGAAAATCCCCACAGAATAAAAGAATAGAAAACATCAATTAAAATAAAACTCAACGACGAACGTGAGGGGTCTGTCGAGCGTCCAAGGCGAGGATGCCAGCAATCCCAGAAGGAAGGGATGACGAATCAGGAAATCACTGATTGAGCTGCTGAGAGCAAGCCTAATTAGCCATGAAGTCTGCAGCCTGATTCGCCTCCCGTAGGACGTGGCAGACGCGAGCCGAGAGAGAAGCACACAGAACCCGAATCCGAGCAAGCAGGTAAGCATAAACCCAGTACCCAGTACCCTGAGAAGAAACCCAAGAAACCACTGTAGCTGAATCTGACTCCACTACCAACTTAGAAGCTCTCAAATCTGCGGCCAACTCCAACCCAGCACAAACAGCCTGCAACTCCGCATACAGAATAGGCTGATGCCCCAAAAACGAGCAAAAAACCCTAAGTACCCGACCCTGGTGGTCCCGAATAATACCCCCTGCCGCAGACAGCCCCGGATTGCCTTTAGAACAGCCGTCAACGCTGATCTTCAGGCAACCCGCTACAGGACGAGTCCAAGCAACCAAGCGAAGAGGTCGAGGCCGAGGAACCAAGACCCTAAGAGAACCTACAAACTCAACTGACTCATCCCGACGCAACTGACTTGGAGCAAACCCAAAAGCAAGTCCAACCAACTGCATATCGGTCATAACCCTCTGAATCACAACGGTCACCTGAAAGGCCTGACCATCGAACTTATAAGCATTACGCGCCTTCCATAAGTGCCACAGAATGAACCTGTAATCAACTTGAATATGAAAATAATTTTTCTTTGAATCTTCAATTTTCTCTTTTATTTCCTTCTATTTTATTGTTCTCTTGATTCCAACATAGTGGTATCAAAGCGATTTCAAATGGCAGTTACATTGGAGTAATTCCAACACTCATTCACTCTCTCTCTCTCCATTCCATGCAACCATTTGCAAGAAGGTACCAGTCATATGAATAGCGATGCTTACATGAATATATATAGTGTCAATTGAAGTGTATCGTATAATATGAAGTCGTGAATATTTAGTTTTGAAGCACCTCATTCAATACTAGACCAATAAATAAAAGATAAAAAAAAAATGTTTCTAGTTTTCCTCACAATATCACGGCTCAATGCATTAATCATGTTACATGATAGGTTTGTTTAATATGGAAAATTTTGACACATCCTATGATAAATGACAATCACAACATTGAACTCTAACATAAAAATTATTTCATGTCGCATGATTTATGGAACGTGTTATCATACCTAATTTAGAGATATAAAAGTCTCTAATATCAACTATGACCGTTAATCGAGCCGAGCTACTCGGACTCAGATAGGACTCGACTTGAGCTCGACTCATATTTTAAACAAATCGAGGTTAAACAATTTTTTAGACTCGTAAGACTCGACTTGAGCTTGCAAAGTTTGACTTGTTTTTATGTAAAATAGTCGAGCTACTCGGACTTGACTCATTTTCTAATCAAGCAGAGCTTCAACAATTTTTTAAGCTCATTTAGAAAAACGAGCTCGACATGTTCAAACTCAAACTCGCAAAACTCGGCTCGATTAACAGCCCTAATCTCGACTCAAAATTTTGCTAAAATTTATGTCAATATTTGAGTAAAAAGTTTAATTTGATATAAAATGCTCCAATTGAAAAACTCAAATTTAAAGAAAGAGAAACTCAAATTTAAAGAAAGAGAAACTCAAATTTAAAAGAAGACAAACTTAAATTTAAAAGAAGGTGAAAGATGATCATTAAATATTTAAAGAAGAATGAAATCTAATCATTGGTGATTTGGATAAATATTTGTGTCTCCATTAATTTAGTATGAATTTGAATATAGAATTAAAAAAGATTTTTGTGTTATTTTTAGTCAAATTTAAGTTTAAGTCCAAAAAATGAAAAGAATTAGAGATCAATACTCTAACGTGAGGACATAAGCTATTATATGTTGTTGGATTATAAGAAAGTGGTTCACTCACATTGAAACTTACAACTAATATAATGACTACATTAAATTAGGTCTTCAAATAAGGTCGCAATAACATTATTCTATATATATGTATTGTGTAAATAATCAAAGGAGTAATGCCCCAAAATTAGAGCTGGATATGACCCTTCTCCATTAACACCAGCTTATAGTATGTTTTCTTCCACTTGTGAATGACCATTTCCCCATCAACTATTCACATGTGAAAACCTAAATTTACAAAGCTTATACATGAGACAAAGAATCATACATAGCTGATGTAATCTGTCGGTCGAGACTGTTCTTTTCTACATCTTTTTTGGCAGGATAAAAAGGAGGCCGATAAATTAGAAAAATTAAGTAGTAGGAAGAACAATGATTTCTACTTTTTGGGTTGAAAAGACTTGCTTGATAAAGTTTAAGGCATATATATACATATATATATATATATATTATAATGTTATAAAACCGAAATAAAACCCAAAAAATTGTAACTCAAATACATATTATTCTTTAGATGAGTGAGTTCCATTAATTTTTATAGTGAGACCCACTCACCCAACATTCGTTTAAAAGATAATATATATTTGAGTTTCAATTTTTAAATTTCATTTGGGTTGTATAACCTCTCTTTCTCTCTCTCTCTCTCTCTCTATATATATATATATATATATATATATATGGAGTAGGATCTTCAGAAATCTGGAGCTATAATTATACATACTGAGCAGAGAATATTTCTACTAGTCTTGTTTTGTTGACTGGTTAGTTTGGCTAGTTTTGTAGACTGGTATCTTATTATTCATTATTAGGTAGGGTTGTAGTACTTTAAAAAATATTCTATGCTAAAATGTTCAAAATTCAAATTTATTAAGTATTTTATAAATGAAATTAACAGTTAGCTTAATGGTCATTATCCCGCTCTTGAATCTTAAGTTAGTAGCTTCAAACTTCGTCACTCTCTTTTTGTAATAGTGTCTGATAAAAAAAATATTTTATATATATATATTTCATTATTTGATGTGGGGTCAGATCACCGCAATCCACAGTCTAAAGAACACAAGTCTATATGTGAAACTCGATTTAGATTTAAGTAGTGTAAGATCTGCAGGATGGCTCCTCCCCTTTTGGTCCTCATTGTTTAATCAGACCAGAGTGCAAAGACTACGTGACCTTCACACCATCAATTTCAATAGCTCTTATACCTTTGATAACACCTAATCCCCAAGTATATAGTATTATTTATTTTGAGTTGGGTTCGTATCGGTGTAAAATTTATTACACATGTCTATTGATTCATCTGAATGAGAATGTCTTGGGTTTATAAATATTAATAGATGAGGATCTTGAATATTGGATCAATTGATACTCGTTCTAGCTCAGACTTTGTCCAATTTTGTATCTTGCGTCATTTGAATCTCTCTTGAGATTGCATGTAATTCCCAGTTTAATGCCAGATTATCACCGACGTTGCTCCACCCATCTGCTACACACAAGTACACAGTTTAAACTTATTAAATAGTGAAGTAGTTCACACATATTTACTTACCAAGGGAGATGTGATTGGCTATCATAATACATGTGCAGTTTTTTTCCAAAGAGTAATGTGACCCAAGTCCCACTGTCTTTTTGCTTAACCAGTGTGCAAAGACCAAAGAACCTTTTATTGATTGAGCATATCTCTGAAGAGACTGGTTATAGTTTTAGATCTAGCTAGTTTATATTTCTCAACTTTTCCCTTGCAGCCTCCACTGAGTTTTGAGATTTTTTTTACTGTAAAGATATTCATGATATATCAGACCCACCAACTTGTGTCACACGTGTAGTGCCCCGACGAGAGAGAGAGAGAGAGTCAAATTGGTGCTTCCATGATGAGAAGCACCATGCACTGACAGTAATACCATTGTTTGCTTGCATTCTGATCTCTCTTACAAACAAGAAAGAAAACACTATAATAAAATCATACCAAACAGCTCCAGAATATTGCGCATTATCTAAAAAGTCAGTTTACCTACGGATCCGACAACCTCATTATTTCTCATTCAACATTCAAATCTGCAATAAGTAACCCTTCAAAAAGATTACAACTTGAAGCAAACGAGAGAGAGAGAGAAGAAAAGGCGGTGTATACAGAATTCCATGCAACAATCATGGCATCTCAATCAACGTCCAAACTCTTCTAAATCTCATGATGATAGAGTGAGGCATCAGATATTTGGTGGGTCTCATTCTGTCTCAATTCTTGTCCCTTGTGTTTAGGGTTTTCATAAGAGAGGGTTTGAACTTTGGAAGGGAATGTTCTGCTGGTGAGACTTAACATTCCTTCAACAACTTCTCGCATATATTTTTTAAGTGCCGAAACACTCGCCCGGGGATTGGGTGGGTGTGGGTGGCGTGGGGTTGGGTGCGTGTCTCTGTGTGTGTGTGTGTGTTGGGGGGGGGGGGGAGAGTGTTTAGGGTGGTGGGTTCAAGGGATCCCAGCTTCACTTGGCAGTCGGCAATTGGCATAGTACACACCAGTTTTCAAATATTAATGTTATTTGAATCTAAAAATTTAATCTAATGATGTACTTTTATTAGAATCTTTAATGTCGTTTCATTGGATCAACATTAAGTTTCAATATTTAATGGAACCCACTGTCAATTCAAAAATTATAATGAATTAGGTCAACAAATTAAATCTCGATAACATTACTCTCTAAGTAATAGAGTGTGTTTAACTTGATGGATAAACCTGGATAGCAAAAGCTAGATTGGATAAAAAAAATGGTGGGGCTCATTTATCCTTGGTTTGACAAGTCATTTGGAGGTTGGACAATAGTTGGTTTTGAAAAAATCGGGCCAAAGGTTTTGGCCTCAGTTATCCCTTCTGAAGTGGATAAACAAAACCCACCGAAACTTTGGGATTAAGAATCAGCTGACACGATATGTATTGCATTTACCTAAACACCCCTGTAAAACATTTGTCGGGTTTCTTTATCACCTCTTCTAGGTTGTTCACCCTACCCTACGGGTAGGAAATATGGTCTTTCGTCTTCCTACCATATATTTTGCGGAATAATTTTTTCTTGGTTTACCCTACTCGATCAAGTGTGGTATTCTTACCCGACTTTCAGCCAAATTAATCGGATAGGAAGTCGGGTGAACACTTTTGTAGTTATTAAGTTTTGGATCATTTTAACAATTCAATTAAATAACATGCACCAAAATAACACTAAAATCTAAAACAATTACAACAACAATTACAATAAAACATAAGAAAGCATAAACATCAATCATCATAATTGTTGTACAAATACAATAACAATTATTTTAAGTTTTAAACTATATGGTTAGGGAATTAGAGTTTTTAGTTTATATATATATATATAAATTAATTAATGCGGGTATGGTAGGGTAGGAATACGAAAATTAATGATTATTTCGCATTCCTACCCGATTTAATTGGAAGACTAAAAACTCTTCCTCATTCCTACCCGATTTTTTCGGTTAGCCGTTCAATAGGGTCAGGTAGGATAGGAAATTGCGGCTAATCGGAAATTTGAACACCCCTAACCTCTTCCCTCCATTTCACTGGTCCCCCATCTTGGAACGATGTCAAAGTGGTCTCCATTGGTAAGGTATGCTCTCTCTCTCTCTACTCTCCCTCTCCAATCGCAAATAATAGTGTATCGCTGTCTTTATTCTCTGTCGGTGTATGGATTTGTGTCTCTGTTGTGGATTCATCGCTCTCTCTCTAACTTATGTGGGTGTATCTTGATTATTTTAGAACCAGTTGCTTTGTGCTTCCCTCCTCCCCACCAGGACTCTCTCACTCTATCGTTTTCTCTGTCTGTCTCTTTCGCTATCTCTGTATACCTCCTCGCTACTTCTGTCTCTGTATATTGTTCTACCCAGCAAAAATGGTTCGTCCTAAATGTATGAACACAGACACACAGAAGAGAGTAATAGACACACAGAAGTGAGTAAAACAGACACAGAGACATTTATAATCATCTCTATCTTCAGTTTCTCTATCGTTGTGTGTGTGTGTGTGGGTGAGTGTATGTTTAATTAGTGTGATCTCCTACCTATTCGATCTCTCTCTCGCTCTATGTGTGTGTGTGTGTGTGTGTGTGTGGGTGTGTGGGTGGGTGTATATTTAATTAGTGTGATATCCTACATCTTCTGTGTGTCTCTCGCTGTGTGTTTATGTGTGTGTGGGTGGGTGTATGTTTAATTAGTGTGATCTTATACCCAACAGACAAAAAGAAAAACAGATTCGCTGACATAGTAGGTGTAGTCACACACACACACACACACACACACACTCCTACACGATGCTCGTGGGATACAGTCACAAACACATATTATCCTAAGTGCGCACACACATGTTCGATATTGGGAAAAATTGTAATAATTATTGCGGTTTTCATTTTTTTTTGCATTGTGCCATGGTTAGTTTTAGTAAACCAGGTTGTACCTGGTAATGCACCAGCGTTAAATAGTGCAACACATGGAGGTGAACAACCATCTCATATTGAACCAAGTATTGCCTCCCCATGTCCAAATAAGAAAAAAAAAAAAAGCAAAGGTGAATGGTAATGCAGTTGAGTAGATTGCAAAAGGTTTAGGAGACATCTCGAAGGTATTTGGTGAATATGTTTAAGAAAGTCGTAAGCAACTAGATATGAAAGCACATCGAGTTGGCTATATGCATGATGTTGCTGATGCACACATGAGAGTGAACACAGAACTTGAGAAGATAAATGGTATATCAATGATTGATCGACATGCTGCACTTTTTAAGATTTGTTCTAATCCAGTAAATGTGGACATCTTCTTCAGTTTACCCGATTATGAGCGTCCTACATGAGTTGGTGGACTATTGTGGCACACACCACAACATTGATCAAAATTTATGGACATTTTGATCATTGTATGGTAGGAAATACATTTTGTTAATATGTTGGTAGTTTTTGGATTTCATGGTAGTCATATGTGGTGGGTGTAGAAGTAAATAATGTTGGTGTTTCGAAGCTTAAAATCATGAAGTAGGATTTTTTGGGTAAGCTTAACAGTTATAAATGGTGTTGGTGCTTGTGTTGATATTTTTTGGTTGCATATGACATGACTTGGTCATGCATGACTCATTTTTTTGAGGTAAGCAATATGCGACTTATTTAGCTATATTATGTCATGTAATATATGAGTTAATTTACACTTCTATGAGGTGTGGTTGTGTTAAATACATCTTATTTACGGTGCTTTTGGTAATTATAGGTTATACAATATGAAATTGTATGTTGCTATTTTTGAATGGTTCATCATTTCATTTCATTGCTTTAATGGACATTGAATATGAGTAACTAAATGAATTTTTTCTAATCAACTATGAACAGAAAGCAACGTTGGTACGTTGTATTCGTTAATAGACAGGTTGGTATTTACGAGTCATGGGTGGAATGTCATGCGCATATCAATAGGTATCCAGGTGCATTGTACAAATCTTATGATTCGTATAGTGAGACAGAAACTGCATTTGCCATGCACGCTGCGAGGCAGGAAGTAGAAGTACCAAATGCGATGGCTTTCCATGTGCCTACACCTTTGGAGAATATAACTCAAGATGGTGGTAGGAACATTAACGAAGCACCTGTTCTTCCAATATGAACAAACGCCTACAAACGTGATCTCATTTTGTGCATGATAAGTGTAGTCATGCTCAATATGAGTATCATGCTCACCCATATTGTTTACTCTATTATGGAGAGAATTTGCTGACTTTATGTTGTTAAAATAACACCCTACAAATCTTATGACGAACATTAGACTGTGTTGCTCGCATGTAATGAATGTGGTACTTTTATTTGCCTAAATTCTTATATTATATATTTGGTGAATATGTTTCATCTATCTTGTTGTTGCCAGTACATATAACTTTTATGTATAAACGTTGAATTGGTAAAAAATGTATGACTGTCATTGCTGTCATCATACTATTACACGTAAATGATGCAAATTATAGCCCACTTAATAAGTAAATGGTATGGTTGTAGTTATAAATGAAAATCTCAATCATTACGGAGGATGAATCGAACGTCCTCATTGACACACTACTTGACTACAAAAGTAATGGGAAATTACCACATGTGCAGCGTTACACACACAAAATGGTGAACGATATGTTGCACTTAAAAGGACGCATGCGAAACTTTAGCTTGTTTTTTACTGAGCCACTACAAATCATTTTCTTTTGGGATTGGCAGTACTATACTATTTCTTGAGGGTTTGGTATGCGTATGAGTGTGTGTGTGTGTGTGTTTCTTGTGCGATATGTGTAGGTATGTGTGTGTGTGTGTGTGCGTGTTTGTTGTGTGAGAAGATAATGGAGAGAGGGAAAGGGAAAAGAGAAAAACAGAGAGACAGGGTTGGAGAGAGAAAGAGCTGGAGTGAAGATAAAAATTGGGGTGGGGGTTTTGTAGATCATTATCCAAACATGTTTTATTATTTTATGTTCTTTAAAACTATTTTCAAAAACATATAATCAAACAGGTTTTGTGATATAAAAATTTTCAAAAACACTTTCTTAAAACTCTTCCCAAAAATTCTAACACGTTCTTAATAACTCAAATTTCATTTCAAACTCAAATTACTCAAACACAACAAATGTGTTCACAACGACGATCGACTAAATTGTATAGAATTTCTTTCATATTGAGCAAAAATTGTTTCAAATTTGCACCTCAAAATTTGGATAGTGACAATAAAAATTCCTTTTCACTGCCATTGTCTCTGGCACTGTCTCGTGTCACTATCTATTTTATAAGCATGTCATTAATGGTAAATTAATGTGTTCGAAGATGCGTTTGACTTTGCTCTTTTTCACGATTCCGTTGATTTTTGTAAAATTTTGAGTTGATTTGTATCTCATTCATGCATTTCGGAAGAGTAAAAAATGAGACATTTGCATTCAATAGTAAAGTGACACATCAACACATCCAAATTGGGAATAGTAAAAAATGAGACAGTTACATTCTTCAGTTTATATGTTATGCCCAAATGATATTCGATGAAATGCATGAATGAAAATTCAATCATTGTCAAGTAGAATTTAAATGATGACAATGGATATATAGTAACAATTAAAATTCATTATCACTATCACTATTACTACGACTATCTAGTTCTGTGGAATTTGGACAGTGACACTATCACTGTGTCATTGTTATTATCAGTGTGTCTCACTGTTATTATCCATTTCGTAATATCGTTAATCATGTCATTAAAAATAAAATAGTAATTGTGACTACAATTATCCTTGACAACCCAAAAGAATGGCGCATTGACTTTATGACAAAAAAATCACTACAAAGGATGGGTCTCTAAAAAGGCCTTTTTTTTTTTGGGTCAATAGCACTCATTGGTTCCCATTAGGGAAAGGCAACAAAAGCTCATTCTACCGGCCTAGCTCATATTTGTAAACCCACCCATGTATGACCCGACCTGATCCCACACATTTGACCCTGTGGACCAGTCGAAAAATCGCAAGGTTTCACGGATCGAATATTCCATTGAGTGGCCATTAGGGTTTTGCGTTCTAGAGGCCACACAAATATATACAAAATCCCCCTCTTCTTCTCAGTTCTCACTCATCAGAACTTCAAACCCTAAAAACTCCAAAAGGCTCAGCGCTGCGAGAGATTGAAAACATCACAGAACGAAGAAATGGAGCAGACATTTATCATGATCAAGCCTGATGGTGTCCAAAGAGGACTGGTTCGTTCGTTCCCGTCCACATCAAGCTTGTTTTCTTTTATTTTCAGTCTTCGTTGTTGTCTGTGTGTGATTCTATTTTTTTGTTTGATTTTGTTAGTGATCTGTTTCTGGGTGGTTGTTCTTTTTCTGTGAATCCCAGATTTGTTCTGTTTGGTTGGAGAGAAAGTGTGAAAAAAAAATAGATGAAATTATTTCTTGCGTCTGGTGTATTTGAAAATTTTAGGAACACATCATAAATTTTTCTGGGTTTGGATTTTTTTGTTATATTTGAAAATTTTAGGAACACATCATAAATGTTTCTGGGTTTGGGTCTTTTTCCCCTTTCAAACTATGGAGAAATAGCGTAGATCTAGTGTTTGTTTACCCTGAAACGTCAGGTAAGAAAATCTTGGAATTTTCCGTAATACTGGATAACCAGAAAGGTTAAAAATTCACCAAGTCATTCAAATGCCTCTGTCTTTGGCATACTTTAATTGGGTTTGTCTTTGATGATGAAAGATTGGACAACAGGAACTATAAAAATGCTACACAACTCAAATGAAACTTAAAAATTGCAACTCAAATGCATATCATTCTAGGATGAGTTAGTCGGTCCCATCAACTGTTTCAGTGAAACTCATTTATCCTACGTATTTGGGTTGTAATTTTTTGGATTTCATTTGGGTTGTGTAAACATTACTCAGTCATTGGCTTTCAAGCTTGCACCCATATCATTTAGTAGTATTGTAATATATTTAGTGTTGATATATCTGTTTCAGGTTGGGGAGATTATTGGCAGATTTGAGAAGAAAGGTTTCACTCTGAAAGGTACTGTTTTCTTTTTGTTTTTTGAGTGACTTTACTGCCAGTGTGATCAAGTGAGATATAATGTCGTCCCATGTCAAGCATAGAAGAGCCAGGATCCAACTAATGATGTCCCATTTTACCACATCAATTTTACCAGGAGTTGTCTTGATCTGATGGTCTTTTCCGATCCAATTTCGTCAAGATTTTTTGAAATTTCTTGCTATCTTTTGGTATATATTCTAAAAAAGGTGTTGAAGGTGCCAAAAAAAAAAACTAATAATTAGGAAGGAATATGCAAGTAAAAGCATTAGGAGTCTGTTAGATTAGCTCACTTTATGGATGGATGATGTGATAAATCGGACCCAACTTGACAAGCCAAAAATAGAACAGAAAAGACCTAATTTATTGTCATCTTGGTTCTTTGATGCTGATGTGGGGAGATTTAGCTAGATATAGGTCAGACTGGAATGATCCACTGGAAGCAATACCTCTGATCCCACTGTAAATTTATATGTTTTATATTGTTTCTCTGATTTTTAATTTTTAATTTTTATGAATATATGATTGTACATCTGTATTTGGGTACCATGTTCTGGATTTAGGTTTGAAGTTCACAACTGTGGACCGTTCTTTTGCCGAGAAGCACTATGCAGACCTGTCTGCAAAACCCTTCTTCTCGGGACTAGTTGATTACATAATCTCTGGCCCAGTCGTTGCTATGGTTTGGGCAGGTAGCGAAGTAGTTACAACAGGTAGGAAGATTATTGGAGCAACAAACCCTGCAGAATCTGCTCCTGGCACCATTCGTGGTGATTATGCGATTGACATTGGCAGGTGTGTATTGCTTAGTTAGCTATTCTTGGTTCATATTGTAATGCCGCATTTGAATCCATGATCAAATGTACTGCTCTACTGTGAAGAAAGGTTTTGACAATCTGTCGTCCTTAAATTCACCCCCTTATGTTAGCTCGATTTCACTGGAAACCTTTACGATACATTGATTACATGTTGCCGTGCAGAAATGTCATTCACGGGAGCGATTCAGTGGAGAATGCAAAGAAGGAGATTGCTCTGTGGTTCCCAGAAGGCGTTACAGAATGGCAGAGCAGCCTTCACTCTTGGATTTATGAGTGAAATTTCTTCATGTCTTGAGCTTATTGTCTTAAGTTTGGTGAGCTCATGACTTTTTTTTAATCTGAGTGTGGTTTGTTTTATGTTAGGCCTTCAGTGGGCTTATTAGATTTTCGACTATGGTTGAGTTCTAAACCTCTGCATTTTAGAATTTGCTTCCCTTGCCTGCCTGGGGTTGGGAGCTTAATGAATGACTATTTATCAGGAATAATGTCAAAAGGGTGCTTATTACTATTCTGATTTACTTTTTTTTTTTTTTTTGTGTGTTAATCTATTCCATCACAAAATGACGTTTGAAGTGAAGTCAAATATTTTACCTCGTAAAACTGTGTTACTACTGACTACCACGTCAATTTTGTCATGGACAATTTTGAACCCTCGACAGATTAAAGAGGTTTGATCTCTCTCTCTCTCTCTCTCTCTCTCTCTCTCTATATATATATATATATATATATATCTGTGTGTGTGTGTGTTCGGTTAATATTGTGATTTGCTTCATTTATGGCCTGCTTAACAATCCACTAAAAAAGCTAAGTAAAAAAAAAAAAAAAACCCAAAATAATGAATAAATAACCATCATTCCAGCCAAAAAGAGGACACATAACAATGTTTCAAATTATAATTTTTAGATTTTTTTCACTTTAAACCCATATAACCACCATTAAAAAAATCTTAAATTTCAAAGAACAATGATATTAAGATCTAATTTATTGATCTAATTCACTATGACATTTAAATTGAGTGAGTTTTATCAAACATTGGAATTTGGTGTTGATAACAAATTTTTAGATCCAAATAGAATTTCTCAATTTCAAATAGAAGTAAGATTAACATAGGTAAAGATAACAATTTGAGTAAATTACACTAGTGGTCCCTAAATTATGATTTTTGTGTCAATTTAACCCCTGAACTCAATTTTGCATCAATTGAGCACTCGGACTACCTAATTTGTAGCAATTTAGCCCTTCTGCTACAAATTAGGTAGTTCGAATGGTCAAATTGATGCAAGAGCCAAATTAACATAAGGGTCAAATTGCTACAAATCAAGTAGTTCAAGAGCTCAATTGACGCAAAATTGAGTTCAAAGGTTAAATTGACACAAAAATTGTAGTTTAAGAGCCACATGTGTAATTTATTCTAACAATTTTTATCACCACCCACACAAACACGAAACAAATTTAGCATATGTAAGAATTGGACACAAATCCAAAGTACAAGAGCACAAACACGACACGACGACGTGATTGTAACATAAACATAGGATTAAGACCAAGAAGCCAATGAAAAAAAAGAACAATAAGATCCTATAAGATTAGATATCAAAATGCCAAGCATCAAATTCTTTATTCGACACTACAGCTACTTTTAGAAATTCCCAAAATCAATTCTAATATTAATCTTCTTCGTCTTTACGAAATTTTTACCACTTTTCAGACACTACAAAGAACAATATAACAATTTCCAACTTTGACCTACCTGCAGCGCTTAGATCAGTTAGTTTTTTTCTTCCAAACCTCAACACATCCACACAGGAAATACCCATTCTCACTCTACAAAGTCAAGGAACTCAACTCTCTTTCCTTTTTTCCTTCCGAAATAAAATCAGAATCGACAACACGGGCACAGCACAGACGAACACCAAGAAATCAAAAACAGAGTAGAAGCGAAAGAGATGGAGGCAATGGAAGATAATGCATCCAATGCCAACCTGGATCAATATGCTTATGAAATCCAATTTTCTGCTTACTGTCACTACCACTACTGTGTTATCGACTAAGAAGGCTGTAAGATGGCAAGTCTTCAAGCCGTGTTATGTCTTCTTGCAGAAGCTCCCTTTCAAGCTGACGACGAGTAGATTTCATCACCGTCTGTGGGGAAAAACACCAAAATAGGAGAGCAGAAGCAGAAAATCATAGCGAAAAAATAGAAAGAAGAAGAAAAATTGGTCCACATGGATGTTTTGTATATCAGGTAAGTTTTAGGTAAGTTAATCATAGGCAAAGTTAGAAGTTTTTCGAGGCCTTTGCAAGACAACTTCACACAAATTCATTAGAAGGTTCATCGTTAATAATGGCAATTACAAATGCTGAACTAGGTCGTAGTTGTACCCATCCGCTTATTGTGAGATCTAAGAGAGGCATTACCTTTCATTGATTCCTAAGTGCAAACACATTTGTCTTTCTGAAACAAAACAACATCTATTGAGCGAATTTACAAGCTATAATCAGCGGGGAGGGATATACCATAAGCAGTTCTCTAATTAAATTGTTTCCTAGTAGTAATTCTCAAATTCACTTGCTTGTTTGCCAGTTAAGTCATATGGCATCCAAAGGCCCTCCTGTACTTGGTGTTTGCCATATGTGCAAACCTAATCACTCATCAAATAGAAATATCATGTGGCTTGAACATGAAGTGCACAACAAATGTTCAGACACCAATGATGCAAGTGATCCAATGTAGAAAACACTAGGTCATTCATATGGTCACATGCTAGAGGACTTGAAGGTTGAAATTTAACTGAAGTGACCAATAATCTGGCTACCTGAAATTTCTTAAGAAGCACAAATTTGAAAACACACAATAAAAACACTCAAGGAAGAAGTCGTGAATCAGTGACTTCTATTATGGTAAGTAACTGTAATGGAAGAAACACGTACGTTGAAGTCCATGTAAGATGCGTGCATGGCCAGCCATTGGTTGTCCATCAGCTTGAATGTGATGCAATATAGAAGGTCAAATGCAGATTCATTTTCTGATGGGCAAAAAGAACAGATTTAATCAGAACATCCGTACATCACAAAAGTACAAGAAATTACACAACCAAATGGAGCAATAGTAGTTTGGCATCATTAAGCATTCAACTCAGCGGATACATTGGAACCCCCAAATTAACTAACTTGCATGAACAAATGCATATCTTTATGTACTATATGAATGTATTAGACCCAGATGGGCTCCAAACCTTCAAATCTAATTTCTTGAAATATTGATTTTTATAATTTGCAAAAAATTTAAGTGTTGCCACTCAATTGGTCTCTTTCAATATTTTTGGATAATTTAATTCATAATTGGATAAATCTTTTCAACAGGATAAACTCATCTACTTACCCACTTCCCATAATTCTCTCCCACATCTCCTCCTTTTTCCGTCACCACTAAAATTTTGAGACCCACTAAGGCACTACCTCCCTCTTCCTATTTCAAGATGGCAAACTGTTTCCATTTCAAAAGGTTGGATTTTGTGACTCGCCTTCTCCTGGTCACGAAGAAGATTGTCACTGAAAAAGTAATTAAAATTTCTGTACATGGTATGGTGAGTATTGGGTCTGTGAAAGTTGGGGCCTATATCTGTACATGGTATGGTGAGTTATTAGGCTTGGTGAAGAACTTACAGGATTCTTGCTATTAATTTGGTTTTGGGGACTAAACTTCACTGTGGGATACATACTTCACTGTGGGATACGAACTTCAACTGTAATGTTTGTTACTTCCTTGGTATCTAATATATTTTCATGTGTTTGTGTTGCTTAGGTACCACCAATTATTGGGAGAAAGCTTGACAAGCATTCTCTCCTCATTTTCTTTTTTTACAAATTCTTAATTTTTTTTTAATTTAACAAACTTGATTCTCTTAAATCAATTCCTTACACGTGGATCTTTTTAAAATTTCTCCACAATCTAACTGCTATCTCGAGGCAGTTACCCACTCCAACCCAATTTCCCCACTCCTCACTTTCCATGCCCTGGCACAACTTCCCATCCATGCGTTCTCTCTCCATCATCCATTCTCTCTTCTTCTCTCTCAATTTTTTCTTTCCTCTCTCATTTTTCTTCTCTCTAACAGAAATACATTATGCTCTTAGGATCCTGAGAATTCTGAAGACAGGTTCCAGAGTTTCTGATTGAGATTATATTAGAATTAAGAAATTTAATTACTTTTCTCCACTTGGTCATTATATATGTTTAAATATTTTGTTGTTCAGCATTTTATATTAAACAAGTTTAATGTCATTGAACCTAAAAATTATTCATATTTTTGGTTGGATAACTGGCATGGGACTGCTACTAGTTAACCAATGTGTATTTTTATATTTTATATCAATGTATAAACATAATTCATTGACATTTACAGAGAAAAAATGTATAGATCTCAAATTGTGGCCAAATAGTACCTGCAAGAAACTTCAAGAAGGTTGCTCCGACCATTGTTCGCGGTTTCACTGCAGAGTTGAAGTACAGAATTAGCTAATCAAAAGCATCAAATGCCTTCTAGTGATTATACAACCACTTTAGTTTTCGTAACATGACTGCATTCAAACTCTAGAAAAAGTTCAATGTGTACACACGATGGACCATAGTTTGGATTTACAATGGATAGAAAATCATTTGGATGCATAATAGGAACTCATCTCTCTTTTTATGTCTGTTGTTAGAAGATGACAGTCTCCTAAGAAGTCCAAAGAGTCCACATTTAGCAAGTGCCACAAGCACAATAGTTAATAGCAAAGCAACCAAGGAAGCCACCCAAGAACTACAGAGAAAGGGTCGCAGAGAATACAAGTTTTGTATCGATAGCTACGAAAAGAAAAATGAGAACTTTCCATTGTAGTTTAAAATTGATTACTCAAAATCGTAGCAAGAAGTGGAGAAGAATATCACAAAAACCTGCTTCGAGATCAAGCATCTGAATAAGCATGAATGTGATGTTCACACCAGCAACAGCAAATGGGTATTCCCACATGGCTCGATCACCTTCCTGCTTTCGGAGAAGATCTTGGAAGGAATTCTGCAGGGGGAAAAAATTGGTTAATTTAGGAGGAAAAAAATTTAACCTCTGGGTCTTAGACCCCTAAAGAACAAATAATAACAAGAATTTACAAAATCCTAAAAAAAATATAGGGTAGAGAAGGAAAACATGGGCTTACACAAAAACCCCAGTTGGAAACAAGTCATGGTCAGATGTTACAGCTTTTTAGGGAACCAGATACAAGGTCCGACATAAGTATAAATAAAATCTAACATACCTCACAAATGGCCCAGAACGGCCCTAAGTTTAAAAAGTCATCCAAATTATACCATTCAATGCTTCAAAAACAATTTATCTTAACTCTTGTTACAACATGTAGCAGAGCATAATAGGAAGACAGAGATAAGCTTTTCATTTTACCGTCTTAACATAATTTTCTCTTAGCTTCCTGGGTTCACTTGAAATGAGATACGCAAGTACATGCATAAGAGTTCTGTACCAAAGAAGTGGAATACGTACAAGATAGGCATTAGGCACAGATAGGGGGGAATAACCATCATATCTTGATTTGACTCAGACAGATCACAGCAAGACAAATGCAAGTTTAGCATTAATGTGCCTTTGCTCACAAGGACAAGGAACAAAAAGGCACATATTTATTTGTCATAACGTATCCAAAACCTTGTGGATAAATAAAATAGGATTTCTAGTAACAATTCATACCGTTGATTCTACACATTACCAGTCTAACATACTGTTGATTACACACGTGACCATTACATTATTGGAGAAGTGTTCAAAGTTCAAACCGAGATCTTTATTCATTGGAATATTTATAATAAATGATAGAAAATATCAAGGGCCTCATAATTGCATAGCTGTGTTGTTACTCACTTAATAGAATGAATTTGCACTTCCTATGATGAATTTTTTGTTAACCAGTAAGTTAAACTACGGTTTGAAATTCATACCGGAAAATTCCTAGCAAAATACAACAAGTTCTCCAGTGATATAAAACCACCACCCCTACAAGACAAATCTTTGCGTTAAGGATAACAAATATAAGGGAAAATTTTGATCAGAAACCCAGAAATGCTCTTGAGAAAATAAAGGAAATACTGATATACCTAAAGTCTGTGGAAGGATCTTTTCCCTGCCAACCCATGTCCTTCCACTGCTCAGATATTAAACTTCGAAGTTGTTCTTCAGGAAAGGCAGCATTCCACAATGTCCTCAAAGCTTCCTACAACAACAGATAATTATAAGTATTAGTGAAACAACAGCCAAATAAATGGAGCCCCCAAACAAGTTAAACAAGTAAACAACCCAGAATAATTACAAATCTAGACATTGATTTCAACTCCTTAAACTGTAAAAGTGTTTTGAATAGTTACAAATATCAACCAAGAAGTGTACCTGATGTTCAAGGATTGAACTATCATAGGCAACATCTATACGGTTCTGTAGCCTTTGTAGGCATTCCTCCTAACAGCAATAAAATCAAACAAAACATCATACAATTAAGGTATTACTGTAAAAAATAGTTAAACCGAAAAGATAAAATGAGAGAGCATTTAGTACACAGTTTCTGTGCTTTGGTGGTTCTCAAATGATGCAGATACAGTGATTGCCCATACACTATGAATGCAAGCATGTATGTGTACAGTTTTACTAGCATATCGATCTATCTACGGCTGTAAATACCTGATTGAACCAACTACAGCAACAGAATTTGTTCCAACCACATCTGAAAGGAGCCTATGCTAGGGCACGTGGCCGAATGCTGGGAGTATCTATTCTGTCGATGAACTTAACAGACATAATACAGTTCATCAACAGACAGATCTGTCACTATATCATTGTAAAGATGCAGGCCTAGACATCCACTCCAATGTTTATTCACTGCAATATTTTTCCATATCTCTATCTGTCATCCATCCGATTTGGATTAATTCACAATAGCAACTTGGTATCTGATGTTCTCAATTAAAATACTCTGATCTATGTTGTCAATTCAGTGATTGGTTGGTGACCAATGCACACATTAATAATGCTATACAATTGTTAGTTTCTATATTTGACATTCATTGCAGGGTCTTTTCTATCCATTAGATGTTTGTTTCAGAATAATTTAAACCCTTCAAATGGTGTTACAATAATAGCGTCCTAATCAGGCCATATCAATCAGATTCACTAGCCGTCTACTGCTCTTCGTAATGTCTATCATGCAGTATTTCCCCTTCTTCCCCCACCCCAAAGAAAAAAAAAACCACAGAACAAAATGACACACAAACAGAGATAGCAAAAGCTTACTGGTCACAAAGTCACCATTACTAGTTTGCCAGTAAAAATAAAGTAATAGTTAAATAAAACGATAAAGATTCCCATCGAATAGCTGATACCACCAATCTTTAAAAATGTCATGAGAATGTTCAGACAATGACACGCCTCAGATACGCAGGCATTTGAAATGCAAAAACCTTTCTGGCATGTTACAAAGTTTAACGATTCATTGAATGTGTAAATAACTAAAAGAATGGTGCAAAGTTTGGGGGGAAAAATGGGTACAAAAAAGCTTGAATATTTCAGGTGAAGAAAAAAAAAGATGTCAAATAGTGGATGGATATTGGAAAACAGGGAAACATGAAAAATACAACATATTGACCTTGGAGAAATAAGTGCAACATTTATGCATCCTCATAAATCATATGGATGAAATCAGCATTATACACATGAAAACAAAACAATATTAATTCTGTTGAAAAAATGATATGCCAACTTTCGTTTTGAAGCGAATCTCCATATCGAGGGAGTTAATGAATGTCCAAAAATCACTACAAAGGAGGGAAAAAGAATGAAGTCTCATACAATGGCTCCTAGCTTGAACTTTATTCATGCCAACAGAGGTTTCAGGGCAATACATAATACCCTGATAGTAAACAAGAAATCTATCACCAATCAATCACAAAGATATTACCTGGGAAGGGGTCAAATCAAATGATAGGCGAGCATCACTCTCTCTTCTTTGTGCACAAACACATGAAAGGCCTCTGCCAAGCCATGCTGCTGATCCTGCAACAACCTCCGCTGTAACAAAACAAAACCATTGGCCACATAAAATGGAGTTCTTATATACAAAAAACGCGATTTATCTTGACATCCAAATGTCATCAGAGGAAGTTAATATAAAATAAAAATGAAGCACCATAAACTTCATATGATTTTCTAGAGCAAATGTGTTCTTCGAACAAAACCACTTTGACATTCATGGATGAAGGTAAAATGGTAAACTGTGAAACGATTTAATAGTACAAAACGATTATGAAAACCTTACACAAAGAACGACCCAATTTTTGACAATTTCATATTTATATGATAGGTTTTTCAAGGAACTGCTACAAGTCTAGCAAGCATACAAGGCAATCCAAAAGCCTATCTCCATCAATCCATACAAAGACAAGGACATTGCTTTCATAACTCTGCCTGCATCTTAAAGGTAACTGAACTCACGTGTCCTGAAGTTCCAAATTTATAGCCAAAACTCAAACATTAGGTAAAAGCCACGGGAGGCCAATGCTCCCAAAGTTAAAGGCCTCAATTATTGGCAAAGTCTAATTGCCGCCAGAATACAGTTATGTTGTGTGAATGACTAAAGATCTCACTGTATCGAGAAACCGTACTCATATGTACGCATATGGATACACATATACACACAAACAAAAAGAAAAATGTGCGTGCGTGACAGAAAGTGATTAAGAAAACAAAAAGTCGAGGAGAGAATTATAACTACAACAGCTGACTCACCACAAATGTCAATGCAAGTAGGCATGAAGTATAAATTTAAATTCAATTCACAGATCCAAACTTCTACAATTCACTCCTGAGATAGAAATAGAGAGGAAAAATGCGAGGGAAGTGAAAATAATTAGGAGTAAGCTAGGTAAACAATGAGGAGTTCAAAGGAATAACTACCAGAAGTTGAATGGCAGGTGGTGTTGGTGTTGCCTCTCTCAAAACCTTGCGAAATCCTCCGTACAGCCACAAACGATCCACCTCTATCATCCATATCCAAATTCCGAAAAATCAACACTAATAACCTTCCGAAAACACTCTCATTCTATCTACCTCCACCACTCTTTCGAATCTCAACCAAACTACAGCACCAGATGCCAAAAAACCGAATCAGAACCAGCAAGAACTGATTTGAGCCACCGAAGAGAGAGTTAACTCAGATAATGCTTCGTCGAAAACTACACGAAAATATGTCAAATCCGGATCAAACCAACGGCTTCTTCGTTCGGCAACTGTTTTCTTGAAAGAAAAACACGAATGACGGTCGGTTCTTGAAGGAAACTAGCGAAATTGTTCGTGGAAGAAGAGCAAGGGAATCAAGATCTGCCCTGCAACAAGAACATCATGAGAGAGGCTGGGGGGAAGCTCAAGCAGTTGTTCCTCTCTCTCTCTCTCTCTACTTTCTCTCTCTATATGTACAGCGGTGTGTGCAGATACTCTCTCTCTCACACACACACTTTTTCTCTGTTTTTCTCCTGTTGGAAGGGAGAGCCGGAGCGCGGGTGCGATTTTCGTGATGTGATTGGATTTTAGAGATCCGATCACGGACAAGGGTCTTTTATTTTGGGGTTAATTTAATTAGTAAATTAATAATAATTATTTATTTAAATGGAGATGTAACGTTTTACGTATACCTTTTATCCTGTTCGCCACTACTTTATCCTGTTCGCCATCACTTTATCCGGACTTACGTCAGGTCGGAAGTAAGATGGCACTATGTCCTATATTCGTTAAAGCGTAAGTTTAATCCAACCGAGTAATTATAGTTACCGAAATTTGAACTCAAATATTAAATAAAAAAATTTAAATTCTTACTCATTGAACGAACCGTTCGAGGACTTTTCTCACCACATTTCAACAATCTGTTAAATTACATAACTAAATTATTAAAAAATAATAATAATAAATAAATAGATTCACACGGGATAATTGGACATCCAAAGGAAAAAATATTACACGTAAATTCATAATTTAATAAAAATTCAAATCCGTTGAATGACATTTTTGGAGTTGAATTACATAAAAATTCCAAAAAATTCATTTACAAATAATATAAAAATAAATCAAAATTTATAAAATTTATTTCTTTTACATTTTTAGAGTTGAAAATTCCATTATAAGTCAAATGTTGAGTGTACTAACACAAGACTTGTGGTCTTCAATGACCTAATCATTTCTTTATGCCAAATTTCATGAGCATAAAAAAATCATGAATTATGCTTTCTGCCCTAAAAGATTTAAAATATTTTATTTTGTACTCTTAAAGATTAAAATTATCACATTATACCCTTAATATATTAAAATTATTAAAATATACCTTTTTAGTTAGTTTTCGTTACTCATTCAATAAACGTCAATATTATAATTTTTGAAAAATGAGTAACGAAACCTAACTCAAATATCAAATTGTAACATTTTTACTACATCAAATATACAAATATAAAAAATTTAATTTTTTAGTATACACTTCCAAACCCCCCCCCCCCCCACCCCACCCCACCCCACCCCACCCCACCACCCAAAGAAAAAAAAAAATAAAAAGAAATGGTCAATTAGTAGGCCTAATTTTGGCATCTTGGAAAAGAGGGAAAAAAAAAAGTGGTCACATGGGATGTTTGACAAAGGTGGACCAAGTTATGATGGGAATAGTTCATTTAATTTTGACCCCCAACACCACACATAATGACATAAACATCAATTTTGTACTTTGCGTGCGGTTACTTGTATCATGATCGACACCTCCAAATCAATGTCATGGGCCCCATACGCATGGGTGGGGCTCTCCAACAATTTTGAAAAGTTGTGGGGTTGTAGCTTTGCTTGAGAGGCAACTTTGCATGTATAACCCTTTCGAAAAAAACTTTGCATACATAACCAACGGGAATTTGGTCTAATGGTAATATTATCTTCTTGAGATGAATAATTCAAGTCTTTTAGGTGACAAAAACGTGATTGATTGGTAGGACGGATCTCAATTGTTTGGACGGACCGTATCCAAATATTTGGTGTGGGTTCGAATTGTCACTAAAGCGTAAGTCTTGATTTAACTGGTGTATGAGTTGAAGGATCGATTCATGTACTCAGAATTTGTCATCGATTCTACTCAAATTCACGATCCTAAACAATATATAAGTACATTTCTACTCACCGAGAACAGACCAAAAATTTCTCCCCGATACCCAAAAAAAAAACTTTGCATGGATATGCTTGCACCGGGAGTCCAGCAGTAAGAAGTTGATTTTGGACAAAAAAATCTATAATTTCGAAGCTTTAAGTTTGATTTTTTTTTTTAATTAAGATCGATCCAAAACAATAAATAAATTGTAATTTGGATAATTTTTAATTATTGATTGAAAAATAATTTTAAAAAAATTATTATTTTTTTGTAGACATATCATATTTTTATTCAATAAAAAATAAAATGAAGATGCCAAAAAAATATTTTTGGGTGATGGTGATGGATTATACTGCTGGTTGTTGTTTTTGGGTATGAGTGGCATATGCAAGTATCTTTCTGGCAGTTATGAGAAAAGCTGGAAATGAAGCCGGCAACACTTATGCAAGCAATTGGACATTTGGCGAAAGCTACAAGCCTACAAAAAGCCTATATAGAGTGTCTCTAAGTCTTAGCGCCATTATTTTCTATATAGTATAGTACAAATATTTTATACTTTATGGTGCAACCATACGACAAATTAAAGTGGAACAAACTTAGATGTGCCTACCATGATGTACCGATCAACAACAAGATTTTTATGTGCCATATATATATTTATAACATGATTGGCATACCATAAGTTTTTCAAAATCTTCATAGCATTGGTTTTTCGGATTTTCTCTTTGATTTTTCATGGAATTCTTCTTTTCTAGGACCTCCATTAATAGATATCTAATCTTTATTTTCATACTAAGTGGAAAAATTTAAAAGTTTAGAGGTTACAATTATAACATCTGAAGAGGTCACCATTATTTACATGTGTCTAATGGCGCTTAACGTTTCACTAAGGGTCTTACTTGAGGTATCTGTTAGGGTTATGTGTAGAGATGTCAAAATATGAAACGACTCGTTAACAAGACATGAATACGACACAAAAACTAGAGGGTTTAGATGTTTCTTAAGCCATCTGTTTAGTAAATGAATGAACCCGATACGAAACGATTAATAAACGAATCGAATATGGGTGAAGTCAATTAAAAAAAATACACGACAAGATTCATTTATGTACCAATTATACACCGTTTATACACAATATGAATCTGATATGACACAAATTAATAAACGAATCGAATATGAGTAGAATTTTTTGACATAAACTCACTTCACCCGATACGATTGACATGTTTAATTATGTGTTAGATTCAATTTTTTTTTTGATCAGTAAGATAAAGAAATTCATTCAAGTAGGAAAATCTTGGTTACAGTCGGATGCAAAAGAAGCCTTAAACTCTAACGGGGGACAACTGACCCAATTCACAACAATATAATTAGATAGTGTCGTTGCAGCCACCCAATGAGCTGCCCTATTAAGGGCTCTTGACTTGTGAAAAAATCTAAGATGTAGGTGTTTAGCATAAGCTCTAATGTTGTCCACAAAAACACTTATTTCTCAAGGAGGAACGTCTTCTGTTGAACTAAGCTTAATAGCATCCTGATTATCACTCTCAATTGTACAAAATCGGAGGTGAGATATATTAGCAAGTAAGCAGGCCTCTCTTACTCTTAGATTCAATTCATAGGCAATAAACTATTGAATTGCTTTTTAAGGGTTTAGTGGACAAGATCCGACACTATTGCTCTTAAAGGATTACCCTAATATACAAGGGTCACAGTACTCTATACTCCACCTATACTATTTCCTTGTTAAGGAGATCTTTAACTAGAAAGTAGGTTTGGTGGTTATAATAAAGAGGAGAGCGAAAGGAGGACCGAAGGTTGTTTCAACACGACGCAAGAGAAAAGTTGTTCCCTTTATCAGGTAACATACATATTCAATCATAAACAGGATGGGATGGGATGGGATGGGCATCTATACCAAACACCTTTTTATATACTTTTCATATTCCAACTTATTCATAGTGGATAGATAGGTCGTACTAGTGACCAAACAACTTTCAAAGCCCAAGCAAAGATAACTGATTCATGCCTCCACGACTGAAGGAATAATATAATATTTATGTCATATTACCTCTAAATAGTTTAGGTCTTCAAATGAATGGTAGTTTAATATGATATGCGCATTGAAAATAAAGAATTTAGACAATTTAAATAAATAAGCACTAATTGCTGAATCCTTCTTCTAATGTTTGGCAGGGCCTTAAAGTAGTTTAGAGCCCAAAAGACTATTCCAGCAATACGAAGATGAGAAGTTGAGAAATGGTAGGTCAAGGAAGTTAGTAAGGATTCAAATCTCTTTCCAATCTTTTCCACAACTTTAATTGTTGCATGACTTCAATGTTCTAATCTGTATCCGTTTAAGAGTGGTAGAAAATTAGAAACTAATATAAACTGACTAAACCGTCTAACAATAGCTTAAACAAGGTATGCCAATATGTTCCCCACCTTAATGCTCTGTTTTTGTTCCTAACTAGGAAGTGTTTGGGTTTATTAGAACTTCTGATTGAGCTTCTTGGGCATATACAACTAGCCGATATATACAAAGCCTAACTTACATGCACCAATACAAATATACAATTACCAAGATAAATCTCTAGGGTGTCGTTGAGGAGAATCTCTAGCCTAGGACATCCATGCTTCCACATGTGTGATTATTTTTTTGTTAGAAGTAAAAATGGCTATAGTGATTAATTTTTTGGAAACGTAATGATGGGATTCAATTCAACTTCTTCTTCTTCTTTCCCTTTCCAAATTTCGATGCTTTCCTCAGCTGCATCAACAAAGGAAAACAAGTAAACAACCCCATTAAGTCACTACTTTCACAAGGTGAAATAGAAGCAAGATCTTTAGTAGTGCTCACCAACATAAGGACAATTACGATGAGGATACCAGCAAAATAAACAGTAATGTCAAGAACATGATCCACATAGTCAATATCCCGAAATTGATCAGCTTGCTCAATCATCACCTGGCTATACACCACTACGCCAACAGTATAAATGATGGCCAAAAGGTAAAGCTGCCAAGAGTAGAAAAAAAATTAATCAACAGTCCTAATATAAAATTTTTCATGGATCCTTCTTCTAAGCTTTTCATTTTGTTGGGGGTGAGGGTGGGGGAAGTTTTGCTTCTTTGGACGCCCCATTTGTAGCATAATAAGTATGTTCTTGGAAAGTAGAAAATAGAAAAACAGGTATCACTTAAGGCCTAACAGTGGGCATGCCGAGCTCGGACGAGTGCGAAAACGTTCCATCACTATAGACTGAACCCACTATGAACCTTTTCAATAATATCCAGGCCCACCACTAGCTTGACTGGCCTAATCCTGATGGGCCTTTCTTGAAAAAAAATTGAACGCAAATATAAATTTCGAGGGAATACACAAATTCATAAAGTTTAGGGTTTTGAAAAAAAAATCAAATCAGGCTTCGGCCAGCCTATTGGACCTTAAATTGGGCTGGACCATCTTTCAAGCCCAGACCTTACTCATTGCACTGACACATGGTGGCCCAGACTGCCCACCCTTGGCATCAATACTAGTGTAGTTTTTTTTTGAACTAGAAACTAGTGTAGTTTGTACTAAACAGAAAGTGTGGGACACAAGTTCTACCACATCTTTCTATAGAATCTTCAAGTGTTAAATACTGAAAAAGGAACTGAATTGGAGGTATAGCCAGCGTCACTTCAGCTCAGATAATTCTAGCGTATGTTAATTGGTGTACCTTAATCTCCCAATAAGCTGTATAGCCACCAAAGACAATGGAAGCAAAGTGCAACCAAATCCGGATTAAGACGCTAGAGAAAATCAGGCTACCCAAGTAGATGTAACACCTACGTAGCGTCAGCATGACAACTATTGAGAAACAACCATACAAAACGGCAATCGCCCCAATAGTGCTGACAATAACACTGCACCAGAGGAAGAACTTTTAGATCCAAGACAAAATTTATAGCTTCAAATTTCATAAATCATGTCCGACAAAATCAAAAATCACATCGGAAAAATATCTAAACATTGGGTGACATACACCAAAAACAGGTCATACATTTACCCCTTTTTTCATTTTAGAAGATAGATAAACCACTTTGTCAAGGCCTTTCAATGAAAGAATGGCCAAAATCAATTTTCCGTAAAAGGAAAAAGCCAATTAGCCAGATCAAATAGACAACGAACAAAAGGGTGCAAACAAATCAAATCATCAATTAATTAAACTAGTGGTCGAATATGTTCCACCTTTACACTAACTAAATTTCCTCCAAATTGAGAAAATTATCAAGGAAATTCAGAATCTTAAACATACAAGGTTTGTAAAATAGGATATTAAATGTGTCATTCAACAATCTTAGTCCCAAGAAGCATAATAGTAACAATGGATCAGAAGTATTATACTGCAAGAAAGTTCCAAAGGTCATTTTCACTCTCAACCAGATATACCCTGGCAACCTATGTTTGGTAATGGAAAATACATCAAGACCAAAATGTAATGTATTTATTAATTGGTGTTAGACAAACACACAACACTCCCTTTATATTGTTCCTGAATTAGTACACTGCGACTGGAAGATAGAATTTCTTGCTAAGCCTTATCGTTTGAACTATAGACACACGATTCTCCTTAGATGGGAACACTAGCAGAGAATGGTGATTTTTGTCGGGCATCAAGTGCTTAATTTAAAACATAATAATAGAGATACGACTTACCTAAAAAATAATAACAGAGATATGACAACAACATACACAGATATAGTAAATTCAAGCTAGCAAGATTAGATGGTTGTATAAAAAAAAAAAAAGAGAGGTATACCCCGTATCAGTCATCACTATCAAGTTAATCAACGGACCAACAAAAGCCCCTCCACAAAAAGCAGCAACAATCAAGACAGCCACCCTTTTCCACTGCTTATTTGGAGATAAAGTAAATTCAAGCTAGCAAGATTAGATGGTTGTATAAAAAAAAAAAAAAACTATCACGAAAAGTAACAAACAGAAGCGAGTTGTGGAATACCCTTGTCCATGTTTTTGTTAAGGCGAAACATGCTAAGGCCACGATAAATGCAAGTCTTGTTACTAAGCCCCCAATGTTCCAAAGTTGATAGCAGTAGGCTCCAAAAGCCGCAGCCACGAGAATACAAAACAATGAGAGGTATACCTGTTGCAACAGCCCCCCGAAAAAAGGATTATTTATCTTGCAAAATTTGGGTTCAATTAAAACATTCAAGCAAATCAAACATTAGGTCTGTCAAAAAAACTAGCCAAAAACTATAACATCAGCAATTTACCGCTACCCAAACACTATATCCAAGAATCGAATCATAATGCATAATTCAAGAACAACTTTTTTTTTTTGGGAGGGGGAAGGAGGAGAGGAAATTGAATTCTTGACCTCAAGAAGGCAAAAACTTCAGAAGATAAGGAATACCATTAGACCAAAGATCCATTGGTCATAATTCAAGAACAAGAAATAATAATTCATACCAAAAACACAATCTAATTAAGCCCCAAAAATGATGAGAAAAATGGTGTAACAGAATCAAATTGGCACATTGTCATGCATAGTAAACCAACAGAAAAACACTTTCCAAGAACCATTGGAAAAAAAAAGGTTTGAGGACTGAAACTCCTTTTGCGAGGCCCAAACAAATCAAGAGGGTTTGAGAAGATCAAACACAAATAATACCCTAGAAACAAGCATGACGAAGCATAAAAAACAAAGGATTTAATTCAATAACTATGAAATCTCATGATGATGTCAAACCTAACAAATATCAAGAGGGAAATCGACTGATTACTATCTTATTCTACTTTCTTGTGCATAAGAAATGCGCCTGTCAGATAGTAAGTATCAGAAGTTTACTGCACATTATTCTACTTTCTTGAACAATTAATTTTATTTTCTACATTTTCTAGACATCCAAACGGAAAATCTCAAGGACAAAAAAAGAAAAAGAAAAAAGGAAACATAAGTTCCGCAACGTTAAAATTGTAAATTCAGAAGCTTAATTCTCTCTAACTGTACTTTCTTTCCCGTTTTTCTGCATTTTCTTGGCAGTCAAACAGAGGATCCGGGAGAGAAAAAGAGAATTCAATACCTTTCTCAGGTGAATCTGAACAACTGCCGGAATCGTCGTGCAGTTCATTAAGGTGTCAATGTCCCAATCGTCATCCATTGCATCCATGGTATTCCGAGTACTGAAGTTCGCAGAGAGAGAGAGAGAGAAGCAACGTAAAAGTTTTCAGTCCGAATGTGAGAAGAAGTGTGAATGGCCAACTGAATCTTGCGAGCTGTATATATATATAGTCTGTTATTCTAGAGAGAGAGAGTCGAAATTTTACCCCTGCCGTTCACTTTCGGTTTTATTTATGGGATGGTTAACGTTGGTTTTATGGAGTTTATGGAACTTTTCAGGGGTAATTTGGGAACATAAAGAAATTGAACAGGTCGGTTGTTCGCGGGAATGGAAGAGATTCGAAAGAGATGAAACCGACTCAGATTGCTTAGCTGGAAGCTGGGAAATATCTCAACCGTTGAATTCAGAGAATTGCACCACCACCGTTGGATGTGGAAATTTTGTGGACAGTGCAGCATCAGGACCGTGGCAATCACAGGAATAAAGAAATGTAAATGTCCGACTCCTGTGATGTAAATTTGGCAATTTTGTTCGGTTTTTCACATTGATCAGAGGATATTTGAAGATAAGTGTTGAATATGTTTTATATTTATCTGATAATTAATAAAATATATGAATACTTTGTAAATATTTTTACATATGAAGTAAGATATATAATTTTTAATTTAATTTATATCCTCTTTTTTTGAGTTTTCATATAGTACAAAATATTAATAAAATTCTATTTAATTTTGAAAATTCGAGTGTTGTTTTAAATATTATCTACTATTACATGTCAAAAGAGTATAAAAAATGAATTAGTTATACCATAATTTTAAAAACAAATACTTGTAGATAAACCAACTAGTTAATCGTTGATTCTGATTCCTTTAATTGGTCATGTTCACTTATTGAATATATCATAATGAGATAATATTTCATATTTTTCAATGTAAAAATTATTAATTTTGCTTACTATTGTTATATAATTGTTAAAAATTATCCTAATCGTAACAATATTCTATTTTTTTAAGTTTTTATGATATCGTTGTATTCATAACTTATCGTATTGATACTTCTTATATCAATATTCATACTTCTTAGCTCTTGTCTGTAAGCAAAATTGCCCATAACTGCAACCACAGTGCCAAACTCGACGACAAACCGAGAACCAAACTGTTCAAGCTAGCAAAAGCACTGGTGACGCCGTTTTGTGCTGGTGGTGTAATTGCAAGGGTGCTTTTCATGGGCGGACTGCCCGGAGAAGTTGAGATAGAAGGCTGTGACGGGCAGCCATCTGCCAGTCCGGTGATTACTACCACAACCGTGGTTGCTGTTGTCGACAATGAGCCTAAATTCGGAACTTATATATGATGTACATTGGTCGGGTTACAATTGTTGTAGTCAACTAGACTGACTTGCTCCAGTGTATTCCTTTTTTTTTTTTTCTTAGCAGTTTGTTCTTTCTAAAGAAGCAGTAAATGATATCTCAAGTGGTAATATAGACGAGTTGTAAATTAAGACATCTTGAATTTGAATCTTGACAATTTTATGGGACGAGGTCATGAGAGATTTATCTCTCACGAATACCTTAATCTCGATATGAATAAATTGTCTTTGACTAGACCGAAAATAAAATTATTCGAGGGACACGTATACTGATTGAGAAACCATGATACATGAAAAAGAAAAAGTGGTGATAATGTTCTTGGCTAGAACAAAGATTGTCATAAATCCCACTTTTTTCGTGCAGTAATTAAAGGGGACAATACTTTTGTTCACTTAAAAAAAAGGGGACAAAATTACACTTAACGCCCATGTAGCATGGTCTAGTTACATGTAGCTTTTTGTATTTGCTTTCTGGGAAAAAAAAATAACTTTTTGTATTTCGAGATAAATAAACAGGTCAACTCGCAACTCGACACGACACAATTAGTTAAATGAGTTGAGTTAGGTTTGACTAATGTTTGACACAAACCCGTAATTACTCAATACGAATCTGACACGACACGACAAGACTCGATTGTCACCCCTAATCTTAGCCAGCACAAAAAAAAAATTTGTCATTTTTATTTTCCATCCATCCAACCAAATATAAATGAATGAAAGTGTATCATTCCTACTTTCCTTCCTTGAAGGATAGAAAATGTATCTCTCCTATTTTTCATCATTTCTACTTTCCATCCTTCATACCAAACGGAACATTAAGAAATGTGAGAAGGGATTAAACATAAAACCTCTTAATTGTCAAAACCAATCTCAACCACTGATTACCCCTAAAAATTAACGATTAACGTTCCCTAATGGTGATAGAAATTCAGTGAGCAGTCAACAATGAGTTTTGGGCTTGTAAGTGGTTCAATTCTCAACAGGGGGTGCTTTTGACCTGCTAGAGCATCTTCAACCCACCTCTTTAAAATAGCTAGTCAAAATATATTTAAATATTACATTTTTTACTTTAGTTAGCCATTTTTATAAATTCACTCTAACCACACTATCTATTTTAACTAACTACTGCATCCAACTTTCACTAACTTCCAATAATTTAAAAGAAGTACAACATATATAGAGAGAGAGATGGAGAAAAAAATAGAGAATTTAGAGAGGCTAAATGACTCTCCACATTTGAAGAGCCATTTGGGTGAAATGAGAAATAGAGAGTGGGTTGGAGAAGATTTTTTGTATTTGGTTAGTTAAAAGAGAAGAAATAGAGAGTAGGTTGGAGATATTGTTACACATTTGGGCCACATTCACCCAACTTGATGTAGTCCAAAGGCATTGTGGACCCCCAATTATTATTTTCTAAAAAGCTCTTCGTTGTTGACCTGAAGGAAAAAATTTGGAAAAGGAGACTTACCTCTTAATTAAATATAATAGCACAATTCTTAGGGGTAGTATAGTGGTTAAGTCTAATTTTTAGTAATTTAGAGGTCTTAGGTTTAATTATTTTTCACATCTCCTAAGGACTAGCCATTTGTGTCTCTTCAGGGACATGTTTTAACTTAACTCAAGTCACGATAGCCAACCGTTGAGTTTAAAGGAGTAATCGACACAAGCTTGAACATTCTGTAACAGAAAAAAATAGAACACTAAGGTTTATTGAAAACTAGAAAGGATTCAAATCTCTTTCCAATATGTTCCACGACTTCAATTGTTGCACGAGTTTAAAGTTCTAATCTGCATCCGTTTAGCAGTTTAAGAGTGGTAGAAAACTAGAAACCAATATAAACTAACTAAATTGGCCTACAGTAGCTCAAACAAGGTACGTTAATATGTTCTACACCTTAATGCTCTGATTTTGTTTGTAATTATGAAGTGTTTGGAACTACAAGAATATGCGGTTGAGCTTCTTGAGCATACATAACTAGCCGACATATACAATTAGCCTAACCTACATGAATTATACAATACCAAGATAAATCTTTAGGGTGTCGTTGAGAAGAATCTAACCTATGACATCCATGCTTCCACGTATGTGAGAGAGACAGAGAGATTTGAAAGATTTTTCAAGAAAAAGGAACAACAGATATGTTGGCATTCAAGAGCAAGTTTGCTATGCAAGCATGTACATCGTATCACAATTTGGTAACAAGCTATGAATTCTTGTAATATCAGTCAGAAGCTCATAGAAAAAAATGTTTGTTAGGAGTAAAAATGGCTATGGTAATTATTTTTCTAGAAATGTACTGATGAGATTCAAGTCAACTCCTTCTTTCCCTTTCAAATGCCGATGCTTGCTTTATCTGCATCAACAAAGGAAAACAAGTAAACGACCCCATTAAATTACTATTTTCACAAGGTGAAATAGGAGCAAAAACTTTAGTAGTGCTCACCAAGGTAAGGACAATTAAGATGAGGAGACCGGCAAAATAAACAGTAATGTCGAAAACATTGTCCACATAGTCAACATTCCCAAACTCAGCCTGGTCAATCATCACTTGGCTATACGCCGCTAAGCCAACAATATACATGATGGCCAAAAGGTTAAGCTGCTAAGAGTAGAAAAAAATTTAATGAACAGTGGGGGGAGTTTTGCTTCTTTGGACACCATTTGTAGCATAATGAGAAGTTCGTTCTTGGAAAGTAGAAAATAGAAAAACAGGTAATTACTTAAGGCCACCTAACGGTGGGCATGCCGAGCTCAGGCCCACCACCAGCCTGACGGGCCAGTCATGATGGGCCTATCTTGAAAAAAAAGTAAAAATTGAACGCAAATGTAAATTTAGAGGAAATACACATTGATAAGTGGGTTTTAAATTTAGCGCATCACTTCAGCTTAGATAATTCTATCATATGTTAGTTGGTGTACCTTAATCTCCCAAAAAGCTGTATAGCCACCAAAGACAATGGAAGCATAGTGCAACCAATTCCGGATTAAGATGCTAGAGAAAATCAGACTACCCATGTAGATGTAATCCCTACGTAGTGTCAACATGACTGCTACTGAGAAACAACCATACACCACCGCAGTCGCCACAAGAGCACTGACAATAATACTGAACCAGAGGAACAACTCTTAGATCCTATACAAAATTCAAAGCTTCAAATTTCATAAATAATGTTTGACAAAACCAAAAATCACAACAGAGAAATATCTAAACATAGGGTGGCATATACAAAAAATAGGTCATACATTTGCCACCCTTTTGTCAAGGTCTTTCAATGAAAGAATGGCCAAAATCAATTTTTTGTAAAAGGAAAAGGCAATTAGCCAGATCAAATAGACAACGAGCAAAAGGGTGCAAACAAATCAAAATACCAATTAATTAAACTAGTGGTCGAACATGTTCCACCTTTACACTAACTAAATTTCCTCCAAATTGAGAAAATTATAAAGGAAATTCAGAATCTTAAACACACCAGCTTTGTAAAATAGGATATTAAATGTGTCATTCAACAATCTTAGTCCCAAGAAGCGTAATAGTAACAGTGGATCAGAAGTATTATACTGCAAGAAAGTTCCAAAGGTCATTTAAAAAGAAGATATATTCACTCTCAACCAGATATCCCCTGGCAATCTGGTTTGGTAATGGAAAATAAATCCTGAACAAAATCTAATGTATTTGTTAATTAGTGTTAGACAAACACACAACACTACCTTTATATTGTTCCTGAATTAGTACACTACAAGATAGAATTTCTTGCTAATCCTTATTGTTTGAACTATAGACACACGATGTCTGAGAACACTAGCAGAGAATGGTGAGTTTTGTCAGGCATCAAGTGCTTAATATAAAACACAATAATAGAGAAATGAATTACCTAAAAAAATAATAACAGAAATATGACAACAAACCAAATAAATATTCAGTAATAGGTTTACCTTGTATCAGTCATCACCATCAAGTTAATCAACGGACCAACCGAAGCCCCTCCACAAAAAGCAGCAACAATCAAGACAGCCACCCTTTTCCACTGCTTATGTTATGATACCGTAAATTCAAGCGAGCAAGAGATTAGATAGTTGTATCAAAACAAAAACTATCACGAAAAGTAACAAACAGAAACGAGTTGTGGAATACCCTTGTCCATGTTTTTGTTAAGATGAAACATGCTAAGGCCACAATAAATGCAAGTCTTGTTACTAAGCCCCCAATGTTCCAAAGTTGATAGCAGTAGGCTCCAAAAGCCGCAGTCACGAGAATACAAAACAATGAGAGGTAAACCTGTTGCAACAGCCCCCAAAAAGAAGGATTACTTATCTTGCAAAACTTTGGTTCAATTAAAACAAACAAGCAAATCAAACATTCGGTCTGTCAAAAGACACAGCCAAAAACTATAACACCAGCAATTTATCACTACCCAAACACTATATCTAAGAATCGAATCAAAAAGCATAATTCGAGAACAAGAAATAATAATTCATACCAAAAATACAATCTAATTAGGCCCCAAAAATGAAGAGAAGAATGGTGTAACAGAATCAAATTGGCACATTGTCATGCATAGTAAATCAACAGAAAAACACTTAATTTCCAAGAACCACAGGAAGAAAAAAAAGGTGGAGGATTGAAACTCCTTGTGTGCCTCCCAAACAAATCAAGCGAGTTTGAGAAGATCAAACACATAATCCTCTGGAAACAACCATGTCGAAGCATAAAAAACAAAGGATTTAATCCAATAACTATGAAATCTCATGATGATGTAAAAACTATCAAATATCAAGAGGGAAGTCGAAAGGTTACTACCTTATTCTACTTTCTGGTGCATAAGAAATGCGCCTGTCAGATAGTAGGTATCAGAAGTTTACTACACATTATTCTACTTTCTTGAACAATTTCGTACAATATTTTCTTGACATCCAAACAGAAAATCTCAAGGACAAAAAAAAAAAAAGAAAGAAAGGGAAACGTAAGTGCCGCAAAGTTAAAATTGTAAATTCAGAAGTTTAGTACTCTATAACTCAACTTTCTTTTCTGTTTTCCTGCATTTTCTCGGCAGTCAAACAGAGGATTTGGGAGAGAAAAAGAGAAATCAATACCTTTCTCAGGTGAATCTGAACAACTGCCGGAATTGTCGTGCAGTTTATTAGGATGTCAAAGTCCCAATCATCATCCATTGTATTCCGAGAACTGAATTCTGCTGAGAGAGAGAGAGAGAGAGCAACGTAAAAGTTTTCAGTCCGAGTGTGAGAAGAAATGTGAATGGCCAACTGAATCTTGCGAGCTGTATATATAGTCTGTTATTCTAGAGAGAGAAAGTCGAAGTTAGTTTTACCCGTCGTTCACATTCGGTTTTATTTACGGGATGGTTAACGTGGATTTTATGGAGTTTATGGTACTTTACAGGGGTAATTGCGGAACATAAAGAAATTGAACAGCTCGGTTGTTCGCGGGAATGGAAGAGATTTGAAAGAGCTGAAACCGACTCAGATTCCTTAGCTGGAAGGTTGGAAAGATCTCAACCGTTGAATTCAGAGAATTGCACCACCACGGTTGGATGTGTAACTGTCCGACTCCTGTGATGTAAATTTGGCAACTCAAGAGGCAATTTTGTTCGGGGTTTTCACATTGATCAGAGGATTGAATACAATATGTATTATACGTATCTAATAATAATTAATAAAATATATAAATATTTTGTGAATATTTTTACACATGAAGGAAGATATATAATTTTTAATTTTAATTTTGAAGACACTGGTGTTTCTTTAATATTATCTACTATTACATGTCAAAAAAGAATACAAAATGAGTTAGTTATGTCAGCAACTAGTTAATCGTTGGTTCTAATTCTTTTAATTGGTCACGTTTACTTTTTGAATATATCTTAATGAGACAATATTTCATCTTTTTCAATGTAAAAATTGTTAATTTTGCTTATTATTATTATACAATTATTAAAAATTATAATTTTTAAGTAGTTAAATAATAGTAAAATATAAAAATATTTTATTATAAAAGTATCTTAATCGTAATCGTAATCATATCTTATTTTTTTCAAATTTTATTGTATCGATGTATCTGTATCTTATCGTGCTCATATTCCATATTCGTATCTACGCTTCATCCCTCTTGTCTCCAAGCAAAATTGCTCATAAATGCAACCACCACGCCAAACTCGGCGACAATCCGAGAACCAAACGTTCCAAGCTAGCAAAGGCACCGGTGACTCCGTTTTGTGCTGGTGGTGTAATTGCTGGGGTAGTGCTTTTAATGGGTGGACTGCCTGGAGAAGTTTAGTATGAAGGCTGTGACGGGTGGCCGCCTGCCGGTGCGGTGATTACTACCACAACCGTGGTTGCTGTTGTCCACAATGGAGATGAAATAACGATTTAACAACCTCAAAGGCTCTAATGGTGATAGGAACTCAGTGAGAAGTCAACAATGAGTTTTGGGCTTGTAAGGAGCTCAATTCTCAATGGGGCGTGCTATTGGACCTATTACACATTTGGGCCACATTCACCCAACTTGATGAAGTCCAGAGGCATTGTGGGCCCCCAATAATCATTTTCTAAAATGTGGACCTTTTTTTTTTTTTACCAGCTAAAATGTTGATCTGAAGGAAAAAGATTAGGAAAAGGAGACCTACACATACCTGTTAAGTAAATAGAACATTGCACAATCCTCGGGGTAGTTGAGTCTGATTTTTAGTAATTTAGAGGTTTTAGATTTACTTCATTCCCACATCTCCTACGGGCTATCCACCCTTGTTTCTTCGGAGACATGCTCTGATCTAACTCAAGCTGTAGTGGTCAATCGTTGAGCTCGTGAGAATAATCAATGCAAGCCTGGACACCCTATAATAAAAAAAAAAAGAATACTGCACGAAAAAAACCTGTTTGGCATTCAAGAGCAAGATTGCTATGCAAGCATATACATCATGTCAAAATTTGGTAACAAGCAATGAATTATTGTAAAGCTCATGGAAAAAAAAAGTGTTTGTTAGGAGTAAAAATGACTATAGTGATTGTTTTTCTTGTTTCCATTTCATATTCCGGTGCTTTCTTCACTTGCATCAACAAAGGAAAACAAGTAAACAATCCCATTGCCAAAATGTACAGCTGTAATATAAAATTTCCATGGATTCTTCTTCTAAGCTTTTCATTTTGTTGGAGTTTTGACGGTATCACGTATCAAACATACAATTATTCCGTTAAAAACTTGATGGTCTGTCTATGTAGAGATCAAAATAACACGAATTGAATACTTAAGAAATCAAATTAATAAAATTGTTATAATAAAAACTAAATTGATAAAAAACACATACTTTAGGAATAAAAAATACTATTACCCAATAAATTAAGAGCGAAAATAATGATACTATAAACATTGATCAATCCTAAAATATTATGGTGATTATGAAAGTTATTATAACCTTTAAAGGTCAAGTTATAACTCGCAAAAGAAAAGCTACAACTGATTCGAAAAATTAAATTATCTCAATAAGTTGTAATTTTTTTTAAAAGTAATAACTTTAACTTTAAAAATAAAAAAATTTAATACGATAACGATTTTTTTTAAAAAAAAAAGTATTGTAGTTCTATCATGTACTTTTTATTTAGCGTTTAGGCCTTTTTTTAATACAGTATTTATTTTATGTGTTTATTAACTAGTTGATATGATAGTTTTTTTAAAAAAAATTAATTAACTAAATTATATAGAGTAACAAATTAAATCAATAATTTAGATCTCAATAATATTATTCATCAAAATTTGTAAAAGCATGGAAGACCACGAAACCACCTTGCTCAAATGACGGTGAGGTCTGTCGAACAAAATCCCAAAATTCAAAGGTGAGATGCTCCAAACACCGATGCGCCGTGGGTGCCGCCAAAGATGGAGTCAATCTTATTTTAAAAAAGACAAGGAAGGTTTTAACAACCAAGTAATCTCTGTGTCCATCGGATCGATGAGTAGTTGCAAAGTTAAAAATAATAGGAAAAAAAAAAAAAGAAACCGCGTTCATTTCCTCTAATATGTATATTTTTTTGATAACTTAGGAACCCCACCAACCGAGCCTATTTGGACCAATAGCCGATAGTCAACTTGAATTCACACGTAAAACCTCCTCTTCACGCGTAGGAATAAAATGTAGGGGAAGTGACCTTAAGGAGCATTTTCACCCTATAGTGTATTGAACTCTTGACCAATGCCAAATAAAGACATCTATCAATTTATTCACCTTCCTTCACATCATTACCAACCCTTCAACTCTTTAATTCAAACATCCGGCTCACATTCCGAATCCCAACACCATCAATAACATTGACGTATGAAGACTCGTAACTTAAGAGGCAACTGACCTAACCCCGGCTCAATTTTATTAGATTGGAATTGGACCTCATTATTATTTGGGACGGTTAATGAATTAATAATTGTAATGTATAAAATTAACAAATTAAATTAATAAATTAAATTTAAATAATATTTTTGGTGTCGAAGTGACTTTCACCGGATCTATCCTACTGGCTGGATTGGATGCCACTAAGTCAACAATCAAGCTTTTGAGACACCGCATGTTCAAAATTGTAATTTTTCAAGTCTTTTTTTTTTCTCCAGAAATTGCATCAAGTCCAAGGGGGGAGCTAGAAATTAACATGAGGGCAGGCACTTAAATTAAAAATTATATCTTTTTCCTTTCAACTGACTAGAGTAAAAGATACAAAGTAAATTTTGGAAATCATATTTAATTCTTAAAACTTTGCTAAACCCAAATGGCAAAAAACCGATATATGTTGGGTGTAATTAAAAATAACAAAAAAAAAAATTCTAATTCTAATTACCCATTTTACATAAAAAAAAATGAAACTAATTATAGTCTTTCACAATTAATCTCTAAAAAAGTCACCAGAGGGTCTCAATTGCCAAAGAGTCGCACTTACAATCTTAGCATTGCTCTTCTACAATTATTTTTTTCCCTGTTTTTATATTCTGTCTCAAAGTCTCATTAGTTTGTGCAGTGATCTAAGATGTATATGTGAATAAAATGAATAAATAAAAGGAGTTTTCATGAATCATGGGTGTGAGTACTGTTAAGTATTATTGATTCATTAATTCACGAGTGGGTACCAACAGTTAATTAATTCATAGAATATCTATCATAGAATTTTGTTTTTAGGGTGGGCCAGTGCCCCGCCTATGACTGGCTCCGCCATGATCAAGTCTCTATGGGGTTGTTTGTTATGTGAGTTTGGGTGGTTTTGGAACATAGGTTGAAAAATAAATTTTCTTAAACTCATGTTTGACAACTATGCATTTAGTTCAGAGTTTGAAATTCGGCCCGGTCATGAAACCCACATACTTGGGTTTCATGAAACCCAAAGGGGGTTTCATATGTGGGTTAATGGATTTAACATACAAATGACATTTATACTCTCATATATACAAATTGGTTAAAGAACACAATAATTATTTATATACAAAATATATTATCATAATAGTTATATATTTTTACGTATATCAAACATAGATATAAAAAATATTGAATGTTGAATTATATCTTTAAATTTTATCTTTAAGTCAAAGTCAAGTTTCAACAAATTAATTTAAACCTCTTCCAAAAATCATATCAAACGGCCAATAAGTGGAGACATGTTAAAAGGATTGGGGAGAGAGTCAATACTGGCTGAGTTGACATCTGAGACAGAGAGAGAGAGATATTGTTAATTATTGAGTGGGTGAGGGCAACATGTAAAGACAGATGGGCAGTGCAATAAAATATTCGAAGGGGACAAGGCCCGATGAAAGTGTATGGGGATTGCCACCCACCAATACCATATACTTACAACTTCTTGACTAAATGTTTTTAAGTCATTTTCTTTTCCCGCATTAAGTGATTCAAAGTTTAGAAGTACTGGCATGTTTAGAAGATGAGTAATGGTGTTAACACCTAAAAAATTAATCTTATTTATAAATTTAATGATATAATAAATAAGGACGGAGCCATAAATTTATCTAAATGAGGCAAAATGTGAATACAAATAATTCAATAGCTGATACAAAATAAATTTTAAGTTCAAGCACGAAAAATAAGTAAAATTTAAAATCAAATTATTATATGAAATAATAAAATTAGTTTTTGATGATGCACAAAACTGTCTTCGTGCAAGATCAACAGTCAAGAATATCAACGGGTGTGATTAATGAGCAATTAGCATGTAATTAATGGCAATCAAGAGTAAAACAATAAATAACGGGTCAACACAAGAGATTTATAGTGGTTCGGTCTCGAGTGACCTACGTCCACTCTTTCGAATGACAGTGTTTGCCGGTGTTCTTTATTGATGAATAACAATCAACGAAGTGTTACAGAGCTTGAGAGAGAGAGAGAGAGAGAGAGAGAGAGAAGGAGAGAGCAAGTATGTTGGGGATGTTTTCAGTCTCCCTTTACCCTTGAGAGGGCTTACATTATATAGCAATGGTGAGGCGGTGCCGTGAGGAAGAGGTCTTCCACTATTTTGGTAAGTGCAATCATGGTAGGAGTAGACCTCTTTGGTAAACACAAGTAAGGTAAGAGTAGATCTTCGCATCCCGTCATTCTCTCCCTCGTGTTCCTATTCAGTCGGAGGAGATTCCTGACTTGGATTGGACTTTAGGCTTGGACCTTGAGTTGAAATAGGAGTAGGAGTACTGGAGTACCAAGGCAAGGGAGCACCATGGGGGTAGGCGCCCAATGGTCGGCGCCCAATGGTGGTCATCCCATTGGTGTCTTCTTAGGCCTTGACCTTCTAGTGCATTCTTCCTTGAGATATCATGGTATGAGGAGAGGGCAAGTGAGGAGTTGAGATGATGAGTGGGGAGCTCAACCAAGGGGTCGGCGCTCATGGGGCTGCCATAGTCGGCGCCCATAAGGCTTCGACTGTCCCTCGACTCCTTCGCCTCTTCTCCGTTCTCCTTAGATGGGTGACCCGACTTGATAGGTTTTGGAGACTTGGATTAATCCCGGGGCCCATTGGTATTCGGGCCTTTCTCGACTTATTTTCATCGGGCTTAGCCCAGTTGAATTTGGACTCGTCAGTTTTCATTTTACCTAAACAAAATTTGAGTAAAAAAAATAAGACTAAATATATAATTGTTTAAAAATTTAGGGGAGTGCCAAATTTGAGAAATTGAACAAAATTATGATCCAACAACATTGCATAGGTGAAGAAGATTCAAAGTGAAATTAATGTGGCTCCGCCACTATGATAAGAGATGACGTCCCAATAAAATAGTTCAAGAATTACAATTAAGTTTATCCAACGTTCCTCTGACTAAAATTGAATAACGTCCTTTGATAGGGGCCAGTCAAGCAATCTTATCTTACACTAACCCTACAGGTCCCCTTGTCTTGGATGCCACAAAGTCAACAGTGAAGTCTATAAGTAGAGACACGTTAAAGGATTGGGGAGAGGGTCAATACCGGCAAACTTAATGGCAGATTTCACATCTAAGGGAGAGAGCTTGTTTAGCCATCTCCATCCACACCCACTAGTCCTGACAGATTCACCTACGTCCATGGATTGCTCGGGATGTGGGAAAAGCTTCTTAGAATCAGTTTCTTACTATAGTTGCTCCGACGGGTGTTGTTTCGACTTGCACGAACGGTGTGCCGAACTACCCCGGAGTATTAGCCATCCCACTCACTCTCAACACCTTTTAACTCTCCATAAAGAACCACCAAATCGATGTTCGTATTTCGATTGTGATGTCTGTGGAAAATTTTGGCAGTATTTTACATATTATTGTTCTCTCTGCGAGTTTAAAATTGACACAGATTGTGCATTTATTCAGGAATGGACCATCACAAACGCAAGTCATGATAATCATGATTTGAATTTGTTAATGAAGCCATCTCTGTTTCTTTGTAATGCTTGTGGCGAGAAACGTGAAGACAAGTCCTATCAATGTACGAAATGCCAATATTGGATCCATTACACTTGTGCTTTGTCTCCAGTCACCCTTGACTATACAGATCACCATCACCCTCTCACCCTTGCCTATAAGCTCCAGCGCTCATTTTCTGATTTCAGCCCCGTTTGCAATGTTTGCGATAAGGCTGTGACAGCACCGTATTGGTTTTATTTTTGTGAACAAGATTGTAGATATTTTGTTCATTTGAAGTGCGCTACATTAAATCCAAGGTTTAATGTTTTTTTTTTATGTTGTTTGATATATTTTTTGTTATTGTTTTTGATTGTGAATAATTTTTTTTTTTTTTTTCATTTCAGCGATAGTGAAAGCAATAGCGAGACTACAGAAGAAGGGTTGCAGCCTAATCTGAACCTAATGCATTTCCCAATGGATAATCCCTTAGATGTGATAAGCCATTTTGTAGAGGAAATATGTTTAGCAGAAAACAAGGCAACAACTACAACAACAAAGCTCGACCATTTTGGCCACAACCATCTACTGCAGCTTTGCAACGAGCTGAATAATGAGACAGTGTGTGATAAAAGAATGCTATGTAAAGTCTGTGTGCTGCCAATTTCAGCTCCATATTACAACTGTGCTGACTGTAATTTCTCTATCCACAAATTTTGTGGAGAGATACCCCGAGAGGTGACAGTGGAACATGGATGCGACCTCAATCACACGCTCTTCCAGTCCAACGGTTTCTTCTGGTGTAATGTCTGTGATAAACCGTTCGAAGGATTCAGCCTTAATTGTTCCAGTGGGTGTGAGGTTTCATATGATGTCAACTGTGCTGCTCTAATTAACTATAACGTAAAACATGAAGCTCATAAGCACCACCCTCTCTTCCCAGGTGACGCAACAAACCTATTTTTCAACGACTGCAACGCTTGTGGTCTCTCTATCTCAGGCGAACGTGCATTTCTATGTGGAAGTGGAACTTGTGAATTCAAAATACACGTGAAGTGTGCCATGCTGCCACGCACAGTTAAGCACAGATGGGACAAACATCCGCTTGTCTTGAGTTATCCTCCCTTTATCAACTATCCTGGAGATTTTTATTGCGAATATTGTGAGGAAGAAATAGATCCAAAGTTGTGGCTTTATCATTGTTTTCCATGCGATCAATCTTTCCATCTTACATGCCTTCCTCAAGCAAAAGAGCTTTCAAATCTCAAGTATGAGGGCACCTTTAGGGTTCTTCAGCACTCACATCCTCTCACATACGTGGAAAGCTCTGAGGATGAGTACCAATGCAACATCTGCGACAGAGGGTTTGTATGTTTCAATTTCTTTGAATGTCAACCTTGTAATTTTTATATGTGCGATAATTGTATTAAGGATCCAAATTCAAGGACCACCCAAGTCCATTTGAGTCCTTAAGTCCGGTGTAATTGGAGTTGTGAAAGAGTGAATGGATTTTTTAGGATGGTGGAACAACGTGAAAGGAATAAAAGCGCAGTTTATGAAATTGGTTGGAAGGGTTAATGAAATGTTATTTAGAGATTTCTTGCCATTGTCGAGCCTCATTATTAAGTTTATGTAATAGAAAGTTACAATGGTTACAATTTCCTGTAAATGCTTCTCAAATCTTTAATATGTACTAAATTTTTTAGAAGATGAATAATCTATATAATAAAACTGGATCAATTTTGAATTCCCTAATTTAACTTAGCATAAAAATGGTTAAGATTCAGTCAATCTAATGGTTCAAAATCATCAGAAAAAAATTCACCCCAAATCAGTCCGTACATTTTCACGCTAATTAAAGCCAAATTTTCCTCAAAGTTGAAAATTTTACTCACCCTATATATTTTCAAGCTAATTAAGGCCAAATAAAGTCTTCTCTCTCTTATCTCTTTCTTTTCTCTCTCCCAATTTTTTTTTTAAATGGTGGGACGAGAATAATTTTGAATTGTGTAATTATAAAGAATGAAGAAAATATGTATTTTTATTTCATATATTTATACTATACGACTGATGTTCGATTTATTTGTGTTATCTAGTGTCTTTAGACACGGATTATTACTAGTGCTATTATAACCTAAAAAAACTGAATTAATTATATGGTAAGTGATAAAGTTTTAATGAAAGCGTTCAAGAATTACAGTCACAAAACTACATTTGAATCACGTCATTCCTACATTATTAGGTTCCATTAATATTACTGTTATAAAGTTTGGGAAAAGTGGGTCATCAACGACAGACTCGACATCTCTTGGAGAGAGCAAAAAAAAGGAGAGAGATTAAATTAAACTAAAAAAACAAGCTCGCTCGCTCGTAAACTTTCAAGGGAACTTCGATAGAGACACTCATAAGTTGCCTCTTGCCATTATAGATCAACCTAGTTCGAATGGACTTTGAGTGTTTATCAAATAAAATTAAATAATGTTGTTGAAATTTAAAGCAAATTAATTTTATATGTTGATCTAATGATGTAGTAATGACATACTTTAATAGTTTTGTTATAACTTTAACTTTTGAATTTTTTTTTATTGAAAATAGGTGAGATGCACCAAACACTGATGCGCCCTGAGTGCCGCCAAAGATGGATCCGAGCACATTTAGATTTGTTATTTGATTAAATGGTTGACTAAATACAATCATTATTTCCATGTTAAGTGGGTCAACTAATAACCACAAATTATAAGAAATCTTTTTTTTTTTTTATTTCGAGTATTGTATTCAGGAGTAGTCGAATCTGCTTACCTGTATATTGACAATCATCTCATTAGTCTGGTTAAAGACAAACTATCTACACCGAGACTAAAGAATTTATGAGAGATAAATTATGGTCTGAATCTACGATAATTGTCAAGTTTCGAACTCAATACGTATAAGTTTACAACTCATACATGTCTCCACTTTGGGGGTTAATTATAAAAAACTCTTTGTGTCGATTGCAGGGATAAGTAATTGCAAGATTAAAAATAATAGAAAAAAAAAATTTGTTGCTTTAATATTCCACCGATTAAATCAATTACAATTTTTAGATTCCACTCATTTTCTAGATTTCATCATTTGGTATGGCTTTAATGTCATATACAATTAAAAATGACAACAATATTGATGGGCAAGTTTACAAAATCTGAATTCAACGGTGGTTTAAAGGCTCCGCACTCTATCGTTAGACCGATAGGTAGTGAGTTTGAACTTCATCGGCTCCTCCCTTATAAACTTTGCAATAGTAACCAAAAAAAAAATAAAAAATAAAGATTTACAACACTCGCTTTCCTCTATCGTTTCACCAATTAAATCAATTACAATTTTCAGATTTCTGCCAGCCAATTTCCTAGACCCTATATGTTTGGTAAGCTTTAATGCAATATTAACACAATTAAAAATTTTCACATTGATATATGAAAAGTGAAGACATGTTTGTTTGACAAATTTCTTACTTTTCCCTTGAAAATTTTTCCTACCTAAAAACCTTATTTGTTGTAGACGTTGCTGATCACCTAAAAACGACGTAGTAGAGCATCTCCAACAAGGTTTTATATTTTAACTAGCTAAATGTGTATTTTTTCTATTTTAGCTATTCACTTTTTTAATATATATTCCAATAATTTTTTTTATATTTTAACTATTTCTTTTAAATATTATTTCTCATATTTTATACTTTTGTTGGAACTATTAGGGGCTGTTTGATAAGTGAAATTGGGGGGGCTTTGGAAGATGGGTTGAGGAAAAATAGTTCAAATGACACACTAAACCCATGTTTGACCAAATATTTGAAGTCTGAATTACCAAACCCGGCCCGCTATTGGCCCGGACCTTAAATCCCAGATCATAGGTTTCATCAAACCCATGGGGGGAGGGGGGAGTTTTGGATGAGGGTTAATGGATTCAAGATAGAAAAAGACAATTATACCCAATACGTATACAAACATGAGTTTGGATTAGATTGGTGAAGGGGCACAATAGTCATTTATATACAAATATATTATCATAATAGTGATATATCCGTGAGCATACCAAACATGAGTATTGACTGAATTCAATGTTGAATCTCATATTTGTAAATAGGGGTTTGAGTTTGGAAGAGTTTGGGAAAGTCAATTCAAACCTTTCCAAAAAATTCATCCAAACAAGCCCTTAAAGGGGGAGAGATAGAGATAGAAAATGGAGGGAAAGACAAAGAGTGAACAAAAGTGGTGAGAAATGACAAGAGGAGAGAAAATATATTATAAACTATTTATACATAATGTTACAATGATATTCTAAATATAGAATATCACGCTAGCAAAAATTTATTTTATCTATTCTAAACATTTTTTGTTGAAGCATGTTTTTTGTCTTTAAATAAATAAATTTTAGTTATTTTAAAATTTTATATGCTCTGTTGGAGATGCTCTTAGAAGGAATCTTTGTGTCCATTGCATGGATCACAAAGATTAAAAATAATAGGGAAAAAAAAAAGGAAAACGTAAAAAAAGAAAAAGAAGAAGCAATGAGTGGTTAGTTCATAGAAATCAAATTTCTTTCTCGTTCCACCTATTAATTTACTTATAAGTTTGGGAGTCCAGCCATTTTGTAAACCTCATATGCAAAATGTCAACGTTTATAGAAGCAAGTGACCAACCCCGGCCCCATTTCAAACAAAGCATGTCGGTGATATTGTTGTTAATTCAGCGGGTGAGGTCAACAAGTAAAGACGTATGGCGCTCGAGTCTTTGTGTGGAGTCGTCGATCGAATTTCTCATTTCTGAAATTAGAGATTTAAGTCTTGAAATCTAAACATTAAGGGTTAGTAATTAATTGCTATGTTAACTTAATTAGTTTCGTTTTTAAGAGATATGATGATACCTAGAAAAAAAGTTCTAAGGGTGAGCACGGGCACGGAGGTCAGACACAATAACTAGGGCTCCGCAATCCAGACCTCAACTCTCCTCAAAGAAAAAAAATGGGAAATTGAAAGGGAAACAACTGGCTGGTGAATGACATCCTCAAAACAATGAAAAGCTATAATCAAGACACAAAACTCTCAACTAACTAAGATTCTTTCCCAAAAATCAAGGAAGTTCCCACAGATGAAGGGCAAAGATCTCGGTGAAAATCCCTTAGAAATAAGAATTACACTATAAATACTGTACAACGCCTCAATCAAGAGGCAGAGGACCATACCGGTATCAAGGGCTTCTTGTACAACATTTTCTTGAGAAAGACAGTTTCTAGGAGCAAGAGATTCCATTGAAGAGTGGACTAGCCAAGCTTAATAGCCGGTGAACCACTATATTTCTATGTGTTACACACACTGCACCACAGATAACTAGAGTACTCACCCACAATTTCACGAGCCTCGTAGCTCAGATCCATCACATACCATTGAACTCAAACTCATTGCTCATTCGTGTAAAATAACACCATCAAGATATAACAGGGATGATAAAGAATTTTATAATCCCACCAATAAAAACTTATGGAATAATCTCTAAACACTCTATTTTATCACCACCCTTTTATTAACCATCAAAAAAGAGATATGCATTCAAATTCAGTGGACAGTGGGTGAGGGAAACATGTAAAGACAGCTGGGCAGCTCAATAGAATATGGGAAGGGGACAAGGCCCGTTGATAGTGTATGGGGATTGCCATTTGCCACCCACCATATGCTTCCAACTTCTTAATTATTTAAGGCACCGCATGTTCAAAACTGGAATTTTTCATTCTTTTTTCTGCAGTGACTGAATCTAAGTCTATAAGTAGAGACACGTTAAAGGATTTGGGAGAGGGCACTAATGGCAGACTTGACATATGAGAGGGAGAGGGAGAGCGAGAGGGAGAGTGGGTCAGCTGAGAGAGAGAGATTGTTTAGCCCTCTCCATCTACACCAACTAGTCCTCACGACAGATTACCGTGGACCAGTTAGTTGCTCGGGGTGTGATGAAACCTTGTACGAATCAGACTTACCTTACTATACTTGTGAAAAGTGCATTTGTGCCTTGTTTCACAAACGGTGTGCCGAACAACCCCGGAATATTTACCATTCCAGCCACTCTCAACACCTTTTAACTCTCCATCCACAACCATCATATCCATCTCCGGCATGCATGTGTCATTTCTGTGAAAAAATGGTGTTTATGGCATGCTACCATTGTTCCCTCTGTGAGTTTATCATTGACATCAATTGTGCATTTCGGGAGTGGACCATCAGACACGCAAGTCATGATCATGATCATGATTTGAATTTGTTAGAGAAGCGATCTCTGTTTTATTGTGATGCTTGTGGCGAGAAACGTGAAGACAAGTCCTATGTTTGTACGAAATCGAAATGCCAATTTTGGATCCATTATTATTGTGCTTTGTCTCCAGTCACCCTTGAATATAGAGATCACCCTCACCCTCTCACTCTTCACTATGAACTCCAACCCTCATATTCTGCTTTCAGCCCCGTCTGCAACATTTGCGATGGCGAAGTGAAGGCACCGTACTGGTTTTATTCTTGTGGACAATGTAGATATTTGGTTCATCTCAAGTGCGCTACATCAAAACCAAAACCAAGGTTTGTTTATCTTTTTTTGTTGTTTGACATATTTATTGATATTGTTTTGGATTTGTCGTCAATAAACTTATCAACTATATTTTTATTGTTTCCATTTCAGCGATACAAAAGAAGAGTTGGATGCTATTGCTAATCTTAACCTAATGCATTTCCCAATAGATAACCACCTAGATGTGATAAGTCATTTCGTCAAGGAAATAAGTTTAGGAGACAACAAGACCATAACTACTACGACAAAACATTTTGGCCACAGCCATCTACTGCAGCTTTGCAAAGAGCTGAATAAGGAGGCAGAGAATGATAACATAATGCTATGTAAAGCCTGTGTGCAGCCCATTTCAGCTCCATATTATTACTGTGCTGAGTGTAGTTTCTCTCTCCACAAATGTTGTGCAGAGATACCCCAACAGGTGAAATTGAAAGCTCAATGCGAATACGATCACACGCACTTCCAGTCCAATCAGCTTGATGTTTTCGGTTTCTCCTGGTGTAATGCCTGTAGGAAACCGTTCAAGGGACTCAGCCTTAATTGTTTCAGTGGGTGTAATGTTTCATTTGATGTCCATTGTGCTGTTCTACTTAACACTAACCTAAAACATGAAGCTCATAGGCACCCCCTCTTGCCAACTAACAGCAGATTTTTCTATTTTAAAGCGGATTTATGCTGCAATGCTTGTGGTGAAGGGATTGCGAGCGACACCTTTGGGCTTGTATGTAAGAAGTGTGATTTCAAAATACACGCGAAGTGTGCCATGCTGCCACGGAAAATTTGGCACAGATGGGACAAACATCATCCGCTTCTTTTGAGTTTTCCTCCTTTTATCAACTATCCTCAAGACTTTTATTGCGATTATTGTGAGACAGAAATTGATCCAAAGTTTTGGCTTTATCTTTGTATTGAGTGCGATCTGTCTTTCCATATTGCATGACTTCCTCAAGCAAAGGAGTTTTCAAATATGAAGCATGAGGGTACCTTCAGAGTTCTTCAGCACTCACATGCTCTCACATACGTGGAACGCTCTGAGACTCACAACCATTGCAACATCTGCAGCAAAGGTTGGATAACCAAGAATTTCTTAGAATGTCAACCGTGTAATTTTCATATCTGCTATCAATGTGTTGAGGCTTCCAATCCAGGGACCCGAATAGTTGATCCAATCATGACCCCAGAAAAAAAACTTGTTCAAAAGAAAAAGAAAAAGAAAAAAAAAAAGCTTGGAGGCCCAGGCGAAAATTGTTGATTCGGCCTTAAATTATTTTTAGATGAAAATTTTGTTATTTTTGTTTTCAATTTGAAATCTTTAAATTCATATCTTTTTTATTTTTTTTAAATTTCTCGTTGCCAAATTCATGTCTTTTAGCATGTATATTTAACGTTGAAAATAACTTACAAAATAAATACATTGTGTGAATAATTATAATAAGATCAAAGGTGGAGCCGGGCCTGTCTAAATTTCAGTGAGAACACCCCATCTACTACATATGACGAGATAAGTTAGAAGCTATGATTGAAATAAAAATGACATATAGGTCTTGAATCTTTAATTCTTTATGTAATTGGTGGCATTATTAAAAATTTTGAACTATATTTTAGTTGATTTTTGCTTGGATTCAAAATACTTTAACCCCTATAGTTTAGAGTCAACACGCTTATGGGCTAAAATACGAAGGTGAACGGCACTAATGTGAAAAAAAAAAGAAAGAAAGAAAAAAGACTAAAAGTAGTGATTCTATTAAAAAATGATCGATCCTAAAATATTATTTCGATTATAAAAATTACAATCTTTAAAGGTTAAGTTATAACTCTAAAAAAAAAAAGATACAATTAATTCGAAAAATTAATTTCCGGTCACAATATTTCATTATCGCTCATGAATTATCTCAATAAGTTATAGTTTTTTTGTTAAAAGTAATAACTGACTTTAAAAATATTAATTTTTTTGTTGCAGTAATGGATTTTTTTTTTAAAAAAAATAACGTAGTTCTATCCTTTTTTTCAATACCATACTTATTTCATTTGTTTATTAACTTTTCGATATGACAATATTTTTAAAAATTTTAATTAACTAATTTATATAAAATAACTAATTAGAGATTAAAAGGTAAAGTTATAACTCGCAAAAGAGAAGTTATAACTAATTCAAGAACTTAATGATAGTTCACAATATTTTATGAATTATCTTAGTAAGTTATAATTTTTTTAAAAATAATAATTTTTAATACGGTAACGATTTAAAAAAAAAAAAAAGCAATGTAGTTCTATCCTGTCCTTTTTACTTGGCGTTTTGGTCATTTTTAATACAGTAGTTATTTCATTTGTTTATTAACTTTTTGATATGACAGTTTTTTAAAAAATTTAAAATTGACTAGACAATTAAATTTTACTGTATAGAATCGGAACTCTGACGAGTAGAGCACTAGAGCCTATGTGATACTTAAGCAGACCTTCCGCAACAAGAGTAAGAAATAAATTATGAGTGAACATTAAAATTTATTAGTTGTGGTGGTGGCAAACAACGAAGGGTGTCACCTTTTACTCTCGATGTGAAAACAATCAAAATAAATTATTTGACATAAAAGTTGATAAAATAAAATCATCATTTCCATATTAAGTTGCTCAACTATAAACGACATATTAGAAGGAATCTTTGTGTCCATTGCATGGATCACAAGATTAAAAATAATAGGAAAAAAAAAAAAGAAAAACTTAAAAAGAGAAAAAAAGAAGAAGCAATGAGTGATTAGTTCACAGAAACCAAGGGCCTGTTTGGTTTGCATCTCAAAAAATAATTTCTGAAAATTATTTTTAGAAAGAGTTTTAAGAAAGTGTTTTTAAAAAATTTTAGATTACAAAACCTGTTTGGTTATACATTTTTTAAAATAGTTTTAAAGAACAAAAATGATAAAACTTGTTTGGATAATAATTCACAATTCCCACTTCTCCCTTCAACTCTCTGTCTCTCTCTCTCTTCAACTCTCTGTCTCTCTCTTTCACCACACAAGAACCCACAACCACCCAAAAACACCACCACCGAACCACCAAAAAAACCCAAAACAACCACCACCGAACCACCCAAAAAAACCACCACTGAACCACCCAAAAAATCACCACCGAATCACCACCGAAACCCACAACCACCGAACCCACCACCATCGAACCCACAACCACCACCAAAACCCACGACCACCGAACCCAGAACCACCACCCAACACCCACAACCACCACCATGAGCCACCCAAATCGAGAACCACCACCGTGAACCACCCAAATCGAAAAACCATAACCACCGAAACCCACAACCACCACCCAAAACCACAATCACTATCCAAAACCACAATCACCACCGTGAACCACCCAAATCGAAAACCCACAACCACCCAAAACCCACCACCATCGAAACCCACAACCACCACCCAAAATCGAGAACCACACCAGTGTTTTGAACCCAGATGTAGGGAAAAAAAAAAGACATTGGAAAGGATGGAGAAGACGCCGGAGAAGAAGCCGGAGAAGACGCTGGAGTTCTTGAAATGGTCTGTGTTTTCGTCTGGATTGTGTCGTTGCATAGAGAGAGAGAGAGAGAGAGAGAGAAATAGAGAGTGTGGAGATGGAGAAAGATGCAGGGAGTTTATACTTCAACCAAAAAAAAATGCATTTTGTTGCTAAGGAAGTTTGATGGGTAGACCTCATTCAAGAGGAGGGACTGTTTTCCTTGTTTTCTATTTTACCCTGAAAACTCAAAAAACATCATTTTGTTGTTCTCTAAAATCACATCTCAATTCTCAAAATTTTCTAAAATTTGGAGAACAAAAAAGCTAAACAAACAGGTTTTGGGTGTTTTTGAAATTTTGAAAACAAAAAACAGTTTTCGAAACGCAAACCAAACACGCCCCAAGTTTCTTTCACGTTCCACCTATCAATTTACTTATAATTTTCAAAGTCCAATCAATTTGTAAACCTCACACTTGGGTAAGTTCTTAATGTCATGGAGTAGACAAAAATGTCAACGTTGATGTATGGAAACATTGAGAAGCAAGTGATATTCTTGTTAATTGAGTGGGTGAGGTGAACATGTAAAGACAGATGGGCAGTGCAATAGAATATTCGAAGGGGACAAGGCCCGATGATAGTGCACGGGGATTGCCAAAGTCCATTAATTATGCTCGATACAACGTTCAAAGTCCATGCGAATGAGGTTGATCTATAAAAGCAAGAGCCAACTTATTGTGAGTCTCATTTTAAGCTCCCTTTGAAATCTAAAAATTAATTTAATTTGTTCGACGCAATAATTTAACTTTAACATGGTCTATAATTATGATTTTGTGATGTAACTGTTGGAATTCTTCAATTGGAATGAGGTGGGTCTTAATAACAACCAAGGATGTCAACCCTCTACAACATGTACTGTGTGAAAAGACTTGGATTAGTTATTTGATAAAAAGGTTGATTAAATACAATAACCAAAATTGGACAACGTCCTTTGATAGGGGCCAGTCAAGCAATCTTATTTTATCCTACAGGTGCCCTTGTCTTGGATGCCACTAAAGTCAACAATGAAAAGTCTGTAAGTAGAGACACGTTAAAGGATTGGGGAGAGGGTCAATACTGGCAAACTTGACATCTGAGAGAGAGAGAGAGAGAGAGAGTCGCTAATGGCAGATTTCACATCTAAGAGACAGATATGGTTTGGTCATCTCCATCCACACCCACTATTCCTGGGGGTGGCAGGTGAACATGACAAAGATCATTGCTTTGGGTGCAGGGAAAACCTAGGATCAGGCCCTTACTTTCTTTGCAGGTGGCAGACGTGTTCTTTCTACTTGCACAAAGGGTGTGCCGAACTACCCAGGAGTATTAGCCATGCCAGTCACTCTCAACACCTTTTAACCCTCCATCGAAAACCACCAAACCCATCTTCGTCAGGCAAGTGTGATGTCTGTAGAAGAAGATGGAAGGGTTTTACATACCATTGTTCCCCCTGTAAGTTTAGCGTTGACTTACTTTGCGCATTGGAGGAGTGGACCATCAGACACGCAAGTCATGATCATGATTTGAATTTGGTGAAGAGGCCATCTCTGTTTCTTTGTGATGCTTGTAGCACCAAAGGTGAAGAAGACAACTCCTATCTGTGTACCAAATGCCTATTTTGGATCCATTACACTTGTGCTTTGTCTCCGGTCACCCTTGAATATAGAGAGCACCATCACCCTCTCACCCTTGCCTATGAGGTCCCACACACACTTTCTGATTTCAGCCCCGTCTGCAACGTTTGCAATGAGGAAGTGAAGGCACCGTACTGGTTTTATTCTTGTGCACAATATTGTAGATATTTTGTTCATCTCAAGTGCGCTACATTAAACCAAAACCAAGGTTTGTTTAGCATTTTTGTTGTTTGATATATTTATTGTTATTGTTTTGGATTTGTCAATAAACTTATCACCAATATTTTTATATTTTTCATTTCAGTGATACTATCGTGGCTACACAAGAAGAATTGGAGGCTAATCTAAACCTAATTCCTCTGCCAACAGATAACCCCTTTGATGTGATAAGCCGTTTTGTAGAGGAAATATGTTTAGGAGACAACAAGGCAACAAGTACAACAACCACCCTCCAACATTTTGGCCACAACCATCTACTGCAGCTTTGCAAAGAGCTGAATAACGAGACAGAGCGTGATAAAAGAATGTTATGTAAAGTCTGTGCGCGGCCAATTTCAGCTCCATATTACAACTGTGCAGAATGTAATTTCTCTATCCACAAATGTTGTGCAGAGATACCCCGAGAGGTGGAAGTGGTATATGGATGCTACTATGACAATCACCCGCTCTTCCAGTTCAAACTTGATGTTTTCGGTAACTCCTGGTGTGATGCCTGTGGAAAACCGTTCAATGGACTCAGCCTTAATTGTTCCGGTGGGTGTGAATTTTCATTTCATGTCGAATGTGCTGCTGTACTTAGCAGAAACCTAAAACATGAAGGTCATAACCACCCCCTCTTTCCAACTAAACGCTATAAATTTCTTTTCAAAACGCCACGGTGCAAAGCTTGTGGCGGTCACTGGAGCATGGGCAACTGGTTTGCGTTTCAATGTAGAAAACCTACTTGTGGTTTCCAAATACACGGAAAGTGTGCGATGCTACCACGTACAGTTAAGCATAGATGGGACAAACATCCGCTTGTCTCAAGTTATCCGCCTTTTACCCACCACCCCGAAGAATTTTATTGCAAATATTGTGAGAAAGAAATAGATCCAAAGTTGTGGCTTTATCATTGTAATGATTGTGATCAATCTTTCCATCCCAAATGTCTCCCTCTGGAAAATGAGGGTCCCTTTAGGGTTCTTGAGCACCCACATTCTCTCACATACGTGGAACGTGCTAAGTCTGGCCGCAAATTCAAATGCAACATCTGCAAAATCGTGAGGAAGAAATATTTCCTTGCATGTCACCCCTGTGATTTTCATATGTGCTCTGGATGTGCTGAGCCTTACGAATTCAGGACCCCAATAGTTGAGGAGCCATGCATAATAGTTGAGTTCGCAGACAAAAGTTGTTGATGGCCCTAAATTATTTTTGGATAAATAATTTGATTATTTTTGTTTTTAATTTCAAATATTTAAATTTATATCTTTTAATAGCTTTCGTTCATATCGCCATAGGTGAGTGCAATGTATGTCTTCCATCTCCACTGCATTAGCCAATGGTTCAAAACACATCCAGTGTGCATAAGGCTGACATAAGGTTGATTGAAAAAAAATCATTATTTCCATTTAGTTCGGACAGCTAATAACGGTATATTATAAGGAATTATTGTGTTAGTTGTAAGATTAAAAATAATAGGGAAATAAAAAAGAAGAAAAAATTGCATTCCTTTCATATTTTGTCCATTTTTTAAATTTTAGTCATTTTCTAGATATTATCCTTAGGTATGACTTTATTGTCCTATACAATTAAAAATGACAATATTGATGGGTAAATTTACCAAACCCGCTTCCTCTAACGTTCCACCAACTAAATCAACCACAATTTTCGGATTTTAGTAGGGGTGCAACTTGAGCGGGCTAACCCAATTTTAACCTGAGCCCAACCCGAAAAATTAGGGCTTAGGCTAAGGTTTTTAATACTTGGGTCAAAAAATCTTAACCCGAATTCAATTTAGGCAGGCCTCGGGTTGAGTCATCGGGTTCACGAGTTGAACCCGAATATTAAAATCGGGTTCAACCTGATTTAATGCCTCACTTTGGGGTTCTATTCTTGGGGCATGTAGTAACTATGACAGTATGTCTATTGGAGAAATTGCAGTCAGACACCTATTTAATATAGAACCTGAGAAGTCAGTAAACTATGTGGTTCTAGCAAGCATGTATGTTGCACCTGGATTGTGAGACAGTGCATCAGGTTTAGAACAACAAGCTTATTTTGGGCTCAACCCGTACTCAACTTGAATTGAACCTGTAAAGTAACCCAAAATCATTAACCCGAATTCAACCGGAATTCGCCCGAATTAAACTCGGGCAGTGCTTGGGTTGAGTCCCTCAACCCGAGATAAGGTTAGAGTTAGAGTTAGGGTTGAAGATTATATACCTAGGATTGGGTTAGGGTTGATTGTCCAACCCGTCTGAGCTGCACCCCTAGATTCTAGCAATGTTTTAATGTTATATACAATTAATAACGACAACACGCGACTCAACGCTCTTGGATTCAAAATACTTAAACCCATAGTTTAAAGTCACCAGCGACTCAACGCTCTTAACGGGCTAAAATACGAGGGTGAACAACAATAATGTGTACACACACAAAAAAAAAAGAATGGTAGTAATGATTCTGCAAAAAATAACATGATCGATATCAAGATTTTATGGCGATCCAGCCTTGATGGTCGATCATTGAATTAAAAGTATTAATTTTTGGTATAGTATCGATTAATTTAATTTATCGAATATAATAATGACACCGTGTAATAGTATTCACGTGATGAGAAAAAAAAGTCCCAAAATTCAAAGGTGAGATGCATGCTCCAAACACTGAAGCGCCAAAGATGGATCTACTCTTATTTTAAGAAAGATGAGTTATAAAGAATCTTTCGTGTCAATTGGATGATGGGTTAGTATTATAATTCAATTCAAATGTATTATTGTACATATTTATTACTATAATCTCACGATAGATAAAATTAATTATCAACGTAACAAACACTTTGACGCACTGATTGAGAGTATTTTTATTAATGTAACATTAAAATGATCAAATAATTTTCTAATCAAACAACCGATTAAATTAAATAACAATTATCCAACGCTTATATTGTGTATTATCAAACACTAGATAAAATTACGTATTTAATCTTGTCAATTGTTATCAGTATTATATTAGACTATATCATTTTATCTAATCTATCTATTTTTAATACGACAACCAAACGAATTCATATGTTCAAAAACTGAAAATTTTAAAGTCTCTTTTTATTTTTCCCAACCAACTGAATCAAGTCTACAAGTAGAGACACATCGAAGGATTGGGGAGAGGGTCAATAATGGTGGACTCCAAAGCTACGAGATATAAATTGTTTGGCCATCTCCATCCACACCCACTAGCCCTGACGGATAAAATCACCAAATGCATCTTCGTGTCATGTCAGTAGAAATTGATGATGCACAAAATTAAATTTATGCATCACCTGTCGAATAATTGATATAGGTAATAAATGCAGTAAATATACGGAAGAGATCAACACAGACAACACACAAATATAGAGTGATTTCGGTCAAATTGACCTATTCCACTTTGAAGGCAGCAACGATAGCTGGAAAACTTTATTAATAAAGTAAAGGTGTGAGAGTGGGAGCAAATGTAAGCTCTATGAGAGGTTGGGTAGCTGTGAGAGAGATAGTCGTGTAAATGGTGTGTAGAGAGATGCTCCTCTCATGTAGAGAGTGCTTATAATTTATAGACATAGAGCCTTAATTGAGGCGGTGGCGTGAAGGAATAAGTAACTAGCTTATCGGAGAGGATAGTTACAGTTAAGAATTGGTACAATTATAGATAGTCTTCATCTAGGAGAGTGACTATCCTGATAATTACTCTCCACGTGCGCTAGTTCTTCCTGGATTCCTTGGACTTCGGACCAGGCCGAATCCATGAGCTGGGTTTGTCCTGTCTTTTAGTTGATTTGGGTTTATTTCATTAATTGGGTCTGACTCAATTAGATCTGGGCTCATAAAAAACAGTTAGGAGTATCTATCATACCATTGGTCCCTCTGTGAGTTTAACATTGACCTAAATTGTGCATTTCAGGGGCTCACCACCATCAAACACGCAAGTCATCATGATCATGATTTGAAGTTGTTAGATAGGTCATCTCTGTTTTGCTGTGATGCTTGCGGCACAGAACGTAAAGACAAGTCCTATGTAAGTGGGAAATGTCAACTGTGGATCCATTACACTTGCGTTTTGTATCCAGTCACCCTTGAATATAGAGATTATGACCCTCATCACAGAACGCGGTGATGGACTATTAATTCAAGAGAAGAGTTGGGGGCTAATCTAAACCTAGTGCATTTTCCAATAGATTACCCCTTTGACGTGATACGCCGTTTTTTAAAGAAAATATGTTTGGGAACTACTAAAACAACGCTCAATCATTTTGGCCACAACCATCTACTGTAGCTTTGCAAAGAGCTGAATCACGAGACAGAGTGATAAAAGAATGTTATGTAAAGCTTGTGTGCTATCAATTTCAGCTCCATATTACAACTGTGCTGAATGTAATTTCTCTATCCACAAATGTTGTGCAGAGATTGCCCGAGAGGTGACAGTGAAACATGGATGCTATGGCAATCACACTTTCTTCCAGTCCAACCAACTTCATGTTTTCGGTTTCTCCTATTGTGATGCCTGTGGGAAACCATACAATGGACTCAGCCTTAGTTGTTTCAGTGGGTGTGATACTTCATTTGATATCAAATGTGCTGCTCTACTTAACACTAACCTAAAACATGAAGCTTGATGAGTCCGAATTTGACAGGACCAAGCCCGATTTAAATAAACCAAGAAAGCTCAAAGAAAAGTCCAAATCAAGGCTGGGTCAACCCTTCAAGAAGGAGGCCAAAGCACCAAGGGAATGAAGAGACAACACCAAGGATCCCCAAATGGGGGGGGGGGGGGCGCCGCCCATATGGTCTCCAAGTGGGCGTCGCCCATGGCTTGCCTCCCTGACCCTTTTCTCCCTTCTTCACTCCAATGCGAGTCCGTGTTCAGCCCACTCCAGACTAGGTCCAGACTCAGGAAGATCAAGCCCAATCCAATCAGGATCATTCTCCGGCGAAATAAGAACACGAGGGAAAGAATATTAGGATACAGAGATCTAACCCTACTAAAGTTGTACTTACCAAAATAGTAGAAACTCTCTCCCTCACGTCACCGTCTTACCCTAATTATATAATGTACGTCCTCTCAACAATAAGGATACGCTTCCAATACCTCACATATCTCTCTATGCATATTGCTCTCTCTCTCTTCCCCAAGCATTGTAATACTCCCGGAGCAACTCTCCTGGCTACATTGTTCATCAATAAAACACCTCCGGTCACTGCTGTCGTTTTTTAGAGTGGAGTAGGTCAACCGGATCGAACCACTATAATTCTTTGTGTTTTCTGTTATTCATTGCATTGTCTTTAATTATCTGTTTATTGCTCGTTGACTGCACCTATTCGTATTCTTGACTGTTTATCTTATGCAATATCAATTTGTACATCATCAAAGCTCATAGGCACCCTCTTTCCAATCAACGGAGGTTTCTTATGGACCTCTAAACTCTGCAATGCTTGTGGTAAAGGGATCGAGCACTGCTCCATTGGATGTGACAGTTGTCGTTTCAGAATACACATGGAGTGTGCGATGCTGCCACCTACAGTTAAGCACAGATGGGACAAACATCCGCTTGTCTTGATGGATCCTCCTCATATCTTCCATCGTGAAGAATTTTATTACGAATATTGTGAGGAAGAAATAAATCTAAAGCTATGGATTTATCATTGTACTTGTTGTGATCAATCTTTCCATCTCACATGCCTCGGTGAAGCAAATGTGTTTTCAAATACAAAGCATGAGGGCCCTTAAGAGCATCTCTAACCATGACTCAAATTTAGACTCAAATTTAAGTAAAAAGCTTGATTTGGTATAGAGTACTTTAATGGACAAAATCAAATATCTACTTAAATCTTTTAAAAAAATTTCTTATTATCCTAAAACTCATTTTTTTTGTCATTCAAATCATAATATTTAATAAAATAAATGAAACTTTCATCTCTCCACAAATGAATAATTCAAAAAAAATAATAAATATGTATACAACACTACATGAAAATAAAGAAACTATACAGGAATTCTAAGATTATTCTAATCCCTTATCATTTTTTATAAGTCTAAATAAAGAAAAAAAAAATAGTTAACATGAGCATGGTCTGAAGAACACAAAAACATACATTTTTAACAAAAATGGAAGATTGAAGAAATAAAATGATAAATTTTCTAAATTTGTGGGTACCGAAGGTTTAAAACTTCAGGAAGAATTGGTGGTCTGAAATTGTACTACTGATAGTGTTTAACTCGAAAAAATCAAAGAAAAATATGATGGGTAGACTTAGGATTTATATAGTATCAAAGATGGGTGAGATTAGGGTTTTGAAAAATACAAGAAATTAAGAAAATGGAAGATGAAAAACAAAAAACTTAACTACAAGCCTTCAAATGATTTATGAAAACTTCGGTGGTGGTCGGCGATGGAAGCAGTGTAGTAGAGAAAGGTAAGAAGAGACAGAGAACAAGTAGTCAAAGAAGTCTTTTAGTTTTGGATAGGTTAAAAAATTACCGTTAGAAATTTGGTATAGAATTTGAGTTTGTTTCAATTTGGGTCCAGAATAAGGTCTGTCTTGATTTGGTATAGGTTTGAGTCCAAGGTTGGAGAAACTTTTTAGGCAATTTTGACTCAAATTTAAATTTGAGTCTACATTTGAGTCAATGTTGGAGATGCTATTAGAGTTCTTCATCAATCACATCCTCTCACGTACGTGCAACTCGATAGGTTTAAATGCTTATGCGACATCTGCTACAAAAACGTATACGAGCACTACAACCTCGACAAATTTTTACAATGTCAAACGTGTAATTTTAAAATTTGCCTTAAATGTATTGAGGATTCCAAATTCAGGCCCGAATAGTTGGGGTCTAGGCGAAAATTGTAGATGGGACCCTAAATTATGTTTAGATGAATAATTTGATTGTTTTTGTTTTGAATCTCAAATATTTAAATTCATATCTTTTAGTTGGTATATTTTAAGGTTGAAAACAACTCGCAAAATAAATACATTACGTGATGATTATAATAAGATCAAAATTATCTCAACAATTATAATTCAAGCCTCATTTGCCCAAGAGTGGAGCCGACCCTGTCCAAATTTCAGGTAGAACACCCCATTTACTACAAATAACGCTATGCGTTGAAGCTATGATTGAAGTAAGCAGGACATTTAAGTCTTGAATCTTTATGTAATTGGTGGCAGTATTTAAAATGATGAAGTGTATTTTACTTTATTTTTGCTTGGATTCAAAATTCTTAACCAGGGGTGGCCCGAAGCATTTTGAGGCCTAAAACGAAAACGATAAATGACGTTTTTTTATTTTTAATATTAATAACAAATTTAATTTTAAATTTTTTTAAATAAAAAAATATTAATTAAATTTTTATATTCAAGTTTTTGTTTCCATATTTGAACTTAATAGTAAGAGAGAGAAAGAATAATTGAAAAATGATGATGGTAAGTTAAACTTGACTTTTTTGGGGGTTAAAACTATATTTTTTAATAGATTTAGTTTTACTGTTAATTGTTTTTTCTTTATTTAAAAAAATAAATTTTAGGACCTTTTAATTTTACGGCTGAATTAATAGGTCTAATCTATTTAAGTTGAAATATTTTGTTTAGGCATGGATTTAAATTTTTTGTTTGAACTATTACTGTACACCTATAAATTATGGATCTTCCTTGAAGTGAGGCCTTAATTTTTTTTTTCTTTTTGATTGGACTTGTATTTTATAAGGCCTTTTTGTAGGGCTTAAAATATTTATAGATTTAATTTTTTTTACATTGACTATTTATGATATTTAAAAATTTGGGACCTTCTTTAAAAATGGGGCCTAAAGTCCAAGCTTTTTTGATAACACTGTTGAGCCGCCCCTGTTCTTAACCCCTTGGTTTAAAGTCAACACGCTTATGGACTAAAACACGAAGGTTAACGACACTAATGTTTACACAAAAATAGAATGATTCTATAAAAAACCTTGATTGATCCTAAAATATTATGACGATAATGAAAATTACAACCTTTAAAAGTCGAGTTACAAAAAAAAAAAAAAAAATACCAAAAATTTGAGAAAATAATGATCAATTATTATATGTCATGATCACTCACGAATTATCTCAATAAATCATATTTTTTTCTTAAAATAATAACTTCATCTTTAAAAATAATAATATTTGGTACGGAGCCCATTTTTTTTTTAAAAGTAACGTAGTTCTGTCTTATTCTTTTTATTTGATATGGAATTTTTTTTTTAAAAAAATTAATTAACTTTCCCTCTTAGAAAAGTTACTTAAAAGTGACTAAACAATTAAATTTGCAGATATAAAATCAGAATTCTTACCAGTAGAGTCTATGTGATATGTATGCAGACATTCCACAGCAGGAATAAGCATATTAGAACACTCGACTGCTTGGGCATATACAATTTGCCTGAATTACATGCACCAAACAATTACCAAGCCAAATATCTATATTGCCATTTAGGAAAATCTAACTTAGGATATTCAAACTTCCACACATGCATCTATGAGACAGCACCTTAATATTCAAAGTATTGATACAAGTAGACCAACTCGACAACTTTCAAGTCGATATTGTTAATAGATTATGTATAAATTTTGAATCTTGGTCGAGTTCGAATTAATTCCGAATCGCCGAGTTATTGTTATTGAATCGATCAATACGGTTTTATGACACCGCGATATGAGCTGAATTTCTCGTCAAGTTCAACCTTCTCTTTTATATCATATCACCGGATACCAAGATTTTGAACCATGAGAGAGAGAGATTTGTAGAACTTTTCAAAAAAGGAAAAACCATGTAGCATTCAAGCAACAAAATGGCATTGCTATGCAAGCATATGTACATCATATCAGTATTTTTTAACAAGTTTTTGAATTCTTGTAAAGGGGGTCCTCCCCAGATTTAGTATCAGTCAGAAGTTAATAGAAAAAAATGTTTGGGGATGAGAAATGGCTATAGTGATTATGTCTAATGTGCATGCAATGCTTATAGCTAGAGACGTACTGAGGGGATTCAATTAAACTCCTCTTTTTCCTTCTCCCCCTCATGAACATAGTCGGGTGCTTTATTCTCCTGCACAAACAAAGGAACAGCTACCACCTGCATCGACAAAAAGAACAACCACGTTAAATCACTCCTTTTCCACAACTCACAAGGTGAAGAAGTAGAAAGCAAAAAACTTCAGCGGTGCTCACCAATACAAGGACAAGTTGGATAAGCAGACGAGCAAAATAGAGAACAAGCTTGACAACATGTTGCACATAGTCAGCATCCCCACGGCTAGCCTGCTGTACCACCACCTGGCTATACCGGACTATGCCCCCCAAATACATCCAGGCCAAAACGTACAGCTGCCAGGAATACAAATATTTACTCAACACAACTAATTATATTAAACTTTTCCATGGATTCTTCTTCTACCTTTTCCTTTTGATGTGGTGAAGGTGGGGGAGTTTTGCTCTTTGGACTCCATTGGTAGCATAATAAGAGTGTTCTTGGAAAAATGTAAAATAGAAAAACAGGCATTACTTAAGGGTCTGCACTGCTAGACTACTTGGGTTTTGACAAGGTTGGACCAGTCTAATAAATTGGAACTATCATCCAGCCCATCGTGGTATTTGGTAATAAAGTTATAATCCCAGGCTCTACACACATGGCTAATGGTTACCCACACACAGGCGATCTACACACATGGCTACCCATTACACTTGGTGGGCCAGTCTGCCCATAATGCATTTTGTACTAAACAGAAAGTGGTGGACACAAGTTCCACCACATCGTTCCAAAGAATCTTCATGTGTTAAATACTGAAAAAGGAAATTAATTAGAGGTTTAGCTAGCTGTACTTCAGCTCGGATAATTTGTGATGTGCTAATTCTATTCTATTATATATTAAATGGTTTACCATAGTCGTCCAAAAAGCTGTCAAGCCACCAAAGATAGCAGAACCAAAGAGCAACCAAATTTGGATTAAGGCCATAGAAGAAAGCACGCCGCCCAAGTAGAGGTAATCCCTACGTCGGGTCAGCATGACTGCCACCAAGAAACAACCATAAGCCAAAGCGATGGCCAGGGAAGTGCTGACGAAAATACTGCAACAGAAGAAGGGGCTCAGTTTAATAAAAGTTTTATAGTTTCAAATTTTATATGTCATGCCAAACCAAACAAAAATAACACTAATAAATATTGGGAGGCAAACACTAGAAACAGGAAATACGGTTGCCTCTTTTTTCATTTTGGAAGAAAGATAAACCGCTTAGTCAAAGATCATTTAAAGAGAAAGTGCCCATCAATATCCAGCAAAAGGAAAAGGCGATCACCTAAATTAAAATAAACAATGAATAAAAGGGTGCAAACAAATCCAAAAATTAGTCAATTAAACTGGTTGTAAAACATGTTCCACCGTTGTCCTAATTAAATTTCCTCCAAATTGAGAAAATTGTAAAGAAAATCTCACATCCTAAACACACTCGGAGGGGTAAAATATATCATTAAATGTGTGTGCTGTCAAAACATCCACAAAAAATATATCTTCACTCTCGACCAGATATCCCCATGCAACCTAAGTTTGGTTGTGTAAAATACATCGTGATCAAAATCCACCGCAGTTGTAAGTGATACCCAAATACACAACACTACTTTTATAATTGTTTGTGAACTAGGACACTAAGAGATAGAATTTCTTGTTAAGCATCCCTGTTTTACATATGGACACATGATTTCCCTTAGATTGGAACACCAGCGAAGATTAGTAATTATTGTCAGGCGTCAATTGCTTAATGTACAACAATGTTAGAGATGCGACAACAACATACAAAGGTAAGCCAAATAAAAACTGAAATGCTAAATAAAATAAATCAGTAAACAAAAAACCATGCAGGATGCAGCAAGTTTACCCCGTATCAGTCATCATAAAGAAGTTAATCAACGGACCAATCGAAGCCCCTCCCAAAAAAGAAGTAACAATCAAGACCTTGACCCTTTTCCACTGCTCAAAACAAGATACAGAAAATTCAAGATAAGTAAGATTAGATAGTTTATCAAAACAATATTATCACGAAAAAGGTAACAAACACAAACGGGTTGTAGAATACCTTTTTCCATTGTTTTTTCAAGATGAAACACGCTGAGGTCGCAATAAAAGCAAGTCCTGTTAAGAAGCCCCCAATATCGAGAACGAGATCGAAATAGGCTCCAGATGCCGAAGTCATGAGAATACAAAACACTGAGAGGTAAACCTGTGGCAAAAGCCCCCGAAAAAGAAGGATTATATATCGTGCAAAACAACAGTAACATGCATGCAAAAAGCAAAATCTGATACCAGAAATGGAGAATGCTAACGATAATTTAACAGGAGAGTAGACATGAAAAGCAAGCATATAATGGAACCAATGCTTCAAAGTACTAGGATCTGATGCAAAATTTCATTTACAGCCCATATATACCAAGATACAATCGTTTCTATTATGACAAACAAGCAAATCAAACATCTGGTCTATGAAAGAAACCAGCCAAAAACTATAACTGACACCAAGCTAAAGAATACTTACAAAAACATCAGCATTTTACCATTAAACGATTGCACTATATGAAAGAACCAAATCAAGATGTAGATTTCGAGAACAAAAGATTGAAGGTCGCACCACAATCTTTTGCACAGCTGCTATCAAATACAGCTATGCAAATAGGGAGTGTGCAACACAGCAACCCACATAGTAGCAAAGCAAACCAGTCAAGGAACCATACCTGCACACTGGATAGCCTAACCTCCATCACAGCTGATGGAAATCATCCATAGGGAAGCAAGAGTAGGAATAGGATGAATTTACTTTGTAAACATGCTATCTTTATTTGAATGAATATTTATATTTCGACCAAAAAAGGTCGCACCACACTGAATACTTAATACATCCCAAAACTACAATCTAATTAAGCCCCAAAAGTAAAGGAAAAAATGGCATAACAGAAAGGGGGAAAACTGAAATTTCTTTTGTGCCTCCCAAACAAAACATGAAGGTTTAAGAAAATCGAACAATATGATCCCCTGACAACATCCCTGACAAAGCATAAAAAAGCTAACAAATATCAAGACGGAAATCAAAAGGTTAAACTGAAGAGCAATCAATCGATCACAAGCAAATTTGCTCTACTTTTTCCTTTTCCTGCATTTTTCTCAGAAACCGAACAGGCACTGGGGAGAAAAGAAATGCTCCGGTCAGATACTTTCTTATATATTTCATTCATTTTCTCAATGGACAAGAAGACAATCGTAAGCAAGAAAAAAGACATTATCATATAAATTTCGTTTCAAATGTTCCACACCATTAAAACTACTCAGAAGTCTAATACACATTATTCTCTACTTTCTTTCTCATTTTCCTACATTTTCTAGACAGCCAATCGGATGATCTCAAGGAAAAACAGAATCAGAAAAAGAAAAAGAAAAATCAGATTCAGATATTTTTTTGTTTCCACAAGTACTACGAAGTTAAAATTGAAAATTCAGAAGCCTAATACTCTCCAGTTCCAACTCCACTTTCTTTTCAGCTTTTCTTCATTTTCTCGGCAATCAAACAGAGGATTTGGAAGAGAAAAATATTATTCAATACCTTTCTCAGGTGAATCTGAGCAGTTCGCGAGATTGTCCCAAAATTCGTTAGGGATTCAAGGTTCCAATCCTCATCCATTGCATACATTCTGAGAGAAACAATAGACAGAGAGAGAGAACGTAAAAATTTTCAGTCCAAGTCTGAGAAGAAGTGTGAATGGCCAACTGAATCTTGCGAGCTGTATATATAGTATATTATCTAGAGAGAGAAAGTCGAGTTCTACCCCTGACATTCACTTTGGGTTTATTTACCGGTAACTTAACGCGGGTTTTTGTGAAGTTTATAGAACTTGTTAGGGGTAATTGGGAAAATAAGAAAATGAATAGGTTCGGTTGTTCGCGGGAATGGGACAGATTTTGAAAGAGATGAACGGACTCAAATTGCTTAGCTGGAAACTTGGAAAGATCCGACCGTTGAATTCGCGTCATGCACCACCACCGTTGGATGATATGGAAATTTGTGGCAGTGAAGCATCAGAAGATTCAGAACTTCTGGCAATCACACGACAAATGATTTTCCCACGAAATTTAAATTTGAGCAATCTTAATTGAACTAAATTTTTGGACATAATTTATTGATTTAATTATTTATAATAATTGAATTGACAAGAAATTTCAATATCTATTGAAATTTGTAATTAATTTAATAATTATGATAGATTAAATTAATAAATTATGTTCAAATAACATTATTTATAACAATTTGACAGTATTGTGATAAAAATTGAATTCTCAACTTTATTTTGCAAAATAAGAAAATTTTAAATGGGACGGGGGTAAGAAAAATTTTTGGAAATTAGATTAAGGATAAGTAAAGATGGCTAGTTCTGATCAAGGCGGATTTACACCGGAGGTAGGGAGACAGTTGTTTTAGTGTAATCTCTATCACAACTTGTAATATCACTATTGTCGTTAAAGTGCTCTCGTGTCAAAATAGTAAAAAAGACATGTTATTTGAATTTAATTTACTGGTTTAATAATTTATTATTATTAAATTCTAACAAATGAATAAATTATGTGTAAATAATGCATTGGTTTTTCCCCTCATTTTAAAATATTTTCATTCCCGCGAACATCCCAGCCATTCTGTTTCCTTACTTTCCCAAATTACCCCTAAAACATTTGATAAACTTCACAAAAACCGCATTAAGCATCCAGTAAATACAACCGAAAGTGAAGGGCAGGGGTAAACCTTGACTTTCTCTCTCTAGAATAACAGACTATATATATACAGCTTCGCAGTATTCGGTTACTTGTTCGTTTCACTTCTTCTCGGTACTCAGACCGTTGAGCTTTCACGTTCCTTTCACTCTCAGCAAAATTGAAGCTCTCAATTGTTAAAGCAATGAATAGGCATGTTCATAGGGATCGGAACGATGAAGTCGGGAAGATCACGTCATTTGTTCAGATCCACCCAATAAAGGAAATTTTCTCTCAAAATCTTGTGTTTGGATGCCGAGAAAATGTTGAAAATGGGGACGAAACAAGTAGAGTTACGAGTATGAAGCCTCTGAATTTTCAATTTTTTAATTGTGTGGAAATAATGGAAACAAAAAAAATCTGAAATTGATGGCCCTGTTTGATTTCTGTTTTTTGTTTTCAAAAATTTCTCAAAAAAAAAGCTGTTTGGGTTGTTATATTTTATAAACTGAAAAGAAAAACTGGTTAGATTTTAGAGAACAAGTTAAAGTTATTTTATGTGTTTTTTAAAATAACATTTCCGGAATTTAGAAAACACCGCCGCCACCACCACATTTCCACATCTGAATCCTCTGATTTTTTTTCGCTAATTAGGAAGTGTCTGGGACTATTATAACACCCGACTAACATTCTTGGGCATATACAATTAGCCCAACCAACACACATCAAACAATTACCAAGATAAATCTATAGAGTGCCCTGGTGTGAATCTAACTCAGAACATTCATACTTCCACACAATGAATATATGAGAGAGAGATGTAAAACTTCTCAAATTAGGAAAAACCTGTAGCATTAGTAACAGGTTAGGATTGCTATGAAAGCATATGAACATCATGTCACAAATTCGTAACAAGTTTTGGATTCTTGTAAAGGGGATATCCTCCCTAGATTTAGTATCAGTCAGAAAGAACTTCACTTACAAAAATGTTTGAGGATGAGGAATGGATATAGTGATTATATGTAAGGTGCATACAATGTTTATGGAGACGTACTGAGGGGATTCAAATCAACTCCTCTATAATTCCTTCTTGATCCCCTTATAATGCATAAATGCTTTCTTCCCCGGCTTTAACACCATCTGCATCAGAAAAAAAAGAACAACCAAGTTAAAGCACTCGTTTTACAATATTATGAAGTAGAAAAGAAAGAACTTCAGTGGTGCTCACCAAGATAAGGAAAATTCTGATGAGGAGTTGAATGAAAACAAGTCTGAGAACATCGTCCACATAGTCAAAATCCTCAGGGCGAGCCTGCTGAACCACCGCCTGGCTGTATAACCGTATGCTCCTCACATACATCATAGCCACAAGGTACAGCTGTCAGGAATAGAAACTCATGTTACTCACTCTTTTGCAAACTTCATGTTTTTCTTTTCTGTGGGGGTTGGGATTTGGGGGAGTCTTGCTGTTTGAATTAGGCTGTTTGGATTTAGTTTCACGAGTGGTGAATAGGGAAATGATCCGTTAAGGTAAATAGGGGTAATAATTCTTGTGTTAATACTGAAAAAGGAAATTAATTAGACTTTCAGCTAGCAGCATTTCAGAGAATTTGTAATTAATTAAATTCTAGCATATACTAATTGGTTACCGTAAAAATCCAAGTAGCTGTTAAGCCACCAAAGACAATAGAAGCAAAAAGCAGCCAAATCGGGATTAAGGCGAAAGAAGAAAGCATGCCACCCAAGTAGAAGTAATCCGTGTGCGACGTCAGCATGGATGCCACCGAGAAACAACCATACGGCAAAGCAACCGCCACAGAAGCACTGACAATAACACTGCAATGGTGGAACGACTCTTAGTTCAATAAATAAGCTCATAATTTCATATTTCATTAGTCACCCTTGACAGAACAAAAATCAAAAGGTCAAATACATAGACATTGGGGGGCATACACCAGAAATAGGTCATACATTTGCTTCCTTTTTCATTTTGGAAGAAAGATAAACCACTTAGTCAAGATCATTTAGAGACCATTCATAAATTTCCAGCAAAAGGAAAATGCAATGAGCCAGATTAAAATAAACAATGAAGGGGTTGAAAACAAATCCAAACCTTGATTAATTAAACTGGTTGTGACATGTGAAATGTTTTCCACAATTTTTTAATGAACACTTCCATACAAATTTTTAACATAAAATGTTTTCCACCTTTACTCTACTCCAATTAAATTTCTTTCAAATTGAGAAAATCCCAAGGAATATCTCAAATCCTAAACACACTAGGTTGGTAAAATCTGTCATTAAATGTCTGTGCTGTAAAAACATTCAACAATCTTAGTCACCCCAAGAAGCGTAGTTTTGACCGTGGATCCATCGGTGCTAGACTGCAAGAAAGTTCCCAACTTCCAAAGGTGATCCACAAAGGAGATATCTCCACCAGATACTCACAGACAACCTAAGTTTGTAGTGTAAAATACATATGATATGACCCAAATTCCTGTAGTTGTTAATTTGCAATATACAAAGTTACAAACGCACAACACTACTTTTATATTGTTTGTGAATTAGTATGGACACTCTCAAATCCTAAACACAGAATTTTGTGTTAAGCATCCTGGTTTTACATATGGCACACGAAGTCCTTGCAGTGGAAAAACTAGCAGAGATTGGTAATTTTTGTCAGGCATCAATTGCTTAATATACAACATAATGTGAGAGATACCGTAACAACATAAAACCATGAGCCAAATAAAAACTAAAATGCTGAAGTAAATCATTTAGGAAAAAATATACACAGGATGCAGCAATTTTACCCAGTATCAGTCATGATGGACAAGTTACTCAAAGGACCAATTGAAGCCCCTCCCCAAAATGCAGTAACAATCAAGATCACCATCTTTTTCCGCTGCTCATAAAGACGTATAATAAATTCAAGGTAGTCAAATTTAAATAGTTTATCAAAACAAAACTGTCACGGAAAAGGTAATAAGCAAAGATGGGTTATGGACCTGTTCCCGTGGTTCTGTTAAGGCGAAACACGCTGAGGTCACAATAAATGCAAGTCCTGTTAATAAGCCGCCAATGTTGCAAAGGAGATGGAAGTAGGCTCCAGAAGCCAAAGAGATGAGAATACAGAACAATGACAGGTACGCCTATGGCAAAACCCCCGCAAAAGAAGGATTATTTATCTTGCAAAAGCAAACAATGATCTAACAGAGAAGCCAGACTTGAAAGGAAACAATATAATGGAACCAATAATTCAAAGACATGAAAAGCAACAATAAAATGGAACCAATCATTCAACGTATCACGAATACAGAATTTCATCTACAAATGATCCCAAGATGCAATCATTTCAATTATAACAAGCGAATCACACATTAAGTCTATTAAATAAACCAGCCAAAACTATAACTGACATCAAGATAAATAAAAGAATCCTTACAAAAACATCACCAAAATACCATTACACTACATCACAGAGTCAAATCAAGATGCATATTCAAGAACACAAAATTGAAAATCGCACCACAGAATAAAAATTCATGCCAAAACAACAATCTGATTAAGCCCCAAAAATAATGAAAAGAACAAGAAAAGCAAGAATCAAGCACAACTGTCATGCATAGTAAACCTACAGAAAAACAATTTCAAAGAACCACAGAAAATACAAAAAAAGGTAGAAAACTGAAACTCCTTTTGTGCCGCACAAACAAATCATGGCGGTTTGGGAAAATAACACTATTATCCCTGAAAACAATCCTGACAAAGCATCAAAAATAAAGGATTTAATCAAATAACTATCCAAATCTCATGAATGTGTAAAACCTAACAAATATCAAGACAGAAATCGAAAGGTTAAACTGAACTAGAACTTCAGAACTTAGAAGTTTAATAAACATTATTCTACTTTCTTTATCAGTTTCCTACATTTTCAGGGCAGCCAAACCGAAAATCTCAAGGAAAGCAAAAAAGAAAAAAGAAGCATCAGTTTCAGACATTTTTTGTTTCCACAAATTCCACAAAGTGAAAATTGAAAATTCATAAGCTTAATACTCGTAACTCTAATTTCTTTCCCGTTTTCCTGCATTTTCTCGGAGGTCAAACAGAAGATTTGAGAGAGAAAAAGCATATTCAATACCTTGCTCAGGCGAATCCGAACAACCTCCGGGATGAACCCAACATTCCTATCCGGATCCATTGCATTGACTGTATTCGAAGAAGCAGTAGAGAACTGTATTTCGCAGAGAGAGAGAGAAGCAACGGGAAAGCTTTCAGTCCGAGTGTGAGAAGTGTGAATGGCCAACTGAATCCTGCGAGCTGTATATATAGTCTGTTATTCTAGAGAGAGAAGGTCGAAGTTAGTTGTACCCGTCGTTCATATTCGGTTTTATTTACGGGATGGTTAGCGTGGATTTTATGGAGTTTATGGTACTTTTCAGGGGTAATTTCGGAACATAAAGAAATTGAACAGGTCGGTTGTTCGCGGGAATGGAAGAGAATTGAAAGAGATGAAACCGACTCAGATTGCTTAGCTGGAAGCTTGGAAAGATCTCAACCGTTGAATTTAGAGAATTGCACCACCACCGTTGGATGTTGTGCAAATATGTGAACAGTTGGCAAGCACATGAAAAATGATGTTTAAAGCAATTTTTACCAAGAAATTAAATTTTACAGCATTGTGATTTAAATGACGAATGCCACGTGGATTTAAAATGTTGACTTGCCGTTGTAAAGACCAATTTTCGCTTTCATTGACCAAGTATTGGAACGGTTAGTGAGTCATTTATTCTATTGTTTCTTTGATAAATATTTTGAATATAATAAGATTCAGATTGTCCACACGAAAAAACAACTTCCACTTGTCTTTTTGGAACTTTTGTCTAGAAAGATGTCATTTGGATTATGTAATGCTCCAGTTACCTTCCAACGATGTATAATGTGTATCTTCGATGATATGGTGGAAAAAATAGTGGATGTGTTCGTGGATGACTTCTCTGTTTTTTGTGACTCTTTCGAGAGATACTTGGAGAATTTAGAAAAGGTATTGGTACGATGTGAGGAGGACCACAACACCTCCATAAAAGGGGACAACAAGGGTAAATAAGCTAGAGAAGACTGTGGAGGCACTGGTTCATCAGAATTAGCAAATCATTCAGATTCTCACCAACCAGCATCATTCGGAGAAGGTTCTATCCCAAATCCAGGAGCACGGAGACAACAACCATGGGAACGAAGTGCATAACCACAACGAAGTTATCCGACCACATATCACTGACCAATGGGAACGAAAGTTCCAAGAAGTCAATGAGAAGCTGGGAATATTGTGGAAGATCAAGTTCCAGAAGTTGTGGAAGCTTTGGCACAACACACTGAGTCCCCATTCACCCAAGATGTCTCAAACTATCCTCTCCTAGAGAGGTTTAAAATGACAGTAATGGAGAGCTTTGATGGTTTGAAGGACCCCCTCGACCACTTGGAGACTTACCGACCCCTTATGATGCTCCACAGTGTCCTAGATTAGATCATGTGCAAAGCTTTCGTGACCACCTTAAAGGGAACAACGAAGCACTGGTTCAACAAGCTTAAGACCAGCTCGATTAGCTCATTTTAAGAGTTAAGCACGTCCTTTATCTCTCATTGGCAGTCGAGCTCATATGAGACCTCCCACTTACCTCCTCAATATAAAACAAACCAAGCATGAAACACTCAGGAGCTTTGTTGGCCAATTTACCACGAAGTCATTACAAATTGACAATGTCGATGATAAGGTGGCTCCAACTACTTTTATTTGAAGCCTTCAATCATCTCAGTTTCTCTTTTCCTTGTCCAAGGATCCACCCCAGAACATGACTGAGCCCCTGTCGATAGGCTAGAGTCAGATGAATGCTGAGGACACTCTCCTAGCATGGAGAAATCAAAAAGAGAGACATGAGGACAATAAAAGGCGTACCCAGGCTCTTGGAAGAGTTCTTGAGACATGATGGACTCCGACAGTGAGGCGTGTTTAAATCCCAACCATATAACGGTTCTTTGGCGGTTACATCCACACGAACAAAAATGCCATTTCCCAAGGCACTAACAGACAAAAACATTAAATGCGGAATAAGTGTAAGTCATGTCGAGTTAAACTGTGGGCAACTAATAAATAGGGAATAGCTCCAGCTAGGAGCCTAACCATTCTCTAACCTCCTAGAGCTCGCCAGAATTCTGAATCTATTACCAAAGTACCCATTTTTCTAAACTTAATTACCAATTTACTGTCGTTTTCAACTTATTTACCAAACTATCGTTGTTTTAAAAGCGGATTTAGCAAATCCGACTTCATGGGGAAAGCGGATTTGGCAGATCCGACTTCGTGGGAAAAGCGGATTTGGCAAATCCGACTTCGTGGGAAAAGCGGATTTGGCAAATCCGACTTCATAGCAATAAGATAACCCAATTCTGATGGTATTTCTCCAGAAAAAAAAAATTTCTTACTCTTAAAGAAGGGAAGTCCATATTTTTTTTTTATCTTTTTATTTATTTATTCATCTCTACAGTAAGATAGGAATGAAGTTGATTTTTTATTTCTTATATATTTTCCTCCAAAAAATATTACCTCACTCAATTATATTATATGTTCAATTATTTAATATTTAATTAATTTATAAGTTAACATAATCTTTATTTCATACATTGTCCATATATAATAGTGTATACATGTTAAAAAAAATTTATCGAGTTATGCATTTTGAAAAAATTTTGATGCTATTTTTTAAAAAATAATATGTAAAAAATAATTTTAAATGATGTAATTAAAGAAACAAAGAAATGAAAAATTACTATTTAGTATAGTAACTAATAAAGGTGAGTAATTGATTCACAAATAATAGAATCAGAGAGACCAAACGTATTCAATAAATAGTCAAATACTCTTTTGGCGATCAACACAATTATATATAAGTCAAATTGGCTTGCACCTTGGATTTGGCAAGTCTGCTTTCCATATAAAGGCGGATTTGATATGTCTGCTTTCCCTATGAAGTCGGATTTACCAAATCCGCTTTCCCTATGAAGTCGGATTTACCAAATCCGCTTTCCCAATGAAGTCGGATTTGCCAAATCCGCTTTCCCCATGAAGTCGTATTTGCCAAATCTGCTTTTAAAACAGCGGTAGTTTGGTAAATAAGTTGAAAATGGCAGTAGATTGGTAATTAAGTTTGAAAAGGCGGGTACTTTGGTAATAGATTCCCAGGATTCTATCCTTAAGGGACCCATATTTTGTAAGACAAATATTGCACAATGTAAGACTTCATATTTTGTGTAAAGTAAAAGTCTTTTGTGATTGAACACATAGACTTCATATGCATATGAAGTTGAGAGAGAGAGAGAGAGAGAGAGAGGACAACACATGCAAGTTTGAGTTTAGAAATTTAACATGAACAACATGAGGTTGTATTTAGTGCATACCAGTTACGTTTGCAATAAGAATTGACGTAGATAAATAGTAAATAGTAATATCTCATTGAAGAAAGTTAGACTTTTTTTAGTTGATAAAATTGGTTAATCTAATCTACTATTGGTGTGCATTGATAGCGGTTTGTACTGGTGGCGTAACTTTATTAGCGGTGGTGGTTGTCAAGAGTGGACTGCCCGAAGAAGTCGAGCAAGATGGCGGTGTCGGGGTGGCGTCCACCTCCAACAGGGGTGCTTGCTGCCACAACATTGACTGCTAGCTTCATGCCTTACCCACACTGACCAAATGAAGGACATATGAAGCACAATGACTCGAGTGATTTCAGGCTAATTGTTGTTTGGCCACCACTATAGTGTTGGAGATATAAGATCTCGTGAATCACGGGATTAGATCCATCAAGAAGGCAGCAGACTTTGAAGAAAATATAGCCGCCATTATTTTGTGAACATTTTTACTTACATACAACAATCACAATGTAAATAGTGTATCAATAAGAGTGATAAAGCCCTTCTGGGCAGTTAGTTAGTAGTAAGGGTGTTCAAATTTCTGATTAGCCGTAATTTCCTATCCTACCCGATCCTATCCGACCCTATGGAACGGCTAGTCGAAAAAATTGCGTTGAAATACGGAAGAGTTTTTGGTCTTTCAATTAAATCGGGTAGGAATGTAGAATAGTTATTAATTTTCGTATTCCTACTCTACGTGCAACAATTATAATGAATTGATGTTTATGTTTTCTTGTATTTTATTATAATTGTTTTAGATTTTAGTGTTATTGGTTTATTGTGTTTTTAAATTAGTGTATGTTATTTAATTGAATTATTAAAATGATCCAAAAATTAATAACTACAAAAGTGTTCACCCGATTTCCTACCCGATTAATTTGGCCGGAAGTCGGGTAGGAATACCACACTTGATCCGATAGGGTAGGTCAAGAAAAAATTCTTCCGTAAAGTATCGGATAAGAAGACGAAAGATCATATTTCTTATCCGTAGGATAGGTGAACACACATAGTTAGTAGACGTAGACCTGAATAAGCCGAACTAAGTAAATCCTCTGTGTTCCTCCTCATCTCCCATTATTTAGTGAAAATTTTTATTTACATATTTGACTGTTATTCTTAACTGAAAAATAACGATTAACTGCAATTCAATCAAAAGGAGATCATTTGCATGATTTTGAACCATATGGTGGTTATGTAGGACCTATGCTAATGATGAGCGTATAAATTGGAATTTCCCCTTAAGAACAGGGTATGTTCCTCAGAGTTTAAAAGAAGCATGATAGTTTGCAAGGAGAGAGAGCTCATCTACAGCAAGGTGTCAATGTGAAAGTGATTAATCATGAGAAGAAAGGACCCAAAAAAACAAGAAAGATTTTATATTTTACAGAGACTTACAACCATTCGAATTGT